>OZ026527.1:56126159-57554492 GCA_964019695.1 Loripinus fragilis | reverse complement strand
ATGCTCGCAAAATTTCCAAATTTGCAGTACCATGATGAAAAGGGCCAAAGAGTGCAATACTTCAAGAGTGTGCACTGTTTGTTGAGATGAGAACATTTTCCGGGACTCTTATATATTTCATTTAGAAATTCAAACATGTGACCCATTTGTATGTACTATTAACCATCGCAGACTCATTATATCAAAGTGTGTCGTAATTGGAAGAATTCATTAGTATATAAAGTGTTAAATATGGCTATGGTCGATATGTCTAGCTCTAGGTCTGAACCTTTATTGACATTGTACACTCAAGAACCGAAAGTTATTCCACCAAATTAAATTCCAATATATACTCAGAAAAACAATTGAAGGATATTAAAATTCTTTTGACTTTATAACATTTGGGAATATAATTTTCGAAGAAATTATTTTTGTCATTAATAGAATTATCACTATGCAATTCACCAAAATGCAAACTGAAATTCACGGGTCATTGGTTACGATACAGTACTACACCAAATGTACCGACCCTTTCTTCCCAAAATTCGCAAGCGAAAAATTTAGCGCTCTCATATTTTGCTAAAACCTTTACCAGGTCGTTGCTTATGTTCTAATTCCGACCACAGAAAAAAGTTAACGCCAATTTATCAGTCATTTCCCATAATAATGGGACAACTTCTTCAACAAAAATAAACGGATATGGCATACCCCGGCAAATTTGACCACAAATTTGCAATAAAACACTTACAACAGCTCCAAAATTAGGTGCCATGTTTTAGAGGGAGAACCAGCGATGATTTTGGAGCCAGCCATTATGGAATACAAATGATAAAAATGGGTTTCGGTCATTTTTGAACGTTTGTGACTTTTCAGTATAGAGGGTTGCACCATTTGGCTTTGCACTGTACTTAAACCATTGAAGCATGACTAAAATAAAGCATCCAATTTGATTGCAGATATCTGGAACTTTGAAATGAATTCACAATTAGTAAAGTTTTTATTGTATTGGATGTTAGAGATGGGACTGAATCTAAATATCCTTCAATTGTTTTTCTGAGTAAACTTCAATGCAACTTCATGTTTACAAACTATGATTGCATTTTGTGTGACATCGAGACTGAATTTTATTTAGCATTCGTTTGTATTGGTTGTAAAGGTGATTTATAAATGCACATATATAGTATGCAACTGAGGTGAATTTGTTACTTTAGCATTTCCACATACAATAGTTTTTATCATACGCCGACGCGTTTAAGAGTGAAATAACGCCATGGAATAAAATCGCTAAATCATTAGAGGTTTACAGATTTTCAGGAAACGTTATGACGTCCATAACGACGTTGCGTACACAATGACAAAATTATTACGTTTTCACTGCAGAAATGAGGTTTCAGAGTAATCTTAATGTCAAATGATAAAAATAATCTAACATTCGTGCTCTTGTATTTTTGAATTTATTAATCTCGTTGCGAAAAAGTGATAAAATGCTTGCTAAGCTTCGCATTTTATCTTTTTTCCTCAATTCGTTTAATAAATTAAATGAAACATGAAAACACATGTAATATCCTCTATTTAACAAACTTTCGAAATGTCTCATTTCATTGGTGTTAATTCCCAAACCGTGACCAGAAAATTTTGCAAAATGTTTAATGCCCTGTAGTTACACAATTATACAATTCATTGATGTAATTTGAGCAAAATTTACAAAATATTGTCTATTCATCATGTTCTTTATACCTCAATGGTATAAAATGCATACGAATACGAGAAGTAAATAATTTTGTCATTGACTGTACAATCATACATACACAGTTATTTACTGACGTCACTACGATGACAAAGAAACACAGTCACATAACCATGTGGCTATGGATATAGAGTATCTAACCATGCTTACATTAGCGCTCATGTATTATCAATTGATATGAAATAGGCACACCTAACAGGCAACCAACCACTATTTGATCTGAGAGAATAGCACAGTATACAGTAGTTCTTGTGAGTCGGTACTCGTGTGAGTATAAAAAGTAAGGAAGAAGGCAGATATCATGAATCGATACAATTAGTACCACACCTGGCACAGAACACCTTATGAAAAGTGACAAGAGTGTTTCAGTAAATTGTCGTTGCTCTGAGTATAAGGAAACAAAATAATCCTGCAAGCTATTTTAAAGGCGCTGGGACTCTTGAACGGAAGTTATTATAGATTTTAATTTGAGCAGCGACATTTGATTTCCAACAATGTGTCATTTAGACAAGTGTAGACTCAGACGAGCCTGTGCAGCCTCCTTTAAGCTTAGAAACTCCAAATGATGTTCTGTCGGTAGCATAACACGCATAGAAAATTCAAGCGACTAGCAAAGCCTCTGATCAGACTGCGTGTATGCGCAGACTGATCTGAGTCTTTGCTGGTCGCACATATCACATTGTTGGAAATTTTATGTCGCAGCCTTTTTCCAAAGGCGCGACGATGCACGTGGCAGTTGGCGTTGTCACGTCGTGACGTAACGTTATAAGAATTGTGACGTCACGTCATGGGGATCACACAGCCGCTTGCTCGAAAGAGCTATCGTTAACTTTCAAGCTCCCGGTGTTCAAAAAAATCCCTCAGTCTTAAGGCCATTTCACATAAACACCGAAACCGAACCGAAACCGAACCGAAACCGAACCGAAAAATTAAAATGCCTTAAACCCTATGGGCGCTTTCACATATGCGCCGAAACCGAAACCGAACCGAAACCGAACCGAAACCGAACGCCGAACCGAAAACGTGCACGATTTTGATTTTATTTTTTTCGGTTTCGGTGGCCGAATTTCAGCAAACACGACAGGTAATTTTAATAAAATCTGCACACACACAACCACGTGCGTTGTATATAACTTAGTAATCATGAAAACCATTGATGGATTGTCCAGCGAGACAATTGTGCAATTATTTTACTAGCTCAATACCGGTTACTACAGACTTTTGTGGGACAATACCCAGAGCGACTATAAAGACCACGAACTTAATGCAGTGATATGGAGCAATTTGTATTGTAAAGGTATTTCTGCTATCTGAGAGGGAAATAAGTCCAAATTATACAGACATTTTCTTAGATTTCGTCCACGGATTCGGTTCATATGTGAATGGTCTGCCGAAAACGAAACGATGCAATTCGGTGGCCGTTACGGTTTCGGTTCGGTTTCGGTTCGGATTCGGTGTATATGTGAAACAGCCCTTATGGTTAAAATACAAGTTAAATATCAACAAAACTGACATCTTCGCGATTCACTTTTACTTTTTGTATTTTTTCAATGTCAATGATGGTCACGGTACATTTTCGAAGGTAGAATAAGGTTCTTAGTTTGATCGAATCGACTCCGTATAGATACCGGAACTCTGTTTTGACAGAATGGAAATAAGGCCTTCATATAGCAGATGAATTAAACAGAACAGAACCTCTAATAGTAAGGGCTGTTTCACATATACACCGAATCCGAACCGAAACCGAACCGAAACCGTAACGGCCACCGAATTGCATCGTTTCGTTTTCGGCAGACCTTTCACATATGAACCGAATCCGTGGACGAAATCTAAGAAAATGTCTGTATAATTTGGACTTATTTCCCTCTCAGATAGCAGAAATACCTTTACAATACTAATTGCTCCATATCACTGCATTAAGTTCGTGGTCTTTATAGTCGCTCTGGGTATTGTC
The DNA here is from genome assembly GCA_964019695.1 of Loripinus fragilis. Lineage (NCBI taxonomy): Eukaryota > Metazoa > Mollusca > Bivalvia > Lucinida > Lucinidae > Loripinus > Loripinus fragilis. The sequence goes on along the minus strand of OZ026527.1, from coordinate 57,550,812 downwards.
CCACAAAAGTCTGTAGTAACCGGTATTGAGCTAGTAAAATAATTGCACAATTGTCTCGCTGGACAATCCATCAATGGTTTTCATGATAACTAAGTTATATACAACGCGCGTGGTTGTGTGTGTGCAGATTTTATTAAAATTACCTGTCGTGTTTGCTGAAATTCGGCCACCGAAACCGAAAAAAATAAAATCAAAATCGTGCACGTTTTCGGTTCGGCGTTCGGTTTCGTTCAGTTTCGGTTTCGGCGCATATGTGAAAGCGCCCATAGGGTTTAAGGCATTTTAATTTTTCGGTTCGGTTTCGGTTCGGTTTCGGTGTGTATGTGAAATGGCCTTAACAGCAACCAACCCTAGTTGTTGCCGCTGCGCGGCAAAAACTCGTTGGTTGGTTGCTATTAAACGATTTTGAGGAAACATATCAAATGTTAGTCATGTCGCGTATTTTGCTTTTTTCGCATCCATTTATAAATGAACACAACTGTTAGATTCTTTTAATCAAATGCCATTGAATACATTTGAAATCGCATGTTTATGTGAAAACGTTATTGGCTATGTCATTGTGTAAACATTGTTGTTATGGACGTCATTAAGTTACGTTACTAAATGTGTAGACCACTAGTGGTTTATCTTTTTAATACACAGATGATATTCATTTTTTATAAACATGATTAAGACATTTATTTAATCATGTTGAAAAAAATGTACTTCATGAGTGGCGAAGACTTTAGCATATTGAAGGACGTGTACCTTTTTCGTTTCACAAGATAATATAATTGTCATATTATTCCCAAAACTTGACTTTCCTTTTTTATAAACAATTTGGAAGCGGAATATATTTTGCAGTATAATGTCATACATGATCGAAGATGATGTCGTATTTATAATGACGTTTCATAATGCGCCTGTACTACGTGAGCTGAAAATTTCAACCAATCCCAACAATTTTATTAACTTATTGTTCCTAACGATTCAAGTATGAAAGAAAACGAATACCAACACTTTTATGGATTTTTGTTTCAATTTATAAGAACATTTATCATATGACGTCGCGTCTGGGAGTGAAATAACGCCACGCAATAAAATCTGTAAACCACTTGTGGTTTATCGATTTTCGGGAAACGTTATGACGTCTATAACAACGTTGCGTACATAATGACAGCATTATAACGTTTTTACGGCAAAAATGAGATTTCAAAGTAATCTTATTGTCATATGATAAATAGAATCTAACATTCGTGCCCTTGCATTATTGAATTTATTAAACTCGCTGCGAAAAAGAGATAAAATGCTCGGCAAGCCTCGCATTTTATCTCTTTTTCCCAACTCGTTTAATAAATTCAATAAAACATGAGCACTCATGTAAGATCCTCTATAAAAGGCGTTTGGAAATCTGAGGTTGGCTCAGAGAAGTCAACAGAGAATGCAGAGAAAAAAATAATTTTACTGGTAAAAAGAAGTTATATTTTTACATGTGAAATATATCGTTTTTGCATTTTCACATGTGAAATATAATTTTCTCATATATCAATAATATTCAATCAATATTTATTCTGTATTTAATTACTTTTTATATAGCAAACTGTGTTATGTCATTCCAAGACGCGATGTCATGTGATAAATTAGCGTACTAGGGGAGCACTGGGAACATATATTAAATTGTGTATGTCGTGATTTTTAAAAAAAACATGCAAAAAGATCTACCATATCTAGTATGCTTGAGAGAGCCCCTTCAATATATTTTCTATCTACCTCTTGCAACCATAAACATTTTGTTTATGATATAATAAGAATGCATTATGATAATGAGGGTGGAATATAAGAATCTGTCATAAGTGTGAGGGTATGATAATAAATCCGTTCTGATAACTGTTAGGCATCACGAGGCTTGCCGAGCGATGACAAACGGTAATCCTGAGGAACGGATTTTTCTATCCTACCCTCACACGAATAATGGATTCTTTTTCTCGCTCACCACTTTTTGTAGTTATTTACTTATTTATTTATTTATTTTAAAATAAGCTTCCAGAAGTCCCTGAATACGCTACGATGCAATTTAGCATGATGACGTTACTTGACGTCCTGGGTAAGATAGCATTGGTAAGATAACATTTTCTATCTCAGGGTAAAGTCTCAGATATCCTTATCCAATGTGCAAGACTAGACAATCCGAGTGATGATAAACGGTGATCCGGAGAGACGGATTTTTCTACCCTACCCTAACACGAATATTGGATTTTTTTACTCGCTCACCACTGTTTATATTTATTTATTTACTTTTTTATTTATTTATTTTAAAATAAGCTTCCAGAAGTCCCTGAATACGCTACGATGCAATTTAACATGATGCCGTTACTTGAAGCCCTGGGTAAGATAACATGGGTAAGATAAGATTTTCTATCCCAGGGTAAAATCTCAGATATCCTTATCCGGTGTGCAAGAATAGACAATCCGAGCGATGATAAACAGTGATCGCGAGGGATTGATTTTTCTATCCCATCCTCACAAAAATTATGGATTTTTTTCTTGCTCACCACAAAATACCTCATTTTCCATTAAAAAACATAAAAAGGGCTTCAAGAAAATCCTGAATACAATGAGATGCGACAAACATGTGTGATGGTGACGTCATTTTAACATTACGATGAAGTCACAGGCCAGCGTGTGGCCGTTCGTTGCTTATATTTCCCTAGGGTTGATACGGGGTATGTGAGATAGAATTTTCTCATATGGGTAAAAAAAAGTGTAAATGCTGATCTGGTTTCTTGCGCATCGGGTCGGGGTTTCCTCTGTTTTTGCCCATGTGATATCAATCACGAGAAAAATAGAATCCATCAATGGAGTTCAGTAGGTACAGAAAAATCCCAACCTGAGGGCCCACGGATTCAGTGGGAAACGAGGCTTGCCACATTAAATCGAGTAAGTAGTTTTGTTGAGGAAAATGTGTTTTTTGTTTTACATCGTCAAGGCTCCCCGTCCCGTGCATTCAGTCCCTCATTGCCCAACATGTCAAATGTGTCAATCGCAATGCACTCAGCATGTTCAAAGCATTGAATAAATGTTTTCAGTAAAAATTCGCAGTTTTACAATATACCACGTTGAAGGCCGACTTAAATCGCTGAAATTTCAACATTGAATTTTTTTTCTGACTGCCAACAATTCAACTTTGGTTTTAAAGGAATCTAGTCATGCGTCAAAAATGTCACATGTGGGTTACTCAAATTAGCGACCGACTGTGTGTGGCCTATCTCATATTAGTTACGCTTATTTCACATGGGTAGCGATGTGGGACAGCGAGCTACATGTAACATAGGGATCACTTGATCTTGTATGCTTCGGTATATGAGAAATAATTGTTCGCCACCTAAGACGTCGCCGTTTCAAACAGTGCATTTCCAGAATTTTCACAAAAAGATATTACTGCCACATTATAGATTAGAGCTACAACCATTGAAAAGGTACCAATTGGAAGCAAATTGATTTAGGCAATAAACATATTTATCGTAGCTGTCTTGTGTCTGTTGTTTTCAGTATGATAGTCGTTTATACACAAAAACAAATAAAAATATCCTTGTTTTTCTTCAGTGACGTTAACAATAGCTTCAACGGGAATCAAATTATTCTTAAATTTATATTCACTTTATACGCACTCTAATTCAGAACCGAAGGTGTAATCATGTTCATACTTTATTGTCTATTGTTGTTTTCCTATTTGCTTTTCATTCATGTAAGTTATGCAAAGTTACTCTCATGAACTTTGTAACAGTAATTTTTTGCTAAAAGGCTGGAAATGCATTGTTTTAAACGGCAACGTCACAAGGTGGTGAACAATTATGCCCCGTGACTGTAGCTCACAAACCCCCTACCAAGCCGCCACATGTCAAAAGAAAAATGAAGTCATTGTCATGCTAAAGTGATGTTGCATCTAAGCGATTACAGGAAAATCTAATATAAAATACGGTGTTCAATGGCGAATAAGAAAAATAATCAATTATTTGTGTGAGGATGGGATAGAAAAATCCATCCTGAGGATCACCGTTTGGCATCAGAAGAATTCTCTATTTAGGGGATGCATTTTACTTGCTTTATAATTTTCGATTTTGAAGAAAATTGAAGTCATATTAAGAGGATTCTAGATTGGGAAATATCATATAAGACCATATAGGTGGAATAGTATACTATGGTTTTAAAAATACAGCAGCGCAACATTTAAGAGGCCCCCAGGGGGGGGTCTGTGCTCCCTTGATCCCTGATAATAATGCATTGATCTCCCCAACTCCCTGAAAGAAAGTACCTCAGCTCCCTGAAAATATTTTTCGTTTGCTCCCCAAATCCTTAAATTTATTTCAGCTTCTCCCCAAATCCCCAAAATTATAAGACAATTCTCCCTAAAATTAATTGAACCAATAACGGACAACCGATACCTTTAATGTTGTATTTTTTGAAATATTAACATTAGAAAATATTGACGACTGGACCCAGGCTACTATACATGAGCAGATGACTTCATAGCTAACGTTATACATGTAAAGATAGAGCTTAGCCACAGACAGGAACTCTCTATAAATAGAGAGTCATTTGCCACGGAATAAACGATATACTTATTTTAATGGAATGCATGATATATAGTTTAAAGTATGAGGCCATCCTTAAAATTCTGTTGCTGTACCTGGTAGAGTGGGTATGGAGGAATGCTCTCTAGATTTGCATTTTTATTAGGGACAGCTAGACCATTTGGTTTTCTGGTGGAGGAGGGGCTGTTTTTTCCAATAGATGAAACTCGATTTTCTAGAATAAAGTGAAAGCATTTATTTTTGTAACCATAGAAAGTGTTCTGTTTATAATTGCTATTAGGCCCTATACAAATGTTTTACTTCATTTTCAACAAGCAAGAATATATCTAATATCCACAATTATCAAAGTTTTGATTAAAAAAAACCCACTTAATTACCTAGATAGAGAATTACACACCAGATGCGCAGGTATCCCTGTTATGATTGTTGATTATCAGTTGTGCTAGGGGGGTCCGGGTGCATGCTCCCCCTGAAAAAAATTGATAAAAATGGTGCAATCTGGTGCATTCTGAGTGTTCGAAAGTTAGTTATTATCAAACTAAAAATCATCTTTTTTGGGATAATAAATCAACAACCCAAATTTTGTGCCAAATTTTTCTCCAAGATCAATCCAGACGTGCACTTTGGCATCAAAATAAATACATTCACACTTTACAAGGAGGATCTGGGGAGGCAATAGCCCCTAGAAGCCAAAGAAGTGTAAAAATAATGGCGGCTTTACGCTTTTCATACCATGCGCGAAGATATATCCTGTAATGATGTTGATTAGATTCATGCTAGGGGGTTCCCGATTTTTTTTGTATTTAAATGGTGCAATACTGCGCATCTGAGTGTTCCAAAATACCTAAAAATAAACTTTTTTAAGGCTAATTTTGCACAATAGTAAAAAGTATTTGGCATATCAGTCATCAATACCAATCCAGATCAGCATGTTAGCACGATTGTAAATATATTTAGATATCAAAGGGGGGTCTTGGTGGTATCCCCCCAGACGCCAAACATTTTTTTGAAAAAAAAATCAAACGAAATAAAGGCGTTTCCTTTAAGGTGAGATTTTTTTACTTTTTTTGCAGGGCTCCCTTAATCCCCAAAACTATGAGCTTGCTTTCCAAATCCAGTAAAATAATTACCAGTGCCCCCAGCTCCCTGAAAATAGATAGCCATTCTCCCCAGATCCCCAAAACCCCTGGGGCCCTATTTAAGTTTTACGCCATCCCAAGAAGAAAATGTTCTTCTTAATTACAATAACAATGCACTTTAACAAAAAATATTTATTTATTTATTTATCTTTCTTTAAAGAGGACAACACATTTAGCGATCAACGCTAGTCTACCATGCGTCCCTCTAAAACATATTTACATATATACACAAGTTAAACATATGATAAAAACATAGAATATGTCAAGTATAAACGAGCGTACACAACATTTGACAGCATTTGGTCATGTTAAAACAATGTACATTTAGACGTAAAAGCTGATAAATGATCATTAAAATTTATGAAAATGATTTAAAACTCCATGATAAAAGTTGAAATCATACATCAAACATAAACTGTCTTAAAACGGAAAAGTTAAGATCATTCATTAATCATTCATTAAACAAAAACTGTTTGACTTGCATCTTAAAACAACTTAAGGATGATGCCTTTTTGGTAGCCTCAGGTAGCTGATTCAACAATCGTGGAGCTGTACTTGAATAAGAGCCATCAAATATTGCTGTTTTCGATCTGGGTACCGCTAAAGAGCCGTTTAAAGTTGACCTTAGCGCCAAGTTATGTGTTTCTGACATAGGAATTAGCAGTTCAGATATATATAAAGGCGTGAAACTATTAAGCGCCTTAAATGTATGCACAACCTTATTATAGCTATGTCGTTTTTCTATGGTTGGCCATCCTAAAGCGTTCAACATATCAGAAGAGGCTGTACGTAAGGTGTGTTTAAAATGATTCGTGCTGCTCGTTTTTGAAGTCTTGATAGTCTTTCTAAGTTACTTCTTGACGTAGTACCCAAGGTACTTGATCCATAGCCAATCAACGGTAGAATATACCCTTGATAGAACATTTTTGGGGCTTCAGTTGAGATATATGTGGAAAGTTGCCACAATAGTGAAATTTTGGATAAGATATTGGCGCAAAGAAGGTCAATATGATCTGTCTAGCGAAGATTTTCGTCAATGTAGATACCAAGTAATTTCTGTTTTTTGACATCATTAATTTTGTTGCCATCAATGTAAATGTGTAAAGGTAGAATGTTTCTGTTCTGTGTTGTGTTCCTACGGTCATACATGTAGTTTTATCATAATTTATTTCCATTTTATTTTGTTTACACCAAAGCTTTGTATTATTGCGATCTTGCTGTAACTTGGACTCTATCACATTTGGTGCACTTCCATGTGTATGGACCGTCGCATCATCTGCGTAGTAGTCACTGTCGCAGTGTTTCATATACAAATGCAAATCATTTAGAGACATTAAAACTAACGTAGGCCCTAAGATAGATCCTTGAGGGACGCCCATTTTCATGTGTGCTGGTCTAGACGTACCAGTATTACTTTCCATTATTTGATGACGATCCATGAGGTATGAAGCAAATAACTTGAGAGTAGAATCTAAAATTTGTAAATTGAAAGTTTCTTTATAAGGATAGAATGGTCGACTAGGTCGAAAGCCTTTCTAAAATCTAGGAAGAGTGTACCTACGATATCCCCTTTGTCGATACAGCTCATCCATTGGTCAATTAATTTGATAAATGCTGTTTGACAGCTGTGTTTAGGTCTAAATCCAGACTGTTTTTTGTGTATTAAATCATATTTATTTAAAAAACCCATTAGATATTTGTTTATATGTTTTTCGAAAAATATTTGCAGATACAACACTAAGGCCAGAGTTTTTTTGTTACAAACCCTCCTACTGTAATTTTCCAGAAAGTAGAAAAAAAAACTTTTTTTTTTATTCGCCGTCTCCAAATATTATTTGTTTTGTTGAAAAGAATAATATATTTTTGAGGTTCTGTCTGTGTATTTTTGAGAGTGACATTGTTAAAAAGTGATTGTCCTATGACGATGTTTAGGAAAATTATGAAATATTAACAGCTTTAATATTGACTGTTGGTTTACTTTACTAGTTTTACTGTTTGTTCTTGGGATATTTAAAAAAGCTCTGAAAATGATCAGTCTACTGGTCATTTTCAGAGCTTTATTTTCGTCCCCCCCGACCCTATATCTGAAAAAAATCCCTTAAATCAACATATAAAAACTTCTAGCCTAAGTTTGTTTCCATATTTTCTTCTTATTAACCATTTATCTATACTGACATTACCTACCTTACTTTCTCCACATTCTATCTCATCAATTAATCCTACCAGCTTCACATTTCTATGAATATTCACATGTCAAAGTCAAAGATATCATATAGACTATTACAGCATCCGTACAATAAGAAGTTTCTATCTTCGCTCAATCTAATCAGTTATATATTCAAACATATTATTTTTAATACTTACAAAAATCAAAATCCAATAATCTGATATTTTGATATGCGAAAGGTGCAGTGAAAAAAAAACATTATTTTTTAAAGATTCCAAGAACAGGTTTCATTCATCACAAAATGGTCTGTCTGCAGTAAGCCATTGATTTTGGAATTACAGTAAATAATATCCAATAATTAAATCTGACAAGCGTGAAATTGTCACCGCGGGAAACCTAATCAGCCAGATGCGCTCCATGTTTTGTTTCTTATTTAAGTGAGCTGTATTTAATGGGTTCTTAATTAACTTTTAAATTTTTTGTATAATGTCTCAGGAAAATGGGAATATACGAAGTCGGATCACGAACACACAGTGACTTAATGCTACCATTTGACAGTCTATCACCAATATAGTTTCGTTTGAAAGAGAAAGTAATTATATCTAGCCAACCAATTTCGACTGCAAAAGTCTAGGGAAATGACAGACGTTGGAGGTAGAAAAGAAGAAGGCGAGGATCAGAAATCGATACAATCAAATGTCACGCTTGACCCGAGACATCATATTGGAGGGTCGGGATGGGGTTTATGTTTAGTGAATAATGACTTTTTTCTGTAATGAATAGTGAATAATGAGCCAAAAAATAATGAATAGTGAATAATGAGGGCCTACAAATAATGTATACTCCTATTTTTAATGAATAAAAGAAAAAAATGAATAGTTAATAATCAGATTTTAATAAATACATGGTCTTATTTTAATGAATAGCCCAAAATTTTAATGAGATGAATAATGTGCTAAATTGTTAATGAATAGTGAATACCAGACCCCCCCCCACCCATCCAGACCCTCATGTGGGAAAGTGATAAAATTACAAGGAAACATCATACACAAGAGAGCCAGAAGTCAGCCCTTTCCCAGCAGGTGATCATAAGGCCGAAAAAGGAACAGCTAAGACAGTATAATAGCGGCAAACGTGAAACATAAATCACAAAAAGGTCCACAAAAGAAGTGCCGCCTTGGAACGGTCAGTAAATAAATAACTGGCGGGCTTAATAATGTTTAATGGTACCAACCTCACCCACAATTCTGAAGTGGATCAAGTCACATAGATGTTTGGTTCACATTGATATCCCTAACGTTTTTCGATGCGTCATCTCCTAGCACATACAAATCAAGAAAAAGAAGATTAAGATAATGACATATAACTGAAAAACGATCTTTGACGACGTGGTCAATTATTGAAAACAGTAGATGCAATACAAATTTCTTTAAAAACATACAATTTGAATATAGCAAGTCTCAGAGAATGAAATATAAACTTTAAGCTGTTTATCATATGACTCTGCGCCTGGGAGTGAAATAACGCCATGCAATAAAATCGATAGAACACTAGTGGCTTACCGTTATGACGTCCATAACAACGTTGCGTGCAAAATGACAAAATGTCGGCAGAAATAAATTTTCAAAGTAATCTTAATGTCATATGATAAATAGAATCTAACATTCGTGCTCTTGTATTATTGAATTAAACTCGTTGCGAAAAAAGATATAAAATGCTCGACAAGCCTCGCATTTTATCTCTTTTCCCCATTTCGTTTAATAATTTCAACAAAACATGAGCACTCATGTAATTTCTCTATCTATAAGATCCAGAAGATGGTAAAGATATTAAGAGTTGATTCCAATATGGAGACGTGTCCATATCCGTTCATTCGTACAAGTGAACTTTGCATTCTTTAGCCGCTGTCGTTCACCCAAGCAATACTCATAGCAATGTACACTGAACCGAAGCTCTAAGTGGTCACTTTTCAATTTCACCTTTTCTGACTAAGCGCTAATGATATTGAAATGAATTTTTGCCCAAGTATGTGCATTCCAATGGACTAAAGTTAAGCATGTCCTTACGAGAGTTTTCTATCACTTCACAATTTTTGGGTTCAAAAATGCAAAAATCAACTTTTTGAAGAAATTGAGCGTTTTGAGAGCAGTTTTTATCGAATTGAAGTTCAGGTGATTACAAACCCGTCTATCTGACTTGAAAAACACCAAACATTTAATTTTTTTACTTATGACCGATTTTTATGATTTTTTTTATTCCCAATTTCTGCATTTTCTGATATTTTCGAAAATCATCAGCTGCACATACTTAAATCGTTGCATGTGTTTTGTTTAATGTGACCATGTAAGGCGAAAGACAATGCAGCTTGATCAACCCATTTTGTAACGATATTTTTTTTAAGACTGGAGTTCACTTCCGGTTTTAACGTAACGTTTTAAAGGTCATTGAATGGCATATGTAAAAAGACTTTTTAATTTCCTAAATGGAACAGTGACGCCTATACATAATACATAATCACTGAAAATTTCAATGCCGTGACGCAGATAATAAAGTGTACAGAGCAATGCAAAGTTTGTATGCAAATCACATGGTTAAAGCTAAAATTCTTTAACTCTTTGACTAAGCTGTGATAGTGCCTCTCTTCACGCTAACGTAGAAGAGAAATGGAGGGTTTAATTTTCACAAAACTTTTGATTCGTTTTCATCTTATATCAGAGCTGTTATAAACAGCTACAAACTAATTAAAATATAAATGGATAACGTATTTGAGCAATATTTTATAACACAATAAAAATTGTGACTTTTTGAAATGAGGCTATCTTTTCTCGGACTTTGTTTGTGCAAGATCTACCTGTCATTTTGAAATGAGATAATTTGCAGAGCCTCGCCAAAGCCTTGGATTTTTTCTTAGATTAAAATTTTGTAAGAGCGATTTTTATTTTCTGTGCAGGTGTAAAATATAACAAGTGTGAGTGCAGCAAAACATACGGTTTTAAATGAAGTTAATGCTTTTTCAATGAAATATCGCTATAGCGATATTTTATTGAAAAATCATAAACTTCATTTATTCTGTTGATGAGTAATGAAAATAATTGTTTTTAATCGGACTGGACCCATATGCTACAGTACTTTTTTTTCCTTACCCCAATGCCGGCTAATAAAATGGAGCTTTTTCATACATAGTACTTCGCCTTACATACATCCGAAGCTTGATTCTGTAATTGAGCCGACGATTTCCGATTGTATTCTCTTTTCGAACAAGGAAGCCGCCCTGTGAATAAACTATTGCCTTTTAACACCCCCGAAATAAAACCTGTCTTTAGTATATATTGCTGCATTTCGCTTTGGTTTAATTAGGATAAATATTTTGCACATGTGCTGACTGGCCTGGTCCTGATATTCTAGAAAGACATTGTCCGTCTTTGCCTGGTCATCATGCGGATCACGAACATTTATTGTATTTTTCGTTAAAAAATCTCCATGACATATAATGTCTGTTAAAGGTCTTTATTGATTGTCCATTAAGCATTATAGATATAGTAAAGAGTCTGCTCGTCTGTGGAGATGTTAACGCTCAAGTCAACAGCTATTAGCCAGATGTTCAAATTAGGTCTAAAAGTTTTTACTCTAAATCATATGTACATGATCAGACTTTCTCTTTTATGTCTATAATATTGTATGTGGTGTAGTTCTATCAGAACTAATCTCGCCGAGAATGCATGTTCTATACTGACGGGCAAAAGAAACGCTACATGCAAAGCTTTTCGATAAATTACTCAGAAGAAAATAAAATAAGTGACAACAGTTAAAATATTTATGTATATTAGCCAACATACCTGGTAAACAAATCGATAAATTCAAGTAACCCAGATGCTTTATTCAAGGTTCTTGTCATGGTAAGCTCGTGCAGCTAGTGTTTGTGGACCACATGTGTAAATTGTGGCGTTTCTTTTTCCCGTTAGTATAGTTTCAGATGGTAGAACTAACCTGTAGAGAAAGGTTTTAATGATGCCCAATTTCTGGTACACTGTGGTTCGTAGTAACGTTGTTTCGTACTGATCAAATTGTGAGCAATATAAGCTCAGACGAGTCTGCACAATGTGTAGACTCGTCAGAGCTTACGCTGCTCGCATACACAACATGTGCGGATCCAGAGGGGCGATAGGGGGTCGGGATCCCCTCTGGTTAATAACAAGTTCTATGGGTTTCTAAACAAATCAGCATTTAGACCCCCCTTGGAAAAAGTTGAACCCCCCCCCCCTGGAAAATGTTGGACCCCCTTGAAAATTATGGACCCCCTCTGAAACCTTGGAAATTTATAGTTTCGTTGAAATAAACCATTGATAAACCACAGTAAAACTCCAAAATAAGTTGAGGACTAAATAAAGAAGAAAAAAACGTTGTCAGAACTGTTTTCTGGCAGTCGGGCCTGGATCCCCACCCTGGCAAAAAATTCTGGATCCGCCCATGCACTAAATATGGATGGACATAAAGACCCAGTCAGCAATTTAGACCTCTAGCCCCGCTTGATACGCCCGCATGGGTGTTTAAACGAGGCTTTGTCACGTGTACGATAAGTACCAAGATCTCACATCTATTTTCATACTGAAGAATTACAAATGATTATGTCACAATCTATTAAGTAAATCTGATGTGTCTGACAAAGGAGTTAAACTTGTAGGTCTTCCTGGCATTGTTGTAAATGAAGTGTGACGTTGAAGACAGTGCGAAAAAGATGAAGACGTAAATGTGTAAGTGAAGTCAGTTTGATTTATCTCCTCTCCTCGCTCATTGTTATTATAGGCATTGTTTTAGTAGCAAAGTATACATTAGCAAACGCACTTCAAAGAACTTATATTCTAATAGCTCATAACTGTAAGCAAAGTATAAATTCGCTAACATACTGCATATAATTTATATTCTAATAGCATATAATTGTAAGCAAAGTATAAATTAGCTAGCATACTGCATTATAATGCATATTCTAACAACTTATACTCATGCACTTGTAATCAAAATGTTGGGATGTTTCGATTTAAAGGTTATTGCTAAAAAAATATTTGCGAACTATTTTAAACGATGTATTATTGTAGATTGTATGTACGACGTAGAGAGGATGGCAAATGTCAGGAATAGATACAATCAAGTACCATACGTATACCTTACCCTGAACACCAATTGGGAAACAAGCCACAATGTCAGCCCTTTTCCAGCAGGTGAACAAGACTGCAAGGAACAGACAAGACAGCAAAACAAAAACAAATGAAACATAAATTTAAAAATGATCCATAAAAGAAACACCGTCAATTTTCTGTTGTACAGTAAAACCTGTGTTAAACGGCCACTCTCAAACAGACCACAAATTGATATCAAGACCCATTATAGCTTAATGCAGGTCTAAAGTATTGCAGAATGCTCTTTGGGGAGCATTCTGCAATACTTTAAACCTTCAATTAGCTACCATTTGTCATAAGATCTTTGTTTTGTCTATTTTTGAGTGACCCTTTCACACAGGGTTTACTGTACTGGTATGAAAGAAAGCTGACCATACCTGACTACCCTGACCTAGATGAGGGTTCTGTTTCCATAATTCTTCAAATAGAACTTGTTTATGCAGCAGCAAAAAATAAATGAGTATGACAACGCTGAAACAGTTACGCATATCAAAGGGAGACTACTGGATCAAGCAGTGATTCTCGTCAATTGCCTCCCTTTTCAAAATGGGAACTTCTCTTAAAAGAAAGAATTTGCTCCCAGAGGGAGCGAATTCTTTCCTTTAAGAGCAATTCCTTATGGTATGGAAAATCACTTTTACCACATAAGGTGACCTTCCTTGAATGTGGTTATTCGTATTACGCACGTACGTAGCTGCGTATTGGGAGCAACGAAAATGTATGAGCAAAAAAGGCCACAATCACAAACTGCATACCAACTCACGGCATCGTGCAGAAAGGGCACAGAGAAAGCAAGTAAAGTGATCCACCTACCCCTCTTAAGGTCATCAAAACCCACAACATAAAACAAACATCTGGATGATAAAAGGCACATTATCATATATAGTCACGGCTGTTTAACGTTCGAATAAGTGCAAAAACGATGACTTGTGTGAGGATAGACTCAGAGTTCAGTGGATTTTCGCATCAATTTAACATGTATGCCCACTCTTTAGGAATTCTTTTATGACGTCATTTTCGCGCATGCGCATATCACTGGCTCCATAACAACCATGTTTAAGGCATATATTATTCATTTACCAGTAACAAGAAAAACTATAACATGCGTTACATGTTATAAACGTCGCTGTTGAAAGGTTCTTATTAGTAATAATAGATGAAGGATAATAATGAAGGTTTTTTTCGCAATGGGATATACATTAAAGCGGCTTTGAAATAAGTCATTAAATGCTTGACGTTTCGCTAATAAACTATTCAATCAGACGGTGATGGGGAAGCAAGCTTTTGTGAAAGCTTATGCTTGTTTTCAAACCACAGCGTTACCAAGACCCTTCATAAATATTAGACTTCTTCTTTAACATAACTGTAAGTGGGGCGATCAAATATTAGATAGACATTTTGGTGTTCAAAATATTATCCATTTTGGTCACTTGCTATAATATTAATCTCTTACCACCGCAACTTTTCATTTTGCTTAAACATTTACAAGTACCGGTAGCTCTAAAAGAGAAACAGTCAGTGTTGAGAAACGAGTACTTACATGCCATATACAAACTTAAATACTACATCAACCTGTTGAAATCGTTATATTCATAATAGATTGATGTGGACACATGCTATTAGCGATAAATTAAGATAAATTATAAACAACAAACGCCAGTATGATGCGCAATTATAGACAATGGGCCGAAATTTTGATCAAAACCATTATGAAAATGCCATTCTAGGATTTCTGTATGAATAATTTTTGATTGTCCCTCGGTCCGTAGAAATTATCTACCTCTCGAAATGCTTATTTTTATAATGAATCAATGATACGACCTTTACATCTTGAAATACTTATTTTCTAAGGGGTGAGTCGTAGAGGTTTATGATTGATAGAAGGTATTAAAGCAGAAGGTGATTAATGGTTCAATTGAACATGATTGGCAAGCCCATCGAATTATCAAACATTTGCAAATGGCTTTAAATTTTGGTCTAGAACACATTTAATTGAAGAGTTATATGAAGTTATGTTAAAACTTCCTCCCCCTAATTTGCCCTATTGATATGGACTCGTTTGCCTTTAATTGATTTAAATTACAAAACTGGACATCAGACCTACCGGTGCTTAGTATTAACAGCTAAGTAGTTATGTTGTAGATTTCTTCTGTTTGTGGGTCCTGCCAACAAGGCAGAAATGTGCGACTTCATCATTAAACATACAGTTTTATATATCTCGCAATCGGTTGTGTGCCACACAAAAAACAGCTTTGAAAACAATCCCCTTGATTCATACATATCGACAGGAGGCTCAAGTTTAAACAATGAATGTCATGGAGCCATAGAGTGACGGTATTAGGAGTTGTGTGTGCCGTATTTATTTATTTATAATCTTTTATAAGTAAAATTCATATTCTCTTCTCTAAGAAGTCAGAAGATAACCTCTATGTGACTGGGTATTGACCTTTAGAGAAACTCAAAGACACCAACATAGCACACCATTTCATGCTCCACTTCCGCATTTGACACATGCTTCGATGACATCAAAACAAACCTCAGGACAAACCAATTGAATGACATCTTTTTCGCGTTTTTCCTTTAATCTTTCTGAGATAATTTTCTCTGCTTATTCATATTTTCTGCTTGTAGGCCTATTGACCGTTCTGTTTGTTTGTTTAACATTTTCTTGCTTCTATTTTCTTATATTTCTGTTTTATGGTGACATCAAACAATTTAACCACGCACACTTATAAATATAGAATGAAATACGTCACAATGATTTACAGATAGGGTCTTTATATACTTATTTAAGAATTGCGTAGTCTGTGCATACTATCTTTGAATTCGTATTTATAGTTATGAATAATTTATCAATAAGTTCGCCCCAGAAAACCGCTGATAACACACAATTGGAAATATTTTCTTGCTAGAAATACTAATTACAATATGGTTAGACTAGCTGATGGATATATGACCACATCCGTGGGGAGAACAGGTGTTGAACTTCCGACATTTACACTGAAAAGACGCCCAATTCAGACGTTTTAAATACTCTTTTAATAAGAAAAGTCAACATATATATGTTTGACCTTACCCTTTGAAAACGAAACTTTAATCGAAAAGTTATTCATTAAACAATATAAAAATGGTCACACACCTCTCAGCAATAATCCATTTTAAAACCAATAACAAATATAGGCTAAGCAACCACTGTTTCAAATATTAACTAATATTAGTTACTTATGCATTAATTAGTAACGCCGTAGAAAATAAGAGTCTGTACAGGACATAAATTTGGTCTCTGTAAGACCGACGTTATACTTAGTTACACATCAACGTCTTCAGTCAGCATGTCAGGTTTTACCGCTCGTATTTATAAATCTACAAACGTTACTACAGTGTACACTACAATCGATGACTCTTTGAAGAAAGGAAATTATACCACAAATCATCTGATTAGCCCCATTCTTTGAAGGCTTAAAAAGAATAATAGCTTTTACTTGTCATGTCGATGTTATGTTTGTCTACGACTTAAACATATTAGGATAAAGTCATTCTTATTAACTCATTCTTATTAACACTTTTATAGTATCGTAAATGATAGAAGAAACTTTTCATAGGTAATAAAATAATTGTCAGTTAATTGCTAATACAATATTTTATTAGCACTCAAAATAAGGAATTCTACGCACGGTGTTTCTTTCCAATCCCTGTGAACAACATTGATGCAACAATGTATGATTATTCCAAATGCATTTGCTAAAAAGATATGTTTAAACCAACATTTGCATTAAAATTAAAATTCGAAAAATGATAAAATCAGGATTTCCAAGTAGAATGTTACAGTGTTGATATCTTGTACATTGAGATTATGTGGAAATATTGAGATCTTGCAGAAAACAGAATCCCGCTCACAGGTTAAGATAAACAAAAACGTTCAGCGTAAAAATGTGAATATTTTCTTGCCTATAATTTTTAGCTTATGTTTTGGGTACTCAAAAGAACCGTCTTTTGAGACGGTTCTTTTGAGTACCCACAAGATATGATTTATTTGAAAAATAATTAAAAATAGTTTCCAGCTACAGTGTACGCACTATTAATTAAAGGCATGTCGCTTAAGTCAGAACTAAGGGCGTGAGAGTGGTTGGACTTATGAACAGACTCGATGAGCCTGTGCCCGCTGTTTTCCAATTATGTAGTTTGTCTCTGAGTTAAAAGGATATGTTTCCAAGCAACAGCTGATATAAGAATCCATCATGAGTATGAGGCTATGATAAAAATCTGTCTCGAGGAACACTCTTTGGCATCACGAGGCTTGCCTGAGTGATGACAAACAGTGATCGAGAGAGACAGATTTTTGCTATCCCATACTCACACTGATAATGGATTTTTTTTTCTTGCTCACCATTAAATACCGGGTTATATGTTTAAAAAGGCTCACAAAAGCTCTTGAATACGCTGAGATGCGACATGGCATGATGACGTCACTCTAACATAACAATGACGCCACTTAACTTCCAAGTGCGTGAGTTGCAATCTAACCAATGTATAGCCATCACGTGACAGGTTGGGTTTGAAAACATGGGCAAGATAAGATTTTACCCTAGTTTGCCGCTGTACATCGTGATGCCAAACGGCGATCCTCGGACGGATTTTTCTATCCTACCCATACACTCATGATAGATTCTTATAATCTAACTCATGCTATCTTATCCAGGCAGCCAAGTGACTTCATCATGTGAAATTGCATCTAAGCATACTCAGGGACTTCTTGAAGCTCAATCCAAAATAAAAAAATAAATAAAAAATATATAAATTAACACACTGGTGAGCAAGAAAAAGAATCCATTATTTGTGTGAGGGTAGGATAGAAAAATCCGTCCCTCCGGATCACCGTTTGTCATCACTCGGCAAGCTTTGTGATGCCAAAAGGTGATCCTTGGGACGGATTTTCTATCATAATATTTTCTTATAGTCCTTTACCTTGTGTATTACTACATGTAAGCAGGGATTGTTTGGAAAGTTCGTAGAGTCTTGTTATAAACTACTGATACAGATGACTGGTGTATAATAGTAGCGACATGAAAAATCTCCCCGCACTTTCATTTAATGCTCTTATTATTCCAATCCTAATGACTGCGTGTACAATCTCCTTCCATTGTGATGATGCATTGATAAGTTAGGGGTCTTCCATGCAAACCAAATATCTATGTGTTTTGATCCACATCTGAATTAAGGGTGAGGTTGGCGCCGTTAAACCAGTTTAAGCCCTCCACCAAATATTTTACTGACCGTTCCAAGGCGGTACTTCTTTTGTGGATCGTTTATGTTTTTCTGTCTTGTGTTTGCTATGTCTTTGTGTGCGTCTGTTTATATGTGCTTTGTGGTCACCTGCTGGGAAAGGGCTGACCTCTTGGCTCTCGTTTATGGTGTCTGGCTGTGAGTTTGTCACTTTACCATTGGTACTTGATTGTATCGATACCTGATCTTTGCACCCTTACTTAATCATCAGTTATAAATACATTATCTGTGAAAACCAGCATTATATACATAAACAACAATTTATTATAGAGTACGTGTACTTTTATGAATGAAACACACACCTGGAGCACGTCAAATTTTATATGAATTAGCTGACTTATGCGAGTAACGAGCCTGGTGTCCCTTTTGTTTGAAGATAGCTTTTCCCAACCAGTATGATCTCTTTTTCAATTGGTTTACCTTTGATGCATATCTAACAATGAAAATGACACTGGTTTTGAAATCTGTCCTTTTCCTCTGCACTGGACAAAAACCTGCATCATTTGGAATTGTATTATATCAGTCAATATCCTCCGGGACATCTTGATGTTTTGTGCAAGCTCAATTTCCTGTCATTTATGCGTATTCAGCATTAGTTTTTCCAGTCAACGCTTACGCCAGAGTAGAACTTTAATGTGCGTGTTAAAACCTATTTCTTCATATGTAATGTACCGAAAGCATAGTTATCACGACGAAATTCCAAAACATTACGACTATATTATGCTGAAACTTTAAAACCTGAGCTGAATTGCACTGTTTTCGATGGACATGGTTGGCATAACAGCTCTTACGTTTGGTGTCAATGGTAAAGAAAATCAAAACAGGCTTCCTACGTTATACTGGTTACCGAAAATCCATAAGAAACCTATAAAGATAGATGTTTTACCAATTCTAGTTCTTGTACGACAACATAACTTTTTAAATTGTTAAAGCTTTATTTTATGACTATACAACATGTAATTTTAAAGACTGCGAAAAGGTATATGAATGATCCAGTAAGAATCTATTTTGGTCAATAAAATATTCTGGTGAAATATTAGATTTAATTAAATATAAGCTGGTTGATCTTATTAAAACAATTCAAAGAGAAGGCACGTTTTACCTTGCATGTAGCGACAGAAACGCGGTTTTTCACTTTGGAACAGCCTAACAAATATCATGCATGGCCTTGTCGAAATGTACGTGATGCGCTGACAGCTAGAGCATCTAAAGTACTGCCGCATTAATAAGAAACGCGAAGAATCGACTTAAAGTGCATCTTTTCTCGTTATTTTCTCTTGATATTTTCGATATGCGGGTAGAAAAAGGTGCAGTATTTTTGACAAAATTTTCAACCTGATGTTTTTGCTGTGTTTTTCTGTAATTAGATGGAATTTTGGCATATTTTTGGTTCTTTTCAAGGGGGGAGTATTACTATTGGTAGAATGGACATAAACTGACCCAGTTTATTAAAAATATGCAGCGGTTGACTAAATTATTCGATGGCGTTTCAGGTCAGTGATCGCCACTGAAGAAAAGTAAAAACGCTACAACTGAATTGTTTGCCGTTTATATGCAAAATGATGCAAGCCAGTAAAGCAAATGAAAGTGTATCTGAATTTTCAAAGACTGGGTTATGCATAAAGTAAAATATTCAGGGATGTTGTCAGGAGAAAACACATGAAAGACATCTAAATGTGACAGGGGTCCAATTTTTCAGGCTACAAATTTGAACAGAAATCTCACACAGTTTAGGCCTTCAGAAATCCACTGCCAACCAGATAGACTGAACGAAATGGTAGTCTTAGAGATTTGACAACCAGAGATGCGTTTCGATCGTTTAGAAAAGCAACCTTAGAAAGCGAGGTTTTCATCAAAGGCCAAGCTTTAAATTTTATTGTTGAAATCTCAATAGGAAAATCAATGTGTTGTTGCATCTTAGTCTGATAGGTCTACCTGATTTGGCAAAAGAATGACAGCTATCGAAAATCGTGATAAATCGAAGATTGCCAAATATTTATTCCTATTTGTTTTTGTCAAAGGGAGACATTTTACATTTTTTACAAATATGATAAATTTGGAATTGATTTCTGAGCTTGTTTCAAGTGATAAGACACAAGTATGACAAATTCTGATAAGCATAAAAATCTTTTTTCCGCGTGCGCAATTGCAAAATTCAGTGAATAAAGCTTTAAACACAAAAAGGAACATAACTCAGACTTCTAAAAAGGCAAATTGGTGGAGTTTCAACGAATCGCTTACTGATTGTCTGGAAAACATTATTAATCTTTAGTACTTTTCGTCCAATACTTTCTCACTCGGCCACGTATAGCAGTTGGTAACGTGTCTGACAACGGATGCGAGTCTGACTGCAGATCCAGGGGTCGCGAGTTCGGTGCCGGCCCGGTCCCATACTTTCGTGGAGATTGATCATGAAATAATTTCTACGGCCATTCTCCTCCCTTCCGCTGAATCCTTCAAGAAGGGTTGTTGTCAGTTACAAGCGAAAGTATGTGCATGAAGCACTGGTTAACTGCTTGTTCAAGCTTGCCCAGGAAAAGTGTGGTTAGGTGAACTGACCGTCCCGCAATGACCATAGCTGTTGACTTGGGACGTAAAGCAACAAAACAAACAACAAACAAACAAACAAACCAATACTTTTTCACAAAATATAAAATATTGAAGTGTGGCGTTTTAACATTTGTTCAGTATAGCATAAAGTGTATCGTACATAAAAAGTACTGCTGCATAAATTGGAATCGCAAATAAATGGCTTTAGATGTACGTTTTCAATTTATATCTAATTGAGCATTTAATAATCGTGAATCATTTCAGGCAGTATTTTGATAAAATATATTGCCTAGTATTACGACTAATTTTTGCTGTAATAATTCTGATGGCAGAATTTTGGCATTTTATTCCACTTATTTGAAACCTGACAGGGATAATCCTGGGATAGGCCTAATCCATTTTGTGAGAAAGCTATTGTTGTTCTGCTAAGAAAAAATGGACTTTATTTTTAGCTGGGCCCCATATATAAGCTATTCAAATCTCATGTCAATTATGCTCTAATATAGATATTAAGGATTCTTGGACCCTTCAAATTTTACAAAGGGTCCATAGAAATTTCAAAAGGCCCATTAAAATTATGTAATTTAAATGGGATATGGACCATTGGTCCATTTAAGGTCCCGTCATCATTTTGGTCCAGGATTATCCCAGACTTGATTGTTACCATTGAAAGAATGTATGTAAATAGCTCAAATTAACTAATTACAGAAAATGAATGGTTGATATGTAGTTGATACTGTTTATGCCGTTTACCACTGTAAAAGTTGTTTTATAAAACTGTCCATAAAAGCCCCATCACGCTGTTTAGTAGAACATGACCTTACAAACATAGCAAACAGTATTTACCCGGATCAAACTGATCGTATTGGATCAGCTGGATCTGTGTCTACGCTGATTGAATCGGTACTTTCAACTGAATGGCTGTGCTTAAAAATAAAACTGACATGTACAAAGCAATCACGATTTTCAAAATGTGTGATGCTTTTGACACTTACCTGTAGAAATTTAAGTACAGATATATAGGCTGTCACATTTCTGTTACACCGTTTAAATTCCCCCCGCTTTTCAGAAAGCCTAAAAATGTCGAAATTCCCAAGAGATTAGGGGTCAGGACAGTGGTAGTAGATTCTTCAAACAATTTTCTTCTGACACTGCAGGATATTTTAAATCCAGATTTGAGCTTAACGTTCGAAGAAATGCAAGTAATAAAATAATATTCCAGATTTTTGCGTTTCTTATTATTGCGGCAGGACTATAGTGATGTTATAGACTTCAACACTCGTAATTAACTTTAACTCAGAAACTACTTAAATAGAGCTATCGGTATCTTATACTGTCTTGTCTGCTTCTTGCAAACTTGTGATCACCAGTTGGGAAAGTGCTGATGTCTTGGCTTTCTTGTGCATGATGCTTTCTAGTGTTTTTTCTTCGTTCCCATATGGTGTATCGGGTCAGGTTTGATATTTTATTGTATTGACTCCTGATCTTGCCTTCTTCTTTACTATAAAAGGACTGTTAAATATTTGCAATTCGTCGTTTCTTATTATGTACCTAAACATTTAAAAAAGGAGTGCGTGTACCCAGCATTATATGTTCAAAGGAGTGCTTCTTAAGACAGTCAAACTTCAGTCAATCTTGATTTTGTCTACGATGGTGTATCCGTGCATATGTCCGTACGAGATGAGTAAATGCCCCAGATATCAATACGATACAAAGGTTATCTTAAGATATTGGTATTACAAACATCATTTTATGTTTGGCCGTCGGCAAGCAATTGGGGTCGAGAAGTATAAATGGTAGTGTTAAGAAGGGTCAGGTGATTGAGCCATATACATCTGTATGAAGTAGAGGTATAGTCTGGTAAATGTATTTGATACGTTTAAAGTACACAAGTCATATTTTTAAGCGATATTTTATTTTCTTATTATTCTAGCCTGGAGTTTGAAATGGACATTATCCCGACTGTTACCCAGACGAGTTCTAACGCGTAAATGGTAAACGTTGGAATTGGATATGTCGAGGTCGTAAGTAAAAAGATAGACAATGGGCAACTTGCGTGTAATAATCCAGTTAGCTCGTAAATAACAGTTGTTCTATTAACGCTGACGTCGATTCGTGGATAACAGAACAGAGCAGAACAGAACAGAAATTTTATCAGACGTAAACTATACAGTTTCTAGTCTATCCTATTGTTTTTAAAAATAAAAGCAGTGTTGGTCACATGAAGCAAATATATATATGTAATAATCTTCGATAATATGTTCAATGAGTTGTCTAAATAATTAGAATATCCCTTTTATCCTTTTTACCTAACTAATCATAAGATATGTTATCTTTTTCGGGATGAAATGTTCCAATTAAGCTTATTGGAATTTTGTACTACAGTTTTACCTTTCGAACTACAAGGTAGTTAGAAAGTGGAGGATGAACCCCATATCCATCAATCCGTGTGAAAGTGGTCATATCAGTTAACCACTTTATCACAGAAAGACAAATTAGGTATAGATCTAATACATTAAAGATAAGTAATCTAGTAATTGCAATAATTTGTCAGCAAAGTTTTTACACAAAAACACACAGAATGAAAAAAATGGCAGAGACAATAGCTGTTTCGTGATTATACTTTTAGATAGTCTTATGCATAAGATTCTTGGTTTGGATAACGGACGCCATTATTTTTATGCTACATGATGTCGCGCACGCATAATTCGTGGCTACTTTCCTACTCGAAATTGTAAAGGATTGCTTTTAAAGGATATACACAGAAGGGAAATGTTAATGACTCCTATCAACATATATACATATAATACATAAATGTCCACAAAGCATGAATATATTGATATCTAATGCATAGGCTACACGCAAAAGCCCGGTTGAGTCTGCTCAAAAGAGCAGCCTCCCCTGAGCAGTCACTGCTTTTACATTCTATAGGCGATGTTTTCTCGTACGCACAATATACTTCTACACTATTTACATATAACAAAAGAAATGCTTATAAAACACGAGATTTTCGAAATGCATCCCCAATAGCGCCTGGTGCTCAAATGTCGTCAACTCAGCTCAATTACCGCAGTTAAGACGGTTGGCCACCAGAACCACAGACGCCATTTAGGATACCCAAAACAATCACTTATTTGCAGGTACAGCGTTCCATAGTCACAATGCCAATGTCTAAAAGAACATCATATTTTCCCCATATAAGTATCACAGCAAAGTGTTAAATTGCATGGCTATAATTCAAATTTACTTTTTCTGTTTATTCACTGACACAAATAAAATGAGTAATCAAAAGAACCGTCTCAGTGAGACAACTCATTTGGGTGCCCAAAATCAAATGTACAAGCAGGTGGATAGTGATTTTTATTAAATATCACGATGTTTTTCAATATGCTCACCTCAAATATCGCCTGTTGCTCCAATGCCGCCAACTCAGCTCAATAACCGCAGTTAAGACGGTTGGTCACCGTAACCACAGACGCCATTTAAGGTAAGTCTAAAACAAATAGGACATGTTTCATTGTGTTCCCACTTGACCTATGGCAAATCAAAATGACCAATGATTATTCCACCGAAGCATACAAAACAGCAAATATTAAGTGGTGATATGTGATTTACGCAAAGAGAAGGCCACCTGTAAATATTTACCTAAATTTCTGAGAATGCTCAAGTTATCTGACTGCATTAACTGAATGAATTTGTATACGCTAGGTTTCTTGTAATGATAAGGGCGTATGTATGAAACTCTTAAATGTGAGTATAATGGACATATAATTACAAAATGATATTCATCTTTGACATCAGATCGGTCACAAAGGGTACACAGACGCTGTGCTCTTTCAGTCCTATTTTGTGAGTAGCGCCCAGTTTCTATGAGCAGCTGATGGGATGACAATCTAAGCTTCGCCAAAGGTATTCTCAGTTTACTTGGAAGTTCAGTCAGATAGTTTTCATATTCTAAGTATTGTTTAAACTCTTTATACAGCACGAGGGTCCCGTTTCTAGCAATATCATTAAACCAGTTTTGCTTAAAGACGTCCACCACTCTTTGCTTAAAAACCAAATAAAAAGTTTTTAGATTGACTGAATTGGGATTGTTCCACACATATGAGAATCCATACGTATCTAGAAGTGATCTGACACTTTTTGCCCAGTTATTGACGCCTTTGTTGCACGCATCTACAAGACAATTATACAGATGGACAATCAAATTATTTTCTTAGTTAGCTATACGAGACCAGTATTTAACAATTCTTACATATCTGGTTGTAAATAGTGGGTATCTGCCAAGCTCACCATACACAACACAAGAGAATGTAGAGGATTTTACTGTTAAAAGGTTTTTGCAGAACTTTAGATGAATTCGCTCTAATACTTTTGATTTCCCGAATCCCCATACCTCGCATAAGTAATCAAGAATAGAACCATCAAAAGCATCAAACAGCTGGCACATAACTTTTGGAGAAAGTGAATATTTTTTAGTAATATAGAACAAACAGTTAAGTGCTTTCAAACCTTTGCCAACAAGCGTTTCATGGTTTAGAACAAACGACCCAGTATATTTAAATACCGTGCCTAAATAGTTGAACTCATTCACCACTTCGATTGGTGTATACTTATATATCCAAGATTCATTATCACGCAGATCACCACGTTTCCTAAAAACTACAATTTTGGTTTTCTCAGTGTTTACTTGCAATCCCCATCTTTCGCAATATCTTTCTAAAAGTTCAAGGCTTATTGCAAATCATTTATATCTTTTCCTAAGATTACCATGTCGTCTGCGAATAGCATGAGAAGGAATGTAATGTCATCTAAACGTAACCCACAATTTTGATCTTCCTGCAGAAACAGTTCTAAATCCTCAATAAACAGAGAAAACAATAACGGTGAAATAACCTCCCCTTGTTTCAAACCAACAGCACATTCAAAGAAATCTGAATAAGAATGACTACTCCTAACACAGGTTTTGACATTGTTATACATATCTCTAATAATTCTTAACATTTTGGCGTTGATACCCAGTTTAAGCAATTTATGCCATAGGCCGTTTAAGTTAACACTGTCAAATGCTTTTTAAAATTAACAAAAGCACAATAGAGACGCCCTTTCTCAGACAGAATTTTCTGAATAGCTGCATTTAGCACAAAGCATGCATCTGTGGTTGAACGTCCCTTACGAAATCCAAATTGGGAATCAGACAAAACGTTGTAATCTTCAACCCAGTTTTTAAGTCTGTTATTGAGTACACCAGTGAATATTTTCGACTTATATCTCAAATTTAACGACTGATTAAGTCTGGTGTTAAAACGGGGATGGGCACTAATTCAGAATAAAATATTTGTTTCAAATAAGTGTAACAATCTTTTTTTTTTTTTAATTTATATATATTTCATAAAGTATCCGAAAGCGATCACAGACGTTTATAGAAATAATATGTCAAAACGCGTTCGGAATACAACCCATTGAATGTAATTCTTTAGTATGATACAGACAAAATGTTTCGCATTTTGAGTACCAAATATAATAATACCTAGGCAACTGGTATTTTAAGTACATAGTGGTAGTATTGGCTGTTGGGAATCATTTTTCTGTGGACATAAACTATTATCTCAGGCCAAGCAGAGAACGATATTGTGTCCTCTAAAAAAATGGGTTTGGACAGACACCAGAATATCACAGTTGTCGGCTTGAGAGAATAATTGCACTATACACTCAGTGGCCATAAGTGAGTTCCCAAAATGGCAAACGCTGTTGCATTTGCTAAAATTTAAGTACATTTAAAATTTGCATTATTTGAAAACGAGGAATGCAAATTATCTGAACTCTTAAATTTATCCCTATTGGCTATTTTTCAACTTAAGAATGCTAGATTATTATAGAAATAATATCACCTAGAGTTTGTAGGTGTTATTCATTTCGACCACATCTGATTTCTGAAACGGTTTGAAAATTTGATGTGGGTTCTAAACTTCTTCCATTCTTACATGACTATAGATATTGCTTATTTTCTATATATTTTGTGTGATAATGGTGCTAATGTGTTATAATCGTGAGCTGTGAACAAGATGTGTTGACAACTTCCTTATTTATTCACCGTCTTATTAGGGGTGGGTGGGGTATTTGTACCTCTGACCCAAAAATCTAAATTATTGAATGAATCCACATTGTAACTTAGCGACAAGTATCAGTCTTTCTAGCGTCTAGATATGAGTGTCTGAAGCAATTAGTCTTTAAATGTTTCATTCTTTCAAATAGAAAAGACAGCACCCAGCGATACCCAACACCTTGGTTAAATTTTGCTTTACGAGGGGGTACCCAAACTGTCATACAAAATTATAGGATAGTTCTTCTTGAAAAAATAAATATTCTGTAAAAATGTAACCCCAAATGGTACTTCCAACTGAAAATAATTATTACACAAATATTGTATCTTTGGTTATGCTGCTTGTGGCACCAATATCAGGACTGACAGTGAAAATTAGCAGATTTTCTTAGGATCCACCCATATCTTATATCCATCAACATTTATTGAAAAAAAAATACTATTTCAAACAGAACACTGGTATAGTACCTCAAAAAATATACATACCCCATATTCCTGCATTTGTTTATTTAGTTTACTTTTACAATCAAAGTATACTGCCGTCGGATCATTTTCATGGCATTATTTTCCGTCCAGTTCTCTGCTCTGCATTATTTTATTTTCAGTGTCTATACTAATTTGAACTTTAGCAGAATGTTTTCTGGTACATTTCAAATATTTCTGCTAATTTTCAATAAAAATATTACAACCTGACATTTTACGACAATTTTTCAAAACCTGCTATCTTTTTTGAAGAAATGGAGCCAAAAATAGTAAATGAGTATGATCAGGAAATACCACAATCACAAACTGCAGACAACCCCGTGAAACCGTGAGGAAGAGCCGCTCAACCATCACGAGACACCAGGAAGACAAATTAAGCAAAGCAATCAGCTCTCTCTTCCCCATCAAGATGATTGCAATACTAAAATGGACATAAAGTAACGTACAACAAAACATAGAACAATTACAGACTCCCACAATGGGTGTAACAATAAACAGAAAGTCAACAACAACAGAACCACCGCCTTAGAACGGACAGCAGCCTAAGCCACCGGGGGGCTTAAATGCATTTTACTGGTACCAAATCTTCGCCCTAGATTCTGCTGTTGTTGAAGTTATCCAAAGTTTGTATCCACAATATCTCCATAGCAACAGATGATCACATCATTCAATTTGGTGATGACGTAAACATATACCCTGTAAATTTATCCAGGGCAATTATCATTTGGGGAAATTGTCTTAATTGGCTAGAAAATACCATTGTTTCAGACCATATTTTTTGTCAATTTCTTGTAAGCTGATTTGGGAACTCACTTATGGCCACTGAGTGTACATTAATAAACAGCTTTTACATTTCATGTTATGTACGTGTTTTGGGTGAGTATAGAGTGCAAGATCTTTAGCTTAGGTCAAGATAAGCCAAACATGTGATTATTTTACCAACATTTTATTCAAACATGCATCATTTGGATGCTCAAAAGAACCGTCTCATTTATTTTACCCTATGTGGTTAAATAAAGAAATAAGTACATACATTTTAAATTACGCATCCTCATCTGGAGGTCTGGTTTGTATTGGATTCAGATTAAATATTTATCGGCAATGAAAAACGGGTCACCATCTTAATGTACTTCAAATAAACTTAAAGGACAATCTTGTCCCAAATTGGTGGACAAAGAGCCTAACAGATATATAAAAAATGGATAAATAGTAAGATAGATCAAATTGAAGGACACAATGACTCCTGCAAAAGAGAGAGAGAGAGAGAGAGAGAGAGAGAGAGAGAGAGAGAGAGAGAGAGAAAGAGATCAGCTCTCTTTACTTCGGCAATAAAATCGACTAACTAGAAAATGCCAATTGCTTTTTCTTCAGCGAGTTAATCCGCTAAATAGAAAACACACAAATCTTAACTTCACAAAACCAGAACACAAATCACCAAACTCTCTAACACAAGGAGAGCAGAGATATCCAAAGAACCACCGTAAACAGAACACAACCTTCGATTGACAGTAGCCATAGACAGTCACAGGAAAATCATGGGCGAAGATTTGGCCAGTGGAATTAATTTATGCTCCCTATCCCCAGTGGCTGCGGTTGCTGTCCATTCCAAGGAGGAGGTTTTATTTGCTGTTTATTCGTTGTTTAATGTTTCTCCATTGCGGAGGTGTTAGATTATTGTGTTGTCGTGCAGTACTTTGTAACCTTTCTTGTTTTGCTAGAGAGTTGGTTACTTTACTTCTATTGTCTTCTTGGTGTTATGTAGTTGTATATTTAATCTGTCTCTGCCTCTCGGTGCCGTGGGTCGGTCTGTGGTGTTTGCATGTGGTATTTTCTGGTCATATTTAGTTACTGTTTAACATATATTACTGGGGAACGATTTACCTTAGATCTCGTTGTTGATAAAATGCTAGCATATACGCCGCCCGAAATACATGTGGGCCTAAACTGAGTCCAAAGAGAATTTATTAGAGACTCAGATACATTCTAATTTGTGTAGTGTTTACCACCTAGCCACAATACAATATCGACCCTATCAATTATGCCCATTTGTTATTGCTGATATATTCTTTCTGAACGGAACTAAGTGTCAGTTGTCGGAGATAGAATGTCATTAGCTACCATTGTTCCTGGCAACTACTGTCTTGCTTACTGTGATTAAAAGAAGATGGTGTGAGTTTCATAAGGCGAGTTCTTAAAAAAGTATGCGAGTATGACCACACAATGCAGACTAATATACAGCATGCCGAAGAAAGGCCACATAACACTTACAGTCAGACGAAATCAGGAAGATCATTAAAGTAAAGCAACCAGCAATATAGATAGAAGATCTTATATGAGTGCTTATATTATATTGAATTTATTAAACAAGTAGAGGGAAAGAGATAAAATGCGAAGTTTGGCGAGCATTTTATCTCTTTTTCGCGATGAGCTTAATAAAGTCAATAATACAGGAGCAAGAATGTTCGATTCTATTTATCATATGACATAATAATTACTTAAAATCGCATTTTTGGCGTGAACACGTCAAGATTCCTACCTCTTTTACGCAATGTTATAATGGACGTCATTTCGTAACGTTACTAAATCTGTAAACCACTCGTGATTGATCGATTTTATTGCATGGCGTTATATCATTCCCAGAGGCGACGTCTTGTGATAAATAGTTGTTTAAGGAGACACGCTTGACTGATAAGACATTATAATTCACTAAAATGTATAACTTTAATATGTTCATTCTAAGAGATATCCATGTTTACTTCTAGATGAGGCGTTTTTGTTGTATTCAGTATATATAATAGGCGAATCGAAACTTCTCGCCTACAGATTGCTGCAGAAATACTTTTCTAGACCTTCTTGATTTAAGAGAAACTCAGACAATTCACCCTATATTTTGACTTTATTTGCTAAAGCGCCCAATTTAGCCAAACTTATGTTAAAAGGTATATTAAAACGGACAAGCATTAAGCCGGCGTGACTGTCTTGATGGGGCTCCACGGTGTTGCATATACGCTAACGTATTGTTTCACGTGACCCACGTGATTATAAAACACATAATCTCTATTAGATTTACGAAACTGTTAAAATGTAATTTGTCTAAAACAAATCTTAATTTGATTTCAGTGTTTAGGAAAATTTAATTTCCATTACTAAATGTAATATCCATTAAGGAATAAAATATCTCTATACGGATAAACTCATCTCTAACTGCTAATACATAACTCCTAGCATGCTGGATAATCTGCTTGATTTTGTCGTCTACTTATTCCTGCCCTTTTACTGGATAACCATTAGAATGGCAAAAAAGTTTGTTTCCAGATCATACCATTGGCGCAGCTCCCATTACTTAGTTACGTACGTGCGTAATAAAAATAGTTACATTCAAGGGAGGTCACCCACTGTGGTAAAATTGATTTATCATACCATAAGGAACTTCTCTTAAATAGGGAGCAAATTCTTTCCTTTAAGACTAGTTCCCATTTTGAAAAGGGACAAAATTGAAGAGAACCATTGTTTGATCCAGTAGTCTCCCTATGATGTGCGTAACTTTTTCAGTGTTCTGGCTACGCCATTGCATACTGGACCTGTTCTCACAGGTCATCAGCAGACGACAATAGTAGACATAGTGTGGTATCTGTTGTTATGGTTAACTGTTCAAGAATTCATTAGCATGAATTATGTTCTTTGTAGACTGGCTACAGTCCTTAAAACAATTTTTCATCAATGTGTCATAGCATACACTTGTAGCCAGTCTAACTCTGACGGCTCTGTTTTAAGACAGAGCCATCAGAGTAAGACTGGCTACAAGTATATGATATGACACATTGATGAAAAAATGTTTTAAAGACTGGAGCCAGTCTCTGTTCTATGTAATCTAGTGTAACATGTGGAGACTGCTTATTGCATTTTAGCAGCTGCTAATATGTATTGTACACTGTATATGAATGCGGGATGCCCGACATCATCAATTTCAGACCAGATGTAACCCTTTATGCACAAGCTTGTGGATTCTTCCTTCTTGTTTCATACGATACACTTGGGGTGGTACATTGTATAAAATAGGGGTCACATGTTATTATTCCCATATTATTTCTCTTTTCGTTTTTACTTTGTTTGTTTTAATTGATTTGATTCTTTACGTCCCATCAACAATCTTTCAGTTCAACAGGGACGGGTCTTCCTGGGCTGTACCAGTACTTAGCAAGGATAAATGTGTCTTACTCAAGGACCACAACGCAGTGACGGCGGTGAGGCTTGAACCCGCGGCCCCTCTGTCTCAAGTCAAGCACTCTACCACTGAGCCACTGCGCTCCTGTTTTTTACTTTGCAAAAAGTGTTACATGTAGTCATGCGACATTTCATCAAGGTCTTCACTGCTTGCCAAAGTACGCATTTAGGAGTGTCTAGTTTAAAACAAGTGTTATAGCTGGTTGTACTGTATTAAAATTATATGCACCCTGAAGTGTTACTTGTGCAAACAGTGTAGACCCAGATGAGATGCTGCATAATGCAGCATTTCATCTGGGTTTACAATGTCTGCTTAGATAGAAACAATTTACATGGATGAGAACTTCTATATTCTTATTATTCTAATTTGAACTTGCTTTTACACTTCAATATAGAACTCCTGAGTCACTAAAATGTCGAACTTCACGTATAGTTTTATCGAAACAAATGCATTGCTAGAGAGACTCAAATTTAGAAATTTTCTAGAGTTGTGTTATATGTAGCAAAATTAAAGATTTTTTGGTGATTATCAAAATTATTTGTTACATGTATTAGTTTGTCCAAACTTGAGCATTGGGTAAACTGTCAAAATTCAAATTTCTAGTTTTAATCTAATCGCAAAATGAAATGAAGTAAATCAAAGTTGTATGCGATTTAATCGCAGTCCAAGACAAAAATACAAATATTAGAAGAATTATCCCCTTCAGATGTATTAACAATTAGCCAAGTATGTAACAAACAGGTTTATGCCTTACGCAAACAGCAAACACACACGTACAATGTACAAATGATTATCTTGAGTATCTTAATAGTTAAATCAATGTCATAGTCGGTCGCTGTCATTATACATGCACAAGTTTTTTATCTGAGTCTTACTTTTTTGCATCCAAGATAACATTTTCTCATGAAGGGGTCCTTTCGTGGAAGCAGATGTTCTTAGCTGCTAATACACATTTCACCACTCCAAACGCATCTTCAGGCAAATGCGTCTCCGATCAAATAGACCGAAATGGATCGCTGCTAACTTCCAATTATTGTAGCATAGAGAAAAAGGCTGGGTCTGTTGGGTTTTTTTGTCTCAAAACGCAATCTAAGAACGCATTGGTCCTTGAACTAGCTGTTGTAGTACATGTATTGCACAATATTATTATTATATATACAGACCCCCAGATAAGAGTGCGTATTTGAAAGTCATTTTTCCAACAAAAATATACATATTGTGGGTACTCAAAAGAAGCGTCTAAATAATATGTGTAACGACTGAATGCTTTGAACAGATAAGTGTTACGATTTGGCCACATTTTATAGTCTTTAAAGCTGCATAGTCTGTAACTTTGATCTTTTAATTTTAGAACTGATGTTTCTATTTTTCAAAAACACGATGAAAAAACTAAAATTCAGGTATACATTTTACCAATTTCGTAAATCTTAACAAATTATAAGTATCAAAACAACAGCATTTATGTTAAAGTTACCTATCTATAATTATTGGAGGGACGCAAATAATTACCAACAAGAGAAAAACACACCTGTTTTAATAAGATAATTTACTTTTCCGTGCAGTTTTCAGCTATAGTAAACAGATTTATTGTGAAAACATAACTTAATTCTACTCTTACAAATGATTTAAAAAGAAAATAAAAAAAATCGAAAAATGTTCATAGTTGCAGACTTAGTCTCTTTAATTTGAGATTTGTAAAACAAAAGAAAATTTACAAACTTTCCTGAACCTTAAAAATCATTTTGTTCCAGAAAATATCGAATAATTATTGTAAATGCCCTGAACCAACTTTAATTCGATTTACTTTCAAACCTTTCTATTCGAGTATTTAAACCCTTTTTCCGCGACCCCGCGGTTATAAAACATATATTTTCTTGCTCAACTCAACTAAGCAGGAACTTTATCATGCTCATAAATGTTCCAATGCCACTTTATCATGTTCATAAATGTTAAAATGCCAATAATTGTTGGCATTTTAACATTTATTAACATGATAAACACACTATCTGCGAGGTTGAAAGTGAGTAAAGAATTTTTGCCTTAATGGGCAATTTAAATTTTATAAGTTCAACTAAACATGGATACTATACTTCTATAAAAACGCTTTTATGCGTGAATGTAAAGCCTCGGTCACACGAGGGCTTAGGACCATGTTGCGACCTGTGTAAGACCAGTCACGTGGTAAAATCGCGAGTAGATCTCATACGAGCGCGCGACAGGTCTTAGTGATTGGGAACAGCAATATTAACAAAATAGGTTCCAGAGAGGTCTTTGAGCATTTTCATGAACCTGGTTCTGCAGTAGATGGTAGTAGCAGATGTATACATGTCTTTAAAAGCTTTTTGGTGCTTTCATAAGTAGACAGGATAAAATTGCAAAAATACGGTGCAAGACTGTCGCACGTTGGTTTTTATTGATCGGGAGTGATCGTGCGAGTAAAACGCATGAAAATGGGCGGGCGGAGAGTTTTGAACATGTCAAAAAACCTGCGACCGCGATCCAAGATCACAGGTATGATAGTAGACTGGTATCAGACAAATAAATAAAGCAATATCAAAAATATGCACACAACTATGTAAACCTCCACTACGACTGTACCAATATCTTCAAAAATGTCTGATATATACTTTATTGTAGACCATGGGCAGTAAAAAAGTACCAAATATCTAAGTGTTTAGTAGTTAGAAGTCTTTGACACGTGGTCTTAAACCAGACTTATATTATAGTACTGTCGTGCCAACCAAGGGTGACAGTGTCGTATGTTTTGTTTACAATTGTTAAGTAAAACATTAACGTGTACACATCACTTGAGCTAACGCGAATCGATAGATCACTTGTGTATTAATCCAATCCTACGGATAGGATTAATACACACGTGATCTATCGATTATAGGTCACTGATATATTTGCAAACAAAACATGACCTCACTGTCGCTCTTGGTTGGCAGGACAGTAGTGTTCCATGAATATGGTGTATGTGTTGCGTGTACATACGCAATGATCAACATCACATTGATCCTATCGTACTCAAAGCAGCTAGGAAAGAGATTTTGGTATTTCACATACGTGAACAGCTAAGGCTCAGACAAGCCCGCACTTTGGAGACATAAACTCCGGGTTTGGTCTCGATCCAAACTGTTTGGCACTTAAACATCGTTATTGTTGAAGGATTGTTTTAGAAATAGTTAATCTGAAAACACCTCGAGATAACAAAATATCCTGAAAATTTATTTTTTTACCATGAGGCTAAGATCAGCCGCACCAGAGCTTTCGTGGCTCGGTTTGAAGTATGAACGTGGTGGTAGAATCAGATCAAAACATGGATAATGCAGTCCCACTGGATAGTTGAGCACTGCAATAGTGCGGCTTTCCTGACGCGGTTCATAGTACATTTATATCATATTCAGAAAAAAGGAATGGCAACCTATCATCTACTTTATGTAGGGAGTAGGTCTATAGGGGTCGAGGTCATCCTCCATAGTAACCTTAAAATCAAGCCATGCACTCTTACGATACTTTGGTATAAAATGTCTGAACTGAAAGAGAGCCAAAATCATAAAGCCTTCGGAGACAACATGTTAAAACGCAAGATTACAAATATCAAGTATCAACTCAAGAAAAATAAATCTTTACATGCTGGGTAAAGTATGACTTTTCAAAGGGTCACCTTCTGATTTTCTTCAAAATGACATTTTTTTTTAAAAAATAACAAAAAAATCAGGAATACCTCAGTCAGGATCAACAGTTTGGATCCAGATCAGGTCCGATGTCAGTGATTTTATTTGGCCATTTTAACGCCTTATATGGGAGTCATTCTCAATCCAAAAATGGCCTTTTTTTCTCAATTTCATGTATTTTAGTACTTATTTTCCCATTTTTTATTATATATTTTCCCAAATGTGAAGGAAAAGGTAACTTCCCAAAATCCCAAATAAAGTCACTGAATGTGATTGTTGGGCCCGATCTTGGTCTAAACTGTTTACCTAATCTCGATCCAAACTGTTATTGGTTGACACTAGCAGAGAGAGTTTCTTCATTTTTGCGGCATTCTATTAATTGTGTTTTAACCCTGTATTCACTTAATGGATTCTTCCTCCTGATTAGATGCATTAATTTTGGAACGGTCCATTATATATATAGAGGGTCACAGCTTATAATTTCAAAATAAATTACATTTCTTTCTCCGAGGATCCCCTTTTGTCATACATGTAGCAAGCAGTGTAGACCTTGATGAAATGCATTATTTCGTCTAGGTCTTCGCTGTTTGCCAGACGGTACGCATTTATGCGTCACCAGTATAAATGGTTCATCAATTATTTTTCGGAAAAAAATACATTTGTCTGCTGATATGATAACGGTGCTTAATATGTATTCCCAAAAATCGGTCCTTGTATCTATTTTCATAATGCGTGTATGACAGAAGTGAAGTCTCACATAAACCTTCGCTGCTCGCCTTTGCGATTAAGATTATAAATTCACGAGCTGGGTCACATGACCGTTCTGATTATATCAGAGGCCACTCATAGAATGCATTTTTCCAAATAACATGAACGGTAGGTCGTAGATAAACCCCAAAGACTGGTCCTTAGTAGTCCCGACAAGTCTTACATCTCCGTGATTCGTGACTACATGTATTCGCGCGATTCAGTGATCGCGCGATCTCGTGTGACCGAGGCTTAACAGTAAATGAATGAATCGAGGGTCAATACTTAGAGGTCGTGGTAGATGTATACTAACGTTATATTTGTTTATGAATTAATTAATTTCATATCCGTTTATCATGTTCGATTATATTTGATTTTATAGCAGTACGTGTTTATGGAATAGTAGCAATGTTATACTTATGTAAATATAGTCCTCAAAATAATTAAAGTACCAAGATTTTAGAACTCGAGTATAATTAGCTCAAACATCTAAATTCTGTAAAACTTGGCCCATAAATCAAGAATCATTATAAATGATTCCCATGCCTAATTCTGCCATAATTGTGTCTCGAATGCACATACCCTCAAAACCACACTTTCAAAAGGCCGTGGGTGGGGTAAAGAATTTTTTTGTGGTTATTCGAGTGGAATGAAAGTGACACCAAATTAAGCTTGTTTTTAAACAATTCAGCTTACATGCAAAAATAATCTTCAAACAGTTTCAATCTACTGGGAAGCAAGCATTTTCATCTCTGACAATGAAGTTTTGACATTGTTTTTTTTTCTGAAAACAATGTGTGTACTTGGCCATCAAAAATCAGATTTTGAATCGTCATTCTATACCGTTGAGTGTTAGAAAGATGTCTCGACGAATTGTTTAAAGATTGTCACAGACAAACGCCAAAACCAGACGTCTGAATCTATAGTCTGGCCATTACGCCACAGCCAAACGGGGCAATTTTTTTCTCACAGGAAGAGGTGGGTGGTAACGGCGGGATCAAAACACAATAAAAATTATGATAAAACAGAGATTTCCACATCTGAAAGCAATATTTATTCATTTCATGCAGTTATGTGGTCCATGGTTACACACAAAAAAAGCATTCCAATACATTAAGGTCAAGTTTTAAAATGACAAAAAAAATCCTTGTTAGTAACATTTTCTACCACTTTCTTTTTGCTGTTTCGCTTGGCAATAAGGCGTCAAAGATGTCCGAAAAATTAAGGCTAGATCGTAAAATGGTTTTCGGAATACGTTCTAGACAAAATGCATCACTGTTATAATTGATAGTATTGGTCCTTCAATTATTTTGAGGAGTATATATGCAGAGTCCGTGGTCGATAAGAGAAGAGTTTTCGTAGTCGGTCACGTTCACCTGATTGGACAAGTATTGGGTTTTCATTCATACTTCTAAGTTTAAATCTGTATCGTCACCCTACTTTTATCGAGCACGGACTATAGTAAATAGGTTTATGCCTTGAGGTATGTTATTATGTGGAGTACATCAAACGTAATAACACGAAGAAGTTTCCCAGCTATTTTCATGCTTGGAATTTAATCAATTTGGCAGTGTATGCAGATGCCAAAATATACCTACTTCCTTTTAATTAAGAATTTCAAAATGCAAATGGTGCATTAAGCATAACCATTAGTCAGTTATTAACGTGCATGTGCATACGTCTATTGGTGCTGAAGGATCTGGAGTTTCATAAAAAATACTGCCATGCTTGTCACCTATGTAATAAATGTGCCAGTAAATGTGTTATAGTACTTATTGCATAAGCGTCCAGCAAATGTACAGACCAACATGGCCTTCTGCGCAGTCTAGCAAGAGTCTTTGCTGTTCCCATGCATACAATGTTACGTACTGAAGATTTAGTTTACTGAATACATATTATACTGAAGATGTTTAGCCCCGCTTGATTGCTACATGCATTGACTTATGAAGGAGAGAAATTACGCATGCGCACTAAATACATGTACCATTTTCTCATGAGAAGACAGAAATATCATTTAAATACATGTATGGACATTCAGCACTGTTACAGTAAATCAGCTCATATATTGAGGGCATTTGCTGTGAATGCAATTAACTCATTTAAGCCGAAGGGAATTTCCCATTCTAATCAATTGAATCAGTCTATTTGCGTTTTAAAGGATGTTGGTATTTTTCAAATTTTTCAAATTCTAATAGAATATTCTGTAGCAAAGAGTAAGGACCCTGGTCAGACTTTTGCTGGCAAAAACAATAGATTGTACCCCATGCTGCAAGCAGCTGAAATACGATGATTATGATTGCAGACTAACATTGATGAGCCGCGGCATGATATTTCCAACAATGTGGTATGTGCGACAACCAATGGCTCAGATCAGCCTACGCATACGCACAGCTGGCTAGAGCCTTTGCTAGTCGCTTGCATATTCTATGAATGTTAAGCTACTGACTGAACATCATTTGGAATTTATAAGCTTAAAAGGAGGCTGCATAGGCTCGTCTGTGTCTACACTTGTCTTTTGTTTGTTTGTTTTGTTGCTTTATGCCCAAGTCAACAGCTATGGTCATGGCGGAACGGCCAGTTAACCTAACCACACATTTTTCCTGGGCAAACTTGAACAAGCAGTTAACCAGTACTTCATGCACATACTTTCGCTTGTAACTGACAACAATTCTTCTTGAATGATTCAGCGGAAGGGAGGAGAATGGCCGTAAAATTATTTCATAATCAATCTCCACGAAAGTACGGAGACACTTGTCAAAATATCACATTGTTGGAAATCACATATCGCGGCTCATTTATCTTGGGGCTATAATATGGCACTAACGCTTACTTATATGCTGCAAAAAGGTGTTCTATGTTCGATTGTTTTCTTTCCCTGGATTGACAAAGCTTCATATTAAAGACCTAAAAATTTGAGCAATAATACTGGCACCACTCATTATGACTCTCTCTAGGAGTCATACTGGGCAGATCAAAAGGACAGTCATAATGAGGTGATTATGACTACCCTACAGGGGCAATAAAATGGTCCCATGAAGGGATTAGGTAATCTATGATAAAATATTGACCATTATCTCAGTGAAAGATATTGCGTTGTATACAGGTAATTCCCCACTTGAGGCCCCTTTAATTTTGTGAGATATTGAAACTGTCCCTTAACAGTTAATCCTTTAATGATCTCTATTGGACAGCAATGTAAGCCTTTAAAGCAAGCTGGGATGTAGGCAGGCTCTATAGAGCCATTAAAGAGGTAAATATTTGAGCAATAATGCTGGTACCACTCATTATGATTCTCTCCAGGGGTCATACTGGGCAGATCAAAAGGACAGTTATAATGAGGTGATTATGACTTCCTTACAGGGAAAATAAATTGTTCCTTAAAGGGATTAAATACTTTATGATAAAATATTGATCTTTATCTTAGTGAA
The DNA here is from genome assembly GCA_964019695.1 of Loripinus fragilis. Lineage (NCBI taxonomy): Eukaryota > Metazoa > Mollusca > Bivalvia > Lucinida > Lucinidae > Loripinus > Loripinus fragilis. The sequence continues at coordinate 57,511,265 of OZ026527.1, read as the reverse complement.
TGAAATTGTGTTGTATACAGGTAAGTCCCCTCTTGAGGCCCCATTAATTTTGTGACATACTGAAACTGTCCCTTATCAGTTAATCTTTTAATGATCTCTATTAGACAGTAATATATGTCTTTAAGAAGAACAGGTCCATCTTGCCTTAATCTACGCTGCTGAGGCCCTCCCAGGGAAGGGAGCCTATTGCCTCATTCCCCTTGAATGAGTTTAGCTTGGCTTTATATTGAGTCTAAATGGTTTTGATTTTTTATTAGTTTTTACTAAGCAAATGTAAGTAATTATGACCAGAAAATGCCATAATCACAGACTGCAGACCAACGCACTACACCTCGAGGAAGAGACACAGAACACAAACAGTCATATCACAATTAACTTTAGGCATCTAGCTCTCGCTTCCCCAGTAAGATGATAGCTAAACTGGAAAGGGCACCCAGTAGTACAGAATTTTGTCAACTGTAGAAATATAAAACATAGTTCAGAACACAGAACAATGAAGAACACTACGCGAATTTTACATAGAATGGACTGCAGCGCTTTAAATGCTGAATGATATCGAAAAAATATTATCATCAGCCCTTCATGTCAATGTGGTGGCTTTGAAAACGCCCAACAACTCTTTTTCACATGTCCATTGTATGCAGAAAGTAGAAGAAACCTGTCAATACGACTGGACAACTATTCAATTAATCAACTCCTATATGGAAAAGAAGACTCAACTCTTCAGGAGAATACAACCTTATTCATAGAGGCACAGCAATTTTTAACCAGTTGTGACAGGTTTAATAAACATAAGAGCCCATCCAAGCCAGAGCTCATTAACTCATGGGTTACTTGCCGGAAACAGGATGTCAGTCAAACATTCCCTCTCTCTCTCCCTCTCTCTCTCTCTCTCTCTCATTTGTATACATATACATTTTGTTCATTCCAATAACACTTGTTGTATTAATCATCATACCACCTTTTTTGGGAGATGACTTATATAAGCTTATGCTTATTGTCAAATCCCTTTCATTCAACTGCTCTGTTACATTATGTGTTTTGCTTAGTGTATAAAAGAAAAGGAATCAAATATGTTTAAACCAAACCAAAAAACTAACACCCGCTGGACAGGCGATCACGTTACAATGTACATAGGGAGTAAATACTCAGCTTTTCAAATTATGAATCTGATATGTAACTAATTGATATTCCTATTTGGATTTTGGGGCATGCTTGAAATCAATCTGCTTGTCTTTCGAAGATTCGTGCCACTAACACATACCTGTACATGTACTAGCAAAAAAACATTTAGTAAGTTCAATGTTCTAGATATGTGTACACGTAGCTAGATCATGTCCATATAAAAAAGGTTTACATTTATCAAAATATCAAAGAAAACATTTTTCTCAAACGCCTGACTGTTCACAAACGTAACCAAACCATTTTGATATTTGATAGTGTAATGGGTGAAGGAGGCATTCAAACTACATGTGCTTTTGGGTTTGTGCTTCTTTCCATGATATTTACAAGGTTAATTTTACGGTTTTATTTTTATGGATTTTCCGTAACTGTAAGTAACGCCATTTCTGAAGGATTTGCTTCAGGATTAAATTTCAAGATGGTCTAATTGATTTTGTACACTAAAATGATAGCACCCCAACCTCTATCGCCAACAAAGCACATACATACACCTATCAACCATATTATTCCTGGGTTTACCCACCATACTTTATTCATGATTAAAATCATTGGCCGCTATTGCTTATATATGGTTACCAGTTCATTTCCACAGAAACTCATTAAGTACTGTCACAGTTAAATCAACGTTACGGAGAAAGTAATCGCTATGGCCCAAGTGGTGTTTGAACTGACAAGCTGATTTAAACAGTTCAAACAGCTCGCTTTTGAAGCTGCTAAGTGTGTAACTTTTGATATTTTAATTTTGGAAATAAAGTTTCTATTTTCAAGAATACAGTAAAAATACTACAATTCAGGTAAACATTTTACCATTTTCATAAATTTTCACAAGTTATATCTATCAAAACAACAGCATTTATGTTAAAAATCAACTGTCTAGAATTATTGGAGGGACGTAAATAATTCCTGACAAGAGAAAATTCAACTGTTTTAATTAGATAATTCACTGTTCCATGCAGCTTTCAGCTGTACTGAACATATTTATTGTGAAAACATAACTTAATTCTATTTTTACAAATGATTTAAAAAGAAAATATTTTTTTTCGAAAAATGTTCATAGTTACAGATCTAGTCTCTGTAACTAGCTATACGGAATAGCACACTCCTTCGCTAGGTTTGATATGATGTTTTACGTCACAGTTAACACTTTTTCTAATCATGTATGGACGTTTAACCGGACTTAAGCAGGACTAAGTAATAAACTTAAGGACCCACAACCACGTTGGGATTTGATGCCCCGATTTCGGTACTGTATCAACTGAGCTACGGTGCTCCAGCATTTCCTCGTACGTGCATGTATGCGTACATCGAATCATAATAAGTTGTGCCGTGGCGTTATTTCGCTTCTTGTCGCGCATGCGCAATAACCACCACTCAAATAAACCCATATGCTGACGTGTCCAGCGGATTAGAAGTCTGAGTCTTGGACTGAGTCTTCAACAACATTCAGGCATGCGCAGGCTTGTTTGAGCTGTGTCTGTTCGCCAATGTTATAAATAACAAAACCTTATGTGCTGGCTCCTTGAGGGCCAGAAGCCCCTAAACGGGTACCCTGGTAAACAGTGAAGACCCAGATGCGACATTTCACCAGACTCTGCACTATTTGCTACATAAAAATCGATCCTCACAGAAAGAAATTCATTATTCTTTTGAAAATTTTAACATGTGTCCCCTAAATATATGCAATGGACCATCCTGATTTTATTGTACGTAGCTCTATGGGAAATTCCAGTGGTCCTAAATAGGTTAAATACACGTACAAGTAAAATGCTAACCTGGCTCTTGATCGGCAGTTTATTCCACATCTGTTTCATTATCCGATAAATTGCTTTGATACCAGATTAATACCAAATAAATTAACTGTTTACATAAAATTAATACAGCGAGTAAACAATTGGTGATTTTCGTTGTTAGCTATATTCCAGTTTATTCTCTCAACTCCAATTAATTAATTTGCTACTGCTACTTGTGTGTTGTGTTTACTAGAATATTGGTATATTCTTTAGAAACGCTCAGCTGCGCTCAGTGCCAGAGATATCATCCATACATATGCCAGCATTTTAAAAACGATTTCCAAGCAAATTCTACTTGACCCCTAACCCAGCAGGCACATGACGTCGAAACGACGTCGTACCAACGTCGGTGCGACGTCATGACGTCGCACCGACGATGATGCGACGTTATTCTAGGATTGTGTGCCTGCTGGGAAGAGTCTAAAGCAGAGGTGGGCATCTCGATGTTATGTAAAAGGGAATATGTAGACAAAAAGTTAAATAAGAGTAACGATACAAGCTAAGAAGAATGTTTACAACGAGTGTTAGCCTATTGTACAGATTGTTGACTTGGCTCAAAGGAACCATCTCATCTGGATCTAGACTGCCCTTCTTCAGGTCTATAGTAGGTTAAAGTCGGGTATATTCGGACAGACAGCTAAATTCGGACAGCGACCATGTTTGTTTCATATTTCAAATATTGGAATAAAAAATAAATTAACTAAGCAAACAGGGAAAATCCTGATGAGACGGCTCATAAGGAGCCGTCTCATCTGGATTTTCACTGTTTGCAAATGTGTGTCCGAATTTACCTTATGTCCGAATTTACGCGACTTTACCCTAATGAAAGGGTAACCCATTTATACTTATAGGCATAGCAACGAGCAAACAGTTCAGACCCATACGAGCTGCCTCTGTTCTGTTCGATTGTTTGGATCAAGAGAATAGCTACATCAATATCAGGCAGATATGTTTTAACATTTATCACTGGAGAAATGTAAGTTTACGTCAAAAGGGATTGCAGCTAAAATGGATGGCAGCTTAGCTGTCACCTTTATTTATGTTAACTTATATTTGACACTGTAGCCTCCCCTTAATGATACAATTCTCATTCATATGGATTGAACGCGCGTTGCACCAGAAGGGAACTATTTCACTATACATGCTATACAACAGTACAGAGATTCCCTACATACGTCAGGAAACTAGCCATAGAAAACGACGCAATAAGATCAAATCGCCTTAACAACAGCGTTTTTCGAATGGAAAATGTTGCCAATTTGCAATTGGAAATGTGCATACTGTCTGGCTCGCCAGCATATCCTCTGAGCATCCAAACTTTAGGCCTGGGGCACCACTATATACGGCGCTTTTTGCTTGCACACTTCAGTATATCTTTTGCGCGCTTTGATTCCTTCATTTGCGCACTTTTCTGCATATCATTTGCGCACTTTTTTCACACCTCACTAAAACTAATTAGGGGTTTATAAGGTAGTTGAAAGTCCTTACAGCTAGTTATAATTCGTTTTAAAGGTACATTGAGCATTCTGGACATTATTAGCTTAGGGAACTGTTTCTTTATCTTTCTTTCCCTATATAATGCTAAGGAGAGGGACTTTAATTATGTCTTTGGGGTTTTGTCCGATTCAGGGCTATGTGTTCCTTTTACTTCTTCCACGCTTCAATTTCTGTGCTTTCAGAATCTGTTTTAAAGCTACTTTACAGGAGTTAACTGCAAGTCTCCAATGTAAAATGCAACTTTTTAAAGTTTTTGATAAACAAAATGTGTAGTACTCAAAACTATGCATTCAAGCACGCATCTCACCTGTACGGTAACCTATACAAGTCATCGTTTCACTGCCACTGATCACTAATTGCTCTTAATTGGGGGTGTGAAGACAGTACGCAATTGAAATCGCAAAAAGTGCGCAAAATATACCACTGATAATTGCAAAAAGTGCACAAATGCAAGGCGCCCACTAGATATATGCATATGATTTTTTAACGAATGACAACGCACACGTGATAAAGACTGGCTCAATGTTTTTTTCCATTCTCTGCAGAAGTTAAGCGATCTTTTTTCTGACATACCAACCACAGTTTTTCGCTTGAAGCAAACGAATAAATAAGATGCACTATCTCCTCGTCATTCCATCTATCCACGTGCCAAAATTCGCGAACATAGATTTGATCTTTTTGTAAGTTATTTTCCACGTACAGTGAGTGAAATGATACAGAAAATAATCTGCACATCAATAGCAGCTTCCAGATACCAGGTTAAAGGTATAGTGAATATATCATAGGTCCAGCTAAGTAAAACATTTGAGAGTAAAATTGTCAGTTTTTCTTACCCATCACTTTGAACATAATTTTAGGTGCTTAAAAGAACCATCTCATTGTCATTATTGAGACAGTTCTTTTGAGTTTTCGCAACATATGTTTTGTTTGAGAAATAAGAAAATTAAATTTCAATTATGCACTCTTATCCAGAGGCCTGAATTGTTAAGATTTGTTTTGGTTTGTGGTGATGCGTTGCGTCACGGTCAACATTTTTCAGTCATGTGGGACGCTTCCTGGGTCCAGAGAAAAAAGTGTCTCCGGTGAGGCACTCGATCTCAAGTCAATCATGGACTTTGAGGGAACGAAAATCGACTGAGGAGCCATTTGGGTAAAGTCGGGTAAATTCGGACACCAGGTAAATTCGGACACGCATTTGCAAACAGTGTAAATCCAGATAAGACAGCTCCTATCATCAGGATTTTCACTGTTTGCTTAGTTAATTTAATTTTTATTCCACTATTTGAAATATGAAACAAACAAGGTCGCTGTCCGAATTTAGCCGTCTGTCCGAATATACCCGACTTTACCCTATCATTACCCAGCCATCATTCCACCTCCGTTAACTAGGGTAAAGTCGGGTATACTCGGACAGACAGCTAAATTCGGACAGTGACCGTGTTTGTTTCATGTTTCCAATATAAGAATAAAAAATAGATTAACTAAGCAAACAGTGAAAAATCCTGATAAGACGACTCATCTGAATTTACACTGTTTGCAAATGTGTCCGAATTTACCTGATGTCCGAATTTACCCGACTTTACCCTATCGACCCGCCACCGAAACGATTCGCTGGCGGATCGATAGTGGCCCATTGTCGCAGACAGGAAGCACATACTAACCGGTCGCCTTTCGCTCGGTGCACACTGGTATTGAACCGCCATTTTTATTAAAAAATATTATGCGATCACTGTTTGCATGACTCAGGGCTTTACATCCAGAAAATATTGACTAAAAGAGAAATGATACATTGTCAAAAAATTACCTTTTAGCTATTTTTAACAATAAATTCTGTCACTACAGGAGCGCGAGAATTGGACGGGACTAGCCAAACATCGCTAGCTACCAAAAATGCGAGAGATCTAGATGGAGTATCGTCAGGTCTCGCGAGAATGATAGTGGCCCGCTTTTATATGCTTATTGCCATTGGCTGTAAGTATACATGTAAGCAGTATAATATCTTAAACTTCTCACATGTATATGTACCTGAATCCTCGCAGGAGACTTTGATATGAAGTGTTAAAATTAATAACATTCCAACGAAAAACGATTCTGCAAGAGAAAACGGTTCAGAAGGCTTTAGCAGTAGGCCTAGCTGTGACTGAGATCAGCATGCATCGCTGGGTGAGGACATACAAACAGTAAAAATACGAGGCCATGAGGCAATGAGTTTTCGTCATCAACGAGGACAACAACCTATTGGCCCTGATTTTTTATGCGAACGAAAATGGTGCAGACTAGCCTTCGCATCTGCGCAGCATAACCAACGGCTTTGTTTTCTAGAAAGTATAATAACTACTATTTCCACATGTAAATTTTCATGAATCTAGCTAGTCACTGCAGCTAAGCAGACTATATTGACCTGATTGCGAACCCCAAAAGACAGGCCAGTTTTATCTTGCGTCAACGCACATACTTTAATGTTTGTTGTTGTGTTTCCTTGCTAGCAGCGACTTTTGTGGTCTGCTTATAACCATATTGTGTCCTTGAACAAGCCACTTTATCCTCTGTTTAGTACTGGTTCCACCCGATTTAAAAGAAAAAAATGCTGAATGGGACATCAAGGACCAAAACAAAGAAACAAAAAAATTTGCATTCAGTTAAAAGACCATTTTCCAATGAATCGTCTAAGATGTGTGTTCTTATCATAGCATAGCTCTTTTATAAAGATATCGCTGTTTGAACCACTCAAAGAGCATAATTAGTTCGACAATAATTACATATTCGGTACATGAAGTTATGTAGGGTTATATAGAGTTGGCTGTTGTTCTTATTCTTGATGATGTTGTTGTTATTGTTTTTGTTGTTGTCAAATATGTGTATCAAATGGGCCTCGACGCGAGAAAACCTGTATTCGGGGGTTTACGAACAACACAGGCGCAGACCAGCCTGCGCATCCGCGCAGTCTGATCAGCGCCCTTGTTACTCCCTAAATTGAAAGTATCAAACTTAGACTTGCTACAGACGAAATTTCAATTTTCTAGCTATGTAGCTAGTCTCTATAGCTGAGCAGGCTGGTTTGAATATCACTTTGTCGGAAACACCGAAGACAGGCTTTGTCGCGACGCGGCCCAGATGAAAGTGTCAGTACCGAAACCCCTATGCACATGCAGACCAATGCCTACCCATGTCTATCAGTGATAGAGTGGTTGACATAAGATCGAGGAGTCCCTGGTTTGAGCCTCACCAGAGACACAGTCAGGCCTCCAGATAAGAGTGCGTATTGTAATATTATTTTCTTTATTTCTCATCCAAAACATATGTTGTGGGTGCTCAAAAGAACCGTCTCGATGAGACGGTTCTTTTGAGCACCCAAAACACATGTTTAAATTGATGGGTAAGAAAATAATCTCAAGTCTACGCTAAACAAATTTGCTTAACTGGCACTATGAATATGTGTATCAAATTAAAGTGTCAGTACATGTACTAAAACCCCTATGCACATGCAGACCAATGCCTACCCATGTCTATCAGTGATAGAGTGTTCGACATATGATCGAGGAGTCCCTGGTTTGAGCCCCACCAGAGACACAGTCAGGCCTCCAAATAAGAGTATGCATTGTAATATTATTTTCTTTATGTCTCAACCAAAAAATATGTTGTTGGTGGTCAAAAGAACCGTATCGATGAGACGTTCTTTTGAGCACCCAAAACACATGTTTAAATTGATAGATAAGAAAATAATTACAATTTTACGCTAATAAAATTTCCTATCTGGATCTATCGGCACTGTGTTGTATTTTTAGCAAGACACACTATCCTCTGCTTACATGTGGTACAAGTTCCTGCCAGGTTGACTGGAACGTAAGGCATCAACTCAAACAAAGCAAAGGGAAGAAGGCAAAGATCAGGAATCGATATAATAAAGTACCACACCTGACCCAAGATATCATATGTGAAAGCCCTTTTCCAGGGGGTGACATCAAGGCTGCATGATACAGACAAAGCAGTATAGCAAAGACAAACACAAATAAAAAAGTCCACAAAAAAGTACCACCTCGGAAGACTTTTTCTAGCCCTTTCTTTCAGGAAGCCATTTCTCAGGTACAGCCTACGGTTATTGCTAATAATAACTTTAGACTTTTGCCTATATCTAGCGGTATTTTCCCAAGCTACAGCCGATATATATGTTAATTTCTGGAAGACATTTTTCATGTTACAGTCTATTATTTTGCTTTTCACTGGTGCTTAAGAACAAAATATCCGACTGAATTACGCGAAATCAATCGTGTGGGTAGTGTGTTATCATAAACGCAATAAACGTACTGTATAGATGGCATAAGGGTTGACAAACGCGGATAATTAAGCATAAAACTTTTTCTGTTGAAAACAGCTCTACAGAATTTCCTGTAACATTTCTATCAATAGCTACACAGTAGCACTACAGTTCTACTCTTTGGTCGCTGTATGTTTTGTGTCCTGAGAAGCGGAATAAATCCAGATCAGTATTTTCGAAAAGTTCGAAAAGTAGTACAGTTAAACCTGTATTAAGCGGCCACTCAAAATAGACCAAACAAAAACCTGAATGACAAATGGTAGCTTAATGAAGGTCGAAACTTGGAGCATTCCGCAATTCTTTTGACCTGCATTAAGCGATAATCGGTCTTGAAAACCAATTTCGGTCATCTTTTTGAGTGGCCGCTTAAGACAGGTGTTACTGTAGTCTGATCAGGGTTAACGCTATTACATACCTTAGCATGTCGTCAAATATACTTGTTGCGAATCCAAGATAGTATTGTTAGAAGTGAATGCTTTCACATCGTATACACTAGACAGAAAGATGATTTTGCGGACTTCATCCATGAAAGCCATCAAGACATTTGACAGCTGACTAGGAATCAATTATATCTGGTTGACATGTAGCATTAAACTTACAATTATTGAGACTTCTTTCCTGGCATGTAATAGCTGTTTTCTAGACTTGAAATTCGGATCGGACAAAGATAGGAATTCAGCCAAACTACGTAGAAGACAATATGGATTGCCACATTTGAAAATGGCACTTGATTACCCGGGCTTGGTTACTGCATAAGCGTTAAACGAAGAACTAGGCAAACTGGTGCGTCAGCAAGGTATCGCAAGATTTTACTTTCGGAGTCAGATGCACGAGTAGACGAACACCCAACTATTAGACATCTAGTTTCGATATATAGCTCTGGTTGTGTGTCTTAAGGATTATTTTACGCATATTAGACACGTATCTATTACAACTGATCGGTTTGCCATATGTTTCGATAGAATTCTTGTAAAAAATGCAAGCACGCACACGATGTATGTCAAAACGCACATGAATTCAATCATTTACGTAATCTGGTCTCTCAAATATAATATACTTCCACTGGTGATTGGTGAATTAATTTCTTTTCGGTTGGCCTTTCTTGTGATATTATTGTTTTTCACGGGAATTTTGTTTTAAACGTTTTTTCGGAAGTATGTTTCTAGTTATAGTTATAAGTTACGATTTTCAGTAGTTTATTTTTTCAGAAAGCTTGCTCTATAAGGACCTCCAGACATATTGATGACAGTCGACGTTTTGCTTCAGTGAGAACTCAGTATACGAGGTATTATATTTTCCTTTTCTCGTCAAATCTTTCATTGAACCAGTATATTACAAGCATATCAGATTCAGTTTGCAGTTCATGACTTCGTTTTAGATGCATTATAAAGTTTGGATATTCATAGACTCCGTGAGATGTTGGTAGATGGTCTCTGGTTCTTTATATATTTTTATAACTGAACAACTATATCCAGTATTATAGAACAATAAGTGTTTTAAGCATGTTAAAAAATGGTATAGGCACTTTATAATAAGTGAATTTCAGTTATACACGGATTTCTGTACAGAGCATTTCAGTTTTCCTAAGTGGGTTTAAGTATTTATTTTTAGCCAAAACAGATTAAGTAAACATTATTAAAAGAAAGAGTAAACACTCCTGGGACATGAGTACAGAGTTGAGGTTCTATAAAAAAAAATTGAATGTACAGAAAAGTCACGGATGTTTCAAAGTTTGGCTTGTGAATGGCCTTCTGGTGAGAGCATGTAAAATCATACCCCTCCCATGCAGAGTTAAGGCTGCGTATCCCACTTGCAGTTAAGTAAATATTAGGTAGATAAAACTCAGATACGAACTCATCAAAGATTATGTTGTAAGAACATTCACATTATTTCAACATATATATTGTTCTGTGATGTTTGCGAAAAATGTTTTGTCATGCTGTGATGAGCTGAGGTTTAAGAAATAATAATAATAATAATAATAATAATAATAATAATAATAATAATAATACAAGGGCATGTCTGGATATGATTATGTGAAGTGTCTAGATATGTGAAAACAGCGTTTTTGAACAGGTTTTCAAAGTTTTTCAGGATGGTTGCATTTACAGAATGAGTGGCAAGACGAGCAAGAGGAATCAACAAGAATTGTATTTTATGTAGATTTTGTATAAATTATAAGTTAATAAATAGCTATGTCGAAAATCTGAAGCAGAAGCGGCATTTCAAAACATAAATTTTATTTCTTTTTTCTCTAGAGATTAGTTTTGGAATTGTGAATCTGTTTTGCAATACAAGATCTAGCCTTTAGAGCGTTAGAAAAAACACTATTTATTGACGATCAAAGAGAGGGAGAAAATAACAGTGTTTTCTTAAGAATACAGTGTTGGATAAGCACTTCGAAAAACGTGTGTTTTTATCAAACATAGCCACGGGCTTTAAAAACACAGTTAGTGGAATGCCACAATCATACACTGCAGAACAACCTACTACACCACGAGGAAATGACACAGAGCACTAACAGCCACATGACATCAAGGAGACAATTTAAGTAAAACAACCAGCTCTCTCTTCTCCCCGGAGATGATTGCAAAACTATAAAGGACACTAAGTACTGCATATCAAAACCAAATCAAACAATGGGAGCAACAATAAAAAATGGAAACACGAATTGGTAAACGTTTTGTATAAAAATCGCAAGACATAGTTCGTGCCTTGTAATCAATATCTGATAGCTATAAATGATCAAATTTCTAAATAATAACTGGAATATTTCAGAAGTGGAAAATACAAATAATACACTTTCACGTAAATTACATTAACAAAGTAACTAAGGGAGAGGCGTGATTTTAAAGGTGGTAAATTCCCATTACATTGATTACCAAGTTGGTGGTTTGCAAAGATAATTTCTAAGTAATTAACCTGAATCATTTCTTAAAAAACAAGTGAGTATATGACCAGGCAATGCCACAATCACAGACAGAGACCCACACGACAGCAAGAACATAAAGTAAAGCAACTAACTTTCTCTTCTTCGTTGAGATGATTAAATTGCTGAAAAGGGTACTGCGATCTACATAACAAAAACAAGGATCAAATACTAAACCCACACACACCATGGGAGCAACAACAAACAATACACCCCAAAATTAGAATCACTGCCTGTGAATGGACAATAGTAGATTCCAGCAGGGGTCCCGAGTGTGGTGCTTAGATACATTTTACTGCCCAAATATTATTCCTAGAATCTGCTGTTGCTAAGGCATTTTTACAGCATCATCGGAAAATAACTTGATAAGAATGATCATATTGTTAATAATACAGTGGCGTTTTAAATGCAAGTGAAACGTAATTTTGAGTCTTCGCGCCTACAAAATGGGCACTCTGTCATTCTCTCAAAGTAACGTTTAGTATCATTAGTATTTAAAAATATGATTAATACATACATGTAGCATCTCATCTGCCTTTGTAAATCTGATACTTACATCTTAGTTCGTCAGCATACAACTTCATGTTTATTACAATTAACGTTTGACTTCACCTCTTACACGGCGAACCTTTAGGACTTTGTGCATGATTAAAAAGGAAATAATTTGAAATTTAATTATGGTAAAGTATCTTATAAAACTAGTCTAGAATCTTTCATGCGGACCAAACATCTATTTGTCTTGATCCACATCATAAATAAGGGTGAGGTTGGTACCATAAAACTAGTTTAAGCCCTCCAGTAAAAATAGTTTTACTGACCGTTCCAAGGCGGTGCTTCTTTTGCGGATCCTTTTTGTTATTTATGTTTCGTGTTTGTCATGCTTTCTTGTATGTTCATTGCAGCCTTGTGGTCACCTGCTGGGAAAGGGCTAACCTATTGGCTATCTTGTATGTGATGTTTTCTTGTGGTTTTGTCACTTTCCCATGTGCTGTCCTGTGTCATGTGTGGTACTTGATTGTATCGATTCCTGATCTTTGCTTTCTTACTTACTTTTATATGAATCTTAGCAGTATTAAAATCATGCATGCATCCTAGGAACCCATATTATTCATCAACAAGTGTAAGTGTATATGAACATGAAAGAACACAATCAAAGATCACATCCACTCTATGACGTTATCCCATGGGCTTGCATAGGTCCAGATAATCAAAACATTTGGGTATACAATTGTGAATATTTTCTTATCCATCAGTCGAAACATTTTGTTTTGGGTGCTCAAAAGAACCGTCTCATCGAGACTGTTCTTTTTAGTACCCACAACATATGTTTTGGTTAAGAATTACGAAAATTAAGTTTTGATCATGCACTTTTATCTGGAGGCCTGGGGCTGGCTCTAGCGTATCTCCCACGTCTACGTTTGGCTTTGTATAAAGACATCCGTCATGATATCTTGTTCCAACCTACGTGAGAAAGGTTTTGTATTTCTATTACATCAGCTAGATTGATGTGTCCATCAGAATATTATCCCTTTCGTCTAGCTTGATTCCGTCTGCATTGTAATATCTAACATACGGAAAAGTAATAAAACATCGACATGAGAAATTTTGTCTTTGGGGTTTCTAACCAAGTAAGGTTCACCCCAACTTGCTCATTTACAGAGATTAGCTAGCATATTGAAATGGTTGCATGGAACAAGGTCGACTACATTCTTTCCATAAAGCGAATAACAAAGGCGCTGATCAGACTCTGCGGATGCACAGGATGATCTGCGCCTTTGGTGTTCACATGCAACATCGTCACGTTTGTTTTCGCGTCGAGGACCATATGGAACATCAATAAAGTGTCAATCAGGACATGACGCATTACATTGGGTAAAAGTTTCTTTGTTTTTAGATGTAGATATGTTTTCGCTAACTTAAATCGATTAGCAAAAAAAAGTATATAATACAAACATGCATATATTTGTTGCAAAATAAAGATACTTTTCGTAAACTGGCACCATGATTTATACTATGCACAATAAATTTAGCAATTTCTTATGTTTCGCATCTTTTTTGTGCTAATCTTTGTGCATTTAATCGCAATGACGAGAACAAGATCTTAGGCAAATGAAACCACGAAATTTTAGACGCCATCCTTTATATAGGCATTTGGGGAGAGCAAGAATTGCTGAAGGGGTGAGTAAGCAAAAATCACATCCGTTGTAAGTAATGCTAAAATGATAAGCAAGTGATTTTTCGTTTAGTGGTCTTTCATCTTCCTAATGCACCATACGCCTATAAAAACTATTGGTTATGTGACAGATGTGATAGAAATTTCATGCTGAAAAACATCAGCTGCCATCAATAACGCCAAACGTAGACATCATTTGATTAACTTCTAATGTTAATTGGCATTTCAATTCAACAGAGACTCAGTTTACAAAGATGTCATAGGCTGACAATGTAACTCATATTATGGTTGTTACCGGAAAATGGTGCGACGCATTTGCGAGATAACGGTGACGTCAGATTTTATCTTTGGCTCGTGCACTGTAGTAGTGAAGATGTTTCATTCAACACTATTTGTCTGAATGTATTGGAAGGCATCAATCAGTTTTACTTGTTAATGTGGTTCAAGAAAATCCGACTAGAAACACCGTTTAAAGGCGATAACATAAAAAACATTAGTAAAAACATCAAATTGTGAAAATTTGGTCCTTTATTTCTCTGAGAAAGTTCAGAGAATTTCAGCATTTGCTATGCTTTTTTGGTTTTCATTGACCTAACAATCGTTTGAAAATGGTTTCGGCTTCCCCACATGATCAGAAATACCCACGTTACCCGCTAGTCTTAAAATTAAACGTCACTTTAGCACGGCCGCTGCGTTTGGTAATTCTGTATTTTTTTTTTTTTGAATGGAAAATCTTGTCTTGTATCTACTTGGCAGCAAACGAAACTCGGGATCTGATGTGGATGGGCTCACCCATACAAAACAATTGGTAAATTTATTGTGCATAGTATAGGTGCTGCAAATCAAAGGTGTCGCTTTCGCTAAGAGTTGATTCAAGGGGAGAGTGTGTGTATTTCGGTCAACTTTTTGTGATTATGCAAATGCAATATTTTTACTTGATTGTTGTTCAATCAGTGTCGAGTAAAATCTCGATTAAAATTCTTCAATTGGTTAACTGAAATTTGGAATATAACAAAGAGTGAAGATTCATCACATTGCAATTCAACAATTTCTCTCTTGTATCAAGGTGTTGTTCTATACACAGCGTCAATCGTTAAGCACCAATAGCTTCGTAGCTTAATTGTTAAAAGCAAGGTTATGTAACGTAAATAAACCAAATAAATAAAGATAGCTGCATTATATAGGGATAACCATGCTATTTTTGTCAAAGTATGCGTTGGTGAGTTCAGCAAAAAGCACATAGGTAGACTCTAACACAGTCGCTATTTATATCAAGGGATGTAATACAGTCTAGCATATAGGGGTCAACTTATTTTCATTGCAATTTTGTGTATGTGAATAAAAGTGAAAATTTTGTGTGAAAAAGGCACACAATTTGTTTCTTGGTGTTGGAGATTTCTGGGCGATAGCGAGAAGTTTGGAACTCATACTTTGTAACAAAATCTAAATATCACATGTATTTTTAAATTTTCATTTATATATTTATGCAGAGTTGTACAGCAGTAAAGATTTTCCATGCTCGATAAAATTTCTTCACGGTATATTGAAAAGTGTTTCAGGAAAAATATAGGTGGTGCTTAACTTTTGACGCCGTGTATACCACTCAAAATTCCCCACTGCTGCACAGTTCTAGTTTCTTTTTTTATCTTGAATATAATTTGCAATTCAAGGTGATGAACTTTCTCTCTTTCCGCTCAAGTGGTGATTTTCGTCGATGCAAACAATTTTAACCCAGTTTGGGGCCTGATCTGCATCAAAACTGTTTGAAACTCTGACGGTATACTTATATAGCTTCTGAAATAATCTGGAAAAAACGGATCCTTCAGAAATAGGGAGACCCTACATTATAAGAAAACTGTAAACTCGGTTTTATTGAGTCTATTCATGAGAACTAATGGAAAGTGCAACAATTGTTACGCCCCATAGCACCAGCTTAAGCGGTATCCGATCCCAATGTTCCTGAAGGAACATGAAAAAATATCATTACTATATCGGTGTACGGGGAGAAGTTTGACTAGCTGCTGTTGTGGCCTCTAAATAATCTGGAAAAACGGATCCTTCAGAGATAGAGAGATCCTACATTATACGAAAACGGCAGATATAAAAGTTAATTTAAAAACAATCACCGTTGACAAACTAAACATGCAAAGTATTCCAGCTTACAAGAATATCTTTTTAAATAAATAATGTATGAAAGAAAGCTGCGCATTATAAATGTTAGAAAATAGAGGATCTTACACGAGTGATCATTTCATATGAAATTTATTAAACGAGTCTTTGGCGAGTTTAATAAATTTAATTTAAAATAATCACGAGTGTTTGATTCTGTTTATCATATGACCTTTAAATGCGATTTAATCGCCTTCGAAGTTTGTTTGTTTTCAATGAAAATTTGCATTGTTGACAGGGACGTCGTCATGACGTTACATGTTCCCGCCGAAAGTGTTATGTAACGTATGGTCTTAACATTATTTATGGTATGACCTTATCCACTGAATAACAGTAACGTCATATGATAGAAATAATACTATCCCCGCATATCCTGCTCTCCTACCTTTTCTATGTAATAATAACTCCTCTTCTACTGCGTGTACTGCACTATTTGTTTCACTGACCAAAAGAGCTTTAATCCTGAATGCATACAAATCAGTTTTATACATACATTTATATTCATCGACAGACGAGTCCACCTTCATAATCAGCCGTGTCATTTGAGGCTTGTGACCTTGTGCATGTAAGCACTCGGCTACAGCTACATGTAGGTATAGATATTGCATGCATTGCATTATAGCTTATGTGCAAAGCCAAAAGCAATGCGTTGATCAGTCTGCGCGGACGCGCAGGTTGATCAGCGTCATTGCGTTTTGCATATGCCATTAGTTGGTTTTCTTCAACGTGGCTCAATTCTATCGTCGTCTAATTGTCATACGATACAAAAAAGATCTCGTTGTCCCCATGTTGCTGCTGATTGCTAATGATGCCGTTAGGCCGCTCGAGGGACACAGCCAGCTGCGCTACATAGATAAATCAGAGCTCTAACTAAGAACAACCGACTTGACACATCTAAGTCACCATTATAGGCAGGCAGTTATACGGATGCTGATCAGCGTTTACCTTTATATATAATAATGTTCAACATAGAGGTCGTTGACAATTTAGCTTTATACCACGCTTACCAACTTTAGCACGAAATATCTCGTGATGTGCCATGTCTACACTGCTGTAGATGGTATAAATTGTTACACCATGTTTTTACCCATGAACGTAACATAATTCACTCGCTAAAGCTCGTGGATTATCTCCACGTACAGGCGGACAATCCATGGTATAACTATTTCATAGTTACTGGCAGCTTATTAGAGTCTTCATCGCTGCACTGTAAATAATAATCGTAAATTAATATCATCTTTGGTGGTAGCTAAACTGCCACCGATTTTAGTGTACCATTTCAGCTGCATTAAAAGCTATGGTCTATTCGATTGCATTGTTTCGGAGAATATCTAGCGGCAATAACAGGTAGAAATGTTTACACTTTTATCCCTGGATAAATGTTGGCTTTATACCCCTATTCCACACAGGCCACGAATCGCCCGAATTGCCATGAATTGATTTTTTATTGATTCGGGGGGATTCGTGAGGTTTCATTAAAAAAAATTCTCCAATCGTGATGGTGTCCCGATTCAGATAGGATTTCGTCACGAATATTCGGGAGAATCGGCTCAATTCGGCTGGAATCGCACAAGAATTCATTACGAATAGCAAAATAACATTAGAGCATGCTGCACGAAAGTTAAGGAATCAATTACGAATTAGATAAGAATATGCCGAATGCAGCACGAATTGGGCACGAATTAACAGAAATCCGCGACGAATCGCCACGATTCGCGAGATTGTTATAAAAAAGGCCTATCTATGCTTCGGGGGCATCAGTTCCAAAATGAGTGTTCCTCGTAAAGCAGCAGTAGAATTGATCCTGCAACTTGAGTGTTGAAAACGGCTTCTTATATAGCTAGAAGAAAACAACTACGATAAAGTCGAGAGGCCCCTCCCCAGACTCTTTGACTTGGAAAAATATGGCAGTTCGCCATTGGCAAAATTACCAGCCAGGAGCTACTGACTGATCCTGATTGTGCTCCAGAATCTGCCAAGTCTGTTTCAACTTCTAGGACTGCTTACATGCGCGAGACGGGGTAATTAACCTTAGGGAAAATCCTTCTACTATCTCTTCCTTGGTTTTATTGTTCGGCTATATCTCCCGATTCCCCACGAATGAGCTAAGAGTAGCTACGAATGTCATAAACAATGCAAAAACGCCCCCGAATCGATTACGATTTAGTTACGATATCCAATAATGCCTTAGGAATTTGGTACGAATCACGAACGATTTTTCGAATCGGGGAATTCGTGGCCAAAGTTTTGAACAGTTCAAAACTTTTGAGCCGAATTCCCGATAGACCTACGAATTGCAACTGTGCGAATCAGTTAAGACCTTCACGAGCTGAGTACGATTCAGCCACGAATCCAAATATTTGTCAATTCGTGTCAATTCGTGGGATTCGGGGCCTGTGTGGAATAGGGGTATTAGGTTGTTTTAGTAGTAAAGTTTGTGTAAGGTTACGCCAAAAGAGGTGGCAGCTACATATTTGGTGTTAATTTACAGTGTGATGTTAAGGCTAAGCATAATGATTTGGGCCAACACATGAGATTTTACCCGTTCAATTTATTTCAACGAGATTTGTCGCTGTTCAGACGAACCTCTGCATATGCGCAGTCTAATTACAGTCTGTGCTACTCGCATAACGTTATAAAGAGTAAATACTCAACCACAGTATTGAACCTGTCATTATCGTTTCACCTTTTCATCCTGGACATATTTTTGCAACCAGATGAAATGCCGCATAATGCGGCATTGCATTTGGGTCTTCACTGCTTGCAAAGATAAATAAAAAAAATCATGACAGAAACGCGTCATAATTTAGCAACTTCTGCATGTGACCCATTAAAATATAAAAAGGGCAATTACGTACTCATTCTATCGACCCATTCGAAATAACCATTTACTTCATAGGCTATTTTAGATAATCACATCATTTTCTATTCTTAAACTTCATTGAAAAGTGCTCCAAAGCTCATTAAGCTACCAGTTGACATTAAGACCTTTGTTTTGTCTAATTTTGAGCGGCCTTTTTACACAGGCATTACTGTACTTTAAAAATATTATGGAAAATGGGGCATTTGCTCCATATTTTTTTTCAAATACATAATATTTCAAAAGGCGTCAAATGTGTTATTATGGAGTAAAGGGTTAAAGGGTGAAAGTTGAATTGGCATCTGTGCAGCTACTACCATTATCCTAACGGTCTGACATTGCAGTAGTGGATCCAGAGGAGTTCGGGGGGTTGCTCGAGCCCCCATCCACTCCATTTTTGAATTTAAATATCCCATGAAACTGAAATAATTTGGTCTCACTGAAACCAAATTATTTTATTTTCATGGGACCAAATTATTTCATTATTTCATTTTCATGGGACCAACTTATTTCATTTTCATGGGATATTTAAGAAAATTTCAGACAATATCAGCAAAGCGACCCCCTCCTTTACACATCTGAACCCCCTTTCCAGAAATCCTGGATCCGCCCCTGCGTTGAGCCTTTCAGTGAAGTAATTGTTGCACCATTCCTTACTTACAAAGTGCGTGTATGCAAGCTTAAAAGGCAAACAGTCTCGTCTGAGTTTCGGTTGGTCGTGTATAGGTAATATATTTGCATCAGCTGACTCATACGAGGGTTAGTCAAAAATAACTGAGCCCTACCTCATAACATTTGAACCTAGTAAAATGGACATATAATTAGATGATATTTCATTGTAGTTATATGTCATCTATTTAATCACTTATTTTTTTTCGGTTGGTAGGCTCCGTGTAACGGTTGCTAGGCAACAGAATATGACCTGTCAAAGGGGTGCGTTCACGCTGTGATACATCTGATTCTAAGCTTTGCTATGGAAACAGTAATGTCTATGCAAGGCTTTATTCACTGTCGTCTGATATCTTTAACATGTACCTATTCAGTGTCACAGAACAGAAACCAACTGACCCCAAATTATAGATGCTGTGGTAGTTTGATAACAGAATTTATCAAATTTTTACATGCCTGACGTCTTATAAATTACCCCACCCACATTCATATTTACACAATTTTAACAGAAAGCATGAAATATTAGCCTAATAATGCTTTAACAGTACTGCAAACACAAACAAACTCTCAG
This sequence comes from Loripinus fragilis, assembly GCA_964019695.1. Taxonomy (NCBI): domain Eukaryota; kingdom Metazoa; phylum Mollusca; class Bivalvia; order Lucinida; family Lucinidae; genus Loripinus; species Loripinus fragilis. The sequence continues at coordinate 57,491,110 of OZ026527.1, read as the reverse complement.
ACATGTTAAGTTCCTTGATTTAAATGCATAAATTTGTTTCCATGGCAACACAATTCTCGTGTATTTGAAAATTTGTGGAATTTTGGCGTTTTTTGTTGTTAGGCAACGCATACAATCAATGTTCACCTAAACATTAACAAACTAAGTGAAATGAAAAGACAGTATGACATATGTTATTCCAATAAATGTCAAATATGTCTTTCACAAAAACTATCAAGCATGCAAGCTTTTTAAAGACACTATATATTCCTGGTGGCTGAGATCGTGAACGCATCGCTCTGACTGACGATCTTCAGTTGCCTAGCAACCATTATAGAATCTTCACTAGGATAGTTCTTCAGGGTCAAAACAACAATGACATATGATACTTATAGAAAATAATCACATTTGTTGTCTACAATACCAAACTAAAATGTTACGAGGTAGGGCTCAGTTATTTTTGACTAACCCTCGTACATATTATATTCCAGCCAGCATACAGTGACGGGTCACTATCGGCCCACCAGTGAAATGCCATTCACATGGCATTTCGCTGGCGAGACGATGGTGTCCCGCTTTTAGATGTTTGCTAGGATTGTCTTTTTCTAACCTTTTCCCCAGGTGTGTTAATTTTCCATTAATATTACATATTGCGTCCTCATCTCAGAGAAAATTATGTATCAGTTGACAGGGTATTATCATGTGTTGCTATGTGATACTAGAAATTGCGCAGGCCAAGGACTTATTTTTTACATGTAACGAAAAAAGATAATGACGTTTTACGAAGGACATTATATACAGTGCTGGTAGCACGTGCTTATCTTCGTTATTGGTATATTACAAACTTCAGGGAAGACACACATGATATAAGGGCCGGAGAAAGTCTGACTTTGTTGCATACAAACAACAATCGTGCAGACCAGCCCGCTCATCTCCCCAGTCTGGTCAGCGCTTTACTTGCTTTATGCAAAATGACAATATTATAGCGAACCCTGTAGCTGAGCAGGCTTAATTGTGCCCTGCCTGTGCAAATCCTAGAAGACAGATTTACTCGCAAGGGAATGGTGTCAATTACAAAATTGGCCCACTTAGCTAGACAATAATAATTTTAATTATTCTTAAATGTGTATTCAAACTATACTATAATTAAATGCGTTTAACAACATGCTTAAGCGTTCCCTTGACAATATGCAAACTGACTTCCAGAGACATTTATAAACCCCATTACCTCATAGAGACGCCTTTTAACGCTTTTGTAAACAGAGCAGGTCCAGATTTCAAGACTGGTGTCCACTTCCGGTTTTAACGTGAAATTTTAAAGCACATTTAAATGGCATATGTAAAAGTTTTTTTTAGTTGAACAGAAACGCCTATTCATTATAAATAATCGCTGAAAACTTCAATGTAGTACCACAGATAATAAAACGTACTGAGCAATGCAAAATGTGTATGCAAATTGCATGGTTAAAGCTAAAACCTTCTGGCTATGCTGTGATAGTGGCTCGCTTCATGTTAACGTAGAAGAGAAGTGGAGAGTTCAATTGTCACAAAACTGTTGATTCTTTTTCATCTTATATCACAGCTGTTATTAACAACCTCAAACTAATTAAAATGCATATGGATTACGTATCGAAGCAATATTTATACCACACTAAAAAGTGTGACTTTTTGAAATGAGGGTACCTTTTCTCGGACTTTGTCTGTGCAAGATCTACCTGTAATTTTGAAATGAGATAATTTGCAGAGTCTCGACAGAGCCTTGGATTTTTTCATAGCATTACCATTTTGTGAGACCGATTTCTTATTTTCTGTACAGGCGCAAAAATGTAAGGTGGCCACTTATAACATCGTTTCAGTGTATAGATAGGACACAAAGCACTACTAGGCATAAAGGCCATACTATCATGACAGTGAGGGTTGATAGAAAATCTGTCCCAAGGATCACCGAGGCTTTCTAAACTAAAGAAGTAATAGTAAAATAGGCAAAGCAAGCCGCTCTTGCCTACACGAATTGTCAAATTAAAAAATACACAAAATTAATTCTACCGCGCATTCACAAAGTATGGTTGTAGATGACATCTAGCCCCACTCGATACGTCAGCATGGGCATTTTAGGAGTGATTTGCGCATATGCGATAAGGACCAAAATTTAATGAGCGTTCCCATCGCCGTAGTGTGATGATATATATTATATAAATCGGAACATTCACTATTAAATATTCGTAACCACGTTCGCATCAAAAAAAAGATATGATTGACACATTGCAACATACGTGTATATTTCACATTATACTGAACGTCAAAAGATGTCAAAACCACTTGTAATTTCAAACTGGAAAATAGTACATATTGCAATTGTGCAGCTGGCATCGGTTAAGAGTAGCCAGAGTCACCGCACAGTCTCGTCTAAACCTTAAATGTTCGCCAGTACTACGTACGTAATGAGATGAAAAAAGCATTAACGCAATGGTGACCCGTAACTTCGAATAAACGCAGTCTCGCGTGCCACGCTCTTCGTATATCCAAATTTTCGATGTAGGCTAGCATTCATAAATTATGTAGCCTCATTGGTAAGTTGATGAAATGTATATAAAATCTACTCCTAATGAGAATGTCAATAACATTAGGATCACACATTATTTTTTTATGCATTAACATTTGCCAGGTCCCGAGGAAACTGTTTGAACACGAGGCCGTTAGGCCGAGTGTTCAAACACCGTCCGAGGGACCTGGCAAGTGTTATTGCATTGAAACAAACATGTGTGAATGTTACAAATTTATTCTTGCATGTTTTACCTGATTCCAACCGAAACAGCACTGAAGCGTCGCTAAGGCATTAAAATATCCATTTTCTTACACTGAATTTCTTTAAACAAAATGGCGTCAGCGTCAAACTTTTGAACATCATCACGTCGCCACAACGTCATAGACGCGCGCGACGTTTTCGGGAACAAAAGCATCTGCAAAATGACCAGTCAAGGCCACAACACTTTCCCGTGTAACGTGATGCAAACAATTCAGGGCTCAGTTAAGGTTTTGTCAAGTTAAAAGCCATGTTCAAACAGCACGTGAATCTCCTGATTTGAACATGGATTTTTGTTCATTTGACAACGGCTTCAACGTTTTGTCATTTGTCCATTCAAACAAAGAAAACAATGGGGCAAAACACAGACACACACAAAACAAAACAAAAACGCAATACTTAAATCATTAAAGTATTTAATTTACCTGTTGAAATGTGAAACAGCAAATCATTGTATGCAGATCAGGATATTTTCATGCTCATGCTATTTTAGCCGTGAAGAGGAGGATATAAGAATAATTATGTCAGAAATATTAATCTCTAGAAACTGGTTGAGCTGGTTTTAAAATTATATCAACCAGTAGGCCAGTTTGGACCAGCTTTCAGCAAAGCATAGAGATTTACCAATCATGGGACAAAATATAACAAAACTGTTTGTTATATGACTGGAGAGAATCCTGTCTTCTGATTGGCCTTAGTTATCTTCATAAATCTCTATGTCTACCTGAAAACTGGTCTAAACTGGCCTACAAGGTGATATAGGATGAAAATCAGCTCAAACTAGTTTCCAGAAGTTAATATTATTGACTCGTCGCAATATCACCCTCTAGAGGGCTAAAATAACATGTTGAGTATGAAATTAGCATGGGCTGCACTAAATTGTCATGATTTGCTGTTTCGCCTCAAAGACATTTATAAACTTTAACAACAGTTTTGTTTTGTTTGTTAATGTGTCTGTGTTTGAATAAAAAAATGTAAAAAAAGTTTTCTATCATTAAATGTTACATTCCACATTCAGAGACTTTATCTACATTTTAAAATGCAAAATACTACATTAAAATAGTTAAATAACAGTTTCTAAAACTTGTGAGAAAGTCCTTAGGTTGAACATGACTTCAAAAACCAAAGTAAAAATAGACAAAAGGCATTCATAGTAAAAAGTCATATTGCAAGACAGCTATTGACTTTAATTTCGGTAGATATGTGGATTTATCTACCCTTAAAAGTGGTATTCACCTCAGCCTTGTGGCCTCGGTAAATATCACTTTTCGGGTAGATAAATCCGCATGCCTACCTCATTGAAGTCTATAATTGTATGATAGCGCATGTTACGGTTTCATTTTCGATTTTCTTCACACTATATTTACATTTTCGAAGCCAGTCTTTAATGAGTTTTTAGATTTTTGCAACCCTTCATAGCCTCATAAAAGACATAAATTTGATTTACATCTGCCAAGCTCACTTGTTCGTGCAATACGCTTCGAACATCGAATTCGTTCGCCAGAAGTGACACTGGTGTCGTGATTGACAGTGAGCCACACACGTTTCGCACGTTCAAAACAAGCCTCTTGTTTGCTCCATTGGCTAGACGTGTTTAGGCTGGCTGTTCCGCTTTTCCATTTCACACTCCGACAAATCGGTTAGTATGATGAAGTATTAAATACAAAATTGTTTTGCTTCCTTATAAATAGTTTTATATTTTAGATATTTATTATTAAATGTAAATATAAGCAATGAATACTTCCTGTCTCTTGCAAAGTTGACGTGAAGCCCGACTTTGCAAGAGACCCAAAGTATTCATGATTCCATGAACTTTCCAAAAATTAATTCATTTCTTAAATAAAATTTCATAAGAAGCAACGAAGCGTAGCAGTTATGAAAACGAGTGACACACCAACTTAATTTCTAACTTAAATTTAGTCTTATTAAACTGGGCCCGGAGTTACAATTCCTCCTTAAAAATAAGGGAGACTAAAGTTAAGTATTGATATTTCATCATGCTATATTAAATGGTAAATAAATTGCCTGGGTTGATGTGGTACTTGTGGTCAAAGATATCATCGTGATCTTCAGAAAGAATGGAACTGTTTTGATTTTAATCAGTTTGAAACGTTATTTTTCGTTTCCTGAAAAATCAATACTTAACTTAAATCTTCCTTACCTTTAAGGAGGCATTGTAATTCCGGGCCCTGATTCATAAAACGTAACTTTTTAAGTAATTCTGAAGCCCAAATGACAGTAAGTCCGTCTTCATGACGCATAAATACCTCCTACACCCGGTGAATTCAATTTCATTTGACTGACCTTTGCAAATTTAGGTAGCAGACAATTTGAGATGTGCTCATGTGTTGGTACCTAGTGTTTGTCTTTATCGCGGTCCCCTCCACCTCTACATTTTTTTACTACTGTGTAATATGCCCTTTTCTATCTTCACAGCTTCTTAATTTGATATGATTGTTTCACGATGCTGACACATTGAGCACGTTAGTAAGACTCTACATCTATCATTATAATTTAGGGCAAAGATTTGGTCCTCCAGCCCCATTCTTCCCCAATCCATCCAAATAGCTATGACTATTGCTGGTACTAAATTTGTTTGTTCTCTGTTTAACTGTTGGATTTCTTTCACTCCAGTATGCAGTTGTGTGTACTAATGAGTCCTAATCTGTGTTTTATCTCCTGTTTTCATCTCGATTTCTATGTACTACGAGATGATATCTATAAGCTAGAGATCTCTCGTGCGAACCAAACACCTATCTGTCTTGACATACATCAGAAATAAGAGTAAGGTTGGTACCGTCAAACATGTTTAAACCCTCCAGTAATTTTCTTACTGACCGTTCCAAGGCGGTGCTACTTTTGTGGATCTTTTTTTGTTATTTGTGTTTCGTGTCATATGTCTTGTCTGTTCGTTGTAGCCTTGTGGTCACCTGTTGGGAATGAACTGACCTCTTGTCTCTCTTGTTCGTGATGTTTTTGTGTTTTTATCACTTTCCCATATGGAGTCCTGGGTCAGGTGTGGTATTTGATTGTATGGATTCCTGATATTTGTCTTCTTCCTTACTTTGTAATGTCCCTTTTATGAGACTGGTTCCGTGTTTTGTCATAGTTTTGCGTACATTTTCTTATTTACTTCCTAGTTTGGAAACAAAGAGAGAGATGGTTGCTTTTCGCATTGAACTATTGTTTGTCTGTGTTATATTGTCTCGTCTTATTAATGCAGTTTTTCTTGGTCTGCGATTGCAGCCGTTCTTGAGATAGCTCCGAACTGGCAGTAATACAGTCACATTGTGTTGCTGGCTTTCTTTTGACGTTCAGTGTAAACAGCAAATTTTGTCGTACGTTTTATCTTAGCTTACTTTACTCAGTTTCGTTTTAGACATCAGCAACTGAACAAAGAAGAATTTGGGCATTTTTCTAAATTAATGATTGACATCCCCCTCTGATAATGATCGGATATTGATGGACAGAGAATAATAATTTTGGTAGATTAAAGAATATAGAGAGACATTTTCCTCAGCAGAGTTATTATCGAATGACTTCTTAGACAGAAACACGAACAGAAACACTTCTGCTGAAAAGAAAATGGAAGGATCAGAAAAAGAAGATAAAATACATTCAATAACTTACAAGACGTTTCGTGGTGTGGAAAATGGTAATATTCACGTATCACAATATAGGGGAGACACAATGTCGACTATAGAAGTAGACACAGATGAGACTAGTCGTCTTATTGCAAGAGATCGGGCAGAAATGGGGAAAACTTCAAAGAATAAAGTCACTGGTAATGGAACCACTATAAGAGAGGCATCTACTGGTAGGAAAATATTGATCATGACTGCGTGTTTATTCCTGCATGTCACAGCATCTGGTGTTTCAATATCACTTGGTGTCATCTATGTGGACTTGATACGAGTTTTTAACGCACCACACGCACAAGCTGCCCTTGTTCAAAGTATTTTTATAGGCACACTGATAGGAGGTGGCGTAGTATTTACCAACGTTTTACAACGAGTTGGATCTGGTGTACCAGTCATGATCGCATCTCTGGTTTCTGGAATAGCTTTCTTTGTCAGCTCGTTTGCAACAAATGTGCCAATGTTAATAGCACTGATTGGTGTTATCGGAGGTCTAGCTATGTGCATAAATTTTCTTGCGGCATATGTTACTATCGGGTGGACTTTTCACAGCAATAGGAAATTCTTCTTAGGTATTCTTACATTTGGCTGGACTGTTGGACAGATAGCGTTTCCATATGTATCAGCATACCTAATAGACCAGTTCAGATGGAATGGAAGTCTGATAATACTCAGTGCATTAATCTTAAACTGTATACCATGCGGATTACTTTTCTTCACTTCGAGACAGTTTTTCCACATAGTCAAGCCTGAAAAAGCAAACATTAGAACTATCGTATTAGGGTGTTTGAAGGATTACGTTTTTATTTTGTATTTAATCTATTATACCTTCTTCTTATTTTTGGCACCGGTTGAAACGTGGTTCCTTGTCGATCTTGCAATTGTAAAGGGATTTGACAGAGACTTAGGGACAGTACTTCTTTCACTACTTGGTATATTTTCATTCACTGGAAGGTTTATAGGAACTGCATTTCTGCGACTGTGTAAGAGAACAGATGCCCTTATTCATGTTGCGTATTCTATCTTTATATGGGGTGTTGCACACTACCTTGTCGGCTATTTCGATGTACTCTGGGGACTTATTTTTGCTGTGGTTCTCAGAGGTTTATTTACGGGTATATCTGGTGCTGCCACACCTGGCAGTATGATAGAAATACGTGGAGCAGACGTATTCCCTCAGACTGTTGCTATGTGTAACTTTATGGGTGGAGTTTCTCAGATATTAGGAGGGCTAGTAGGAGGTGCCACAGTAGATATTACAGGCGGATACAATTTTATCTTTACCCTTGCCGCAGTGGTGTTCTTTGTGTGTGGTATTCTGCTTATAATAATCATTGTTTTGATGAAAAGGCAACGAAAGCGTGATCCTAATAGAATCATTAAATTCTCTAGCAAACGTGAAGAGGAAACTGACAGTGAAACGACACCACTAATTAAAAAGAATGAATCTTCATCAAACGTTTAACTCGTTGTATACTGAAAATTTGGAAATTTTCGCGAGAATTCTATTTTCGCGAATAGCGTTAAAATACACATTTTCGACGTAAAAATCGCAAACAGGGCATGCTTTACCTATATCAGTAAACGACAGAGTATTATCGCCAATTTGCGAGGGTTTGATTTTCACGAAACTTCGCATATGCGAAGTTTCGCGAAAATTAAACTCTAGTGAAAATTTCCGAATTAACAGTACTAATGGGTTCTTCAACCTGACATGATTGGAAATGGTTCATTATATACAATGTATATCGAGGGGTCACAGGTTATAATGCCCAACTAAAAATTGTATTTCTTTTACTGTAGACCATATTAGCCTAAGTAAACAGTGTAGATCCTGATGTTATGCTGCGTTATGCGGCATTTCATCTGGGTCTTAACTTTTTGCAAAAGTACCCTTTTAGTAGTGTCCATTATTCAAAGGGTTACGAACAACACGTTATCGATCGTTTAAAAAAGTTGTTATTTTCTTTAACCCGGATTTGTGGCTATAACAATTACATTGGCCTAAGCTCTTAAACAAGCTACATTGTAAGCTGTGTGGGTTTGTAATAAGCAGGCAATTGTGGCATTCCGTGGTAATATCTATGGGTTTTAAGAAATATACTTTATTGCAGACTGAACATAAACTACTTCTTAAAGCATAACAGCAGTAAATAAATAACGAAAGCTACCATTGACTGCCATATCTGCAATGAAGAGCGTATCCAGGGCATTTAAACAGTTAATCAGCTGATAGAAATGTTCACGACCCGTGATGATCATTTTCACTATCTGACCACGGACGGACAGAATGACTCGCATAGCTATTATAGTCTCCTGAGGAGCCGCTGTGTTGTAGTGGATAAGCCACTTGCCTTGTAAACCAGGGGTCGCAGGTTCGATTCGCGGTTCCACCAGTCTGTCGGATGAGACTTTAAGCCGTGGCCTCGTCTCCATATGACCTTAGCTGTTGGTGGGACGTTAAAAACAAACAACAACAATTACAGTCTCCTGAAATGAAGAGCTTACTTCTACATGTAATAGGATAAATGGCAAGATTACTTATATGTTAGCTCTCCTTCAATAAAAATTCAACTTGAAAATGCCCTAAGCTAACTGTAATCTGAAATGCACGTTCATTCATTCAATATTAACATATATCCGTTGAACACACGTTTTCCATTAAACCGATGGCAATAAAGCATTTGCTAAGTTGAATGGTTTAAAAAGTTGATCTTTATCATCACAATAAATGCAGTTTAGATGTACAGTAAAACCTGTGTAAAACGGCCTCTCAAAAATAGACAAAACAAAGGTCTTAATGACAAGTGGTACATGTAGCTTGATGAAGGTCGAAAGTATTGTCTTGGAGCATTATGCAATACGTTTGACCTGCATTAAGCGATAATTAGTCTTGAAAACCAATTGAAAACCAATTGTTGTTTTACACGGGATTTACTGTATTTTAATCCAAAACGCAGTGAGATGATATATATTTTAGAGTGCATTTTAATGTGAGCTTATCCATGTGAAATCCGTTTTCAGTCGGCGGAAAATATGCCTGCATTAGTTGCGTCGACGTTAGTGTAAACTTAGGGCACTGTTGCGGAGTCTAATACCAGGCCCCAATGTTATAAACCTTTTTTTCATGCTCAACTCAACTGAGCACGACATTGCAAATGCTCATTAAAACTTAAATACCGACAAATGAAGAAGTTTCTTACTTTAAGTCTCTCAGATGTTATATTTATCATGCTAATAAATGTTAAAATGCCAACACTTGTCGGCATTTTAACTTTGTGAGCATGATTATTTGTGCTCAGTTGGGTTGAGCCTAAAAAAGTTTTATAACCTCGGGGCCTGGCCTCGAGGTTATAAAACTTTGGTTTATTCTCAAACTCAAAATAAAGCGCAACGATTGGCTGCTTGCGGACACGTGTCCGCAAGTAGCAAATCATTGCGCTTTATTTTACACTTCTTGCACAAAGGATAAGAGTTTATGAGATTTAAGCGGGGGTGAAAAACTCTTATCTTACAAATACCAATGATATCGCGCTCGGACTGTTCATTGGCTGTAGTGAAACTCGCGCATATGGTCGTCTAGTGATATCAATGCTATGTCAAAGTGACGCTATCGTGTAATAATGCATCGCAGCGTATTTAAGAACTTCTTGAAGCTCACAAAAAAAAATTAATGAATCGCGAGCAAGAAAAAGAATCCATTATTTACGTGAAGTCGGATAGAAAAATCCGTCCCTCGGGATCATCGTGGTGTAGGGGATAAACCTATGTCTTGTAAACCAGGGGGTCGCAGGTTCGATTCCCGGCTTCTCCATAAAACCACTATCGGTGAGCCTTAGGGTGTTCCCGTTATGAAACCAACATACATATCTTAAACCAACCCAGCAGAACTGGTTTATACCCAGGAAAGCCACAAAAAAGGATCATCGTTTGTCATCCGTTTGCCAAATCGTGATGGATTGTTCTATCTCACCCTTTCCACTCTCAATAGATTCTTTTTCATCTGCTCAGCCACATGGACTAGCTAGAATATTAAAATTGTATGTGCCGCAAAATTTTTAGCTAATTTGCATTCTAGAGAGCGAACCCTTAATGCAATGCTCAGACTGTTGAGTTGATGTGCAAGTTTGCCTGTACATATGTAGTACGCATACAACAAAACCATTTTTTCTCGCGACAAGGCCCCTATTAAGAACGCATAGTTTCCGCAAGCAAAAGCAATTTTATAACGTGTGTGCATATGGTCACATGGTATAACCACCATTGGTCTTAAGCCCCTATCTCAATGGGGTGTGACTGTTTTGCGTCAGCTTGCACTTTGCATTTGTGAGTTGAGTAGATTAACAGTCATAAAATATTCAAGCGACTAGCAAAGGCTCTGATCAGACAGCGCGTATGCGCAGGCTGATCTGAGGCTTTGCTGGTCACAGATAATTGTACATGTACCACTCGCGGCTCAAATATAATTCACAATTCTTTACCAATATTTTTTTTCTATTCATTAACATAACAAGTAAACCAACTGGGCAACGATCGCCTACCCGAATCCAGTGTACATTATGATTTACATGTAATGTTTTACAACGTTTATCTTTGAGTGATCCTTACACTCCAAACATTCACGTTCACCCATTCAGTAAGCTCGCAAACATTAAGCCATATCACCAAACCACGAAACATAACTCATACATATGTTGAGTAACGTCTCATCATTTAAAAGAATAAAATTCATTCTCCGAATGTTCTTGCAGATATTTGGCAACTAACTGAATCATGACATTAATTCAGAGGTTTATAGTACTCGATTGTATCGAGTCCTGATCTTTGCCTTCTTCCTTACTTGTATCTCTGCTGCCGAATAATGCGCACTCATATGTTAATGTTCATGTACCAAAAACCTCAAACTGAAATCCAAATGCAATGAATTATGAACAAATAATCTCATAAATGCCTTATTCTGACATCAACATGTTGCAAACATTGGTGGATCTATACAGGGGAGACAGGGGGTCCGGACCCCTCTGGGAAATTTAAAGTGGTGTTAGGATTCCTAAGAACCTCCGGACACGGACCCCCTCGAGAAGCGATTGGACCCATCATACGGCATGCTGTAAAAAAACGTTCACTTGATGACTTAAAAAAATATATAAAAAAACACATAAAAAACACACATGAAAAACACATCAGGACCCCTACCCTGGCTGAGTTATCTGGATCAGTGCATGACATTTAGCTCATATAATATAATATGAGCCGTGACATGATATTTCTAACAATGTGGTATGTGCGACCAGCAAAGGCTCAGACCAGCCTGCGCGTACGCACAGCCTGATCAGAGCCTTTGCTAGTCGCTTGAATATTCTAGGAGTGTTAAGGTACTGACCGAACATCATTTGGAGTTTCCTAGCTTAAAAGGAGGCTGCACAGGCTCGTCTGAGTCTATTAATGTCAAAATGCCACATGATTGGAAATCACATGTCGCGGCTTAAACATATTATCAAGCTTCTCTTAACTCTTTCAGACCAATGGAAGTTTCACAATAAAGTCAGGAATTCATAGGGCCAGTTAAGAAAAACTAATTTTCGTAAAATTGCGATTATTTTCTTATCCATCAGTTAAACAATGTGCATTGGGTGCTTAAAAGAACCGTCTCATCGAGACGGTTCTTTTGAGTACCCAAAACATGTATTTTGGTTGAAATAAAAAAATAATTTTCAGTAACGCACTCTTATCTGAGGGCCTGCAGGATGATCCATTGTACATGCTGAGGGGCCAAAAGATAAATGAAATGTATTTCTTTCTCTAAAGATTGATTAAGGTTTGACAAACAGTGCAGTCCCTGATGAAATGTCGCGTTCTGGGTATTCACTGTTTGTAAAAGTCCCCGTTAGCTGTGTACAAACAGTTACCAGTGTTTAATAGAACTGCAAAAGTCTATCATATCAATTGAAAAGATTAATTGAGTAAGTCTGGTGGAGGCTGATCTATGTCTACGACGATATGTGTAAAGAGTTGAGTGTTGTTCATCAACGTCACGTGATAATCCAGACTGTTTAAACCATCTCTATGGAAACGCTTTTTGGCTGTTGCCAGTAATGTAAATCTGAAAAAGAAATGGAGGTAGTTAATATAAGCATGCGCAGATCCAGAAAGTTTTGTCAGAGGAGTTCCAGCTCTGACAAGGTTTTCTTTTTTTAGTTGATTGGGATAGAGAGGATCCAAATACCACTAAAAGCGGGCCAGCATTGGCGTAGATGCGACGTTGTTTTGACGCGATGTGCCTGCAGTGTTACATATTGTTTGAAATCATAGACAAAGTTTTCTAGCGTTTCCTCCACTCGTTGACGTGGACTGGTATGTGAAACTAGTTTTTGGTTGTGGCGATTCCTGATCATACTCATTTGTTTACTGGGTGTTAAAAAACTAGCAAGAAGATAAATCCTTTAGTATACAAGAGGCGTTTCATGTTTATTTGACACAAATTTGAAAATGCCGTTACTCATTTATTTCTCGTTATATTGGGTAATAGTTGATTGTCCATGGGTTAGTCTGATCTCCAGGAATACGCAGTCATCAAGAGAACAGTTCTTAATCTGAAGATGAGCAGTCAAATTTTAAGCATTTAAAAATGCTGTCTGAAACGAAATTTACTAAATCTTTCTCGAACAATTTCTCTAAAAGATTTGAAGCTTTTCTGTTGGAACCTTTTATATTTTGTACATAGATAATTAAAGTATATTCTGTTAGAAAATAAAGCATTCCAGTTGGGTATTTACTTTTTGGAAGTGACTAGAACATCAAATTTTAGGGTTTACAGTTTCCATAGCAACACTAAATTGTATGCAAAGTACTCAAATGCAATATTTGGTGATCAGTTTTATCGGTAATAGATACTTAAATGTCTAAGAAATTGACTCGGCTGTGAGTTTTGAGAATTTGCTTTTCAAACTTCTTAAAAGACACATCTTATACATGAGATACCCATTTGGGCACTTGTATGGAAGACCTTATTAAGCCCAGTTTCCAAGCAAAAACAGGTACACATAGGCTGTTTCTCATTTAAATAATGCACTGAGTGTGCCTCTAAACTTAAATGAAAATTTCATACTTAAATACGCATTTTCTTAGAAGATACACCCGTTTTAGCTCTTAAAATCAGTTAAAGAGACTAAGTCTGCAACTATGAACATTTTTCGATTTTTTTTAATTTTCTTTTTAAATCATTTGTAGAAGTAGAATTAAGTTATGTTTTCACAATAAATCTGTTCACTATAGCTGTAAACTGCACCGAAAGTGAATGATCTTATAAAACAGGTGTGTTGGTAATTATTTGCGTCCCTCCAATAACTATAGACAGTTAATTTTAACATAAATGCTGTTGTTTTGATACTGATCATTTGTTAAGATTTACGAAATTGGTAAAATGTATACCTGAATTTTCATTTTTTACTGTGTTCTTGAAAAATAGAATTATTAGTTCTAAAATTAAAAGATCAAAAGTTACAGAGTATGCAGCTTTAATAGGGAGTGGGAATATATGTCACCGTGTTATTGATATGCTTTAAATTGCCATTTTGTCTATTTTGCAATACCAGGGAGACGTCCATTATGCATGAAAAAACAAAATTTGTTTGTTTTATTTGTATGCAACCGCATCAAGTGAAATTCGAATCTGTTAACAGGTCTCGTATATGAACTTTATTTTATGGTGTCTTATTGAAAAGTCATCTATGACCATTTTTCTCTAAACTGGTTCCATTTCTGTTGATTAGTTAATTGGCATTACTTTTTCAATATACTTTTTGTAGTAAGTGTTACAGTATGACCTGGTAATGTCACGAGACACCCCCCCCCCCCAAAAGGATGTTCAAGTAGCGCTGATATTGACGACGACCAATGCAGTGCACGTCGTATATTGGTTCCTTTTCAATGAATCCCATCAATTTCGTTCGCAAATGATGGATCCAAGGATACAAGTGAAATTAGATAAATATCAGAAAGGTAGAAATATCATTTCACAACCATCATTGCTTTCGAGCTACACAGGATCAGAAACTGATGAGAGACAAACCAAAACACACACACACACACACACACACACACACACACACACACACACGCACGTAAATGGCCAGCCAGATCGCTGAAAAAATTACGCATATCAAGGGCAAGCAGTGATTCTGTTTAATGGCATCCCTTTTCAAAATGGAAACTTCTCTTAAAGGAAAGAATTTGCTCGCAGAGGGAGCGAATTCTTTGCTCTGGGAGCAAATTCTTTGATCTAAGAGCAGTTTCTTTTGGTATGGAAAATCACTTTTATCACATAAGTTGACCTCCCTTGAATGTTACTATTTTTATTACGCACGTGCGTAACAGCGTACTGGGATCTACACCAATGCACTCACACACATACCAGCGAGATGACTGACGCAACGAATGTTTATCTAAATACAAACACGGCCATTTAGTAGCTTAGATTTATTTAAATCGCCAAATTGTCACCCAATATTATGTTAAAGCGATGGATTGTTTAGCTCACATAGACTATGTATTTTCAGAGGGAGAGAGCAATCAGATTATCGAAGGTTGTACAATTTTGGCATTTGATATTTTATAGGCCAAAGTCTACAAAAGACAAGCGGTGTATGAATATGTTATATGATAGAAAATCGTCGAGGACATAGTGCGTAGACAGACGACGAACGCAGGAGGTTGGTGAATTTCATTACTCATTTTGAAAAAAAATGGTCAAAAATGAGTTTGATTAATAGTTTATTACGAAGTATCGTTTTTTTATAATTAAACATAAAATTTGGGCGCATAAACTCAAAGACATTTCCTTTACGCACCCAAAACATATGTTAATTTTGACAGTTTAAAATTGTAATGAATAAGGCTTCATTGGGTCCTATTTGTTGAATTCAGCGTCTCAAAAGTTCGAATTAACGAGTACAGTAAAGCATGTGTAAAACGGTCACTCAAAAATAAACAAAACAACGGTCTTGATGACAACTGGTAGCTTAATCAGTGTTAATGAAGGTCGAAAGTATCGCAGAATGCTCCCCCTTTGGAGCATTCTGCAATACTTTGGACTTGCATTATCGATAATCGGTCTTAAAATCTTTTTTGGTCTTTTTGAGAGTGGCCGTTTCACATAGGTTTTACTGTATTTCGAAAAATCGAAGCACAAATTTTCGGGGTTTTGTTGTATTATATAGAGATAGCATATAATTAACCTCCAATCAGTGTTAATGAAGGTCGAAAGTATCGCAGAATGCTCCCCCTTTGGAGCATTCTGCAATACTTTGGACTTGCATTATCGATAAAGATGGTAAAACTTCTTGCTGATCGTGACGAATCATCTTGTATCTTCCAACATGGCCAGGCGGTCGCATCAGGGCCAGATCAACCTGCTTCAACCTGTGAAAATATGCTATTTAACAAGTATAAGCTTTTCAAAAAAGATCGAAAGAGGGAGCTACGTGAAAAGCGAAATTTCAGCAGTCGTTTCAAGCGAAACTAATGGGCTATTAAATGGCTACTGAACCCATCGCCATCGGAGATGGCAATGAGCTGGGTGTGCCATTTGAGTATTGTGCCACCGTGATGTAAAATTCACGGAAAATGGCTACTTACCACTTAGCCGGTGCTACCATACAGATAGCAAACTTAGTTATCCGGTAGAATTGCCGTACTCTTGTGGATAAACAAATTATTGTGTCACATTATGTCGCGATTTAGAGTGATATTAAAATCAACAAACCAATTTTAAAATAAATAAATAAATAAAACAGTGGTGAGCAAGAAAAAGAATCCATTATTCGTGTGAGGGTAGGATAGAAAAATCCGTCTCTCGGGATCACCGTTTGTCATCACTCGGCAAGCCTCGTGATGCCAAACGGCGATCCTCGGGACGGATTGTTCTATCCTACCCTCACACTCATGATAGATTCTTACGTTATCAGTTGCTCCTTTTAAAATGTGCGAAGTTGTTTTTTACGATAAAGATAGAAGCATACGAAGAATGTTTGTTCATTTATTGCTTATAGTGTAACTGAATTCGCAACTGTATTTCGCGGTCTCGTATTTTGGCGATTTTGGTTTTGACCGCCAATGACGCCAAATAAAAATATCCGCCAAATATATGTTCTACAGTATCAGATGGGATGATTGTGGGTATGTGTGTCATGTGTGTTTACAAATTGTGTCACAAAGTCATGTAATTAACACGTTTGGTTCATTCAACTTTGAATGGATCAGTGGAACTGTGAATCGATCATGGCCCAAAATTACAATGCCTTCTTAAAGTTAAGTACTACCTTAGTTGAATTTTAGGACACGAAAAATAACGTTCCAAACTCTTCTTAAAATCCAAACTATACTAAAACCAACTGCTATTTGGTCACCTTACATTTTACGGTAGTTCAGAAAGTGAAACATAGGGTATACGAAATTCATGTTTTTTAAGTGAAGCAATACTTTGCCGAGACTGCAAGTTCTTTCATTTAAAAATGACATGTACTTCTTGCACGGACGAAGCTAGAGAAAAGGTACCCTCATTTAAAAAGTCACACTTTTTTCTACCATATAAACCATAACACAAATCAACGTTTTTGTTTGTTTGAAGATGTTACTGGCTAGCGTGATATAAGAAGAATAAACCTCAAAAGTTTTGATTCCATCGGACTCGTCGTTTTTGCTACTAGTTTTTAGTTTAAACATATTTTATCCAATAAATACAAATGATATACAGCATACGTACATTGTAAACATACAAAGGATTAGAACGAAAATTAAGTGCATTTAATAATTTTACCAGTAAATACTGGTGAATTTCAAAAATCTCGAAAAATTTTGAAAAATGCAAATATTTTAAAAATGCGTAAAAAATCCACCATACGCAAAATTTCAATTGTTTGGTGTTTTTCAAGTCGGACAGACCAGTTTGCAACCACCTAAACGTCAATTTTATAAAAACTACTCTCAAAACCATTTTATCTTTAAAAAAGTCGATTTTTGCATTTTTAACCCAAAAAACTTTAAAGTAAAAGAAAACTGTTCAAAAACAGTGCTAAACGTTTGCTATTTTAAAAAATGCACATATATAGACAAAAATCATTTTAATTTATAAGCGTTTGGTCAGAAATAAGGAGTTTAAAAAGTGACCAATTAGAACTTTGTTTTAGTATATTCCATGTATTCTGTAGATCACAATGAGTTCTTGGACCATGTGTACTGCTCCGAGCTTGGCAATTTATCAAACATTGAAATATCAATACTTAACTAAGTTAATACTTAACTCTAACATGTCTAAGGAGGCAATGTAAATTTGGGCCCTGACCAAGGTCGAAAACAATCAAAGCACCATTGTATCCTTTATTGTATATATTATTTGTGGTTAAAGGGCATGGCCATAATTATTTAGCTTTTGGTACTTGATAATATTTGATATTTGTTGGATCAGCACACAGGCAAGAATCATCTCAACCTACGCACCAATGCTCCGATCCATGCAGGCTCACTTGACCATGTTCTGCCTAATGTAGAGGCATGCTCAGTCTACATTGCAAACATACTTCCCGTTAAATAGCAGTGCATACATGTTTTAAGTGAGATATTTCAAAATTTGCTAATCATAAAGGTGCTAATTTGATCTCATTCATTTCCCCTCTGTGTCTATTGTCTGTTGTTAGAAACTTAACTAGCCGGATACTGATCCTATAAAAGTAGCATCAGGAACATGCCTCTGACATGAGTAATGACCATTATCAACAAATATTTCGTTTAATTTGTTTGTTTGTTTGTTTTGTTGCTTTACGTCCCAAGTCAACAGGTATGGTCATGGCGGGACGGTCAGTTCACCTAACCACCCTTTTTCCTGGGCAGGCTTGAACAAGCGGTTAACCAGTTATTCGTGCACATACTTTCGCTTAGTTTAAACATATTTTATTCAATAAATACAAATGATATACAGCATACGTACATTGTAAACATACAAAGGATTAGAACGAAATCATAAATGCTTATAGAGTTCTTTTCCTGTTGAGAGTGACTATATAGTGTACATGCATATGGCAGTATTTTATCTACATATAGCAAAGTGAGTATACAAAGTAGTGTTATAAATATGAAAAGATGATAATTGCGAAAAATAGATTGAGAAAAAACAAACAATAAGAAAATGATACAAATTACAAACAAATAACGATGGAAAAAAGCATGAAATATTTTCAGATTGTTTTGCTTTGCTGAATGTTGAAGGGATGTGGGGAGTGGTGCAGACTTAAGGACATGTTAAATATTAGGTTTTCTTCTGTCGTCACATGATATGGTAACACTTGTAATGCACATTAAAGATGAGAGAATTAGAAACGCTGCGTTGCTAAGATATACTTGTGGACATGATGGAAGATACTTTGGTTTATTTCATTTGATAGTAATGGATCACCATATAGCAATAAATTCAAAGTTGGTGTACTATATAGTCGTATATCATTAAGAAGTAAGGTGCGTTGATGCTGAAAAAATCTGCAGTGGAAAAAGTAATGTTGCACATTTTCGATAGAACCACAGTTGCAAATAGGTGAGTCAGTGATATTTTTCAAGAACAAGTCTATTTTCAGAGAACTTGAATGAATCAGGGGAAGGGAGGAGAATGATCGTAGAAATAATTTCATGATCAATCTCCACGAAAGTATGGGACCGGACCGGGATCGAACTCGCGACCCCTGGATCTGCAGTCAGACACGCATCTGTAGCCAGACACGTTACCGACTGCGCTACGCGGCCCGGCTATTTCGTTTAAAAGCTTATCTTATTTAATCCATGTAAGCCTAGGTCACCCGATGGGAAAAGGGCTGACATCTTGACTCGTGTTTGTGATGTTTATTGTGATTTTGTTACTTTCCCATTTGGTATCCTGGGACAGTTGTGGTACTTAATTGTATCGATTCCTGATCCTTGCTAGCCTTTTTAACCCTTCCCTTTTAGTATTCATGCAAAGCTCCACCCACTATGAAAAAATTATATATACTTTCACGTTTAAGAAATTACTTGTCAGGTCCACTAGTGTAGGATCATATCTTATATTTCTATAAGCAAACAGAGTAGACCCTGATCAGACAGCTCTTACTGCTGTTTGCAAAAGTATTAAAAGGCGTCTCTATGAGGTTAACGGTTAAAAAAGGCAGAGCCAAAACATGGCAACTCGGATCAGACATCACATAAAACGGCGTCTGATCTGGGTATCCACTATTTACCACATTGAAATGTATATAACCCAGCAAAAATAGTAAGTGAGTATGATCAGGAAATACCACAATCACATACCGCAGACAACCCCATGGCACCGCGAGGAAGAGCCGCTTAACCATCACGAGACATCAGGAAGACAAATTAAGCAAAGCAACCAGCTCTCTCTTCCCCATTATGATGATTGCAATACTAGAATGGACATAAAGTAACGTACAACAAAACATAGAACCATTACAGACTCCCACAATGGGAGTAACAATAAACAAAAAAAAATCAACAACAACAGAGCTACCGCCTTAGAACGGACAGCAGCCCAAGCCCCGTGGGGGGCTTAAATGCATTTTACTGGT
This sequence comes from Loripinus fragilis, assembly GCA_964019695.1. NCBI lineage: Eukaryota > Metazoa > Mollusca > Bivalvia > Lucinida > Lucinidae > Loripinus > Loripinus fragilis. The sequence continues at coordinate 57,471,086 of OZ026527.1, read as the reverse complement.
ACCAAATCTTCGCCCTTGATTCTGCTGTTGTTGAAGTACAAGAAATGTTCAGCTCGCATGGAACCATATAATTGAAAAAGGACTCTATTCATTTATAAAAATGAGCCGCGACATGAGATTTCCAACAATATGGTATGTGACGCGCGTACGCGCAGACTGATCAGAGCCTTTGCTAGTCACTTGAATATTCTATGACTGTTAAGCTACTGAATGAACACCATTTGGAGTTTTAAAGTTTAAAAGAAGACTGCAAAGGCACGTCTGAGTTTACACATGTCAAAATGCCACATTGTTGGAAATCACATGTCGCGGCTCATATATGTTTTATTCATTCACCTACCGCCTATACATGTCATCATCCTCTGCACCCCAACCCCAGTACATGTTGGAATATCCGTTCACTTTCTGGAAATGTTCTCCACGGAAACTGAGTACCCCACCGACAATGCAGTGGTAAGGCAACCTAGAGCAATACCAAACATAGTAACTGACAGGTATATAGAAGATCTTACATGAGTGCTCATGTTTTATTGAATTTATTAAATGAGTTGGGGAAAAGAGATAAAATGCGAGGCTTGCCGAGCATTTTTATCTCTTTTTTTTCGCAGCGAGTTTAATAAATTCGACAATACAATAGCACGAATGATAGATTTCTATTCATCATATGACAAATACTATGAAATCTGATTTCTGGCGTAAAAACGTTATACTTTTGTTATTATGTACGCAACGTGTTGTGGACGTCATAACGTTTCCCGTAAATCTATAAGACACTAGTGGTTTACAGATTTTATTGCATGGCGTTGTTTCACTCCCAGACGCGACATCATATGATAAAAGATTTTTAAAGAAGCTTACAATCTTTCAGTACTAAACAAAAGTGGTTTGTCGTCTACTGACTGAAAGTACAGATTGAATCCATTTGAAAGCTGTTTCAAGCGAAAGTGATGATCTATTAAATGACACATCCATATCAGCTGGACGGATCATTTTAGGGTTGTGACACCATTAGACAATACATACAGGTAACTTTCAAAGAAATGGCTATTTTATGCTATATCACTTAGCCGGTGCTACCATTCAGGTACCAACGTAGTCAATTACAAGGTTAGCTGCATTTCCGTTATCTGTATATTGCAATCACAAATACGCAACTCATTTCCGACATCCTTTCTACATCAGGTAATTTTAAGGCATAATCCATAATGTATGTTCGTTGTACACTGCATTGTACACTATACCCAATATTTTCATGTTGCTTATGTTTATTTTTTCTGTTAAATGTTTTTAGTTGCCATGTTAAAATTAAAGGCTTGTAATCTGTATTTTATTTTTACATTTTTTATACCTCTCACTTGTGAAATGTCCACCAAAACACAAGGAAAGCAAACACAATGGTTGAACAACAACATGCTCTAAAGGTATTTGTTTGTTTGTTTGATTCTTTACGTCCCATCAACAATCTTTCAGTTAGAAAGAGACAGGTCTTCCTGGGTTGAACCAGTACTAAGCTAGGATTTATGGTCTTGCTCAAGGACACAACCCAGTGACGCCGGTGAGGCTTTAACCTGCGGCCCCTTGGTCTTGAGTCAAGCACTCTACCACTGAACCACTGCATTTTAATCACATTTGGACAAACTTGACAGAAATTTCATAGGTTGACAAGAACAACAACTAGGCAAAATTGACAATTTATTTTGTTGAAAATATTTTCAAAACGTTAAATTTAGGGCTACCTTCAAACAAAATTTGACGTGGACTTGTTTATTTTATACATTGAAATGCATGTATGGTACATACATAATTACAAATTACTAGGCATCATGTTGAGAATACATTAGGTTGAAAAATTTGAAAAAAATTGTCGCCTAGGCCCACTTTTAATCAGGGTGTCCATTTGTTTTTAATTTTGAAATTTAAAATTATTTAATTTTAACAACTGAAATAGATGAAAGGGTAAATATCTCACAAGTAGAACAAAAATGTAATTGACAATCTTTCTACAAAATTTTATAAAATTCTGTGCGTTGGCAAAACCCTATGTAAAGTCCTTATAGAGTGGAACTCCCCCTTTGTAGACGCTAATTTCAGAGCAAATACTTGCTTCATTTTGACGTCACTTCTGTGCTCGTTCGTCAGTAATTTTTGTGACGCTTCCTAATGCATAGTCATGTACATTTGTAACTTTGGTCAAAAAGCCATGCATTGACAGCACGTGAACTGCCTTGTTAAATATTAAATATTACGTGTTTGTGCCGATTAAAACATGACTGTTAATATACTAAGGGATTTTAGAAACGCACCATTATACATTCATTGTTTTTTTTCCATAATTCTGATTCAGTGATGTTTCCTTTATAATTTACTATCCCCTTACAAAAAAGGACCATTATTTGTCATAATTTCGATTTGCTCATGCTGTTTATTCTTACGTAACACCGACGTTAGTGTTTTTCAATAATTGTCGTCTTGCATAATGTGGGTTTAATTCAATTTGGAATTCAACACTTTGAACTTGTAGCAAGATGTCTTAGCCAATGGAAAAACACGAACGGTTTCAGAAATAATCGTTTAATTATTCTCCCAGGCGCAGCGTTTCTTTGCAAATGTCAGCATATGGTCAGTCTTAACTTTTCAAACTGTAATAACAGGCGGATGTCGTTTGCGCATGCCAGGATACCTTTGTCTTTTATGCATCTGATTTAATGAGTATCACGTGGCACTTAAAGATTTTGATTATTCATGTTTTTTAGGATATAAGCAGCCAATTACGCCAAAGGGTAAATGACGTCATGTAGACGAAATGAACGTTGTCAAATACCTTTAACTTCATGTTTTGATTTTTCTGCCCTTTTGCTTTTGAGAACAAGAATCGGTTCAAAAACTTTTTTGCGCTCATTATGGAAGGTATTGTCATGTCAACCATAAACACATCGTTTCGATTTTCTTAATGAATGCGAGCTAAAATGATTGGACTTGTCAATTTTATTTTTCATATAATCAAGGTATACTTTTTGGACAATAAATTATCATTTTAGCAGGTGGTGCGTTCCTAAAGTCCTTCAGTATAATATGCGATGCACATTTTATTAAATAAAATGATTACTTACTTATACTTAAATTTATCAATAGCCACAGACATGTGTCGAGGTAGTGAGCTGCACGTGTATATATTCCTGTCGTCCTCTGGTATCAAATCGACGTCATGGAAGATGAAGCAGTCGAAGTCACCAAGCTTCATGGCCTCTTTAAACCCCACGTTCATCATACGTCCTCTGTTGAATAGTTTGTTCCCTTTCTATATAAAACAAAACATAAGTGGTATAACTACTATCATTGTCTGATTAAAGATAGATGAGAACCGTTGTAACAAAATATAAACTAATCAAGGTAATGGAGGCTTTATACAGGTATACGATGTGTGATCAAAACGTTCTTGGCCCGATATGCTTCGGTGATGAAGATTTTCTTATACTTTAACGACAGCAGAATCTAGGGCGAAAATTTGGTGCCAGTAAAATGCATTTAAGCCCCCGGTGGCTTAGACTGCTGTCCGTTCTAAGGCGGTGGTTCTGTTGTTGTTGAGTTTTTGTTTATTGTTACTCCCATTGTGGGAGTCTGTAATTGTTCTATGTTTTGTTGTACGTTATTTTAAGTCCATTTTAGTATTGCAACCATCTTGATGGGAAAGAGAGAGCTGATTGATTTGCTTAATTTGTCTTCCTTGTGCCTTGTGATGGTTGAGCGGCTCTTCTTCGCGGTGCCACGGGGTTGTCTGCAGTTTGTGATTGTGGTATTTCCTGATCATACTCAATATTTTTCATGGAAACTCTTGGGAAGGAGCCTCCTTCTTATAGCACTGTGAAAAAATGGGCAGCAGAGTGTAAGAGGGACAGAGAGAGCGTTGAGGATGATGGACGGTCTGGCTGCCCCAAAGATGCCACAGCTGATGAAAATGTCAAGGTCGTGCACACTCTGGTTATGTGTGATAAGAGGCGAGACCCGCAAAGCATAGCTAGCGAAGTGGGCATAAGTTTTCGGGCAGTACAATCAATCCTATACGACATCTTTGGTATGTCAAAGGTTTCGGCAAGATGGGTGCCGCGAATGTTGACCGATGATCAGAAAAGGACTCGGCTTGATATTTATAGGTATCTCCTGTCTTGCTATGAAGATGATCACGGCGATTTGATCCAGGGAGTTGTAACCCCAGATTAGACATGGGCTCACCACTTTGGCCCAGAGTCAAAAATGCAGAGCAAATAACGGAAGCACCCTGGCTCACCCCTGCTAAAAATTAAGAGAGTTCATTCAGCAGGGAAGGTGATGACCTCAATTTTTTGGGATAATCAAGGAGATCATGATTGGTTAATTTGAGTAAGATCGCACGATAAACGGTGCGTATAATGCAGGCGAATTGAGGCGGCTGCGCAATGAAATCGCAAGAAAGAGGCAAGGAACACTGATTAGAGGTGTGATGCTCTTGCAGGACAACGCCCCTGCCCACTTGTCACAAGTTGTCATGACTGCTGCGACTGAATGTGAATTTGAAATTCTTTCTCATCCCGCATATACTCCTGACATGGCTCCTCCTGACTTCTATCTGTTCCCAAAACTGAAATACTATCATTGTGTACACAGTATGGTAGTAATGACGGCGTCATAGAGGCAGTAAACGAGTACTTGGGGGACCAGAAAAAGATCCACATCTGAATTAAGGGTGAGGTTGGCGCCGTTAAACCGGTTTAAGCCCTCCAGTAAAAGTACTTTTACTGACCGTTCCAAGGCGGTGCTTCTTTTGTGGATCGTTTTTGTTCTTTATGCTTCATGTTGGTGTGTGTTGTAATGCTGTGTCTGTTCTTTGTAGCCTTGTGGTCATCTGCTGGGAAAGGGCTGACCTCTTGGCTGTCGTGTGTGTTGTGTTTTGTCACTTTCCCAAATGTGTACTGGTCCACATCAGAATCAAGGGTGAGGTTGGCGCCATAAAACTGGTTTAAGCCCTCCAGTAAAATATTTTACTGACCGTTCCAAGGCGGTACTTCTTTTGTGGATCTTTTATGTTTTTGTTCTGTCTTGTGTTTGCTATGTTTTGTGCGCGTTTGTTTATATGTGCTTTGTGGTCACCTGCTGGGAAAGGGCTGACCTCTTGGCTCTCGTTTGTGGTGTCTTCTGTGAGTTTGTCACTTTCCCATTGGTATCCTGGGTCAGGTGTGGTACTTGATTGTATCGATTCCTGATCTTTGCAACCTTATTACTTCTATTTTGAAGGGATAAGAAAGCTCAAACAGAGATGGGCTAAGTGAATTGCCTTGAATGGGAAATTATATTGAAAAGTAATGGTAAAGTTTTCATTCCCTGAACGCCCGAAGTACCAGGGGTCGAGAACTTTTTGAGCATCCCTTGTATGTCCTACTCTTCCACAACTCGTTTATGACAGTGACGTAAGGTAAATCTAAAACCGATATCACTTCCAATAACTGTAAGAACTACTGATAACTTAAATTTAGTACCAAAACATATATATGACCTCACAGTCAGAATCTTCTTGTTTAATAGTAAAAATAAACACAAGGAGATCATATATTGTATATTTAATAATATCTGATGTAGCATGTATCAAATTTCATTCTACCAACTATTGGATTATTGATTCTATCTGGAATGTAAGCAAAGAAAAATTGTATGCTACCACCTGCCTAATAAACATTTAGTATCAGCCGTCTTTTTATCGTAAATTAGCATAGATAAACAAAGAACTAGCCTGTATCGTGTTACTGACTTTGTTTGTATAATGTGAACAACAACAAAACTGGGTACACAAAAATATTTTTAAACAACTGATTAGATCTCTTTTAATTAAATTTAGCGTTTTTCAGATATATATTACAAAAATTTACCTCCACCATAAATTCACTTTCAGACCCAATTATATACTCTCTTTGACAACAATTTGGACAAACATAGGATCTTACGATATATTTTATACGGTTATATATGTAACTTTGATAAATTTGACAGAAAATGAGAATGTATCATTCTATTGTTACTGAAGTGCTATATTTTTCGTTGTACGAATAGGATTTTCCGCGTATTTCTGGATCACCCCTCGGTATTATATATTATGAGTTTTAAAATCTTTAACTTTGGACAAATTAAAATAAATATGTTGTGATTATAAAACGTTCAATTATTTACTTTTTGTAATTGTGCATAGATATAGTTTTTTATATGAACTGATACTAATTATAATACAAACTGATATCTCGTTATGAATTTAAAAAAAACAATTATGGGATGAAATAAAATACATGTACTAAAAGCCTCGCATTTAATCTATTTCCCTCAACTCGTTTAATATTTCCAACAAAACTTAGCGCAGTTATATAGAGTCTTCTATCTAAAAAGAAACATCTCGCTTGCATGGTAAGATTTTGGGGAAAAAAGGATTATTAGCGGAGGTCCTGAAGTTAAAAAACGTTTTACATGCTATCCACACATGCGGATGATATTTGTAATAAATAAATGAAGCGATTTCCATATCAGCAAAAATGTCATTTTTCCTAATCATAAAATTTTAATAACAATAAATGTCATGCGCGGATATAGAAAGTTTTGTCAGAGGGTGTCTAACTTTGACAACCGTTTTTTTAGTTGATGGGGGGAGGAAGGATCAAAATACCACTATAAGCTGACCATTATCGGCCCGCCAGCGAACACCATTTAAATGGCGTGCCGATGCTGACCCAACATTGAATACTGGCTTGGTAGTTTTATGATTTTTAGGAGATCCAGACCTGTACTGCTAGAAACCCTATATTTTTATGTTTTTTTCAGGGGGTCCGGACCCCCTGTCTCCTCTCTGTGTCCGCGCATGAATGTTGGCATTCCAGTATATATCACCAGTACAAATTTCATGCTCATATGCATTGAAGATGAAACACATATGCTGTAAATCTGGAAATGTTCGCCAGGGTTTTAATTTCACGGAGGTTCGCAAACTGAAAATATTCGTGAAATGGCGAAATCACTCAGTCGTTTTTACTGGTGTAGGTAAATTATGCCATAGTCGCGATTTTTAACGCCACAAATATGTTTTAACGCTATTAACGAATTAACATTCGCGCGAGAATTCCATAATTAACAGTATACAGGGATAGGTAGAGGACTGACCTGTTCGACAACAAATATTCTAAATTTGATATGTTGTCGCTGAAGAAGAGGAATAAGAAAATGAAGAAGAATCTTGAGATGATTATAGCGGTCTCTGTATGGTATAATTATTGCCACGTGATAACACGACACACACGTACTCGGCTCCCACATTCCTCCAGGCTGTATATCTTTATGGTGATCATGTACCATCGCATTTTCACTTATATTTGTATCCACAACCAGTCGGCCTTCTGAAATATATTAGAGATAATAAGAAAAAAATGTAAAATTTATAAATACCAAAGAACAGATAAAATTCAAGAAGAAATAAAACGCAGGTTTAATTAACGTTTCTAATTTAATTGTGGATTCTCTTTCTTGCTACATGTACACGCATTTTCATATTTTAAAAAAAAACTTCCAGAGGTTCCTGAGTACGCTGAGATACCACATAACATGGTTACGCTTTAACAATGTAATGGTTATGATTATCGAGAATAATTTTAAGGTTAGACATTGGTGATTGAATTTTACTAGTATTGAATAAATAACTTGCCTTAACAGCTTATATAATCTACAATTGAATAGAAATTGCTGTTCATCATCTACCTCACTGGTATTAGAAAGAGTGCAAATTCGTTCATGCTTAGGAATGTTCATATATCTACCACTTCTATTGAAAGTTTATGAACACTAATTCGTAATTTAATAATCAGGGCCCAGAATTACAATGCCGCCTTAGAGTTAAGGAAGACTTAAAGTTAAGTACTGATTTTTCAGGATGCGAAAAATAACGTTTAAATTTGATTAAAATCAAAATAGTTATAATTTTTCTGAATATTACAATGATATCTTTAACCACAAATACCACATCGATCTAGGCAATTTATTTAGCATTTAATATAGCATGTTGAAATATCAATACTTAACTTAAGTATTGCTTAACTTTAAGGAGGCATTGTAATTCCGGGCCCAAGGCTCTTTCATTATTGTTTTTTGTTCTTCAAAATATCTACATAATTAGGAAGAATGCCTGCAATATCAAATTTCATATAAATATTAAGTTTCTTTGATTTGTTGAGTTTTGTTTGTTTGGTTTGATTCTTTACGTCCCATCAACAATCTTTCAGTTAAACAGGGAGAGGTCCTCCTGGGTTGAACCAGTACTAAGCTTAGATAAATGTGTCTTGCTCAAGGACCACAACGCAGTGACGCCGGTAAGGCTCGAACCCGCGGTCTCGAGTCAAGCAATCTACCACTAGGCTGAGCCACTGCGCTCCCTCATATATTGCTCTTGCATCTGCAAATCAGTAATACTTTGCTAAATGGATAGTTTGTTGAGTAAGTTAGAATTTGGGTGTAAGAGAGATATGAAAAACCTAGAGTGTTACACATGCTACCCATTTGAATAAACCAACTATTATGAGACTTTTTTACTTCTGGGACAGGTGTGGTAATTGAATTATGTATCGATTCCTGATCCTTGCTGTCTTTCTTACTTTGGTTACTTCTACTATCTTAGAAACCAGACTGTTGGAACGACCATAAATACTGCCAGTAGTTGCAAGCCAAATTTAAAATCTTGCCCCTAAGGGGCAGTGTATTTAATTCTGCATCATTTGAAGTTTACAATGAACTCCTAAGATCTCTTATAGAAAATTTAAGGGTAGATATTCATAAGGGGTTGCGTCGTTAATGGGACAAGTTATACCTTATAATTCACTACAATATAACATCACAGGAGCAAATAAATTATCAAACAGTTTCCCAAAAAGATTACATGAGTTGTCAAAACCAATAGTATTTTGATCTTGAACAGTGTTTAGCCTTTTCTACCTCTAGCATGCTAGTGTGGGTCAAATACCAACTCTTTTTTAATGTGATACCTAGATAACAGTATAAATTAAATGTTTAAAGTGTATAATTTGCACACTTAAGGTAGTGCGGGAACCATGTCAAAAGATAACCTTACTTTTACTTAAAAGTAAGAGTGTAAGAGTTATCGTTCCTGAATCTTGTTTTTAAAAGAGAATACTTATTTTCTAAGACGGTAGATATTATTCTCCCCTGACAACTCTTTGATGCTTGAAACGTAATTATGTAAGTATTTTGCTTTCACAAAAAGAAGGAATGCAAGTATTAGCTTTTAAAAACATCACCCAGAGTATGAAGTCATTCAGTATTTTGATGGTTAAAAGTTGTGGACCGTATAAATATACATACTATATACATGTCTCGGTTGCTATTTCTGCATGCTGCCACTAACCTAAGACCCACCCCACCCCAAAAGGGGGGGGGGGGGGGTTGTAGACGTGCACATGCCTTGTATGTGACATTCTCATGTTTAGGTCCCATGGAGGTACATGGTCACTAATGTTTTATGGAGAAATGACGTAACTATTTCAACTACCTTATCACACTGGATAGGCAGCAATAAAAACAGTCTAAACAATCGAAGAATGCTGATAACAAATTGCTAGAAACAGTGTTTGTGATTGCCATTTGCTGCCTATCGGACTACAAACAACAATCCAAAATTCTGTTTCTTACAATATTTAACTACGTTCGTCGATAGCATTAATGTTTTCGATTGCCGCCTATCTAGTGTGTTTTTGATATACTGAAGACGTAGCCAAAACAATCTGATATAAGGGCTAGGAGTTATTTAATGTTTCTGTTGAAAAAATTATTTTGTTTCGTTGCATGTTTCATGATGATAAAATGGACATTTCTGCATACATTTTAATAAAATTAATTGGAACTGCGTGTGCCTGAAAGGAAGATATATGACAATATAACATTCTTTTTTGTAAATTAACGGTTGGCAAGCATGGTACAGATGCGCGGATCCAGGAATTTTCATCAGGGGGGGGGGGGGGGAGGGTCCAGGTCAGTCTGACAAAAAAGCTCTGACAATGACTTTTTTAGTCCTCAGCTTATTTTACAGAAGTCAAATGGTCAATTTCAAAGAAATCTATCGTTTTTCAAGGCTCCAGATGGGGTCCAATTTTTTTCCAGGGGGTCCAACTTTTTCCAGGAGGTGTCCAATTGCTTATTCCCTATAGAAACCCATTTAATTTGTGATTTTCCAGAGGGGGTCCGGACCCCCTGCCCCCCCCCCCTCTGGATCCGCACTTGGTGCAGCCATCACAGCTTCATGGTTAAGGCTACTATACATTATCTCATTTGGGCTTGGCAAACGTTAACAGACAGAAGAATGTATCATCCTTTTATTGTTATATACCTTATAATAAGTGTTTACTATAGAAACTTGAGGTGTTTCAAACGCTGACAATTGTACATTTTATTTAATAATGTGTCATATTTTGGTTGATCGTTGACCAATCACTGACCGCGGGCTTTATTTCCGATAAAACATGACTGCAGAGGGCTTAATTGCCATTTCAACCTGCTCACGGATATCCTCTGCGAGTTAAGATACCGTTGCTTATGCTTTATTGAGAAATGACCAAAATATTCAATTATCATAAGATACGCTACTTTATTACATCGGATAGGCGACAATCGAGAAGGCTCTGAACAATCGATGAAAGTGGATCGCAAATCGCTAGATTTTTCCATTTGTCGCCAGTCAGGCAAACAAACTGCAATCCAAAAAGTCTGTTTCTGACGGTATTTGATCTACGTTCGTCGATAGCATCAACGTTTTCGATTGCCACCTATCCGGTATGTGTATTGATACAATGAATACGTAACCAAAACAATCTGAAACAAGAGCTAGGAGTTATCTACATTTTTCAGTCATGTTTCTGTTGAAAAAAAAGTTTGTTTTCACACCGGATAGTGAGCAATCGAAAACACTGTTAACCATTGACGAACGCGGATCAAAACTCGCTAGAAACAGTATTTTGATTGCAAAGTGTCGCCTGTTCGATGAGTGATGGTAATAAAAAAACTATGATTCTATTTTTGGTCTATAGTAGTCGATAGTATTGATGTTTTCGATTGCGCCTATAAGGTGTGGTTTTGTTGTATGTTTTACGATGTTACAGTGGACATTTTTTTTGGAAATGCTTTTGCTTGAAAGGAAAGTATTCTAGAACTTTTTGGATACTGTAAAGGCGGCACCTCATGACTGCCTTATTAGTCTACTTTAGACATAGGTAAAATCTGAAAAAGAGGCGTTATAACTACATACGAAAGTGTTTGTTTATTGTTTAACATTAGTATAGAGGCAAACAGTGTGGACCCAGATCAGACTGCTCTAGGTTTTGTTTGTTTGTTTGTTTGTTTTGTTGCTTTACGTCCCAAGTCAACAGCTATGGTCATTGCGGGACGGTCAGTTCACCTAACCACATTTTTTCCTGGGCAGGCTTGAACAAGCGGTTAACCAGTAATTCGTGCACATACTTTCGCTTGTAACTGACAACCCTTCTTGAATGAATCAGCGGAAGGGAGGAGAATGATTGTAGAGATCATTTCATGATCAATCTCCACGAAAGTATGGGACCGGACGAGCAGTCTGCTCTAGATCTACACTGTTTGTTTAAGAGGCTTCATAATATTTCAATAGACGATAAAAACATACGATTGTGTTAAGGGTTAATAAATGTGGGTTCAGTGCATTAACGGACAGGACTTTCATGAAATGCACGCAGGCCTGCGCGGCTCAAGCAACGTTTAAACGCTTAACCAATGGATAGAACCTGATTTCCATTCTTGAGCAGTTGAAATAACCGAACCACGCCCAGATATGAAAATTAAAGTTGCCACCTTTACAGTACCCAAAAAGTCCTATAATATATTACAATGACAATATAACATTCCTTTCTGTATATTAACGTTTGTCAAGCCCTTGTGCGATAATGTGTTGCAGGCCTCACCGCTGTGTGGTTCTGGTTGCAACACATCACATTCAGGCTTGCCAAGCATTAATACAAGGAAAAGAATGTTTTATCCTCTTATTGCATATTTGTAAGTTTATTCTTTAAATGACATTTAGATATATACATCAGGAATAAAACTATAATTTTTAGCTTTTATCTTCATAAATCCTACGTGTAAGAAAGCATCAAAGTCTCAAGACATGCTATAGCCATGCTTTAATGAGAATCATAATGTAATGTGCTGGGTAACATATGCTAGGTCAAAATCTTTTTTGTCATTTTCTACGCCCATTTGTCAGTGCTTAATCAATAATAGCTATGTCTCCGCCCAGTGATATACAATAGGGCGTAGACAAACAAAAAAATTGGGTGAAAGGGGAGAAACACTTATTATAGTCTTTATTTTTTTCAGGATTTTTCAGAAAAGTCACCAAAACAAAAAAACGAGCACGGTGACACATATTTTTTATTCAATCATTAGATTCTTCATGAAAATATCTTTGTAAAAATATGTTTTTTGTTGTTCCAGTTACATTCTCTGATATGTTTATTTTGAATATCAATGGTTTTTTGGCATTTATTCGTTTGACTTAATTAGGATTTTGCTTAATAAATTGTGTAAATACATGTTATTTCACTAATTTTTGTTTTTATTTATATCTCTGGTGTGAGTAGTATTTGTTCTGAAAAAAACTGTATTGCGTTTCTTGTTAATTTGTTAACAAAATCTGTGTTTGTTTATTTCAAAAAACCTGCGATTTTGCAGTTTTTGACATCAAATAACTTTTTAAAAAGAACGGTGAGGTATTGTTGTTTTTTTTGTCTTAGATTATAAGTATAAGTCTATATTATAATATATTAAAAGATAAAACACTTTTGGACATATGCCGGTGAGTCCGGTACTACCTTAAATGTATATAAAAATGTTTTTTCATTTGAATTGAAGACTACGACTGTGGATTCATCTGTAATTCTAGGATGTACAGAAATCATCCAATATATCAAGAAATGTATATAAAATTCTCAACTGTTAGCTTATAATACAATAGTGTCTGCTTATAACAGTGAATTAATTGAAAGTGCATAAATTGAAATAGCTCCTGAAAAAAATGAGTTTAAATTCTTTACTAGGTCATCGATAAACAAATTAAATAATATAGGGGTCAAAACGTCTCCCTGTTTTGCACATTATGTAAATAGTAATCGTTGACTTAGTTCATTGGCAAATTTATTTTTAAAGGTAAAATAAGTATACAAGGAGTAGATAATATTATAATTTTGTTCATTTATACCATTAAGAAGCATTTTCTTGCCAAACAGTGTCAAAGTTTTGACACAAATCAATAAATTAATGATGCAAATATATTTTTCTCTCTTGGATTTTTGAATTCAATAGTTGATTTCAATGTAAGAAAATGATCAGACGTTCTTGAGTTCCGCTTCAAGCTATCTGACTTTCACGAATTAAGTTTCTTTTGTCAATATACTTCAAGGTGGAGCATTAATGGCTTTATTAAAACGTTTTCCAGGACATGATGTTAAACAGATTCCCTTGTAGTTTGCTGTATCATTTTGGCTTTCTCTTTATGAATTCATACTAAATAACTTTCCTTCCAGCATGATGGGAAGTTACCATCGATAAAAATATGAATAAATAGCTTTATAATGCATTTATGAAAACATGAGAACCATGCTTTAAAATGTCAATAGTAATATCGTCCCCAAATGCACTTTTGCCATTTTTAAGACCTTTGATGGCTTTCATAATCTCGGTTGTATCAATTTCATTAGATAAGTCGGAATCTGTTGTGCTTAATTAAATAGTTTTGTCTTCATAGCGTGCAAATTAGGTATGATATTAGCCTGAAAATCTTTATTAGTTGTTTCAGGTGTATTCATTTTTTTAATTTAAATTTGGATTCTTGTTTATTTTCTCCAACAGATTTTGCAGAAGAGCTGCTCAATTTATTGATTAAATTCCAAAATGTATTTGATTTTAAATCCATGTTCTTTCGTATATCATGTACAACAGTCTCCTAGAAATGCTTTACTTGAAAATGACAAAGCCATCTGAACCTCGATTTAAACGTATAAAAATACATGACCATAAGACCCATTTGATTTATTTTCATACAAGTTTTTTTCATATTTTTCAGAATATTTCTTAGGTCTTTGTATGACTGATTGAACCATGGATTGTTATTTTTCCCTAAGTTTTTGTGTTTAAAGCATTCTTAACATATTTGGTTGAAGATCTGGCAACATCTTATATGATCGTATTAAGAGCATCAACCGAAGTATCATGGTAATTAAACTCTTGATTGTCAAAATCGTGAAATTTCTATGAACATTTATGATTATATTTTGTGAATATGCTCTGATTGAGGCTGAATCCCATAAAAATTGTCCTGGCAAAGGATCAAGCTTTTTCCTGTTATAAAAAGTCTTTGAAATGCTGTTCTTATATAACATACATTTGGACAGTGAAATGACAATGCTGAAAAATCATGAACTTAAAACTGTATCACATACTTTAATAGTCTATCAGACACTTAATATTTCCAAGTAGATCTGCACTCCTTCTACCATTAATAACTCTGAGACTTGCTTCTCAACAAAAGCATAGTAAGGACTTGCGATTTAGTTTACATTTAAAAGAATTGTTGGAAAAGTATGAAAGGCTGCAAAGATCAGGAATCGATACAATCAAGTACCACACATGACTCAGAATGCTACACGGGAAACACAATTAAATACCACAAACGAGAGCCAAGAGGTCAGCCCCTTTCCCAGCAGGTGACCACAAGTCAGCAATGAACAGACGCGAAAGCATGAAAAACACAAGACATAAATAACACAAATGATCCACAAAACAACAAAAAGCCTAGTTTTAGTGATGAATTTAAAAAGATTATTAAACGTTGTTAAAGAGTGGGATACAACATGGATATCATGCGACAGTCTGTATGCCTGGTTGTGAACCCAATCACGGTTGATTGCTATGGTTTCCTCTTTAATTGCACGACGGTTGGTCAGTTCTCTGACTATCGGTGAGTCAAGAGCCTTTTTCTTTGAATCATCATAGTGTGTTAATTTGATGTCATTGTTTCTCTGTGATGACACATTACATTAGTTAGGAAACCTCCATGGTAGCTATACAATTTGTAATTTAACAACAACAGAATCTAGGGCGAAGATTTGGCTCCTGTAAAAGGCATTTAAGCCCCCACCCCAGCGTCTAAGGCCTCTGTCCGTTCTAAGAATGTGGTTCATTGTTCATTTGTTGTTGCTGCTTCAAGTGTGTGGCAGTTGGTGTTTTATCTTAGTTTTGTGGTGTATTATGTAGTCTGGTCTAGTGATCATCTTATGCTTGTGCGCAGTTGGTTGCCTGACTGGGTGTGCTCTTCTTGTGGCGAGTGTTTTTGTTGTAATATTGTGTAGTGATTTAACAACAACAGAATATAGGGTGTAGGTTTTGCGCATGTAAAATGTATTTAAGCCCTACGGTGGCTTAGGCTGCTGTCCGTTCTAAGGCGGTGGATTTGCTGTTGCTGATATATTGTTTTATGTACTTCCTATTGTTTGTGGGAGCTCTGCGTTTGTCCTTGTTTTGCTATGCATTGCTTTGTATCCATTCTAGTTTTGCAAGCATCTTGAAGAGGAAGAGAAAACTGGTTGGTTTGCTTATACGACCTTACATATGTATTGTTACTTGCATGTTCTGTGGCCCTTCCTCACGGTGCCGTTGGTTGGTCTGCAGTGTATGATTCTGATGTTTCCTAATCATACTCACTTACTGTTTGCCACTATTACTTAAACGGTTTGATTCTAAGATTTTTCTAGGCAGGTAAATAAATTTCTTTTTTCTCGTTAATTTTACGAAGGTGGGACAGGCCTGAGACTAAATAACTTCCCCGACGTAAAGCTTTAATCCGTTGGTTGGTATCTGAGGCTTGTCGTTGGCTAGGTCCACTGTAGCTCAATTTGAGCTTTTCTTTAGCTCTTACTATTTGTGAATCATGCGCCCTTTTTTTTGTTTCATCATAGTGTGTTACATGTAATTTGATTCGATTGTTTCTCTTTGGTGATCCATTGCAATACACCGAAGGACTTTAAAAACGCAAAAAAAATATTATGTTTTGCATCCAAAACATTTTTAGCCTTCTTTAATAGATAAAAACGGATTATAACGACACTCTGCTTCTATACCCAATACCGATGTTTTTAAAGACACTGGCCACCATCAGCTACGCATCGCTGGTTTACTTTTTTTTTGCACGTGGCGTCCTCACGAATCA
Organism: Loripinus fragilis; assembly: GCA_964019695.1. NCBI lineage: Eukaryota > Metazoa > Mollusca > Bivalvia > Lucinida > Lucinidae > Loripinus > Loripinus fragilis. The sequence goes on along the minus strand of OZ026527.1, from coordinate 57,454,789 downwards.
ATGAAGCAAACTATTTTATAATTTCACATGTAGCTTGTAAGTTTTCATGTATAAAAAACAAGGCAGCTTGTTTTATAGCTTTTTTTATTCATGCCACGTTTGTCTGAACATGAACGATCTGGCGTAATTAGAATGTTAAAAGATGGGGTGCGTGTTTCTGACGTCGCCATATATCATAATTGCCAACCGTCAACTATACAGCGCCTCAGAGACCGTTACCAGGCTACTGGGACAGTTTAAGATCAACGCAGGTCTGGTCAGTCAAGAATGGCGACCGGTGTTAAGAGGCAACTTACGTCGATTGTGTATCGACGATATTTACATCGACGATGTCCGCTCCAGCCGGCTACTGTCAGAGCCAGCCGAATAGAAGGGCTCCAATGGTAATTTGTTTCTGATTTTTCAATAAAAATATTTTATCGCAATAACTTAAAATCGTGTCCAATTTCTAGACGAATTTCAAATTGCAACTTTAGAATCATAGGGTATTGCTATTTGATAGACTGTTGCTCTAACATTATTTATTATTTTGACATAAAATTTAAAGCATGTTTTGCTGACATATTGATGTTCATTTTTGCCAAATCTCAATAAAATGAGACATTAAAAGTAAGTAAATATTATGAATTTCGATTTTTGCGTTTTTAAAGTCCTTCAGTGTAGTTAGGAAGCCTCCATGCGAGCTAAACAGTTTTGTGTTTTATTAACAACAACAAAATCTAGGGCGAAGATTTTGCGCCGGTAAAATGATTTAAGCCCCCCCCCCCGCCCCACCTCCGTCCGGTAGCTTATGCTGCTGTCCGTTCTAAGTCGGTGGTTCTATTGTTGTTGATCTATTGTTTTATGTACTTCCCATTGTTTGTGGGGGTTCGGTTGTTGTTTTGGTATGCATTATTTTGTGTCCTTTCTAGTTTTGCAATAGTATTCAGAGAGAGCTGGTTGTTTTGCTTTTATTGCCTTACGGTTGGCATGCTACTGTATATGTTTTATGGCTCTTCCTCGTGGTGCCGTGGGTTGCTCTGCAATGTGTGATTGTGGTATTTCCTGATCATACTCACAAACATTTTTAAATCAGGAACATAATAATGGCTGTCTGCATCATTAGCAAAAGGGGCTATCATCCAACTAGATAAAGTCTGGTTTCGCGCTTGTGTAAGCATTTAAAACACCATGTAAAATAAAACCTCGACTTTTAGAATATATATTTCAATATCTTGTCAAAGCTGGGAATATACAGATTCAATATCTGCCGCTAGTATGCTCAGGGGAGATGTAAGTAGATGCCAGGTAAAATGTCCTTTTTTCAGCTTCAAATGTAAATGATCTAAATTTGTCCATGTTATATCAGGATGTTTGATTTTTAATGGTTTGACTCCTTTGCTATGACCGTAAACAACATAGACAGAGCTTCCACCAGAATTACGCCTTGCTTTTGGTCTCGCTATGAAAAAGATCAAACCCTGGTAAACTGAGATACTGACTACCATGACTCTATGTTTCCACAAAATTATTAACATGTAAATTTGATATAATAGCATTAAAATATGAGTCTTTAATCTTGGCATGATTAAATCCTTCAATGTTCCACATTCCAAGCTTTAAACTTCATTTGAGATAGAACTTTATTGCACACGATATTGGAGTTTCCACTGTTTTTACTCATGCGGGATAATTCTTTCACATACACTATATGCCTACAAGATAGTGTGGTCCCTGTGTTAGCTCGCTGACAATATATAAAAATCTATCATGAGTGTGAGGGTAGGATAAAAAAAATCCGTCCGGAGGATCACCGTTTAGCATTACACTAGCAGAGACAAACGGTGATCCTGAGGGACGGATTTTTCTATCCTACCCTCACACGAATAATGGATTCTTTTTCTTGCACACCACCTTTTTTATTTTAAAATAAGCTTTCAGAAGTCCCTGAATACGCTATGATGCAATTTAACATAATGACGTCACTTTAACATAACAATGACGCCACTTAACAACCATGTGCGTGAGTTCCAATACAACCAATATATGAAACCCTCACGCGTTAGCCTGTGTAAGATAGCATGGGTAAGATAAGATTTTCTATCCCAGAGTAAAATCTCAGATATCCTTATCCAGTGTGCAAGAAAAATCTGTCCCAAATCGCAACTCGTGTGAGACAAATGTTTCTAATACGAGATAAGCTACATGAGGCTGGGTGCTTATACAAGATAACATACATAGACATTTTAGGTGCATGTCTGTTTTCACTGTTGAAATTTCAACGATTAAAGTGGGCCTACACTGGGTATAGAGTTAAATTGTGCATTTTCTTTAAACATCATTTATTCAAATGCTTTTATATAAATTGTGGTCATGTCAGAAAATGTGTAATGCTCTCCATTATCTTTTGGACAATATATTTATAAGATTTGGCTCGAAATTTTATGGACAAATTGTAGGTATTCCAATGGGTACTAATTGTGCTCCTCTTGTTGCAGATTTGTTTTTGTTTTGTTATGAGAGAGACTTTATGTTGTCTCTGTCAGACAATAATCAAACTGATATTATTGAAGCTTTTAACTCTACCTCCAGATATTTAGATGACTTACTTAATATTGATAATCCTGATTTTGAACAAGTGGTAGGTCAGATATATCCTACTGAACTTCAGTTAAATAAGGCTAATTCTTCTGATAATGAAGCTCCGTTTTTGAACTTGAACTTGTCAATAACAAATGGCATAGTTTCTTCTAAAATTTATGATAAACAGGATTGTTGTAATTTTGAAATAGTAAATTTCCCGTTTTTTAATGGAGATGTTCCTTGCTCCCCTTCCTATGGTGAATATATTTCTCAGCTTATTCGTTTTGCTAGAGTGTGTTCTAATGTTGATGACTTCAACAACAGAAACTTATTTTTAACTGCTAAGTTATTAAAATAAGATAATAGTTATCATAAAATTCGAAAAGCATTTTCTAAATTCTACCACAGACACTCAGTGTTAATTGTTAAATACAATATTGGGTTTAAAACTCTTCTGCAGCAAGGCATATAAAACCTATATTTTGTGGTGATTTAGTTTATAAATTCAAACGAATTGTTGGAAAATCTAATTTTAGTGATCAATTCAAAAATATTGTAAAACATTATATAAGGGTTGAATATAACTTGGATATCATGTGACAGTCTGCATGTCTGGTTTTAAACCCAATCACGGTTTATAGCTATGGTTTCCTCTTTAATTGCACGACAGGGGGTCAGGCCTCAGTCTCTATGATGACTCTGACGTAAAGCTTTAATCGGCGGGTTGGTGCCTGATGCTTATTTGTAGCTGCACCCACCGTGGTTCAACTTGAGGTTTTCTTTAGCTCTGACTATCTGTGAGTCATGAGCCTTTTTCTTTGTTTCATCATGGTGTGTTAATTTGATTAGAGTGTTTCTCCATGATGATACATTGCATTAGTTAGAAGGCCTCCATGCGAGCTGAACTTTTCTTGTACTTCAACAACAGCAGAATCTAGGGCGAAGATTAGGTACCAGTAAAATGCATTCAAGCCCCCCAGTGGCTTAGGTTGCTGTCCATTTAAAGGCGGTGGTTCTGTTGTTGTTGACTTTTTGTTTATTGTTACTCCCATTGTGGGAGTCTGTAATCGTTCCATGTTTTGTTGTACGTTACTTTATGTCCATTCTAGTATTGCAATCATCTTGATGGGGAAGAGAGAGCTGGTTGCTTTGCTTAATTTGTCTTCCTGGTGTCTCGTGATGGTTGAGTGGCTCTTCTTCGCGGTGCCATGGGGTTGTCTGCGGTTTGTGATTGTGGTATTTCCTGATCAAACTCACTTTTTTGGATATGTTGAATGCATTGCGATTGGCATAGTTTGACGAGTTGGTCAATGAGTGAATGTCCTCGGAGTCCTGCCCTAGTGAAAAAAGAGACCCATTTACCTCAACAAACTTACTGTTGTTGATAAGGTTGTTCTTGTAAATCCATTTTGATTAAATATCAATTTGTTCATTGTTTAAAGTGCTGTTTAATCGCTATTTCAAGTTGTGATATTTTGGCGGACAAAAATGGCCTTTTTGGAAAGCGCACCTTTGACTGTAAAATACAACTCAGTGACGTGACCATCAAATATCATACAGTACGTCACCAACAGCTAAAAGTGGTATTTGAGAAAAATAATTGGTCGTTAGTGCCTTTTGTAGTAGTCTTGTTTTCCACTGGAATGGTGGGCCCTCAGATAGGAATTTTTCTGTCTCCACTGAACGCCAATGATGGATCATATTTATCTCATATCCCCGTCCCAACCCGTTGGAAAGACAAAAATTGAATAGCATGTTCGAAGACAAGCGATTTCATTGTAATGTTATTAAAGTGACGTATGAATGTCATTTCGTTAATCAGCATTTTAGGAACTTCTGAACATAAAAATTTCAGTGTTTAATGGTGAGCAAGAAAAAGAATCAATTGCGTGAGGATGGGATAGAGAAATCCAAACATTGTGATACCAAACGATGATCATCGAGACTGATTTTTCTATCCCACCCTCACTCATGATATATTATTATATACATGCCCACTGGGCTGGGGTTTCCGCTGTTTGTCACATGGTGACGTCATTTTAACAATACATTGACGTCAAGGATCGACGTACGGCCGTCGTGTGGCTTTTCATTTTTGTCTTTCCCATTGGTTAATACAAAAAAATAAAGTGGCATATTGCTATGACATCCCTTCGGCATATTTCTAGGGCGTAGAGTTTGGCCTCGAAGCAATATTTGGTGAGCTGCGAAAGCAAAACTGCTATAGTGTTTCCAGGACATTTGTGACCCCCGTTTTTTGCTGATTATTCTTTAATGGTGATTTTAATTGAAAAATTAATTAGAGAAATGAATTTAGATACATACCGCGTAATTGAATTTATTTTTTCCACATAAATGAGTTTTTGTGTAGGTTGGAATTAGATGGAATTTTGGTGTGTTTTTGCTGCTCTTCTTTGAATTAGTCCCCAAGTGAACCTAGCGATATAAATAAAACATGGTTTATGCAGGTCAGTGGAGGTAATTCGTCAGTCCCACAGATAAGAGTGCGTAACAGAGAATTATTTGTCCTATTTCTCAACCAAAAAATATGTTGTGTGTACTCAAAACAACCGTCTCGATGATATGGTTCTTTTGAGCACCCAAAACACGTGTTTAAACTGATAAAACAATCGCAACTTCACGCTCAAATTGCTTAACTGGCACAATCTTCGTGCATTAAGCTACGATTCACTGCTTATACTGACTCATAAACTTCACTGTACATCTAAAGGCGATGCATTGAAATGGCCGGAGTTAAAAAAAAACGATCCAAGTAACAGTATTGTCTGAACCTTAAACAATGGCTGAATTTCCTTTTGGGATCATTGTTTCCTAAAAATATGTCTTTCAGGAATACAAGCAGGTTATCAAACAGTATGGATCCAGATAATGCCAAACATTTTACCTTAACTTGCCTTCGGTAAAACAGTTAAGCAGTTCAGCGAAATAGCTTTAGCAGGCAAATAGTTGATGCTCTTTAAGTTTAATGTATATCCCTAATTCGCTATTTCTTTTGTTTTATTTGTTGCTTTACGTCCCAAGTCAACAGCTATGGTCATTGCGGGACGGTCAGTTCACTTAACCACACTTTTTCCTGGGCAAGCTTGAACAAGCAGTTAACCAGTACTTCGTGCACATACTTTCGCTTGTAACTGACAACAACTCCTCTTGAATGATTCAGCGGAAGGGAGGAGAATGACCGTAGAAATTATTTCATGATCAATCTCCACGAAAGTATGGGACCGGGCCAGGATCGAACTCGCGACCCCTGGATCAGCAGTCAGACTCGTCAACTCTCTAAACTTGAATTGTCGTCATAAACTCTTTACTTACTAGTGTCGTCTGCTGATTACCTTTGCAAACAATTTGGACACAGATCAGGCCCGACAAAACGTCGGGCATGATCTGGATCTAAACTGCTTAGCACTCTACTGATATTCCTGAAAGATCATTTAGAAAAAGCAACGACAAGGAACACACTGATTTTGAAAAAAATATCAGCAGACGTCAAAATCATGACAAATTACCTCGTAGGCAAAAAGAGTCAATGAATTGAAATGTACATGCATGTTTCATGCTTAAGCCTTATATGTGCCTGCTTTCAATAGGGCACGGTCTAGGACCCCTATAGACTCTTACAATTGCGTGTGTGCGTGCGTGTGTGAGTCAAAATGATGACGAGTGAGGTTTGCGATATAGATTTTCGTTGAATCATCGGATATAGATAGTCCTGTAGGCTAGTACATATCATCATAGCAATGCAAATATACCACGTGTATCTATTGGGGTACACATAGGTATATTCACAGGAAAAAACAACTAAGTTATTCTTTCGTACAGGGGACTGGGGCTTCAGTTACAAATAAGGGCGTCTCCCAAAAATAAGTTTTAGTTACGCGGTGTGCATTTAAATCCACATGCAAAGTGCCGTTCTTCTAAGTTCAATTTAAAGCTGTTTAAAAAAAGAAAAACGGGGGTCACTTATAACCTGGAAATACATTAGTGTTACCTTGTAAAAGCAGAAAATGCCGTTGAACATAAATACCCTTCTATAAGATACACATAGTGTACTATGAATAAATTATAAAATGAAATTTTATTCACATTTTTATGGAAGTACACATTTTTCACAAATATATCTGGGCTGTATATGTTTTGGGTTTTTTTATTTGGTTGTTTTGAGGTGGTGGTGATGACTTGGACAAATCACCGCCTCTTTCACCCGGGGTGTGCAAGAAATTTTCATTTTGTTTTCGGTTATTATTACATTTCTGAACATCTTGCAACTGTATAAACGTTCTTTCTTGCATACCTGATAAGTATATCTGAGATTTTTGCCTGGGAAAGAAAATCATATCCTACCCATGTTATCTTACCAAGGCTGTCTCGAGATGACTGTTTATTGGTTGTATCGGAACTCACGCGCATGGTTGTCAAATGACGACAATGTTTAGTCAACGTGACGTCATCATGTGATATCGCATCTCAACGTGGTGCCAAACGGTGATCCTCGAGACGGATGTTTCTATCCCACCCTCATGAAGGATATTTTACATAGCTGGAGTTAGTCTACCTGATTACATTATACATGCATTTCGGGTCTAGTATTTGGCCGTAGACAACATACAAATTTATTGCTGAAACGCTTTATAACATGGGTGAAATTTAGATATTTCCGAGAATCTGAAATTAAGAAATTCAACTCTTAAAACTGGCAGTATGCCTACAAAATGTTAATAATGGTTTCAATGGTCAGTTGTATTTAGATCCATCGTAACTAATTCAGGAAAGCTATTATAGTCTGCCTGACTCAGCATGTTGAGGCTGACGTTCTATCCCAACTCAGGTATCGCCCTGAAGTTATATAATGTCCGGTAATTGGGTGAAACGAGCTTAAAACACGTACTAACCGTACGGACTTCGTCAGTAAATTTTGGTATCATCCTTAAAACAGGGATGGGTGGCAACCTTGTAAATTTAGGATTAAGATACTTATAGAATAAAGGCTAGAAGTCAAATGCATCTAGGATCTTGAATGTGTGCTGATGTTCATTCATTAATCGGTTATTGTGTCGGTGTGCCGCGGTCCCTGCGCACGAGGCATATATAGCACACACGGCAAACCCAGTTTTATGCACCCACTTTGGCTTCAAAAAAGGAATTCGGGCTGTATCCTGCCCTTATCCTACGCCTATCTGCGTTAAGTAAAGGTGTGGGGCATTAATTAGTTTGAATTTTGGAAATGCTCTGAAACAGGTTTCAATCTTATGGGGATTGACGTGACAATTTCGTCTACACAGTGTCACCCCCTTGTTCCTGAAAGTGTAATGTGTGCTGATGTATCATTGAGAAAAATATCAAATGGGAGGTCGACGTTGTTATGGCCGCCATTGCATAACGAAACTGTGTATGCACGTTAACTCAATGTATTCATGCACACTGGAAAAGGATATCTGAGATTTTACCCCGGGATAGAAAATCTTATCTTACCCATACTATCTGACCCAGGACGTCAAGTAACGTCATCAGGTTAAATTGCATCTTAGCGTATACAGGGACTTTTGGAAGCTTATTTTAAAATAAATAAATAAAAACAGTGGTGAGCAAGAAAAACAATCCATTACTCGTGTGAGGGTAGGATAGAAAAATCCGTCCCTCGGGATCACCGTTTGTCATCACTCGGCAAGCCTCGTGATGTCAAACGGCGATCCTCGGGACGGATTTTTCTATCCTACCCTCACACTCATGATAAATTCTTATATGCAAACCAATAGTGCTATATCCATTTTTTATTCATGGCGTTATATCACTTCCAGATAAGACAAAATGCAATAAAAAACTGACTTACTTAACTGTTTAGTAATATTTAACATACACGCTGGTATGCGCTGCTTTCCTTGGGTGCAAAATAAATAGTCATCAAAAGGCTCCCATGTCAATACTGTTAACTGTTCCCATGGCGAACATAAGAATACATCTTCCTTAAATATTACACAAAGTAACGTAATTGATAAAAAGAAAAGTAAAACTTCCTTTCTTCTTTTAGAACAAAACATTGCATTATTTTAATGATGCTGATAATGTCAGCATTGAACAAATTAATAAGCTTTCAGCAAGGTATGTTGGGTCAAAACAAACCAACTTTGTGTATATATTTAAGATCGAACGCTATTCTGGTCAGATTGTACATTCAACACACCGGATAGGCATTCGAAAAGCTCTTAACAATCGACCAACGAGGATCAAATATCGCTAGAAACAGTGTTTTCGATTGCCATTTGTTGCCAGTGCAGTTTGTCGCCAGTCACAGAAATAAAACCAAATAAGGACCAGGGCACAAAATTACCGTGAATGCCTTCTTAAAGTTAAGGAAAAACTTAGCAAAGTATTGAACTTTCAACATATTAATGTTAAATGAATTGCCTGGATTGGTGCAGTACATAAGGTCAAATATGTCATTGTGATTTACAGAATACATGAAACGATTTTGATTTTAATAAGTTTGAATGTTATGTTTCGTATCCTAAAAATCAAAACTTTACTTCAGTCTTCCGTAACTTTAAGGAGGCATTGTAATTCTGGGCCCAGATCTAGATGAATGGGTGTTCTTAATTGTCTAACAAGTACGAATAACTCATATGTCACAATATTGACCTGAGTATTGAAATAAAGTTTATGTTATGTTATGTTATGTTATGCATAATCTGATCCGAGCTACTCGTACGTGCAGTGTCACATAGAAAGAAACATTTCCCAAATTGCAAGATCAGCTTGCTTAGGTGAATAGCTGTACATGTATACGTACAGCAACTGTAGCAATCCATGGAGGAGCTTACATTAGTGAAGACATGTTTCAGTGAATTTATTAAGCCTTAAAGCGCCAATCACAGCTGCAGCAGACGACAAATTTTGCGACATCTTTCCCAATTTCCGAAAAAAAGGCATGATATTTCATGACAGTAGTCTGCTAGCAGGCGATTCTCGTGAAATATCATGCCTTATTTGTTATTTTTGAAAAAGCGGCAAAATTTTAAATTGTCATCTGCTGCAAATTATAGGTGGCGCTTTAAGGGTTAAAACGTTAATGTTTAATAACGTTTGGTCCGAGTGGGTCCAACTCAACTATACAAATGAGGTGGATGGGGGAGGAACGATCGAAATACCACTAAAAGAGGAAAATCAATGAGGACCTTTATTTCTTTTAACGCGTCTTGGCTTATGTCTCCTCTCTTCTAACAGCTGTGATTAGAATTCGCGAGAAAACGGCTCGTATCACTCAATGTAGAAAGTCGTTCTATTGTTTATAGCCGAACCACTACTACAATGCTATTAAAATGCTATTGGTCCCAATCGTATATTCCTATCTATATCGTACTTGACGGCTCAGCTACGGTACGGGATCTAATATATATAGCTTCCATTGCTCACAGCATGCACTGCTCATTGAATGTTCCAACCCCCATCTCCCGCAGAAATAGTCAATAAAATGAATTACAATATAGGCTAATACAGATTATAAAAGCCATGCAAACAAAGCAGCTGTTTACAGCAGCAGTTAGATATTAATTAACATTTCAGGTAATCGAAACAACTTGAAATAAAAAAGATATGATAATAAAGTACCAATTATAAAGTTTCCGGACACATATTAAGCCTTTGATGAAGTGTACAAAATGGAGCGTTCGTAATCAACAACATGAATATATACAGGTTAATATGAAACAAATAGGCAATACCTATAATCGTGCGTCCAAAATTTTCTATAGACTGACAGGTCTGCCATTTTACAACTATTGCACATAATAAAGAAAAAAACACAGGCTAGAAATTTTGACAAATATCATTGCTATAAGACCAAAGGAAGCTAAAATACTTAATTAGCTACAGTTGAGGTCAAACCTATGTCTTGAATCACAATGGGTGAATGTTGTCTGATCTAAGAATATGTCATTTTGTTTTGTGATATGGCTCATTGTTTGTATCTGACAACAATTTTTCAGTTATGTTGTAACCCTTCCTGGGTTAAATCAGTAATAAACAGAGGATAAAGGTCCTGTTCAAGGACACAACACAGTGCCTCTGGTGAGTCCCAAACACTCTAACAGTGAGCCAATGATTTTGTTTGATTTGATTCTTTACGTCCCATCAACAATCTTTCAGTTAAACAGTGATGGGTCTTCCTGGGTTGAACCAGTACTAAGCTAGGATAAATGTGTCTTGCTCAAGGACCACAACACAGTGACGCCAGTGAGGCTCAACTCAGAGGCCCCTCGGTCTAGAGTCAAGCACTCTACCACTGAGCCAATGAACTCCTCTTGATGTGACTCAAATGAAGATAGACAATTTCAGTGTTTAATGTAGTAACTTTTAAGACGGGATGTTTCACTTGATTTCAGATGAAATTAAAACACTGCCCTATATTTCTCCATTCACTTAATGTTAAAGATGACCCGCTCTAGCTATAGCAAGGGGCTATTTGCTACAAAGTGGGCCTCTAGATTGAACAAAGAATCATCTAAATTGACAACAAACAACATAAATTCTAACATATCTGACAATTTATAATTCTATTTAATACATATTTCATATAAGTTTACATACATGTTTTATTTTACAAGCCTTGTAAAAAGGACCTCGCTCATTATTATTAGCAATTTCTTCATGATGCTGAAAATGTTTTATTGCAATAAACATATTGGAAAGAAAAATCATTTTATAAAGGTATTGTCCCTTGCCCAAACAAATAAATTTATGCTGCATACAAGTAAACATGTTTTTGTTTTTTATTCATGTTGAATATTATGGTAAAGCATCCTGATTGGACATTGAAGGATGTTTAAGAACCCAAATCATGATGCCTCTCTCTAGGTCATAAGTTTTAAAATAGACCTGTACCAATATCATGTTTTCTATATGGGACTATTCATATTACTATATGGGCCAGTTTAAGAGATTTTGGTACTAATGCACTCTTTAAACACGCATAAACTGTACATAGCTATGCCATAAGTAACAAATTCTCATGTCCTGCCGGTCCATATTTGTTCATATGTACTTTTAATGGGATGAATTGATTTTTCATAACCTAAACATGTATTTTGATACACATCAATCAACAAGAACTTAACCACTAATGTAGCAATCACAATGGATGCAGAAAAAAAAATCTTTTTTATCTTTCTTGATTACTGGGGTAACCAAGGTTTATCATATATAGCATTTGAAAAAATCGAGCCGTATTGTTTTTGCTCATGAATCATCACAATCCAAAATATCTTCAGCTGCAAATTTTAGTTAGAAATTTGAAAGAATGATTAAAAATGAAATTTGAAAAGGTACACATAAATGCTTAGATTATGTGCTGTTCTTCAGTATTAAAAGTAAGTAATCTTTTATTATAGTGGCTTGTGTAACATCCTAATACAAAAGGGAATAAATAGACCACATGGGCTTATATGTCACTTCAAACTTGTAAGTTTTCTGTTCATAGTGAATGTTCAAGCCTAAGTTCTGTCAAAAGCTGATCCATCAATGTGCTGTCCATTATAGGACCAATTTAACCCAACACAACAGACCAAAATAAGATCAACAGTATGGTTTCTTGATCTGAGTCTACTGTGCTTGCCTCATAAACTTCACAACATATCTTTGAGCAACAAACAGCATAGATTTATGCACAACACTTAAAATGAACCTCTGCACATGGACCTGGGCTGTTTACTGTCCTCTAGCCTGTAGTAATATTAGTGTTGTTCGATTATTAGATTTTTCATAATGATCATCAAAAATAATTGGTCAGAAGGTTTCCATTGATGATCGATTATAATCGAAAGTTATCAAATGTTAGGGAAACACAGGTTTCATCCCAAAGAATGTCTATCCTTGTTCTGCTTTATGAAAATATTAAGCATCAGTTTTATGCTGTTTTGTTTTGTTTGTTTGATTCTTTACGTCCCATCAACAATCTTTCAGTTAAACAGGGAGGGGTCTTCCTTGGTTGACCCAGTACTAAGCTAGGATAAATATGACTTGCTCAAGGACCACAATGCAGTGATGCCGGTAAGGCTCGAACCTGCGGCCTTTTGCCTCTGTCTCCAGTCAAGCACTCTACCACTGAGCCACTGCGCTCCCTATTGCTGTTTTATGAACAGTACCCTACCACAACAGGTCCTGACAGCAAACTAAATTGAACAGCCATTGACAATAAAACCCTTTATGCACTAATGAATTCTTCCTTCTGGATTGAAACAATAAACTTGGGAAGGTCCATTGTATACATCACTGGGTCACAGGTTATTATTTCGAAATAAAATTTCATTTCTTTCTCCGAAGATTGTTTTTGTCTGAGCAAACAATGTAGACCCTTATGAAATGCAGCATTCTAAGGCATTTCATCTGGGTCTTCACTGTTTGTGACAATGTCACAGCACACATTTAGGACAATGTGCTAAAGGTTAAGGTGTGCACTTGCTATAATTACAGTTTATATCTTTAACCTTACATTTTCTTGTAGCAAAGTGACAAAGAATAGCAGCTTACAATAGAGAAAAGTGACAAAGAATAGCAGCTTACAATAGAGTCAGGTGTGAATCTTTTTGATTATAATCGATTATTACCAAACACAATGGATTAGTAGAATCAAAATCAATTTTCGATTGCTCATCGATTATAATTGATCATCGATACAACACTAAGTTATATTAATAGTAAAGAGGCACAATGTAAACTAACTCCTACCATGCTGATCGTGAATATATCTACATTGTAGATCCAGATCAGCTGGCTTCTGAGAAGTCAGCTGATCAGCATCTGTACTGTCTTCAATTTTGCCTCCGCATCAACGGATGTATACAATGAAGTAAAAGATTTATCATATCCAAGGAAAATGTCTCTGCAAGCTAAATTTTAGAATTGTTCAACAATTATTAGGAATTCATAATTCAGGGCTTTTTTTCACCATTTTGGGACAATGACCCATACCCCTGGGATTGGGAATTTTAGCACGAAAATGCCAAAAATTGGGATTTTTTTAGTGCTTTTGGCTGCATTGTCAAATCATAAAATACATCATTATATATTTATCTGAATTTAGCTGTAGTGTTAAATTTTAATCACCATTGCATGATGTATTTATATGAGACTGCAATGTTGAATATTAGACAGTTTTAAGCCAACTTTTACCATGATAAAATGATGGTTTTTCTTCAATTTTTTTTCTGATTTGAAATTGGGAATTTTCCTCCAAAAATTGGGAAAAAAAGATACTTTTTGGCATTGGGAATATAACCCAATAACGGCTATAAAATCAGCCAAAAATAAGCCCTGTAATTTGTCTTTGTTTTCAATTGATGTTTTATGCATGTGACTATCATAAAACTTACAAAATGTCATTCAAGAGAGAGCATAAAATTCTCAAAATTTCATTAAAGAGAGAGCATACTTTCAAATTTTAGGCATAAATCATATGATTATGAGCGAGGTTTTTACAAGCAACAACATTAAAGATTTCTATAAATATTATCACATTCAAGGCATTTGATGTGTACATATAGAATTTTCAAATATCATATGACGTTACTGTTATCCAGTGGATAAAGTCCTGTCATTAATATTAAATGTTATGATCACACATTATATAACACTTTCTGTGGGAACAAGTAACTTCATGACGATGTCCGTCACAACAGTTCAAATTTTCATTGAAGAGGATAAAATTGCATTTAAAAGGTCATATGATAAACAGAATCTTACACTTGTTATCAATTCATGTTAAATTAATTAAACTGGCCGAAGGCTCGTTTAATAAATTTCATATAAAATGATCATGAGTGTAAGATCCTCTATATATAAAATCTAAAAAAAAAACCTCTCCAGTTGGAAGTTGCTATAAGCCAATGAAAAAGTGTTCTTAGTATTCTTATTATAAGTATACAACTGGACAAGTGCCAATTTAACAATTCATGTTACAGACAACTCGTAAGATAAGCTAATGGCAGTCTAAAATTATCAGCTATGTGTAAACCAAACTAAATGTACATGTACATGAAAACTTGTTCACTTCTACATTTAATTTCACTGAAAAATAAAAATAGATGAGTGGTTTGATAAAAAAAAAAGGTAATGGCAAAAACTCTCAACAGTTGAAAAGACAAATGTATTCATTAGACATTGAAATTGCCTCTATGTACCAACAAGTATGTTACTGAAAAAAACACTTATAAACCCTTTACTCCATAGGCTATTTTTAGATCATTTTCTATTTTTAGACAACATTGAAAAAAATCCAAGAAAAAATTTACTTTTTGAAAATATTATCGGAAAATGGAGCATTTGCTCCAAAAGAGCAAATGCTCCATTTTCCATAATATTTCCAAATACATGATATTTCAAAGGCGTCAAAAGGCACTATTGTGGAGTAAAGGGTTAAGTTTTATGTCTGAATTTCCTCCAAACATGTCAAACAGCCAATGATTAATAAAATGTCTGTTTGCCACCAAGTCTGCTTTTAACCCATAGTTTGTCACTCACATCTGCTTTACTTGTCTGCTTATGTTCTCAGGTAGCCTACACTGCAAACAATATGGATTGGACCCAAACCAGGCTGTTTCCAAGGGAGCAGTCTGATCAGGGCTCATATTGTTTGCCTCTTTGATAAAATCTAGTCTGAATTGCACCTGAATATATGCCAGGGCTGTGGAAATACCATGCCCGACTTGTCCGACCTGGTCCCATTTCATTCAGGACAAGTTGAAAATTTCAATTTACTTATCTTTGGACAAGTGCAAAATTTATATAAAGTTAATAAAATTTTTGTATTTCATATATTTATTAATTATACTGAGTTCTAGTGTGACATGTTGCATTGAAAACAGTGTGGATACTGATCAGCTGGCTTCTTTAGAAGCCAGCTGATCTGGAGCTACACTGTTGATATCTGCATGGTTTCATAATGTTTTCAAAAGTGTAGATTGTTTAAGCACAGAAAGGTATAAGCTAATCTGCACTGTCGGACAAGTAAAATTTTCTTCGGACAAGTACATTATGGCCATTTACTTGTCCCTGGACAAGTAGAAAATTTTACTATTTCCACATCCCTGTATATGCAGAAGATGTATTAAGCAGACAACATTTTTCGGGATAAAAATAGTGGCAGGATAAAGGATAACTTATCTTTGCCACATATAAATTAATCTCAAATTCATTTCTTAACTAACCACCTTATTTCAATGATTGGCTACTTTTTATGCTTAAAAAATTAAATACAGACTAACAGAGGTCTCTATACAACCAAGTGGCAGACACCTAATAATGATCACACATTAAAATATAAATAAACAAGATACATCAATAGTGATCGATTACTATAAAATTTATAAAAATATCGACAAATTAGTTTCATTTATCTCATTTTAACTCTTTGCCTCCCTGGAAAATCTTTCATACTTTTTTTACATCTGCTGATTTTTTTCATAACCAGCATTTTCTAGAAATTCTTTCAGGAATACCATCTGAGTGTCTATCAGAAATTACCAAGATCAGGCCTGACATTTTGTCAGGCTTGATTTTGGTCCAAACTGTTTGCAATAGTTATCAGCAGATGACACTAGGAGATAAAGAGTAAGATGATTTAAATTCATCATAGTCACTTTATATCACAGATAAATCAGAGGCTGCTTAGTGCAGCCCTTGATCTTATTCAATTATTTAAATGCATAATTTTTGCTTGCACTGGATGACACAAAACATTAGGCTTTTTAATGTCTGTGCAGCCCGAAGGCATTGAAAAGCAAATGCTTTGCATCATACAGTGCGAGGTAAAAATCTGAATTGCAATTCATATATTTACATTTTATATTATCAAATATGCCATGAAATCTCAATTATGTAATACAATATTGACTGTCAATATTGGTAAGTCACAGCACGGCCAATGGCTCAATAGACAATTGTTTTATAATAAAATTGAATCAACAAAATTGGTTTAAGTTTACATTTGGAAATTCTGGTTGTTTTCTAACAGTAAATTAAAGTACATGTAAATTCATCACAGTCACTATATCACAGATAAATCAGAGGCTGCTTAGTGCAGCCTCTGATCTTATTCAATTATTTAAATGCAGAATTTTAGCTCGCACTGGATGACACAAAACATTAGGCTTTTTTTAATGTCTGTGTAGACAGAAGGCATTGAAAAGCAAATGTTTTTGCATCATACAGTGCCAGATAAAAAACTGAATTTCAATTCATATATTTACATTTTATATTATCAAATATGCCATAAAACCTTAAAAATGTAATACCAATATTGACTGAGGCATAACCAAGGTCAATATTGGTAAGGCACATCATGTCCAATGGCTTGCTCGACAATAATTGTTTTATTAAAAATTGAAGCAACAAAATTGGTTAAAATTTACATTGGGAAATTCTGTTGTTGTTTTTTTCCAATCAGAAAAAGTACATGTAACATTCATCACAGTCACTTTATATCACAGATAAATCCTTCAGTCATTTTAACTCTTATCCAGCCAGTCACAACTTTTTGTAGTCTGCTCCTCTCACCTACTTATGTTTAACCTTTTACTCCATAGGCTTTTTTTGAGAATGACATCATTTTCTATTTTTAGACAATGTTGAAAAATCAAAAAAAGAAATTAAGTTTTCAATACTTTTGAAAATAAAATGGAAAATGGAGCATTTACTCCCAAAAGAGCAAATGCTCCATTTTCCATAACATTTTCAAACACATGTATTTCAAAGGTGTCTTAAGCCGTTATTATAGAGTAAAGGTTTAAGGTAGCCTATATTGAAAAACAATAAGGGAGCAGTCTGATCAGGGTTAATTTTTTTTGCTTCCATGGAAAATTGCACTGGAATATAATATATGCAGCAGACTTAAAAAGCAGACAACATTTTCATTAAATAGAAAAAATAGTGGTAGGCTAAGGGTTTAAAAACATAAAGTGTAGCATATAAGGATCCAATAATGCGCACAGCATAAAGAAAGCGGAACCAGAGTGGATAGTATAGCAATAAAATGATTAAGTTTGCCTTTCTGCATGAGTCTGCTGGCTTCCTTACACAACAAGTTTCCCCTTACCTGTCAGACTGGAAAAAATAGCCCTTTATCCATAAATTCCATGTTTGATTTGAAAATTGAATTTTTGCATATTTATCTAACTGTTTTGCTATCAAAATTTAAGATAATTTTTTTAATTTCATACACTTTTCTAAAACAAAATTCAGTTATCATGTCTCTGAAACACAAAGTGTATGTCGGCACAGCAAATAGCAAAGACCCTAACATGACGATTCCTTTTCCAGGCGTCACCTGATCAGAGTCTGCACTGTTTGTCTTGCCCTATGTTCAGATCATTTTTGCTTTAATTTAAGAATATTATTCTTATAGAAATGATAGCGAGATATCTTCAATAAATTTAGAAATATATTTTCTATTGTAATGTAAGGGGAAACAATACATTTTAATGATCGCCTAAAACAAGAGTCTGTTTCACTTCTGGAGTATGTTTACTGTTATGATTAGTCTGTTTCATTCACAATAGCTTCTCTGTTCTTCTGGATAGGAGATAGAAAATCTGAAGATAAAAAAGAATTGGCAGATCATGAAAATTAGTCTCTCAGATCCTTTGCTGTTCACATAAATTTAAACATTAAAAAGAGTGATACTAAAATTCAGGGACAAGGCTTGACATTTATCCGAAAGTATGAAAACTAAAGTGAGTATAATAAGCACAGAAAGGTTCATTTATAATCAAATGAACAGGCTAATTCAAATGCTAAACAGAGCTTGCTTTAAAGACAAATTATCACTGAAGATGCCATTGTTTTTCTTAATTCTTTACATTTTATGACCCCTATATTGCTTAAATATGTCCCCAAAGAGACTGCTGGTTTTTCTTATATCTCAAGGAAAACATATTGTAAGTATTCATCTGGAGCATCTTGAACTGCTTTCAATGAGCACCGCACAAATATTTTGCAGGAGTGAACACGCAGCTATTTTTCTGCTAACTATTTGTTTGATTTGATTATTTATGTCTCTTCAGTTATGTCGGGACAGGTCTTCCTGGGTTGAACCAGCACTAAGCAGGGATCAATGCGTCTTGCTCAAGGACACATTGCAGTTCGGCCAGTGAGGCTCAACCCCGCATCTCCTCGACCTCTAGTCAAGCACTCTACCACTGAGCAACGGCACTCCTGATTATTTGTGATTTGGTATAAATAATCAAATAAGTGTACCATGCAAAACTTTTTTCAATAGTGTATACCTTCTTTCAATAGTAATTATAGTGTACATAAAGCATATTAAGACATCTTATCAAGATCTACACCTTTTCCTACCAAGTACATTAAACCATACTGATGTGTGAAGAAGACATTAGTACATAAATGGGGAATTACATCTCTGTTTGATTTCAGGTATGAGTCAATGTAATGTATGAAGAAATCATTTTACAATTACTTCAAATGTGTGAATTGGCCACCTTTGAGAATGGTTTCAGAAGGAATGCCTGTCATTTTAAAGATTGAAAGCATAAGCTCCATTTTGCTAGTGCTCAAGTGATCTGGATTACCAGATTATAATTATGACCCTGGTAAAATCAATTTTCAAAAGGCCTCATTGTAAAAGATCATTTGAAGAATGGAGTCTACTAAACAGCACCTAACATCTCATCTGACATACCTATATCTGAAAACAATGACCTTCATGGCACCTTGAACTGTCTCCCAACAGTGGCAGCTCTTTTAACACCTGTCATTATCGATTTCTGTCTATATGCAGCCTGTAACAAATGACTTAAGAATGAACAATGATTAAGGAACATGGAAAAGAAACATTCATCAACCCATTTTCATCTGTTGTCTGCTATCTCAACTGCATATGAGCCGTGACATGTGATTTCCAACAATGTGGCATTTTGACTCAGATGAGCTTGTGCAGCCTCCTTTTAAGTGTAGAAACTCCAAATGATGTTTGGTCTGTAGCTGAACATGCAGTCATAGAATATTCAAGCGACTAGCAAAGGCTCTGATCAGACTGCACGAATGCGCAGGCTGGTCAGAGCTTTTGCTGGTCTCACATACCACATTGTTGGAAACCTCTTGCCATGGCTCATATGTACTTTTGACTACTCAATATATAACCAGATCAGATTGCTCTCTGTAGGAGCAGTCTAAACAGGGTTCATAATTACAGTGTTTACTTTATCAAAACAGTTTCCCTTGGTGCTTTTGAATATAAGCAGCTGATGTAATAAGCAGGCAGCAAGATATTGAAATTATTTAGCTCAGATGTGCTAACCAAATGAAATTAATAGGTAATTAAGGGAATCTGAACTTGTTCTCAATGAATTTAACGGCATTTAAAGTCATAAGGGTCTAAATTTCTGATTGAATTAGATTAGCCTATACTTATTTCTATAGGATAACTGATTTTTTTACAGAAATGTATGTATTCCATATTTTGGGAAAAAAATGTGACTAGCTTAAAATTTAATAATAATCTAGAAAACAGATCCCTCAGTTCACCTAACAACATTTTTTCCTGGGCAAACTTGAACAAGCGGTTAACCAGTACTTCGTGCACATACTTTCGCTTGTAACTGACAACAACCCTTCTTGAATGATTCAGTGGAAAGGAGGAGAATGACAATAGAAAGAATTTCTAGCGATAAGGCGTGCAATCTCCCTAAACGAGATGTTCGTTTTATTTTGTTGAAATAACGACTGGAGAAACTAGGCGCATTCAACAAATATGTATAGACGAGCCGTCGATGCACCATTGCCCCCAGTTTGTATATTTAAAACGGGGTTTCCTTCATGCATGTAATAACTCACTTCTTATTGAATGAGAATTTATTTCGGTCATCAACTGTGCTTGTTATTCAGTAACATATATGGGAACTAGACCGTTAAACAGGGAACCACGCTATGTACAGTAAAACTATTTATACAGTTGATGTACAATAAAAACGACCATCTTGCAAAGTGGTCTATTTTTGTCAGATATTTAATGTCTTCTTTCGCTTATACAACCCCTTTCCCCCCCCTAGACCCAAGACGCCGTTTACATATGTTATATATTTGTATAGCGACATTTAATTGTCCAAATGGCATCTTGGGTCTAGGGGGGGAAAGCATCTAAAAACAAACTGAAAGACGCCAGTTTCATCTTTTCAATGACAAACGTCACAATTTTAAGTATATTTCATACGCATGCACAGAAGGAATACCGCAAAGTTTTGGAAATGAAGGGCACTTATATCCTTAATATCTTAGATCTTTTACTTTTTGAAAACCTGCAAAGGATTTACTAAAACTATCGTCTAAACGGCACCCAGTCTAAAGACGTAAAATGAGGGGTGGGAGTAGAAGGCGTAAGTTTTCACGGCTTTGTAAATGATGGATTGCTTTGAAACTTATTTTGATGCTTTCTATGCATATTTTACTACCGAAACAGTCCAATTTTAAAAACATTAGGGCAATTTTAAAATTTAGGTTTTGTAATCATGTCAACTAGGGAAAATATACGCCTTATCACTAGATCTCCTTATTTCATGATCAATCTCCACAAAAGTATTGGACTGGGCCGGGATTGAACTTGCGACCCCTGGATTTGCAGTCAGACTCGCATCTGTAGCCAGACACATTATCCACTGCGCTACCGCGGCCCGGTACAGAAGGATAGAATAAAGAGACCTATCTTAAAACACTACAGGGAATGAGATGCCAACCAGCCAGGGATCCCACATAAATTAAAAAAACACAAAATTTTCCATGATTTTCCATGATCAACAATGTAATTTCCATGACTATTTAATGCATGGCCTCCAACCTCCCCTTTTAGCAGCATTTTCACCATGCTGAGCATAAATTAAGAAGCAGCAAGAGTAATAGAAGTAAAGAGAAAATTTATGTTAAATAATTCTGAATTGGTTGTGGATGCTACTACATGTATGTACTGCATAACATTTTGTAAGAAATACCCAACATCTATGGCAAAATCAATCATATGAATAGACAAATCTCTGTTTTAATAACATGAACAACAAATTACAACATGAACCAAATTAAGGCACAATAAAAACATGCATACAAAAACATGACATTCATATTTCAAAAAAAATGGGTGGTAGCTGTTGTAGTGGTGCGCTCTATGCTGCAGCTTCCAGACTTATGGCCCTGTCGTATTTGGCATGTAAAGTTATAACAGCCAAAAAAAGTATTGAATTGTTTCTCAGGTCATTTTTTGAAGAACAAATGCGGCAGGGCGGGTTTTCATTTTAATATTTATTCAGCAGAAAAACAGGTGCAGGAACTTTTTTTTTCGAAACTCCGACGATATTTTTGTAAAAGTTGTGCTTTGACGGTTATTTCATCTGATATATTATTCAAGTCAGGCCATAAAACTTGATGGTGAAAGCCTCTGCATATTGATAGTGAAAGCCTCTGCACATTGAGGAGATTTGACGTCATCGCCTATGCATAAAACTTACACTGTTAGAGCCTCGATAACTAACAAAAATCGAGCCGAAAACCAGAAATGGAGTCGAGAACAAATAAACTACCCAACATTAGCCGCAATGGACCACAATGGTCGAGTGAAACGGCATGGTTGTTACAAATAACGATGTTATGAGATTAGAAATGTTTTTTTTTATTTGTAGAAAACAATAAAAAAAAAGTAATGTTGGGCTTTAAAAACAGATGCGGCGGTGCCTGAGAAACAATTCATTTGTTTATTAGGCATATGTAATAGGATGAAATTTGCTTCAGTTGAGGCAAACATGGTTGGGACCTTTTAATCTATCCCATTTTTTTCTCTATATGGGAGGAGTCCCAACATGACTGAAATATTGTTGACTGGGACTTTAAGCTTGAACCAAATGAATCAAAATCATATTTCAAAAGTCTGTAACAAAAGCCTACATGCTGTGATGCATTCAGGGCTATTAAAAACCAAAGTCTTTTCAATATAACACTTCAAAATATAATTATTACCTTATTACTGGTGATGACTTGTTTGGGATTGAACACCATTCATGGCAGGGAATACTAGCAGAAGAATTACCAACAGGTACAGACGACATTCAACAATTCAGTACAAAAATTAGACCCAAATTTGACCATTCAGTCAGTCTAAAGCTTTCTTGATTGTAGCCCTGAAAGCCACTATCAATTCTGCCATGGCAATTTATTGTAAAGCAATGAAAACCACAAGGTGAACCCAATCAACTAACAACAGCATAACCATATTAAGCACTTTTGTATTTTTACCACCACCCCCACCTCCTCTATATTTATCGACATCAATGTTATTTACTAGTAAAAAGATTGACATGCATGATTGTGGCCCTATAGGCCAAGCTAGTTATAAAAGCCCTGCATTCTTGAGTGTAGCCCTGAAAGCCACTTTCAATCCTGACAGGGCAATATATAGTGAAGCAATGAAAGTCTTGACTATCTATAAGCCAACTACAAAGACTTGACCAAATTAACTAACAACAGCACAAATACTCAGCCCAATAAAAACATAAGCATTTTATATTAATATCCCAATATCAAGTCATTTTTGTAGTAAACAGATTGATAAGCATGATTGTAGCCCTGAAAGCCACTTTTACGCCTATCAGTCTTTAGCAGTACTACAAAAGTCTACAATGTCTGACAACAGCATAGTTTAAACGCAAAGGTCGAAAGAAACTAATCTGATAATCAAATGTTTACCCAAAAAGGAATGGAAAAAATTGTCAGATATGAATGTAGCCCTGAAAGCCACTTCCAAACTTGACAATTGTTTACAAATTTATCTTTATGAGACTACATAATGGACTAATTGTAGGATTTTTAACGTTAGTATAACTAAAAGTGGCATAATTTACCCCAAAGAACACTGTTTTATTTTAGTTAGAACATGATCATTGCTTTGACTAATCTCACCACTTGGTCAAAAATGCCACTGAAGTGTATTATGTGATCATTGTAAATGAAAGGTCCCTGGAGTGTCAAAATCATAATTAAGTCACAGCCAATCTCTCACACCAAGAAGAAAATACTTTTAATTTTTTGCATGCTAGGTTACGATGAATTTTCCCACATTTAAACTTTGTAGCCAATTAGTTTTAATGATCTATCAAATGCTACATAGGTGACAAGAGCTAGCTTGTGAAAATAAACGCAGCTGCATGCTAACTTGATTTTTATGTTTTTCACATTGATTTTCTGCGATAGCTTTTTTTTTAATTTTTTATTTTAGCAAACTGTACATGTTAGCAATGGAAGTTTTAGAGAAAAATAAAGCGCTTAAAATTCTCCCAAAGGTCTGATGTTTGTTGCACATAACAGATTCTTATGCATAGATGAAGATTTTGCAATAAAATGTTTTAAGTCTTATATTGACAGGTCAATTTTGTAGAGGCGTGACAGAAAGGTTTTGTCTCAAACGGATACCCACAGACAGTGAACAAATATATACGTTATTCAGCAGTTGTGAAAAGCATAATCCTCCTGTTTGCACACTCAGAAGTTACTGTACATATGCAAAATCTACTTTCAGCATGATCATTTGTAGGTACAGAAGCTGGGATTTTGCATGACATGCCATTTTTGTCTGATGCTTGTGCTCCCAAAACGGATAGTTTCAAGATGACCCCACTATAGCTTAATGCACAAGGGAAAATAAGCATGATTTCCAATATATTTGAACAGCCTGGCTGCGCTCCCACATTAACTAATGAATTGGGGGGGGGGGGGGCGCAATGTATTTTTGACTGACATACTTGACTTAGTTTATTTGCACTTTGCTTCAAATGCTCAAAGAGTGCATCTATGCACAGTTAACTGCACTGCAGCATCTTAGATGTCTGAACCTTTGGGAGAAGTTTGCACAAATTTTTCTCTACAACTTTCATTGCTAACACCATGTTAGCTAAAATAAAAAATAAAAAGCTATCGTCGAAAATCAAATTGAAGAACATAAGAAATCAAGTTTATATACTGATCAAGATGTTTGCACAGCGCATTGGCTCAGTCAGATCAGTATCTAGCGTTTGGCTTGGGATTGAAGGGTAATGCTAGTTTGAAACACACCGCCCATGGAGTCCATGTGCGTGTCATTGAGCAAGACACTTTAACGTCTGCATTGTACTGGTTCAACCCAGGTAGATAGGAAACTGTCCCAACATGACTGGAAAACTGTTGACTGGGACATAAAGCAACAAAACAATCAATCAACCAATACTTCTTAGGTTCTATATATATAATCAAGATACCAATGGGATAAGCCCAAAAATGGTGTGGCATTTCTTCCATCAAAATGAGATGAGAATGACTACTAATGAGTTGATGCTTTAGAGTACATGCAGTGGCCACTGTTGCGCAACAATTAATTTGTAAAATTGGGCTGAAGTTAAAATAAAGAAGTAAGACTGAATTTTGATTTTTTTTTATTGTAACATAAGATTCGGAACACAAAGTACAGGGTCATCTGCTATATAATGAAATAATCCCAGCCATGGTAATACAATACTTTTAAATCAGCAGAGAAATGGAGACAACACTTGACCAACAGAGAAATGAAGGCAATACTTGGCCATTGTCAAACTGTAAGTACCAAACAGATAACAGTATACCAAAGATACTTAACATATAGCCGAACAGCCACTTGTCAGGGAATCATTGGTTTAACTGTTAGTCTGTCTGCAAAAAAAGGATTGCAAAAGAATTGTCAGTTATGAGTGTAGCCCTGAAAGCCACTTCCAGACTTGACAATTATTTACAAATTTATTTTATTGAGACATGCATGGATATGCAAGAAATACAGTTGTATGCACAGAATTTTAATATGCACGTAGTATGTTTACAACTGGATATGCAAAAGGCAACTACTGGTGAAGTGAGATTCATTGATAAAACCAAACAGTCAAACTAAACAATCTGAAGCCAGCCTCAAGATATAAAACAACAAAAGAAGCAGTCTGTGTTCTTACGGCTTTTTCATGGGGTGCCATGTATGTGTGGCAAGTCTTGGTTGTACTGACTTGTTTTAAAATACTTATGATTATAATTACAGGCTTTCCAATAGCAGCTGCATTTGTATTTCATAATTATGCTCATGAACAGACAAAACTGTATGTTCTGTGACAGACACAGAGCGAGAAAGGAACAAATAGTCATCCTACATGTAACAACAAAAGTAGGTCAACAGTTGTTGAATAAAATGTAAAAGCAAGACTTTCTGGACCATCTATCAGTCTAAAACAGTGACAAGGAACCTAAGTCATTGTATACACTACATGTACTGGCATAAAGTTAAGCATATATGAAATTTTAACAATCTCAATCAATGAGCACCCAAAATATATGCTTACATGATAAGAAAACCATGTCTGTTGGGAAATATTGGCACATTTCAGAGAGCTGAGTCTTAACCCTTTGTATACTCATGGATTCTTCCTTCAGATTTGATACAATAAACTTGGGATAGTCCATTGTACATATATTGGGGTTCAGGTTAAAATTAAAAAAAAAAGTATTCTTTTGTCAGAAGATAATATTTTTACCTTAACAAACAATGTTGTCCCTGATGACCCTGCAGCATTTTGTGAAACTAACCATTTACGGGTTTCCCCGTATACAAATTTAGGGTTAATCTTAAGTTTCCTAAATATAGTATGTGATAGCACTATCAAAAATCAATCTGATGAGACTTCTCATAATGATAGTAATTTATATCAAAACTAAAGGGTTGTTACAATGTAACTTACCCTTTGGAGCCTGGATACCCCTAATTGGGTACTTTAGTAAAAGTAGAGACCCCAGATGAAATGGCACAAAGCATGGGGCATTCATCAGGGTCTGCATTGTTTGCTACTTTAAGATAAAAACAAACTCCAGGGACTGACCAATAAGTTAAATATTTTTTGGGAAATTCTAACCTGTAACCCCTTGATTTGTATTAAACCATCCCAGATTTATTGCAACAAACGAGACGGAAGAGCAGAATAACATACAAAGTGTTGAATCGTAATTTGATAAGTAAACTATAAGTACATATCTATAATTTAGTGCAGCTCTACATTTTCATATTGTTTTATATGTATGCTTAACATTATGTAGAATGTAGTATATAGAGGATCTTACATGAGTGCTCATGTTTCATTGAATTTATAAAACGAGTTGGGGAAAATTGATAAAATGTGAGGCTTGCCAAGCATTTTATCGCTTTTTCACAACAAATTCAATAATACAGGAGCACTAATGTTAGATTTTATTTATCATATGACATTAACATTATTTTGAAAGCATATGTTTGGCGTGAAAAACATTAGGATTTTGCCATATGCGTGAGGTGATGATAAAGCGCTATTTCATAATTGAAAATCTGTAAACCACTAGTGGTTATTCGATTTTAAAGCATCGTGTTATTTCACTCCGAGGTGCAACATCATATGATATGTCATTTGTAAATTAGATTATAATGCTTATAATAATAAGATTATAATGCTTATAATAAATTCAAAATTTGAGTTCCATCACATATCAATGCAATTACTTAAACATGACACTCTTAAGCAGAGGAGGCATGGGGTCCAAGTATCAGGAGATAATTATTCTTCATGTCTGTGACAAAGGTCACGTAGTTTATTTGCAATATGCAGGAATGTATCATCCTCATACAACTGACTATAAATGTTTTTTGTTACAACAGTCAGTCTGTCAAGACGAGCTATTTCTTGCTTACGTGCCCTAGTTGTTGGAGTATTTGGTACATGACGAATTCTGTCTTCATTCAGTATCAAATTGGGATGCCATGCAAAATCAGGATCTGATGTACCATCACCAGCTGATTTTGCCCTGGACAAGGCAACAAACAATGCCCCTGGGTTTCTGGATTCAAAGTGTCGAGGTCCAGGGTCTATTACAATGTAACGACTGCTTTCGCCCTTTCCCACTTGTGTGCCCTGACATCTATGTAGAGTCCCACCCCAGCCAAGCCTCAAGGGGTGTTGTTTCCGTTTGCAGTTTTTGCAACTGCAATCAACTCTACGTTCTACTGGTATGATAGGAACAATATTTGGATGGCTCTGTATAAAAGCTGGACCTGTATATTTAGGAAAATTAACCATAATGACATCAGGGAGAGAGTCAGAAGGGGATCTACCATCACAGTAGATTATGTCAACAACTGTGCCCATAGAACCATTAAACAGACCATAAGGGACATTGATGTTTGATGTTAGCATGACCTTGGCACCTTTGCAAATATACAAAATTTTGGTTAACCCACCAGCTTTGTCACTTGATGCAGATTTTGAATGACTACCAGTTCCTTCAGCTTGAATTTTAGCAATGGGATATTTCTCATTCATTTCAAGAAGTTTAGCCTTGTTATGATTCCACTCCTGTGAATGAGTGGGAAAAACAAACAGACCATCAGAAGTCATTCTTTGCAAAAGACTGGTACCATGTAATTTCCTTAAATTATCCCACTGAAATTGCTGTAGCCAAAGAGATTGTTCTTTTGTTGTTTTATATTCACGCATGCCTAAAAGCACATCACGAAGCATTGCCTGAGTTTCATTTTGCCTAACCATTGTTGTTAAAGTTACAACAGTGTTGAACTCTTGCCAAACAAGACAGCCATGCATTGCTGCAGGGCTCTTTGATTCACATTTATACAAAGGGAAATCACAAACTGGGGGTAACTGAACATCGTCCCCGAGAAATACAACAACAGGTAAGCCTCCCCAAGATTCTGAACTTTTCAAACCATTATTCATTGCAAATCGTGATCGAAATTCCATCCATCCAAGATTAGTACTTCCTATCAAAGATCTTTCATCAACCAGCAAAGCTACAATTCCTGTACAATTCTTTTGCAAATTATCTCCTACTGACCCTGTAGGATTACTAAGTTCCCTATTTCCTTCAGAAGCATTGGTTGGAATTTTCAAAAAACTATGATATGTAACGCCAGAGATAAGATTTGCACTTGTACCAGTTGGGCAGAGAACCTGTACTGCTCTGTTACGATTGAAAAGTTTTCTAATTGAATGCACAAGACATTTGATAAGGTAAGATTTGCCCGAACCTGCAGTACCTGCCACAACCATACGCAAATGAGAAAAGTTGTTGGCATCTTCAATGTAACTGAACAGAGTATTCATCACAAGATTGTATGCAAATTTCTGATCTTTATTCAAAGTTGAGATTGTAACATCTGGAAGTTTCAAAGGCAAATCATTTTCTTCCATAGAAGAAGATATCTCTTCCAACCACTTCAAGCCAAGACCATCAGGATATGGTAAGGTTGACAATGACCAATCATTATCAGGCCCACCGTCATCATATTTAAATTCACATGGAGTATCATCATAAGCATCAGTTGGAGCAATCAACTCCATCCAATCTGGCTGCTCAACATCACTGTCACTGTCATATGAATCTGAATCTGAAGCTTCATTTTCAAAATGGCCATCAGTGGCTTTTCTAACTGCTCTCTGAACATCAGCCTTTAAAAAATTTGGACAAATATCACTTTCCAGAAACTGAAGCATGCGATCATTCCAAGTTTCATTCTGACTTTTAATTTGATTAAGAGTTCTCCAGTTTTTTGAATGCAAAAGCAACATTGTTCTACTATAATCTTCTGAAAGGGGCCAAGTAGCTCTAACACAACCACCAGTGACAACAGGAACTTTACCAGATTTACATATAAATTCATACCAGGAAGCTGTATCTTCAGTTGGTCTCTCTAAATATTTGTCAAGGGGTGTGTTTCTGGTTAGTGTGGACCCAGTTCTTTCCAAAACTCTTGATCCAGATAAAGTTACTCTTTGAAACTGGTGACTACATCGATAAAGCGGTATCCCGGAAAGCTCAAAAGAAGCCTCTACTGCTGAAACATCACGTTTCACAGTATTCATTAGCAACTTTGTGCAGAGTGATTTTGATGTGGCACCAGCTGCTTCATCAGCAGCATTTGCCATATCATTGAATAAATCCACTAAAGACCCTGTTGATTCATTGCCTTTGCAAGCATATCCAGAAACATACTTTTCAGTGGCAATTATTTCATCGACAGATGGATTATCTGGGCCACTTCTAGACAGGATCAAAGATATGTCTCCATTTGCCCTCCACCCTTGTGTATGAAATTGAGAATGTTGTACAAGCATTGGGTGGCCCCTTTCTAACTCGAGACGGTCACATTTGTTTTTGTCTTTAACAATGGCAGGTTCACAACGCAAAGGCTTACCAGAATGTTCGACAGACCCAAATTCCATTCGACAAATCTTAGTTTTATCTGAGCCCTTTGCTCTTGGATACCTCAAACAATAGTTTGAGCACCTATGCAAATTGATCCTATTTGTCATCAAAAAGTG
The DNA here is from genome assembly GCA_964019695.1 of Loripinus fragilis. Lineage (NCBI taxonomy): Eukaryota > Metazoa > Mollusca > Bivalvia > Lucinida > Lucinidae > Loripinus > Loripinus fragilis. Next base: position 57,424,820 of record OZ026527.1, on the reverse strand, counting down.
ATCTTCAGCAATAGATTCCTGTGTTTCACTGATATCCATCAGAAGCTTAAGCAGGGGATTTTTATTTTCAGGCGGTAAGGGAGCAGTTCCTTCAGGAGGAGGCCAAAGATCTTTTCTAGATGAACCATCTTCATTTGTACCTGCTGGGTGTAAAGCAGTCAAACCTAATTCAAATTTTGCCCAAGTTGCAAGAACCTCTGCACAAGCTTCATCCTTCAAACCACTGCGAATAGCTTCAAATAATAAATTGTGTGGCTCTCTGTCTCCACGCCAACACAAACCATGCCAATGGATCATTCCCCTAGATTTTGCAAACTCTTGTCTATATGGGCATGTTTCAGATAATTGGAAATAATAACGGACGTCACTTTTTTTTCCAAAATTTACAGAACGGATTGAATGAATTAATTTATTATGGCATCTTTATTCAATTCTTGCTCCATAGATATATTAGAGATAAAATCTTTTCCTATCTCTCAGTTGTTCAGAAGCATTAATAGTTTTTGTCTAAAATGTCATGACTTTTAAGCTTCCTTATAAGAGAGTTCCGTATATAGCATGTCAAAACTGTAAGCCGTTTCTAATTTCTGTTATCAGTCTCTCATGCTGTGGCCATAAAATGGAACTAAAATAGTGTACCTTGATTATTGAGCGGTTAAAATACATTTTTTTATTGTTTGTGGAAGAAAAAATCATATTTAAAAAAGTCTGTTGTGGGCGTTATGCTGTCGGTCAATAAAAACGTGATTTCCAAATCAAAAATTTCAGTTGATCAACCCTTTATTTGACAGTTTCAACCATTTAATTTGAGCTAGGAATCTTCAATTCATGTTTTAATGTTGGTATCCTAATGAACAGACATTGCAGATGAAAAAATCAGCACAATTTTGAAGTGAATGATGCGTGTCGGTCCATTTCATAACGCCCGTAAAGTACTGAAAAACAGCGTGAATGAGTTGCTTATTGCGGTTATTTTCACTGCGGAAGTATTTACTTCAACACTGCATTGCGTAATACGTCATCGTTTTATGTGTAGGTGTAACCATAAATTTGTAAATGGGAAAACCAGTACGTCGGTCCAAGTTTATTTTCGGCATAACGGACGTCACGGATGAACAATTCGAAACAATTACAAATCCATAATTAGAAAAGTATCAGTGCGTTGTTAATAACTAAGGTGTAATTACATCGCGGACATGTTTTGAGGTTCATTATTGTCTAGAGAGAGTGTTTAATTCGTCGTTGATTAGACATATCCGGCAATCAATAATTGTCCGTAATGGTTTGACAGTTATTCGACCATTACGTTTGACATGACCGATTGTGAATCGGGAAGTCAACATAACTCCCGAACAGGATTTGAGAGTCAGACAATGAAAATAACGCTTCTTTTAAATCTGGAATGTTTTTTCTGTCGTTGTTTTTCTTTCCTGTGTTTTTAGTCTGAAAGAAATTTAGCTGGCTGTGTTGAAAAAGGCATAATATCAGCCTACTTTTCACATGTCAAATTGTTATGGACGTACAGACTCAGACATGTCAAACTGTCCAAAGTAACACCCATGTTTAGTTAATAAAATCTCGATCCTATTACGTCCTCTATCTTTTTAAGAAAACAATGTGTGTCAAAGCTTAGCCTTCAGTTTGCAGAGGAAGATAACTAGCTGTGTCCATTTTGAACCTGTTGTACATGACAGAAATTTGAAGGGTGACAGAAACAGTAACGCCCGTCACGTGGAAAAAGGAAATTAATTAAATGGCAAACTAAAAGCCCTACCTTCGATACAATTACTTTTGTTGATAAAATTACCACAAATCTTTCATTTTATGTCTGACTTCTTAAATAAGGGTCAGTAGAAATGTAATAAAATCAATTCAGAAAAATGTCAAAATAACGCCCGTCACATTTACAGGGTCATAAACTTTTATGAATATTTTCAAAAATACTGTGCAAACTATCTTTTGAGAGCATTTTATAGCAAGATGAACAATAATAGTATCTAAAAACCAGCAAAAGACTGCCTAAATATGAAACAAATTTTTTTCAGTGTGACGCCCGTTATTATTTCCAATTATCTGAAACATGCCCCTATACCAAAAACTCTTTACCCCAAATAAAGGGCCCATAACTTTGTTAAAATAAGAAGTTGTTCTCATATCAAAATAGTGTGCTACCACATGAGTGTTACGCTGCAAAGTTGCAAACAAGACATTTCTGTCAGCAAGATCAACCTGAGAACCAGTTGTCTCTAAGCAATACATTTCAAGAAGTCGACGTAGAGGTTTGAAATGGTATTCTGCACAACTCCCAGTTGTAAAGAAAGAAGGCAGACCTTGACCTTCATTGATTTGAAATTGGATCAACGCTCTAAGTTCTCTTGACCTCTGTGCCCAATACTGATCCGTACCACGCAAGCATGCACCAAAGTAGACAATTTTTTCAGCTATGGACTTATCACCTTTCTGAAGTTTCTCTTTTATGTCTGAAACAGTCAAATGCTTGTCACCAAGTTGCTGTTGAACAATGTAAGTACTCTGTTCCAAGGTTCGTTTGCGCATAATCATGTTATGAACAATGAATTTGAAATAAGGATGATTTGCAAATCTTCCATCAGAATACCATATGAGATGATCAGCCCAATCAGCCATAGAAGAACAAGTTCTAGGACGATTAATATAAAAGTCACCCAGACCATAAGGAAATAAGCAAGGAAAAACTAAAGTGAAGAAGTTTCGAGTGGTAAATTCCGATACTGGGACACCATCACGAGTTGGCCAAGGAATAGTTAAAACTTTACGGTTATAAGTGACTGAGCCATGTTCTGGACCTACCACTTCTTGTACAACTTTCTCAACTTCATCACGGATATTTATACTTGGTTCAGGAAGCAATACACAAGAATCACTTTCCCCAGACACTTCATCAGAATTTAATTGTTCAGGTGCAGGACCTTCATCATGGGAAGTTTGATATGGATTCACATTTATATTATTAAAATCCAACTCATCATTGACAGGTAACTTATTCAACCTTTCTTCACTAATAATAATATCTGAGTAGGCAGGGTTATTGCTTTTCAACCACTGCAAAGCAGACTGAATAGTGTAACGACGGACACGAAATTCTTTAATTGAGTCATTTTTTCCTTGCCTACGGACTTTAAGTACATTGATTTCATGGGGGAGTTTGGGAAGAATTTGTGCTGGTTCATTAACATCTTGGGGAAAGGTTACACAGTGACCACTGGAAGCAATCCCTCCATGCTTTAACAAGTGAACATGAATAGCCGGCGCAATTCTGCAAATGAGCTGCTGCTCTACCACTGAGAGACCTGTCAATTCAGCTGGAACCTGACCAGGGTCCATACTGTTTTCATTGCTGAACATTTTTATCATGTTTTTATCAGAATTGCAACGTCTACAAATATTGTCTTTTGAAACTTGCATGTTTAATCTGCGCTCTTTGCAGCTGGAACAGCATTTAAAATTATAAGCCATTTGTTCAAGTTCGAAAGATCTAATAGTGTCCATGGCTTTATTGTACTGTTTATTTTCAGAGAGTGGCGGGGGATCTGGCAAAGAGCTGACATTTAAGTTTAACTTTTTTTCTTTATAGCTGATGTTGTTTCTATTTCTCTTAATTCTCATCTGTTTTTCCTTTTTACTTTCATCTTCATGTGATGGCTGAAATTCCACACCAAGTTTTCTGCATCTCAAATATATATCAGCTTCTTCAGGCAAATAAACATTTTTTGTACCTACATTTTGGCAAACATTGCTTTTATGGAAATGATTTTTTAAATCTGTAGAGTTGCCAACCATTTGCTGCTTATTCCCAGATAAATGCTGTTCACTATTTTGATGTGAGAAATATTGAGGCTTGGGGCTATGAGTGTTCTGATTTGCTTGGTTGATTTCATTTTCTGCTATTTCTTTTACACCACAAATGGGAGGGAATGATGTTTCATCAGGGTTATTTGCCTCAAGAAGCTGAAAGTGGCCATCAGCAAGCAACAAAAAGACATGAGAATCGCTCCTGTTTTCTGAAGAGTAACCCACTTCAAGGTATGTTCTCTCATTACAATTCCGCTGCTCATCAAACCTAGAACCTTGAAGGAATGTAATTATATTAATTTTAAGGACTAAGGCAGCTACTTTTATCTCACAAGCTGTTCCCCATGCATTCTCTACAAGCATATGAAATAAATAATCATTTGCAGAGAGAAACTGTTTCCCATGGCATTGTTCTGCCATGTATTTGAAATTGTTCCACCGTTGTGCTACTGCACGAGAAAGCAATCCTCTCAAAAAACTCACATGAGAATGATTATGATGGATTGCCAAACTAAAACAATGAAACAAACAGTTGCCATCTCCAGGGACATTACGGACATTATACTGTTTTCCCTTTATACAAATTGCGGTTGGATTATCATAAGAATTTACATTTAAGTTAACTGTTTGATGAAAATCATGTTCAGTATCTTTATTTGAATTTTGTCCACCTTTCTTTTGCTTTATATTCTTATTCTTGCCCCTATACCTAGACTTATTTCTACCATCACAACCTATTTTTTCTATGACAACTATGTTGGGCTCTTTAGGTCTCAAATAGGAGTGTTCTAAACTATGGCTTCGTGATTGTGTCACAGTTTCAATCTTTCTTTTCCTTGATGGCCTTCCATGAAGGCCGTCCGCATAAATTTCATAATCATCAGCCATTTCTGTTCATTCTTACCCAATAAAAAGGAAGAAGACACCAAAAACGAAATACATTTCTTCAACAAAAACATAAGACATCAAAAATCTTTAATTTAAATTGTAGTTATATATATGGGGTGGGGTGATGGCAAAATTTTCATACTATGACGCCACAAACAATAAGTCTGTTACCCAGCCCAGCTTGCAAGTTAAGTTTAAATCAGCTGTTGTCAGAAAATTTCATCAGGCCTGAGGGGTTATGCTTTTAAATCATTGATACCTTTCACTTATAATAGGGCTCAAACTAGGAGTATATTTACACTACACACAATGGTCGGTGGTCCTACAGCCCAGCTCATCCTTCATTGCCACAATCTGCAAAGAAAAGGAAATTATAAAATGATAAAAATGCTAATTTGTTGCTTTTTTATCGCCTGTAAAAGCTTATTGTAAGGAAAAGGGTACAGTAAATTCCTAAATATAAATCGATTTCTCCTACTCCTAACTTATCTGGTAAAACAGATCCCTCCAACATTGAGAACATACAATATAACCCAGGCCCCTTGGCCCCAGAAGCTCTAGGGTAAATGCTTTTATCTTGTGCGATCTCAGCTTTTCCTGAGACCAATCTTTTTTTTTTCATTTGACAGCAAAAAAGTAGGAATAGTAGGAACTTTTTATGGAAAAGTAGGAAAAAAGCAGGAAGAGAACAAAAAGTAGGACTACTTTCAAGCCTGAAGCATGTAAGATCAAAGTTTTATTTGCACATTGTCCATGCTTCATTTCCCTTAATTTGGTATGCAACATAACCACCTTCAAAAATGTGTTTTGACCCCAGAGCCTAGTGGCAGAGGTTGTGGGTATAGGCAAAACTTTTGCTTGTATGTTACTGTAAGCTTCATACCCCTTTGATTTGATATTCAACATGACCACTTTCAGAAAAACAAGAAGGCCCAAGGGCCCTGGATCGCTCACCTGAGTCCAGGCACATGAGTAGATGATGTATTGGCCTGTGGCTAAAGAGATATGATTTAAAAATATTTCTATTTTTAACTCTGGTAGCCATGTTGTTTAGACATGCTGAACATAATGATCAATTTTATTAGAGGGCATCATGAGGAACAATTTTGTGAAATAATTTTGAATTTGGACATGTGGTTCAGAAGGAGATGTACCCCGCCAAAATTTAAAGAACAGTTAAAAAAAAGTTCTTTCATTATTTAAGAAATAAATTCAAGAACTGGATATGAACTGCTCTTAAAGTGTTCAAGAACAGCCCAAGAACATTTTCTGAAAGTAAAATTGGACAAATTTTAAGAACATTTGTTCTTGAAAAATTCAAGAACATCATGTTCTTGAAAAGATCAAGAATTTTCTTTTCTTGAGTAGTTCAAGAACATACCTCTTCTATTCCCATATTGCACATTTCCATGGAAACACAAAAATTTGGAACGAGAATCTTGAGAAACATCAGAAGTAAAGTATGTGAACAGATAAAAATCAGATCATCGATGACCCATGTGCCTGACAGCAACTTACGATTGGGTCACCCATCCAAATACTAATTTGGGTCACCCATCCACCTACTAACTATGATCCTGATGCTTAACTTCACAGATTGTCCATCAGCTTCACCATCAGTTATTATATGGTAGAGAAATAAGATTCTTGTTATCTTTCTTTCCCTAAAATTACTACTAAGGGCTATGCAAAATTACAAAGTGCCAAATTTGTCCATGTTTGAGTTTAGATATCATGTTTAGGTGCCATAAATTAAGTTAGGCACATTGTGTTCAATCAAGAACATACTTAGGAACAGTTCAAGAACACCAATGTTGGTTCATGAAATATCTCTGAAATAATCAAGAACAAATGTAAGAACAGTTCAAGAACTAATTATGTTCAAGAAAAACCTTTGAAAGATTAAATAGGAAATTTGAGAACAGTTTAAAACACATTATGTTCATTAAAAGTCTTTTGAAATAATCAAGAACATATTTAAGAACAGTTCAAGAACACCACAGTCAACACATCATTCAAGAAAAGTCATTAAAATGTTCAAGAACAGTTTATGAAAAATTCAAGACCATCACAAATTCTAAGTTTTGAACTGTTCCTAACTTATGTTCTTGAACAGTTCAAGTACAAATGTTCTTGAACAGTTAAAGAATTCTTGCTTAATTTCAAGAACTGTTCTTGAACTGCTCTTGAGTTAAGAACTCTATTTCACAGTGGCCATCTATAACTTATAATTTTTTACACTTAGGATTGTTCCCTGTGAGAAGTAGCTGAACACCCTAGCCTATACTTCCTTCATATAAAATTCTTACAATGTAGATTGTCATAGGGATCATACATGACATTTCTATTTATGTACTTACTTCCCAGGGTTAATCCATTGAATTGAACATTCCATTGATTAATGTTACTCAGTTTTCCATGATGTATTTTATCATATTACTGTGATATAAAAGTTGTCCAGTACAGGGTCACACATGTTTTATCATGCATTAACATTTGCTGGGTCCCAAGGATGCTGTTTGAATACGAGGACAATAGGTCGAGTGTTCAAACATCTTCTGAGGGACCCGGCAAGTGTTAATGCAATGAAACAAACATGGGTGATCATTATTCTTGCACATTTTACCTTATTCCAACCCAATTTGCACTGAAAACGCTGCTAAAACATTAAAATTTCTATTTTTTACACTAGATTTCTCTAAACAAAATGGCGTCTGCTATGTCCTTTCGAAAGTAATAACGTAATTACAAAGTCATAACCGTACGCAAAGATTCTGCTAACAAATCATTGGTGAAATGATCAGTCTGGTCCACAACTCTTTCCAGAGCTCACCCTGCCATTAGCCATTGTAGCCATTTGCTACTAAAAATGTTGAGTGGCTACAAATATGTCATTGGCTAAAAGCACATATCTGCGAAAAAGTGCATTTTGATCAGCTTTTGAATTTTCAAGTAGTATTTCAATTATTCTGTCACACTTAATTATTGTGTCATATTTAACTTATTGAATGATGGATTTTTTTCAATACAATTAGGGTGTCAAACAGATTGTATCCAGATCAGGCCTGATATTTTGTCGGGCTTGATCTGGGTCCAAACTGCTTGCAAACTTGCAAAGGTTATCAACAAAATTCACAGCTAGCTGGCAAAGAGTTAAACAAAGAACAACTTGATACTACTTTCTGCCAAGTTTCTGGCTAAAACCTCGGCTAAAGTTAATTTCATTTGGCTTCAACTTTTTCCTAAAGTGTTGGCTACAACAAATTCTGAGCCAGGGTAAGCCCTGGCTTTCTGTATATAACATCATGCAAATAATGCAGGGCTCATTTTAAGAATTTTCAAGTTCAAACCCATGTTCAAACAGCATGTGAATCTCCTGATTTGAAAATGGATTTTTGTTCATTTGACAAAGGGTGTAAACAGTTATAGGAATAGACATTTATGCAAGAATATAGGGATCACACATGTTTTTTCAATCATTAGCATTTGCATTGTCCCGAGGAAGTTGTTTGAACACGAGGCAGATAGCTACCCTGTAAGTGTTAATGCAATGAAACAAACATGTGTGATCCTTATTATTGCATATTTTACCTTATTCCAAACAAATTTGCACTGAAAACACTGTTTAAACATTAAAGTATCTGTTTTATACACTGAATTTCTCTAAACAAAATGGCGTCTACTGTAAACTTTCGAATGTCATAATGTAGTCACAACATCATAGCTGTGTGCAAAGTTTTCGCGCAAAATGATCAGTCTGGTCTGCAGCGCTTACTGCATATAACGTCATGAAAATAACGTGGGGCTAATTTGAAGTGTGTTAAAGTTTAAACCCATGTTCAAACAGCATGTGAATCTCCTGATTTTAACATGTGAATCTCCTGATTTGAACATGGACTTTCCTCATTCGGGGCGGGCCTATGGTGGCCTTCTTATATGTTAACTCACTGGGAAAGTGCCATTAATGTTTGATGTCCAGGTCCTGTCACATGGAGACTATCCCATTTAGGAGCCAAACGTGAGCCAGGTTTACAATGTAAGCAGAATGTGAGATTCAGAAAAATTTGACATTTTGACCAGGGTTCATTCAGATAAGCATGTGCAACCTCCTGTTGCGTTGAGATACTCCATTTTTTGTTCAGTTGATAGCCTAACAGATTGGTCATTCAAATAGCAAAAGCTCTGATCAAAGATTAAGATCATCATACTGTGTGTATGTACAGGCTGATCTGAGCCTTTACTGGTCGCATATGGTCACATAGCACATTTTTGGAAGTCTAACATCACGCCTTGATTACATATAGTGCTCATCATATGGACCTTGACGCGACAAGAGCTGTCAACGAGTCTCCTCGGAGCTACCCAGATTAGCGAGAAAATTGGAAATTTCGCTTGTAGCAAGGTTAGATATGATACTTTCCAAAAATCGAAAAAAGGACCTGATCAGTCTGGTCTGCGCCCGTGATGTTCACAAACACCTAAAACAGATTTTTTCGTGTCAAGGTCCATATAATATACCTCATACTAAAAAGTGTTTTTGATAGTGTAATCTTTCGGAGAAGGTGTGCTTAATTTTCCCTATAATTTTTCTCAGTTCATCTTTAAACATATACGAATGTAATGGTCTAAAGCAGGTAGACTATGTTGAAATTATAACCTAAAAAAGGATGAAGAGGGTTAGCCACAAAAAAACACTGCCAAATATGTACAATGAAAGACTATTCAATAACAATGGGCACACAGCAACACCACAGGTTTATAAACTTTATAGTAGTGTTGTTCCATTATTGGACTTTTCAATTATCAATCATGGAAAATAATCGGTCAGAAGGTTTCGATTGATGATCAATTATAATCGAAAGTTATCAAATGTAAGGGAAGCACAGGTTCCATCCCAAAGAATGTCTATCCTTGTACTGCTTTATAAAAATTAGTGTTGGGTCACTATCGAAGCAAAGTGGCAAATTTAGAATAGCAGCTTACAATACTGAATAGTCAGGTGTGAATCTTTTCGATTATAATCGATTATTACCAAACACAATCAATTAGTAGAATCAAAATAAATTTTCGATTGATCATCAATTATAATCAATCATCGATACAACACTAGTTTATAGATAAACAAAATTTTTCATCGTAAAATTGTAAATATTTTCCTACCTATGTTTTGGGTGCTCAAGAACCGTCTCACTGAGACAGTTCTTTTAGAGTACCCACAACATATGTTTTGGTTGAAAAATATGAAAATTAAATTTTCGTTACGCAAAGTCCTGATCACCTTGAGTAAACAGGTTGCGCATATACACAAACTCGTCGGAGCCTTCACTCTGAATGATAACCAGATTCTAGCTAGTCTCATTAGATGAGCCACGTGGTATTTTATCATCTTGTGTAAAGTTAAAAACCAGCAGTAGAGGCTCTGACGAGACTGCGCGTATGCCCAGCCAAGCTTTCTGAGCCTTTACTGCGAATTAAAATAGATTAACTAGGTCTCTAGCATGGTAATTCAAGTTTTATCGCTAAACAAGTAAGACTTCAAGCATGTTTGTTTAATTTATGAGCTTGTTTGGTTCCGTAAATGGTCAAAGTGATGACTATTTAAGTTTCTTAATATTTCAATTAATGATGGTCCATTAATTCAATAATGTGATGCAAGCGGTCCATTAACAAGTTTAACTGACCAGTTAATTGTCCAACTGTAAAAACGCATGAAATATCAAATTGCCATTAAAATCATTATTTTGGGAAAAATAACCTATTTTGTTATTGACAATTGGGGATAATATTATTTGCAGAGAAAAGAACGAAAACTGGGGGAAATAAACCTATTTGTTTTAAGGGAGAGGGAAATATATTTCTGGCATGGCAGAAATTGGCACGACAGCGCAATCATAGCTTTCATACCCGACCTTTTTTCAGGGTCGGTCGGGTAAAGAGACACAAATAAAGTTTTAATTTAGGACCGAGGCAGATCGCTGAAACTTGCATAAAAATAGATAAAGCAGTGAGTGGCTGGGTGAGTATCAAAATCAGGGCCCCAAAATTGACATTAAGTGTCAGACTGTGTGTTTAGTGGGTGGGGGAATGCCTACTGATGGTGGTGTTAGTGTATGCTTTACCTGTTTACAGCCTTGAGATAAGATAGAAGGTTATTCTACAGTTCTACACAATAATAATCAGATAATACAGTGGGAGATGGTCTGGAAATATGTTGGTACTCGGACCTACTGGGTTCGCATAATGCCAATGCTGTATGCTTTTTTAAAAGTCTTACCTGTAGTGCATACAAATGGAGATTCGTGTAAATGTAAAAAGGTTCACACGTGTCGAAAAATCGTCACCATTTTATCCTGGTTTCAAAACATCCGAAGGCATCCGCATAACCCTTTTGTTGACAAATGACGTAGTTCTAGCTATTCTCATTGTCTTATGATGGGGAGCATTCTAGAGTATCGCGCCTGCGCAGACAATGGGGAATTAGGTATAACAACAGCAATTTACATGTAACGTATTTATTTAGTAATTTGACAAGTAGAAATCTATAAATGTTATCAGTTACATTCTCAGGAACATATTGCTTTGGGGTTTGGCCTAACTGCTCAAGTGTAAGGTGTAGCCACCGTACACTTGAGCACTTGCTTGAACCCACACCTTCACATGACATCATCCTTGCCTACATTAATACCATGAACCATGAATGATGTAGATGTAGAACCGTACAAATCCTGTCCGATTGAGCCAAGCCAAACGCATTCTTGGTTTGACGCCACCCTGGGTAGTCTCGGGGGTAGTCTCTGGTATTCTGTTTGTTGTTTAGACTTCGAAACGATCAAAATTGTATGGCCCACAAATGATTAAATAGCCCTTACACGAAAAGAAAGCCGGGGTGATGGGGCAAAGCCCCCATAATACAATAAACAGAACGTTAGCTCTCGACGTACGTCATAAACTGCACCCGGTTAAACCAACAGGTGCGCTAATCGATTCTATCATTTTGACCTGCACATGGTATGTTTTGTTGGTTTACTCAGTTACCGTCGTTGAAATAACAGTTTGTCGTTGTTCACTCGGTTCTTACAATGTATTTCTGTATTACAATTTAATGCAACATTTGCTGATGTTGTTGTTTCTTATTGCAAGATGGCGCCTTTATCTCCAAGCGAATGTTCTCAGCAGACACAGCTTCGTCACGTGTAACCATGGAGATCACGCGAGAATAGTCGGTCTCATGCAACGGCTTGGTCACTAAAGAGCCCAAGGAACCACTGATTTTCAAGCTCTTACTGATAGAGCAAATCATTGGGGAAATTGGCTGAAAGATATCTGATCCTGAATGTATGAGCCTGCGTCCAATTGGACGACACGCGCTTCGCGCGTGTCGTCCAGGACGCACGTATTAAAAGGCCAAAAAATTGGGGTTCATGACCCAGGCTGGGGCTGGAGGTCAAAATCTAGGACACATTTAAAATGTGCTATTCATGCAGCTATCTTACCAACCACTGGATAATTGGTACCATGCATTTGTACCATGCATGACTGGCTTCCGCTCGACTGCTGGTTACATGCTAGATCTCTAAACATAGGACAATTTAGGGGTTTTTTACATGGGGAAGGGTGATGTTATATAGAGAAGACTCTTTTATGAAAAGGGGCGCAATTTGTGAGAACTACTGCTTATTTCAGTGGTCTTGCTTCTATGTGTGTAGCTATTACAGAGTTTTAGGCTCAGCCCTTGCCTACGTGTAAAAGAGGTGGATATATGAGCCGCGAAATGTGATTTCCAAAAATGTGGCATTTTGACAAGTGTAGACACAGACGAGCCTCTGTAGCCTCTTTTTAAGCTTAGAAGCTCCAAATGTAGCTTAACAGTCATAGAATATTCAAGTGACTAGCAGGGGCTCTGACCAGACTGCGCGTATGCGCAGGCTGATCTAAGGCTTTGCTGGTTGCACATACCACATTATTGAAATATCATGTCGCGGCTCATATGTGTATGAAACATTTTGCAGAATCAGGAAACAAAATGTGTATCACCAACAGATAAATAGTACAAACATCTCTTGTTTGGCGCAGAAATGTTTTCACTAAATGATGACTATCAATGCTAAAAACTTGTAGCATGCGTTGTCACTGTGGTCATACCACAACGGCAATTTGGGTCTCGTCACTTATTCCTGTGTTAAGGTAACTTTCTCATCATGTTCAATTTCTTCATTTAATCGCAGATAAACGCCCCAAAATGCAAGGGTTCCGATTATTTTTTGTTCATCAAATTCACATTGTATCTTTCAGCTTTAAAATTATATGAAAACTTTAACGTTTGATGTCTAGGCATGAAATAACTTATTACGGTTTCGTCAACGTGGACAATTAATCAATGACGAGACCGAATAATTATGACTAAACCGTAATTGACATTGTGTTTAATATAACTGTAAAAACACATTTAAAATCTGATTTTATCTCCGTTTTGGCAAATCAACACAGAGAATGTTAACTAGGCGATGCGATCTCGAAGCAAACATAATCGAAAGTTCTCATTTCGGTCAGCCTTTATTTTTAGGTAATTTTACTATAACACCGGAGTGGGCGACGAGACCCAAATTGCCGTAGTGGAATGACTACAGTGGTTGTAAGAGTCTTAACTAAAAACTATAAGATAGCCAGGTACATTGTATTATCACAATTCATTAACCTTCAAACGATTGAATTTTCCTCAGATAAATCTTAAAGCGGGTAAACCCAGTTTCCCAGAGTGTCCTAACACACGGATGTCGCTTCTTAATGTAGGTTTCCTATCACAAATATTTTTATTACTATATACTCAATAAATAAACATCTTATAATTGGAACATAGGCCTTCAATTTTAGCTAATATTTTACAATTATTGACTTCAATGAGGTAGACATGAGGATTTATCTACACGAAAAAGTGATTTTCAACGAGGTCGCAAGGCCAAGGTGAATATCATTTTTAAGGGTAGGTAAATCCTCATGTCTACTGAAATTGAAATCAATAACTGTTTTGTTATATGAATTTTTAAACTATGAATGACAATTTTTCTACATTCGCTTTTGTTGTTCAACCTCATGACTTTCTCACTAGTTCTATCAAATGTAATTAAACTCTTGGAATGCAGTATATTTAAATTTTGAAATGTATAAACATTCTCTGAGTGAAGATTCTAAAATTTAATCATAAAACACTTTTTCTAACATTTTGTTTATTCAAACAAAGAAGATTGAACAACCCAAAAAACAAAACTGTTGTTAAAATTCATTAAAGTCTTTAATTTTACTGTTGGGAGGTGAAACAGCAAATTATGTGAATTTCATGCAGTCCATGCTTGTTTCATACTCACCATGCTATTTTTTAGCTCTCTAGAGGGATATATTACAGAAATGTCAAAAATATTTACTTTTGGAAACTAGTTTGAGCTGGTTTTCATCCTAGATCCCCTTCTAGGCCAGTTTAGACCAGTTTTCAGGTAGACATGCAGATTTATGAAGACAAATCGGGCCAATCAGGGGACAGGATTCTCTCCAGTCATATAACAAAAGTACATGTCGCATGGCCTGCGGTTTTCCCAATATAATATTAGTTACTAATGATAGACTTCATAGACATTTGTCAAAGCATGTGTGAAATCAGCATGAAAGTTGCATGATTTGATGAATATTCAATCAGTAAGTGGCATCAGCATGACGTAAAAACTGCTGTAATTAAAGTTTTTGCTGTTGATATAGTAATGTGTCCTAGATTTTGACCTCTAGCCCCACCCTGGGTCATGAACCCTAATATATGAAGTCACAGAGAGTAAGTGAGCCCAAAAATGAAGCTGGTGTTCAAATATAAATTATTCTATAAAAGATAAAAAAAATGATCATAATATGTCCTAGATTTTGACCTTTTGTTCCACCCTTGGCATTGATCGAAGTGTTCGAAGCTGCTGAGTGGAAACCTGCCATAAATGGTAGCAATTGCCCATGTATAAAAGGTTTCTGTTTACTAATAAAAATTCCTGCATTAATGTTTTTCCAGGTTATAAGTGACCCCCGTTTTTCTTTTTTAAACAGCTTTTAATTAAACTTAGAAGAACAGCATTTAGCATGTGGATTTAAATGCACACCGCGTAACTAAAACTTATTTTTGGGAGACGCCCTTTTTTGTAACCGAAGCCCTAGTCCCCTGTACAAAAGAATAACTTAGTTGTTTTTCCCTGTGAATATACCTATTATTGTGTGGGGTTTTTTTGCCGATTTGCTGCTATATGCCTTTGGCCGCAGGTCGCTGATAATACAACTGTCGTCGGCTAAACGACACACTGAAAAATGATGAGAGAAGAAGAGATTCAGGAACACGTCTTTACTGTCAAGTAGTCAAATCAAGAATCAAATATTACAAATCAGTTACACAACCTACAAACTCTAATGAGGTAAGCCTAACCATTTAAAACATGTGAGAAATCACGACCAATAGGAACCGAACAACAAATAGGTCTGTAAGCCAACCACAATTCCACGAAAGCTTAGCCAGAGCTTGGAGGAGTTGCTGCGGATCACTGACTAGCACTTCATAGTTGGAGCACATGTGAGACACCAATATACGTATTACTTTATGTACAAACGGGAGCGTCATGAGCCATCACACCTACGTGTAACAGCCATTAACAGTCTCGTTTGGGGGAACTTCACTCGCTTGCTGTGTAGGTATGGGGCTAACTGGTATTTGGTCTCACCATGATTTCCAAGTAATGAAATGTACAATTTTGTGAGGTACCAAAAAGGTACAAAGATTTAGAACAAGTATTGTTTTTAAAGTGCTAATGTGCACGTTACATATTTAGTACAAATGTCAGATGTAAGGCCGTGATAAATCTCAAATCAACTAAGAGTTTACTGAAACAGGAAACACTGTTCCTCTCATTATAGCTTGTAGGGACTCTTATGACAATCTGCTTAAACTTAAATGATCAAACCCGTGACATATGAAGTTAAATAATTAGACAAACAACAATATCTAAGAACTTGGCCTTTGTCAGAATGAGCAGTGTAGCAATTGGTGGGTATGATGATTTGTTGAGTCAAGGGCTACTGATTGGTCATTGATGTACTAATGATCAGTTATTGGGTGTGACAAATAAGTCTACCCAGGGATTTGCAAATATCGCCATAGACCTTACTTTACTTTAGCTGTTAGGTCCATAAATTACAACACTCTCTGCACTTTGATTATTTTAAGTATGCTAGACTAGGGGTCAGTTCTCTCAGTGCTTTGATTGTACCAATTATGCTAAAAAATAAAGACAGTACTCTCAGTACTTTGATTTAGAAACAATGCTTTTAATTGAGTGTCAGTACTTTCAGTACTTTGATGGCTAGGATATTTCATTTATTTACTTCAGCTATTTGTTTATATTATTATTTATAATTTAAGTAAAATACTTTATAAACATTTCCCGAAAAGGTCTGTTTTTACCCATACAAAACATTTTAAACCGTGATTGTCAATTATGGGCATTCAGATATTTGCTTTTGTTGGGTTTGCTTAGATTGAGCAAATGTCAAATACTCTGTTAGCAAATAAGAACATATTTCTTACTTATTATTTTAGTTTTTGTTCAGCCGGCCATTAAAGCAACATTAATTTTAAAAATGAGGCAGATGCCATATCAATCTACAATAATAAACTATGCCAGGCTTCTGACAAGGGTGTAATATAAGAACTACTTCATATGTCACTAGCAACTAATACATGAATTGTAAAACTTGTCATTATCCTAAAATTTGACATTTAACTACAGAGTCTGCCTTTTCGCATGTCCAAATTTACCAATATGAATGTGTAAATGCTTCGGCCCTGTATGCTTTCGTATATTTCCTTTTTTTTTCTTTAGAATGGCTATTTTCAACAAATGCAATGGGTCAATTTACGGCAGTCAAATGCTATGTGTTTACTGGAATGCACAATTCTACAACTTAATTTTCTTCAACCAGTTATATAGACTGAGTATGAGGAATCTCCTCAGTGGCAGACTTTTTGCCCCTTAGCCAAAACGGCCAATAATTTGGGGAACCCTGGTTTATGCCCGGACGGGACGAAAATAAAAGATTGTATTATATCGGAGTCATGTTTTCATGAAAACCAAATTTACACTTGAAGATAGCCATTCTAATTTTCTTAATTGACTTCAAAACTATATACATAAATGGATGGGTGTGTTTGAATCAAGACCATAAAATGCATCATAATCTGCTATCCCAGCAAATCAAAATCTGCCGCACCCATCAGCAATATAAAATCTGGATTGGCTATATAAAATAATATAACTTGAAACATGCATGAGCTATTAACAAACACCAGGTTGCTCGGGAATTCCACTTGTCAAAAATCAACAATGTCTAAAGACTGTTCAGTCACTAATGATTTCCAACTTTAATTCTAGATACTGTACATAATTACTCAGGGTGGTCATTTTTAGACAACCAGCCAGCAGACTATGGTTGAGGCCCAAACTATGTATTTCGGGAAGTTCAAAAGAATAATTTTCTAGCAACATGGAATTTGTCAATGTCTCTTCAAACCAAAGCCCTTTGAAATAGCCTAAGTGAGGGTGGAATCAATCAGGGGCCACTGTGAAGGGTTAAACAAAATAACTGTCATGTTTCATCGGCCCTTAATTTAGCTTTATTAGCTCTAAAAAACTTTTCTTTTGCTTTTCATATTTCCGAAATTCGCAACCGGAAATGAGCGATAAAATGCTGTACCCAAATGGACTATCATTGAACCGAATCGTCCAAAGAAACCGCTTGGACAAATGAGGACCTCTGGTACGGGGGTTGCAAGGTCAAATCTAAGAGCTTTGTTTCTTAGACCCAAAAACATAGAATAACATGGAAAACAACATAAAACAAATTAAAATACAACAAATTGGTGGTCCTGCTGTTTCTAGAATACTTCATAAAAAGGAATTAGCTATGATATAGATAATGAAATGCTGCCTATACGGAAATGCTCCCTATACGGGATGTGATGTATTTTGCGCTTCGGACCGGTATCCAAATTTAAATACTTTCTATAGTATAGGGTGATGACCCTGACTCCGAGTGAGTGTTGATCCGATGGGGACAAATCACTCCCATATCAAACTTATATACCAAAGCATTCTGCCACCAGCTCCAGTGAACAGATGCTACCAAATCTTAACATTAAAACTTGCAAATATTATCTTTATAGACCTATCAACTTGCACAGCTGTTCAACTGATGTTGAGGCTGCATAAAAATACGTTTCCTAGCATCTTGCATTGAAGATTCGAGAAAGATATGAAATTACGTTTAAAAAAGTGAAACCCTTTAAAAAGTCGGGCCTGATCTGGATCAAAACGGTATGTAAATAAAATATCTTTAGAACGCCCAAATTTACAAGGACAAAGTCAAAAATTATTTAGAACTACTAAAAATCACTTAATTTACAATTTTTACGTAAAGCTTAGTTTTGTAGATAGGCCTTACAGTAATCATGTACAAAACTAAACATTGGACACGTATGTCTACAACAGGACCACTATAAAAGTACAAAGTATTCAAAAATAATCTAAGTAAATTTCTTACCTGAAAAATGATGAGAGAAGAAGAGATTCAGGAACACGTCTTTACTGTCAAGTAGTCAAATCAAGAATATCTGCCTACGTGACCGCAAAGGTATTCCGCGCTCCCTTCTCACATCATTAGGCAATCAGGTTTCCGTAATATGATCAGGTGACTACACGTTGCACCCAAAAATCTGACGGATACTCGAGTGACGCATGCGCACTGTATATGACAATCGCGACATATACCTAATAACTGATCAAAAATACTCGTCTGAAATGTCCAAAATTGTCGCCTAAAGGCACCTTACTGGTCATAATTTGACATATAGATGAATATGGATGCATAACTAACGTAGCAGTTTATATAATGGTCTTTTAGCAATTTTGAATTTCATATTTTCTGTTTTCATCAATAACAAGTTTCTTCAAAAAGTTATTCTAAAACAAGTTGCAGTTTTGAATCATATACATTATCAGCTTCATTCTGATACCAAATTTGACAAACTTCGTACTTTAAGAAAATTATTTCATTTACTTATTTTATACAAAAATACTTTGTATTAATGCCATATTTTGTCAATTCTTGTACAATCATTTCTCTACAAATACCCTACTCGCTTTTCTGAGACTGTGCCGATTAAGATGATATGCCTATTGCTAACTTTTAGAAAGATACAATTTCAAACTTGCTTTTGCAGTCGAAAATTATAGGTTCTATTTATAACCGCATGCGAAGATGCAATTTTACGGCAAGTAGGTTGTTGAACCCCAAAGTCACCCAATGAAAATATCTTAAATTCAGCATCATAATAATACTCCTACTCCACAAAAACTTTGGACCCCAAAGTTACAACAATGAAAATATAATTGACAAAATATGGTATACAAACTCTATATGTACATACAATGTGAAATATGAATAACATTAGGAAAATTATACATAAAATACTATGAGCATTTTACCATGAATATTTACGACATTTATGCCGTTTTTGATGGCGTAATACTACTCAAAGGTAAGAACTGAAACAGGTTCAGAGTCTTTGTTTGTGTAAGCGGTTCATTTAAAATAACCATCCAGCATCTGTTTATCATTTGACGGATTAATATATTGTAAAAACCCATTGTGAGCAATATAAATATGAACAAAAAATGACTTATTGAGCAATGACTTGAGTTTTGAATGTTGGAATACTGACACTTTAATCTTCTCTGGTACTTTTAGTTTTTGACCTGTAACCCCATTTAAAACATAAAAATCTGGCCATCTTACTTTAAGGGTTGATGACAAACAGGAGCCATGAACATTAAGGTTTGTTATTGAGGATGGCACCTGAATTAGGCACTGTGTAGGACACAAGGGTAAACGCATTATATGCAATTATATGCATTATATAACAATATGCAATCATTGATTGTTGTAATTTCAGCATAAAGCCAAGGAATGTGCGAATGTGAGCGTTTATATATTTTCAGCAATACAATAAATAAAACTGCTAAAATCATAATATTTAGGAAAAATAATGCATGGTCCCATTTCAAGGTCATATCAACACTTAAGGAACTTGTACTTGCAGCTTCAGTAACCTGTTTGTAAATAAATGAAGGTAGCTCTGTTGGGAAAGCCTTTGCTTGATTAATTTGTTGCAAGATAACTACTGATGCTGCAAGACTTCGAATTTTAAAGAACATCCACAATATGACAAATGAGGCAGTTACTACAAGACCACCACATATGAATATAAGTATCGCATTGAAATCAGGCCAATTATTATTTATTGGAATTTGTCCATCTAACATTGGTTCCGATAAAGATTTGAATATGACTTCATCCTTTTTAGCTTTGTCTGCCATTTTACGGAGATTTAAATGCGATTTCCTATCATCTGCTAATATCTGATTAATTTTGTGATCATAAATTTTAAAATCAGGTGTGGAAACATTTAAAGGCTTTTGAAAAGTAGTATCAGCATAAATATGTTGTGTTAAAGATGAATCAAAGAACTCTTGAAGTAATGCTAAATTAATAGGATGAAGTTTCGTGATGTTTCTTGTTTCATTTTGACACGCAGTCAGACGGGGTTTTAGATAAAATTGGGTTGTGGTAACCGAACACATACATGGGACTTGCATCAAACAGAAATCACATCCTGTGACCATCTTTTGGTTTTGGCCACATTCAAGAGACAGGAGAGACACTTTGTAGATCAAAATGGTAGTTGGATTCAATTCCAAAATTTTAGGCTGTATAAAATTTTCCATGAAACGAAAATTACAAAATGAGTGGACCATTTGTTTATTGTTCATAAATAACCCTAGTTCACATGAGTGTGAAGTTGCTGGTCTAAGTGCAAGGTTAAAGGGACAATACAGTTGCCCTTTACCAAAGCATTTGGATACATCAGAATCTGACATACTTGCATAATATTCATTGTCATCAGACATAAGAAAATACGTAGGGAGATTAAGTAAAGTAGTAGAGTGAGAAGATGTTTCATTAATAGGAACAGGAACTGATGTAATTTTATGAAGAACAAGAGGTTTTGGTCGATAAGTCAATGGTAATTTTACGGTTACATAAATGTTGCTATGGTTACGTGCAAAGAGAAAATTTCCTGCAGAATAAACATCTTGAATATTGTTGGAAGCAAGATCAAAACCAGGGTAATTTCTTTTAAGCAATTTTCGTATATCATGAATAGCCGATTTAAGTGTTTTTGGTTTAATAAGAAGGGGGATAACTTTCCTTCAGCAAGGTCAATAACACCGAGTTTAAATTCTTCCAATTCATGGTTCAAATGGTTAGAGTGTTTTAGTTGAGTTATCAAAAGATCATTCATGTGTGTAAAAGTTGTTTGGATACTACTGGCAACTGTTTGTATTTGTGTTTGTACATATTTTATTTCCATTTCATTGTTTTCTATACCTTTCATCAAATTGTCCATGCGTTTATTTGCTGTGTTTATATACGAGCTAAAATGGTCCCCATGTTGTGCAAGTGCTTCCCCTAATTCATGACTCCTTTCTGTTAAAGCATTTATATGTTTTGCTAATGTATTAATGTCATCCATAGTAGCAGTACCAAAGAGTGTTTTGGAAAATTGGCCAAGAAATGGTAAAAGGCTAAGAGAGCTTCTAGACTTTTGAATTGTTGTATGAGGGACTAGTGGATGAATTGTGTCAATAGTATTGCTCAATAGTAATGCAGTTTCAGTTCTTAGTGAATTTATTTGGGATAACAATTGTCCAACCAATAAACATGTGTTGTTGTCCTTATGGCATGTGCCAAGATGCGGTACATTGACTTTCCTTGGAATAGTAACTTGAAATGTGTGTAGCCATTCTTCTGCTGCAATATGTACTGTGGACTCTTGAGTAAATATTATTCCATAATTCAACCTTTGGATCACTTGTTGGGCATCTATTTGGTTCGGCTGGCATAACAGTAGGAACAGACACATCAATATCATGCTTAGACTGGTCAGATTTCCAGGAAACACTAAAATAGAGGAGAGAAAAAAATATATGTAGTTTAGCCGGGTGACAAGAGGCGTCCCTCTGTCTTAGCACTAATAAACAACAAAATGGAACATTTGTTTCACTTTGTTAGGGTTTGCACAACTACACAGAAAAAGTTTTTAAAATTTTGAATTTTGATCCTCCTTCCCCCAAAGAAATCTAAATCAACTGGTAACTGAGCACATCAAGCTGATAACAATGATTACCTTCTTATTTAAAAATAAATAATCGCCTAAAATGCCAGAAATCACCAAAAAGATGCTAAATGTTTATACACGGACTGTTAACTATGTATACATTATGTGTATGTGCTGTCATGTTCTATATTAACGTCTGTAAAACTGTGATTTTCTTCTTCTCTTCTTTCTACCCCTCTGGGTTCTGTGAATGAGAAATTCTCTCTTCGGCCTTTCTGTTATGTGATGATCTGGTTCCCAGGAGTTAGGATAGTTTCCTTTCCATTTGACCAGATACTGTTTCTGGTTGCCCACATGACGCATTTTTAATAACCTCTCTACTTCATAGTAAATGCCATCAGACTGCTGTGAAGTATGAGTACCCTTTGGTTCCTGCGTGGAACGTTCCATGACATCTGTCTCATTTTCATTTTGAGGGGCTGGCTGTGAGGGTGGGACATTGATCTGTTGGGGGTTGTCTTTGGGATCTGGATTATTGTTTACCTCTGTTGCCGGCTCAATATCATCATTCTGCACTGGCTCTTCATCTGGTTCTTCTTGAACATGTTCGACTTGTTGGGGATTGTCTGGTATGTCTCGCATGATGAATGGGTCTTTGTAATGTGTGATTCTTGTTGCATTCATGAATGATTTTATCAACTTGTGATCTGAACATCTTCTTAATTTGTATGTATAGTTTGGCCCTAATTCTACAATGTAATATGGACCTTCAAATCTCTGGAAAAGTTTAGGTGAAAGACCTGTAGGCACGTGTGACTCTTTCAATAAGACTCTATCATGTAATGCGAAATCAGGCTCTTTTGCTTTTAAATCATGATATTGTTTTGACTTCGCTTGTGCTAGTTGCATGTTTGATATTGCAATGTCTTTGGCCATCTTTAGCCGCTCTAACAGTTCCTCAAAATATTGTTTAGCATCTTGAGCCATGGTAGGTTTGGGAATAAGTGCTGTGTCCACTGGCAAGTTCATTTTTTTGCCAAAGACCATATGAAATGGTGACAAAGAGATTGACTCAGTTGCCGGTGAAACTCTAAATGACATCATTACACTGGGCAGAAGTTCGGGCCAATTGGACTGATCCTTTTCACAATACATACGCAGCGTTTGGGCTAATGTACTGTTTCTGCGCTCGCAAGCTGAGTTGGTCTGGGGATGATAAGAACTTGTATGATGCCTGGTTATGTTGAACATGTCGCAGAGTGCGCTTACAAGCTTGGACATAAAGTTCCTACCCCTATGGCTTACAAGGATCCTTGGAGCACCATACCTGGTAATGATTTCATTATACAGCACGGCTGCAACATGTTTTGCATCTTGTGACTCTAACGGGAATGCCTCACACCATCGAGAGAAACTGTCCACCAATAACAGCACATACTGGTAGCCACGGACCTTTGGAAGTGGTCCAAGAATGTCCATGTGCCAACGTGTAAATACATCATCAGCAATGGGCATAGGAGTCAGTGGTGGTGGTTGTTTCTTTCTATCAACTTTCATACGCTGACATAGGTCACAAGTTGTGACATAGTCATGTATGACCTGATACATTCCCGGAAAGAAGTAGCGTTCTCTAATTGCTGCAAATGTTTTCTGAACACCAAGATGGCCACCGCCGGCATGAGAATCATGAAATGAGCGGAGAACATCTTGACGTAATGCACCCGGTAAAGCCAACTGGCGCACAAGCCGTTGTGCAGCTGGTAGACTTTTAACACGGGGCTGATAAAAGTGATACAGCACACCATCAAACAATGCATACTGGTTTGATTCTATGACAACTTTGTTTGCTAACTTCTTATCATCTGGGAGTGTATTGTTTTCCAAATATCGGAAAATGTGCTGAAAATCAATACACTCCTTCTGCAATTCAGCTATAGACGTGCCATTTATGTCTTTTGTAAGATCTTTATCTGTGTTTTCCTCTGCTAACTCTGCTACTGAAATAGGAATAGGTGACCCATATGCAAACTCAACTTGTAAGTATTCTCTATGCTCTTGCTGTGGTGTTTGTTCTACTGAGTTAACTGTGTTATTAGTTTGCTCTGTGTGAATATCATTGTCATACGTACGTCTTGAAAGTGCGTCAGCATTTAGATGTACCCTACCCTGTTTATGAACTATATCATATTGATATTCTTGCAATAGGATTGCCCATCTGCCAAGTCTTGTGGATGGATCTTTAATGGAGTGCAGCCATTTTAAAGCCTGATGATCAGTGAAAATGGTGAATTTTTGATGAGATAAGTACTCTTTGTATGCTTTGATACCTTCAACAACGGCAAGACATTCTTGCTCTGAAACTGTATATTTACGCTCATCTGGTCTGAGTGATCGGCCGCCATATGCAACCACCATCTCTTTACCATCAGAATCCTTTTGACCCAAAATATAACCAATAGCTGTGCCGCTTGCATCAGTTGACAAAATGAAGGGCACATTCATATCTGGGTATGTAAGCATTGGTGCTGTAATTAGAGCATGTTTCAAATTTTCAAATGCAGTTTGGCATTTGTCATCCCAATGAAAAGGTTTATCTTTTTGCAGAAGTTGATTTAAAGGGGTTGCAATTTTTGAAAAATTTTGAACAAATCTTCTGTAATAATTACAGAGACCTAAGAAACTGCGAACAACTTTTTGTGTTTTTGGTCTTGGAAATGTGCGTACAGCATCAGTTTTAGAAGAGTCCATACGAACTCCTTCACGTGTTATGGTATGACCCAGATATAGGACCTTTTCTACGGCAAAATGACATTTTTCACTCTTAAGGGTTAACCCTGCTTCACGTAGCTTACTAAAGACTAATTCTAAATGATACAGATGTTCTTTGAAACTACTACTAAACACAAGTATATCATCTATATAGCAAAGTACAAATTTCCAGTTCATCTCTCTCAGAACCTGACTCATTACCATTTAAAATGTCATGGGTGCATTTTTAAGACCAAAGGGCATTCTGGTCCATTCATACACGCCATTGTGTGTAATAAATGCTGCTTTATGACGTGATGAAGGGTCCATCGGAATCTGCCAAAAGCCCGAGGCCAAATCAAGCGTAGAAAAGATTTGCGCTTTTGCTTGCCCAATGGTGTCAAAAACACACTCTAAACGAGGGAGTGGGTGTGAAATTGATTTAGTAATTTGGTTCAATTTTCTGTAATCAACTGCAAACCTATAGCTATTGTCTTTTTTCTTTATTAAAACTACTGGACTATTCCATACAGAATTGGAATATTCAATGATCCCATCCTCCAGCATTTCATCTACCAACTTTTGAGTCTCTGCACGTATATTTGGCGATTGCCTATAAAATGGTAGATGAACTGGCGGAGCATATGGATCAGTTTCTATGGTATGCTGAAAAAGATCTGTTTTCCCAAGATCTTGAAGAGAATTAGAGAATACATCTCTGTTCCTCTCCAGAAATTGAAGGAGTTCAGATCTCTCTGATTCTGAGAGATTAGCACCGCCAATTTTAAAGGAAGAGTCAGGATTTTCAGAAACATTTGGTGTAGCACTGTTTTGTGAAGCAGAGTTAATATTAGCACATGAAGCTGAGGGAATATTTTTACTATTAAAGTTATCAAGCTCATAAATATTTTCAATATCTATATCTTCAACTGAAGCAACAACCCTATGACTTGGAATGTATATGTCCTTTGATGTTTAATTTAATAGTCGTATTGGTGCACGTCCCCGTTTAACTTGTACTAAACATTTGGCACCTGCCACACTGCGGAGGTGTAAACAGGGTAGTGGTTCCAATAAAACTATTTCTCCAGACTTGCGCCTTGAAATCCGTACTTCAATGTCAACTTCAGAATTTGCTGGTATTGTTGTGCCAAAGTGGGTGCGTGCTAGACCAGCTTTGCTTTTGACATAGCATGCACTGACAAGCTTTTCTTGAATATGCACAGTTTTTGAATCAAGGTCAATTTGAACCTTGTGGTGTTCCAGAAAGTCCATTCCCAAAAGGACTGAATGCCTAAGTGTTTCCAAAATATAAAAATTGTAATGAATTTTGGCATTTGAAATTGTGATTGGTATTTCTAAAATTCCTAAAACCTTATGATGCTCATTGCCTACTCCTATAATTTCATGTATGTCTGCAGGTTTCAAAGCGGACACTTTAATGTTTGTTTTCTTAAGGAACTCTAAAGAAGCAATTGAGATTTGGGCACCTGTGTCAACCAGACAGCGTGTTTTCTTGCCGCCAACAGTTATAAGAATTGTATTTTCCTGCAAAGAAGATACAACATTTACAGATATCTTAGCACATTTAATTTTGTTATCTTCCTTCACAGGTTGTTGCTCAGTAACTTTGATGGGATCACAAGATGTGGGCTCTGATTTTTTTGTTGTGTTATTCAAAACATT
This sequence comes from Loripinus fragilis, assembly GCA_964019695.1. Lineage (NCBI taxonomy): Eukaryota > Metazoa > Mollusca > Bivalvia > Lucinida > Lucinidae > Loripinus > Loripinus fragilis. Next base: position 57,398,416 of record OZ026527.1, on the reverse strand, counting down.
ATTAATTGGCCTTTTGCCCTTGTGCCCATCCACAAATCTTTGGGACTCGCGGACAGGCATGAATCCCTATTTTTGATATGGCTGATTTGTCATCATTCCTCCTTTACATTCCGTCTGAAAATGACCTATTTTACCACATTGGTGGCATTTCTGACCAGATGCTGGACAATTTTTTCTTAAATGAAAACGCTTACCTCCACAATAATAACAATGAAACGGCTGTCCTGGACTTGCATTTTGGTGTTGTTGAGGCTGTCTATGCTGGGTATTTGGCCATGGTCTGCGTTGTCTCTGCTGATTTCCATAATGTTGATGTGATGGCATCTGCTGGTAAGGTTCCCATGATGGGCGTGGGGGTTGTTGCCAGGACTGCTTAACATGTTGCTCTTGAGGGGACCAATGAGATTGTTGTTGATTGTCTGAATTTTGTTTTTGAATAGCCAGCACTTCAGAAAGTTGGTTCCTTAAGCACATTATCTCATTTTGGAGAGATGAATCTGCAGAATTTACAGATCTAGAGGCACTGGCATTGGTGGTTTGCTCTGCAAGCACCATTGCCTGCCTCATATCTTCTAAAGTCTGAGGATTTTTTGGCATTACTAAAGCTAGTAAGGCTGGTTTCAACCCTTTCATTAAAATTGAAACCTGTATGTTTTCAGGTATTGCTTTAGCATGGCTTGATTCCACAAACCTAGCATAATACTCTTCTGCAGATTCATCCATCCGTTGAGCAGTCGTTAAAATAGAAATGTCAACGGTGCTTGAACTTGAAAATCTGTTCAAAAACGCAGTTTCAAGTAAATCCAAATTAACCTGTGTGGCTTCAGATAAAGAATCAAACCATGTTTTGGCAATGCCCTTAAGGTAAAAAGGCAATGCAATGGCTGCCCTGTCCCCATTCATGTTCATGAATGCAGCCCATCTTTCAAAATAGGTGAACCACTTGTTTGGGTCTTCACCCTGACCCTTGAAATTGTCCAAATGAATATGACTGTTCATATTTAGATAAAAGTCTGTCTGGACAGATGTAGGTTCTTCAATTTCGTTGAAGAAGTCGTCCTCTTCAGTTACCTGTTGTGGGTTGACTGGGGGTGGAAGTGAAATTATTTCTTGTAGATCGGCCTCAGTAGTCGTATCAATTTGAACAATTGGCTCTATGGGCTGTGGTGGCCTAAGGGGTGTACCAGGCTGCTGATAAATGACTGTTTGGTGGTCCTCCTTGCTCTGGCTTCTGGTTTTGTAGTTGTTGGGATTTGGCATGAGGACCAGGAAAGACCACTGTTCTCCACCAAATTATTGTGTGGGTTTTTTTTGCCGATTTGCTGCTATATGCCTTTGGCCGCAGGTCGCTGATAATACAACTGTCGTCGGCTAAACGACACACTGAAAAATGATGAGAGAAGAAGAGATTCAGGAACACGTCTTTACTGTCAAGTAGTCAAATCAAGAATCAAATATTACAAATCAGTTACACAACCTACAAACTCTAATGAGGTAAGCCTAACCATTTAAAACATGTGAGAAATCACGACCAATAGGAACCGAACAACAAATAGGTCTGTAAGCCAACCACAATTCCACGAAAGCTTAGCCAGAGCTTGGAGGAGTTGCTGCGGATCACTGACTAGCACTTCATAGTTGGAGCACATGTGAGACACCAATATACGTATTACTTTATGTACAAACGGGAGCGTCATGAGCCATCACACCTACGTGCAACAGCCATTAACAGTCTCGTTTGGGGGAACTTCACTCGCTTGCTGTGTAGGTATGGGGCTAACTGGTATTTGGTCTCACCATGATTTCCAAGTAATGAAATGTACAATTTTGTGAGGTACCAAAAAGGTACAAAGATTTAGAACAAGTATTGTTTTTAAAGTGCTAATGTGCACGTTACATATTTAGTACAAATGTCAGATGTAAGGCCGTGATAAATCTCAAATCAACTAAGAGTTTACTGAAACAGGAAACACTGTTCCCCTCATTATAGCTTGTAGGGATTCTTATGACAATCTGCTTAAACTTAAATGATCAAACCCGTGACATATGAAGTTAAATAATTAGACAAACAACAATATCTAAGAACTTGGCCTTTGTCAGAATGAGCAGTGTAGCAATTGGTGGGTATGATGATTTGTTGAGTCAAGGGCTACTGATTGGTCATTGATGTACTAATGATCAGTTATTGGGTTTGACAAATAAGTCTACCCAGGGATTTGCAAATATCGCCATAGACCTTACTTTACTTAAGCTGTTAGGTCACTAAATTACAACACTCTCTGCACTTTGATTATTTTAAGTATGCTAGACTAGGGGTCAGTTCTCTCAGTGCTTTGATTGTACCAATTATGCTAAAAAATAAAGACAGTACTCTCAGTACTTTGATTTAGAAACTATGCTTTTAATTGAGTGTCAGTACTTTCAGTACTTTGATGGCTAGGATATTTCATTTATTTACTTCAGCTATTTGTTTATATTATTATTTATAATTTAAGTAAAATACTTTATAAACATTTCCCGAAAAGGTCAGTTTTTACCCATACAAAACATTTTAAACCGTGATTGTCAATTATGGGCATTCAGATATTTGCTTTTGTTGGGTTTGCTTAGATTGAGCAAATGTCAAATACTCTGTTAGCAAATAAGAACATATTTCTTACTTAATATTTTAGTTTTTGTTCAGCCGGCCATTAAAGCAACATTAATTTTAAAAATGAGGCAGATGCCATATCAATCTACAATAATAAACTATGCCAGGCTTCTGACAAGGGTGTAATATAAGAACTACTTCATATGTCACTAGCAACTAATACATGAATTGTAAAACTTGTCATTATCCTAAAATTTGACATTTAACTACAGAGTCTGCCTTTTCGCATGTCCAAATTTACCAATATGAATGTGTAAATGCTTCGGCCCTGTATGCTTTCGTATATTTCCTTTTTTTTTCTTTAGAATGGCTATTTTCAACAAATGCAATGGGTCAATTTACGGCAGTCAAATGCTATGTGTTTACTGGAATGCACAATTCTACAACTTAATTTTCTTCAACCAGTTATATAGACTGAGTATGAGGAATCTCCTCAGTGGCAGACTTTTTGCCCCTTAGCCAAAACGGCCAATAATTTGGGGAACCCTGGTTTATGCCCGGACGGGACGAAAATAAAAGATTGTATTATATCGGAGTCATGTTTTCATGAAAACCAAATTTACACTTGAAGATAGCCATTCTAATTTTCTTAATTGACTTCAAAACTATATACATAAATGGATGGGTGTGTTTGAATCAAGACCATAAAATGCATCATAATCTGCTATCCCGGCAAATCAAAATCTGCCGCACCCATCAGCAATATAAAATCTGGATTGGCTATATAAAATAATATAACTTGAAACATGCATGAGCTATTAACAAACACCAGGTTGCTCGGGAATTCCACTTGTCAAAAATCAACAATGTCTAAAGACTGTTCAGTCACTAATGATTTCCAACTTTAATTCTAGATACTGTACATAATTACTCAGGGTGGTCATTTTTAGACAACCAGCCAGCAGACTATGGTTGAGGCCCAAACTATGTATTTCGGGAAGTTCAAAAGAATAATTTTCTAGCAACATGGAATTTGTCAATGTCTCTTCAAACCAAAGCCCTTTGAAATAGCCTAAGTGAGGGTGGAATCAATCAGGGGCCACTGTGAAGGGTTAAACAAAATAACTGTCATGTTTCATCGGCCCTTAATTTAGCTTTATTAGCTCTAAAAAACTTTTCTTTTGCTTTTCATATTTCCGAAATTCGCAACCGGAAATGAGCGATAAAATGCTGTACCCAAATGGACTATCATTGAACCGAATCGTCCAAAGAAACCGCTTGGACAAATGAGGACCTCTGGTACGGGGGTTGCAAGGTCAAATCTAAGAGCTTTGTTTCTTAGACCCAAAAACATAGAATAACATGGAAAACAACATAAAACAAATTAAAATACAACAAATTGGTGGTCCTGCTGTTTCTAGAATACTTCATAAAAAGGAATTAGCTATGATATAGATAATGAAATGCTGCCTATACGGAAATGCTCCCTATACGGGATGTGATGTATTTTGCGCTTCGGACCGGTATCCAAATTTAAATACTTTCTATAGTATAGGGTGATGACCCTGACTCCGAGTGAGTGTTGATCCGATGGGGACAAATCACTCCCATATCAAACTTATATACCAAAGCATTCTGCCACCAGCTCCAGTGAACAGATGCTACCAAATCTTAACATTAAAACTTGCAAATATTATCTTTATAGACCTATCAACTTGCACAGCTGTTCAACTGATGTTGAGGCTGCATAAAAATGTGTTTCCTAGCAATCTTGCATTGAAGATTCGAGAAAGATATGAAATTACGTTTAAAAAAGTGAAACCCTTTAAAAAGTCGGGCCTGATCTGGATCAAAACGGTATGTAAATAAAATATCTTTAGAACGCCCAAATTTACAAGGACAAAGTCAAAAATTATTTAGAACTACTAAAAATCACTTAATTTACAAATTTTACGTAAAGCTTAGTTTTGTAGATAGGCCTTACAGTAATCATGTACAAAACTAAACATTGGACACGTATGTCTACAACAGGACCACTATAAAAGTACAAAGTATTCAAAAATAATCTAACTAAATTTCTTACCTGAAAAATGTTGAGAGAAGAAGAGATTCAGGAACACGTCTTTACTGTCAAGTAGTCAAATCAAGAATATCTGCCTACGTGACCGCAAAGGTATTCCGCGCTCCCTTCTCACATCATTAGGCAATCAGGTTTCCGTAATATGATCAGGTGACTACACGTTGCACCCAAAAATCTGACGGATACTCGAGTGACGCATGCGCACTGTATATGACAATCGCGACATATACCTAATAACTGATCAAAAATACTCGTCTGAAATGTCCAAAATTGTCGCCTAAAGGCACCTTACTGGTCATAATTTGACATATAGATGAATATGGATGCATAACTAACGTAGCAGTTTATATAATGGTCTTTTAGCAATTTTTAATTTCATATTTTCTGTTTTCATCAATAACAAGTTTCTTCAAAAAGTTATTCTAAAACAAGTTGCAGTTTTGAATCATATACATTATCAGCTTCATTCTGATACCAAATTTGACAAACTTCGTACTTTAAGAAAATTATTTCATTTACTTATTTTATACAAAAATACTTTGTATTAATGCCATATTTTGTCAATTCTTGTACAATCATTTCTCTACAAATACCCTACTCGCTTTTCTGAGACTGTGCCGATTAAGATGATATGCCTATTGCTAACTTTTAGAAAGATACAATTTCAAACTTGCTTTTGCAGTCGAAAATTATAGGTTCTATTTATAACCGCATGCGAAGATGCAATTTTACGGCAAGTAGGTTGTTGAACCCCAAAGTCACCCAATGAAAATATCTTAAATTCAGCATCATGTGTACCCCAATATATACACGTAGTATATTTGCATTGCTATGATGATATGTACTAGCCTACAGGAATATCTATATCCCATGATTCAACGAGAATCTATTCCACAAACCTCACTCGTCATCATTTTGACACACACACGCACGCAATTGTAAAAGTCTATAGGAGTCCTAGACAGTGCCGTATTGAAAGCAGGCAAAAATAAGGCTTAAGCATGAAACATGCATGGACATGTAGCACCTTCAATTTCAATTCATTGACTCCCTTTGCTTTCGAGGTAAGTTGTCATGGCTTTGACGTCTGCTGATATTTTTTTTCAAAATCAGTTTGTTTCTTGTTGTTGTTTTTTCTAAAATGATCTATCGGGAATATCGGTAGAGTTCCAAGCAGTTTGGATCCAGATCATCGCCGACGTTTTGTTGGGCCTGATCTGGGTCCAAATTGTTTGCGAATGTAATCAGCAGACGACACTAGTAAGTAAAGAGTTTATGACGACAATTCAAGCAAATTAGAGAGTTGACGAGAAATATGGAATTGGGGATATACATTAAACTTAAAGAGCATCAAATATTTGCCTGCTAAAGCTATTTCGCTAGTAAACTTTGTCAACAGCCGAAGGCAAGTTCAGGTTAAAATGTTGGGCATTATCTGGATCTATACTGTTTGATAACCTACTTGTATTCCTGAAAGACATGTTTTAGGAAACAATTATCTCGAAAGAAAATTCAGCCATTATTTAGGGTTCAGACAATACTGTTACTTGAATCGTTTTGTAACACAGGCCATTTCAATGCATCGGCTTTAGATGTACAGTGGAGTTTATGAGTCAGTATAAGCAGTAAAATCATAGCTAAATGCACGAAGATTGGGCCAGTTAAGCAAAATTAGCGTGAAGTTGCGATTGTCTTCATCATTTTAAACACGTGTTTTGGATGCTCACAAAACCATTTTAATCGAGACGGTTGTTTTGAGTACACACAACATATTTGTTGGTTGAGAAATAGGAAAAATATTCTCTGTTACGCACTCTTATCTGTGGGACTGACGAATTACCTCCACTGAACTGTAAAAGCCATTTTTTATTTATATCGAAAGGTTCACTTGGGGACTAATTCAAAGAAGAGCAGCTAAAACACACCAAAATTCCATCTAATCCCAGCCTATACAAAAATTCATATCTATGTGGGAAAAATAAATTAAATTACGCGGTGTATATCTAAATTCATTTCTCTAATTTATTTTTCAATTAAAATCATCATTAAAGAGTAATTAGCAAAAAACGGGGGTCACTTAAGTTCTGGAAACACTATAACATTTTTATGATATATGTTGATACATCAACGTTTAAAGATGCCCAAGCCATGCGTTTTAAAATAACCCTTGATAGTGGCGAGATTTCAATCAGTTTTGTGTCATAATTTCAATGTTGACATCAACACACACGTTGTTGCGTCTGCCTTGAACAGAAATTCGGACACACTCATCTGGCTACAAACGATTGGTACGACAGTGAAGCTAGATTAATGGCCGATATTCGAAACACCTCGTAAAATGCGAGTATTTGATAACAAGATAAGAGAACATGAATCTAGTCCCGCTTCTGCATTGTATGAAGTCCCTCTCATGAATTTTTTAATCATTGCATTTTACAATGAAGGAGCTGGATTGGTGGCCGTGGGTGAAGGCACACGAGCATTTTTTGCTTGACATACACATGTACGATATGTATCAATATCTCATTGCTGACTCCTAATTCCTATTCGGAAGACAAACATATTGCTAAATGGCAATAATACAGACTATAACGATGACGACTGCGGCCAAATTACACCGGGTAGGCGGCAATCGAAAACGCTCTGAACAATCGACAAACGCAGATCAAAAATGGCTAGAAACAGTGTTTTTGATTGCCATTTGTCGCCCGACTGGCGACAAATGGCAATCGAAAATTCTGTCTCTAGCGAATTTTGATCTACGTTCGTCGATAGTATTAACGTTTTCGTTTGTCGCCTACCCGGTGTGAAATGGTAGTGTTAGACTACACACTGGTCAATGTAACCGCACCGGTTGTTGCTACAACGAGCTGGTGATTACATTTTTCAGCACAGCTGGTGGCGTAAAGGTAAAAAAATCTATACCTGTTGACTTTATGATTTATTTATAAACTTGCATTTATTTTATTTGTGATGACACCTGGCGCACAGACCACCGGTAACATTGTAGTTTATGGCTCTGCCAAGCATTTGGTGATTTAATTCATGGTTTGGACTGCAAATCCAATAAAGATCTGGAGTTTTGCCGTGAGAGTTGCTTTTTCTAGTGTAACTGCCTAAATTGAGGGGAATATGCATGTCTAAGCACGGCTGTTATCATATTTACATCCAACAAACGATTACCACTTTGTATCTTTTTTCTTGGTAAACTAGCTAAAGTTTTAATGAGGTATTTTATTACAACGCACTGGGAGCATTTTTGACGCATTGTTACAACGCACTGTTGGTTGCCTAGATGTGCCATGGTTGCTGGTGCAGCCTCACCACAGCATTCACTGTTCTTATAAACGGTACATAAATCGTTATTTGAGCCAGCACATGATATTTCAGTACCAGGACGAAGACTCAGATGAGCCTGTGCAAATGTACAGACTCGCAAGAGCCTTCTCTGCATAGAAAAAAATAGAGAGTAGTAATCGTTTTTGGATGTTCTTTCATGGGACTATGATAACTTAGCTGCAGCTGTGCTTAGACATGCAGAATTTCCTGAAGTTAGGGTGTCACAATAAAAAAAAGCACCTGTCACTGTCAAACTCCACAACTGAGTCGGATTTGTCGGTCAAACCATGAAATAAAACGCCAATTGCATGACAGAGCCATAAACTGCAATGTTACTGACGGTTTGTGCGCATTGGGCGCATTGGGTCATCAAAAGTAAAATAAATGCAAGCTTATAAAGAAATCATACAGTCAATATGCATAGATTTTGTAGTTCTTGTACACTGATGAAGGCTCAAGCGTGACTCTGCAAATGTGTAGTCTCACCAGAGACGCTCCAGAGCTAGCCCTGTTCGCACTTTGAGAGTGTTTCCGCCTATTTTTCAGATTGGCCCCAAAACTTTTAATTTAATGAGATTGTTTATCCGTTATAATACATTGCAATAGTTTAGAAGCCTCAATGCGAGCTTAAAATGTTGTGCTTCAACAACAGCAGAATCTAGGGCGAAGATTTGGTACCAGTAAAATGCAATTTTAGCACCCCAGAGATATAGGTTGCTGTCTGTTCTAAGGCGGTGAATCTGTTGTTGTTGATTCGTTGTTGATTGTTACTCCCATTACAGGATTCTGTAATTGTTCTTTTTTTTTTTACTTTATGCCCATTCTTGTTTTGCGATCATCTTGATGGGGAAGAGAGAGAGAGTTGGCTGCTTTATCTTCCTGGTGTCTCGTGATTGTTGTGTGACTATTCCTCTCAGTGCCATGGGTTTGTCTGCAGTTGTGATTGTGATACTCACTTACTATTTTTGGGTGCCATTCATACGAACAGCGATGGCTTTGGCGAGTCTGCACATTTGCTTGGTCTAGTCTGAGCTTTCGTCACAGTTCAAAATCTTCATGTGGTGACTCAAATGGCGATTGAATGCCATTTTGTGCGAGCAGCGAAGGATCTGGCGAGTCTGCACATTTGCACAGGCTTACCTTAGCCTTCGTCACTGTACAAAATCTCTTGTGCTGCCTTAAATGGTGATTTGTGTGCTATTCACGCCAGCAGCGAATACTCTTTTAGTCTGCACATTTGCGCAGGCAAAGTCACTGGACAATGTAATAAATATCAAGATCTCTTGTGCTGGCAGCAAAGGCTCTTGGGAGTCTGCACGTTTGCACAGGCTCGCCTGAGCCTTCTTCTTAGTATCGAAATAGCATGTGCTGGTTGAAATGGCGATTTTTGCAACGTTTATGTGAAAAGCGAATGATGTGGCGAGTCTGCACCAGCAACCACAGGACTTTGGTGCAATCATCAGTGCGTTGCATCAATGCTTTAAAAAATGCTCCCAGTGCGTTGTAATAAAATTCCTCAATTGTGGGGCGGTTAGGTGAAAAAATCGTGCATTTTATGATAAAAGCATGAAACTTGGCACATGGCCAGACTAATAATTATCAAAATTTTTGAGGGTCAGTGCCAAGCCGGAAATGCACCTTGACGGCCGCCATCTTGAATTTCAAAATGGCGACCTGTTTTCATGTAAAGCCAGTTAAGCTGGATATCATTTGACAATAAACTTTTCTTTAAAGCTGGTGGAAGTGTGTATTTTAACAATAGAACATTTGTTATTACCTGAAATCACACGTAGATGGACATATTACCCATGATGGCAGCCATTTTACAAGATGGCCGCCATTTTCTTTGTTAAATCAAGCTTGCTTTATGAAAACATCATATATAATGAACTTTATTCAGGTTATTGTATTAAATTCAAGTTGTTTCAAGCGTAGAAAGGCTCAAAATGTGACCTTGTTATTTGTGAACAATTTATAAGAGAGCCTTGATACAATATGGCATCCAAGATGGCTGCCAAAGAATTAAGATGTTATTGTTTTTGTTTTTTATACATATGTATCTTTGAAATTGGTATGAGTGAAATTGCGAATGTTCGTTTCTTATATATAATAAATAATTTTGAAATTTTCTCAACTGTTAAGTCAAGCATTGCATCCAAGATGGCCGCCAAATTCTCTCTGCAATTCTTTCTAAATAAATATATACATTTTGGCTATTAGGCGTTTTCGACATCACTTAGGATGTATCATGCTAGTGAACAGTTCATACTCAAGGACGGGCCTGGACGTACTGGAAATATACACTCAACAAAAACAAAATGAATGCATGTTAAGTATAACCTGTCTAGAATCAAAAGGCAGCAGATGTTAGTTGATCATAAGTTTTAGAAGTTTACTGAGCTTCTGCCATGTACATTTGCAATGTATGACAGCAGGCAGCTCGAGGATGTCTCTGGCGTAGAGAGTGTCCATATGGTTACTGAAATCCTATCTCAAGTTTTTATCAGGTGCTGCCACCTCCATCTTCTATCATTAAGTAGTGTTGTGCCACAGGCATTTGGTGCACTTGAACTCAAGGGACCACTTTGTATGACTTCATATATTATGCTCACATGAGGAGCCTTCTCCCTCCAATACTTCCATGCACCCAATTTTACCAGCAATATCTCCATGGACTCAGTCTTGATCAGCGGATCATCTTTGTACAATAGCATAGCAACTATGGGCAGTCTTTTCTGAATTCCATGCTTAGAGCTACTTACATAACAATTAAGAGAAGTGGAATCAGAACAGAGCTACGATGAACATCAACACCAAAAAACTTCTCACTGCGACAATTGCCAACTATTGTCCTGCTTTTCATGTCCTTGATCATGCCATGCATCAATCGCACCAGCTACTTGTTGAATTAAAAGCAGGTACACTACATACCTGATGTCCTTCTCTATGTTAATGAATGTGAAGTAGAATGGCTTGTTAGAAGTCAGGACCAACTTCTGTTGCTGGCTTAAAATGAAGATCGCAACTGTAATGCCACTAGGCCTGACATAAATCTGCACTGCATCTCGTCATTCTCAACTCACTGTCTGATATGTGTCACCAATATGCACACAAACACACTTATTAATTGCTTAATTAACTTCAAGCCTCTGTTCAGAGCACCCCTTTTGCCTATGTTCATACTGTCAATTTGCTCTCCTACCAGGTAGTCGTACTAACTCTCGAGATTATGTTGCCGCTTAGGTCAAACACCTCGATTGTGAAAGTTTCCCAATTACATGTAGAATAAAGAATCTCGATGACAATTGCTGATGATCTGTTTGCTTTGTCAGAACACAACCTGCTAATTGCTTTTGTGATAATTCCTGTACTGATCAGCTGGCTAGACCTTCAACTGGGATTACCTCTGGCATGCCTTCTACATTCCAAAGAGTTCAAATTTGAGAAACTTTATATTTTTTTACGCTTTCTTCACCTAGCGACTGTTGGCCTGTGTCATTCCGGACATGTTATTCCTATTTTGGCTTATATATTAGGTAACCTCAAAGCAATGACTAGGAACTAGTACAATCAGAGCTAACATTCTTCCTACAAAACCAAAATGGTGAAAACTAAATATACAGATAGATAGTATACAATGTTGATGTATAGCTCTACCCTTGAAGGTAGTCACTAGGCTACCTTAACATAACCAAAATCATTCACATAGATGTATATAAAAGTATATACAAATCACATTTACACCAACAATAATAAAAATGAGAACCACAACAGCACTACTACCTTGGAACAGTTTCTAGGACAAACTTTTAACTAGTCAATGAATAACCACAGTGAACAATAAATCACGAAAAGCAAAAAATTGATGCAGCAAGAGCAAGGATTCCACAGAATATGCGTTTGCGGCACCTAACTGAAGATCCCTAGGCAGTAAAAGACCATCACTGTAAATACAGAGCGAAATAACATTATCATTTAAAACTCCTACATACCTAAATACATAAAAAAGCTTTGGTTTCAACTAGTTAGACTGAATAGGTTTTGGACTGAGCTATTATGGAACCAAATGCCCGACTCACTAGCAAGCAATTAGTGAGGGATGCTTTTGCTAGAAACTAAGATGTTTGCAACATTATATATTTGATTGACTTCAGAATAGTATAAACTTTGATCACTTTCAAGTAAATGTGATAGTGTCAGCTATATCATCAACACAACATAATAAGGCTGACTGCAGAAAATACGTCATTTGTCAAGATCATGTCGAAAAGTTGATGTGTGTGAAAATGGAGGATTGTGGTCTAAATACATTTTTTTTAAAAAACGTATACTGTAAGGAGATGTATAGCCTTTTTAAGCACATGGTAACTTGATGAGAAGGAGAAAGGTCAAAAAGAAACTTTGATATCTCTATTACAGATTTTATAGAATTTTCTACTAAAATCAGATGTAAACAAATGATATTTTATGCAGTGACAATTTTACAAAGGACAGTTTTTGTTTGCTATAGATACAAAAAATGTATCTCATTTTTATCATATCCATTTTATATAGAACACATTTATAGCAACATCTGTATAAGAGTCTAAAAACAAAATAAGCAACCATCGTGGATGACAGGTTGGGTGTCCCCTTTACTATCCTAATTCATTAAATACATCATTTCTTGAAATTCATTTTCATAACTTCAAACAGCCTCAAAATATTTTCCTACTGAAAGTAAAAATACATTTCTTTTTTTTCTAAAACTAGATACAAAGCCATCTTGAAAATAAAACAGAAATCTGATAAGTTCGCCCCTGGTTTGTGTAGCTATTTCTACTTAGTTGCATAAGAATTTTGCATGGAAATTCATAATTGGTCAAGTTGGTATACCACCACTATTGAGGATGCAACATGTGACAACCACCTTGAGGCTATGTCCTTAATCTTGTGTTTTCTTATCCCGAATGGCGTTTTTTGAGGCAAAGGGGCTCTTTCATGGTATGGGAAATTAACATGGGAGTCTGCCCACGCTTGGAATTTGATAATATTATGTTTATTAATTGTCTGGGGTATGACTTTTATATTTATGGTGCATTTGAGTTTTTATGCAATTCCATTGCTAATTTATGACGTCATTTATGATATCACTACAATACCTTAGGGTATCCAGTTATAATCATTTCTAAAGTAATTGACATATCATGTAACGGGCGTAGAAATGCTTCATTAAATAACTATATCATTGATAAGTTCGTTGATACTATAAATGGCTTTGTATGTATTAGGATAGCGGGTGGGCAATCATTTTTATTAGATGGTACCCCAATTTTCAACTGTATATTTTGTATTCAGTCAAATTTGGAATTAAAATTTTCACACGTTGCGGTCTTTGTCAAGATACCGTTTCAACTTATAAACTTTCCATATATGTTAAGAATATGTAGACAAAATTTCATGAAATTCAAGGACCGGTAACATATTTTTTCAACTTGATGTAAACACATGGCCCTAATTCATCAAAATGTAAAAAATACAATGATTATGTTTCTGTGTAAAACATACTTGAATACTTGCTTAGTTTGAATCACCATGCTAGTACGTTTATTGGTAGAAGTTGATATGTTCAGTGTTTTCCCTATTACTGATTGGAAAAAGACAAAAAACAATATTATTTCGTATTAAGTGTCAAGATTCTTATTTAATGAAGTGCTTACACAATAATATTACTCAAAACGATACAATATGGTGACACTGGACTTACCGCATCTAGTTTCGAACGTTAAAACTACATCTAACCAATGTTACACTTAATATGTAACATTATTAAGAATTTTAATTCATACAGGAGAGAAACCTTATGACAAGTCAGTTCATACAAGAGAAGAACCTTATATCGATGGTTTTATAATTGTAAGCCTCATTAATAAACCTGGTTCACAAGAATAAGCCCCTGTCAAACCTATTGGTTAAAATTAACCATTTTGGTCACAGAGAACTCTTGGCTTCAAAGGTATTACTAAATTAATGCTTAAATCTTCTCTGTTTATTCTGTTTTGTAAAACTGATGCTGATTTCCATCAAATGGCAACATTTATTCTTTGGCTGGATGTATATTCCAGGCATACAGTTTCGTTTCTGGACCTCACTTATTCATGTAGAACACTGTTCTATGATACCTTTGATATGACTCTGTTTTACACTTAATCCTGGTCACGGCACCAAAATGTGGTTACTCTAGCTCAGTTGGGATGTATAGAAATATTTGATCTTCTTGTTTTCACACGTTTATTGATAGGATATTATGTTTCTTAAACAATATCATGCAGGACTTGAGAAAGTGATACACATTGTCTTGGCCCCTTAGTGCCATGACATGGGGCCATGACCTTTGGCATTTCTGGCTATTGAATCATTTGAAATTGTCTAAACATGTCTTTCTTTAAGAAAAGTGGAAGTAGATTTAAAAACAACCCCCTTCTGTCGAGTTATTGATTCATTTCAACTAAATAATTAATTTTGCTAAAACTGACCTATACCCATAAGAGGTAGGAAATGACAAAGTTACCGGTTTTGGATTTTCATGAAATTTGGCTCAGATCAGTAGGATATATATGGCATGTTTTTTTTGATAATATGATATCTTGACAAAGACTAGAACATATCTATCTTTGGAATTTAATGTTGAATGTTTTGTAAATTTTTGAAAAAAAATATTGAAATTTTATAATCACTTCTTCAGAAAACGTAAATCATAATATATCCAAATGTTTTTTTGGTATTAATATAATGCCTATGGTATTTTGGATTTAATCTGGATGATAAATCATAGAAATAAACAAAACTATAGATTTAGGACATGGAAATTTAGAGACAGGTGCCACCTTAAAGGTGGAGTACGTCAGGGTTGCTTCCTAAGCCTTATTCTTAACAATCTAATTCAATACATACATTTTCATAGTTTGTATATAACGAGTCATTATTATGCAAAGTTTAAAGAAAATCCATGCGTGGGCACAGATGCAAGACCCCCTTAGTATGATTGACTGCAAAATAAGTGAAAATAAATGAAGATCACATATTGGCTTGCAAATGTACGAGCTTAGAATAATTTAGTTTAAAATAGACTGCATATTTTGGAAAAACCAAGATGGCGGCCACTTTATAAATGGTGTCCATATAACATTTCCACTTCTCCATCTTGGATGTCATGTTGGATGTTCTCTTTTTTATCCAAAGCCATCAAATAAAATAATTCTTGAAAATCGTTTGCATAAATTCAAACTACATACTTCCAGTTCCAAATGAAAGCAGATATTATGTTATGATTTGCACATTGTTAGCCATCTTTAATACCATGTTGGAAGAATAAGCAACATTAAAGCCATGCTGATAAGTAAGTAACTTGTTTAACAGGACTATTTCTACTTGCTAGAAGTAATTTGCATCAACGTTTATAATTTTGTAAAGTTCAAATATACAACTGCACTTTTTAGATACAAAAGTGGCGGCCATCTTTAAAATACAGCCTCAATCTTGATTTTTTAAAAAAATGAAAGATGATTTTAAGGTATTTAGATATAACTGACGGCTATTTAAGTAAAATTAACTTAAGAAAACATGATATTTGCAAATAAATAATGAGATTATAATGAATAAGTTGAAAAAAGCGGCCATTTTGGAAAAAAAAACAAGATGGCGGCCATTAGGGGGCATTTTCAGCGTGGCACTGACCCTTGATTTGTTTGTATTGTTATCAACTAGCCATGTACCAAGTTTCATGCTTTTATCATAAAATGCACGATTCTTCTCAAAATTGTTACATATCTGCCCCACTACAATAAAACATTTGCGAGTTTACCAAGAAAAAAATACAAAGTAGTAATCATTTTTTTGGATGTTATTTCATGGGAATATGACAACAGCTGCGCTTAGACATGCAGATTTCCCTCAATTCAGGCAGTTACACTAGAAAAAAGCACCTGTCACGGCAAAACTCCAGAACTTTGTTGGATTTGCAGTCCAAACCATTAATTAAATCGCCAATTGCTTGGCAGAGCCATAAACTGCTATGTCACCGGTGGTCTGTGCGCCAGGTGTCATCTCAAATAAAATAAATGCAAGTTTATAAATAAATCATAAAGTCAACAGGTATAGATTTTTTTTACCTTTTACGCCACCACCTGCGCTGAAAACTGCAACAACCAGCTCGTTGTAGCAACCACCGGTGCGTTTACATTGACCAGTGTGGACTTGGGATCTTTTTCTTTTTTTTTTGACTCATAGGAGGTACTGTATTGCTTAAAGCTGCATAGTCTGTAACTTTTGATCTTTTAATTTTAGAACTAATGTTTCTTTTTTTTAAGAACACAGTAAAAAACTAAAATTCAGGTTTATATTTTACCAATGTCGTAAATCTTAACAACTTCTCAGTATCAAAACAACGGTATTTATGTTAAAATTAGCTGTCTATAATTATTGGAGGGACGCAAATAATTACCAACAAGCGAAAACACACCTGTTTTTATAAGATAATTCACTTTTCCGTGCAGTTTTCAGTTATAGTAAACTGATTTATTGTGAAAACATAACTAAATTCTACTTTTACAAATGATTTAAAAAGAAAATAGAAAATTTCGAAAAATGTTCATAGTTGCAGACCTAGTCTCTTTAATACTGGTTCAACCCAGGAAAACAGGAAAACCGTCCCAACTTGACTGAAAAAAGTTAACTGGGTCGTAGACATCGAAGCAAACAAACAAATACACCAAAGCGTCAGTTTTTGTAAGAAGCGGCATATTTAAAAGGTAATGAACATAAATATAACAGTTTCGCTCGAGTGAAAAACAAGTAGGTAGACGTGATCAAGGTATGTGTCCGACACAGACTCATTTGTAAGTCATCAATGTGATTATCAATCCGGATATAAATACAACATCAGTTAACATGACCGAAGAAGGAGAAGGTACGAACGGACAGGATGATAGAAGAGATATCTTATATACGGTGGAAGAGACACCGCCCTGGTATCTCTGTATCATTCTTGGATTCCAGGTACATATACTGTCGTGCCAACCAAGAGTGACAGTGACGTAATATTTTGTTTACAATTATTAAGTAAAATTTAACTTGTACACTTCACTTGAGCTAACACTAATCGATAGATCACGTGTGTATTAATCCTATCCCGTGGATATGATTGATACACAATAGATCTATCGATGATAAGTCCATGATAACTTTGTAAACAAAACATGACGTCACTGTCACTCTTGGTTGGCACGACAGTACTATATTACATATTTAAGGGAATATATTTTTCGAAAGCTCTTACTTGCATGATTTTTTTCCTGTATAAGCAAAAAAAGCCTTTTTATCAAGGCGACGGATACTTTTTGCCTCATTGTTCTATAACATTTATACATCTCACATAGATCACTTTACGCACCAACATACAGCTTTTGAGCAATCCGCAGCATGCTTATCAGTCTTTTAGAGTTACTTCCTGGTTTCATACCGACACGCTGGGCGAACTTTAGAAAAAACAGTTGCATGAACATGAACTACAATTATCCTACTATAATATTTAGAAGTAAAGTCCTGCCGCAATAATAAGAAACGCGAAAATCTGGAATATTATTTTATTAGTTGCATTTTTCCGAACGTTAAGCTCAAATCTGGATTTAGAATACCCTGCAGTGTCAGAAGAAAATTGTTTAAAGAATCTTCTACCACTGCCCTTACCCCTAATCTCCTGGGAATTTCGACATTTTTAGGCTTTCTGAAAAGCGGGGGGAACTTAAACGGTGTAACAGCCATGTGACGGCCTATATATCTGTACTTAAATTTCTACAGGTAAGTGTCAAAAGTATCACACATTTTAAAATTGTGATTGCTTTGTACATGCCAGTTCTTTTTTTTTTTCCTATAGAGATTTCAGTGTTAACATTTGAAGCTTGGCCTGATGAAAAAAACCCTTTCTTAGTTTTTTTTTTCTAAGCGATCAACGCATATTGTGGCTGTCACATGTCTAAGACTACAATTTCGTTCAGTCGGATCTGGTTGGCAGTGGATTTCTGAAAGCCTAAACTGTGTGAGATTTCTGTTCAAATTTGTAACCTGAAAAATTGGACCCCTGTCACATTTAAATGACATTTTCTGTCTTATTTTTGGTATGCTTTCGTGCGCGTCTGTTTATTGATGCCTTGTGGTCCCCTGCTTGCAAAGTGCTGACCTCTTGTCTCTCGTTCATGATGTCTAATTGTGAAGGTGTCACTTTCCAATTGGTATAATGGGTCAGGTGAGGGGTTGATTGTATCGATTCCTGATCTTTGCCCTCTTTCTTACTTTTATGTGTTTCCTCGGGACAACATCCGTAAACCTTTTACTTAATGCATAACCCAGTCTTTGAACAGTCAGATATACTTTCATTTGCTTTACTGGATTGCATTATTTTGCATATAAATGGCAAACAATTCAGGTGTAGCGTTTTCACTTTTGTTCAGTATATAACCAACACGCGGATTACTGACCTGAACGACATCGTATTATTTAGTCAACCGTTGCATATTATTTATAAACTGGGTCAGTTTATGTCCATTCTATCAACAGTAATACTCCCCCGTTGAAAAGAACCAAAAATATGCCAAAATTCCATCTAATTACAGAAAAACACAGCAAAAACACCAAGTTGAAAACTTTGTCAAAAAATACTGCACCTTTTTCTATTCGCATATCGAAAAGTTCTAGAGAAAATAACGTGAAAAGATGCACTTAAAGTCGATTTTTCGCGTTTCTTATTAATGCGGCATTAATGTATGGAACAAGTACCTTTTAGCAAGGTGATCTGACAATGCTGAGGCAGTGGTGTAGTGGTAAGACGAATAACTCATGTTCCAGCTTGCGAGGGTTCGATTCCCACTGGGTATAGTTATTTTAGGTATCATTTTTTAAATTAATATACTTTTTGAGTTATGATCATATTGTTTCTTGTTTATTTTAATTTTGATGGATAGTTGACATGATGTCTGTTTTCAAGACTGATAAGAGATTATTTATGGTCGGAAGCTGATGGCGGTGGATTTAAAACTCCTGCACATTGTTTCTGATAACAAACTCATCAAGGTCGTCCACAGTAAGTAAGGGTGCAAAGATCAGGGGTCGATACAATCAAGTACCACACCCGACCCAGGATACCAATGGGAAAGTTACAAACTCACAGTTAGACACCACAAACGAGAGCCAAGAGGTCAGCCCTTTCACAGGTTTGTATTGTCCCCGTTTCGAACGTTGCGCGACGAAAGTATACCAGTTTCTCGAAGTTCTTTTCCTACTTGGAAAACGGTTCTGCTGCTGACCCGCCTGAAAAGTATGTTGAATATATGATGAGCTGTCCCGCCCTGAGTGTTTCTCGAAGTAGTTTGAAAAAATAGCTACGAGAAATTCGTCTTTAGATTTTAAATGTTTTATTAAAGATTTCTCAGTAGACATCATAGTTCCTATAATATAATGCTTTAAAATGAATTCTATTACATTTAACTTTTACACGTAAGTTTTGTAAAAATCGTGCAAGTCATGATTTATGATAAAAAATGTAAATATTTAAAAAAATATATATTGTATGTCGTGAGACTCGAACCCACTATCTCAACCTTGACAGCTATACGCTCTATCCAAATGGGTAAGCGGGACAGTGATGGATACAGGATTAGAAAATACTTCACTCTGAAATCAATACTTTTCATAATGTTTGCAAATCTAAAATTAGTTTTACGGAGTTATACGAGTTTATACGGCATATTCATGGGTGCCAGTTTACCTTTGTATATCTATACACATGTTTTGGTCAAAACACTTCTAAATATTGTAGTCAGATAATTGTCGTGAGGTAAATTTCACACCATTAAGCACCGAATGGACAACTTACCGTTTTAGACGATTTCTTTCAGCCTCCACATACAGAGCCAGAAAGACTTTCGTTGGATTTCTTTTTCTGAGATGGCGGCTCTGTTTATGAAGTTTCCTACCCGCGTATATGGGTTAAGTTGTTGAACAATTTTAAAATCTTTTTAGTAAATATATAATATCGCCACCAGCGTTACCGTTTTCATTTCGTTTCGGTAAGGGGTAATGAGGGTGTATTTGGCGGTGATGCGTAACTGACTGATTATTGTTCGTGGTGGTGAGGCTCTGGTCTGAATCTCCTCTGTCATCGTTTCGTTTGTCAAGGGAGGTACAGACTGGCAACTCGTCAATCACGAGTCAACTAGTACCTCGGGGTCAGATTGTATGTACTAAGTGTCCTTAAATATGTCCATCAGCGTTTCACTGCTGGGCTGATAGTGGTCCGCGACTTTTGCTGGCTAGGTGTTGTAGTAATTTACTTTTTTCACATCTAGTCATGACGGAATCCAAACACCCTTTATTCTAGATCTTTAGCAAACACAGAAGGTGTAGCTTTATGGGTTTTTTTCAGTTTTTGTTGGTTAACAAAATAAAGAGAGATTTAGTAAAGTGTTTAATTCTTTCAGTTTTCCTTGGTTAACATACACAGGAAGATGTATTTTATTCATAATTTTTCACTTTTGGTTGGTTAACAAACACAGATGATGATGTTCAGTGTATTTTTCTTTTCCGTTTTCGTTGGTTAATTAACAAAGGAAGATGTAATTAAGTTATAATTTCTCAGATTTCCTTGGTTAACAACTACATGAATATGTAATCTAGTGTATAATTAGTTCGTTTTCGTTGGTTATCTACCACTGGAAGATGTTATTTAGTGTATTTGATTAGCTTTCTTTGGTAAACAACCATAGGAATATATAGTCTAGTGTATTTTTTTTTTTCAGTTTACTTTGGTTTATTAACACAGGAAGGTGTAGTTTAGTGTATAATGTTTCGGTTTTCTTTGGTTAATAAGCACAAAAAGGTGTAGTTTATTGTATTTTTTTCAATATTCTTTGGTTGACAAACACAGGAATGTGTAGTTTAGTGTATATTTTTTCAGTTTTCTTTGGTTAACGAACACAGGAAGATGTACATATGTAGTTAAGTGTATATTTTTTCAGTTTTCTTTGGTTAACGAACACAGGAAGATGTAGATTAGTGTATATTTGTCACAACCAAGGAATATGTAGCTTAGTGTATACCTTTCAGTTTTCAGTGGTTAATAAACACAGGAACATGAAGTTTTAAGTATAATCTTTCAGTGTCTTTGGTTAACAAGCACATGAATATGAAGCTTTGTTTATAATTTTTCAGTTTGTGTTTGTTAACAAAAAAAAGAATATGAAGCTTAGTGTATCATTTTTCAGTTTTTATGTATATATTTCCCAGCTTATTCGTTTTGCAACAGTGTGTTCTAATGTTAATGACTCCAACAACAGAAACTAATTCTTAACTGCTAAGTTATTAAAACAATGTTATAGATATCATAAAATTCTAAAAAGCATTTTCTAAATTCTACCACAGACTCTCAGAATTAATTGTTAAATACAACATTTGGTTAAAAAACTCTTCTACAACAAGGCATATCAGAACCTATATTTTTTGGGGATTTACCTTATAAATTCAAACGAATTGTTGGAAACCCTAATTTTAGGGATCAATTCAAAAATATTATCAAACGTTATATAAAGGTTGGATATAACGTGGATGTAATGCGATGGTCTGCATGCCTGGTTTTAAACCCAATCACGGTTTATAGCTATGGTTTCCTCTTTAATTGAATGACAGTGGGTCAGGCCTCAGACTCTATGACGGCTCTGACGTAAAGCTTTATTCGGTGGGTTGGTGCCTGATGCATATCTGTAGCTGGACCCACCGTGGCTCAACTTGAAGTTTTCTTTAGCTCTGACTATCTGTGAGTCGTGAGCCCTTTTCTTTGTTTCATCATAGTGTGTTAATTTTGATTAGAGTGTTTCTCCATGATGATACATTGCAATTGTTAGAAGGCTTCCATGCGAGCTGAACATTTATTGTACTTCAACAACAGCAGAATCCTGGGCGAAGATTTGGTACCAGTAAAATGCATTTAAGCCCCCCCCCCCCCCCCCACACACACACACACACACAGTGGCTTTGGCTGCTGCCCGTTCTTAGGCGGTGGATTTTTTGTTGATGACTTGTTGTTTATTGTTACTCCTATTGTGGGAGTCTGTAATTGTTCTATGTTTTGTTGTACGTTACTTTATGTCCCTTCTAGTTTTGCAATCATTTTGATGGGGTTGAGAGATTCTTTCTCACATACTAAACGCATACAAGATCGAGTGATCCCTTTGTTAGCTCAATGTCAGAAAAATCTGTCCCACATTGCTACCTATGTGAGATAAGTGTAAATAATATGAGATAAGCCACACGAGGCTGGTTGCTAACGCGAAATAACCAACACGTAACATTTTTGGCGCATGGTTGTATTCCTTTGGAAACGAAAGTTGAATTGTTGATCACTTTGGGGCATTCAGGAATATTTCTAATGTTAAAATTTCAACAATTATAGTAGGCAATCACACTTGGTATAAAACAAAATCTTAGCACTTTTACTTTAAACATTTATTCAATCCTTTGAACATGCTGAGTGCATTGCAGTTGACATATTTGACGTGTTGGACAATCATGAATGAGTGACTGAAAGTACCTGAGAGTCTTAAATAAGAAACACATTTTCCTCAACAAGCTTACAAACTCAAGTTACTGTTGTTGAAATGCTAGTTCTTGTAACTTCATTTTGATGAAATAACCATTTGTTCATTGTTTAATGTGCTGTTTATTCGCTGTTTCAAGTTCAGATGTACAGCGCGCGTCATTGACTGTAAATATCGACCTCAGTGACGTCACCAACAGAGAGACATTATACAGTACGGTAGAATTGGTATATGAGAAAAAGAATCGATCATTGGTGTTCAGTGGTTCCAGAAGAAACCCAACCCTCGGGTCCACCGTTCAGTGGGAAACTCGGCAAGCCTCGCTTCCCACTTGAATGTTGGGCTTTCAGTTTGAGATTTTTCTGTCCCCACTGAACACCAAATGATGGATTCTATTTATCTCACATTCCCATTCCAGCCGTGGGAAAGATAAAAATCGAACAGCTGCACGCCGGCTGCAAGTTGGCCGCACGTCTATCTGTGACGTAATTGACATTAAAATGACGTCTGCATGTCGCATATCAGCGAATTCAGGATTTTCTTGAAGCCTTTTCATGTTTTTCCAATATAAAATGTGGTACCTAGTGGTGAGCAAGAAAAAGAATCCATTATTTGTGTGAGGGTGGGATAGAAAAATCCGTCCCTCCGGATCACCTTTTGTCATCACTCGGCAAGCCTCGTGATGCCAAACAGTGACCCTCGGGACGGATTTTTCTATCCCACCCTCACACTCATGATGGATTCGTACAATATTTATGGAGATTGGAGAAAGTTTTCTCGTGAAAAAGTACATATAAACGATTAATTTCATGTGTGGATGGTCGTAAAATTTCGTTAGAAAAGCAATTTTCAAGATACGATCTTTTGCGGTGTCTGTACAACAGCTCATTGAACTCGTGAATATCGGTCAGAACAATTTTCTTTTCTTTATAGCTTCGTTAATTCGTATGTAAACAGTATCACAGATAATTTATTTACCATAATGCTTCATTTAAATATAAAGAATTCTGTCAAATCATCGCTGAAATGCAGGTGCAATAAAGTGAACGTATATAGCCCACAAGCATAAGACGAACATCCTTTTTATAGGGACATAGACAAACAGTCCAGACCCAGATCGGACACATCATAATGCGGCAACAGATCAGAATAATCAGTGATTGCTTAGAGAATGCTATATGATAATTTGGAATAAAAGTTTGTAAAAATATTACTTGACTTTTCGCTTACTGTAAAGGCGGCGCCTAATGAATGCGTAATTAGGACTAGTCAACCTTAGGCATAGGTACAAGCTGAAAAGGAGGCGTGGTTTTATTCAAAAGTAACTGTATCATTTTGTGCTACCACCTCAGTCATTATTTAGTCCTTAAAATGCCAGCAAAATAACTGCATCTGAAAATGTCTATTTAACATAAGCAGGGAGGCAAACATTGTGGACCCAGATCAGACTGCTCCTACAGGAGCAGTCTGATCTGGGTCCACACTGTTTATCTATATAGGCTTCAAATAGTTTAGTGGACGGCCAAAACATACATTTTGTGATTATGCGCTTTAAGGGTTAATAAATGTGAGTTCAGTGTATATACGGTTAGGATTTTCATGAAATGCACGCACGTTTGCGCGGCCCAAAAAGCTTATTAACTCTTTACCAAATGATAAATAAAACCTGATGTTCCTTCCTTAGCATATGAAATAGCCGAACCACACCCAGATATGAATATTAAAGTTGCCGCCTTTACAGTAAGCGAAAAGTCAAGTAATACCAACAACAACATTATCGTTTATATGACATATTTGTACCCGTTTGTACTTTATATTACAGAAACATAACACGGTGTTTTCAATTTAAATATAAAGGTAATGTATTCAAACACCCAGTAAATATGCAGTGCAGATTGTTTTGTTATGCTTTTCGCAGCTAAAATTTCAAAGCCTGAAAGGACACGTTTATTTAACATTATTTTTCTTTGCATTTCGTATTGTATAGCCAGGCCGTTAGATAAAAGGGCGTAAATACTAATTGAGCCGTGGCATGCGAGTTCCAACAATGTGGCATTTTGACAAGTGTAGACTCAAAAGAGTCTCTGCAGTCTCCTTTTAAGCTTAGAAACTTCAAATAATGTTCAGTCAGTAGCCTAACAATCATAAAATACTCAAGCGACTAGCAAAGGCTCTGATCAGACTGCGCGTATGCGCAGGCTGATCTAAGGCTTTGCTGGTCTTACATACCACATTGTTGGAAATCTCATGCACTGGCACAATATTTAAATAAATCTCTGAATCCGAAACACATGCAAGTTGTGGGTGCTCGAAAACCGTCTCATTGAGAATGTTCTTGTAAGCACCCAAAACTGATAAATAAGTAAATGTTCATATTTTATGCTCGCAACTTTTTGATCTCAATCTATTATTAGCCTACAGACTTAAGGATTGACTTAAGGATTTTAAGAGTTCGCCTGCTTTTACTCCAAGGTATAACAAAATCTAATGATTTCAAGGGGTTAAAGTTTACTGTTAAAAAAAGAAACTTATTTGTTTTTGATTAACTTATCAAAAAGAACATATTTGAGTAGCTTGACATTATATGTATAACAGGCGTATAAGTATATGTGCAATAAAATCATTTTGCCTCTTTACGCATCACTGATTTCCGTAGAGTGGACAAATAACGAAACCCAATTTTTATGGTATTTTATCACTCTAGTTAAAATATGTATTCAGTGGGCTTAAAAGTGTAATCATCTGCTGCCCCTGTTTAAATTATAAAGTTTTTATGTCATTAAAGTTATAAAGCTAGGGACTCCATTATATAAGGTCTAAATATTCTTATTTCCGGTTTCCAGATCAAATTGGTGAACTGAGAAGCAATCGTATTTTTTCGTGACTGTATCTGAATAAGCTATGTAAAACTGACAATTCAGTGAAAATCTCATGAAAATCGGACAAGAAATAACAAAAATGTAGAATTTTCTTTGAAAAAGTTGCTCGTATAAACGTTGCAGGAAGATCAATTACCAAGTAAAATAATCGATATTGCTAATTTTGTTAAGAGTGTTACTGCAATAGTATAAGAAGCTTGATATTCACCAGCTCGAAAACACAATTTTGGTAGTACATGGTAGAGATAATCTATAGAAAGGGCAATTCTGAAATAAAAATAAAAAATCGGCACTTCTTTTGTGGATCATTTGTGTTATTTATGTCTTGTGTTTTTCATGCTTTCGCGTCTGTTTATAGCTGCATTGTGGTCACCTGCTGGGAAAGGGCTGACCTCTTGGCTCTTGCTTGTGATGTTTATTTGTATTTTTGTCATTTTCCCATGTAGATGTCCACAAAAACATGGTCGAACTTTTTGAAGGTGGAATCTCCTTTTTATTTCATTGTAAAAAGCTTGGTGCAAAGGTTTAGTATTGCGCACGCTTAACTAAAGGTCTGTTGCTGGCCTATTTAAAGTGAGACAAGAAAAACACTAATAATGATCCATGGTCAGGATTTCTCAAAACTGGACTGGCACCCGGATACTGCGACCAAGGACAGCATGGTAATAGATATTGGTTAGACAACATTGCATACATAATGAGTATCAGTGTTTGTTTTGGTCATGCTGTTCGGGAGACAACCTTATGTTGAACAGATTCATTATTTGCATTCTTGCCTGGCTCAAAATTAGCATTACAAGAGATAAAACTATTTGCACCAAGTGTCAACACCAAACCGTCACATTTCCCGTGGTGTTAATCTCTTTCATATCTGATTTTATTAGAATTTGATTTCTGATTTGTTTGTGTCCCTTTTACAGATTATCGCTACCCTGTAGCAACATAATTATCCCATCTGCTTATGAGAACACTGTTTGTGAGGTCATATGTTACCAAGGTGTGACTGTGACCTAGGTTTCTGCCATTGTAACAGATTTCTAAAGTCTCATGGTAATTTTGAGGATTTCAAATTGCCTATAATAAATTAGATATTCATTGAATTACTCTTTCTATTTTTTTCTTGTAGAAGATGAATGGAGATCGAGGCAAATATATGTACACAGCGTCAAACATTTTCTTCGGTGACGGTTTTCATTTATGTTTTTCTTCAAAAAAAAAAAAGAACAATAAATTTGTAAAATATTGTTATGCAAGTCTTTTATTGGTCTGTCAAGCCTGTCAGAATGCCATTTGATACTTTTGTTAAAGTTCTACGGTGTCCTGTATACACCAACCCAATCTTTGGGGGTATACCCTTAAATGCGTTATAGCAGACCCCAACGTACTTCTTTTGTATTCGTATTAACGCGAAAATAAACTTGACCTATTTTTCAGATTAGTGCTAAAAAGGGATCTGGCGAACTCAAGGTATCTTGCCAGTTACAGAGATAGTTAATCACATGTTTATAATTTTTGCGTTTTCACTGTACATATCTTTTATTCTATCAGAGATATTCATTTGAAATTAATTTACAGACAGGACATGTTTTAGTTTAGTAATAATATGACACTAACAATTTTCATCTCGTAGCGGTATGAAAATGCCACACTGGAACAGTTAAGTGTATAGGGACATTTTAGGGGTAAGTGTGTATTTGCCGTGCCTGGTCGTTAACTTAAATGCTTATCGAATCAAAATGAGCTGTAACTTGGCACCACTTCATCTAATTTCATAAATATAACAAATATAAATTCATATTTAAAAAGCTTCATTGTTGTTGTTATTTTGTTTTTGTTTTCAGTAAATATTTAGGTGGTGCTTAACTTTTGACGCCGTGTATATATTTTCGTTCATATTTGTGAATATAGCGAGAACAGCTGTGGTGAAAATACTTTTTGTAGTAAAACTTCTTATCTAAATCTAATGGAGGCCGTTTAGTGAAGTAAAATGATTAAGAAGATATAATGTCAACTAAATCAACTGATTATTGGACCGCAACCAAATTTGCTGGGTACATGCATTGATATAACATTCCAACGTACACTTTTTGCATCTATACAAACATGTTCCCAGAAAATGGGTAAGGCTAAATATGGTCTGTCGGAGAATTGGTTTCACATTACCCAACTACCAGAAGGCTAAACGAATGGAATACGCACATGTTAAAGTTCTTAGTTAACGTGAAAATCTATTCAAATGATTATCTGCAAAATCAGATTTTGCTTTACACGGATTATTGTGTGGTTTTGATGGTTACGTATTTTGTTTTTACTTTTGTGTATGTTATTATTATTTTTTAAAAAAGTGAGAGTGGGTATGGTGCGTAAGGCAGGGGTATATATTTTGAGCTGAAAGGGGTTATCGATGGAGGACATCGCAAATATCCAAACTTACATTATATACCGCATAGTATGTCATTTAATGGCAATGACCGTTGTCCCCAAGGTAATACCAGTAACCAAAACCTGTTTCGTAATCTACAAGTCATTGGAAATCAGTATCCCAAATTTTGAACCACTTACATCTGAAAGTGTTTGCCTTGTAAGCGATATAGAGAGATTTTAAGTATGTTGACCTTGACCTTTGGTTCAGTTTCCATTCCTGAAATATAAACGCTTTATTGTTATTTACCAGTCACTCCATAATATTAACTGATTTGTTTCAACATAACTTGATAAACGTTTCCTATCCCTAGGCATGTTACCTTTATCAGGCAATGATGACATTGCACTGTTAGAATGACGTCGCTAATGACGTCGAATCAACATAAAAAATAAAAAATGATGCCATAATTGCTAGTTTGAAGAGTGTTCAACAATGGGTAAACTGATAAATAGAATACCAGGTTCGCATCTTTTGATATCAAGTTTACCAGGCTCGCCTTTGAGAACGCAAGTTGAATCCCTTGGCAAGCCTCTGGATGTCAACAAGCGTTCTCAAAGTCTTGCCTGGTAAACTTGATATCAAAAGACACTCACCTGGTATTCTTTATCTATACACCTCAGGCAAACATTGAGTCAAATATGAATATCCTCCGTCAAAAATGTAAGAGTAGTTCAAAAGGCATTGTAGTTCCATATATAAATTAATCAAATGTTAAAACAATATCATACCAAACTATGAAGAAATTTACATGAATTATTGAGAAATTAAATCAATTTTTGTGGAAAGTATGAGACAAATATTCCATTTTACGTCAATATCTGGCTTCTGTAACCTTGACCAAAAGAAGGTCATTTCAGAACTATGGTTATAATTTTGTAACTATAGTGTTCTATGCAACATATATCTATAATAAAAACTAATTTTTAGCAAAATGAAGCAATTGGTCAATAACATATAAATTTTATTTTCAAAATTTCCAATTTACGACCGAAAATATTAAAATTCTAGTGACCTTGACCTTGGCTTTTAACTTATCTGACGATCTGAAAGAATAAAATATTTAGTCTAAAGGCATTGTTATTATGTATACCAAGATTAAATGTAAAACAATATTACACTAAATTATGGAGAATTTGGACTGCTTATTTTATATTAATTTCTTCCTTGTGTGACCTTGACTTTGACGTTTAAAAGGTTATTTAAGGTATATTGTCATCTTTCCTAACAGTGGTGTACTGTGCAACATATTTCTAATAGAAAAAATAAACATGACTGAAATTAAAAATAGTAAGTGAATATAAACAGGAACTACCACAATCACAAACTGCAGACAAATCCATGGCGTCGTGAGGAAGAGCCATAGAACAATCATCAGACACCAGGGAGACTAACAAAGCAAAACAACCTGCTCTATTTCCCCTTGAGATGATTGCAAAACTATAATAGACATAAAGTAACGCACAATAGAACGTATAACAATTACAGAATCCCACAATGGGAGTAACAATCAACAACGAATCAACAGCAACAGAACCACTTTCTTAGAACGGACAGCAGCCAAGGCCACTGGGGGCTTAAATGCATTTTACTGGTACCAAATTTTCACCCTATATTCTGTTGTTGAAACACATAAAATATGTTAAGCTCGCATGGAGGATTCCTAACTATTCCCATCGTCGTACAATTGAAGAGGAAACCATAGCTATAAACCGTGATTACGTTAACAACCAGGCATGCAGACTGTTGCATGACATCCAGGTTATATCCAACCAACTTTTTTTATAACGTTTGTTAATCTTTTTGAATTGATCACTAAAATTAGGTGTTCCAACAATATTTTTGAATTTGTATTTTAAATCACCATAAAACATAGGTTCTGATATGCCCTGTTGCAGAAGAGTTTTTAAACCAATATTGTTTTTAACAATTTACTCCGAGTGTCAGTGGTAGAATTTATAAAATGTTTTTCAAATGTTATGATATCTATAACCTTGTTTTAATAATTTAGCAGTTAAAAATAGGTTCTGTTGTTAAGGTCACCAACATTAGAACACACTCTCGCAAAACGAATAAGTTACGAATTGTATACACCAGAGAAGAAGGCGAGGAACATCTCCATCAAGAAATTGAAAATTTACTATTTCAATTTAAAAATCATCCCGTTTATCATAAATCTTTCATAAGAAATTGGTTATCAAATATGGTCATTTTTTTCCAATTTACGACCAAAAATATTAAAGTTTCAATGACCTAGACCTTGACCTTGAAGGCATCTGATGGATAAAAATCACTTTAAAAGGTATTATAGTTTTGCGTATATAAAGATGGAATAAACAAAACAAATCACACCAAATTATGGAAAATAGACTTAAATATGGTAGAAAATAGCTCATTTTATGTCAAGTTCCTGCTTCTGTGACCTTGCCCTTTAGCAGAACAGTTTTAGCAGAATGTCTTTACATTTCCAAACATTATTGTAATCTGCAACATATTTCCACATTTAGAAAACAAACATGTCCCTTCAGATTTTTATGAGATCATAAATACAGCCACACATAAATTTGCTTTTTATGACTATACACTGATTGTTGGTAACCCTATAAATTTGTGATATTCTAGGGGGCCATCCTCTGCTTAGTACTGGTGCAACCCAGGAAGACGCGACTGGAAAAGTATTGACTAGGTCCGGTATTACAATGCCTCCTTAAAGTTAAGGAAGACTTAAGTTAAGTATTGATTTTTCAAGATGCGAAAAATAATGTTCTAAACTGATTAAAATCAAAATAGTTTCAATTCTTCTGTAAATCTCAATGATATCTTTGACCACAAGTACTGCATCGATACAGGCAATTTATTTAGCATTTAATATAGCGTGTTGAAATGTCAATACTTAACTTAAGTCTTCCTTAACTTTAAGGAGGCATTGTAATTCCGGGTCTAGGACATTAACTTTAAGCATAAGCTTTAACAAACTTAATGCACTCAAGTTACTAGCGTCAGTCTATGGTTGTGACAAGTCTTATCGCCTGAGCTGTTAACCCTTAAAGCGTCATCTATAATTTGCAGCAGACGACAATTTATAATTTTGCCTCTTTTTAAAAAAATAACATGAAATAAGGCACAGAGGATCTTACATTAGTGCTCATGTTTTATTTAATGTATTAAACGAGTTGGGGAAAAGAGATAAAATGCGAGGCTTGCCGAGCGTTTTATCTCTTTTTCGCAACGAGTTTAATAAATTCAATAATACAAGAGCACGAATATTAGATTCTATTTATCATATGATATTAAGTCATTTCTGCCGTTCAGACGTTATAATTTTGTCATTATGTACGCAACGTTGTTATGGACGTCATAATGTTTCCCGTAAATCTATAAATCTCTAGTGGTTTATCGATTTTGTTGCATGGCGTTATTACACTCCCAGACACGACGTTATATGATAAATGATAATTCATGAGAATCGTCTGCTGGCAGATGATTCTCATGAAATAGCATACCTTATTTTTTTAAAACTAGGAAAGATGTTGCTAAATTTGTCGTCTGCTACAGTCGTGATTGGCGCTTTAAGGGTTAACTTTTGCATATTAGGCCAGAAAAATCTTGCTAGAAATTGATGGTATTCAGTTTAGAAGAAAATCGGTAGATGACAAAACGTATGCAAAACGACACAGAAAACATCTCACTTTGAAGTTTTATTATAAACCTCTACATTTGAATTAGCATGACAAAATAGAAAATTTGAAACCGAGAGGTCACAGAAACATAGAATGTACTTCTGATTTCAGCATTATTTAACAGCTCTTGGTGGAATAATTTCTGTGCCTATTCTACTCAGTAGCCACTTCTGTATGGACGAGGATGCTGTGGGACTCAGTGAACTCATAGGAACTATATTCTTTGTCTCCGGGCTTGTAACAATCCTTCAGTCTACATTCGGTGTGAGGTAGGTATTTGTTTGTTTGATTTGATTATTTATGTCTCAGTCAACACGTTTCAGGTCTTCCTGGGTTGAACCAGTACTAAGCAATGATTAATTTGTCTTACTCAAGGACACAATGCAGCGACACCGGTGAGGCTCGAACCCGAACCCTTCGGTCTCGAGTGAAGCACTCTACCACTGAGCCACTGCGCTCTAATGAGGTCAGTATTACTTTACGTACAGGAATATGAGCTCGATTGAAACTCTTTGCCTGTACGTAATTTTTAAGCAGCTTAACAAGCAATAACACACCAAACTATCTTTCTATCTATCTATCTATCTATCTATCATTTCTGATCATGAACAGAAGTGAATGATTATTTGGAATTTTTGACAAAACCTACGTCTAAGATTTTCTTGGTAATCGTTGCTGGATACTTCAAATAGGGCACAATGGTCAGGACTTCAACGGACGGAAGCAGATGGGTTAGAGGTTTATGATAATCCACACCCAACCCGTTCCTCTTTCATTATTGAATGGTGCCTCACCGGCATCACTGCGTTGTGTCCTTGAGCAAGATACATTAATCATTGCTTAGTACTGGTTTAACACCGGCCACAACTAAAAAAATTGTTGACAAGAATGCCAATAATTAAAAGAAACAAAGATAGAATCTTGACTGATACTCTATCCAAAGTTCCAACTGAATATGCGCAAAATAAGTGTTATAATAGAGAACAATGAAACCTGTCTAAGCGGCCACTCAAAAAAAGATCAAATGTGGGTTTTCAAGACCGGTTATTGCTCAATATAGGTCAAAAGTATTGCACAATGCTTCAAGAGAGCATTCTGCAATACTTTCGACCTTCATTGAGCTACCATTTGTCTTTAAGACCTTTTTTGTCTATTTTTGAGTGGCCGCTTAAGACAGGTTTCAATGTATATCAATCCATTGTGTGCCAAACTAGAGACACTCTTATAGAAACACCTGTTACCCCATTCTCCTAAAGAAGAGGTCTTCACCTCTTCACGCAAAAAGTAAAATAATGACTTTGATGTTTCTTGCCTTTTTGTGCAGCGTCGGGTCTGTGTTTTCTTGTTCCCTGAAACTTTGTCCTCGCCAAAATCTCTAGATTTGCTTCAAAACCAGTAAATTAAGCTTGTTTTCCATCATCATCCAGCCAGTCCATGGTTTGAAAATGGCTTAAATCTATAGCTTATAATGTCCAATGTTGCTGGCATCTGGGTAAGCATTTCATTAGCATACGAGATTGTGAGCCTAATGACTCAACTTTGAGCAAGCATTTTGCATCTTTTTGCATTGAAAATAAACATCTGCAGCATCGTACACGTTTACCAGTGCTGTTCACTTTTAATGATCAGAATGTCTTCCATCATCTCGTACTATCTAAGGTTTAAATATAAGTCAAAGCCATGCTTACGAGGAATGATCAAATACGAATACAAGTGGCTTCATAACTTTCGTCACATATATGCTACGACAAAATGGTATATGTTTCTATAAAGGATTATATGTTTCCTTTAAACTGGCACCAGACCTAGAGAAACATACAGTATACTTATCGAGTTATAGCCCTTTGAATGAGGGTTACTTTAGTATACTAACAAACTCACAGCTTCGAACGAACAGTGATATATACGAGCGTACAATTCTTCGATAAACCGGTGAAATTTCTTGAAAATTTTAAGAAAGTATCCCCATATACTTATTAAATGATTCTGTGAAAGTTGCGAACATCCGACATGTTTTTGTCTAATTTCATCGAATCGTTTTCACTAAAGTCTCTTTATGTTGCAAATAAATGGTAAACAAAACACCACCTTTCAGTTTTCAGTCAAACTTTTCTCTAACAAAATGCACGAAGCAACATTTAAACTAGTTTTAACTCAAATACAATATGTTGATCGCTCATACGGAGTTGTTGCTACAAATCATTGAAAGATAGTGGGTAATTTTTAAACGATGAAAAGCATTTTTATTTAGTCAAAACTGCTTTAGGTGAAGGGGTAATAGAACTTAATATACTTAATTTTGTTGCCATATTATTGCGGTTTTAATCTAAAATTGAACGTTAACTTTAAATTTTACCAAAATAAGCATTATTTACAATAAAATCACTCACCTGGTCTTGACGACTAGACAGATTGAACATATTTTAATTAATGTAAACACGTCATTAAGAAGCATAAAAATGGTTGAAAAATTATGTAAAATGTCCTAACTCTGTAAATAGAGGACGGTGCGTTTTGAAAACTTCTTTCTGATATATTAAGCAGGTTTTAAGCAAAACGCAAAGAAAAAGACACAGCGATGTTCATTATTGCATCACCAGTAGATAACTCAAAATGACGTTTATCATAAAATTAATGACGTCACAAACGTGCCTGTTTACTCGAGATTGAAACATGATTTTATAAACTTTTTCCCGCAAGAAACTTTGTCAATGTACCTTAAACTTGCATCTAAAATTTGGTGTCATTTTGTCTCAAACTTACAAAGATATGACACTATATACGCACATGTACCAAAACGTGTATGGCAATTTCCCTCAGAAAAACTTTAGTATACAGGAATGACCTTTTTTATAAGGGTCTGTAACTCGAGAAATATAGTGAGTGTTTCTTTATGTTTGGTGCCATTTTAAAGACAATAGATAATTCTTTCCAGAAAGGTATGAAATTTCGTCGTAGCATATGTGAAGAAAGTTATGATGCTACTGGCATTCATATTTGAACAGTCCTCGTAATTTACTGGTGTAGCTTAAAAGATGCACCATAGAACAATGCAGCGCGCTGAACCCCATAATAAAACTACAACTATACAGTTTTGTTTTCTTGTCCGTGTTACTACCTTTGTTTGTCTGTGGTCTACTGGTTTTTTTAAACCCTTAAAGCGCCAAAAAAATGCATCTAAAAATGTCGTCTACTGAAATCGTCTGCTGCAAATAATTGCGCAGCATTACTGACAAATTAAGTGTAGAAGCAAACGGCGTAGACCCAGAAGAGACACTGATCTGGGTTCATACCGTTTGCCGTAGAGGCTTCAAAAAATTTCAGCAGACGAGGAAAGCAGACGACTTTTGTTGCGAATGGCGCATTAAAAGTTAAGGCTTCGTGGATTAAACTGCGAGTGTGGCATTTTCTGATCATACCCTCTTGTTTATTTAGATTTCGTTCAAAAAAATATTTTCAGGCTACCCATCGTTCAAGGAGGGACGTTTACCTTCGTTACACCGACCATTGCTATTCTTGCCCTGAAAAAGTGTCCATATGCAGACGCCAGAGCAGGTACAGTCAGGGTATACAGTTATTTTGTTACCTGCGCATCCTGCATCTTTTGCGCACAATTTTGTCTCTGGGGTGCAAGGTTTTTATTTCAGTGAGTCCCAGGATGCAATAGTATTGCAGACATGTCATTAAAAATAGTGTTCTGGACTCATACCTTTGCAGTTGGACTCGTTCATATTGAGAACAACGAGTCCCAGGACCCATAAGCCCAAAATTGTAAATGAATCACTGGGTATAGTAAGTAGGTGCAATTTCTGCTTAACCCTTAAAGCGCCAATCACAACTGCAGCAGACGACAACTTTTGCGCCACCTTTCCCAATTTCCGACAAAAATAAGGTATGGTATTATATGAGAACCGTCTGCCAGCAGACGATTCTCATGAAATATCATGCCTTATTTTTTTATTTTTGAAAAAGCGACAAAACTTGCAATCGTCGTCTGCTGCACATTATAGGTGGCGCTTTAAGGGTTAACTCAAGGTGTCTGAACCAAATTACAGAGAGGAAATGGATGCATGAAGCAAACAGTCACATACTAGGCTGCTCCATAAATAATTTGCTCAATAAAGAAAACATATAGTCCGTGACTTGTGATTTCCAACAATGTGGCCTTTTGACATGAATCGACTCAGACAAGCCTGTGCAGCCACCTTCAAAGCTTAGAAACCCAAAATCGTGTTTGGTCAGTAGCCTTAGAGTCATAGATTATATAAGTGATTTACAAAGGCTCTGATCAGATTGCGCGTATGCGCAGACTGGTCTGAGCTTTTGCTGGTCGCACATACCACTACGTCGGAAATCTCATGTTATGGCTCTTTTGCTCAATAAAGAAAAGAAATAGTCCGTGGCTAGACTGCTCCTAGGTTTTACATCTTATGTATTGCCTTTATGTTTAAAGAATCCTTTTTTATGTTTTTACTTGTCATACTTTGTTATTAATTCATCTGCTAAAATTACATTAAAATATATCAGTTCTTACTTATCTTTATCGGCAACCCCGGTGCAAATAAAGTTAACCTTGCCCCCAAGAACAACTTTTATAAGCCCTTGGTATCCACTTGTAATTAAAGCGAAAATCATAACTATAAACTGTGAGTGGGTTTACAACCAGTCAAAATGGAGCTGTAGAAAACTTAAACAAGCAGCATCTATATATAATACTTACTTGATCATAATTGAGTCCCATTAAGAGAAAATATATTTTCAGATTATATCAGATTGGCCCGCTGTGCTACACTCTGAGATTGGCTAGAGTGGAATATTAGTACCTAATCAGGAAACAACAAAAGTGCGTGTCAGACAGTTCGGATATTAAAACGGATCTGCATGTTTCTGCTCTTAAATAAGTAAAGCCGTTTGTAGTGTGCCCTATAAGAAGCCCAAGAGGCATTTTGATTCTAATTATAGTTTACAATTTGATACCTCTATTTCATTTAGTGAAAAAAAAAGTCTGTGTTCATACGTCCTACTCACTTATGTTGTTGTTTAATGGACTTGTTGGGTATGCTGATTACATAAAGAAGCTGTTTTCAATGCATTTTTACACAAACTGTGCACTTAAGTGACCTTTATTTCTTACCTGGCCTGTAGTGACACTATCAATGTCATTTTGCATGGCTTCTAAACCACTCACATGCAGTTGTAATGATAATTTTGTATTGATAGATTGGTACGACACCAATAAAATTGTAGCATTAACATTACATACATTAACATAGAATTTGAGAAATTTGCACTTAAATGACCTTTAAGATTGCACGGATATACGCTCAGTTGTTGTCTAGGTCATGTAATAAATGCAACAATTATCTTAAGTACATCCTGGATAGCGTCAGTGAATTTAATGCATGCTATATAGGCGGGAGATGACAAAGAAAGGAGTAATGTGTGTATTATATTGTTATTTTGCACCCAGTTGACCTCTGACCTAATTCTGAGTCACAATGACATTTCCAGACTTCACATCCACCCCTATCGTATTTACTACACGTCTATAAATATAATTAGCATGGATTCCAGCTCGACTTAATTTTGCCATCAAAAGTGAAAATAAGCCTCTTTTGTTTAAATGGACGGCCAACTATATGGGGGAAAATCAAAATCAATCACGTGATGTAGAATGGACGGCAGCTCATTAGATATATCACCAGTATAGAAACAAACCATCAATGATATTGAAAAGAATTATGGCAAGATAATTCAGAAATTAACAAAGAACCAGTCAACTGAATTCTGAAATAGTTTCTCCAGATAGACTCGCTTGCTTGTGCTTTTAAAGAACGTGTCTAAACGATGAGAGAAAATCCAGACTTGCAATTACTATCACCTCTCATGTACACAAAATTAGGATATAGATAAAGGCTCATCATTTAGCCTCGCTGGATACGTTTACATGGGCGCTGTTTGGAATTTTTTCTGCTTTTGCTATTATACCAAAATTGCATGTTGTGGCTCCGATATAAGCTCCCGTGAGACCGGATGTATGCTTATAAAACGCCAACTGAGGGGGAAATGGGAACTTCAAACAGTGTTTAACTAGAGGATATCTCGCATCTCACTAGGATCTGCACTGTTTGCTATCATAGAAACCGTTTTCAGCAACTAAAATGAATTGAAATTTCAAATAATGAAATGTAGCCATTTCAAAATTGAAATATGGCATATGTATTCAATTTGACAGTTCTTTGGGAGCGCATTGGCTCAGTGATAGAGTGCTTGACTGGAGACCGAGAAGCCGTGGGTTCGAGCCTCACTGGCATCACTGCGTTGTGTCCCTTGAACAAGGCACATTTATCCTAGCTTAGTACTGGATCAACCCAGGATATATACCCGTCCCTGTTTAACTGAAAGACTGTTGATGGGACGTAAAGAATCAAATCAAACAAACAAATTAACAGTTCTTTGATTCATAAACTATAGTGTTCATCTCTTTCTCTTTTGTTTTGTTCAGAGACTAGTAATGAGAGTCTGTCAGACTTGCCAGAAATAGGTGGAGAGGAACACAGAGAATTATGGCAGCAAAACATAAGAGAGGTTTGTATTGGACTTAAGAGGGACACAGCTCAATTCCAAACTATAGTAATATACTGAAAGACTTTAAAAACGCACCACTTGCTTAAATGCTAATTTATGACAAAAATTTGATAGTTTCATCATGTGAAAATTAAAATTGACAAGTTTCGTCAATTAGCTTGCATCCAATAAGAAAATCGAAACGCTGTGGCTTATGATTGCCGTGACGTCGCGATAATTCTTAGGCAACTCAAATTCAAAAAATCACAGAGTACCTTTACCTTCCATAATGAACGAAAACAAGTTTTCAAACCGATGTTTGTTCTTGAAAGCAAAAGGAAAGACAAAACCAAATCATGAAGTTTTAAGCCTCTGGCAACGTTCATTACGTCTACATGACGTCATTGATTTTTGACGTAATTGGCCGTTTATATCCTAAGGATCAGGAGTATTCGAAATATTTTTGTTGCCAACAGATACTCCTCAATCAGTTTCATAAAAGACAAAAGTATCGCGACTTGCGCGGACGTCACCCGTCTGTTATTGATGTTTGAAAATTTAAGACTGACGTTAGCAAAGAAACGCTGCAAGTGGGAGTGTAATAAACCGATTATTTCTGAAACCTTTTGTGTTTTTCCATTTGTTAAGACATCTGGCTACCACCTAAAAGTGTTTGTTTTCAAATTGAATCAAATTCACATTTGTCAAACGACAATTGTTGAAAAACACTTACGTCGATATTACGTCAGAATGAACAGCATGAGCAAATCGAGATCATGGCAAATCATAGTCCATTTTGCAAAAGGATAAAAAATGATAAAGAAAATATCCCCAAATTAATCATGTGGAAGAGACAGAGAATGTAAAATGGTGCGTTTTTAAAAGGCAGATACATATCTTACTACACTTAAGAGTGGCTATTTGGAATCGGTGTCGCCAGTCAGCAATTTCAGTCAGGTTGGGTGTTAAATCAGTATCTAGTAGAGGATAAAGTGTCTTGCTTAAAGACACCGTGCCTCCGGTTAGGCTCACAAAAAGCGAACCCTCGATTCATAGTAATGAAGAAGGCAATGATCAGAAATCGATACAATCAAATAACACACCTGATCTGTCATAATGCCCTCTACTAAAGTCAAGCACTATTACAATAAGACACTGTGCTCTTCTATTAGCAATATAGTCCGGCAGAATTTTGGCGATTTTTAGGAGGACCTATAACTTGATTTTAAACTTTTTTTCTTTGTTGATTCTGGTAGTGCATACATTGTCCTTGAAAAATCCGAGTGATGCCTTTCTTGCATCATTGAGCATTTCCATATATCCAAGATGGCGTCCAAGATGGAGGCCAATTATAAGTGAAAATATTGTGTGATATGGAAAACTTGTCTGAAACCCATTTGTCAGCTATGAAGTTGGAAACTAAAGGAAGACACTTAGCATGTAACCAAATAAAAAACAATAAATAAGAATGCGGACAAGATGGCAGTTTATTGCAAAAATATAAGAAATATTCCATGAAACCGGCAAACTCCAGAGATTTGCATGCAAACTTTTACTGATTCTTCAATTACAAATATTATCGTTGGAAATTCCCAGTGATGCTATTCATGCATCATTAAGAATTTCATATATTCAAGATGGCGTCCAGGATGGTAGCCGACAAGTTTTTTAAACCTGTGGGAGCGTCACCTCGCCTGTAGGCATGTCTGATGGATTTGTGACAGACCAGATGCCTTGCCCGATAGAGCGGCACTTTACAAACACACGTATCTGAATAAATGAACCCAGCATGCATGTCTGATAGAGTTGCTCTGTGCATGATGCATATCTGAGAGTGGCACCGGATCAGCAGACATGTCTGATGTAAGAATAGCACCAGACATGTAGCCATCCTTCTTCCATCTACACTCGGCTAGTAAAATGTTGGTTGCAGCGGCAATTGACCAGTAGGCATGGCCTATAATTACAGGCATGATTTATAGTGATGAACCACATCAACAGGCATTGCTGATAATGAGACACCACACCAGAAGGCATGTCTATAGTGAGGCAACACACCAGCAGGCATGGCCGATAGTGAGCTACCACACCAGAAGGCATGGCATATAGTGAGGAACCACACCAACAGGCATGGCTGATAGTATAGTGAGGCACCACACCAGAAGGTATGGCCTATAGTCAGGCAACACACCAGCAGGCATGGCTGATTGTGAGGCACCATACCAGAAGGCAATGCCTGTAGTGAGGCACCACACCAGAAGGCATGGCCTATAGTGAGGCACCACACCAACAGGCATGACTGATACCGGGGACTGATAGTGAGGCACAACACCAGAAGGCATGGCCTATAATGAGGCACCACACCAGAAGGTATGGCCTTTAGTGAGACACCACACCATCAGGCACGGCTGATGATGAGACACCATGCCAACATGTATGGCAGATCGAGAAGCACATCACCAGCAGACATGCATGGTTGAGTGGCAAAAGATCGGCAGACATTATTGAGTGGCAACGGTCCAGCATGCATCCATCTTGCAGCAGCACTCAACCAGTAGCGGTGTTTGTGGCAGTAAATACACTAGGCCAGTAGGCATATATGTTGCTGCTGCAACAGCAGTTAGTTGGCATGCCTGATGGAGGGGCATCGGTGGAGTAGCTTTTCTCTGATTTTCAATGGACCAGGAGGCATGTCTGATTGAATGGTATCAAAGTAAGTAAGGGTGCAAAGATCAGGAATCGATA
This sequence comes from Loripinus fragilis, assembly GCA_964019695.1. Taxonomy (NCBI): domain Eukaryota; kingdom Metazoa; phylum Mollusca; class Bivalvia; order Lucinida; family Lucinidae; genus Loripinus; species Loripinus fragilis. Next base: position 57,357,490 of record OZ026527.1, on the reverse strand, counting down.
CAATCAATACAATCCGCAGGCATATCTGTTTAAGTTTCACCAAACAGCAGTCATGTATTACCACCAGGTCATCACATCAGGCATCCTTACCATAACACGTGTTTAATTATGTTGTACTGAACAGCACACATGCCTGTTAACGAGACTCGGGGCCAGCAGGCATGTGTGTTAGTTACATCGCACTAGCAATAATGTATGTTACAATGGCACCCAACTATTAGGAATGCTGGGTACTGTTGTACTGGATCAGCAGGTATGTCTTTTTAAGTTGCACCCGGCCAGTGCGCATATTTGTTCTACTTGCGCCAGACCAGGAGCACAGCCATCATTGCCACAGGGTCAGCAGACATACACTGCTCAAAATATTTAAAGGAACACTGCCGGTTTTGCCATAGCTCACAATACAAATGCACTCATAGCCCGACCCATAGCGAGAGTTGGATTAATAAGGCAAAAACATGTTTGTCCTGTGATTCGCTTGGTTACCCATCAGTGATGATGTTTCTTGATAAAAATGAAGTAATCCCTTTCCAGAAATCTCCCATGGAACGCTTTAAGTAAAAATGAAATTTTGTTAAAAATGCCCCTTTTTCCAGAACCAAATTTTAAGACGATGTTTTCAATCAAACACCACAGCAGTATTCAATAGCATTTTAATGTTGCAGAAGTCATAAAGTTAGTCTATTAACAAATTCCCGAGATTCTACAGAGTTTTAGAAAACCCGTCATTTTACAGAAAATTAAAAATTACAAAGTTTGAGCCATGGACTTGAACAGCGATTGTTTTGTCAAAAACTGTTTTTGCTCCAATACTTTGACTATCTTTGCAAAGATAGCAAAAGAAACTGGGTTTCTGCCTTATTGTCTAGTGAAATGCATGGCTTGTCTATCGGCCAGGGGTTAACATTATTACCTATGGAAAATTATCAGGTGTTCCTTTAGATATTTTTAGCATTGTATTTACCATTACGCATATTTGATTATGTGGCACAGAACCAACACATATGTCTGTAACCAAGCGGGTTTTTTCTGTAACAGCCTCACGAGACTAGCAGGCCTGTTGCAGCACCCATGTCTTTACTTCTTTGATCTTAAACAGCAGGCATGTTTGTTTCAGTTGCACCGACCACCTGACATGCCAGTTACAAGTGCACTCTACCAGCATGTATGTCTGTTAGAGTTGCATCTCACCAGCAGATATGTTTGAATCAGTTGCAACTGACATGTTAGCACATCTGTAGTTGTGGGGGATGAACCAGCAGGTATATCTGTTACACCTGCCTCAGACACACAGTTATGTCCCTATGCTCGTACTCAACCAAAGGGCTGGTAAGCACAATAGCACGAGACCATCAGTCATGTATGTTACCGTTGCACCTGACCAGCAGCCATGCCTTTATAATTTGCTTGCTATCAGCATGCATGTCTGTTACAGTTTCATCTTATTGGCATCCATGTATATTACTTTTGCACCCGACCATCAGCCATGTCTTTCGCAGTTGTGCCTAACCAGCAGTCATGTCTGATACACTTGCACCTACAAGCTTTCATATTTGTTATAGCAGTATCCAACCATCTGTGCTGTTTGTTGCACTTGCACCAGACTAGTATAGTAGTAATGGTTGTAACAATTGCACAGGACCAGCAGGCCTGTATTTTACAGTTACACCCAACCAGCAGCCAAGATCGTAAATAAACATCTGCAGCATACATATCACTTACTAAGGGTATTCTGTGTTGATAAACTGCACTTCATAACTAAATAGTATTTTCTCTCTTATTTAATTAATTTTATCCATCCATCCAAATACCACTTTCCAGCTGAATTTTTTCCGCATGTAGTTTTAAAAAAAAATTGTACTTTCAGCAAACACTCAGTGATATCTTCCATTCAGTATACATTGGCTTTTATCTCTTTAGCAAATTTTATGAGAATACTATGATATTATGGTATTATCAGATCCGGCCAAAAGTGGTCTGGTAAGTGGATCATGGATTGATGGATACGATTACCAGAACAAAGACAAGAAACATTACCATTACGAAAAATAAGAGTCTGTTATTTTTTCCGTACAGAGTATCATAGCAAAAACCATGTGATTCCCCGCCCGTTAATTGCTGCCATTTTGGACGTTATCTTGAATATTTTACAACACTGAAAACAACAACAACATGTCAGTCGAATTCTCCAAATATAACCGCTGATGAAAACTATCAGAAAATAGTTATTAACTGCGATTTTGAACTCAGGTTGAATTTAGCTTTAAAGTGGTGGCCATCTTGACCACCATCTTAAATATTTCAACCTTCTGAACCAAACCAATGTTCCATTTTAATCGTTTGTCTCATTAGGCCTCTAAACATCCATAAAAAGTCAAAATTAAAATGCCTTGTATCGAATTTGTTGGTCAGATAGGTCTTAGGAGTCTATCTGGCGGCCATCTTGGACGCCATCTTTAATATTTCAACCCACGGAATCAAACCAATGTTCTATTCTAATCGTTCGTATCATTTAGCCTCTAAACATCCATAAAGATCAAAATTAAAATGTTTTTTTTATCTAGTATGTTGATCAAATAGGTCTTAGGAGCCTAACTGACGGCCATTGTGGACGCCATCTTTAATATTTCAACCTTCTAAATCAAAACAATGTTTCATTTTAATCGTTTGTATCACTTAGCCTCTAAACATCCATTAAAGGTCAAAATTAAAATGCTTTTTATCGAGTATGGTGGTCATATATGTCTTAACTGAGCCTAACTGACGGCCATCTTGGACGCCATCTTTAATATTTCAAAAAGCTCAATGATGCCGGAGTGGCATCAGTTGGATTCATCAAGTACACTGCCTGAACAACAAGAATCAACAAAGAAAAAACTTTAAAATCAAGTTCCAGGTCATTCTGTTTTTCTACCGGACTAATATGTCCCTCTTCTCCACAAATATGTAGATATGGAAATATCCTTATAGTATAACGAACTTATGCTGTCTAATGCCTCAGTTGCAGCATATCTCTTTTCTTTCGCCGTGTTTACAGTCATTCAACAAAGTAGCAAGTGACTCGAAGTACAATCTACCAACCCTGTGGTACAAAAAGCCCAAAGCTAGCGGTATTATTATCTACCTTGCGGTACCTTGTACCAAAATGTCGTCGCCTTGTGCACCTTGCAGATATTGCGCCTTGATAGCATATTCGCCTTAAGCTAACAGGAAGTTATCAAACAACGTCGCTTAATTAGATGTTGAGACCTTTCTGTATAAAAACAAATAAAAATTGTTCCTTATGATGCCCTCTACCAAAGTTGCACAAATTATTCCATTCCGTTTAATAAAAGGAGCTCTAGATAAGAAATGTCTTTAAACGACATCTCATAAGCCACAAGTCCAAGGTCAAAATAAGTTCACAGAAAATTTGCTCATGATGCCCTCTACCAAAATGGCATAAAGGATTCAGCTCCGTCGAACAAAGGTGCAACCAGAGCTCTGGATAAGAAATATTATAACAGCATCTCCATCTGTAGTACCTGTCCAGATTCAAATCAATTTCAGAGAATTCAAATCAATTGAATTGAAATGAAGTAAATTTCCAAATTAACACAAATTGTCTATCTCCGCCAAACAAAGGGACAGCCAGAGCTCCAAATTAAAAATAATTTCACTGAATTGTTACTCGTGTGCTCTCTACCAAGTTGCACAAGTCAGAACACAGGGTCACCAAAGGTCAATATAAGAAATGTCTTTAACGGCATCTCCTCCTTATCCATTGGTCCAAATTCAATATTATTTCACAGAAATGTTCCTCATAATTACCTCTACCACGTTGCACAAATGGTTTGGCTGCACTGATAAAAAATAGTCCTTGATGAAAAACATCTGTAATCGACATCTTCTCCTTAACTACTGGTATAAATCAAAATAATTTCACAGAAATGTTCCTTGTGATGCCGTCAACCAAAATTGATCAGAACTTTTGGCTTGGCTGAACAACCAGAGCTAATAATAGATATTTTTTGATGAAATCTCTTAAGCCACAGGCCAACACATGTATCTCCTCATGTGACAGGATTCATGTGAGCGATTGAGCGTCCAAAGACTCTCGTGTTTTGTATTCCATTTTGGTATTCGCGCCAAAAAGTGTAGGCCCCTGTGTCGAAATTTGGGCTCCCGTGTGCACTTTTTGGTAAAAGTGATTCTTATTGATTTTCAACTAGAGAAATATATGCAGTGTAAGGAAAAAGATGTTTACAATTTTTTCTTGCAGTATTAACGTCACAGTGACGTCACAAAATGGGGTACTGTCGTTTCATTTGCATCAGAGAACTTATATGTGGTGGGGTTATTTACAAACCTAAAATAATCTTATTTTTGATGTTTGTTCCATTGAAATGGTTGAAAACGTTCATAGAAACACTAAAATGAAAATTTGATTCAATATGTACTTCAATTTTACGTGAAATTGACGTCGATTTGACGTCAATGTGCTGGAAAAACACATTGTGTACAAAAAATAATAATTCTGGAATTCGTGTGTGACTTGCGACTAAAATCAGATCTTAGCATAACTGTACGTTCCTGGCTAAGCTTTTTGAAACAAATTAGCTCTCTGATGGTTGGGGCGTTTAGCTGCTACAGCATGTTAACTACGTTACCCTACATTTTTAAAACAAAATAAATGTAATCAAGGTTTTTAAGGTAATACTTGAATTATTTAAACTGGACAAACATTCATGGAATATAGAAGCACATTTTATTCCTTACGTATATTTATGTTTATAAAAACTATGTGGGCCCATTGTAATGTCCTTTATGTTACATTTTAAGCTACTCCCTTTAAAATCACTGAATTTTATTAAACAATTTACTTTGGTAAGCTTCCTGGTTAACTTTCAGGTTTTAAATACATCTTCCACAATACAAGTAATGGACCATTATATAGCTGCAAACAGTTTGTTTGTATCACAAATACTTTAAGAGTTATAAACTGATAAATATGATGACCCTGAACAAAAAGTTCATTATTTAATTCGGCATGAAATTCAATTTGAAAACCCTAAAACACCATATATGAGCATTCATTTTTTCTGTTGATAAGCAAGAGCGAAAAGGCCAGGCTTAACTTCGTTTCCGGTGTAAAATATTAGTTTTGTTTTTGTTTGTACAGCATCATGTAACGTATATTACAACTTTCAAGACTGCATATACATTGCTTTATTCCGTATGTTATACGTCATAGGATATTATATTTCATCTTAAAATTGGCTGTGCTTGTTAAATAGAGATCGAGATACCAGTCTGTCTGAAAAAATGATTTATCAGGATGTATTAAGTTCCTACTTATTATCCATGCACATTTACATTTGCAAAATAGTATATATTTGAACTTTTTACATCTACAAAGAAATAATTTGCCCAAAATTATGGATTTTAAAATTCAGAAACAAAGGGATTAATAGCACTCAAGTAACAGCACTTAGAAGGATACATTTCAATTTTCTGTCAAATTTGTTAAAATCACATAATATTACTGTACAAAATATATTATATTGCCATATGTTTATCCAAAATGTTAACAAAGCATATATATAATTGAGCCCAAAAAGCTAATACAATATGTTAAGTTTAGAGTTTTGTAATATTTTTCTGAAGATTTTTATTGTTAATTGAGCTACTTCTCCTTAGGTATCTAAAGTGTCTGTAATTAGTTATTGTTAATGATGACTGTCTCGAAATAAATTTGCATCCTGACTTTTAGCTGTGTATGCATATGGTGACGCATTACAGAAGCTTTGAAATTAATTATAGTTTATATACAGCATAGCTTTCGTTGTGCAATCAACAAAACTGTCCATCACAATAAGTAAGTACCTAGGATCACTTGCTCAACCAATAATATCTAAAGAACTGCTTTATCGATGAAAAAACATGTCCCTGGAAATAGAGAAATTTAGTTATAGTGGTGAGTTTTACTTTGAGGCAACACTAGATATGGCCATATATATATAGGTCAGCTGTAACTACAATACCAATTTATATAAAGACTTTTCAGCTAAAATTGTATCCGTCCAAATTTTAACAGATGACATTCAATTTATTGTAAAGTAGATTTTACAATGGTTTTTAGAATGCTCGATAGAAATGTTAAATATTAAAAAATGCAGTCAAGAGATTAGATCTGATTTAGTTTGATCAATAAATGTTTATATACCTGATGTTAATTTTCACTAAACAGAACGTTGGCAAAATATTCCAGGAACCTCGCAAACATGATAAATGTAATCATTAATAACAATGTTTAACATGTATATGTGTACTTTAAGTTAGAATGAGTTGTTAACTTGCCAGGATATAGATTCAAAAGGAGCATGCACAATGCTAACTGTTCAGCATTAAAATTGCACTCTTCTCAGTATCAACATTGTCACCAATGATAGTCGCACATGCAAAGTTTAAAAATGTACATGAACTTATGCTTGTATACTTTTATTCAAGTATCTCTTAAAGAAATTATTTCATTTAAATGTACAGGATATCATTATAAATCTGAGAGGTTGATTTAGTAGTGTGTATTGGCAATAGTTTAGGAAATGTTGAAAGCTATATTTCAGATATGTTCTTTGACAGTAACGCAAGTATAAATCACGGTGCTTTTAGATGAAAACTATTTTTACTCTTTCATTGTAATTCATAAAATGGACAAGCAAATGCATTGTTTAATCGCTCATGATGATGCAGAGTGGCTAGTTTTCTAAAATTTGGTCTTCAACCCACATTCTACTTTGAGTATACGATCAGCGACGGCTCTGGCAAGTCTACCTATACATATACACAGGCTCACCTGAGCCTTCATTGCTCAACACTGCGACAAGTACCAAAATCAAATGGGCTTATTCCTTTGATCTGTTCTTTCGTTACTAGTAAAAGTAAGTAAGGGTGCAAAGATCAGGAATCGATACAATCAAGTACCACACCTGACCCAGGATACCAATGGGAAAGTGACAAACTCACAGAAAGACACCACAAACGAGAGCCAAGAGGCCAGCCCTTTCCCAGCAGGTGACCACAAAGCACTTATCAACAGAAGTGCACACAGACGTAGCAAACACAAGACAGAAAAAACATAAATCTATTTTGTTTGATTTGAACTATGCAAAGAATTATTAGACTGCATTTTTATATTAACAATAATGTTCACATTTGACATGCTTAATATCAATTTGATATTATCTGCAACAAAATTCCACTGTAAGACCAATGGGTCTAACTGATAGAATAACAAAACAAATAATTTATTAAAAGCAATAAATTTATTGTGAGTCAGCTATTTTAGCAATAGCTACAATGTACATATAATACTGACAATGCCCAGTGTCTTTTCTAAGTGATAAACATATCTCTTTCAAATGTATGACTAAAATGAATCACTAGAACAAATGTTGTCCTGTTTGAATGTTTCACAATAGTTTAGAACAAGACAGAACAGATGTTAAGACATGTCCTTAAAATTCTCTTGTTATGCATTTTAAAAATTAAATGGTATGCTTTTATCACCAAACTGGACATCGTTCTGCTATAAAGCAGTTATAACCATAGGGATAGGCTTTGCGTGTGTCATACCTTTGGGCAAAAATCAATAAGGTTTAAATCATTTTAGTTTACTTTTTCAAAAGACAAGGATAAAGGACTGTTTTAAATTCTCAATTCTCGATTTTAACATATGCTTGAATTGACCTACAATTACAAATTCCGAAAAGTTTTTTATTCCTGAATGGTATCAGCATAGTAGTTGTTATTAATAGCTGGCTTAGACAATATGTGATAAATCTTGCTAAGCTAGTCCACGCTTAATATTATTGTGTTATCTAAAATACGATACAATATAATACAATATATATTATTCAGTATCAAAACATATAACAATGATTATAACCTACACAATAAGTTAACATGTTAATGTAGTGAAACAACAACAATAATTTGATAAACCACACAGACTTAAACATTTCGTTGTATGTGAATAAGGTTCAAATTTCATTCTTTTATTAATCCATGCGTTGTTAGTAGTTTCCTTTAATGACAATTAATGGCAGTTAAATGACAATAAATATCCCACTAGCAGATTAAACTTAAATAGTGTTTCTTTGTAATTTAAAATGTATTTAAAAGAAAGCAACGTATTTCACAGTACTTCTACTTTGATAGCTTCATATTGCTAGCCATTTGCATACAATTAAAAGGCTATATTGGGATGTAATAATAAAGAGTGATTAGATATGATTTCCAATTATTTTACAGTAACGTAGAAAATGTTGCTATTGCGTGGTATCGCCCCAACCGCTAAAGAGTTAACATACGCTATTTTGTGGCTTATAGAATGTGGTTTTAGAAAATTATAGTGTACAAAACTCTCCTAGGAGGTATTTTGATAGTCTAATGTTTAGTGACAGTAATGCATTAACAGTTATACATTTAATGTAACATATATAACTCTATCATCATAGTGGTGTATTGTTTAATTGCATACCGGCTGTTCCTTTCCTTTAAAAATGTTTAAGGCAAAAGCATTTGGATAAATAATAATTAGGTATAACTTGGTATTTGCAAAATAGGATTTAAAACTATAATAGGGTAACGTAGTTAACATGCCTGTCTTAATATAGGTCAGAGAGCTAACTTATGTCATTTCGCATCTTATATAATGTAGTTTCAGCAAATTATAGTAAAAAATATTTTCCCTGCTGTGTGGACAGGAGGTTCCAGCTATTTGAGCTTTCACTATCACAGAATTTTCATTTTGGTACTGACGTCACTTTTCCATGTACAGACATCATTTTGAAGTTAATGTAACCTCTTTAAAATCCAGAGTCATGTTCTATGCTCCGAAATCAACATGTCGCCAGTAAAATTACTACAGCTGATCAAACAGTTCATGTTTATTCCTGCTGGAATTCATAACACTCCTCTTTCAAGCCTTGAATAAGCTAAAAATGGGTACGTCACTTTATGACGTCACAGTGACGTTAAAACGCCAAGGAAAAATTGTAAACATCTTTTTTCTTAATTAGAATACATTTTGCTACAAGAAAATATATGTTTGACACTTTTACCAAAAATGCACACGGAATTACACAGCGGCCTACACTAAAACGCTTCTCATTGTCTTTGATATCAAGTTTACCAGGCTCGGCTTCGAGAACGCTTTTCGAATCGCTGCACAAGCCTCACGATTCCTGAAGCGTTCTCGAGCTCATGTCTGGTATCACCAAGTATATTTTATTTATACTACCGACTTCATTTTTAAGGCATACAATGCTACAAGATATTGTTCAGGTAATTTGACATTTATTTGTTTATTCAAGATCCAAGGAGCCATCATGGTGGCCTCCCTGTTTCAAATCGTAATTGGCTTCTCAGGACTTATGGGGTTTGTGCTGCGGTTTATTGGTCCTCTGGCCATAACCCCTACAATAGCGTTGACAGGCCTTTCTCTTTTCGGAGCTGGTTCCGGTCTAGCATCACAGCAATGGTGGATAGCAATCATGTAAGTATCCTACCTTATGCACACCAGATATTTGCCATCAGATCATCCACAGCACCTGGGGGGGGGTGATAGTTTTGACTGTTGCACAGAAAGGTATGAAATATTTGTATTCTATCACACCTAAGGTGCTGTGGATGACCCGATGACACTGTTGCACGAGGCCAAAGACCGAGGGCAACAGTGCATCGGGTCATACACAGCACCGTGGGCGTAATAGTTTTGATGTTGCACAAAAAGTATTTTATTACCCAACTCAGAACTTACAAAGGTAATAAAAAATGCGATGCTGATGCAAATACAGTTCATTTACGACGGAAGACCATGGCAGATAGACTTTTTAAACTCCCAATGAATTTGTTGTTTGTGGCAGGATTATAAAGTATGGGTACTCGTTTTCTTTGTCAGAATGAGCGGAACACATTGAGACCAAAATTGAACAGATAAGGCAGCAAACCCGCATCTAATACAGCATAGAGAGCACAGTGGCCCAGTGGTAAAATGCTTGAGTGATGCCGATTTGAGCCTCACATTAGTCCTTGCTTAGTTCGGGTTGCGACTTTGATGTCAATAAGTTTTCTACAGCTGCGTACGCATGGCGCTGCTTTGTAATACATTTGACGCCATCAGTGTTCAACGCGTCACCTGACTGTGCAACAGTATCACCTGAGTGGGAAACAGTAAAAAAATGTTCTCATGGGAAACAGTTGCTCGAAACTGGATATAACCGGCAGAGATGGAAAAATTGACAAACAGTCAAAATGCTTAATAACTCTGCATATAATAGGTTGGGTAATAGTAAAAATTGTGAGCATGGACAACAGTTCATCGAAACCAGATCACACTGGTAGCAGCCGACAATTCGATAAGCTTAATTACTCTTTACATAGCACGTTGGGTATAATAACATATATTGTTGCAAACTTTCGACGTTATCCAATCAAGCGTCGCGTTACAAAAGCAAGTGCATTAGAATTGCTACTTTTTTCAGGACGATGGTTCTTATCACTCTGTTCAGTCAGTATTTGAGAAATATCAAGATTCCATTCTGTTCATTTAGAAGGAAAGATGGCTGTACCAGGACGGACTTGCCCATATTCAGTTTATTTCCGGTAAGACTGACTCATTTGGCATTGACCAAGACAAGCACTTATGCACACTGGTCAATGTAAACGCACCGGTGGTTGCTACAACGAGCTGGTGGTTGCATTTTACAGCACCGGTGGTGGCGTAAAAGGTAAAAAAATCTATACTTGTTGACTTTATTATTTATTTATAAACTTGCATTTATTCTATTTGTGATGACACCTGGCGCACAGACCACCGGTAACATTGCAGTTTATGGCTCTGCCAAGCAATTGGTGATTTAATTCATGGTTTGGACTGCAAATCCAACAAAGTTCTGGAGTTTTGCTGTAACAGGTGCTTTTTTCAAGTGTAACTGCCAAAAATTTGTGAAATCTGCACGTCATAGCGCAGCAGTTGTCATATTCCCATGAAATAACATAAAAAAAACGATTACCACTTTGGGCTTTTTTTTTCTTGGTAAACTAGCAAATGTTTTATTGAGGATTTTTTATTACAACGCACTGGGAGCAGTTTTTGACGCGATGATACAACGCACTGATCGTTGCACAGAATTCCTGTGGTTGCTGGTGCAGCCTCACCACAGCATTCACTGTTCTTATAAACGGTACATAAATCGTTATTTGAGCCAGCTCATGATATTTCAGTACCAGGACGAAGACTCAGGTGAGCCTGTGCAAATGTACAGACTCGCAAGAGCCTTCTCTGCATAGAAAAAATAGAAAGTAGTAATCGTTTTTGGATTTTATTTCATGGGACTTTGATAACATAGCTGCAGCTGTGCTTAGACATGCAGAATTTCCTGAAGTTAGGCAGTCACAATAGAAAAAAGCACATGTCACTGTCAAACTCCACAACTATGTCGGATTTGTCGGTCAAACCATGAATTAAAATGCCAATTGCATGGCAGAGCCATAAACTGCAATGTTTCTGACGGTTTGTGCTCATTGGGTCATCAGAAGTAAAACAAATGCAAGCTTATAAAGAAATCATAGAGTCAATAGGCATAGACTTTGTGGTTTTTGTACACTGATGAAGGCTCAAGCGTGACTCTGCAAATGTGTAGCCTCATCAGAGATGCTCCAGAGCTAGCCCTGTTCGCACTTTGAGAGTGTTTCCGCCTCCCCAAAACTTTTAATTTAATGAGATTGTTTGTCCGTTATGATACATTACAATAGATAAGAAGCCTCCATGCGAGCTTAAAATTTTTGTGCTTCAACAACAGTAGATTCTAGGGCGAAGATTTGGTACCAGTAAAATGCAATTTTAGCACCCCAGAGATATAGGCTGCTGTCTGTCCTAAGGCGGTGATTCTGTTGTTGTTGATTCGTTGTCGATTGTTACTCCCATTACAGGATTCTGTAATTGTTGTATATTTTGTTACTTTATGTCAATTCTTGTTTTACAATCATCTTGATGGGGAAGAGAGAGAGCTGGCCGCTTTGCTTAGTTTGTCTTCCTGGTGTCTTGTGATTGTTGTGTGGCTATTCCTCTCAGTGCCATGGTTTGTCTGCAGTTTGTGATTGTGATACTCACTATTTTGGGGTGTCATTCATGTGAACAGCGATGGCTTTGGCCACATTTGTTTGGTCTAGTCTGAGCGTTCGTCACAGTTTAAAATTCTCATGTGGTGACTCAAATGGCGATTAAATGCCATTTTGTGCGAGCAGCGAAGGATCTGGCGAGTCTGCACATTTGCACAGGCTAACCTTAGCCTTCTTCACTGTACAAAATCTCTTGTGCTGCCTTAAATGGCGATTTGTGTGCTATTCACGCCAGCAGCGAATACTCTGGTGAGTCTGCACATTTGCGCAGGTAGTCACTGGACAATGTAATAAATATCAAGATCTCTTGTGCTGGCAGCAAAGGCTCTTTGGGAGTATGCACGTTTGCACAGGCTCGCCTGAGCCTTCTATACAGTATTGAAATATCATGTGCTGGTTGTAATGGCGATGTTTGCAACGTTTATGTGAACAGCGAATGATGTGGTGAGTCTGCACCAGCAACCACAGAAATTCTGTGCAACCATCAGTGCGTTGTATCAATGCGTCAAAAAATGCTCCCAGTGCGTTGTAATGAAAATTCTTCAATAAAACATTTGCTAGTTTACCAAGAATAAAAACAAAGTAGTAATCGTTTTTTGGATGTTATTTCATGGGAATATGACAACAGATGCGCTTAGATATGCAGATTTCACTCAATTTAGGCAGTTACACTAGAAAAAAAGCACCAGTCCCGGCAAAACTCCAGAACTTTGTTGGATTTGCAGTCCAAACCATGAATTATATCACCAATTGCTTGGCAGAGTCATAAACTGCAATGTTACCGGTGGTCTGTGCGCCATGTGTCATCACAAATAAAATAAATGCAAGTTTATAAATAAATAATAAAGTCAACAGGTATAGATTTTTTTACCTTTTACGCCAACACCGGTGCTGAAAAATGCAACCTTCAGCTCGTTGTAGCAACAACGGTGCGTTTACATTGACCAGTGTGTTATGGTGAGCATACAATTTGTGGTCTGCTGATGATTTTTCCAAAGAGTTTGGTCACGTATCAGGCCCGGAATAACGTCGAGCCTGGTCTGGTCCCGAGCCATTTCCCACTATAATAGCGTTCCTAAAATATTTTTTAAATTGTTTTGAAAATCTTTCGTAGACGATAAAAGGCGTGAAATATTACCCAACATGTAAAGAGCTAAAACTTTGTTATTGCCATCCTCAAGTGGATTATCATGGGTACATGTTTGAATGTTCACAATAAATCGGTATGCAAATATGCTTAACTAAATGCCAATAGTAGTAACCTGGAGCACCATATTCTCACGGTAGGCCTACTAACAGTTCAGTGCTCAATATTTATATGCTTACTGAAGAAACATCAAATTAATCATAAATATTGTTAGCTTATTATCCAGTCCTTCAATACATATCGTCTATTGACAGTTATCACCTAGAATTTCTATCTGGCTTCAAAGGTAAATATGACCTCGACACAGCAGCCATATTGAATGATGGCTTCATATTCTCACGGTAACTAGTGTTTTTGCCTGCAGGAAAATCCTGATCTGGTCATTTTTTTCTTCAAATACATGAATTATCAATATGTAACTCGCTTTGAGCTGTCAAAGCTGTGGGGATTAACTAAAAATATTTCGAGAAATATGACATTTATATGACATGGATGGAAGTGATAAAAAAATATTTTTTCATTTACAACTTAACATTTTTGAAGTTTCTATTCTGTGAGTGGTTTGTAGCCCTCACTTCAGTTATATGGTGTGCAGATTTATCTATGGTCGAATAATGGTTTACCGTGAAAATAAGGATGCCGTGAGAATATGGCGCTTGAGTATATATATCAAAATAAAAACTATGTCCACTTCACACTATGGCAACAACAACATACAATAAGATTGGTATCGTATTGAATAAACCTGTTTGCTGGGTTACAGACTTAGTAAGGCCCAAACCAGTATACCCAGTAATATATAGATTAGCTGAAATATCAAAAATTATGCATGGAGCTAGTTAGTTAGGCTTTTTTACCTTGACGATAGCGAATAGCAAGTCGATTAACGTTTTCAGTGATTTCGACCTTGAGTTTTGTATTCTAAAAATAACTATTTTCATGGCGCTATTTTACTGAACCAAATGTACATAGACGACGTTTTTAATATTTGAACCAGTACAGCACATTTTTGAATTTATAACATATATGTGCAAAAGCCTTCTTTAAATACATGTATATATGCTGACAGGCTAACGTATGGCAAAGCTAGAGTTCTCAGCTTTGGTCTTAGCTTTTTTCCATATGTACATCCCTAGTTCTGACATGCGAGCAGCGAGGGCAGTGGCGAATCAGCGCACGCGTGCCCAGGTTTGCCTGAGCCTTTGCTGCTCGATAATGCGATAAGTGCTGTTATTACCCAACCGTATATATGCGTAGTAATTGTCTATTTTTGCTATGTCATGAGTCACTGAACTATTGACCAGTCAATAAATTTGACTATTGACTGGCACTATTCCATGGCCTGGTTTCCCGCTTCCCTGTTAAAACACACACAGGCGATTATCGACATGCGCGACGACGATGCGCGAAAGGTTCGTTTATGAAAGGAGGCGTTATGCAACAATTGTGAAAATGAGGCATGGATTTGCAACTTTAAACTCCAATAACTCCGTTGTTTGTGGTCAGAAACATAAAGTGTGGACACTCCTTTTCTTAGTTAGAACGAGCGGAACATTTTGAGATCAAAATTTAGCAGATTTGTTGAAATCTTTTGCTTTGCAACAAAACCGCATTGTCTACAGTAACTCCATGCAAGGAACGCTGCTAAGTAGTTCATCAAATGGGTTGGGTAATAAATTAGTTATTTCATGCCTGTTTGTAGTATAGTCAAACTATTACCCCTCGGTACCGTGGACGACCTGATGCACTATTGTACTCGGCCTTCAGCCTCGTGCAATAGTGCACCAGGTCTTCCACGGCTCCTCGGGGTAATAGTTTTGACTATACTACAAACAGGCATGAAATAACTCTATAATATCTTATATGCTGACTTACTTACTGATTTAGGTTCTACTGGCAATGATAGTATCCTGGGGTATCTGTGCTATACTGACAGCGACAGATGTACTACCGAGTGATCCTAAAGCCTGGGGCTACAGTGCCAGAACAGATGTGCAGGCTACTGTTCTTGAGAAAGCTAGGTGGTTCCGATTTCCTTATCCAGGTATAGTGATCTGAATTCATACCTGACATTATCACAAGTTTAGATAAACAAAAATGTTCAGCGTAAAATTGTATATATTTTCTTATCGATCAGTTTTTACATATGTTTTGGGTGCTTTAGATCCACTAGATAATTGCGTATCATGTTTAAAGAATTGCTACGAATGTGCTGTAAGTGCACGATATCGTAAACTGGCCCATGTTATAAAACCAAAAGGGCCTCGATGCGAAAATGCTATTTTATTTGTTGATTGTGAACAGCACAGACGCAGACCAGCCTGCGCATCCGCGAAGTCTGATAAGCGCATTTGTTTCAGCTTTCTGTTAAGAATGGTATCCTAACTATACGCTTGCAAAATTTCAAATATTCTACCAAATCTCAGTAGCTCAGCAAGCGGGATTGAGCCTTCCCTAGTCGGAAATCTAAGACAGGTTTACTTCAATCAACGCACAAATGTAATATGAGCCGCAACATGAGATATACAACAATGTGGCATTTTGATATGAATAGACTCAGGCGAGCATGTGTAGCCTCCTTTTGAGCGTAGAAACTGAAACTGCTTTTCGGTCAGTTGCTTAAGAGTCATAGAATATTCAAGCGACTAGCAAAGGCTCTGATCAGACTGCGCGTATGCGCAGGCTGGTCTGAGCCATAGCTGCTCGCACATACCACATTGTTGGAAATCTCATGTCGTGGCTCATATGTATTATCTTCTTCAGGACAGTGGGGGCTACCGATAGTCACCACTGCAGGGGTGTTTGGTATTCTAGCCGGCGTCCTTGCCTCAATGGTGGAGTCAGTTGGTGATTACTACGCATGCGCAAGATTGTCTGGTGCTCCGCCTCCTCCTGTGCATGCAGTAAATCGCGGGATAGGTATTGAGGGTATAGGCTGTCTCTTGGCGGGCGCTTGGGGCTCGGGGAATGGCACAACCTCGTACAGTGAAAATGTTGGGGCTATTGGAATAACAAAGGTTTGTTACATAAATTGTCTTTTCTCCTGTCAAACAGCGTGTACAATTTACTTAGGAGGAAAACCTCTCTTTTTAGTTTGTTGATAAAGCCAAAAACATATGTGCGTTTCAGATTACATGAAATTTTTAAAAAATGGACGGTAGGTAGAACAATGTTTTCATTTTTTGATAAAAGTTTTTAGATAAGGTTGCCGAACTGGGAAACCCCTTCAAATTACCCTAAAATGTTTAGAGGCAAATAATTTAGGGTCGGGCATGGTCGGTAACATGAAACACACAACTGTTTAGTTTAGGCCTAATTATATTCAAGACAACTATTTTGTTTAATACCATAAGTAAGTGTTTGTCAGCAAAAAAAAATACTGAATACTTCAATCAACTGCTTGAAACCAAATTGGAAAAGAAGGTTAACAAAAAAGTAAGGAAGACGGCAAAGCTCAGGAACTGATACAAGTACCACACCTGACCCAGGACACCGCATGGGAAGGTGACAAACAACAAAGGAAATCATCACATATGAGAGAGCAAAGAGGTCAGCCCTTTCCCAACAGGTGACCAAAAGGCTGCAAGAAACAGTCATGACAGTATGGCAAGACAAACATACTAACCAAAAAGATCCACAAAAGAAACACAGACTCGGAACAGTCAGTATGGAAATTATTGGAGACTTAAACTAAATATATGGTAACAATCTCACCCTTAATTCTTATGTAGATCAAGACACATAGATGTTTGATTTGCATGAAACTTATTCATGAATCATCTCCTAGAACATATAAATCAAGATACAAAAAGGAGATAAATCAAAGATAAGGACTCAACAGTACATTACACTGAATACAGCAGCAAAATTAATTCAACAGTTAAACTCCAGTGGGCCCGACAACAGACGTAGTATCAGGCCCCAACCACCTCATCTATATACGAGTCTTTAAGTCAGAGCCGTCATAGAGTCTGCAGTATTTTGTAAAAAGTCGTTTGCGATGAACAAACATCAATGGATGCGCCTACATGAAAACCTTTGTTCAACCTACAAAGGCAGCTATTTATGCAGTTTCGCTGTGATAAAACACGCGGTTGCTGGTCCATTTTAAGTTGGTAATTCTGTTGTTTGTTTGCTAACATGATTGAGTGCAAGAGTTTTGTGTTTGGTCCTGGTTTTATGATATATGAGCCGCGACATGAGATTTCCAACAATGTGGCATTTTAACAAGTGTATACTCAAACGAGCCTGTGTAGCCTCCTTTTAAGCTTAGACACTCCAAACTATGTTCAGTCAGTAGCTTAAAACTCATTAAATATTCAAGCGACTAGCAAAGGCTCTGATCAGACTGCGGGTATGCGCAGGCTGGTCTGAGCATTTGCTGGTCGCACATACCACATTGTTGGAAATCTCATGCTGCTGCTCAATTATTTTCTATTGTGGTTTCTAGTTTTGCAATTATCTTGTGGAGGATAAAAAACTTGTTGTTGTTGTTTTTTTCTTAAACCTTTTATGCTGAATGCGTTTTCCCATCCTTATCAATTGGACGAGTCCATTTGAATATTAGGGTTGTTGGGTGGTGTTTTTCACTTTTATTCAAAATTTTAAAAGAAACTTCTGTAAGCAAACAGTGCACAATCTGATCAGACGCCACGGTTTGTTGCGTTTGATCTGGTTTTGCACTTTTTTCCAATGTCCCACAAAAAGGACGCTAGGCTTAAATGGGTTAATTGTGTTCTTGCATGTCAATGTGTGCTTTGTGTATCGATAATTGTGTTATATGTCTCTTCCTCATGGTTCAATGAGTTGGTCTATGTTATGTGATAACTGTAGCATGTAACAGTTTCATGGTCGTATCAATTTGATTTAATCATAAAATGCTGAGCAATTTTCAATTAAACTTCAAATGTATTACCTTTATGTACCGTTTCAGTTATATTTACTTGTATATCTGGTATATTTTTTAAAGGTAGGCAGTCGAAGAGTGGTGCAGGTGGGAGGAGTTTTCATGCTTATTCTGGGATGCCTTGGAAAATTTGGAGCGTTGTTTGCAACCATACCTTCCCCTGTTGTTGGAGGAATGTTTATGGTTATGTTTGGTAAGTAATTAAATGAACTTGCAGCAGTTTACTTTCGTGCCAACCAAGAGTGACAGTGACCTCATGTTTTGTTTACAAAGTTATCAGGGACCTATAATCGATAGATCACTTGTGTATTAATCCTATCCTCAGGATAGGATTAATACACACGTGATCTATCGATTCGCGTTAGCTCAAGTGAAGTGTACACGTTAGTGTTAACTTTGCAAATCTAAACAAAGTATAACGTCACTGTCACTCTTGTTTGGCATGACAGTAGTGGAAGCTTCTACGTTAAATTTGTGCAGATCAAATTCAATTTTGCTGTGTTTGATATCACATGAGACTTCTTTGATTGGATGCTTTGAATCCTAGTCAACAATTTTTCATTCATGCTTGGACATTTTGCAGGGTCAAAATAGTATTAGGAATTATAGAGGTTATTTCTTACTCGTGGACACAAAACCGTGCTACATATGGATATCCAACACGCAACCTCTTGCTCACACTAGTCCATCATTTGTACCAATTAAGCTTCTGTGCCCCACCCCCAGTATTTGGGACATGTTTGAGAAACCATTCGGTGAATGCAAACAGCAACGACACAGAACAGTCAGACATTTGCATAGTTCGATCAACAAAGTTTCTAATTGCCTGAGTAAGATAAAATAAAACTTTTACTATATCCATATTTTTACAATTTAAACTTTTTTCTGTAGTTAAGCAAATATACTTAAGTTTTACTTTATGTCAATTGAATAAAACAAGTCTTTTCGGGACGTTCACCAGATAATCCCAAAACGGGCATACCCAATACTTTTTTTCCAAAATATGAATAAGTATTGGTACAGTTTCCGCATTCATTAACTTTTGTTCTAAAAATGGTTTGTTTTTAATTTGTACTTTGCAAAGATTTTTTGTTCTGAAAAAATCGTCTGCTTTTTATGTCTATTGTATATTTTAAATGCACTGCAGAGGAATTTATTCGTCTGAGGAAACACTATAAAACCTTGGTCCTTATTTTTGTTATATAGGCTACCAAAGTAGATGGGAGAGCAGACATTAAGTGTCATGATTCGTGGGTAAATGGTTAAAGGGCTTGCTAAATGGGAAGTCCCTTAAAATATATTTTATGTTATTTAATCGCGCAGTTTGGACTGGCTTATACGAGGATGGAATCAAAAGTAATGCCACCCATTAATTTTCACTGCAAATGCTAGCTGTAAGACAAAATCGACGCCTTGTATGTGTTCTTCATTCTCTCATCTTTCAATGGATGTATCAACTACACATTTGGACACAATATCTCAGCGTGAAATTTACTTTTGCACAAACCCTACTCATAGGCGATTAAGCAAAATGATTGGGAGAAGCGTTGGGAATGTGAAAGAAATCAGGCCTGATACAAAGACTCGCACATTACTCAGCAGAAGTTCAACGGGCATTTAGGATGACATATATACTATTTTTGGTAGTAATTTAATGTCATTTTTCACAGGTTGCAGACGGATTAGGAAATTCAGTGCAGACGTAGGATATGTTACAAGTGCTCTTTAATTTTGTAGATCTAAATCAATACAATCTGCAAGTAGTATAAAGATTGCTTAAAAATTAAAAAAAAAAAATAGTAAAATCATACGCAAGATATACTTTTCAGCAGATTGCGGACATTGGTGGAATTTTGAAAGCATTTGCATTGCGCTTTGGCGAAATATTTTGAAAATGAAGAAGGAAAGCACTAGGTGTCCCCCACATTTGCTCAATGAGGAGCAAAAATGCAGCCATGTTAGGACGGCGTGCAAACTTAAAAATATGATCAAACAATATTTATGAATGTAGTAACAGATATGGAGTCTTGGATGCATTAGTTTGACCGCACCAAAAAATAAGTAATGGACTATAGCTCACCAAAATGCAAAAAGGCTTTGTATTGCCAAAAGGATTGCCAGTGTAAAAAGGTTATGCATGTCCGAGTTTTCACTCCCAAGGGACTATCAATAGAAGTCTCTATACCCGAAGTTTAGCCAATGAATACAAGGTTTTACAGAAAAAAAATCTAAGAAAACTTGTCAAATTTTACTAGAAATGTTGATCCAAGACAGGCATCTGTGGTATATATTTGTTATATGACAATGCCTCAAGTCACAAGGCCATAAGTGTAACGTCGTTCTTTTGTAAGAACAGCGGGTCTATGTTCTAGAACACTCACACTATTCCCCTGATCTAGTCCTCTTTGACTTTTATCTTTCCCTCATATCAAGAAAAATCTTGTTGGCAGAAATCTACCTCCCGCCAAAAGTAAGGTGCCTCCATATTTAACCTCCTTAGAGGTATATCCCCAAAAGACTTCAATAATTGGATTAAAAGTTTGAAACCTTGTGTATCTGGGAAGGAAGGGTATTTTGATAGTTCGAAATAAACGAAAATGCAATCCCACCTTTAGTTGTCATTTAACATTATTGGTTGCATTACTTTTGATCCCGCCCTCGTACATGTAAGAACTGTTATCATTATTTAGACTGTGAAATGCAGTTACCTTATAGGACAAATATCCTCTTTAAAGGCACTAATTCTATTTAAAAGTGAGACTTTTCAGAGTATTGTTGGAACAAAAAAATACCTCTGATAGATATTCTCAGTAATTGATTGTTAATTGCTAACGCGTTTTATGTCTGTTAGATGTAACAACTAATTAAACGTCCACATCTCCCTTGTATTTTATAACAGGCATGGTGACTGCAGTGGGATTATCAAACCTGCAGTATGTCGACCTAAACTCATCCAGAAATATTTTCATTCTTGGAACATCAATGTTTGTTGGACTGAGTTTGCCAGTCTGGATGCAAAGTCATGATGTCATTAACACAGGTACGATTTTAACCCTTAAAGCGCCAAGAAAAAAAGCATCTAAAAATGTCGTCTGCTGAAGTCGTCTGCTGCAAATAATTGCCTAACATTACTGACGAATGAAGTATAGAAGCAAACAGTGTGAACCCAGAACAGACTGCTCCTATAGGAGCAGTCTGATCTGGGTCCACACTGTTTGCCATAGAGGCTTCTCAAACAGTTCAGCAGACGTGAAAAGCAGACGACTTTTGTTGCGATTGATGCATTAAGGGTTAAAATAAGTAATTTTTATTTTCACATATATTTTTGATATTCTCATTGATCTACAATCTATATACAATTACAATAAAAACGCCATAATTTGAACTTTGACAGTTTGCAGTAACTGTTTCAGAGAATAGGGCGTATCTATGAACTATTTAAATAATTTTCAATCATAAAGCAAGTATGACCAGGAAATGCCACGATTACAGATCATAAACTAACCCTAGGCACCGCTAGGAAGAGGCATATTTAGATGCTTATAAGAAATCTGAAAGCAAGAATATCTTTTAAACAACCATTGAGAAATGTCCTTTATGAGTCTGCATATGAAGTATGAGAGCAACAAAGACAAAGACGCAGACCGGCTTGCGCATCCTTGCAAACCGTTCAGCACCTTGAATGTCATGCATAGTTAAAAGTAATAGGGTAAGCAACCTAAATTTGGATCATGAGTTTCGATTTCGTCAAGGCTGTATTCGGGCTGCATGCACTATCTGAGCCGTCACATGAGATTTCCAACAATGTGGCATGTGCGACCAGCACAGACTCAGACCAACCTGCGCATACGCGCATTCTGATCAGAGCCTTTGCTAGTCGCTTGAATATTCTAGGAGTGTTAATTTACTGACTGAACATCATATAGAATTTATAAGCTTCAAAGGAAGCTGTACAGGCCCGTCTGAGTCTACACATGCCGAAAGACCACATTGTTGGAAATCGCATGTCGCGGCTCAATTATCTCTATTCCGGCGAGAATGTGCGACTCTGTAACCTGAAATATCATAAGTAATGCCTTTTTGCGTTATTGTCTGTGTAGTTTACATTATTTTCCCTCCCGACAACATTTGCCCAAAATAACTTTTTAAGATATTCTAGAGGGTAACCCCGTGAGTTATCTCCTCATTAATTGGAGAAAGCAAAAAATTCAAACACCATACTCTAACCAAGTTTATGTAACAATCAGACGGACCTGAAATAGCCTAAATTATCATATTACAATAATTGTCAATTCTCTGAATCACAAAATTGTATTTGACCCTCAGAAATTTAACCCTACGTGCTTTAAGGTGAGAGAGTTCAAAGGCGACACTACTGGAGTATTTGCGATCTCTCTCTCTCTCTCTCTCTCTCTCTCTCTCTCTCTCTCTCTCTCCTTTTACCTACTGTCCTCAATAATCATTTCCTTACCAATGTCGTAGACAATGCCTCATTATTACATTATTTTAAGACATCATCATATGTTTATTACACTGCTGTACGATTAGTTTACAGCAGTATGTTTGTATTCATGTCATTTCATTTTCGCCTCATATATTGCAATATTTATTTTGCCAATGTATTTAGTAGGAGAAAGTACCTGATTGTATCCAGTATGAAAAGGGTCAATGGTAATTCTAACACACCTCGCCTATAGAGTCAATGCGAAAAAAGTGTGATATATCAAACAATTATTCGCAGATTTGAAAGCGCGAGGAAAATGCGTGCTAGCTGACGTCATTTGTTACTGGAAAATGCCATCATTTATGGCGTTAGACGGCGTAAAGTTGTGTTTACGCTTGAAAGACGTTACAATTACACGCAAAACGAATTTTCTAATGCACTTAATTTTGTAACGCGACGTCTACTTGGATAACGCTAAAAAATTTGCGACAGTATATCCTGCGATATACTGTCGGAAATAGTTTGACGTCATTAATTATGTCACATCTCGATTGGTAACGTGCCGCTTTATGCGGCTTTTAACGCTCCAATTCGAGACGAAACTGCAGAAGTGCATTAGAATGGGGATAACCATATTCAAAATTTTCATTTGGGGATGTATATAGTCGGATATACGTTCGGAAATCACGTTTTACGGCTCCCACGTCGCCGTAAAACTAAATTTCCGACCGTATATTGACGATACTCCTCCCCATATTAAAATTTGAATACAATTATCCGCTAAGTCTAAGTATTGGCCGGAGTTCTTCAGTGCAATGGCGGAAAGATGGAAGAAGCTGAAGATTTTCAATGTGCTTTTGTCGTTTATTGTGTGTTAGAATCCAAATAGATCAGCTCAAGTGCATGAATTGTTGAGTAATAATTCACTGTTTGTCAGTCAGTTGTACGAAGATAAATCACTCAAGCTACACGCTCGTGATTTGATCTTTACAACTGACCTCCAAACAGTGAATTATTACTCAACAATTCACAGTTAGAGCTAATCTATTTCTTAAGTACTTCATGTTTCAGGAAATGATATAGTAGACCAGATAATATCAGTTCTTCTACACACAAGTATGTTTGTTGGTGGACTTATAGGATTTATCCTGGACAATACTATACCAGGTATGACTATACAAACATAAATGGGTTGGCACGTGAGATTTTGCTGTGCACCATATCATATGGGCCTTGACGCGATAAAATCTGTCTTCCGAGGTTTGTGAACAACATAGGCACAGACCAGCCTGCGCATCCGCGCAGTCTGACCAGCGCCTATGTAATTCGCTTTTTAGAAAGTATCATATGTAAAATAGTAAGTGAGTATGATCAGGAAATACCACAATCACAAACCGCAGACTATCCCGTAGCACCGCGAGGAAGAGCCGCTCAATTATCACGAGACACCAGGAAGACAAGTTAAGCAAAGCAACCAGCTCTCTCTTCCCAATCAAGATGATTGCAATACTAGAATGGACATAAAGTAACATACAACAAAACATAGAACAGTTACAGACTCACACAATGGTAGTAACAATAAACAAAATGTCAACAACAACAGAACCACCGCCTAAGAACGGACAGCAGCCTAAGCCACCGGAGGTCTTGAATGCCTTTTACAGGTACCAAATCTTTGCCCTAGATTCTGCTGTTGTTGAAGTATAAGAAAAGTTCAGCTCGCGCGGAGGCAGTCGTACTAATGCAATGTATCATCATGGAGAAACACTCTAATCAAATAAACACACCATGATGAAACAAAGAAAAGGTCTCAGGACTCACAGATTGTCAGAGCTGCTACAGGTAAAATATCAATTTTCTAGCTAGTCTCTGTAGCCGAGGAGATTGGTTTCAAACTTGCTTTGTGGGAAACTCCGAAGACAGATTTTGTCATGATGACGCCCATATGTGAGGCACATAGTGACTCAGTGGTAGAGTATTGGAATCTGAGACTCACCAAAAGCATTGCGTTGTGTCCTTGAGTACTGCTTAGTACTGGCTCAATCAAGAAAGAAATGAATACATAATGAAGTGACTGAAAATTGTTGTGGGACATAAAGCGTCAACATATACAAAGGAGAAAAAAAACAATATCTCAAGGTAATTTTAATTAACCCAACAGCACATGAAATAAAATTAGATAGTAATCATTTAAAATGCATGAAATTAAATTTGAACATAACTGCGCAGCTACGCAGTGAGACTAGGAAGCATATTTATACCGCTTAAGCTGGCGCTGGGGGCGTATTGCTACACTTTCCAATAGTTCTCATGAACAAACTCAATAACAAGAGGCCCATATTAAGAATCTATGGGAGCAAATGACCCACATGGAAAGGTCAATTTTGTCCCCTGTGTCATGCTTGGTAGGGGTTACGTAGAGAACCACAAAGCATTGCAACATACTAAATATAAATGCTGAGTGCGTCATGGCTTAAGAGTAGATAATTGTTTAAGTTTTTTTCCCATAATAAGTTTATGGGAGCTAATGACCACTGGGGCGTGGCCAATATGGACCCAATGGGGGATGGTTAGCAGGACTTATGTAGGAGACCGCTAAATATTAATACAAACAAAATATGTAAATTGTGAGCCTCATGGTGGTTTCAGAGAAGATGTTTAAATTTTTTCCCGTCATAAGTCTATGGAAACTCTTGATCCACAGGGTGGGACCAGTTTAGATCCCAGGGGTATGGTTGCAGAAATTTATGTAGGGACCAATAGACTTTGCAACATGTTATTTATATAAGCTATTGGCCTCATGGTTTCACAGAAGAATTTTAAAGTTAAAGGTCAGGATTTTCATTGAGTCTGATGCCAATCTATTGTCCTGCCAGCCAAGAGTGACAGTTGCATCAGGTTTTGTTTCCAAAATTATCAGGGACTTAGAATTGATAGATCGTTGTGTATTTATCCTATCCACAGGATAGGATTAATACAAAAGTGATCTATTAATTCGCGTTAGCTTAATTGAAGTGTCCACGTTAGTTTTTTTACTAAACAATTGAAAACAAAGCATTTCGTCACTGTCACTGTTGTTTGGCACGACAGTACTTTTGCTCAACTCCAAAGGTTGAATATTGTTGTGTGTGTTTTTTTTCTCCTTGTAATTGAGTCACGTCATGAGAAAACACACACTGTGTTTGCGTGTAACAAAAAGACTGAGCTCAGCCTAGGTATCAGCTAAGTCTGATCAGTGTCTTTGTCGTCCAGAAAACGTTAGTTATGGACCTCAGTTATCCACTGAGCGCACAGCAAAGTCTCAGATCAGACTTGGCAGATGCTCAGTCTGACCTAAGTCTTCGCTGGGCGCACACTCATTTGGTTAGTTTTGTCCAGTCATGGTTTACTGTCATGCCAACCAATAGTGACAGTGAAGTAATATTTTGTTTACAATTGTTAAGTAAAGCATTCTCTTTTAAAATTTACTTGAGCTAACGCGAATCGACAGATCACTTGTGTATTAATCCTATCCTGTGGATAGGACTAATATACAAGTGATCTATCGATTCTTAATCCCTGATAACTTTGCAAACAAAACATGACGTCACTGTCACTCTTGACTGGCAGGACAGTAAGTATTGGTATTGTTGTATTTTTCAGGTACAGACGAAGAGCGTGGTATAAAAATGTGGAGAGTGATAGCTAAAGGCAGTACAAGATCTTTTCATTCAGAAGAAGATGTATACACAATACGGTGCTTACAAAAATATTTTGACCAATGGACAATCGCCAAATATCTACCATTTTGTCCAACATTTAGATTAAATGTAAGGGATTCAAATGATGACACAAACCTTAAAGAACCAGGTCCGCCAGTTGGTGGGTTTGTAAATGTTGCCTTAGAAGATGAGAAGACAGAACTTTAACACTTAACCCTTAAAGCGCCAATCACGACTGCAGCAGACGACAGATTTTGCGACATTTTCCCCAATTTTTGAAAACAATCAGGTAAGATATTACATGAGAATCGTCTGCCAGCAGACGATTCTCCATGACATACCATGCCTTATTTGTTATTTTTGAAAAAATGGGGCAAAATTTTTAATTGTCGTCTGCTGCAAATTATAGGTGGAACGCCAAAACAACAAAAGTTGTCTGTTTTTGTCTTCTGTTGAATTATTAAGCAGCAAGTTGGTGGGTTTGTTCTTGTTGCCTTAGCAGATGAGAAAACAGAACCTTAACTGTGAACGTGCCAATCACAACAAAAGTCTTCTGCTTTTGTCGTCTGCTGAGATGTTTTGGAAGCAAGAAGGTGGATTTGTAAATGTTGTCTCAGAAGATGAGAAAACAGAACTTTAACCGTTAACGCGCCTATCACGACAAAGTCGTCTTCCTTTGTAGCCTGCTGAAGTATGTTGAAAGCAAGAAGATGGGTTTGTAAATGTGGTCTTAGAAAATTAGAAGACAGATTTTTAAGCCTTAAAACGTCAATCACAATTAAAATTGTCTTCTTTGTTGTCTGTTGTAATGTTAAGGAGCCTCTATGACAACAGTATGGAGCAATCTGATCTTTGTCCATACTGTTTCATTGCTTCTATAATTGAATTACCCTGCTATTTTGGGGCTTTAAAAATGTTGGCTGCACTCCCGAATAATATTATCATGGAAGCAAACAATATGTACCCAAGTCAGACTACTATCAGAACAGTCTGAAGTGGGTCTACGATTGCAATATAGGTATTCAAATACAAGAAAACGAGAGAGCAGACGCCATTTGTCGTGAATGGTGGGAAATAAATAAGTATCGTCATCTCATTGGCTGATCCATATAAAGTTGTCCCATTATAATACTGTACAAGAAGGAAACATAATACTCAATAATGAAAGTGAAACAAACATTTATTGTGCATTTACCCCTTTGTTTTCAAGCGAAATTTCCCATACTTATTGATATCATATACGGAACTGTCCTTTGCCGGCTTTAATTGATCACAAAAAGCATTTTTTGCTCAGGTGAGCTATTCTGATCCTTTGATGTCTGTCGTCCGTCTTGAATCGTACGTTGTGCGTCGTCCATCGTCAAAAATTGCTTCAAATGACATCTCCTCATAAACTGCTAACTGGATTTTGATAAAACTTGGTTGGAATAATCCTGATATGACCCTCTTTAAAAATTGCTTAAAGGGTTCCTGTCAATTGCATATCTAGGTCACACAGGCTAAAATAGATTTTCAAGATGAAAGCTTTGAAAATCTTCTTGTCAGAAACCACAAGGCCTAGAGCTTTGTTTCTGTATGTATTATCACCTAGTAAACCTCTACCAAGTTTGTTCAAATTATTTACCTGGTGCTAAAAATGGCCCTGTCCTGGGGTCACATGTTTTACTTTGGCTTATATAAAGAAAACATGAAAAAATCTTTTTGTCTGAAACCTTAAGGCCTAGAGCCTTGATATTTGGTATGTAGCATCACCTAGTAGACCTCTACCAAGTTTGCTCAAATTATACCTCTAGGATGAAAAATGGCCCCGCCTTGGGGTCACATGTTTTACATAAGCTTATATAGGGAAAACATGGAAAAATCTTCTTTTCTGAAACCATAGGGAATAGAGCCTTGATATTTGGTATGTAGCATCACCTAGTAGACCTCTATAAAGTTTGTTCAAATAATGCCCGGGGGGGCCAAAATGGCCAAGCCCCATGGTCACATGTTTTACATAGGCTTTTTTAGGGAGAAATTGGAAAAAATTTTCTGGTCTGAAACCATACTGCCTAGAGCCTTGATATTTGGTATGAAGCATAACCTAGTAAACCTCTACCAAGTTTGTTCAAGCTATATCCCTGGGGCAAAAAATGGCCCGCCCCGGGGTCACATCTCTTACATATGCCTATATAGGGAAAAAACATGAAAAATCTTCTTGTCTGAAACCATAAGGCTTAGAGCCTTGATATATGCTATGTATCATCACCTAGTGGACTTCTTTCCCATTGGTATCATAGGTCAGGTGTGGTACTTGATTGTATCGATTCCTGATCTTTGCACCCTTACTTACTTTCTACCAAGTTTGTTAATAAAATGCCACTGGGGCCAAAAATGGCCCCGCCCCAGGTGTCACCAGGGACATGGTCAGCTTTCAAAAGATATGTAAGCTTTAAACAAAACTCAGGTAAATATTAAGGGCCACTTGACCCTCTTGTTTTAATTGTGATGTTTTTTCTGTTCCTGAAGTTTGTTAATCTAAGCCAACATTGCAGACCCAGATGAAATGCAGCATGCATTTCATCTGGGTTTGCACTGTTTGCCAAAGTATAAGTTTAAGGGTTTTCCGTATGCAAAGGGTTAAGTTTGAAGTATTTTCCCTTTTAGCTTACAGTGCTGGGTGTATGGGTTCCGTCTACCATTTGTCAACCATCTGTCCAGCAATGATTGCTTCAAAAAATGTAGCAGCCTAAATCACTTGGTTGAACCTTACTAAACTTATCAGGAATGTTCCTTGGCTGATCCTCAGTCAAAAAGCAGCCAAATTAACGTTAACTCTTCTATCAAGATATTTAAATTATTTAAGCCAGTCAAAGTTATGCCCACTGGGGGTTCGGGACAGTAACGTTTAATTCAAATGCACAATGAGAAATCACTTAAAAATCTTAAAAAGCTATTCGTCTGATTTCTTTTTAAACAATTTATAAATTTTTGTGTTGACCAACTTATCATAATCTATCTAAACATGGTCTTCAGGAGTGTAGACTGTTTATTCTAAATATAGCTTGGTATTCTTTAAAAAAACGTCTTGTCAACAATTGCAATCCCTATGTGCGTGCAAATAATAATTTTTTTCAATGCTACAGGCCTGAAAAAAGTCAAGATAAACAGTGTAGATCTAAATGAGATGTCTCATATATGCCATCTTATCTGGATCTACACGGTTTGCTTCCTCATTTTACTTTAATACTCATTTTGCTGGGGGATTTTATTTCAGGATTTGTCTTACACCCCTTTTTATCACAATGGACTCTTCCAAAATAAATTTAAAGTGGAAGAGTTTACCTCAGCAGCATAGGGTTGGAATGGTACAGTATATATGGTGCTTTCGTGGCATTCTTCTAATAATGATCAAATTATCATGATCTATCAAGGAGCAAGGGTACCAGAGGATGCCACGTGATTCAAAATAATGTTGTGAATCCTGTTAACTCCGTGCTTCAGTATCATCTAGTGGGTCTTTATCTATATTGTGAAATATTTTCCTGTTGTTTAACTCCACCCTATATGGTGATATGACTTATATAGGCTTAAAACTGGATAACAAAACTATGTTTTGGGCTCATAGCTTTTAAAGTTTTGGGATGCAAAGTCTTGCAGTGGTACTCGAAGGGGAAAGTCAGACACAGGTGAGCTAATTTGGAGTCCACTTTGCTCTCTTGTAAAGCATTCTTAATCCAAAAACCGTTTTTATTAATTTATTGCTTATTGTTGCACTGAAATTTATGTTTGTCCTTGCTATGTTATGCAGTACTTAGTGTCATTTTTAGCTTTGCGATCATCTTGCTGAGGAAGAGAGAGCTGGTTGCTTGACTTTGTCGGCCTGATGTCTTGTGACTGCTAGTGATCTGTGGCTCTTACTCACGGAGCTGTGGGTTGGTCTACGGCGTGTGATTGTGGTATTACTATGTCATGCTCACTTTTTTATCTGTACTGTAATGGCTCGGCAAGCTTTGTTTACTATTGACTATGATAATAATTGAAGTTTTATCAAATATGTCCTTGTAGAGTCTTCTAGTTTAGATTGATGTCAGAGTTATATTAGTTTAACTGGAGGGATTATAAAACAAATACATAATACCATAACAAGCTGGCTTTGATATGCCCTGTTGCAGAAAAGTTTAAAAACCAACAGTGTATTTAACCATCGATTCACTCTGAGTATCTACAATATAATTTTGAAAATGCTTTACGAAGTTTATGATATCAATAGCCTTGTTCGATTTATTGTGCAGCCAAAAATATATATCCTTTGTTTGAGTTACTAACATAAGAGCATCTTCTCTCTCAAAACGAATAAGATGCAAAACATATATACCAGGAGGTAGACAGGACATAGGAACGCCCCATCAAGAAATGAGAAAAATATTTCAAAAATTAAAATAATCTCGCTTATAGATTTTAGATAAAATTATGCTTGCTGCCATGCCAAAAGTCCAAATCCAAAAAAGGGGCGTTGGTATCACATTCATCTTTAATCTGTTTCTGTTAAGAAAATATCAAGATCCAGCAGTACACTTGCAGTTTGAATAATTGAGCCAGTGCATGAGATTTCCAACAATGTGACATTTTGACATGTGTAGACTCAGACGAGCCTCTGCAGGCTACCTTTAAACTTAGAAACTCCAAATGATGTTCAGTCAGTAGCTTAACAATCATAAAATACTCAAGCGACTAGCAAAGGCTCTGATCAGACTGCGCATTACGCAGGCTGATCTGAGGCTTTGCTGGTCGCACATGGCACATTGTTGGAAATCCCATGCACTGGCTCATATTTAATTAACTATAATGAGGGCAAAACAAAACCACACATATTTAATGCACTGAAGGAAATGAAATTTATTTATTGAATGCATTTCATTTAATATCTGCCCACTTTCTGAGGTCCATCTTGCAGATCCATCTCGTATTATTGCAGTCGTACATTTTGTTAAATCTGCTCCTCCTGCAACATAAAAAAATTTAACCCTTAATGCGGCAATTGCAACAAAAGTCGTCTGCTTCTCTGGTCTGCTGAAATGTTTAAGAAGCCTCTTTGACAAACAGTGCGGACCCAGATAGGAGCAGTCTGTTTTGTGTCCACGCTGTTTGCTTCTAAACTTAATTCCTCAGTAATGTTAGGCAGTTATTTGCAGCAGACGACTTCAGCAGATGACATTTTCAGATGCATTTTTCTCTTGGCGCTTTAAGGGTTAGTATTTTGTACATGGGCTCTTGCAACTGATTTGAAATAATAAATTTGTGACTGTTCACTGTGTATATTGAGGAGTCACATGGTATATTTCCAACTAATTTTTCTTCTTCTCTGAAGATGGTCTAAGCTTTAGCAAACAGTGTGGAATGTCGTTTTTTCATCTACTAAAAGTAAGAAAGAGGGCAAAGATCAGGAATTGATACAATCAAGCACCACATCTGACCCAGGATACCAATGGGAAAGTGACAAGGTCACAATTAGACATCAAAATACTCATTTAGGGATTTCCGGTGTACAAAAATGAAAGGGTCAATAAACCTATTTGTTAAGAACATATTTGACTTCACTACAGCTGGTGACTGGGACTGTGTGGCGGCGGTAGAACGTCTCCCTGCCCTTCCCTATAGTGTAGATTTTATTTTCTTGTCCTTTAGGATCATGGGTTTCATTGTGGAACTTTGAAACTATTAGAGGGTCACTGATGAAGCCTATATGGCAGAAACTAGCTAGTCTGGCCCAGAACATATGCACACTCTGGTTTCAGTTCTTTGGTGCAGTCTTTGTTTCCAAAAGATACCCTTTTTAGAACATATTTGACTTCACTATAGCTGGTGACTGGGACTGTGTGGCGGCGGTAGAACGTCTCCCTGCCCGTCACTATAGTATAGATTTTATTTTCTTGTCCTTTGGGATCATGGGTTTCATTGTGGAACTTTGAAACTATTAGAGGGTCACTGATGAAGCCTAAATGGCAGAAACTAGCTAGTCTGGCCCAGAAAATATGCACACTCTGGTTTCAGTTCTTTGGTGCAGTCTTTGCTTCCAAAAGATACCCTTTTAAGAACATATTTGACTTCACTACAGCTGGTGACTGGGACTGTGTGGCGTCGGTAGAACGTCTCCCTGCCCTTCACTATAGTGTAGATTTTATTTCTTGTCCTTTGGGATCATGGGTTTCATTGTGGAACTTTGAAACTATTAGAGGGTCACCGATGAAGCCTAAATGGCAGAAACTAGCTAGTCTGGCCCAGAAAATATGCACACTCTGGTTTCAGTTCTTTGGTGCAGTCTTTGTTTCCAAAAGATACCCTTTTAAGAACATATTTGACTTCACTACAGCTGGTGACTGGGACTGTGTGGCGGCGGTAGAACGTCTCCCTGCCCTTCACTATAGTGTAGATTTTATTTTCTTGTCCTTTGGGATCATGGGTTTCATTGTGGAACTTTGAAACTATTAGAGGGTCACTGATGAAGCCTAAATGGCAGAAACTAGCTAGTCTGGCCCAGAAAATATACACACTCTGGTTTCAGTTCTTTGGTGCAGTCTTTGCTTCCAAAAGATACCCTTTTAAGTACATATTTGACTTCACTACAGCTGGTGGCTGGGTCTGTGTGGCAGCGGTAGAACGTCTCCCTGCCCTTCACTAAAGTGTAGATTTTATTTTCTTGTCCTTTGGGATCATGGGTTTCATTGTGGAACTTTGAAACTAAAAGAGGGTCACTGATGAAGCTTAAATTGCAGAAACTGGCTAGTCTAGCCCAGACAATATGCACACTCTGGTTTCAGTCCTTTGGTGCAGTCTTTGCTTCCAAAAGATACCCTTTTAAGAACATATTTGACTTCACTACAGCTGGTGACTGGGACTGTGTGGCGGCGGTAGAACGTCTCCCTGCCCTTCACTATTGTGTTGATTTTATTTTCTTGTCCTCTGGGATCATGGGTTTCATTGTAGAACTTTGAAACTATTAGAGGGTCACTGATGAAGCCTAAATGGCAGAAACTAGCTAGTCTGGCCCAGAAAATATGCACACTCTGGTTTCAGTTCTTTGGTGCAGTCTTTGCTTCCAAAAGATACCCTTTTAAGAACATATTTGACTTCACTACAGCTGGTGACTGGGACTGTGTGGCGCCGGTAGAACGTCTCCCTGCCCTTCACTATAGTGTAGATTTTATTTTCTTGTCCTTTGGGATCATGGGTTTCATTGTGGAACTTTGAAACTATTAGAGGGTCACTGATGAAGCCTAAATGGCAGAAACTAGCTAGTCTGGCCCAGAAAATATGCACACTCTGGTTTCAGTTCTTTGGTGCAGTCTTTGCTTCCAACAGATACCCTTTTAAGAACATTTTTGATGTCCATCTAGCACTTTGTTTTAAACCTATCTTATTTTTTTTTTATTTGATTCTTTACATCCCATCAACAATCTTTCAGTTAAACAGGGGCGGGTCTTCCTGGGTTGAACCAGAGTTAAGCTATGATAAATGTGTCTTGCTCAAGGACCACAATGCATCGACGCTGGTAAGGCTTGAACCTGCTGCCCCTCACTCTCGATTCAAGCACTCTACCACTGAGCCACTGCGCTCCCCTGTATCTTAAATAAAATCTATACAAATAAAAAAAGTTCAACCAATATAAACCAACCCTTGCTGCTAATTAAAAGGGACACTAGAGCTTCGACAAGTCAAGAAAAGCCAAAACACAAAAGAACACTCAAGAATAAAAGTAAGTAATGGTGCAAAGATCAGGAATCGATACAATCAAGTACCACACCTGACCCAGGATACCAATGGGAAAGTGACAAACTCACAGAAGACACCACAAACGAGAGCCAAGAGGTCAGCCCTTTCCCAGCAGGTGACCAAGCAATACAATATAAGAACACAATCAACAAAGACAAAAAATCTGTCTTTCGACGTTGAGATAATTGCACAATTTGAAGCGATACATTGAACTACATTACAAAACAATAACTGAAAGCATGCAGGACTTTAGTTAAGAATGTGTAACGAAAAATCATTTTTTTTATTTCTCAACTAAAACATATGTTGTAGGTACTCAAAAGAACCATCTCAATATGCATTTCTTTTTAGCACCCAAAACAATTTTGAAATTGATGGTTTAGAAAATACTTATAATTTTACGCTGAAAATTTTTGTTTATCTAAATACGATTGTAAAACATGTAGAAAGACTTCTAAATATCATAGTAGCTGCAACCAAGACAGCAGTTGCAGCCAGTAACAGCTAAAAGAGTAACGTCATGAGAAAGCCAGGAATATTGCCATGTATTGAGAGAAGGCTTAGAACAGCAAATGCTGGTTCTGCTCACGAAAACGCAACAACTGACAAGACCCAATCACTGTCTTAAGCAGTTTTCTGATTTTTGCTGGAACTCAAAAGAATGAGTCAGATAAAGAAATGCCACTATTATACAATGCATACCAACACACAGCAGCACGGTGAAGAGCAACAGATCACTAACAGTGACAAGACACAAGACACCAGGAAGACAATTAAAGTAGTGCAACTATATCTCTCTTCCTCATCAAGATGATTGCAAAAGTAGAAATGTCACTAAGTACTGCATAACGAATCAATGTCCAAAAAAGAGCCCCACAACAATACGAGCAACAATAAACAATGAATCAACCCTTCATCGCTTTATTAAAAAAAGTGGGTTTAAAACTTTGTCTATACTTCCAACATCTAACATATACTTACGTAGTGTAAAGACATTCATTGTGATCAGCCTGTAGGCATTTTTGTCACATATAGCCTGTGCAGTAACTTTCCTTAATCGTATGATGAAAAAATACATTTCTTGTAATCATTGTGGTATCAGTATTATCACAAATAATTCTTGACAAAGTATCTTTCATATACTTTATTTTTGTTTGACGAAAAGTATACTTTTAGTGATCATCTTAGTATCAGAATTGTCACATAATAGCCTGCGCAGTAATTTTATATACTTAGTTTGTAGAATGACAAAATACATTTCTTGAGATCATCGTGGCATCAGTACATGTATTGTAAAAAATTATCCTCGACATAGTATCTTTCACATACTTGCTTTGTATGATTGTAAAATACATTTATGTGATCATTGTGGTATCAATACTGTCCCAATTGACTTTCATATATTTACTTTGCATGGCAATAAAATACATATATTGTGAGCTTTGTGGTGACAAGGTTGTCACAAATATTACTTGACATAGTAACTCATAAACTTACATTGCATGGCAATAAAATACATTTATTGTGCCCATCGTGGTACCATTATTGTCACATATATTCCATGACACAGTAACATTCCTGTACTTCCTTGTATGTCAATACAAATACATTACTTGTGATCATCCTGGTGTGTATATTCACAAATAATCATTGACATAGTATCTGTATTATATTTCTTTTGCATGACAATAAAATACATTTCTTATGACCAATGTGGTGTCAGAATTGCATATATAAACCATGACAAAGAAACATTCGTGTACTTTAATTCATGACAATAAAATACATTATTGGTGATCTTTATGGTGTATAGTTGTCACATATAATCCTTGGTATATTTATTTTCATGTACTTACTTTGCATGACAATAAAATACAACAATTGTGATCCTCCTGGTGTCAGTGCTGTCACATATAATCATCAACACAGTACATTTATGTACTTACTTTGTATGACAATAAGATAAATTCCTTCGTATCATTGTGGTGTCATAATTGCACCAAATAATACTTGATATAGTAACTTTTATATACTTACTTTGTATGAGTATATTTTACATTCCTTATGATAATCATGGTGTACGTTATGTCACATACAAGCCTTAACACAGTAACTATCATATACTTACTTTGTATGGCGATAAAATACATTTCTTTTAATCATTGTGATATCAGTATTGTCCCAAATATTCCGTGACATTGTAACTTTTGAGTATTTACTTTGTATGACAATTAAATAAATTATTGGTGATCTTTATGGTGTAAGTATTTGTATAGTAACTTTCATATGCTTATTTTTTGTAATTGTTGTGGTATCAGTAACGTAACAAATAATTCTGGACACAGTAACGTTCAAATAATTTCTTTGTATGATTATAAAATACAACCCTTGTTATCATCGTGGTATTGTCGCAAATTATTCTTGACAAAGAATCTTTCATAAACTTACTTTGTACAAGGATAAAATATATTCATTGTAATTATTGTAGTAACAGTATTGTTACAAATAATTCTTGACACAGTAGCTTTCATATACTAACTTTGTATGACGTCAAAGTGCATTCCTTGTGATTATTGTAGTATCAATTTTGTCACAAATAAACCTGCTAAGTAACTTTCATATACTTATTTTGTACACATGTATGGCGATAAAATGCATTCCTTATAATCATGGTGGTATCAGTATTGTCTCAAGTAATGCTTGACATAGCAATTTTCATACATTTTCTGTCTATGGCAATAAGATACATTTCTTGTGATCATGATAAAATACATTCATTGTTTAAGCAATACAGTGAAATAATTTACTGACGGTTTGTAGGCGTTGTTCTTTTGTAGATCGATTTGTTATTTGTGTTTTACATTTGTCATACTGTTTGTCTTTTCCTTGCATCCCTGTGGTCACCTGCTGGGAAAGGGCTGACTTCTTGGCACTCTTGTATATGATGCTTTTTGCATGTTTTTATCTCTTCCCATTCGCTTTCCTAGTTAAGGTGTGGTATATGAATATATTGATTCCTGATATTTGTCTTCTTTCTTACTTTACAATCATTGTGGTATCAGTATTGTCACCATTAATCCTTGAAACGAAAACTTTCAATGCTCACTTTTGTACACATGTATGGGGATAAAATAATTCCTTGTGATCATCTTGGTATCAGTATTGTCACAAATAATTCTTGACATAGCAACTTTCGTATACTTACTTTATATGGCGATAAAATACATTCCTTGTGATCACCGTGGTATCAGTATTGTCACAAATTATTCTTGACATTCTAGCTTTACGAATCTCTTGAAGCTGCTCTGCAATTGTTTAAATAAGCTTTATTGAAATCTGTGTATAATATACAGTTACAACAAGCTAGATATTGAACAAGTTCTCAGCTTTTGATACTTATTCAGGCCTCCAGATAAGAGTGCGTATTGGAAACCTATTTTCTTTAAATCTCATTAAAACATATATTGTGGGTACTCAAACATACCATCTCAATATGACAGTTATTTTGAGCACCCAAACACATACTTAAATTAGTAGGTAAGAAAATGACTACAATTTTAATAAAATTTCCTTATCTGGATCTATGCTGATGCTAATAATCATTTCCATTCTAATCATTTATTCCATACATACTGGCACAATAAGTTAGGAATTGTCCAGTTTAAATTTTAATAGGCTGGTGGTGAAAACTTCTATGAATGATGTATGCTCAGAAGAAAAAGTTTAGTCAGTACAGACACTGTGTGCAATTATTTTGTAGGACAGCCTTAATATTGACAAAAACCTAACCTAACATGAAATTCATTTAATTTCTTTCAAATGTGAACATTTTCAACAAAAGTTTCGAAAATATACCTCTTTTCTTCATCAAAATTACACAAAGGGGCCACTGTCAAAATTCAAATTTCAAAACTCAAAAATCAGTCTAGCGCTGCTCAGACGATTTCTGGTAGTAAAGACGGAAATTTTCGTACCTGTTGCATGTCTAAGGTGTTTAAGAAGTTTCCAAGCGGCCATGAAGCGATTACATCATGTTGACGTCACTATGACCCTAACTTCAACTGGCGTCGTTATTCGTGGTCTCCCTGACGGATGCTTGTCAATTTTGCTGCCAGACTGTTGAAAACGTGTTTGCAGACGATAAATTGTTTGTTCATTACATCCAAAACTGCGTGGCACGTCAGCAACACGTGTACCTGCTTCAAGACGTCAAAAACGCGGTATTTCTGTAATTTGTTGATGGCCTGGACGGCGACTTAAGCTTGCTAGCATTGAATTTTCTCCGGATTATTGCAATAGGAACAACTCTCTTTCAGTATCAAACAGCATATGAGAAAATAACCCTGCCGGTTACCCGCAGCACGTGCACATCGTGCATTTTTAAATTTGGTTGATACAGTCTAATAGAGGCATTATTCGTCACACAATAAACGGATACATGTAAAGCTACGATAATACAACTCATATATACAATTTGACAATGATATATCCAG
Organism: Loripinus fragilis; assembly: GCA_964019695.1. NCBI lineage: Eukaryota > Metazoa > Mollusca > Bivalvia > Lucinida > Lucinidae > Loripinus > Loripinus fragilis. The sequence goes on along the minus strand of OZ026527.1, from coordinate 57,318,882 downwards.
TATTGTTGATTTTATGAGAAAACATAAATACTGACTAAACTTTTTCTTCTGAGTATAATTTTGTCCCACCAGACTGTTTTTATCTTAGCACACAGTGCAGACCCTGATTTATCCCTAGTCTTAATCTGAAATCTACCTTTTGTACATGAGAGCAGTGTAGGTTCTGGGGCATTGTATGCGCAGACGCGATGCTCAAAGAATCAACCTGTCTGCTAAGGCACATCATGACTGAAAAGTCTGGTTTGGGTCAATACGCGTTATGCATTACCCAAAGACACTACGTTAAAAAAGTAGCAAGCACTGCTGTTTTTGAGATATCAAGTAACCTTTGGTAGCTAAACAATAGCAATGATTGGTATTACAGTATTTAGCGATACAATGATAAGATTTTCTACACTAAGACACTTTGGAAACATGTCTAACGTGGCTAGGTCAAAAAAAGCAGTTTCAGTGATGCGTGATGACACAGAATGATAACAAGTTTGAATCAACCAATCTGGCAGATCACGTGATTTGGTGACACATTCGGTAACGAGTTTGTCACATGCACCAACAATGCTCAAATCAGATAGGTCAGTATGCGATAGTCATGCCACCTATTGTTAAATATTGGGTTCTTGGGAGTCTGTGCATTTGCATGGGCTTGTCTGAACCTTTGTTTGTCTACAATGTGATGAGTAGCGAAACCTCATGTGCTTGTTCTAAAATTTTAGACAGAAATACATGTATAAATAACAAGCTACCTAACGTTAAATAATAATGGTAATCAGAAATAATGGGTCTTTGTATTTTGTCCTTGTTTTGTGAAAACTCTCTTGGTGTCTTTTTCAAATTTAGCGATCATCTTACTGAGAAAGACAGAGCTGTTTTCTTTACTTAAATGTGTTGTTGCTCTCCATGCTATGTTTCTCTTCTTCACAGTGCCGTGGATTGGTCTACATTTTGTTATTGTGGTATTTCCTAGTTATATACTCACTTACCTTTCAGTGTGATAATGTTAAGAGGTTGCTGTTTATTCACGACATGTCATTGGCGTTACTTCATAAATATATAATTTCACTACAGGTATATCAAGTTCAATACATAGCGTTATTCTACTTTCAGTCAGGACGTCATACAATACTGTATAATAGCTCAACTTCATCCATTCATATGCTCAATGCTCAAATTATTCTGTAGTTGAGTAGGTTAATTTTGGTTTTCTTTTTTTTCTTTGTTCTGAAAATGTGTCTGTTTTTCATGTCTGCTGTATATAGAAACATGCACTTCAGATTAGAATTTTTTCTTAAAAGCAAGCAATATTAACCCTAACCAGATTGGTTCTAATTCATTAGTCTATCTGGGTCCATGACATTTGAAATATGGGATGACTAAGAACTTAATCAAGGGAGGATCCAGAGCAGGTGAAAAAAGACCTGATGTAATAATGTCTTTAAGTTACCTTTTGTAAACCCAGTGACGCGATCTTTTTTCTCATACCAAAATCTATCACCATCTCGTAATGCCCTGAACTGCAGACCTATTAGACATTTCTGTGTAGGGCCAAGTACCTCGCCACAGCGTCTTTTCTCCGACATAATGCCAGGATATAAATCAATGTCATCCACGCATCTGTAATATAATTGTGCAAATAAGGTCATTGTTAAAGCTGCATAGTCTGTAACTTTTGATCTTTTAATTTTTGAAATAATGTTTCTATTTTTCAAGAACACAGTAAAAAAAACTAAAATTCATGTATACATTTTACCAATTTCGTAAATCTTTACAAATTATCAGTATCAAAACAACAGCATTTATGTTAAAACTTGACTGTCTATAATTATTGGAGGGACGCAAATAATTACCAATAAGAGAAAACACACCTGTTTTTACAAGATAATTCAATTTTCCATGCAGTTTTCAGCTATAGTGAACAGATTTATCGTGAAAACTTTACTTAATTCTGCCTTTACAAATGATTTAAAAAGAAGATAAAAAATGTCGAAAAATGTTCAAAGTTTCAGACTATGCAGCTTTAAATGGGTTGGACGATTTACAGCAAGAAACATTATCAAATGGTGCTATTTCCTTCAGAGTCAATACTTTATATTTTGTTTTGGTTCTAGAAGCTAAACCTTAACGTTTTCATAATGTGTGCATGTAAAAGTGTTTGTTACTTTCCCATTGGTATCCTGGGTCAGGTGTGGTACTTGATAGTATCGATTCCTGATATTTGCCTTCTTTCTTACTTAAACTCTTTGTACTCTGTTTTTTCTGGTTGTTTGGTTGGTATTTAACAATTTGTCAACCCTTATGGGTCGTAAGAATTAAAATGGTGTTACCATAGACAAGGTTTTGATTGAAAATGAAAAACTATGAGTAATGTGACAAAATAATGTTTGACATCATTTAAAATTATTTAACTTTGTACATGATTATATTTTAATAAAATATTTTCTCCCGTTTTAAACATCATTATGATACATACGATATATATCTTGATTTATGATATTGACTCAGTAATATGTATTTAGTATCGGTGAAAAATAGATTACATTCCAAAAGTGGCGTACAGTAATTGGTGTATAACAACCAACACATTGTGGTTGTTTTCACCTCGTAGTTAGTGTAAATTCCACTCTAGCATGAATTTATGCTTTGAACGAGTTATTGGTATCCATCAATAATTAGCTTTTTCTCAACAAGTTCTTCTCTTTTCTGCTGTTCCGTGAAATGTGTCAATTATTCATTAGGGGATAAATCTTTAAAAATTGGAAAGTGAATATTGAAATGCGTTTGGTTTAATTCAAGTGGAAACCACTTTTTCAGTTCCGTGTTTATTGCTAGTCTGGTCTGATTACAGCAGAACTGCTGGCATTTTAACCCTAAAAGTGCAAATCACAACAAAAGTGAAGACAGTTTTTGGTTTAATGGAAACTAGAATAAATCCCACACAATCGACAAGGGCAAACTAATAAATGAAAATATTGTTAATGCTTCTGGTTTATCAGTCATCGTTTTGTAATGAGTGAGAGCTGGATGAATTGCTTTTTGCTATGAAGTAGATCTTTCATGAGCGCTCTTGTGCTACTGAATGTATTACAAAAAAAGTTGGGGAAAATTATAAGAAAAAAACACAAAGCATTCTGAGCGTTTTATCTCTTTTTTTCATAAAAGTTTGATAAAGTCAATACGAATACCGAAGCATAAAAGTTAGATTCTATATTATACAGTTATTTCATGCCTGTTTGTAGAATAGTCAAAATTTTTACCCCAAGGTGCTTTGGACAACCTCATGCACTATTACACAAGGCCAAAGGCAGAGTGCTCCAGGTCGTCCTCAGCACCGAAAGGTATTAGTTCGACTGTACTAGAAACAGGCATGATTAACTGTTTTATTACCTAACCCATTGGATGATGTTGGATGGAGAATGTGTAAATGATGAGGGTTTGTGCAAAATAGATAATTCCGCCTAACCTGCTCAATTTTGTTCTCAAAGTGTTCTTACTAAGAAAATGAGTACCCACACTTTATGTTTCTGACCATTTACAACCAATTTATGGGTGTTTTAGTGTGACAAATCCGCCATTGTTACATAACGTCTCCTGGCATAAACGAACCGTATGTGCATCTTCTTTACGCAAGTCATGTTATTAGCAGTAAAGTGGGAAACCAGGCCATTGTATAGTTCCTGTCAATATCCAAAACTATTGCCAATAGTTCAGTGCCTCATGAAATGAGTCGTATATAAACGGTTGGCTAATAAATCATAATATGACACTCAAAGTACTTTAATTTGCTTTATAGAGTACAAAGCTCAAGATTTTGCCATAAACATGTATATGCAACGTTATTTTGACCATTATTGCCTAACGTCATTAAATATCTAAGAAATGACTTTGCTCTGCCTTTGTGAGCGTCTGTTTATATGTGCCTTGTGGTCACCTACTGGGTAAGGGCTGACCTCTTGGCTCTCGTTTGTGGTGTTCAACTGTGAGTTTGTCACTTTCCCTTTTGTATCCTGGGTCAGCTGTGGTACTTGATTGTATTGATTGCTGAATTTTGCACCCTTACTTACTTTGTCAATAGAGTTTTATACATGGTGTCGTATGATAAATTGCTTGCCTGAATGTGTCTTTTTTATACTGTAAAACGCTTACATCTGGCGGGTATCTTTATTTGGTGCTATTGGCAGTAACAATAAAAATCGCCAAATTTGAGACTGCGACATACAGGTTTGAATTGAGTTAAACAATAAGCAATACATAGACACACATAATCAGACAGTTGGTATCCAATATTCAAATAGAATTAACAGTATAATTTGTTTCAACGTAGGATAACTACGTTTAAAAATGGACCACTATTAAAGAAAAGAATATGCTGCCCAAAGGGAGCATATCATCGGTCTGCAGTCAAAAACTCGTATCTTTGATTTTCACATTTTTCAGGAGAGAAAAAACTGAATAACTTTTGCTAGGAGTGTCCTGTATTGCTAAAGGTCAGACAGGATTATATTTAGTAACATCCAAATTCACTGTTATTGGTGTTTTGAACTTCCAATAAAGATTTCACAGTCATTATGAAGAGTTTCACTCGAGATATTTTGACCATTTTTTCGTGAAAAACCATCCAGTTAGGACATTTTGGGCATCTTTTTCATGGAGAAACTTTGTATCTCGGTAAAATGAGCACCATACTAACTGAAGTTTTTATAGATATGATATTTCGAAGTATGATTGATGCCTTTTAAGGGGGTTCTAATTGGTCTAGAGCTACATGAATTTGACAGAATGTACGCCATGCGTTTAGTTTTCCCGACAAAAAGTTGTTTCAGTAAAAATCAGAGTTAGGTGGTTTTGACTCACAACTGACAATATTCTTTTCTTTAAAAGAAGTTATATGAGAAAAGAAAATAACTTTAAAGGGCATTAATTAAGAAAGCACCAAAATTGAAGAAGCCAATGTGTGTTTTTTTTAAATTGCCAAAACTTGATGCCACAAATATAAAGTAGTTGACAGTCAATTCTCGTGTCTTTTGCTCTTGGTACATAGGCTGGTCTGTAACATGTGCTTGTGGAATGTCTTTGTATTATTGTTTGTAATTTATCAATGTAATGCATAGGTCTCAATTTTAGTGCCCAATAGATTGTTGTCTGTCACATTTCTGGCATTGTTGATCCTCAAATATTGTTTAGTCCCTAGTGAATGATAATTAGCACGTGATAACTTTCCTTTCATATTACTTGGAAAATTATTTACACGCGTTAACATATTTCCACAATACTGCAAATTCAAAAAAAAATTGTATGACTTTGATTTTTGTAAATAGCATTTAAAGACATATTTACGACATATTAACCAATTGCAATTGGAGCAATTTACCTACATCAATAAATTGCAGAGGGGTTTGTGCATTTCCTACAGTTTTTGTATTTGCAAAAACTTTGCAGTCACAAAGCTAAAAGCCTCACAGAAATTTCTAAATCTACAATAGATTACTTCTTACTCATAAGCTTCATCCAGGAGAGCCGCTACTTCATCTGTATGGTCGCTAAGCCCTCCAGATCCAGTTCCAAAATGCGTAGCACGAGGTAAACCACATAGTTCCCTGCAAGTAGAAATTACCCCAGTCATAACATTTAGGCACTTATTGCATATGAGGTAAAGTCATTCGTTTTAACTGCAAGTAAAGCTATCTAGTGAGACTAGAGGCGTAAATATCAGGCTGAGCTTTTATATACATCCTTTCTTGTGTGCAGTGCGCATGCGGAGAAGGCTCTGGCACACCCTGCACACAAAGAAGAGAGGAAGATAAATGCTCTGACTTATATTATAAGAATCTATCATGAGTGTGAGGGTGGGATCGGAAAATCTGAGGCTTGCTGAGTGATGACAAACAGTGATCATGAGGGAAGGATTTTCCAACCCATCCTCACACCAATAATGGATTCTTTTTCTTGCTCACCGTTTACTTTTTATTTGTAAACAAGCTTCCAGAAGTCCCTGAATATGCTGAGATGCAATACCAATGGATTACGTCATTTTGACTATACATTGACGCCATTTGACGACCATGTACGTGAGTTCCAATACAACCAATAAACAGTCCTCACATGACAGCCTGAGTGAAATAACATGGGTAAGAATGTCAAATCCAAGATTAAATATCATATATCCTTACCTGGTTTGGAAGAATTATGTCTCTAGCCACACTAGATAGCTTTACTTGCAATCGAACTGAATGGCTTTACAAATACGCAAGAAGAATTTAACCCAAGGGTCCACCATTCCAGTAGCTTGCAGAGTTTCCCAGTTGAATTGTGAATCCAAAGGATTGGCTTTTTCGGTTTCCACTGACCACTGATGACCGATTCTTATTTTTCTTAAATTCTATCAAATATGGGAACTCTTTATATCTCACTCTTACTGTCATCTGTTGTCAGTATATTGGTTGCATTGGGAGTCCCTCACATGGTCGACATGTGACATTATTGTAGTTCCAAAGTTACTTAATGTCACATCCTGGTTTATTCTGAAACTTTTCAAGATGAACTTGCTCAATAAAAAGTAAACAAGATAATAGATCTTTGATTTGTGTGATGTTAAGATAGAGAGAAGATGTCTCTTAGGGTCACTGTTTGTCTAGACTGAACGAGCCTAATGATGTTAATTCTTTGCATGTAGATATATTACATGCTTTTGTTGTTGTCTGTTGCTTCCTCCAAAATGAACTTTTTTCAAAATAATGTTTCAGGAACACTATCAGAGTGTCAAACTGTTTGGATTTAGATCAGTACTGACGTTTCCTTATCTGCATTCAAACGGTTTGTATAGGTTATTAGCAGACAGCAAAGGTCTTAGTTATCAAGGAAAGAGATAAACACTGATCTTAGAAACATGTTTTGCATATTAGATATATTCGTTTTTTGTGTTTATGGTTAATAATATCAAGTTAATCAGGCAAAGCAAGAGTTTATCAGTACTAAAACCTTATGTGCTGGCCCATATTTACTTTACCTAAACTCGTTGTAGGATGGTAGACCATGATCTCTTCCTCGTTGTATGTTCAGAGCAGCAATATCTAGTGTCTTATTATTCTCATCAGGGAAGAGCTTGTCTTGCAATGATACTTCAAGCATCCTGTAGAAAGTAATAACACAAATGCAACAGTAAGACGTGGGTCCAGCTAAAATGTTTTGAGCATAACATTTTTATCTTTAACCTTGCCTATCAGAATACCCACTACATATGTTTTGATTGAGAATTGAGAAAACTGATTTTCAATTATGCACTCCTATCTGTAGGCATGGTAACATAGCAGATATTACAAACTGTAATCGGCTGATAAGAAAACTATCAAGATATCATACTTAGTGCCAAAAGAAAACAAAGAAATCTTTGTCACCATGATATTCTCATTTACATCTGCTATGTTGACAAGTTAAAGAAATGTATAAAAATAGAATATGGTGAGATGAGATGGACTGATGTAAAATGGTCAGAAAGATAAATTAAGTACAATTATAATTGATACAATGTCTGTACAGCATATATTTATTCATCTATATATATAATTATAATCTCTTATGGAAACGTATTTATGCACAGTTTTCATATGTTACCAGGAAAACACTTTATCACATTTTGTACCAATCGAATTTCCCATAAAGTTTGATATAGTTAAGTTTGGTGGACCAGTACATGTATTGAGGGGTCGCAGGTCAAATAAAAATATATAAAATTTCTTTGAAGATCGATTTTGTCTTTGCACACAGTACAGACACTGACAAAGTGCAGCAGTACTTGACATTTACATCTGGGTCTTCCCTGTTTACCAATGTACCCGTTTAGGGATTACTGGTCCTAAAAGGGTATAAAATGTAAAAATTTACTAACCCCTAAAGAAATGCTCATGATAGATGTTAAACTACGTCTTAACTCATTGTATTCAGTGTATTAATAGACTTTTTGCTTGCAGTAAAGATGGCAACTTTAATATTCATATCTGGGCATGGCTCGGCTATTTCGTCTCCTGAGGAAGGGAAATCAGGTTTTATTTATAATTTTGTGAAGAAATCATAAGTTGTTTGGGCCATGGAAACGTGTGTGCATTTCATGAAAATCCTAACCAAAAACACACTCAACTCACATTTATTAACCCTTAAAGCACATAATCACAAAAAGTATGTTTCTGTCGTCCACGAAAATATTTGAAGCCTCATTGACAAACAGTGTGGTCCTGTAGGAGCAGTCTGATATGGGTTCACAATGTTTGCCTCTATGCTTATGTTAAATAAACATTTTCCGATGCTGTTATTTTGCTGGCGTTTTAAGTACTAAACAATGTGACTGAGGTAATGGTGCAAGATGATACAGTTACTTTTAAATAAAACCATGCCTCATTTTCAGCTTTTACCTATATCTATTTTACCAGTCCTAATTACGCATTCATGAGGTGCCGTCTTTAAAGTAACCCAAAAGTCATATTATATAAAAGGGTTAAATAGAGATGTTACAGCTACAAACTTGATTGGAAACTAAATTTACCAAAACACCTAAGTTATATTTGCTGACAAAATAAATTAAGATATATGACGTATGAATAGGGAGCGCAGTGGTTCAGTGGTAGAGTGTTTCACTCGAGACCAAAGGGCCGCGGTTTTGAGCCTCATCGGCGTTACTGCATTGTGGTCCTTGAGCAAGATACATTTATCCTAGCTTAGTACTAATTTAACACAGGAAGACCCGTCCCTGTTTAACTGAAAGATTGTTGATGGTACGTAAAGAATCAAATCAAACAAAAACAAATATGACACCTGGTTATCAAATGAACCAACAATAAAATTAAAAGCAAGATGAGCCAGTAGGTACATGTAAAAAGCAAAATGCATGCTCCTTATTAATGAACGTAACTTGCAATTTAATATCTTTATTCTGCATATACAGGTCAACCTCGTTATCTCAAAGTCCAAGGGAATGGAGGAAATTCTTCGAGATATCCAAAGTTCGAAATAGCCAAAATGTGACGTCACCAAAATACAGTATACATGTTGAATTTCGTTGAACCAGATTTCCTACTGTATACATTAGCAGTACAGACGTACATGTAGTAAAACTGTTTCTACTCAAAACTGGATTGAAATAAAGACAAAAGAAAAATATTTTGAGTTGTTTTATTTTATTTTAATTACATAATAAAATAAAATAAGCAAACATCAAACAAAACAAGTTAATATCTCCATATACTAGAGCATATAGATAGCTAAAAACGGAGATCAATGCAGCACACTTCACTAAAAAATGTCAATTTTGTCGGAGCAGAACAACAGATATTCTAGCTGAATCAGATTAGGCTGCACTCTCGCAGTCTAATCAGAGTCTGCAAATGAAGAAATATTACACCCTTTAATATCGAAATATCTCACAGCAAAGACTGCTCAGACAGTGCAAATGCATCAGCTATGTAAGTCTTTGCTGGCCGCGATTGTAAAGGACCGTTGACGGTGGTAATGGGAATCACAGTGTATCGCTGCCTATAATTTTGAAAAAAATCAAAGTCGATCAAATGCTTCCATTTTCATATATAAGATCACTGTTGTTCTCTATTTTATGATTTTGCATTTGATTTCCTATTTTCATAAATGTATGGCTTTATTTTGGGGCTAAAATGGTCACTTTTTGTATTATACATATAGGAAATAGAAAAATGTTTTTAAAACATCATTCCCCCCGAGTCCCAACTAATCCTTTTGCACGTAAGTGTGTTCTCATATTTTACATAAGATATGTGAAAAGCTAGCTGGGACTGGGGGAATGATATCCCACAGCCCAAAATGTGACGTCTTGGCGAGCCCGAACATTAGCATTTGGATTTTTGGTGTGCTCTCTTGAAAATCTTTCTTTTCCAGTATAAGGAAATAATTAGTACAAGTAAGCTTCCTTTTCATAGCCCATTAGTCATGGAATATTACAAGGTTTTAGCATATTTTTCTTTAGATTATGAAAATTGTCCTTTTACTAAATTCAGTTGGTAGATTATTTTGCACATATACTGTATCTATCCAATACACATAAACTACATGGCCACTGACTAGGTGTACTTTACGCATGGATGAATGGTTATGATACATTGCTGCATAATATTGCACCAGGTAAATACATTGCCATCAAGGTTGAATATGGACTACAGTTGCACTTCAAATATTTCTTAACAAATCAGATAGAAAACACAACAACAAAAATAATCCTTAAAATGCTCATGATTTTGGACTTTAAAATATTTTTACTGTGATTTGTAATCGAGTATTGATGATATAATACCCTTACACGTGAAAATAATTGATTTCTAAATGTTTTGTTGAAGTCAAATTTTGCAACCCCTACCCCCTTTGGTAGTGTCTCCTGTTTTGTTGTAGGCAGCTGCCTGTCTACTTATAACCTTAATTCGTTCCTAATACATCAAGCGTCCTATCAAAAAGGATACCAGTGATATCTTATGTATAGGGAAGTTTGGGGAAGCACCTGAAAAATAGGCAGATACCCTTTCAAAGTGTCAGAGGTCCTTGGAGACATTTGTGGCTTCTTGTAAAACAAAATGAAGGTCTCATCCAGCACAAACATCTTTCATCAAAAGACACCGGTGAACAATATTAAGTCGTTAAAATTTAAGAGGGTCCGCTAATTTTCTGATGCTCTAATCGAACACACCTGAGTTGTCATATCAAGTATTGGGTCAATTGGGTCAATTATCTACACAAACAGCTGATCAATTAACAATGGTCGCCTCTACACATGCTATAACTAATTGGCGATTACTTGCAACAATGGATTAATTGGGCTGAAATTAAGGCTATTGTTCGATCAATCAGGTAAAATACTTTGTTTGTCATTCAGACTGTTTCACTTTTTGACCAGTGGTAAACAAAGGGAAAACTAACTTTCGGGAATGAAAAATCCCTTCGATATAGCCAAGTTTTCATGATAACCGAGTTTGACATAAGCAAGGTCGAAATTCAATCCAATATAGGGGAAAAACTCGGTAATGGACGATCACTTCGACATAGCCCGTGTATTTGAGATAGGCAAGTTTGACAAACCGAGGTTGACCTGAATACTGTTATTTGTATGGTTTTAACATTTTGGAAAGGACTTTTATTCAGGTAAAGGACTACACATCACCTGGTCCAAAGGTTAAAAACGCTTTTTTATGCTCAACTCAATTAAGCATGAACTAATGACTGCTCGTGAATGCTAAAATGCAGACTTCTTCATATGCGGCATTTCTCAAGCTCATAAATTTTAAAAATGCCAACAATTGTTGGTTTTTCGCTTTTATCTTTTTATTATTTTCACACAATGTAGAAAGATCAGTACAAACACAAATAGCCCAATACATCATTGGTAAGAAAGCATAAACATGCCTTAACAAACATTAATGAAGTTACCTTAACATAGCAATGGTCTTTATTTGTATAAAACCTTTGCACAGATTATAAAAAATGGAGAGAGAGAGAGAGAGAGAGCGTAAAATCACCAGCCAACCACATGCCATTTGGAATTTTGTTATATAAAGCTTATCTAAAACTTTCCCTATTTATATTAAAAAAGGCTAGTCTGTCATTAAGCAAAGCTATCTCTTTCTCAATCTAAATTCTGTTAGACAGACGGAGCGTGAAAACAGGCCTCCATGCGAGCTTAACATTTCTTGTACTTCAACAGCAGCAGAGTCTAGGGCGAAGATTTGGTACCAGTAAAATGCATTTAAGCCCCCTGGTAGCTTAGGCTGCTGTCCGTTCTAAGGCAGTTGACTTTTTGTTTATTGTTACTCCCATTGTGGGAGTCTGTAATTGTTCTATGTTTTGTTGTATGTTACTTGATACCCATTCTAGTATTGCAATCATCTTGATGGGGAAGAGAGAGCTGGTTGCTTTGCTTAATTTGTCTTCCTGGTGTGTCCTGATGGTTGAGTGGCTCTTCTTCGCGGTGCCACGGGGTTGTCTGCAATTTGTGATTGTGGTATTTCCTAATCATACTCACTTACTATGTTTGGAACTTTATTTTATTTTGCTTGTTTTAAACAATGGAATATTTTGCCAAAAAGATTATATAGTTTATCACTATGACATCACATTTAGGTTTCTCGGCAATTGTTGGAAAAAATGTATGTCCTTGTGGTCTCTCTCTCTCTCTCTCTCTCTCTCTCTCTCTCTCTCATAACTTACCGATCAGATAGAGGACATTGTGCCATAATATGCCATCTTAATACGTTATCAGTACCATATTGTTCATCCTTGTGAATAAAGTTAGTTTTGAAGAACTGTGTGTTTAATTCTTCTTCTACCATGGGAGAATAGCTGAAAATATAAAATGAGCCAGTGCATGAGATTTCCAACAATGTTGTATGTGCAACCAGCTAAGCCTCAGATCAGCATGAGCATACGCGCAGTCCCAGAAGAGCCTTTGCTTGTCTCTTGAATATTCTATGACTGCTAAGCTACTGACTGAACATCATTTGGAGTTTCCACGCATAAAAGGAGGCTGCAAAGGCTGGTTAGAGTCTACACATGTCAAAATTCCACATTGATGGAAATCACATGCCACAGCTCAAATATACTCCTGCTAATAACAGTCAAATGACGCTAATTGCACTTTTAGTAAGATAAACACAGGACTTTCTACCTGTTGTTCAAAGGAGTTGGCTACAAGCTTACTCGTCCCTAGTTTTCTGAGCTTATCAATATACTACAGCATTGACCATCTTGAACAAAAACTCTCAATAATTCTGCCCACAGTCATAGTTACTTTTCTTGCACACTAGATATGTAGAAATTCTCATATTGCCCATGTCATCTTGCCCAGGCTATAGTGTTGACATCTGAGTTTCTGAGATAAAATTAGGGTATTACATGTGGGCAAGAAAAAAGATCCATTATTTGTGCAAGAATAGTGTGGTACTGCCCTGATCCCCTAAAATACTAACCAACCAACTGTTGCATACAGAAAAATAAGCGAGATTATGAAACTTGTATTACTTAATGTATCGCTTCTACGCAACCAGTTTTATAGCGTAATTACATAACGTTACCATATGTAGTGGTTTATATAGTTTGTTATCAGTTACCGCTAGCTTATATTATGCATTGTTACACGTTTGGCTGATAAACGTTGTCTATCTCACCCCATTTTCCTTTATCAGGTCATGATGATTTTGCACTTTTTAATTGACGTCGTCAATGACATTGAATCCACACAAAAATCTATAAATACGTCATTATCGCTAGTTTGAGCAAAGAATCAGCTTGTAAACTGATAAATAGAATACCAGATTCGCGTCTTTTGATGTCAAGTTTACCAGGCTCGGCTTTGAGAACGCATGTTGAATTGGTAGCAAGCCTCGCGATGTCAACAAGAGTTCTCAAAGCCTTGCCTGGTAAATTTGATATCAAAAGACGCAAACCTGGTCTTCTCTATATACATGACGTTATACTGTAAAATATTCAATGGTCCAGCCATCAACATTCGGCAATTTTGAAAGACCGACACATTAGAGTAGTTTACTTTTGGGTGTATCTCAATTTAATGTCCTTTTAAGTTATTTTCTATATTCATAGGGGCTACTATTAAAGGAAAGAATATGCACATGCAAGATGATCGATTCCACCCTCTTATAGATTCAATGTGTATGGATAATTAATAAAAAAGAAAAGGACTAAGTAGTGAAATTTCAGAATACTACCTGTCATCTAGTTTTCCAATCATGCGATGAACCATTGAATGGCCAAACCGTAAACCAGCAGTCGAAAAGGCATTGAAAATAGATGGATTTACGCTTGGCTTATAAGTGTCCTTATAGCAGCAACCCTGAGGGGAGATAAATGAAAAGAGGTAAATAAGTATATAGAGGATCTAACATGAGTGCTTATGTTTTATTGAAGTTATTAAACTAGTTAAGGAAAAGTGATAAATGATAGACTTGTCGAGTTGTGTATTTCTTTTTTGTAATGAGTTTAACGAATCCAATAATACAGGAGCACAAATGTTTTTATTGCATAAAATTAGAATTACTTAAAAATTGCATTTGTCGTGAAAATGTCAAAATTTTGGTATATTTTACGCAACATTGTATTGGACACCATTGCGTTATATTACTACACCTGTTAACCGCTGGTGGTTTGTCGATTCTATTGCATCACGTTATATAACCCCAGACGTGACGTCATGTGATAAACATTATTCAATATTACCAAACGTACTATATAGAGAGTAATTAAGCATTTTTGACTGTTTTATCGAATTGTTGGTCGCTACCAGTTTCATCAAGTTTCGATAAACTGTTACACATGCAACAGTTTTATTGTTGACCCGTCATGTAACGTGCTGAACATTGATACCATTCTGTTGGAAAATTTTGTTTGATATGATTATTTACGTCCCAGTCAACAATTTTTCAGTAGTGTTGGTATTGAACCAGTACTAAGCAAGGATTAATGTTACGTTGAGGCTCAAATCCACTGAGCCACTGCACTCTCTATGCTGTATGAGATGCAGATTTAATGCACAACTTTCACCTAATTTGTTCAATTTTTGTTTCAAAGCGTTCCGCTTAATCTAAGTAAGAAAACGAGTACCTACACTTTATGTTTCTGACCACAAACAACGAAGTTATTGGGAGTTTAAAGAGCTCACCCGCCAAGGTCTTCCATCATAATCGATCTGTAGTGCGCTTATATTACCCTTTGTAAGTTCTGAGTTCTGTTGCACAGAAAGGTATGAAATAGTCGTATAATGTTCTCTAAGAAAATTAATTCATGCAAACAGTTTTGATACTGATCAGGATCAACTGAACGTTGGTCCTGATTTAGATCTAAACAATTTGACATTCTGATAATGTTTCTGAAAATAATTTTGAAAAAAAAGTCAGCAGATGAAAGCAAAACAATAAAAAATTACCAAACATACCAGGAGAAATGTATAAAGTCAAAAGTCAAAATCAAAAATTAGTTTTTCATAATCACTTGAAAAGTAAGCGAGTATGACAAGGAAATGCCACACTATAGTCATACACTGCAGAACAACCCACGACACCGCAAGGAAGAGACACAGATCACTAACAGTCACATGACACCAAGAAGACAATCGAAGTAAAACAACCAGCCCTCTCATCGATAGCAAGATGATTGCAAAACTATGTCCAAAATAAGGCTTCAGTATCAAAGGAATATGAAGAAGTTACTTTTATGACATGATAAAACCCACTGAAAATCTTAAGCATATATGAGCCAGTGCCTGAAATTTCCAACAATGTGGTATGTGCGATCAGCAAAGCCTCAGATCAGTCTGCGCATATGCGCAGTCTGATCAGAGCCTTTGCTAGTCACTTCAGTATTCAATGACTGTTAAGCTACTGACTGAACACCATTTGGAGTTTCTAAGCTTAAACGAGGCTGCAGAGGCTCGTCGGAGTCTACACTTGTCAACATGTCAAACTGTTGGAAATCACATGTCGCGGCCCAATAATTGTTTTTATTCACAAAAGTATCATAATGATATCTGATAAATGCTTGAAATAGAATAACAATCAACAAACCCTCTTTTTTGTTTTCAATCCATATCTACGAATACCGTCTACTCCCATTACAACTGGGAGCCACTCTGTGTATACTATAACCTGCATCTCCGCGATAACAATTTTTCTGGCTGTCTGGAAGAGCATATCAGCTGACCAATGGGGATTGATCTTCTTAAGTTCTGCCCATATTCTGTTATGTTCTCTCATAAACAATGTGTGCATACCCACAAGCGCTGGCTGCTCATTGACACGTATATCACCTGCCAAACAAAGCACACAGGCTAAGATAAACACACTTTTTCAGCGTACAATTATTAATATTTTCTCACTCATCATTGAAACATATGATTTTGGTGCTCAAAAGAAATGTCTCATTGAGACAAATGTTTTGGTTGAGAAATAAAAAAATGACTAAAGGCCTGCAAAGCATATTTCATTATACCAGCACGTTACACTAAACCAATACTCTACATTCTACAATCTAACGACACTTGTTTAAGAAACTTAAGCCAATGCATGACGACATTATAAACACTCAGTTTGATCAGTATCTGTTGCTGTTGGCATGACGGGAAATATGAGCATTTAGTCCCCACTTAACAAAGAGGGAAGTCTGTTCGTAACTGAGATTGATGCGCAGACTTGTCTTTTTAGTTTATTTGGGCACACAAATTATTGTGTGCTGGTTTTGTCTTATGACCAATGGCTCATTTCTGTTTAAAATCTAGGTTGTTGTTTATTCAATAACTATTTGTAATATTGGCTCAATGTTAGAAATAGAGGATTAGACCAGGACATGTTTTTGAAGCACTTTGGTTCATTTTATTCACCATTTGTTCCTATGACAACTCTTTATACCAAAAACACTCAAGATTGTGTTGTTTTTTCTTTCATTAACCAGCGAAGGGTTAAAAAAGCTGACGCATGTGTGCAATTTCAACAGTCTTATTAACACTATAATGATGTTGTATATACGAGTCGTATTTATATATGGATTGTAAAACTATACCTTAACAAAAAGGTCATCTTATTCTTCAGATGAGATTCTGTGCAGAGTTTCAATTTTCAAATTATTCAAATTACAATAATTCTTTTTCTGCCATTGATGCGATTTTAATAGCAATATGTATTCATCGTTTAGATGTAAATAGTGTGAATCATTATCACCTGACTTCATAAGCCAACTGATCTCAGGGACGTAGCCAGAGGCTTTATCATGTTGAAGCCCACCAAATAAAATGTAGAATTAAGATATATCAGACCTAGTTACTTTACTTTAAATAAAGCGAATCACAAAGGCGCTGATCAGACTGCGCAAACGCGCAGGCTGGTCTGCGCCTTTGTTGTTTGCAAGCAACAATGTCAGGTTTTCTTGCATCGAGGCTCATAATGATGTTGAAGCACATGCTTCCTGGCCTCCACCAGGCTACGCGCCTGGATCTGATCTGAACCCCTACACTATTTTTTTAAAACAAACTATTGAGCATTTTGTAAAAGGAATATGCATGTGCATGGTGTGAATATTACGTCGAATACAGCATGCAAATTTATTTTATGTTTACCAGATTTGAAGCAGTAGGTACCATCAATGTCCTCTGGTTGAACATCACAACCCATGTCATCTTCATCTTTATACAGCATACCAGGTTCAGATTCTTTCAAACGTCCTATCAAAGTAAACATAAAACAATAGCTCAGAATATAACCGTCGCCAGGCTCTACACACAAGTAACATCACAACTAATATGTACAAAATTGGACACATATTTTTACTTTTTATGATAAACATTTACTTAATATAGTAACTGATAAGGTGTATGTGTGTGTGTGTATAAGGTACTCTAACTGCTACCTTCCTTGATTTTTATCTAAACTGGCAAGATTCTTGTTATGCATTTACAAGCAGAGTACAAAACGATGGGGATCCTTAAACACCAGTGGGTTTGGATCTCTTAAAACGGGATATTTTTAGCTAAATATGGAGGGGGTTTAAGAATTAAGGCTATCACTTAACCTTTTCAGTGAGATTTATTTATCTTAATTTCACTGAATTATAGTAAGGAAGAATGCAAAGATCGAATGCCGTACCTGACCCTGCTGTAAAAGGGAGCGCCAGAGAAGCTACATTTTTCGTTTTTGTTTCATGAAAATGCAATAACCTATTTACAAAGGATTTGCACTTTCATATTATTTTTGCTATAACAACAGCTGTTGATGTGACGTAAGGGTCAATTAAAATATATCCACATATAACCGTAAAGTGCTTGTATTGTTGTACGTTTGACATAATATTGGACCATGACGTGACAAAACCTGTCTTCGGAGTTTCCTACAAAGCAAGACTCAAACCAGTCTCCCCAGCTACAGAGATTAGCTAGAAAATTGAAATTTCGCTCCAAGCAAGTCTATATACGATACTTTCTAATAAGTGAATAACAAATGCGCTGATCATACTGCGCAGTTGCGCAGGCTGGTCTGCGCCTTTGTTGTTTGCAAATCCCTGAAGACAGGTTTTCTCGCGTCGAGGCCCATATGAAATCTGAAAACCTCTTAAGTTGGTATAAGTGTTTGTTAGAAGTGTATTATTTTCTAGCTACATTTATAAACAATTAGCAGTCAAACGGAAACTACTGCTTTTAAATTTTGCATGTTTTCTCTTTTCTAAAACATATTCCATCCATCTAGTAATCAGATTATTAAAACAGCTTAAAACAACTTAACCCTTAAAGCGCCAATCACGACTGCAGCAGACGACAAATTTTGCAACATCATTCTTAATTTCCTTATAAAAGGTATAATATTTCATGAGAATTGTCTGCCAGCATGTCTTTTTTGTTATTTTGAAAAAAGCAGCAAAATTTGAAAGTGCCGTCTGCTGCAAATTGTAGATGTAGCTTTAATGGGTGAAAAGCTGCACATAAGTTGTTTGCTTTTCGATACTTTAATTTACCTGAATTTGATTTGGTGGTAGATTGTTTATCGAAATATTAATTGGGTATTGTATATTCTGATTTCAGTTATAATATTGGCGAAGTGCGGTCCCCTGCCTCTGGCATATATAGAGTGGGTATTGTATATTTTAATTGACCCTTTAAATAGTCAAGCTAGAGAACCATTGTACTCGAACAGCACAGTCATCACGTGGTGGTTGCAGTCGAGGAGTGCACAAAATAATTACCTAGATGCTAAAAAGGGTAATATTTTAGTCAATATTTTTACTTCTGAAAATATTCATCGCAAATTATTGTCACCTATTAGTCCAGTTGTGTATCTGTTTAACGAAATTTTTTGGGGGGGATGAGTGATAGTCGCTACAGTGCCAGAGTTATGCCAGAAATGTGATTTTTTTCCTGAAAAAGAGGATGAAAGAAAATTTGCTTATGTTCTGGAATGTATGCTTACTTAAGCTAATATACAAAATAACAGTACTTGAATGTGAAAAAAGTTCAAAATCTGAGGCTGGAGCATTTTGAAAGTTATTCAAGCTTTTATACTGTACTGTACTGTGCCCATAGTTATGTATATCGGCTGTTCTGGCCCACTGGTTGGGTCGTTGACTGCAACAAATTGATTTTATTTAGACACTCGACTACTTGACCAGAACACCCGATATACAGAACTATGTGTACAGTATGAAAATGCTCTGTCCTCAGATTTAAAACTTTGTGCACATTAAAGGACTCTTACAGTGGTTCACTAGCGCGAAGAGCCTGTGTCTAGCAAAAAGTACAAGTTGGCATGCGTACCCATCTGAGACTCAGATTAACCTGCTCATTCCCACAGTCTTATCAGTCTTTGATGGCCTATATATGGGTAGCCAAGGGCCCAACATTTCAGCAGGCAGAAAACAAAGATTCTGATAGGACTGTGCGGATGCGCAGACTGATTTGAATCTTTTCTGTATGTTGCATGTACATGTCAACTTGTACCTTATGCTGGATACGCCCTCAACTAGCCTGGTCTCAAGGTTATAAAATAATGCACAATGTTTGGCTGCTTGCGGACACGTGTCCGCAAGCAGCCAATCATTGCACTTTATTTTGAATCTGAGAATGAACTCAAGTTTTATAACCTCGTGGCCAGATATGATATACCTGTGCTCAAATCTGTCAAGAAATCCATTTCTTCTTTATTCGCTCCGTAAATTTGTGAGGCATCTACAAGCGCTGTTTGCAAATTCAGTTGTTGTCTGACACCTAAAATAGAAAGTTTTGTCATATGGCCCTCGACGTAAGAGATTGCAAAACGTTTTTCGTGATCAGCTCAACTGAACCTAAAATTTATCCTGCTCATAATATTATAATGCCAACAATTAACATCTGTCAGCATGTTTAATACATGTGATAATATCAAAGCAAAACATCGTTATTTTTCAGCGGTTTATTTTTTGAGCAGTGGAAATTACATTCTCGTTTGAGTTGACCATGAAAAAATATTTTAAAACCTAGGGCTTGGTAATGTTCAACAGTACGCTCTAAGCAGTATGGTAATAAAACACAGTATGCAAATTAGTAAATGATACGCATAGAAATGGCTTTAATACAATGAGTTATCACAACACAAAGAGTCAAATAGTTAAAGATATATGCATGCTTTACTATTGTACACAAGCTTTTTTGATTGTCTGTGTTTTCCTTTCAACTGCAAACATGATAAATCTTAGTAGAGTTCCCATGTAGCTTGTATATCTTAGTTATTTAAAGTAAAATACATTCACATACAAACTTTAACCCAGTCATGTTCTAATTAAAGTTGTATGCTAAATATGTCATTCACACTTAGTGATTTTACTGCGTCGCCTTCTCAGGAGCTGTTAGACTTGGCAAAAAAATTCTGGTCAATAAGACATTGCTGATCATTATGACCTGTCGGATGTCAAAACGACTATGTTAAAACATGAAATTAAGAATATTCTCGCCCAGTTCTTTGTGGAAAAAACTATTTGATTCCTCAGTCACATCTTAGATTTTGGTTACCAAGACTGATTTGCAGTTGAGAGAATTTAAAGGCAAGTTGGGATGGAAAAACTAAGGTTAGATCGTGATCATGAGAAAGAAGAGCGAGAGGATATGATAAGGCTGAAAACATTAGAACGAGAGGATAGGATGTTGAGAGAAAAATTAGGAATGGAAGAAAAAGAGAAGGAAAAACAAGGAGAAACGGAAAGAGAGAAAAATAAGAACATGAGAAATTTAGGCTTGAAGCTGAAGAGCTCATTGAAATTGAGAAGACATCTTCTAGGACAGGTATCCTTATTCAGGGTATAGAGTGTGGATTTATTAATGTACCGCTCCATAACATTTATTTATCCTCAGACTTAGTTACTGATCTCGTGGATGTATGTATAAGACCTTCTTCACCATTTAAAGGTGTTCACTTGCTTTAAGGCAATGATTTGGCTAGAGATAAGGTTGTGGTAGACCCACTTTTGACTAGCACACCTTGTGTTGATCAACCGACTGATCCTATTGAGCAGGAATTTCTGAACTTTACCTTTCTTGTGCTGTCAATATGGTAATGGCGAAGAAAGCCAATCAGAATCATGGGATGCAAGATATTGAATTAATTGACACTTTGATAGGTCAGTCCTTTAATGATGAGATTTCAAAGTCTCCTTCTCCCAGCCAGTCTGACATTCAGACTGACCTTGACACTCAAAAGTCAAATACTGACCTTTCACCTTTAATTTCAAATGACCAAGGTCATGACCAGCTGTCAAGGTCACAGCTTTGTAAGGAACAACACAGTGATCCTGAGGTATCACCTTTATTTGAAAGAGTTTTAGATGAAAATGAAATGTACCAGGTCCCTGTTTGCTATAATGTCAAAAATGACATTTTGATGAGAAAATGGCGTCCTCCTAATTTTTGTTTGATTTAATTCTTTGCGTCCCATCAACAATCTTTCAGTTTATGTACGGGCGGGTCTTCCTGGGTTTAACCAGTACTAAGCTAGGATTATTGTGTCTTGCTCAAGGTCACAACCTCCATAAGTCTCTGCAGATGATGAGTGGACTTTTAACCACCAGATTGTAGTCCCTAGGGCTTATCGTCCTGAAATTGTGAATTTGACTCATGCAACTCCCATGTCAGGCCATTTAGGTGTTTATAAGACCTATCACAAGATTCATAATCATTACTTTTGGCCAGGATTAAAATCTGATGTTTGACATTTTAGGTCAGATTGTGGGACAAGGTCAGGTAAAACCTGTAGAAGCTAAAGTTGAGGCTATCTCAGATTTTTCCATACCTTCTGTCAAAAGACACCTGATGCGCGTTCTTGGTATGGCTGGATATTACAGGATATTCTGTATTAACTTCTCTACCATTGCAGAGCCTTTGACAAACACACTTGGCAAAAGAGTCAATTTTATTTGGACTGATAATTGTCAATAGTCTTTTGAATAGCTTTAAGCCATACTTAAAAGTGCTCCAGTTCTCTTAGCACCAAGCTTTGACAAAGAATTTAAGTTGGCCTTATATGCCAGTAAATGTTGGTGCAGGCAGTGTATTGCTACAAGATGACAATGGTGTTGATCATTCTGTTTGTTACTGTTCTAAAAAAAAGTTAAAAAAAACGTCAGAGAAATTGCTCTACCATTGAGATAGAATGCTAATCTCTCATCCTTGCTCTTAAGTTGCACCTTTTGTCATTTTCACTGATCACATCCACATAAAATGAAAAAAAGAACCAGCGTTTACTCTGATGGAGTCTCATTTTTTTTTCTTTTTTTTTTTTTTTTTTTTTTTTTCGTCTTCATATTTTATTTGTAATCATTTACAATCACATATATATATATATATATATATATATATATATACACACAATTACTGATTTAACAAACATGGTTTTGAATTTCTTTGTTATATTCTCTATCACCGGCTTTCTTCCTTCTTTCTTTAATTACTTCAGGTTGTGCCTAAATATAGTGTCTTTTATACCATATGTCTCTTAATAATTTAAACATCAGAATATTTTGAATTAATTGTGCAGATAAATAACACCATGTAATTAAATGCAGTCTGGTATCCTGTATTCTTTAATTTAACCTCTGAGTCACTGTCTAAATATTTTGAAAAAATATGGTATATTATGGAAATTAAAAAGTTTCCTGTATTCTTTATTTTAACCTCTGGGTCACTGTCTAAATATTTAGGAATATCATGGTATATTATGGAAATTAAAAAGTAGTGTCTATAATTATGAAGTTCCTTTATCTATGAAGGCAGTTTCATTCGGACTTGCTCTGCATGACATGTCAATACATGTGGCTCTATAAGTTTTGATGACTTATGATATCATTTAATTTTATCTTTAACTGCACTTTCATCATCATCATCATCATCATCATCATCATCAGTCTCATGTTGCAAGAGCACAATCTGGATATCAGACATATTAAGGGAACAGATAATAGCATCCCAGATGCGCTCTCTAGGGCTAAGTTGCCACTGTATTGTTGATATTGAGTTTGTACTATTGCTCTTTATTGATCTGATTCGATTTAACATTATTGTATATAATTGTTCGTTAATGCAAAAGAAAGCCTCATTTCATAAAATTTTCATTTCTTTGAGGAGAGGAAGTGTAACATTATGATGTTTATCTGTTTGATATGTTGTTTACTAAGTTTCTGTTGACCCAGATATTGGAGATATTGATAGTAAAGAAGTTGTTGTAAACAAGACTTTTGTTTGGTCATTAGATTTTTTTTAATAAAATGATTAATCATCCAGAAATTAAAAATATTCTATCATAGAACATTCTGGAGTCTTTGAGAAATATCTAGAATTTTGTTTTCCATCCCAATAGAAGCTTCGAGCAAGTTCTGGAAGTAAGTAGAAACATTGAGAAACCTGTGGACATTCCAGAGTAAATAAATATAGCATATGATATCATAGTTCTTTCCTGATTATTCCTGAGCTTTCTTAATGAGTATATATAAAAGTAAATTTTCATAAGGGCATCTTTGGAGTAATTTCATAAGAGTAAATTTATAAGTAATTTATAAGAGTAAATATTCATAAGGGCATCTTTGGAGTAATTTCATAGTTTAAAAGTCAAAACTTTTTGTGCTGCTATTCTATCTTATAATATCTGGATTAAATTGTATTTGACTTATTCTTTCTGGATTACTTTAATTTGTGGCATTCAGTGTTGAATTGGGGCTAAGTATTCATGCCGAATTAACTTCAAAATTTGGGGATCAGAGAATGCTGGAGAACTTGTGATAATGAATATTCTGAGGTACAGTTTGGACATATAAGGTACTGTTAATATGACTTTCTTTGATTGTATAAATATTTTCCATTGCTTTTGTAAATGACAATTTCGATTTTTTACATAAATTTTGTTAAATTTTAAAAGTGCTTTTTGCTGACTTTTCTTATACCAAATTTGGTTCCCTGAATTATTTTCTAGTTACCTGGAACGTAACACTGTTTCCAGATGGAAGTATTTTGTGACACACCAGGTAGGCTGGAAACTGTGAAAAAATGATTTGTATTCCTTGTTGAACATTAATATATTGAATTTGATCGATTGTTTTGGCAATTGGCGATGCAGATTTGAATAATTCATAATTCCCCTTCTTTATATGCATACCTACCATTGCAATCGTTGTCAAAGAGAGTTCTAGCAAAATTTAAACAGTCATAGGTAAAATAGGGGTCATCATCAGGCACGGCTATTGGAAAACACTCTTCACTGAAAAGATACAGTAAAACCTTGATAACTTAAGCTCTTGTACATATAACTTGTAGTAAATGCTCATTTGAATTGAACTTATAACACATTTAATTCTGATATTAAAGCTGCACGGCCTATTGTTCTCTACCCCATGATCCTTAAACCATTTCTGGCTCTATATTTCTGTATCATTTCAAACCATGCTGACAAAAAAAGTTTGTTCTTTAAACAAACACTATGTCAGCGAGAACGTCTGTGTAGTGTATCCTGACATAAGTTACTTCAAATTTTGCGACAGAGTGTTTGCCCAAAATAGGAACATTTATGACAATAATTTTTGATAAATCAAATGACTTTCCTAGTCTAAAGCGAAACTTCAACTGACATCGATAGCAAGACTAGCAATAATTTGCCTAGCAAATTATTGACGAAAGTTTTGCTATTTTAAACACGTTGAAATACCATTTCTTGCACACCAGATCAGGATATCTGAGATTTTACCCTGGGATAGAAAGTCTTATCTTACCCATGTTATCTTACCCAGGACGTCAAGTAACGTCATTATGTGAAAATGCATCTTAGCGTATTCAGGGACATCTGGAAGCTTACTTTAAAATAAATAAATACATGGAAAAAAACAGTGGTGAGCAAGAAATAGTATTCATTATTCGTGTGAGGTTAGGATAGAAAAATCCGTCCCACGGGATCACGGTTTGTCATCACTCAGCAAGCCTTGTGCTGCCAAACGGTGATACTCGGGATGAATTTTTCTATCCTACCCTCACACTCATGATGTATTCTTATAGTCTGTCTGATTTTATCGTTAAATCAAGATGATTGCAAAACTAGAAAACACGCTAAAACAAGTACATAACGTTAAGCCTCCACAAAAATGAGAGCAACAACAAACAATGAATACACAACAGCAGAATCACCTCCTTAGAGCAGACAGCAGCCAAAGTCTCTGCCGGGGGGGGGGGGTAAATTATTTTACTGGCCAAACCTTCACCCTAGATTCTGCTGTTGTTAAAACACAAATTAGTTTAGTTCGCATGAACCCCCACCCCCTCCCCTAACTTATGCAATGTATCATCACACTGAAATAACCAAATCAGTTAACAAACTGTGAAGAAACAAAGAAAAGGGCTCTCGAAGTAAGTAAGGGCGCAAAGATCTGGAATCGATACAATCAAATACCACACCTGACCCAGGATACCAATGGGAAAGTAACAAACTCAAAGTTGGACACCACAAACGAGAGCCAAAAGGTCAGCACTTTCCCAACAGGTGAACACAAGGCACAAAGAAACAGACGCAAACGCACAACACACAAACTGTCAGAGCTAAAGAAGAGCCCCTATTGAGCCACGGTGGGCCCAACATCAGACATACATCAGGCACTGACCCACCGATTAAAGATTTAAGTCAATGTCAGCATTAATCACAATCTATGGCACTGACTATTCAGGCATTATAGAATCTGTTCATTTCATTTTTTTTATATTTTCTAGGAGTTAACAGCTCGTAAGTGCTGTTGCTATTGGTGAGTGTGGTCGTCTCCCTCTCTGTGTATTTTATTTCACTAATTGTATAAAGAAATGGTGTAAACTATTACAAATGCGAAATAACAGATATCAGTTGCTATAAAATGTTAAAAGCATTTGACAAAGTAGGTAGACAAAATTTGGCTTCAAATTATTATTCACACATGGGTTGGAGATAGTGGTTCATTCATGCCCTAGTTTAAACGCGGACTAACATACTGCATGACTCAAAGGTGGCACACAGATATTACTGAGTCTTCAAAATGTGATGTAAATCATTATAAAATGGTGGAAAACATTTGTGCATTGACATACATATTTTTTCTCAAGCAAAGCTTTTGCAAGTTTTGTTGCCCTAGCCACAGATTAAGTATAAAGCTTGTTGGTTATATGGGAATAGCCAGAGCGGGCAGAGTTTGTTTAAAATGTTTAATCATCATAATATGTATACGTGCATCTTTGCTGAAATACTGTGTTCTGTTTTGGGCTGGTGGTCTTTGTTAAACAAATATGTACTCGTAAATATTGCATCAATAGGAGCATCAGCTCTTACTAGTCAGAGTACAATACGAATTCACCATCAATCTGAGGGCATGCCAGCTGTAAAAGCAATCCTAAGGAATAGTTGAAGTTTTGCAAATAAATAGGAAATACACTTAATAAAAGATGTAAGTAGAAGCATTGATGGTTCTACATTTGAACGAAGGTATGCCTATTACAATTAACCTGTAAAAACAAGATTCTGTTATTTGTTTGAAATATTTAGATAAAATATATAGTTCTACATTCTGTCAAAAGTCAGACATGTTCGAATAACACAGATAATTCTTATACTTAAATTAAAGTAAACCGTTTAAGATAACATAGATACATGTCACTCACTATATCATTACTGTATAATATATTTAACATTTCACATTCAAATAAAATATGCCTACATTTTGCAAACGACCCTATATTGTGATCTAATTTCTCTATCCAGAATAATTTTGAAGATGAGCACATATATTGATTTCTCATGAAACACTGATTTTGGCAGCCACAAGGATCCTTCGTTGCACTCAAAGTGACTCAACCAGGGCAGTGATATAAATGTGTTTACTTACTGGTCTGAATCTGCACCGCAGCAATCCAGTCCCTCTCCTCCTTCACCTTTAAGTAGATAAATATAAAAATGTCATATTAACGAATTAATCTGCATTCAATTTCAAACCTGTGCTTGTTCAGCAGTTTTTAAGAAATAGTGTTGCTTGTAAGTGTCGTAAAGATTTAAGCCACTCACAATTACTACAGGAGAGTCAATCGTGAGCATATGTATGGCATTCCATACAAATAGGACAATAACAATGGTACTAAAGTTATGTAATTTTCATGCCTCTAGTTAAGAGCAACTAAACAACATGTATAAAATGAGGGATAAATTCATTTTTTGTCTGTCTTTCTTGCAAATAATATTGACAAGGATTATTGCATTTTTCATGAAATTTTCGTATTAAGCGCTTAATGCGGAAGTATGATTCTAAGTATAGTTTTAAGCCATGCCTTTCTGATGAGAAGTTTGCTATATAAGGAATTTAAAGAGTTTTGATGTCATATGACGCTTTCGCTGCAGAGAGAAAACTGTAGAAGGTATTCTTTTGCTGTCAAATCTTTCATTTCATCACTTAATTTTTGGATGGGGTCGCTATATATTTATAATTACTTCAATTATATAAGATTTAGTTTATTGTTCATGACTGCAATCAGAAAGTCTTAATATAAAACTTGGATATTCTTAGAATCTGTTAGATGGTCATAAAAGGTTCTGGTTCATAGTTTTTCTCGTAAAGTTGTTTTCAAGAATAGCTTAGTAAATACTTATTAATTTCCCGCGTTACAATGTATAGCAGGCAATTTATGTCTTAACTGAAGCTGTATATCTGGTAATAGAGGGCCTTTCGTATCTCTGTGCATGTGCAAAAACGACTGGGTGTGGGTGCTTTATAATATGAGAGATTCAGTTATACCTGAAACTTCAATTTTTATTAGAGGTTTAACTTCTATTTTGCAAACAGTTAGAGTAAACGTAATTAAAAGGGTGAGTATACACTCCTGTGATGAGAGCGCTGAGTGAAGGCTCTATAAAAACATGCTCGGATCCAGAGGGGGGACAGGGTGTTGCCCCCTGAAAAATCACAAAAATATAGGGTTTTTTTTTTGCAATACTGGTCTGGATCCCCTGAAAAATCAAAAAGCCACCAAGCCAGCATATAATGTTGGGCCATCATCGGCCCGCCAGCGAAACGCCATTTCAATGGCGTTTCGCTGGCGGGCCGATGATGGCCCATTAATAGCGGTATATTGATCCTCTAGCCCCTTATCAAAAAAAAAAGTTATCAAATTTGATCCCTCTCTGAAAAAAACTTTCTAGATCCGTGCATGGAAATCTTTTTTGATTGTGCAGAAAAGTAAGGCAACTTTTTCTGTAGGTTTAAAATTCCAGCTTGTGAATATGCCTTTGTGTGAACGGCCTGCTGGTCAGGGCATGGAGAAATCCTACCTACTCCTCCCACGTGGAGCTAGGGTTGGATAGCCCGCTCGCAGCATTAGGGATATACAGCACAGATATGAGTTTATCTAAGATTATGAATGTGGCTAAATATCTAGATATATGAAGTTTCAAACCTTGTTTGTTTGGCAGCTTTAAAGACAAAAAATGTTGCATGTTATTTACATGCAACTTTATACTACTCACAGAGACCACAGGAGAGTCATCAGTCACGTGACCCATGAGTTTATGAACGATATTCCATAACGTTACCAAATATGTTAACCATTAGTGGTTTATTGATTTTGATACATGACGCAACATCATGTGATTAAACGTCTTATTTCTCTCATTTTCAAAATTGACTTGCAGAATTATAGATATTAGCATACAAGCTGTACAGATAAAAGCATCTGATCTGTGTGTGCATCTGTTTTCAGAGCATGATATACCAGGGTATTGCATGGCAGGGACTAAAGAGTGAATTTACCCATTACATGGGTGTAGCCGCCATATACACAAAAACGCATTTGCGTACACTTTTGAACCAAGAAAAATGGGATTATTCTATCCTTGTTCTGAAGGTTTCTTAATGATACGTATACAAAATGTGTGTGGAAAAGCAATTATAATATATGATGGCATCATCTGCTCTAATGCCCCCCTTTATGGTTTAACACCCATTAACGAAGTGAAAGTTAAGATTCAATATTGTCCACCGTTACCAAGAATGTATTTAAGATGGTAAATAGCACAGACCCTTATGAGACGCAGCGTTCTGTGGCGTTGATGAGACATCTGGGTCTACGCTATTTGTAAACGCTGTAATTATTTTTATAAATGCATTAACCACGTCCCAACAATCGCGTACATTGAATTTGAGGCAACCTACGCCCCTGCATTTTCTACCCGACTACTGGCCCTTATGGGTTTATGTACCAGTGTCTTCTAAACCGTCAAACTCGTCATCTGGTGATATCCTTCGTAAAATGTTTGGACCCAGATACGGCCCGATCAAACGTCGGGCCTGATCTGGATCCAAACTGTTTAGGCACGCTGATGTTATTCTTGAAAGAGCATTTGGAAAAAAAGAATGTTGAAAAATATTTGCAGACGACACAAGTCATTAAAAATTGTCCAGCATGCAAAGAGTTGAAAAATAATATTCCAATAAGATTAATACAGTTAAACCTGTCTTCATGGGTACCTGTATTATGCAAGCAACCTGTATTAAGCAAGCATGTATTCAGTCCCATCCAAAAAGGCAAATACATTGAAAAGTACCTGTATTAAGCAAACGGCTGTCTTAAGCGAGCGCATTTTGACTTTCTCTTTTGTGTTTGCTTAATACAGGTTGGACTTTATTCCATTATATATACTTACCCCCAAACATTCCTGAGAGCGCGAGGTCGTGAGCTAGAAACTGTCCAAATGTTGGCACCATACTCGAGATTCTTTTATGAAACAGCATTTGTGCTCCTGCCCTGTGAATAATATTGCTGACTTTTCTGGGGCTTGGCAGCTCCCCGCCTTTACAATCAATGCTTCGTGGCTCGGAAACCCCTGCAAAAAATAACCGATCATGTAATTATCTGTGCAATGTGATTATGGATAGGTAGCCTTAAGGAACTGGGTCCGTTGGGAAATATATGAGCCACGCCATGCGGGATTTCCGACCTGGTAAGATTCAAACTAGCCTCCTCAGCTACAGAAACAAACTACATCATTGAAATTCTGGATTAAGCATGAGTGTGTATCCTGCTATCTAGGCAGCGAATAAAAAGGTGTTGATCAGACTGCGCGGATGCGCAGGCTGATCTGCGCCTTTATTGTTCGCATATATCATTAAGCAGGTTTTCGCTTGACGTGGCTCACATTGTTTAATAGCATATTGCCTTGTAAGCCATCATTGAGGTCCCTACAGGATGTGAGTGGGGTACGTGCTCCATAGTACCCAAATAAATAATTCTCTGATCTGACCAAATTCCTAAAATCGCTTCTCAGTACTCCGTAAAACTTCCAAAGTATGTGATTGCTGCCTAGCTCCACTAAAATAATTGCCAGTGCTCCCAAGCTCCCTAAAATAAATAGCCCTTCTTCCCAGCTCCCAAACCCCTGAGGGCATCCCCATTTGTTTAATGTATTAACTAATCTATATACAGGACAACAGAATGAATTCTGAAATCAGTTGCCTTATGTGTGAACATTTCCGCGTAAATGATGGTTCAATCTTCGCTTTCGAGAAAAGCCGTTTGGCTCTTGGTTAAAGTTTTGTATGCATGACAATGTTTCATGTTTTGTTGTGCTGTGTTTTTATAATATTTTTTAAATATTTTTTTTAGAAAATAGCTTCAGCTATGTCAACCAGTTTAGATCCAGACCAAGACCCCAAAGCTTGATCTGGATCTAAACTGTTTGTAAAGGTCACTCTCTTTACTATTAAGCTTATGGCGACTTTTGTAACCTGCTCAGAATCTTTGAAACCATTCTTGCCCAGATCAGGCCAAAAACATCACACCTGATCTGGATTCAAGTCTGGCTGAGTATATTTGAAAAAGTTAATTTTGCCAAAAAATCTGCAGACAATAAAAAGCAAAATTCCCCAGCATGAAAGGTTACCCAGCATGGTAAGACCTAATTCAATCATAGAACTTTAATGACGAAAACGAATCTGAAATTTATACATTTTTAAACTACAAAATATCTGACTGGAGGAAACAGTTATTTGACATTCAAATGTAAAGGAAGCATTTGATTTGTGGAAATATATATTTAATCTGAGCGTAATTAAATGTTTATTTTGAAGTGAAAATGGCTTCTGATTGGAAGAAATATTTGGTCGACCTGTTTGCAAAGAAGCAGTTCATTTTAGGTTTAATAAAGGTATCTTATTGGAGGGCGGTTTGAATGATAAGCATGTTTTATTAAAAGAGGCAACTGGATGGAACAAATATGACTGACCTATACATACAGAGCCATTAAAAAAGTTATTTCACTACGCAATGTTTCAAAAGTTTTTTCACATTTTTATTACACATTTATGGTCTATGTTTTACAATACGTATTATTAAATTTCTATTCCATTTTGTTTCTATAAACCATACCAACGTATACTCAGGCAGCAGTTATATATAAATATCAAATATATTCCAATGAAATACAACAACATACTTAAAATACATTCCTATGGAAACACAACAACATTGTACGCCTACATCATAAAGTCAGTATTTCTTTGTATCTCCTTTTGCTTTCATAAGATCTGTAACTCTCATTGGTATTGAATTGTTAAGTTCTTCCAGGACGTTCGGTGCTTCACTATACCACGCTTCACATACTGGCTTCCATATCACCTCTTTTCTACATGGCATTATGTTACCAATACCTTCATTATATTCCAAACGTTCTTTATGGTATTCATGTCTTCATTCTAGAACGGGTATTCCTTTTCCATTCTTGGAATGTTCTAGCACTTTTAGAGTTATGGCATGGCGCGATATCATGTATAAAGATATATCCCTTTTGTGGGAACACAACGAATTCACATAATATTTCAATATCATAGATAATATCACTCTGGTATTTTGCACCATCCATGTTACCATTCAATTTTCTCTGAAGAGAGATGCATCTGCTGCTAATGGCTTCACAGACTGACTTGCACACTCACTGGCGATTTTACAACAGCCTGAATACACTTAGCATTATATGCCTCAATTTGTTTGCGCCAAACACGACAATGGCGTCGATTGTTATGACTGTGAAATACAGAATAATGTGAATGCGTTGTGTTCCCACAGAAGGGATATATCTTTATGCGTGATCTTGCGCCATTCCATAAGTCTAAAGGATCTAGAACATTCTTTGAATGTAACGAAATACACATTCTGAAATAGCCAGGGATTTGCCAAAAATTTATCCATAGAGAACGTTTTATAACTGATAAAGAAAGAGATTGGTAACAAACTGTCGTGTTTAAAAGAAGAGATGTAGAGGCGAGTATGTGGAGCATGGTAAAGTGTAAGACCAAGCGTCCTGGAAGAACATAACAATTCAATACCAAGTAGACACGAAGATCTTATCAAAATAAAGGGAGGTGAAACGAATACTGACTTTATAGGTAGTATGCATACAAGTATGTTGTTGTCTTTCCAACGGAATGTAATAAGTATGCTGTAATTTAATATTCATATAAAAATGCTGTCTGATTATAAGTTGGTATGATTTATAGAAATAAAATAGCATGATAATTCAATTACATGTATGGTATAACATAGGCCATTAATGTATAAAAATGTGAAAAAAAAACTTTTGAAATATTGCGTAGTGAAATAACTTTCTTGATGGACCTGTATATATAATGACAATGAATTTATTGCGCTAATACATCCACAATGAATGGTAATGGCAGACATATCAAAGTGATATGCAATTTGCATAAGGCAATGGAATTTAAGGTATTGGAGCAACGGTGATGATCTAATCATTCCAGTTAAATCAATGTTTCTCGCATATAAAGCAAAGATCTTATAAATTTGATCATAAATTTTACAATAATATCATTTTACTACAAATATTTTCTATTATTAAAACGTATATGAGAAGGCCCATTTATGACTTCTTTCTCTAATTTAAAACCAAAATCTTACCGAAAAAGCTTATATGCTGGACATTTTAACAAGAAATGATGCTCATTTTCTATTGACCCTGTTTTGAAACTTTACAGATCCTATCATGTCTAGGGATACCAGTGTCTCTACCTTTTTCGACAGTCAGATTATGAGCAGTGATTCTCATTTTTGCCAAAACTGATCTATCTGATCTATAACTTATACTAACTACATACTGTGCACCTGCTTGAATTTTGTATTTGTCTTTGTAAACATCTAATTTAGAACTATTGAGAATTGAAGAACTTGTTATGGTTATACAATGTCATGTATCCGTTTCTGTATACTTATGTGAGCCATGACATGAGATTTCCAACACTGTGGTATATGCGACCAGCAAAGCCTCTGTCGTGTTTAAAAGAAGAGATGTAGAGGCGAGTATGTGGAGCATGGTAAAGTGTAAGACCAAGCGTCCTGGAAGAACATAACAATTCAATACCAAGTAGACACGAAGGTCTTATCAAAGCAAAGGGAGGTGAAACGAATACTGCCTTTATAGGTAGTATGCATACAAGTATGTTGTGGTGTTTCCAATGGAATGTAATAAGTATGCTGTAATTTAATATTCATATAAAAATGCTGTCTGATTATAAGTTGGTATGATTTATAGAAATGAAATAGCATGATAATTCAATTTTATATATGGTATAACATAGGCCATTAATGTATAAAAATGTGAAAAAAAACTTTTGAAATATTGCGTAGTGAAATAACTTTCTTGATAGACCTGTATATATAATGACAATGAATTTATTGCGCTAATACATCCATAATGAATGGTAATGGCAGACATATCAAAGTGATATGCAATTTGCATAAGGCAATGGAATTTAAGGTATTGGAGCAACGGTGATGATCTAATCATTCCAGTTAAATCAATGTTTCTCGCATATAAAGCAAATATCTTATAAGTTGATCATAAATTTTACAATAATATCATTTTTACTACAAATATTTTCTATTATTAAAACATATATGAGAAGACCCATTTATGACTACTTTCTCTAATCTAAGACTAAAATCTTATCGAAGAAGCTAATATGCTGGACATTCTAACAAGAAATGCTGCTGATTTTCTATTGACCCTGTATTGCAAATTTTACAGATCCTATCATATCTAGGGATACCAGTGTCTCTTCCTTTTTTGACAGTCAGATTATGAGCACTGATTCTCATTTTTGCCAAAACTGATCTATCTGATCTATAACTTATACTATCTCCATGCTGTGCACCTGTTTGAATTTTGTATTTGTCTTTGTAAAATCTAATTTAGAACTATTGAGAATTGAAGAACTTGTTCTTGTAATGCAACGTCATGTATACGTTGTTGTATACTTATATATGTTTGTTTCATTTTGAAGTTAAATTTAGCCATATAACAAGAGGAAATATTGGGGGCATCACCTGATTAAAGGGAATATTTGGTTGACTGGTACACAAATAAATGCTTTATATCTAAATGATACCTAATTGGAGGGAATATTTGGTTGACCTGTACGCAAATAAAAACTGCCCTGTTTTGAAGTGGATAGATGGTACCTTATTATGGGAATATTTGGTTGAGCTGAACGCAAACCAATACTTTAATTTGAAATTAATAAATGACACCTGATTGGAGCGGATATTTGATGGACCTGTACGCTAATCAATGCATTTAATGGAATAAATGGCATCTGAATGGGGGTAATATTTGGTTGACTTAAGTTAAAAAAAACTTTATTTAATGTAAATAATTGCACCCAATAGGAGGAAATATTCTGTTAACCTGTACGCAGATATGCCTCATTGTGAAGTGAATAAATGGCACCTGATTCGAGGGAGGATTTGGTTGAACTGTACGAAAAAAAAATGTTTTAATGGAAGTGAATAAATGACACCTGGAAATGGGAATATTTGGATGGCCATTACTAAATTTACTACTTTAGTTTGAAGAAAACAAATGGCATCTGATTGAAGTGAATACGTGGTTGACCTGTATACAAATAAATGCTAATTTTGAAGTGAAAAAAATGAGACCTGACTTCAGACTCTATGATGGTTCCGACTTAAAGACTTATCTATTGATGAGATGGTAGGGGCCTGATGCTTTGGCTGTTTGTCGGGCCCACCGGGGTTTACCTGTTGGATTTCTTTTGCTCCGGTATTCAGTTTAATTTACTGTTGAGTCCTTATCCTTGCTTTATCTCCTTGTTATATCTTGATTTATATGTTTTAGGAGATGATGCATTGATAAGTTAGGGGTCTTTCATGCAAACCAAATATTTATGTGTCTTGATCCACATCTGAATTAAGGGTGAGGTTGGCGCCGTTAAACCGGTTTAAGCCCTCCAGTAAAATATTTTACTGACCGTTCCAAGGCGGTACTTCTTTTGTGGATCTTTTATGTTTTTGTTCTGTCTTGTGTTTGCTATGTTTTGTGCGCGTCTGTTTATATGTGCTTTGTGGTCACCTGCTGGGAAAGGGCTGACCTCTTGGCTCTCGTTTGTGGTGTCTTCTGTGAGTTTGTCACTTTCCCATTGGTATCCTGGGTCAGGTGTGGTACTTGATTGTATCGATTCCTGATCTTTGCAACCTTATTACTCTGATTAGAGGGAATATTGCAAGCTTTCTGCAGTTAAGATACAATGTGAAAAATTGCCTTATTGCTGGTATGCGTTATGTGGGTTACGAAATTATGAAGTTGTCTTATCCTCGAATGCATTGATTTTCCACCGTGCTTTAGTACAATGTACAGCATTAAATAGATGCTGTACATTGTGCTAAAGCACGGTGGAAAATCAATGCATTCAAGGATAAGATAACTTCATTACTTTAAAAACGTGATGTCTGATCTTGGTCTCTACTGCTTGCTTACAGAATGCACTATTAAAGTTTGAATAAAGATGAAAGATACCACCTAACAACCCTTAAAACAGATTATTGACTGGTCCAATTGATTTTATTTGTTATAAAGTGATAAACTAGTATAAGATGGGAATGATTAATGGTAAACTGGTTTAGTGTTTTTTCATTTCAGATTAATAGTTAAAGAGACTAAGTCTGCAACTATGAACATTTTTCGATTTTTTTATTTTCTTTTTGAATCATTTGTAAAAGTAGAATTAAGTTATGTTTTCTCAATAAATCTGTTCACTATAGCTGAAAACTGCGCGGAAAGTGAATTATCTTATAAAACAGGTGTGTTTTTCTCTTGTTGGTAATTATTTGCGTCCCTCCAATAATTATAGACAGTTATTTTTAACATAAATGCTGTTGTTTTGATACTGATAATTTGTTAAGATTTACGAAATTGGTAAAATGTATACCTGAATTTTAGTTTTTATACTATGTTCTTGAAAAATAAAAACATTAGTTCTAAAATTAAAAGATCAAAAGTTACAGACTATGCAGCTTTAACCGGTATGCATGTAGTGTATTTTATTGTAAGTTGTTAAATGGTATTGTGCATTTCATTGGAGATGGGCATAGTTAATGGTTAACTGGTATAGTGTATTTCATGTTAATGGTTAATTGGTTCAAAGTGTATTTCATTTGAGGTGGGCATGGTAATGGTTAACGGGTATATTGTATTTCATTCGAGATGGGGAAAGGTTAATGATTTACTGGTATAGTGTATTTCATTGAAAATTGGCATGGTTAATGGTTAACCGGTATAGTGTTTTGCAATTGAGATCGGCATAGTTAGTGAATAAATGGCATATTGTATTTCATTGAGATCGACATGGTTACAACATCATCTATTCTTACCATCTGCGTATGCATTCGGAATCAGTCGTAACTGTGCAGTATTTGACGCTCCCCAGGTAGGGTTTGCTAGGTTGTTGCAGGAACCACTGGGTAATCTCCAAGGATACGAGGGGTCACATGTAATATTTGGCAGGGTACATCCAGCACGTTTCTGTCGGTGGAAGTTGGCTTTATTGAAGGTGGAATCTCTATGTCGATGAAAGGGACAGTCACTCTCCGATCTGAAGAAATCACAACATGTGAGTTAGCTCATGAGGGTTTGGCACTTATTATATTGCATATACAGTAAGACCTCAAAAATTCGAACTTCGATGTTTCGAAATACTTGATCACTAAGTCTCATTGACCACCTCCTTATAATTCGAACTGTTGATAATTCAAAGTAAAATCTCTAGTCCTGAAAACTTCGAATTTACGAAGTTTCACTGTACCTTGATGTGGATTGGAAGGCACTGGCATGTGCGATTAGTACCAAAATCTCTGTGAGATCAGGAGATGCACTATTAAAATATTGGGCCTCGTCGCGAGAAATCATTGGCATGGAATACCTACAAGTCATGATTTTGAAGCCAACGTTCAAAGAGGCAATTATGTAGATGCATAGGCTTGATGATGAATTTACGATTGTTTTTAAGAAGTGCATTTGATATAGCATATTTTTATACCGCTACCATTGAGTAAATTCACGACATGGACTAGCAGGTTGCACTCCACTATAAGGTTTTCCATAGACAACAATGTTAACATTTTAACATCTTATTCAAAAAAATACATACACAATTTACCAATTTGGCCTAATTTTAAATTAGCATCTTTGCCGGTTAGTTTCACTGAATAATAACTACATGTTTCCCAGCTCAATCCCGCACTATATCCCTTAAAACTGGCATACTACGAAACAACATGTTTCCTAATATAGATAGCTCTTCAAGGGGGTCAAAGAAGCAAAACCCATCTTGTATCAATCTGGTACTGGAATTTATCACCTTGGCCATCTCCATTTAAACGGAATATGAATCGCATCTTTTAATCAAACAGTCCATAACACCTGTCAATCAACGAATATTGAAGAATGACGTCATCTTAGCTCTAATGTAAAGTTTATGCTCTCCCCACAAAAGGCGGGCCAGATTTCATGAATATTTAGTGCAGTGTACCCTTAAGAAGTGAAGTTTTAGCAAAACGTGACCATGATATATTTGATGGTCATGTAGCCATAGCTTCAAGAAGTGGAGTTTACCAAACCGTGACCATGTTATATTTGATGGTCGTGTAGCCACAACTTCAAGAAGTGGAGTTTACGAAACCGCGACCACGATATATTTGATGGTCGTGTAGCCACAGCTTCAAGAAGAGGAGTTTACCAAACCGCGACCACGATATATTTGATGGTCATGTAGCCACAGCTTCAAGAAGTGGAGTTTTAGCAAATCGTGACCATGATATATTTTATGGTCATGTAGCCACAGCTTCAAGAAGTGGAGTTTTAGCAAACCGTGACCATGATATATTTGATGGTCATGTAGCCACAACTTCAAGAAGTGGAGTTTTACCAAACCGCGACCACGATATATTTGATGGTCGTGTAGCCACAGCTTCAAGAAGTGGAGTTTTAGCAAAACGTGACCATGATATATTTGATGGTCATGTAGCCATAGCTTCAAGAAGTGGAGTTTACCAAACCATGTTATATTTGATGGTCGTGTAGCCACAACTTCAAGACGTGGAGTTTACCAAACCGCGACCACGATATATTTGATGGTCGTCTAGCCACAGCTTCAAGAAGTGGAGTTTTAGCAAAACGTGACCATGATATATTTGATGGTCATGTAGCCATAGCTTCAAGAAGTGGAGTTTACCAAACCGTGACCATGTTATATTTGATGGTCGTGTAGCCACAACTTCAAGAAGTGGAGTTTACGAAACCGCGACCACGATATATTTGATGGTCGTGTAGCCACAGCTTCAAGAAGAGGAGTTTACCAAACCGCGACCACGATATATTTGATGGTCATGTAGCCACAGCTTCAAGAAGTGGAGTTTTAGCAAACCGTGACCATGATATATTTGATGGTCATGTAGCCACAGCTTCAAGAAGTGGAGTTTTAGCAAACCGTGACCATGATATATTTGATGGTCATGTAGCCACAACTTCAAGAAGTGGAATTTTACCAAACCGCGACCACGATATATTTGATGGTCGTGTAGCCACAGCTTCAAGAAGTGGAGTTTTAGCAAACCGTGACCATGATATATTTGATGGTCATGTAGCCACAGCTTCAAGAAGTGGAGTTTTAGCAAACCGTGACCATGATATATTTGATGGTCATGTAGCCATAGCTTCAAGAAGTGGAGTTTACCAAACCGTGACCATGTTATATTTGATGGTCATGTAGCCACAACTTCAAGAAGTGGAGTTTACCAAACCACGACCACGATATATTTGATGGTCATGTAGCCACAGCTTCAAGAAGTGGAGTTTCAGCAAACCGTGACCACGATATATTTGATGGTCATGTAGCCACAGCTTCAAGAAGGGGAGTTTTAGCAAACCGTGACAATGATATACTTGATTGTCGTGTATCCAGAGCTTCAAGAAGTGAAGTTTAGGCAAACCTTGGTCATGGCATACTTACACGTGATGGTCGTGTAGCCAACGTTTCAAAAAGTGTATTTTGTGCAGCATTCCGTGACCATGTTGTATTTGCATCTGATCATCTGTTGTTGTTTTACAATGATCTGCATCTAAAAGAAAGAAGAAACTAGTCAAAAGAAAACCCGCAGTTTAACCCCTAAAACGTTGAAAGTTGAAATAAAATATGTTTAAACTAAGATGTAAATGATTTTGTGTTGCCTTAATATTTTTAGAAAATATAGGCTTTGCCATTTTCTTGTTCAATTATTAAAAATTGGAGACATTGTTGTTGTTGTTGTTGTTGTTTGTTATTGTTGTGTTGTTGTTTTTTTAATTTATTTTTTTTTTCAATTTTTAAAATTAAATAACTGGCGAGGTCATGTTTTTATCTAAAAATATGAGTTTTGACCTCTCAGAGTTTGCACTATTTAACATATTAAAAAAAAGGTGACTTTTTGGACACATGCCCATAAGTCCGGTGCCACCTTAATACATTTATGCCTACATGTAGTGACTTTCTTATTTATATCCCTTTCAAGACATTTGCATTCACCAAATCGGCAGATTCTGCTGGCTTCTAGTGTTCAGATAATCAATGATGGGTCACCAATACTAGACAAGCAAGTAACCAGCAACTTTATTGTAAATGTTGGGGTATGTTTATGAGGAGGGTCTGTGGCTACCTGCTTTTATATATAGTTTATTTGTATACAGAAATCCAGCAGTTGATGCAGATAAAGTGAATAAATGAATAAACTATGTCTGTCAGAATGAAACTTACGTCTTCATGGAGCAAATGTTTTGGTTCTGATATGGCTCAGCGTCCTCTAGACAATATGCTCCTATTGCATTGAGGAAACTCTTAGAGACTTAGGTATTTTGGGAATACTTTCCATTACTTTTATAGATATGGGGATACAATGATTCCTGATTTTTGGTGATATTTGCCATACTTCTTTGGTTTAAACATATATATTTCAAATCAGTACATACAATACAATGCAATTTTCAATAATACATACATTAGGATCAGAACTGAAGCAAGAGCTTATCAAATTCTTCTCCTTGGCAATATTTGACAAAGTGTAGAAGGCAATGACTTCATAAATAGTAAGTGAGTATGATCAGGAATACCACAATTACAAACAGCAGATAACCCCGTGGCATCGGGAGCAACGGCCACACGACAATCACGAGACACCAGGAAGACAAACAAAGCAAAACAACCAGCTCTTTCTTCCCCATCGAGATGATTGCAAAGTCTAGAATGGACAGAAAGTAACGCACAACAAAACATAGGACAATTACAGAATCCCACAATGGGAGTAACAATCAACAATGAATCAACAACAACAACAACAGAAC
Source organism: Loripinus fragilis (assembly GCA_964019695.1). Taxonomy (NCBI): domain Eukaryota; kingdom Metazoa; phylum Mollusca; class Bivalvia; order Lucinida; family Lucinidae; genus Loripinus; species Loripinus fragilis. The sequence goes on along the minus strand of OZ026527.1, from coordinate 57,278,155 downwards.
CACCGCCTTAGAACGGACAGCAGCCGACGCCACTATTAAATGCATTTTACTGATACCATATCTTCGCCCTAGATTCTGCTGTTGTTGAACTATATCAATTTCGTAAAAACAGCACTGCACTTACAAGGCACAAGTTAATTGGTTTGTCTCTAACTTTAAGTGCCAGTCAAGTTTTGCAACTAGCAATTTTAAGCTGGGCATACAAAAGTATTGAACAAAATCAGACAATATAAGCTAAACCATAATTAAGAAAGAGAGGGAGAGGAGGGTCTGAAATGTCCATGTTAGACGAGAGCTGTTTGGAATATTGGCAATGGTTACAGTTTCCAATATCACGTTGGTATCTTAGGTTCAGGCAATTTATATTGTTTGTTGTGTTTTCATCTTTTTAGATGCTCCGAATCGCTTACTTTTCTGGATGTATTTCTGTACAGCTTCACAAATGATTGAGTTGATGTTTGTTGAAATCTTTCATTACCACGCAGAATGACATCTAGAGTCATGTTACAGTATTTCTTTGGGGATATGGGATATTTTTCAAAGTACTTAAAGGGATATTGGATACTGGGACTTCCTTCACAGGCCTCCTTAATATAATACACGAAATGTCTTAAATCAATGTGTTTATATTTAAAATTTGAACTACATTTGGTATAAAAAGGTTAATTGAAACTGACTGTGTAGCCGAGGGGATATTTATGTTAGCACGGACAACTGTTTGTAATCAAAACGATTGACACAAGATAAGTCACGTCATCATAGGTATAGTCTATTCCAAAGTCCTCGGGACCAGATGTTTTATTCCGAGTTATCAGTAGTTGGAATTATAGGGAGATAGACGTAAAATATATAACCACCTAAAAGATCGTATTATTATCAGAGGTTTTTCTATCAAACGCAAGTTTCAAGGAGACGTTTCTTTTACGCGCCCAAAACTTATGTTATTATAGACAGTTATTAAAAAATATCATGAATAGGTACTATTCTCTGAATCCAGTGTGTCCCAAATTTATTTTTGAATTAGCGAGTTTTTAGAAAAAGTTGAAGTTCGAATTTTCGATATTTTACAGTATGATAACTAACGTGGCAGTTTTATTTTTCAGTGTTGAGCCAGGCCATTATAAGGCAGTTCCTTCTACAATGGACTCGGGTCTAGAAAAAGAATTTCTGCTTCGAATATTCTCACCAAGTCCATTACAAGATATCTGGTATATAGACAATTTAGGATTTGTTATTTCTAATTTATTTATTGATTTACTGATATTGTAGTGAAAAGGAAAATAGACATCTAAACAGTTGAACGAATTCAGGTCTTGGGCCTATGTGCATTCTTTTAATCATCAAAGTATTTCACAGAGGACGTATGGACCTAGAGGGGGTCTTACCAGTATTTCTAAGGAAACCTATAGCCACTTGTGATTTTCCAGTGGGGTCAGGACCCCCTGCCCTTTCATGCCCCCACTGGATGCGTGCGTGGCCTATATCCCAGGTTATTCAAAATAAGTCGACTCTTGTTTAATCAAAGTCCATGAAACAATTATGACTTGACTCAGAGTTGATTTTGCTTAACCCTTCTGCAACAAGGCATATCAGAACCTGTATTTTATGGCGATTTAGTTTATAAATTTAAAATAATTGTTGAAAAGCCTAATTTAGTGATGAATTTAAAAATATTATTAATTGTTATAAAAGAGTGGGATACAACATGGATATCACGCAACGGTCTGCATGCTTGGATGTAAACCCAATCATGGTTTATAACTATGGTTTCCTCTTAAATTGCACGATGAAGGGTCAGGCCTCAGACTCAATGACGGCCCTGACGTAAAGCTTTATTCCGTTGGTTGGTGTCTGATGCTTGTCGCTGGCTGGGCCCAGCGTAGCTCAACTTGAGGTTTCCTTTAGCTCTGACTATCTGTGAGTCATGAGCCCTTTTCTTTCTTTCATCATAGTGTGTTAATTTGTTTTGATTGTTTCTCTCTGATGATACACTGTATTAGTTAGGAAGCCTCCATGCGAGCTAAACAATGTTTTGTTTTAACAACAACAGAATCTAGGGTGAAGATTTGGTACCAGTAAAGCGTATGTATGCCCCCTGGTGGCTTAGGCTGCTGGCCGTTCTAAGGCGGTGGTTCTGTTGTTATTGATCTGTGGTTTGGTGTGATTCCCATTGGTTGTGGGGGTTCTGTGTTTGTCTTTGTTTTTTTGTGCATTACTTTGTGTCCGTGTTAGTTTGGCAAGCATCTTGAAGAGAAAGAGACAGCTGGTTGCTATGCTTTTATTGTATTACGGATGTCTTATTACTGAAAATGTTCTCTGACTCTTCCTCGCTGTGCCGTGGGTTGGTCTGCGGTATGTGATTGTGGTATTTCATGGTCATACTCACCTACTTTCGGGTATCAGAGAGTGATATAACCTGATAACTACTATAGGGATCACACTTGTTTGTTTTTTCATCCATTAACACCAAGTTAAACCAAAATCCATGAAACAAATATGGCCAGGAGTGAGTAATATAATACCATGTTTAAAATAAATAAACCACTATAGATATCACACTTTTTTATTGCTTTTTCATCCATTAACTCCAAGTTAAACCATGTCCATGAAACAAATATGGCCGGGAGGGAGTAATTTAACACCATGTTTAAAATTGATAAACCACTAAAGGTATCACAATTTTTGTTGTTGTTTTTTCATCCATCAACACAAAGTTAAACAATGTCCATGAAACAAATATGGCCAAGGGGGAGTAATATAACACCATGTTTAAAATTGATAAACCACTAAAGGGATCACGCTTGTTGTTGTTTTTTCATCCATCAACACAAAGTTAAACCATGTCCATGAGACAAATATGGCCAGGAGTGAGTAATATAAAACCATGTTTAAAATTGATAAACCATTAAAGGGATCACACTGGTTTTTATGCATTAACACTTATAATCTTCACATGGACCATCCCACGACAAAAAGGAAGAATTGTTTTTTATTGCATTTTTTTAAACCTTTGCCTCATAAAGACGCGTTTTAACACTTTTGCAAATAGAGAAGAACCAGATCAGGCGGCTGTCACACGAGCTGCCTGATCAGGGTCTAGTGTGTTTGCTTAGGGAAATATGATTTCATATGATCCTACAATAGTGAACCTGACAAACAACATGAAGGTTTATTTATATAATTATTCATAGTGCGAGGAGCTTAGCATGAATATTCATGAAGGAAAGGGTTAAGAGCAATAACTTACCCAAGTAAAAATCGAACTCAGCATTACTAAATTTCTGTTGGCATTGTTCATTAGACATCGCCGCACACTGGAAGTAAAGGCTCGTCTGAACAACTAGCAGAATCCATGGTGTCACGTGTCTGCTGCCTCTCATGACGAGAAATAGTTTGTCACCTATCAAATATTCTATAGATTAATCAATAAAACACTAAAATATCGATGAAAGACGCGGTGATTTGTCCTACCCCCCCCTCCCCAAAAAAAAAATAGTAATAATAATAAATAATATTAATAATTAATTTAAAAAAAAATACATATTCAGTCTAGATTTATTTGTGAAACTATCATTTTCCATTAAAACATCTTATAGAAGATACACATACAGCTGCTTTCCAAAATTTTTATAGATAGCGATTTTTGTCATAATTATTTACATACCCTACACTTGTTTGAACGTTTGTTATAAACTTGTGCTTCGTTTGAGATATAATTTATTTCTGCTCCTTTATGCACGATATATCTGGTTATAGTGAGTAAAAGTATGGCTTGTTTTGATTCATCTGAAAAGATGACAATTTCCAAATTTTAATACAATTTCAAACCCTCTTGGCCCATTTAACTGATTGACAGTACTGTACTTTCCTTTTGGCCTTTATCCTAATAATTGGGCTCTTACTATGAAGCATCAAATTCGAACACCCAAAATGCACTTAAATATCTTTTAAAAGTAATTATGTAAAATTATATGATTTGTGCAACCTACTAGTGCACATACACCGAAGTCAATCAAGTTATTCATTGTTGATACACTCGATAGCTTCAATTCTTAAAGTATTTTCACAATGCACCGTATACATGACTGTATAGATTCCCACCTCAGTTTTCTTTGCTGCTCTCCTTATTATGTCATAATTCGAAATAGAGTTTTGATAAGCATCTTTGATTTGCTAAAAATATGATCAACTTTTTATAAGTTAAAACTTGATACAAAACATCTGCAAAAACAAGGCATATTTTTGTTCACTATAACTAGATATGTCGTGCATACAGGAGCAAAAATAAATCATATCTCAAACAAAGCACAAGTTTATTACAAACGCTCAAACAAGTATAGAGTATGTAAATAATTATGACAAAAATCGCTATCTATAAAAAATTTGGAAAGCAGCTGTAGTATACCAGGAAAAAATTTATAAAATTATTTTTATGTTTAAATGGGAAAACAGTTTTAACAATTATATCTGGGCTGTATATATGGTTTTAATTTTTGTTTTGTTTTGCTTTGTTTTGTTTTTTGTTTGTTTGTTTATTGTTGTTGTTTTTGTGTGTGTTTTTTTTTTTTGCTTTTTTTGGGGGGTTTTTTGTCGGTGCGATGGGGGGTGGGGGTGTAGGACAAATAACCGCGTCTTTCACGTGCTAAATTTTCGTGATGTCACAGAAACACAGTTAACCAGACAGAATTGTTGTTGTTGTTGTTGCTGCTGCTTCTGTTGTTGTTGTTGTTGTTGTTGTTGTTGTTGTTGTTGTTGTTGTTGTTGTTGTTGTTGTTGTTGTTGTTGTTGTTGTTGTTGTTGTTGTTGTTGTTGTTGTTGTTGTTGTTGTTGTTGTTGTTGTTGTTGTTGTTGTTGTTGTTGTTCACTCCAGCAACTTCTTAACTTTTTGCATCTTGAGTATTTTTTGTGGTTTATTTGCCGTCTGCAGACAATAATCATTACTTTCTTCTTCTTTTTTAAAAAAAAATATTCTTTCAGGTATAGCATCAATCAACCAAGCACCTTCTAAAGATCCAGATCAAGGCCCAAACTGTTTGCAAAGAGCATCAGTAGACGAAAAAATTCGGTTAACCAATTTTCAATACCGCCTTAAGCCGGTGCTAGGGGGTGTGAGAATTGTTGCACTTTCAAGAATCCGTGACTTTCCATTAGTTCTGATGAACAGACTCAATAAACCCGAGTCTGTTGTTTTCTTATATTGTAGGTTCTCTCTACTTCTGAAGGATCCGTTTTCCAGATTATTCAGGGACAGAAATAGAATATTGGTTTGCATATTTTGGTTGCTGTCCCCTGAATGTATGAAGAATCACCGAAAATGTATTTACAAAAAATAGTCGGTTCATAAGTGGCTACACAATTATTAAATGTAATAGTTAGTGAGTATGACAAGGAAATGCCACAATCACACACTGCAGACAAACCATAAACTATAAGAATATTGCGGCACTCAATTCTACGACACTAAATAATCTGGTAAAACGGATCCTTCAGAAAAAGAGAACCTATAATATTGAGCCCCGGGGGTATATGCTCCCTTGATCCCTGAAAAAATGCATTGATCTCCCTAAATCCCCGAAAGAAAAAAATCCACAGCTCCCTGAAAGTAGTTTGTCTTTGCTCCCCAAATCCTTAAAATTAATTCAGCTCAAAATATAAGCCAAATCTCCCTAAAATTTGTTCTTACCGTAGGGTTAAATTCACATACTTAAAAACTATGAGGCTATACATGAGCGCATGACTTAAATACTCACTTAATACTTTTTCGAGCAGCTGAAACTATATATTTTTAGCGAAAGTGGAAGTATCCATTTTTGCAACCATTAAAAATTTAAAGTCGTTTTATACTGCTATTAGGCTCTTTACGTAATTTTAACTTCAAGTTCATCTAGTTAGTATATATCTGATCAGCATTCGTCATGGTTTAAATTAAAAAAAATCATCTAACCCTTAATGCGCCAATCGCAACAAAAGTCGTCTGATTGATTCATCTCCTGAAATGTTTGGTTTAAACAATATTTTATTCAGATAATTTGCATGTAGACAAATATATACAATGTTAATATGTTCAGGATCTGACAGTAAGCTTTAAGCTTGTATGTAGGCCATTTCCTGAAAATGTTTAAGAAGCATCTATGGCAAACAGTGTGGACCCAGATCAGACTGCTCCTATAGGAGCAGTCTGTTCTTGGTCCACGCTGTTTGCTTCTATACTTAATTAGTCAGTAATGTTAGGCAATTATTTGCAGCAGACGACATCAGCAGATGCATTTATTTCTTGGCGCTTTAAGGGCTAATTACCTAAAGGGAGAAGTGCATACCAGACACACATGTAGCCCTGTAATGATGTTGATTCATACTCGTACAGCGGGGCCCGCGGGCAACCCCCCTGGAAAGTCTTGATAAAAATGGTGCAATCTGGTGCATTCTGGGCCTTCCATAGTATGTTAATATCAACCTAAAAATCAACAATTTTAAGGACAATAAACCAACAACAACCCAAATGATTTGTCATATTTTTCCAAGATCAATCCAGATGCGCATGCTAGTACAAAAATAAAGACATTCACATTTTACCATGGGGGTCTGAGGAGGTGAAAGCCAAAGACATTTAAAAATAAGGGAAACAAAATGGAGGCTTATCTAATTACCTAGAGATGGAATTACATACCAGGCACGTAGGTAGCCCTGCAATGATGTAGGCTTACGCTCGTGCTGGGGTGGTCCCCCGGGAAATTTAGAAAAAAAATGATGAGATCTAACGCATTCTGAGAGTCCCAAAACACGTAACTATCAACATAAAAATCAACATTTTTAAGGATAATATATCCACAATAATAATACTGAATCGCCATATCTTTCTGCAATATCAATCAAGATGAGCAAGGCAGTATGTACATTTGCAAGGGGGTCTTAGGGGGGGGGGGGGGGGCAACAGAACCCCAGAAGCCAAAGATTTTGTTTTTTAAATCAAACAAATGGAGGCTTTTCCTTTAAGGTGAGATTTTTAGATTTATTTTTCGCTTTTTGCAGAGCTCCCTAAATCCCTAAAACTATGAGCTTGCTCCCCAGATCCCTGTAAATAATTACCAGTGCTCCCCAGCTCCCTGAAAATAAATGGCTCTTCTCCCCAGATCCCCCAAACCCCTGGGAGCCCAAATATTAGAAAACAGCAGACTCGGTTTTATTGAGTCTGTCCATGAGAATTAATGAAAAATGCAACAATTCTCACGCCCCTAGCACCAGCTTAAGCGGTATTCTACTTCCGTCAGAAGCCAATAATCCCGAAGGACCAGAAAATATCAACCCCAAAAACTGCACAAGATAATAGTGAAAACACAAAAGCTTGCTTCAAGTCTGATTCAAGTTGCAACAAAACACCATCTTGCTGGCACCAGTCAACATCTTTCTGTCAGTTTCAATGCAATACAATCAAAAATGCTTCAGAACAAGATCATACCTTTTTAAGGGTGAACGGTACCCCCACTTTCTTTTCATGTATAACATGCATGCATTCACTAAATCAGGGTTCATTCAGGCAAGTTTTAGTAAAATTCAAGGACTTGTAAAGACTATCCTATATTTTAATATATGTAAGGACTAAAAGTTTATGAAAGATCCTGATTGAAGTGTTAATATTCTACTTTGAAAATGCTAGACTGATAAGATAATGGAGAAATTAGTACTAGAAAATGAGTTTAAAATTGTTGTGCCTCTATTTGGTGCAGCATTTGCTGCACCAAATAAGGCACAACGATTTTATGCTGATTTAGATTTGTATCAACAGTGTTAAATCCTACAGAAAATAGAAGCAATCAAGGACTTTTCAAGGCATTTGAGTGATTTTCCAGTACTTTTTAAGGCATATTTAATTTTCAATGACGTTTCAAAAAAACCCACTCAATTCAAATACATTTCAAGCTTGTACGAACCCTGTAGATTATTGAACTCCAGTGCACATCATCTTGCTGACATTTTTCTGTCAGTTCCATTGTATTACAATTAAAATGTTTCAGAACAAGATACTTTAAAACAACGAAAGATACATTGATACAGTGAAAACTCTTTATAGTGACACTCTTTATAACAGCAAATTTGAATTCATTACAGCAGAAATTCGGTTTAACGTCAAATTATTTAAGAAATGAATTCAATTTTTGGAAAGTTCATGGAATCATGAAGGGCTTCACTTACTTTGCACGAGACCCGAAGTATTCATGATTCCATGAACTTTCCAAAAATTGAATTTATTACTTAAATTTACGTTTTGTATTATCAGTCAAGTATCAATTTTCAATTTTCACCTAACTTGGCTGGTTTTCCAGATATTTTGAATTAAATCAGACATAACGTAGGGTTTGGAATAGCCAAAACGCCAAATTTCCGCGCTTAACGTCATGGCGGTACGTGCTCAACGTCACGCAGACGTCAGTAAACAAGCAACGTTATTGGATGGACTTGACGTTAGCCCGCTCAATGGCGTATGTGGATGTGGCTTAAATCGATTTGTTCATGAAGGTATGGACCACATCTCAAATGTAAAGGTTCATTAAAGACTCGCAATGGAAAGTAAATATTTGGGGATAAACAGTGTCGTTGTAAAGAGGGTTGACTTTAATATTGTACGGCTGTAAAATTGCGCAATATCCGTGTTTTCTCTAGATCAATATTAGAAAACGGCTTCCTGGTAACGTTAAATGTTACCAAAATTAACTGCATTACTGCATGTTCAAATGTGTATACGTGATGTACGTGAAGCTGTAACGCGCCTATAATATTTACACGTGGCGCTTGCTAATGAGTATAACATATCGCTTAAAGCTGCATACAGTCGAACTTCGTTGGCTCGAACTCGTCGGGACCGTTTGTGCGAGTTCGACCCATCCATGTGTTCGAGCGATACCTAGCCTGACAATTTTCAAGTTGGTTCATGTGTACTCTATGTCATCACGGACATCACGTTTGTTATCGACCAAAGTTGCAAAGCGCACGTGACACCTGTCACTGATCAAAAAACCCTATGCACGCTAGAGATAAAAAGATAAGCCGCATGTGTAAGCATATGAACCTGTTGAAAGTAAATACATTTATCAGCATGCGCATATGCGCAGGCTGATCAATGCTTTTGCTATCGAGTAAGCTTAACTGCTTTTCTTCTAGTGGGTGAATGTTCCTGTTTATGTGTCGCTACAGTTTATGTTCGGTTGTTTATCGTTTCCTTTAGAACAATAAACGAAAAAAAAAAGTTTGTTTCTTATTATTTATTCACAATGTGCAAGTTTCAATAACAACAAATAAAACATGAAAAAAGTGACAAACTCCTCAGGATTTTTACAGAAAAGACGCGGATCAGACTGTACCGCCGCACAATCCGATGCCTTTCTTTATCCAGCCAGGCATGTTTTACTCATTTTGACACGCGAATTCTTGATTACAAAACATCTCATTAATTGTCTTCAATCATTATCGGCCGCCCTACTTAGTGGTGACAAGTGAGAACTTACTCAAATCTTTGATCTGGTAAATTGCCGCTAATTGCTTCACACGTTCCGCTCGCCACGTAACCCAAGGGTGAAATCATCATTGTCACGGAGCGCTTATGGAAATATTAATGAACTTAAATCAAGCGTGTGACTGATTCATGTAAAGAAATATTTGGTTCGAGCCATCATAGCATTTTTACATGAAAAATAGCCCTGCGGACCGTGCTTTGAGTTCGAGAGTTCGAGCCATCACTGTTCGAGCCTGGGGTGTATTTTAACATTAAATGTATAGGGAAATTGCCGGGACCGACGAACGAGTTCGAGCGATCCCTGGTGTTCGAGACAGGCGAGTTCGAGCGACCAAAGTTCGACTGTAGTCTGTAACTCTTGATCTTCAAATTTTAGAAATAAAGTTTCTATTTTTAAAGAAAACAGTAAAAATACTCAAAATTCAGGTAAAAATTTTACCATTTTCGTAAATCTTAGCAAATTATCACAATCAAAACAACAGCATTTATGTTAAAAATCCACTGTCTAGAATTATTGGAGGGACGTAAATAATTACTAACTGGAGAAAAAACGCCTGTTTTTATAATATAATTCACTTTTCTATGTAGTTTTCAGCTGTACTGAACATATTTATTGTGAAAACATAACTTATTTCTATTTCTACAAATGATTTAAAAAGTAAAAAAAAAATCGAAAAATGTTCATAGTTACAGACCTAGTCTCTATATAGGACTAACTCTTGATTAGAAGCCGTTACGGCGTGGTATTGGGGAATCGCTGGTTCGAACCACATCTTCTCCAGATGGAAGAGACTTGTAACAGTTGTGGTCCTGTTCACACACACACACACACACACACACACACACACACACACACACACACACACACACGCACACGCACGCACGCACGCACGCACGCACACACACAAAGAGTTTCTGAGAATATGCAATTTGTATAATTTCCATTCTTTTAAGCACTCACATGTTTTGATAGAGAATAATGTACAAAACATATGCTTGGGGTATATACTGTTAACTGACTAACACCCTTTGACTTGAACCACTTGATACAATGTAATTCGAAGTAGAACACGTGTTCCGATTATTCGAATTAACGAGACTCGACTGTACTGTCCCTATGTAGACACTGGCGCACTCACTCCGCTCCTGATTCGAAAGCTGCATTGCATGGTCCATCTAAACCACAAAAATCATGCAAATGATGGAGTTTTGTCATTGTCACAGACAGGAAGCACTCTAGCACGTACTAGCCTGTCACCTTTCGCTCGGTGCACACTGGAATTGAACCGCCATTTCTATTAAACATATATTAAACGATCAATGCGTGCATGACTCAGGGCTTTACACCCAGAAAAAATTTACTAAAAGAGAAATGGTAAACCGAAAAAATTGACTTTTTGCTATTTTAACAATAAATTCTTCACTACAGGCGCGCCAGAACGGGACTAGCCTAATGTCGCTAGCTACCCATAATGCAAATAAAAAAAAGGCGAAATGCGAGAGATCTAGATGAGGCATCGTCAGGTCTCGCGAGAATGGGATTGTCGTAAGATGTCGCATGAAACACCATGTATTTTCTGACTGGGTTGCAACGTCTTCCGGATGCCTAACTGATGTCAAAACCACAAGGCAGGTTATAGACTTAATCTCAACGTTTGTCATAGGACACATATGACGATGGCTGAACTGTCGAACGGACATGAAAAGCATTTGATGTAAAATGTTTCCTTTGCTGTGTGAATCATATTGAAATGAAAATGCGAAGTTTAAAAAAACATGTATTTTCAGCCAGCCAGCACATGATATTCTGATGCGATAAGTAGCATGAGCTGCCCCATATACGTGTAAGCAAACAGCCAGAGACAAGCGGGCAGCTCAGCCATCTAGTCAAAGTAAATATGATGATGCCTAACGTCCGAGTCTACATTTTTCAGTCATGTCGGGACGTCTTCTTGGGTTCGACCAGTATTAAGCAAGATATAACAATGAAAACGTGGGTATTCTGTGTGTGTGAACTCTTTTCACACCAATCACAACTTTTATCGCCTGCTCTCTCATCTTCTTCTGTAGTTTGGTAGCCTATATTCCAAACAATATTTGCACTGTCATACCACTACGGCAATTTGGGTCTCGTCACCCACTCCGGTGTTATAGTAAAATTACTTTCAAATAAAGGCTGACTAAAATGAGAACTTTCGAATATGTTTGCTTCGAGATTGCATCCTCTAGTTAACAACCTCTGTGTTGTCTTGCCAAAACGGAGATAAAATCAGATTTTAAATGTGGTTTTTACAATTATATTAAAAATGTTTTGGTTCACAGTGTTTGCATCACATGGAGAAAATGCATATATATGCAGCAGACAGTAATTAGCAGACGACGTTTTCTAGACAAGAAAAAATGTTAACAGTGTGACTGACGAATTGTATGATTGGACCCAATGGCGGCATCTTCATTATCTCGATGGCCATCAAACATGGTTTCACACCAAACTTGTTATTTCTTACAGCTGTACGTTTCAGAGTTTAATCTTAAACCCTTAACACGCCAATCACAACTGCAGCAGATGACAAATTTTGTAACATTTTTCCTAATTTGCAGAAAAAATAAGGTACGATATGTCATGGGAATCGTCTACCAGCAGATGATTCTCATGAAATATCATGCCTTATTTGTTTTTTGTTTTTGTTTTTGAAAAAGTGGCACAATTTGAAATCATCGTCTGTTGCGAATTGTAGGTGGCGCTTAAGGGTTAAAAAAACAAGAAAACAATTGATTTTAATTATTCTCCTGATTTGGACCTAAGCAAAATCTAGGGCGACGATTTGGCCTGTATAAAGCCACCAACCCCCCCCCCCCCCCCCCACAATCACACACACACACACAAGCTACCAGTGGCTTCGGTTGCTGTCCTTTCTTAGGCGGTGTTTCTGTTGTTTGTTATTGAGTCATTGTTAATTGTGGCTCCCCATTTTATATAGGGGTGTTTGGCCCCTGTTCGGTTGTGCAGTAATTATTGTCGATCATCTCGCTGGGGAAGAGAGAGCTGGTTGCTTTGCTATGATTGCCTTTTGGTATCATGTGACTTTTATTGTTCTGTGTCTCTTCCGTATGGTGCCTGCAATGTGTTGATCTGCAGTGTGTGATTGTGACATTTCCTGGTCATACTCGCTTTAGTTTTGGTAGCACGTCAAATTTAGTGAGAATGTTTTGGTCAAAATATTTCCATAAAGGCCCTTTATCCCTTATAATAATCCGACACTATTTCATCATATCAAATAAATGTTTGATTTGTTTATCCGACGATTTTAATCATATCAAATAATTTTTTTATCCGACGCTATTTATCATAATAGTTTTCCAACGATGTGGTATGTGCGACCAGCAAAGGCTCAGACCAGCCTGCGCATACGCGCAGACTGATCAGAGCCTTGTTGAACCGCAAATTTCACATTTCGCAAATTTCACACCGTGTGAAGAATTGGTACTAGAAAATGTGAACTTTGCGTATGGTCACTTTCGATAATTTTGGGGGTCTAACATCTGTGCTCAAATTCCACATCTTTCTCATTTTTAACTGTGAAGATTTGGTACGTATTCAATGTCATCTGCGAAGGACTGGTTCGATTTTTTCTCAGATGTGAGGAATTGGTACAAATGTGAAGAATCGGTACCAGTTCTTCACACGAAATTTCCCTGCACTGATTGAAAAATCTCCAAAGATTCTCAATCTAAAATTAAAAGACTAGTGTCTGTTTCTGTATCTACATAGAGACAAGCTTGCGAATCTGAAGCATGAACTCCCAAGAAACGTTTTCTCGCGACGCGGCTCATATAATTGATTTGCAGTCTTGCTCCTGTCCCAGATTTTTCAACTGTAAAACATATGATTTTTTTCTGTAACCTGTTTGAACCACGTTATAAAATCCTGACATTTATGTGAAGAATTGGAATCGAATGCAAAATGCAGCAGATTTGGGGGGTATTTTATCGATGTGAAGATTGCACATGTATGCTACATATAATTTCAATACGTGCGCAAATTTCACAAAATGTGAAATATTGGTGTAAAATATGTGATGCATTGGTACCAATTTTTCACAGTGTGAAATTTGTGAAATGTGTGATTTGCGGTTCAACAGAGCCTTTATAAGTCGCTTGAATATTCTATGAATATTAAGCTACTGACCGAACATCATTTGGAGTTTGTAAGCTTAAAAGGGGGCTGCACATACTTGCTTGAGTCTACACATGTCAAAATGCCACATTGTTGGAAATCACATGTCACGGCTCATTAATGTTTGATATCATCAATATGTTCGTTGATTAAGATATTGATAGATCATAAGAAGAATTAACAATTATCCCACCACTAACAAAACTTTGGATCTCTACTCGGACAGTTTCCTGCAACTATAATTTTGGGCTCAAATGAAACCCATACATTTAGTGCACTTAGCAAATTAAAAACTACATAAATGGAAAATATTGCATATTAATTTCAGTACTAAAGGGTTTAAGGGGTGGGGCTATTTTTGTGACCAAATTTTATTTCACAGAGAGTCAAACTTTTCACCGAGTATTCACCTAAATTAATGGGCATATAATGTTTGCAGCATAAAACTTGAGACGAAAGTAATGCGTTTGCATGAAATTTGGATTTAGAAGATTCCTGTAAAACTTACGGTAAATAACGAAATCCGACCGAAAGTAAAAAAAAATATCTTGTGCATTAACCGTGAAATTGTGCACCTGAGTCAGGCTAATAAAATCATCTCATCATAACTTTTGACTATTACCTGTTATTAAAAAAAATATGTTTCAAGTTCGTTCACCGATGTGTATCATATAAACTGCATACAGTTTAGATAAACGCAATTTTAGTGTAAAATTGTATATACTTAGACGCAAAAGAAACGCAACCGTTTTCAATCCACTTTTTCTTCAGCATGGATCACATGAGGCTAATTCGATTTGAAAACAAACAGCTTGATCTGATAGCCAGATGTGTTAGCTAAAGGAAAACACTAAAACGGTTTGCAAGTTATTGATTATCAACGCTACCAGTCGCTGCGTTGATGCGTCTCTTTATTGACGTCAACCTACTTTTTTTAAACAGTCATTACAGACGCATTTTGTTCGATCAAGTGACGATACTTATGTCTTCTATGCAATGCATTGAGGGCTATATGGTGACATTAAAAGTTTTTGATTATCAATATTCGTTTGGATAAAAATGGCCAATCATGCAAAAAAAAATAAAGACGTCATTTTGACAAAATGAACGTTGACAGAAACATAAAAGTACCTGATTTGATTTTGTCTACCCTTTTGCTTTCAAAAAACGATATTGGTTTAAAACGTTTTTTTGCAAAATAGAACAATTTTTGAACTTTGTGACTTTAAAAATGGGGGTTGCCTTACATTTTTTGTTGCAGCTCGCCAACCATAAGTCACAGCGGTCTGATTTTGGTGCTGCATGCAAGGCAAATACCAGTACTTAGCGATTTCATTATCGTTTGCTGATTTTTTTATGAAAAGGAAGGAACTACCATTTTAGAAATAGTTGCTTTTTTGCGTTCAAGTATATTTCTAACTCATCAAATTTAACCTGTAATTTAGTGCTCAAAAGAACCGTCTCATCACGACGGTTATTTTGAGTACCCACAACTTATGTTTTGGTTGAGAATTACGACAATTAATTATTTGGTACGCAATCATAACTTAAAGCCCTGATACATTCCATTTAATTGTAGATTGATATTGTACAAAATAAGTTGCAAATATTTTTTTATAATAAACTGTTTTGAGCATTTTGACAGCGCCCCCCCTCCCCCCCCCCCCCCCCCCCGTGACCAATCATGCCACGGGTGGGGGTGGGGTGGGGGAGGAAACCTTTTCTATATGTTGAATAGCAGAAGCAGTTTTCAATCCATACTTTAATTCGTACTTGCCTACTGAGAAAAAAAACACTTTTGCGGACCTACTATCCTTTTCATGGAATAAATATCATTATCTTTGAAACTTTTCTCTGAATATTTTATTGGCAATCCTTCATTAAGACTGTCATAGGTCCTCCTACTGCTTATATTAAAATGTAATTCGGATTGACTAGAATTTTCGTGGAGGCAAACAACATGATCCCTGATCAGACTGCTCATGATCTGGGTCCAAAATGTTTGCAATATAGGCTACCTAAGAAAAATAAGCAGGCGATGGAACAGACGACAAAAATCGTGACCGTCATGTTACCTACGAGAAGAAAAGACATTAAGTCTTATTTTGTTAAAACCCTGTCAAGTTTTTAAAAATAAAGAACGCCTTGCTGTCTTTTGGAAGGGTCTTTACAAAATACAACTTAATAAAACAAAATTCGGTGGTAAATCTATGTTTGCACAATCTGTTATCTATAATGATATTAATGCTGCTTAATGGGTACAGTAAAACCTGTCTATAACAGCCACTCAAAATAGACAAAACAGAGGTCTTAACTACAAATGGTAGCTTAATGAAGGTCGAAAGTATTGCAGAATGCTCTCTTGGAGCATTCTGCAATACTTTTGACCTACATTAAGCGATAATCGGTCTTGCAAACCATTTTAGTGGCCGCTTAAGACAGGTTTTACTGTATTTGATTTTTTGTGTTTCGGATGAAAAAATGCGTATTTTAACTCTTTACCTACTACTAGCGTTTTGGACCCAGATCAGGCCCGACAAAACGTCAAGGCCTGATCTATATCCAAACTGTTTGACACTCCTGAAAGATCTTTCCGAAAAGTTGATTTTGACAAATAAAATCAGCAGACGACAAAAAAGCATGCAAAATTTCCTTGTAGACAAACTTTGAAGAGGGTTACATGTATCGGACAACATTGGGCTTTCTGGCATATTTGTAGACAAAAATACTAAAATTATGATGAAAATGGAAAAAAATGGCTACATATATAACTATCCTTAGAGTCTGCTGCTAAAATTAGGATAATTTTACTAGACTTAATGAATATTTAAGTGATTTTAACATAAATTTTGTAGACAAAAATATTAAACTTATGGTGAAAATGAAAAAAAATAACAAATGGCTACATACATGACTATCCTTAGAGTCTGCTCCTAAAATTAGGATAATTTTACTAGACTTAATGAATATTTAAGTGATTTAAACATATCTTTTCCTTACCTTCCTTCACCTACTCGACCGCGGGCTAAATGATGTATATATCAATTAATACTGAAATGAATTTATGATTTAATCACGTATTGATTAACACACAATGTTTATAATAAAGAAAGATCAGTTGAATTCTCAGAAAAGGCACTTGCAGACCACTTCTACTGAGTGATTTCCCAGGCCTTTAGTTAAGAGTGCGTACAAAAAAATAATTTTCTTATTTCTCAACCAAAATATATGCTGTGGGAACTCAAAAGCACCGTCTCAATGAGACGGTACTTTTGAGCACCCAAAATATATGTTCCAAATGGTGGATTAGAAAATATCAACAATTTAACGCTCAAAAATTGTGTTTATCTTAACCTGTGATTTACCAAATTTAACTATTTCAATAATTGGGGGTAATGCACGGATCCAGAAAGCTTTTTCAGCCGGGGTCCTACTTTGATTTTTTTTTTTTTTTTTTTTTTTGATTTTTTTTTGATTTTTTTTTTTTTTTTTTTTTTTTTTTTGAGGGGAGAGAGGATTCAAATACGACTGTAAATGGGCCATCATCGGCCCACCAGCGAAATGCCTTTTAAATGGCGTTTCGCTGGCGGACCGATGATGGCCCAACATTAAATGCTAGTTTAATAGCTTTGTGGTTTTACCGGGGATCCGGACCAGAATTGCTGTCCGTCCGTCAGTCCTACTTCGTGTCCGGTGCACATCCCTATATTCTTTGAGGTAGGAATCACTTTGGTGTGTTGCATCTTGGGATGGCGGAATGTCGCGTACCATTTTCGGGTAACTGTGACCTTGACCTCTGACCTAGTTTTCATAATATTCGTGTCCGGAGCATATCTGGTATGAATCCTAAATTTGGTGTGTGCATGCATCTTAGGATGACAAAGTGTCGCGTACCATCCTTAGGTCACTGTGACCTTGACCTGACCTAGTTTCTAGAATCGGCATTGAGACTGGTGCATATCTCCTATATTCTTTGAGATAGGAATTCCAAACTTGAAGTATGAATGCATCTTGGGATGGCTGAGTGTCGCATACCATTTTTGGGTCACTGTGACCTTGACGTTTGATCTTGTTTTTAGATTAATCGTGTCTGGAGCATATCTCCTATATTCTATGAGGTAAGAATCCCAAATTTGATGTGTGGATGCATCTTGGGATGGCGGAGTGTCGCGTTCCATTTTCGGGTCACTGTAACCTTGACCTTGACATCTCACCTAGATTTTAGAATAATCGTGTCCGGAGCATATCTCTTGTATTACTTAAGGTTGGAGTCCCAAATTTGGTGTGTGGGTGCATCTTGGAATAACAAAGTGTAGCGTACCATTTTCAGGTCACTGTGACCTCGACCTCTGACCTAGTTTTTAGAATATTTGGGTCTGAAGCAAATCTTTCTTATTACTTGAGGTAGAAATCCCAAATTTGGTGTGTGCATGCATCTTGGGATGACAAAGTGTCATGTACCATCATTGGGTCACTGTGACCTTGATCTTGACCTCTGACCTAGTTTCTAGAATTGGCATTGAGTCTGGTGCTTATCTTCCATATTCTTTGAGGTAGGAATTCCAAATTTGGTGTGTGAATGCATCTCAGGATGGAGGAGTGTCCCGTCCCATTTTCGAGTCACTGTGAATCGGCATCGAGTCTCGTGAATATCTTGTTTACTCTTTAAGGTAGTATTCCCAAATTTGATGTATGGATGCATCTTTGGATGGTGATATGTGGATAACCATTTTTGGTCATGTCAAATGGATGTCAAATGGATTGAATCTAGGTTGAAAACGACGTTTTGTCGGTCCTGATCTGGGTCCAAACTGTTTGCAAAGTTTATGAGCGCCTCTAGCAAGAAACAATTTAAACACCAGTCACACCCCAGTGTATGGATTCTCGAGTATAGTAAACCTAAAGCGCAAGCAGACACGCACACAGGGTGTGCACTGATTCAAAACTGTACTGACATTTCCCCAGGGGGGTACTCTGATATTTTCACACATACGTAGGCTCGGGTAATTTTTTGGGGTTCAAAATTTTGAATTTCAATATTTTTTAGGGTTTTCAAAAAAAATAATATTTTTGGGGTACGAAGATTTTGTGGATATTTTTTGGGGGTCATCACAAAATAGGACTATATTTATTGGTCTTTTCTATGCATTTTAGGGTCTTTTCTTAAGGTCAAGGTACAGAATCGATGATAATTTTTGGGGTTGCCAAAATTTCAAATATTTTTTGGGGCGCTTGAAAATCCCAATATTTCTTTTGTGTGAACGGTAGATGCTGGGCTCGAGCCTACGTATGCAGTAAATATTAGAGAACCCCCCCCCCCCCCTGGGGACATTACTAATGAATAAAAAGTTTGATTCCATTGCCTAAATATTTGCATGCTGTGTATTTGTGCACGCGTTTTGTAGTCTGTGAATTCGTTCAAAAAAAATCTTTCAGGAATACCATTAGTTTTTCCCAAGAAGCTATATATCCCTGGGGCGTAGCCAGCTTGGATCCCAGGCCCTTGTTTGGCGGAGAACTGCCAGATATTGCAACAGACTGAATATATAAGCTATGGGTTTCATGGCCACAGAGAAGATTTTATATCATTATTTTTTCCTATCATAAGTCATTGGGAGATTTATATTTCTATGACAACATGTATATACAAAACTCATGTGCTGGCTCATTTATGTGTTCAGCAGGACGATGGTTTTAAAAGTATGAGTGATGCTATCTATTTGTCATAAACTACTGATATGTATTCTGGCTATCAGTTCAATGCACTAGGATTAAAAAAAGGCTTTAAAAGTGTCAAAGTTGAAGACAATATAAGCCGCGACATGAGATTTCAAACAATGTGGTATGCGCGACCAGCAAAGGCTCAGACCAGCCTGCGCATACACGCAGTCTGATCAGAGCCTTTGCTAGTCCCTTGAATATTCTATTACTGTTAAGCTACTGACTGAGCATCATTTGGAGTATCTAAGCGTAAAAGGAGGCTGCACAGGCTTGTCTGAGTCTACACTTATCAAAATGCCACACTGTTGGAAATCACTTGGCACGGCTCAATTATGTGTTTTCCTTTGATAAGCATATGTTAACATGCGAGCCCTCGACCGGGTAAATATTGTCCCATGGCCATTTGGATAATTTATGTAAAGATCCACAATTTAAAGGTTGGGCCTCGACGCGAGAAAACCTGTCTCCGGGTTTTGCGAACCAAAAGGGCGCCTACTTATAGAAACTTGCTACAAGCAGACTGGCTTGAGTGTCGCTTTGTTGGAAACCCCGCAGAAACGTTTTGTCGCGTCGAGACCATTAATGTCAATTTAAAGCTCTATGCCTTGCAGTTTCAGTCAAAATTTAATTCATAAAAGAATCATTAATATTCCTGTCGAAATTGGTCTAAATCCATCTATGGCTTTGAAGTCACACCTCTGTATTCGAACCGTAGCCCACAGTTCGCTACTATAACCAACAATGTGCGTTCTGGCGGAAATGCAAGCGGAAGTCGACGAATCCTGGCCCCGAGGTTATAAAACTCAACTGAGCACGAAATTTCAACTGCTCATAAAACCAAAATACCGACAAATTAAGAAGTTTCTTGCTTTAAGTCTCTCAGATGTTGTATTTATCATGCTAATAAATGTTAAAATGCCAACAATTGTTGGCATTTTAACATTTATGAGCAGGATAAATTTCGTGCCTGGTTGGCTCAGAGCCTTAGGAGTCAAAATGATCCTGATATAGTCGGCCGTTAAAAAAGACAAGAGTTCTTTGACAAGCAAACACGTTTAAGAACTAGAATTGTTTTTCTACGAGAACAGATGTCTCACCTGTTTAGGAATAAAAAAAATCACAAAATTGCATTTAGTTATGTTACAAGGGGAATAACTTGAAAAATAAACATGCAAGAGTTAAGGTTCTTGTGCATGATACGTCGTCTTGATACTGATAATTTGTACAGATTTACGAAATTGGTAAAATGGTTACCTGAATTTTAGTTTTTTGCTATGTTCTTGAAAAATAGAAACATTATTTCAAAAATTAAAAGATAAAAAAAGTTACAGACTATGCAGCTTAAAAATTCTCTAAAAATGCTTTCATCTAAGAAAAGGGTGTTGCTCCTGCACAGCATGCAAATCCTCAAGTTTAAATTTTGTATTTATATCAAAAGTAGGTCAAAGGTCAAATATATATGTACATTTGAATCCTACACATGTGTTATATCAAAGAGAAGAATTGCCAACGTTAAAGTTTATTGCAATCACACACAAACAGACGCATGCAGACCAAAAACAGTATTCCCCCTGGATTCAATAGCGGGAAGAGAGGCATAAAAACATTGTAGAGATAAAGGACATTGTGAGGTTTTTTTTTTATTTTTGATGGCATATTAGTGGTATTTGGACCAAACCTCAAGCTACATAGATAATATTCAGAGGAGCTTTTTGGAAGTTAAATGACTGTCAAATAGCTAGACTAGGTAAGCTTAAAGATGTGGCCCAGTAGTACATTATGGGAGACTTATTTATCTTTCATATATCAGATTATAATATTATTCAAGGCGAGCTCCTATATCCAGGAGACATTGTTACAGTAGTGTTATACTTACTTGATAAAATCTTTTAAAATTGTTATTTAAACAAACTTGATAATTAGGTGGAGGTTGGGGATGTTAACGAAGAGATGTCTTACTTTTAAACATTGCTGACAATTATTACCATTAAAAGTAGTTTTAACCAAATATATGTGCCATTAGGTAAAATCTTCTTTCATAAGTGAAATATATGGAGAAGACAAGAATTATGTATGTAACATTGGCCTTCCACTATGACGTTGACCTTCACTTTACACATGTCTCATTGCGGTGAATGTGTGTATGAAATAATTTCAGAATAGAACCCTGGTGTTCAGCAGATATGGACAGAGATAGATTTGTACATTGGACCTATGAGCTTGCACTTTGACCTTATAGTAGGGCAACTGACTTCAAGTCATCTTATTAAGGTGGATGTGTGTGTCAAATCATTTCAGAAACTGATTAGATTTTTAACAAACACAAATTCTGTATTTGTGATTTTTGACCCTGCAAGAAATGAGACCTTGACCTTAAACAGTTACTGATATCTTCACTCTGCAGTCATCTCATTCAGGTGGACATGTGTGCAAAGTTTGAAAATCAGAACTGGCCCAAAGGTTATAAAACTCATTCTCAAACTCAAATAAAGCACAATGATTAGCTGCATGCGGACACGTGTCCGCAAGCAGCTAATCACTGCGCTTTATTTTGAGTTTGAGTCTGTACTCAAGTTTTATAATCTCGAGGCCAGGAGTTCATGAAATATGGAGTGAACAGGAAAGTGTGACACAAACTCTAAAAACAATACCGTAAATCCGGAAAGTTTCAGGAGGGTTTTATTTTCATGAAACTTCGCATATGCGAAGTTTAACGAAAATAAAACCCTCACAAAATGGAGAATCATTTACTGATATAGGTAAATCATGCCCTAGTTGCAAATTATGAATGTCACAACTATGTCTTTTAAGGCATTTCGCCAAAATAAAATTCTAGCGAAAATTGCTAGCAGAAATTTGTGTGACGGGAAGAGGCATATAGAGGATCTTACACGAGTGCTCATGTTTTGTTGAATTTATTAAAGGGGCTGGTGAAGTGATAAAATGCAAAGCTTTCCAAGCATTTAATCACTTTTTCACAAAGGGCTTAATAAATTCAATGATACAGGAGTTTTATTGAATTTATTAAATGAGCTGGGGAAAAGCGATAAAATACAAAGCTTGCCAAGTATTTTATTGCTTTTCACAATGAGATTAATAAATTCAATAATACAGGAGCATGAATGATAGATTCTACATACACTGAACATACTTTGAAATCACATTTTTGGGCCTGAAAGTGTTGTAATTTTGCTCTTTATATGAGCTGTTATTGTGGGTGTCATCACATAATGTTACTACACCACTAGTGGTTTATCAACTTTAATACATGGCAATACTTCACTCCCAGATGCAACGTCATAGGGTAAAAATATAAACATGTATTCACTGCCTGCAAAGAAAAACAAAACAGAGAGCACATGATAATTTAATTTATTACATAAAACATTATATCACTAAGTCAGTTAAGAGTTATCACAGAACTAACATAAATAGAGTAGCACGTAAAAATTAACCACCCTCCCACATGATTAAAAATTATATTTCATTATCACTTCTGTGCCATAAAGTTGCACTGGTGTATTTAGCACGTCCTTCTGACACCATTTGCAGGTCAAATCTTTCTGAGACCACATGTCCATTAATTAGCCTAAAAATAAACATTCAGGAAAAATCCTATACTTTGTATTTTAGAATTGCTCATGTACACATTTTCAAAGGGAATCAAAACAATGCCAAGACCTAAACAAAATGGATAGTTTGCACAATTTTATCGGCGCATTTATTATTATAAATACAGCAAGAAAATAATATCTTTAATTTTCTTCCAACAGCTCATAATTTTGCAATGATGGTAAAAGAGGAGTATCAAGATGAGTTTAGAAATAACACGAAAGAGTCATTATTCCTGTGGACATCAATGTACATCAGATTATGTAAATTACAAATTTCACTCAAATATTTTACTCTGAGTGCCTTTTCAGAATTTACATATGACTAAAATTAAGAAAAATAAAAGGACTTCATATAGCAAAAAATTGGTTTACTTAGGAAAAATACCTGTTCATGTATTGTTTAAAAAATATTTAATACACACATGTATATGGGAAAGCACATGAAATTTTGGCTCTTATTGCATACTGTAAATTAGGAAATTTTTGTGAGGGTTTTATTTTTGCGAAACTGCAAAGTTTCATGAAAATAAACCCTAACGAAACAGAGATCATTCTGTTGTTTACTGATGAAGGTAAATCATGACCTAGTCGCGAATTTTTAACATTGCAAATACATCTTTTAATGCTATTTGCGAAAATAAAATTATTGCGAAAATTTCCAAATTTACAGTAGCCAGAGATTTTCTTATCTCATACATAAAATATTGAAATAGATGAAGCCCCATTAGGTAGCTGTGCATGCATGTTAAACACTTTCCTTCATGAATATTCAAGCTTATAGGCTCCACCCACTATTAATAATAAATTATATAAATAAACTTTCATGTTTGAACATTTGTACATAGAACAAAGAAATTACTTGTCAGCTCTACTAGTGTACAATCATATCCAATCATATTTCCATAAGCAAACAGAGTACAACCAGATCAGGCAGCTCTTACAAGAGCTGCCTGATCTGGGTCTGCTCTGTTTGCAAAAGTGTTAAAAGGTGTCTCTATGAGGTAAAGGGTCAAATAGTGACTCTATGCATATGCGATAAGTACCAAAATCTTATGTGCTGGCCAGAATATCTATAAACTAATTAACTGTCATAACTGTATCACATGAAAAATGGTCAACAAAGAGGAGTCTTCTTATCAACAAAGACAAAACAAACACATTATAATGAATTTCCTGGAATTGCCATGATCAACCAGGGCTCCAGATAAATATTTACACAATCCTTGCTACTGTAAATTTGGAAATTTTCGTGATAATTTTATTTTCGTGAATAGCATTAAAAGACATATTGGAAACATTTTTAAAATTCGCAACTAAGGCATGATTTACCTATATCAGTAACCTAGGGAGTGATTTCGCCATTTCTCGACGGCTTCATTTTCACAAATATGCGAAGTTTCGCAAAATAAAACCCTCGCGAAAATTTCCGAATTTACAGTATACAACATTAGCACAACTTTTCATTACTGAAGATTTTATATCAATTGCCACTGGTTCTTCCGTCCTTGAAATACTCTTTTTGCTTAAGAGGACACATACAATTTTTGTAATTTCATTTATCAGACTCATTCTACAGTATGCTCTCTCTCTCTCTCTCTCTCTCTCTCTCACACACACACATACACACACAAACACACATATTTTGTTTATGTGTAAATATCTATTGTACAAAACCATTTAATTAGCATTTCACCTCAGAATTATGTCATCTACCGCATTTAGTCAAAAACACAGCAGAAAGATCTTTCTTGTTTTTTTGTTTTGTTTTATTTTTTTTCTTCAGAATCCCTGGCGTAATGATCAAATTTGACCGTGCCCACTATCACAAAATAGATAAATTGTTGGGATGTGCCATAGCCATAATACTATGAAGTTTTCTTCTAAAAACCACTCATCTCCAAAATGATAGTTCACTTATGATAGTTCACTGCTAATATATATAGTAACGTGGTCCTGCAGACTCATAATCCATACAAATATAGCTCCCCCCACCCACACCTCCAATTTCACACAGTCATGAGATTTGGTTTAGCATATGCATAAAAACATTCTTAACCCTTAAAGTGCCAAGAAAAAAAATGAATCTGAAAGTATTGTCTGCTGAAGTCGCCTGCTGCAAATAATTGCCTAGCATTACTGACAAATAAAGTATAGAAGCAAAACAGCGTGGACCCAGAACAGACTGCTCCTATATATAGGAGCAGTCTTATCTGGGTCCACACTGTTTGCCATAGAGGCTTCTTAAACATTTCAGCAGACAAGAAAAGCAGACGACTTTGTTGCGATTGGCTCATTAAGGGTTGAAACATACACATCCAGCAATCAAACCGTTAAATGAGGCTAAATACCTAATTTTAGCTTTAGCCTTCTTTCAAGTCATTTCACTGTGTGTGTGCAGAGAAGCCCTGGCCAGACTGTGTATTTGTCAGGCTGGTCCAGGCCATCAGCTAAGAGTGCATACCAAAAAATTAACTTTCTTATTTCTCATCTGAAACATATGTTGTGGGTACTCAAAAGAACCGTCTTGATGAGACGTTTCTTTTGAGCACCTAAATCACGTGTTTAAACTGATGGGTAAGAAAATAATCGCAATTTTACGCTAGAAATATTTTTGCTTAACTGGCCCTTTGAATATGCAATAAGTACCAAAATCTCATGAGCTGGCTCATTTGTGATAAAATCCATATGAGTCATAACATGTGATTTCCAACAATGTGGCATTTTGACAAGTGTAGACTCAGACAAGCCTATGCAGCCTCCTATTTAGCTTAGAAACTCAAAATGATGTTCAGTCAGTAGCTTAACAATCATAGAATATTCAAGCGACAAGCAAAGGCTCGGATCAGAATGGGCGTATGCGCAGGCTGATCTGAGGCTTTGCTGGTCGAACATACCACATTGTTGGAAATCTCATGTTGCGGCTCATATCTTTGAATATGACCAATAATGACACAATCACAGTCTGGAAGGTTTATATATATTTTTGTCCTGATTTTTTTCTCTACTTTAAACCCTCTCGTAACTTGTTTCTGAAAAGAACAAAAGACAAGTTTCAGTGAAATAACAAAACTCAATATACAAAAGTTTTATGCATGTTTAGATATAAAGGCAAAAATTTCAAATCTTATCTCTTAATGTGTTGAGAAAAGTGCATCTGAAAATTTTGCCTGCTGAAGTAGTCTGCAGCAAGTAATTCCCTGTCATTACTGAATAATTTAAATATAGAGGCAAAAAGTGTGGACCCAGATCAAGCAGTCCAATCTGGGTCTACACTGTTTGTCAAAGAGGCTTCCAAAACATTTTAGCAGACGACAAAACCAAATGGCTTTTGTTGTGATGTTAAAAGTTTAAAAGGAATGAAAAACTCTAAAGAACAAAAGTTGCTGCTAGCAAGAAATGAGCAAACTAGGCCTGAATTTTTCATCACTGGCATTTTTATAAACAATATAATTGGACCTCGTCGCAAGAAAACCTGTCTTTGGGGTTTCCGACTATGTGATTCTCAAAACAGCCTGCTGAGCTACAGAGACTAGATAGAAAATTTTAATTTCACTTGTAGCAAGTTCAGATATGGTCTTTCCAATAACGAATAACAAAGGCACTGATCAGCCTGCGCGGATGCGCAGGCTGGTCTGCGCCTTTGTTGTTGGCAAACCACTGAAGAGACCCTTGTGTTGAGGCCTAATTTAGAATAGTCTCTCTATACTTACCTCACTTCATTGCTGTCTTGATAACTTTTCTACTTCTCAATGTCCCTGTGTTGGAGTCATATTGGGAGAGAGGGCCACCTGTCAAGTTGTTAGGGGTGCTGTCTATTGATACCTGCTTACTTGCGAATGTCTGAAAGTAAAGCCCACCAAACAATGTATATTGCAATAGTTAACTTATTGCATGCTGGGTAATTTTGAATGTTTTTTGTCTGCCATTTTCTTTTTTTAATTTACCCTAAGCCCACCAGTCACAACTTTTGTTGTCTGATCTCTCATCTGCTTATGTTCTTAACCTAGATTTCAAAAGATATAGACCAAAATCAGACTGCTCCCGTCTAATAAGGGCTCATATTGTTTGCTTCACTGAAAAAATCTAGTCTAAAGTGCACTTGAATACATGCAGTATACATAATTAAAAAAGCAAACATCATTTTCAGGACAAAACAAAGGCAGGATAAGGGTGTTTTTTTCCAAAATTTCTCACAGAAATATCATCAGTGTCAAACAGATTGGA
The DNA here is from genome assembly GCA_964019695.1 of Loripinus fragilis. Lineage (NCBI taxonomy): Eukaryota > Metazoa > Mollusca > Bivalvia > Lucinida > Lucinidae > Loripinus > Loripinus fragilis. Next base: position 57,250,911 of record OZ026527.1, on the reverse strand, counting down.
TCCAGATCAGGCCCTGTGCTTTGTCTGGTCTGATCTGTGTCTAAACTGCTTGCATTGGTTATCAGCAGACAACAATAGTGGTGACTAGTGGGGTAAGAGCCTAATTCCCAAAAGGCTGATTTTCAGCTTGTGTGACACACTAGATTCAATTCTTTGATACTCCTCATCAGGCAGTCAAATTTATTTACCTAAGTTTTAGCGTAAATGTGGTTAGATTATTTAGGGTTAATATGAAACAATTAATCAATTTTGAAGGAAATTCAATGTATCATTTTTTTTATTATCATTAAGACATCTATTTCTTCTTTTTTTGACATTTTAAAGCTGCAAAGTCTGTAACTTTTGATCTTCCTTTTTTAGAAATAATGTTTCTAATTTTTCAAGAAAACAGTAGCTAAAATTCGGGTATGCATTTTACTAGCTTTGTAAACCTTATAAACATTATCATAATAGTAACTTGATCTGGGGTACTGTATCACGTCAAGTGGATGAGGTCATACCATCCGATCACCCAAGAGGCGAATGGTCGAGGGTGATCCAATGGTATGGCCTCATCCATGAGACATGATACTGTACGCCAGATCAAGTTACTATTTTGATAATATGCTTGAAATTTTTTCTTTACGCAAAGTCGCCGCAAAAACAGGAGACCGAAGTCAGCCATGTTTTAAAGGATAGTGATACGGAATCAAAAAACCTCAGTTTGTTGATCCGGTTTTCTGTATCAGATAACCATAAAACAGACAGTTCAAAAGAAGTATCATTTGTAGGTATATAAAAAAAACAAATTATCACTATCAAAACAACAGCATTTATGTTAAAAATTAACTGTCTAGAATTTCTGGTGGGACGTAAATAATTACCAACAAGAGAAAAACACCTGTTTTTATGATATAATTCATCTTTTCATGCAGTTTCCAGCTGTATTTAACAGCTTTATTTTGAAAGCAGTAACTTAATTCTATTTTTACAAATGATTTAAAAAGAAATTAAATTTTTGGGGATAATTTTCATATAAATTGCAGACAGAATCACTTAAAGAATATTTTGTTTTTTTTTTTTTTTTTTTTCATTTTTTACAACTATTTTCCTTGAATACATTCAAAAGAGCTATTATAGAACATATTTCATTTTAGAGACTCCAATTTTACATGTTAACTACTTTTATCAGATTTTAATTAACAAACTACTTTTATATGCGCACAGGGGAAAATTTCTGTTAACCAAGACTACTCTGCTCCATATAGTTCTGATAAAATTTGCATTCTTACCGTAGTTTTCAAATGAGGCAACTCTATTTCGTGGAAGAAGTCTCTGGAAAAAAAAATAGATAAAAATAGATAATGAAACTTGGTTTAACACTTTAACTCTTTGCATGCTGGGTAATTATTCATGTTTTTGTTGTCATCTGCTGACTTTTTTCAAAATTAACTTTTTCCAAAAAAAAATATCAGAAACACTATCAGGCCCCAAGGTTATAAAACTTTTTCCATGCTCAACTCAGCTGAGCACAAAATTTATCCTTCTCGTTAAAATGGCAGCAAGATACTTCTTTATTTATCGGTATTTTAGTTTTTATGAGCAATTGAAACTTCGTGCTCAGCTGAGTTGACCATGAAAAGTTTTATAACCTCGGGGCCAGGGTGTCAAACAGTTTTGACCCAGACCAGGACCCACAGAAGGAAATAAAGAAGTATCTTGCTGCCATTTTAACATTTATGAGAAGGATAATTTCGTGCTCAGCTGAGTTAATGAATATAATATAGAAAAAAAATTAAAAATGAAAAATCAAATACATGCATAATTCAAAAACTATCAAAACTTTACATCACTGTGAAATTTAACTTAAATAAAAAATTACTTGACTTAGAAGCAGTTTCTGAAGTTGGTCTAGGCGCTGTATCAGGGCTCGAAAATAGCACTCGTCCGCTTGTATTAACGAGTGCCTCAGGCTGCAGGGCAAGTGAAAATTTTGATATTTTTAGTGAAAATTAATTTTTTTCCCATAAATGCCAATATTTTTTGTGGTGCAGGGCGAGTGCCTAGTTTCAGATATTTCGAGCCCTGTGTATAGAAAGTCCACATGTTCTAAGTCACAGCGCCTTTACCACTTGGCCAGCGAGTCATCTTATTAATCTTCTGATATTAATAACAATTATAACTGTCACTTCCATACTTAGAAATACATTTTTTAAACAAACTATTGATTTTATTTGCAATCAGAGTTATTTGTGTAGGAACATTATGTGGATTATTCTATATATCTATCAAATACGCCATTTTCTTGTATTGTGGAAAAAAACTCAGTTTGAAATGATGAAATTGGTAACTTTCTTGAAAGCTAACAAGTAAACAACCCTTTCTATTGACTATTCCGTATAACATGGGCCTAAACACAAAAAAACCTGTCTCCAGGGTTTCCGAGAATGCATGATTCAAACCAGCCTGCTCAGCTACAAAAAATTGTTAGAGAATTTAAATTTTGCTTGTATCAAATCTGGATATCATACTTTACAATAAGTGAATAACAAAGGCGCTGATCAGACTGCGCCTATGCGCAGGCTGGTCAGCAACTTTGTTGTTAGCAAACCACCGAAGACAGGTTTTCTCGAGACGAGGCCTACATAATATCCATGCTTACATCACAAAAGTATAACTCATGACCTTGTTCAAATACTGAATTACTCCAAAACTACTTACGATTTCTTGTACTCATTTGGTATTCTTGAAGCCTCTATTGAGTATTCTTGTCTTTCTTTAGCAGCCTAAGATAGCAAAATAAACAAGAACATGTTGAATGTAGTCCCTTTATAATGCTATATTTGGGATCCACAGGAATAGGCAGGGTTGTACGTGAACCATGTTATAAAGGGACAATTTTATAAAGGAATTATAGGAAAATGACCATTTTATGGTCATTTTCCTGTAATTCCTTTGTAAAATTCCATGTTAAAAAAATTTTGAGAGCCACAAAATGATTGTTATGTCAAAATCTGTTTTATAAGGAAGTGTGTTATAAAGGGACTGCACTGTATAAACCAGAGTTTTTTTTGTGTTGTTTTTGATTTAATTTAACAGTAACTGTTGAATTCTTGGGGTTAGGTGGTTGTAATGTGTTATGCGAGGTGTGCCACTGTGGAGCTCAGGGAGATGATGGATAAAGTGTATGATGGAAGTTATTCTGAAAAATCATCCAATGCCAGTCTTGAGTTTTAGTAATTATAATAGGCTACCCTGCACCCATATAAATGGTCCTTGTTATAAAGGGACAATTCCTTTTGGAAATTCCAAGGTTAAAATAACTAGGAGCCTCAACATGACTGTGTTATATCTAAATCTTTTTTATAATGAGGTGTATTATTATAAAAGGATGCACTGTACCTTAAGTAAACTGTAGTTGGAGGTCCGAGCTACATACTCTGTAAAATCATTTAATGCCTTCTCTTTCTGTCTGTAGTTCTCTCGTATCTGTAACACAAAATACATAGGTGAAAGTTCAATGTTTTAAAAATCCTGAACTTTTGAAATTCAAATCTTAAAACTTGCTGTATGCCTACAAAGTGCTAGCAATTTCAATTTTAAATGGTCATTTGCCCAAAGATGAACTTGAAATAAATCAGAGAAGCTATAAAAGATCTGCCTAATTCAGCATTTTGAGGCTGAATTTCCGTGGAAAGTCAGCCTCAAATCCTGAATTCAGGAATAATCCTGAAAACTTTTATCCATGAAAATAAGCAATTCATATGAGTTTATTCCAAATGTATGATGCCACTATACATGAACACAGATTTTGGTATTGTTATGAAATGATGCCCATAATAATATTGCTTATACAGAAAACCTGTGTAATAACCTGTAGCAATAATTGGTTTTGGTCTTTGTGAGAGTGGCCGTTTTACACATGTTTTACTGTAGATGGCAAAATATTGAGGTTTGCATGCCTAAGGCACTATTTCAATGTTATTTCAATGTCACATGATAAATAGAATCTAACATTGGTGCTCCTGTATTATTTTTTAAACATGTTGCAAAAGGTGATTGCTCTGTTGTCTAACTTATTTAATAAAATTTTCCAAAATATATGAGCACTTATGTAAGATCCTCTATTTAACCTCCAAAGTTTTCAGCATTCTTCACATAAATGAATCTAAAAAAATTAACCCTTGATGCGCCAATCGCAACAAAAGCCGTCTGCTTTTCTCGTCTGCTTAAATGTTAAAGAAGCCTCTTTGGCATACAGTGTGGACCCAGATCAGACTGCTCCTATAGGAGCAGTCTGTTCTGGGTCCACGCTGTTTGCTTCTAAACTTAATTCTTCAGTATTTTTAGGCAATTATTCACAGCAGACGACTTCAGCAGACAACATTTTCTGATGCATTTTTTCTTGGCGCTTTAAGGGTTAACAATTTTTTTCTGTACAGATTTATGATATTTCTCTCAATGTATTGGCAAAGTATCAATTAAAAATTATTCAAGTAAAAATTAACATTTCTACTGTTCTTGAACCTACCTCTGCATAGAATTCCTGTTCATCTAATATTTCCTGGTTATTATTGGCTTCCATAAGTTCCTGTTGTGTTCCTGCCACAATCTCTGCTTGATTCTCTATTGCCCGAGATATTGCCTCCACTGCTTCTAGATCTGGTGTTGTTGGTCGAACTTGTTCTTGGTCAAGTTCTGACAGGACCTCTGTCCACACTTCACCCATCTATAAATAGAAACCATATGTTGTGTAAGAAACACATGATACCATAAATGTGTCAATTAATGACAAGCAGGCCCCCAGATATGAGTGGGTAACTGAAAAAAAAATATATTTCTCAACCAAAACATATGTTGTGGGTACTCAAAAGAACCGTCTCGATGAGCACCCAAAACACATGTTTAAACTGATGGATAAAAAAATAATCCCAATTTTACACAAATTATTTTTCCTTAATTGGCCCTAGGGACAAGATCAATAAAGTGGGATGTGGGCCCAGTTTATAAACCAGGCTTCGAAGTTTTAAAACTTTTTTTCATGCTCAACTCAACTATCATCATCATAATCGGATTTTTGATTAACATGCAGGGACATCATCCACATCAGTGGGCCCCCTTCCAGGTAACTAGCTAGCTGCACGCATAGCAGATCTCACTCCTGATCTCCAGGTGCTCCTTTCTTGAGGGTCAACTGTCGTGAGCTTCCACTCACGGCAGTCTTTCTCTGTCAGTTTCTTCCATGTTAGCTTGGGCCTCCCTGCCCCCCGCCTGCCATCAATCTGTATATCACATGCTGTTCTGACTGCACCACTAGAATGCTCCACATGCAGATCTGTCTGATCATGGCCCTATCATTGCGCTGCAAGCGCTGCAGGTTCGTCTTGGTCAGTGGCCAAGTTTCACTGGCAAGGAGCATGGCCCTCCGCGTGCAAGAGCTGTATACATGGCCACGGGTCTTGTAAGAGAGGTGGCGGGATGTGAGAACTGAGCATTAAATTTATCATGCCAAAAAACGTTGAAACGTCAACAACTTTAACAACTTTTGTCATTTTAATATTTATTAGCAGGATAAATATAATATCTTTTAGAGTTTTAAAGCAAGAAAATTCTCTATTTTTCACCATTTAAACTTTTATGATCACTTGAAAATCCATACTCAGTTGAGTTGAGAATGAAACAAGTTTTATAGCCCCTTGGCCTGGTCATCAGCCTTTTCTGATCAGAGTATTCACTGTGTGCTGTATGGTAACCTAAGGATGCACAATATCTTCAGACCCAGGTATTCAAATTAAACTTTTTTTCTCCAGGAGCAAGCTGGGCCCCTAAAACAGTACGATTAGGGACCCAGTCCAAAAATAAGGGGCCCAGGATTCAGCAGAAAATTTAACTCATTGCATTGCCATTGCCAAACATTGGCTTTACTTGTTTTTGAGGTCAGAGACCCTTAAAATAAAGATTGCTGTCATTTTTTACCCTACATTAGGCCAACCTTAAAAATATTTTTGTTTCCCCTTACCCGACCCTGTTTCACCGGTATGGGTCGGTCGGTTGGAAAATTATCTTTTTTTAACTTGTCAAATTGGATACCCATTAAACTTAATTGTATACAGTAAAACCTGTCTTAAGAGGCCACTCAACAAAATACAATTTTTTTTTCAAGACATATAATCGCATAATAGTGCAGGTCAAAAGTATTACAGAATGTTCCCAGGGAGCATTCTGCAATACTTTCCACCTGCATTTAGCACCCATTTGTCTTAATGACCTTTGTTGTGTATATCTCTGAGTGGCTGTTTTAGGCAGGTTTTACTGTATAGTCCTACTATAGGCAATAAATTAAATACACAAACAATTTGCTAAGATAACACTGTTTACATTGGACAATTCTCTAAGTTTGCAATGAAATTTAAAAAAAAAATCTTCACTAAAAGAATAAAAAATTTTGAGTAGGGCCTTTTTTTCAGGGTCGGCCTGGTAAGGGGAAACAAATAAAATTTTAATTTTGGCATTAACAGTATTTAGAATCAGTTGAATCAAGATTTAAAAACTTCCAACAGCCAGTGTCAGATTTTACAAGAATTCATGTTTTCACATACTACCCTTTTTCAGGGATGGATTTCATTTCTCAGGCTCAGCCCAAAATTTAGGGGCACATTTTCCCCGAGACAGACAGTGAGGTTAAATTCCCAGGCTGACCAGGGTCTTTGCTGGACATACAGGTCAGTCTTGTTTCATTATGTCATGAGGTGATTCAAATAATAAATTGTTGGTATTGATCACTAGACATGGCACCCATCCAAGTCTGCATTTTATTATCAGAGAAGTAATATAATTTTTGTTTGGAAATTATAGCCTGTGACCCCTCTATACATACCAGGCCTCCAGGTTAGAGTTCGTAACTGATTTTTTTTCTTATTTCTCAACCAAAACATATGTTGTGGGTACTCAAAAGAACCGTCTCAATGAGACAGTTCTTTTGAGCACCCAAAACACATGTTTAAACTGATGGATAAGAAAATATTTTGAGCACCCAAAACACATGTTTAAACTGATGGATAAGAAAATAAGAACAATTTTACACTGAAAGTTTTTGCTTAACTGGCCCTATGATATACAATAAACCATCCCAATTTATTGTATCAAAAGAAGTAAGTATCCATTTCTTGTAAATTAAGGGTTAACTTACCTTAAAATCTAGATATTTTTCAATAACTGTGAGTGTGATATGATCATCTAGTGTCAATCCAGCTAAGTCTGTAAAACCTGGAAAATAACAGAGAGTTTTGAAGTCTATATTTGAGCCATTACATGAGAATTTCAACAATGTGGTATGTGCCACCAGCAAAGGCTCAGACCAGCCTGCGCATATGCACAGTCTGATCAGAGCCTTTGCTTGTCGCTTGAATATTCTATGATTTTTAAGCTACTGACCTAACATCATTTGGAGTTTCTAAGCTTAAAAGAGGGCTACACATGCTTGTCTGAGTCTACACATATCAAAATGCCACATTGTTGGAAATCACATGTCGCGGCTCATTTAGGGGATAACTGTATTCAAAATTTTCATTTGGGGGGGTATATCGTCTGATATACGGTTGGAAATTTAGTTTTCTCATCAGCAAGCAGCCAGGACTTGGATAAGCATGTGCCACATTTTGCTAGAGCTATGCTGCTAAAATATACCAGGTATGGAAATATACTTAAGGACTTTGAAAATGCATCATCCAGATTAAATCCTTTATTTCACAAACCCTGAGAATGTCAGCAAGATAATTGTTATTACATATCATAGTCTGACCACCTTGTAGTGTATCCTAGAAAATTCATGGTTGTAAATTTACTTAAAGGTGTTGAAAAAGTATCTGTTTTAAGACAGGGGTGGTCGATTTTGAAGGACATAAAGTCAGCTGCAAGTTTTACACGCCTTAGTTTTGATTCCTGACTCAACAAATTTGCGTCCTTTGCTTCTTTCATGATTGCACATTCATCGTTGAAAGATTAGAAATGAATTGAAAGTTCGGTATGCTCAAAATTACACCCCTTTAAATATACCCACATACCCCACCCACCCTGATTACTATAGTGTAGTAATAAAATTCAACGTCTTGAACCTTTCAAAGTTTCAATTTTTTACGTCTGGTTTTATTGGAAGAGGCCAAGGGCATACACAAATGACAGATTATGCATAAGTTTTGCTTGTATCATGTGTCTTTTGTACTGGGCAAGTGACGCTAACGTAAATTTCTAAAACGTTCTTGATCACATGACAGCATATCTCCTGCCATGATTTAACTCAAAGCCTCTTCCCAACATGAGTGCCAGTATATGTAGTCAGTATCAGTAATGAATGCGTGCATAAAGGTAACTTATGGAGATATTTCTAAAAAGGAGCTATAAATTGATAATCACATTTGACGTTTATTTTCGAAATAATGAAGTTATCAATTACTTTTAATTAGAAAAAGTCTATAAACTCTTTTGGTCATATGTATCACACACGCCACAGTTTAAACATGAAAATAATCAAAAAGCTTCATTTAACTATGCAGAAAATTGCTGGATGCTGTATGTGCCCATGTGACGTCACCAGCAACGTCATGTGATAATGCAGCCAAATTAACGACTGATTCATACCAATTCTGGGTTGCACATTAAAACCTGCGAGTAATTTTTCAATTGCATATACAGTTTGCAAGAAAAGTGCAAAAATATGGTGATGCGTTTTCAAAGTCCTCTAGTATATATGAAGGCTCAGTCTGAAAATTAGGACTCTAACTCCACTAGATAGCTGTGCATGCACGTTTAAAGAGTGACTTATGCATAGGGCAATTTAAGAAAAAATGATTTGCGTAATTGTGATTATTTTCTTATCCATCAGTTTAAACATGTGTTTTGGGTGGTCAAAAGAGACGGTTCTTTTGAGTACCCACAACATGTTTTGGTTGAGAAATAAGAAAAATAATTTTCAGTTACTCACTCTTATCTGGGGGCCTGCTTATGTTAATGTGATAAGTACATTTTATCAAATCCACTAGCCCATAATATACTACGGCACATTTGAACACCCAAAACACATGTTTACACTGATGGATATGAAAAAATTCAGCTTTACCTGTACACCAATAGATTTTGCTTATCTAGACCTATTAAATGTACTAAAATTTTGAACACTTTTCTCTTTCTGTTCTCAATAAAATGCTGGTTATCAGGGCTGGAATTCACAAAGTGCGTGTCAGAATAGCAAACAGCGAATCAGACTAAGTCTGAAGGGAGCAGTCTGTGTCGCAAATCTTGCGTTTTTTCATTTTTGTTCATAAAATACATAAAATACAAATTACTATTATATTGCTATCTAACGTAACACTTATGATGTTGCATCAATAACTTAACGTCAGGACTTTGACAACATCAGTAACTATGTAACAACAGAACAACATGACTGTTATTAGAACAGATGGAGTGGAAAGTCCATAATAATAGAGGATAAACAGGGAACAGCTAGATGCTTGAAGTAAGCAGGAAAGACTTTGAATTATATTTTGTCATGTTGATAGATATATAACTTTTCTTTGGTGAAGAACACAATTAAAGAACAATTTGCTTTGCCAGTCTGATCTGGGTCTGCACTGCTTTTCTAGGCCTTTTTGGCAGACATCTAGTGTTCAAAATTTTAGAACATACAGTGAGCCACTTTAGTTACGCACCACTTATAAAATGTAAAATTATTCAAAAAAGAAATAGGATATTTTTAATCTTAGACTACCAGCATAAAGTGCATCTATAGTTGCACTAGCCATTGAAATTTTATTGTGATCAGATCTGAAACAAATGAGAAAATGGATCTTGAAGGGCACTACCCTTAAAACACCATTTCACATTACATTATTTCGAATGAAACTCAGATCACATTGCACTTTTTTCAGGGTCGAATTTCTGCTGTGCCAGAGATGAGAACCGACTTATTCATGGTAATATCTAAGACTGGAATGTGTTTGTTAACTTTATAAAAAAAATTAACGATTTACTTGTTTGGTTCCCAGCTGGCCAAGGTTTGAAAAAAGTTGATTTTAGTACTTTTTTTAAAGTTAGATAAAATTTCGTATGATTCTTAGTAAACCAGTTAGCAAAACACTTCTTTTATAATTTCATTCTAAACAACCATGTATCCGCCATTTATTTTGTAAAAAAAATAATGGATTTATTGGCGTCACGGTGTTGACGATAGTGATGACGTCACTACTACCAAGGCTATAGGACGTGTCAATGATACAATGTTTTAGTGTTTTGATACTTCTATGTCAACAAGTGACTAATAACAAGACAATTTACGAAGGAAAATCTGTTTGATTATTGTAACTGACGTTAATATGACGTCAAAACGAGCATTTCTTCAAACAGGAACAGTGTTACTGATTTCAACGACCAAAAAAGGGGGGTTTACTTGAATAAAATAATTGTTTTTGGTGTTTTTCTGTCACAACGATCACCATGGATAATGCCTAGCCCAAAACGCAAATAAAAAATATAGACGTTCATATTGCACGTGCAGTCCTGCACTTTTGTCAAAATCGCCTTTGGCGTAGCAGAATGATTCGCATGAGTGATTCTGGTATTTTTTTTCGATGTCAACAAACAGATAAAATGTCAATAAGTAAATTATCATAGAGAATGTTCAATTCCAGCATTTTTGTGAAAAAATGTGGGCCCTTAAAAAGTGGTGCGTAACTAAAGTGGCTCACTGTATACCGAAATCAAATTCTAGCTGGACTTACCTATCTTACAGAAAATGGAGTATATTTTAACTCTCATATTTTCTGAGATATCTACTATAGATTGACTGAGACATCTAGCTGGGCTTACCTATCTTACAGAAAATGGAGTATATTTTAGCTCTCATATTCTCTGAGACGTCTACTATAGATTGACTGGGACAGCTTGCTGGCAGTGATATCACCCCCTGTTTCTCTTGTAGAGATCCCATCAATGGCTTCTGCACATCTGAAAGCAAAAAGACATTTTCAGGGTTCATACAGGCAAGTTCCGGTAAAATTCAAGGACTTTTCAAGGACTTCTAGAAGACTTTCCTATCGTTTTCAAGGACTAAAAACTTTGAAAAATACTGATTTACACATTAAAATTCTACTTCTGAAATGCTAGAGTCCATTACTAAAGATATTAGTTTTAGAAAATCAGTGTAAAATTATGGTGCCTTTATTTGGTGCAGCATATGCTGCACCAAATAAAGGCACCACAATTTTATACTGATTTAGTCCTCCCAAAAACAATGTTGAATCCTCTTGCAAATGGTAAAATTCAAGGACTTTTAAAGACCTTTGAGTGTTTTTCAAGTACTTTTCAAGGCAAATTTTATTTTCAAGGACTTTTAAAGAGAGTCTTGTATATTCAAGTATTTTCAAGCCTGTGCAAAGCCTGATTGTGAATATTTTCATTATGGGAGTAAATAAACCTGCTGATAGTGTTGTTGAACTGAGATTTTTAAAGATCCATGTCTGTTAAATTGAGCATTTATTTTCCTTCTCAAAAAATCAAACAAACATTTGACATAACAAAAAATAAAGTCTTGAGCCTGGTCAAAATTCCAAACCCTTGGGTGAGATGCCCCTATTTTACATTAAGGCCCTGACCTGATCAATTTTGTCTATCTCACTGCACTGTTTCCTTTATAAGGCCAGCATGACATTGCACTTTATGAAGTTGAATCAATGCTTAAACTAGCCTTTAACCCTTAATGGGCCAATCACAACAAAAGTCGTCTGCTTTTCTCGTCTGCTGAAATGTTTAAGAAGCCTCTTTGGCAAACAGTGTGGACCCAGATCAGACTGCTCCTATAGGAGCAGTCTGTTCTGGGTCCACGCTGTTTGCTTCTATACTTAATTATTTGGTAATGTAAGGCAATTATTTGCAGCAGACGACTTCAGCAGACAACATTTTAGATACATTTTTTTTCTTGGCGCTTTAAGGGTTAAATAGACTAATGTCCTATAGATTCATGCTTTAGATTATCCAATACATGTTTACAGTTTTGACTAGATTTAACACCTATTTTGTTGTTGTTGTTGTTGTTGTTGTTGTTTCTTTCATTAACATTCCCTTACCAAAATATCTGTAGTTAATGTGAGTGGAAAATAGTGGAACTCCACTTGGAAAATTGATAAGTATGTCATTGACTCAATTGAAGAGTGGACCAAGGGGTAAACTGATAAATAGAGTACCAGGTTGGTATCTTTTGATATCAAGTTTACCACGCAGCTTCAAGAATGCATGTTGAATCATTTGGTAGAGCCTCACGATTCAACATGCATTCTTGAAGCCTTGCCTGGTAAATTCTCCAAAAAGCAAGTAGAAATTGCCATCACTTGCTATTTTTAGCATGTGGAAACAAGTCACTCTCATATGGTACAAATTATGAAACACAGCATACGTTGTATGGCAAACAGTGTAGATCCTGATCAGCCAGCTTCTTCAGAAGCTGGCTGATCTGGATCCACACTGTTTGCAAGGAAGCCTGAATATAGGTTCAGAAAGCTGAAAATGCTAAATTGGTTTTGTCTATCAATTAATGCTGTGTACGTAATTTGCAATGTTACTAAAAAAATAGTTCTTACATTTTCAGTGAAAAAGCAAGTTGATCAGCATCTTTAGCAAGTGAGAAAAATAGCCACTCGCTATTTTTAGCAAGTGGTTAAAAATCGAAAATTTGTTCCCTGAAGTATTCTCTATTACCCACCTGCTATTGCCCCACTATTGTCTCTCCTCACACCCATATCTCTCTCCTCATTTCTCCAGATATCGCAGAAAAGATGAGCCGCCGAGATATTTTCTTTGCCTCTCCATGTGACAACATGATGAACTGTCTTAGGATTCTCACACAGATCTAATAAACAACCCAGGAATAAGTTGTGCATTCCCTTTGGACATTCCTGTAATAGTGGAACAAGAAGTTAAAGAAAATGCAATTACGGTGTTGTACACATATATAGGGGATAACTGTATTCAAAATTGTCATTTGGGGAGGTATATCGTCGGATATACGGTCGGAAATTTTGTTTTACTGTGACGCGCGAGCGGAGCCGTAAAACGTGATTTCCGAACGTATATCCGACGATATACTTCCCCAAATGAAAATATTGAATATGGTTATCCCCATTTCAATGCACTTCTGCAGTTTCATCTCAAATTGAAGCATTGAAAGCTGCATAATGCCGCACATCATCCAAGGAAATCTGACATAATTAATGACGTCAAACTATTTCCTACAGTATATTGCAGGATATACTGTGGCAAATTTTTGACGTTATCCAATCAGAAGTTGCGTTACAAAAGCAAGTGTATTAGAATGTGAAAGATAATCATTGAGAGTACCAGATTTCACCTTGTATAGTGCACACTAAGTCTTGTATATGACTCACACACACAATTTTCAGCATACAATTATCTGTGGGGAGAAGTCCTATTATACCTGTATCAAGATATCTGCCTCATGATATGACACAGATTTTGATACATAAGAACTCAGAAATGGAGAAATTCTATAAAATTTGGAGTAAACAATACTGAGATATCTATAAATAATCTTGAAAAATGGATCCTTCAGAAATAGAGAAAACCTACAATGTTAGAAAACAGCAGACTCGGTTTTATTGAGTCTGTTTTCTATTCTTTGTACAGAGTAACCCTTATCATGCTGGATATTTCATGTACTACAATCCTCCCCAAATTTTATCCTATTAGCTAAAAATATTCCAGATATTAGCATGTATTAACAAGCAAAGAGGCAAACAGGGTGAATCCTGACCAGCTGATTTATGGAAAACAAAATTGAATAAAAGTAGTCTGAAATGCACATGATTATAAGCAGTTGAAGAAACATTTGTGTAGGATAAGGTTTAACCCTTTGTATTGTGGTGGATTTACCCATACATATTGATACAATAAGTATGGGACTGTCCACTGTGTGATGTAAGGGGTCACAGTAGAATTTTCTAAATTATGGTTTATGAATGTCACTGAAGTTTGTTTTAATCTTAGCAAACAGTGCAGACCCTGATGAAATGCAGCATTATATTATGCTGCATTTCATCTGGGTCTTCACTTTTTGCCAAAGTTCCAATCCAAAGTAGCAATTTTAGGGGTTTCCATTAAAAAAAAGGTTTAAATGCAATATGAAACTGTAGATGACATTAGACAGTTACCTGGAGTAGATCAATAAGTAAGAAGACTCCTTCCTGCTCCAAGAAATAATCTTCTGTAGTATAACAACCAATAACAGCACACCTGAAATAACAACAAGCATAGGTCCAGTTAAGCAAAATTTTTGAGTGTAAAATTGCAATTATTTTCCTACCCATCATTTTAAGCATATGTTTTGGGTGCTCAAAAGAACCGTCTCATTGAGATGGTTCTTTTGAGTACCCACAACATATGTTTTGGTTGAGAAATAAGAAAAAATAATTTTCAGTTACGCACTCTTATCTGGAGGTCTGAACAAGGATTTCTAGCGATAAAATGGGCTATTTCCCTAAATGAGACGTTCGTTTTATTTTGTTGAAATAAAGACTGGAGGCACTAGGCACATTCAACAAATAAATATAGACCAGTTGTCTGTGCACCCTTGCACCCTAGTTCGTATATTTAAAATGTTTTTCCCTTAATGCATGTAGTAATCCTACTTCCTTTTGAATGAGAATTTATTTTGATCATCAACTGTGCTTGCTATTTCAGTAATATGTATCGGAAATAGACCGTCAAACTAAGGTAAACAATCGTACTATCACGATAGAGTACCAGTATATATATTTATACAGTTGATGTACAATAAAAACGACAGTCTTGCAAAGTGGTATGATTTTGTCAAAGGTTTGATGTCTTCTTTGGCTTATACAACCCATTTCCCCCCTTAGACCCAAGACATATGTTACATATGTTGTATATGTATATAGCGACATTTAATTGTCCAAAGGGCATCTTGGGTCTAGGGGGGGGAAAGCATCTAAAAACTAATTGAATGACAAATGTCACAATTTTAAGCATATTTTGTAACCATGTACCAAAGGAATACCCTAAAGCTTTGGAAATGAAAAGCACTTCTATCCTTAATATTTTAGCACTTTTACTTTTTGAAAACTAGCAATGCATTTACTCAAAGCCTGGTCTAAAGGGCAACCAGTATAAAGACGTAAAATCAGGAGTGGGAGCAAAATGGCAAGTTTTCACAGCTTTGTAAATGATGAATCACTTTGAAGCGTAATCTGATGCTTACTACACATATTTTACTGCCGAACCACCCCATTTTTAAAAACATTAGGACAATTTGAAAATTTAGTATTTGTAATCATGTCAACTAGGGAAGATATACGCCTTATCGCTAGAGCTCCTTTAAACTCTAAATGAATCTGTGGTTGACGCAACCCAGTGGTGGATCCAGCGTGTTCCCTTGAACCCCCTCCCTGTCCCGTTTTTAAACAGCCTATGAAAATGAATCAATTTGGTCTCAGTGACACCAAATTATTTCATTTCCATGTAATATTGAAGAAAAATAAGATAAAATCAGCAAGCGAACCCCCACCTTTATACATATAAACCCCATTTCCAGAAATCCTGAATCCGTCCCTGCAAATTTATGAAATAAATTGTGTGCCCAGTAAAAATTCAAGAAAAAGCAAAGACCAGGGATTTTCCTAAGCTTGATTTATGGCCAAATATAAGCCCCTTCCCAATGTAAAAATGAGCCAAAATGGCGAATAACATTCCCAATTTCTTATTTCTACATTTTGATGAAAATTCCGAGAAAATCCATCCAAAAATAGCTGAAGTTACAGATTTTTTCCCATTCAAATTATGATGCGAATGTTCATGATTAATTTAAAAGCCAATGCAGCATGGAATGGAGGGAGCCTGTGCAGTCTTGTCATCCCTGCTCACACACATGAAAAATTGAGGATGATGAATGCTCAGACCAAAGTTTAGAAATTGTTGGACGAATGACTTTATGCATTTGCGGTACTTTTATTACAAAAATCTCACTATCTGGCCCATTTATTTTAACCCTTTGCATATGTCTAGTGACTCCTAAATGCATATGTTTTGAAGTGAAGATCCAGATGTAATGACCAATGTTGCAGCATTTCATCAGGGTCTACACTGGTTGGTAAGAAAAAAAAAGTTAGAGAAAGAACTACAATGTTGTTCGGAATCAAAAACATGTGACCCCTCTATATATGTAATGGACCATCCTAAGTATATAGTATCAAACCAGTTGGAAGAATCTATTAGTGCATTAAGGGTTAAAAGTAATCTCATTACTCACCAGACACAATCTACAGCTGCCAATAGTAATCTATGGTGACCAAGACCACTGTTGAGTAACTTTGGATTAGTCTTTAAATAATGGACACAAACATTTACACCAATTTCACCAAACAACTCCTGAAAAAAAAAATAGATTGAAAATATGTAATATTCGTCTCACAACAGTTGCAACAAGCAATAATTTCACTGAAAAACAATGCATCTGATCAGGACCTAAGCTGTTTGACACTAGTACTCTGATTGTATTTCTGAAAAAGTTAAGTTAAAACTTATCCTATGAACACAAAAAAAATATCTAAATTTACCTAGCATGCAAAGAATTAGCTCTTCACATGTTAGTTTTCTGCTGATAATCATGGCAAACAGTTTGGACCCAGATCAGGCCCAACACATGTTGGGCCTGATCTGGGTCCAAACTATTTGACACTCGGATGGACTTCCTAAAAGATTCTTTAGAAAAGTTAATTTTGAAAAAAAATCAATAGACAACAAATGAGCATGCAAAGTTTCCCCATTGTGGAAAGATTTTCAAAAGTACCCACGACATATACAAAGAAATATAGACTCTAAAACTACTGCTACATCCCAAATTTATGTCCAGTTTACAGGGCTTTAATTCTGGTGTGTCTGACTCTCTGTAGCAACGCAGATTGTTTTTAAGTTTCCTGATCACAATTTAAATCCTGAAGACAGGTTTTCTCTGTCAAACTTCTAAACTACATGGACATTGACTTTTGAACAAGTGACTTATTAACAATTATTGAGTAGACAATTTATGCCAGGTAACATGGTCTAAAAGCCATAATTTTAAACTATTGTTAAGCTTCTTGGAGAAAATATGAAAAATATTGTCAATCATGTAACTTGATAAAAACTTAAAAAACATCTAGAGATGAGACTTTCAGCACATTTGAAACCATGTTTGTCTCTTTATGCATATTTATGCATATGACAGAGGCCTGAGAACAGACCAAATCTGAATATCAAATACATATTTGTCTAAATATATGTGTGTAAATGAGCTATGAGTCATTTGACAACATATGGACCCACAAGCTTACCTTTCTATGCATATCACCATCACAGAGACCAGAGAGAATTAACATCATATCGGACTGCATCTCAATGTCTATAGCATCATCATCTGTGTTACTGCTTATAGCGTTTGTTAGAATAGCTGCAATGAGAAATGTACATATGAGCCTTGACATGTGATTTCAAACAATGTGACATTTAGACAAGTGTAGACTCAGATGAGCCTGTGCAGCCTCCCTTAAAACTTAGAAACTCCAAATGATGTTACATCAGTAGCTTAACATTCATAGAATAGTCAAGCTACTAGCAAAGGCTCTGATCAGACTGCGCGATTGCTCAGTCTGATCTGAGGCTTTGCTGGTCGCACATACCACATTGTTGGAAATCTCATGTCATGGCTCATTTATACATAGTTATAATGCATTTATAACTGTAATGGGGTATCGGATTGGATGATGTTGAGATTTTGCAACAGTATATCATCCCATATGCAATGAACTATAAAATTAATAATCGGAAGGTGACAAATAATGTCACATCTAATAAACTGGTTGAATGAAAGCCGGAGGAGGCTTTGACCATAAGTAAAGTGCTACTTTTAGAGCCTTAAGTAAAATACCTGAAACAAGATGCACCTTAGAAGCGGTATGTGGCCATTATATTTCATCAGTTGCAAGTTTTGATGCTTTTACTCATCTACTTTGACTGTATCCCTTATAAAATTCAATGACCAATTCCCTGTGCCAAATATATGGGCAAGTTCATGAGTACCATTTTGGTAATTATACTTGATGAATATTCATGCTAGGCTCCACCCACTATGAATAATTATAGTTATAAACTTTCATGTTGGTACATAGGCTAAAGAAATTACTTTTCAGGCCCACTAGTGTAGGATCATAATTAATCGTATTTCCGTAAGCAAACAGAACGACCTTAGTCAGGCAACAAGAGCTGCCTGACTGGGTCTGCTCTGTTTGCAAAAGTGCATAAAGGCATCTCTTTGAGGTAAAGGGTTAAATGTGTGAACAAGTTATCAAGTGGAGCTAGCTAGAAGTCTCTGCTTTTGGTTGGAGCCTTCATCTACCTCCCTTCTCTATATAACTGAGCAGCAGACCCTGAAAAGACTGGCAGTAGGCATCTGCAAAGTCTCTTCAGGGTCTAGATGCATAGCTTCTTCAAGGTCTTTGCTGCTCACCTATCAGGGTTTGAAAATAGCACTCGTCTGCTCGAATTTACGAGTGCCTCAGGGTGCAGGGCAAGTGAAAATTTTGATATTTCTAGTAAAAATGAATTTTTTCCCAAGTATGTGATGCAGGGCAAGTACCTATTTTAAGATAATTGAGCCAGTGCATGAGATTTCCAACAACGTGGTTTGTGCGACCAGCAAAGTCTCAGATCAGCCTGCGCATCCGCAAGTCTGATCAGAGCCTTTGCTAGTGGCTTGAATATTCTATGGGTGTTAAGCTACTATTTGGAGTTTCTAAGCTTAACAGAAGGCTGCACATGCTTGTCTGAGTCTACACATGTTAATATGCCACATTGTTGGAAATCACATGTCGCGGCTCATATATAAGTGAATATTACATGAACATTTCCTATTTTGGCTTATGTATTCAAATTGATAACTTACTTATAATTTGATTAATAGCCCCTTGATCTGCAAGGTCTTGCAATGCCATCTCATCCCCAGTTGACACCACACTTCTAAGCACTCTCAGGCAGTATCTCATCTGTGCTCTCTTGTTGCCACGACCACCAGTGCCATGAAAACTGTTGCCATGACCACCAAAATCCTCTGAAATCATACATAAAACAAATATTTAACTAGAATTCCACTTAAAATGAGATCACATGGTCCAAATGTCCACCTGAGAATGTTTATGTTATGGTAGCATGTTTGGAATTTATCATTGGGCCTAGTGTTTTGCTAGCATGTATTGCTAATGTAAAATTTGATGTCCCCTTCCAACCATCCCATTTAAGCCAATTTGCTGTGTATTTTTATTTGCTTGCATGTGACTTAATGACTTGGATTTTATAAAATGTCAATCTAGTTGTCATATAGGATCAACAAACAAATAAGAAATTTACCCATTAACTAGTCTTCATGATATATATGTAAAATCATTTCTAATGAACAAGTCGTCACAGTATATGAAAAATCACTGCACCAAGAAATACAGGCCAGACTGACTTAAAATTGAGCCGTGGCATGGGATTTCCAACAATGTGGTATATGCGACCAGCAAAGCCTCAGATCAGCCTGGACATACACAGAGTCTGATCAGAGCCTTTGCTGGTAGCTTGGACACTCCATGAGTGTTAAGCTACTGACTGAACATGATTTGGAGTTTCTAAGCTTAAAAGGAGGCTGCACAGGCTCGTCTGAATCTACATTTGTCAAAATGCCACATTGTTGGAAATCACATGTCAAGGCTCATATTTTCTATGTGGTCAACCTTTTCTTACATGTAAGTTATGACAATTATCCTTGAAGCATTATGTTCAATCACACTATGTTAAACCATATCCTTTTTTTCTGAAAACGTTGTCTGTTTATTGTATCTAATGCATATATGCTATTGAAATAAAAGACAACTTTTAGCATGGAAGGATACAGTATGAGACTATCAGACTGCTCCAATCTGGGTCCATGTTGTTAGCAATAAATGCTACCAAAGTGCAACTGCAGAAAAAAAAACAAGACAAATTCGACGAATTTATATCCCCCGACGAAGGGTTATTTGAGAGAAACATGTAAATCACAAAACATAAATCCCATTTATCTAACCCTTAGTTCACCTTCAGTATTATTCAGATCATAACAAACACCTGTCAAGTGTGTTTAAGTGCTTAGTTTAATAAAAAATATACTTACATCTGCACAATTTCAATATCTGACCTTTAAACCCAACCCCATGTAAAGGGTGTGTGTAAATTCAAAGTGTTACCTTGCATGTAGGTCTACACTTCTTACACTTTAATTTGATATGCAACATGACCACCTTTAGAAAAGAAAAATTGAAATGACCTTTTGACCCCACCCAGAGGTCATTGGTGTGTGTAATGACAGCATGTTTGCTTTCATGGTGCTCTGTGCTCAATTCCCTTTAATTTGATATGCAACATGACTACTTTCAGAAAAAGATATAGTTTGACCCTTTGACCCCCACCCCCTGGGTCGAGGGTGTGTCTGTGGGCAAAATATTTGCTACCATGTTGCTGCCAGCGTCGTCAGCTTTAATTTGATATGCAACATGACTACTTTCAGAAAAATATATAGTTTGACCATTTGACCCCACCCCCTGGGTCAAGGGTGTGTATGTCGGCAAAATATTTGCTACCATGTTGTTGCCAGCGTCGTCAGCTTTAATTTGATATGCAAGATGACCATATTCTGAAAAAAAAAAATTTTGACCTCGGCCCCTTCCCCTAAGTCCACCCAACAGGCTCGGACCCAGGCCTTCAAACTATAATCCCGTTTGATATGTTTCATATCTATTGCTGCTCTGCCTGTATGCAAAATTTCAGCAAAAAATATTAACAATTGTCTAAGTTATTGCGAAATTTAAATATTTGACCTTTGACCCCTTAGGTGGGGTCAAAGGGGGTGGGGTAAAACTTTGACACTGCCATGCTTATCTATAGGCACTTGGCAATCATGGTCTAATAGTGAGAAGTTGTTAAATATAATAGCTTTGATGAAATGTGAAGATCATCACAAAAGCTAATATAGCTTTTGCCTTATAATTGCCTATACTTAAACAAGGGCAATAACTCAAGTGTTAAGGGGTCGATTTTGACCAAACTTATAGGATATCGAGAGTTCATGGTACTTATCATTTGTACCAAGAATGAATCAAATCTGAACAATAGGTACTGAGACATGGTTCCGGACAGACAAAAAGTGCGGATGGACGGACGGACGGACGGAAGGACGGACGGAATGGACGGACGGACGCACGCACGGACGACGCCAAAACTATATCCCTCCGACTTCGTCGGGGGATAATCAGATGACATTTGTCATGAACGGTAGAAAACATGTGTTAACCTGGATCCAATCTTGGTGTTACATAGAATCAACATACCAATTATGAACTTTATTCAGCAAACTGCCTTCAAGTAATAAATCACTGAACCATGTAATGTACAGGAATGTCAACAACATATATAATAAATCTAAATAAACAAATAATATGTAAATTCAATTCAGTGTTGTTTGATGTTTGTTTACTGAGGATGAGTAAGGTGGGCAAAACTGAAATTAAGTTAACAAAACAAGGATAAGGGAATCCCAATTCTGCATCATCCTCAATAAACAATTAAGAATTGATCTATATATGTACAGTATGCTTAAATACCAATAAAAAAACAGAAGAAAAAAATGTGGCAAACTAATATGAGCAAGCTCACAAGATTTTGGTACTTATCACATGAGCCAGTGCATGAGATTTCCAACAATGTGGTATGTGCGACCAGCAAAGGCTCAGACCAGCCTGCGCATATGCGCAGTCTGATCAGAGCCTTTGCTAGTCGCTTGAATATTCTACGACTGTTAATCTACTGAATGAACATCATTTGGAGTTTCTAAGCTTAAAAGGAGGCTGCACAAGCTTGTCTGAGTCTACACTTGTCAAAATGCCACATTGTTGGAAATCACATGCCACGGCTCACATGTGTATGAGGTCATTTTTTAAACATGTATGGACAGCCACCAAGATCCCCAGTCCAATGCTCTACAAACTAAGCCATTGCATAGTGCAGTGGCTCACTTGGTAGAGCATTAGACTGGGGATGAAAGGGTTGTTAGTTTAAGACTCACTACCTATAAGGTAACTATGTTGTGTCCTTGAGCAAGACACTTAATGATTAAGTATTGATCACATTATGTGATGTTGATCACATTAATATGTGATAAGTACAAACATCTCATGAGATTACATAACTAATTGCACATGATTGTGTCTTACATATATAGAATCATGCAAAAATACCTTAACTTATATTTAGATAGTGAAGCTCCAGATCAACTTGCACAAAGATCTGGTCCAGGCCATATCTATTAACTTTTACACAATATAAATAAGTCCGTATCTATCTAAAACATGCAAAGCGACTGGCTGATAATTGTGCTATATATACTAATCAAAATGAGATAAGGCCCAACCATAGATTTTTTATAAATGTTTTCATTTTCAATTTACGATAATTTTCACTGGGATAAATGTTTCACACAAAACTTTCATTCTAAAATAAGTGTTTTTGACTCTCTACCCTATCCCCAAAGTATAGGGAGGGAAATACATTGAAATTTGAAGATCCTAATCTGTAACCCCTTACACTATCATAATGCAACAGCCTAACTTTAACATACATTGTATCAACCGGATGAAAAGAAGAAAGCATTTGTTTGTCATTTGAGCCGTGCCATGAGATTTCCAGCAATTTGGTATGTGCGACCAGCAAAGGCTCAGACCAGCCTGCACATACGCGCAGTCTGATCAGAACCTTTGCTAGTCGCTTGAGTATTATATGATTGTTAAGCGACTGACTGAACACCATTTGGAGTTTCTAAGCTTAAAAGGAGGCTGCAGAGGCTTTTCTGTGTCTACCCATGTCATAATGCCACATTGTTGGAAATCACACACTGTGGCTCATTTCATATATAGCATTAGCCAACATAATACTGTAAAACACTTAATATTTTCGGCATCAAAATTCAATAGTCTGATATATTGGCGTAGTTGAATTTGGCATTAAGTTTCTCAATTTCATGCCTTTCAAGTTATTTTCTATTCTCATTAGGGTTACTCTTATGTTAAATATTAACTTCAGGTATTCCCCTACTTAAACAGTATAGTAGGCCAGAATAAAGCAGTTCTGGATACCTAGCAGTTCTACTGGAAGATAAAATGTCTTATATAAAAAAAATCCAGGGCGAAGATTTGGTACTAGTAAAATGCATTTAAGCCCCCCGGTGGCTTAGGCTGCTGTCCGTTCTAAGGCGGTGGTTCTGTTGTTGTTGACTTTTTGTTTATTGTTACTCCCATTGTGGGAGTCTGTAATTGTTCTATGTTTTGTTGCACGTTACCATATGTCCATTTTAGAATTGCAATCATCATGATGGGGAAGAGAGAGCTGGTTGCTTTGCTTTATTTGTCTTCCTGGTGTCTCGTGATGGTTGAGCGGCTCTTCCTCGCGGTGCCACGGGGTTGTCTACGGTTTGTGATTGTGGTATTTCCTGATCATACTCACATATTTTTTTTATATAAGAATAAAGGCTTCCTTTTACAGCCTCAGCTTCACATCATCCAACAGTTACATGACCTTGTTAAAAAATGATAAAAACAAAAACAGATGAGTCAAGATATTTGTCAAGCTATCCATTCCGTATTATTAAGCAATTGCATGCAAACAAATCCCTTAAAGCTCTTTACATGATGAAGCTGTAGATAGACGGATGAAAGAAAATTATTGCATTTAGTTTAAACCTTAAAGCGCCAAGAAAAAATGCATCTGAAAAATGACATCTGCTGAAGTCGTCTGCTGCAAATAATTGCCTAACATTACTGACGAATTTAAGTATAGAAGCAAACAGGGTGGACCCACATCAGACTGCTCCTATAGGAGCAGTCTGATCTGGGTCCACACTGTTTGTCATAGAGGCTTCTTAAACATTTCAGCAGACAAGAATAGCAGACGACTTTTGTTGCGATTGTCGCATTAAGGGTTAATCAGTGAGCCCTTTTCTCTGTTTCAGCATAGTGCGTTAATTTGATTATATTGTTTCTCTATGACGATACATTGCAATAGTTAGGAATCCTCCATGCGAGCTTAACATTTTTTATGCTTCAACAATGTCAGAATCTAGGGCGAAGATTTGGTATCAGTAAAATACATTTAAGCTCCATCGGTGGCTTTGGCTGCTGTCCGTTCTAATGCAATGGTTCTGTTGTTGTTGATTCGATGTTGATTATTACTCCCATTGTGGGATTCTGTAATTGTTCTATGTTTTGTTGTGCCTTACTTTATGTCATTGATATTGAGTTTAAATTTATATGTCTTT
Organism: Loripinus fragilis; assembly: GCA_964019695.1. Lineage (NCBI taxonomy): Eukaryota > Metazoa > Mollusca > Bivalvia > Lucinida > Lucinidae > Loripinus > Loripinus fragilis. Next base: position 57,226,493 of record OZ026527.1, on the reverse strand, counting down.
TTCGGCCAACATTTGGACCAAATGGGATTCGAAGATTTCTTTAGCCCTGACCTGGATCCAACTGTTTGCAAAGGTTATCAGCAGACAACTCTATTCATCCTGAGCATTAAGCCAACCAGATCAGATTTTTTTACCTTGTACTTAACAAGAGGCTTAGAGCTCATGGTTGCTTCATGGGGACAGTGAAGGTTTTGATCAGATTGGGTCAATGTCCCGGCTGATTGGAGACTTTGTTGGGCACACATGCCGTTTTGCTGCTCTTTCATTTGTATTTTTTGTCTATTTAACCCTTTGTATTTTGATGGATTTTCCCATACAGGTACATACAAGAAGGATGGGAGTGTTCATTATATATGGGCCTAATGCCGACAAAACCTGTCTTCCGGGTTTCCGACAAAGCGAGTTTCAAACCAGTCTCCTCAGCTACAGAGACTAGCTAGCAAATTGAAATTTCACCTGTAACAAGTTTACATAAGATACGTTTCAAAAAGCGAATAACAAAGGCACTGATCAGACTGCTCGGATGCGCAAGCTGGTCTGCACCTGTGTTGTTCGCAAACCCCCGAAGACAGGTTTTCTCGCGTCAAGCCCATATTATAAGGGGTCACAGGTTGAAATTTTCAAATAATTATTTACTCCAGTCCCTGAAGATGGTATTTATCATAGCAAACAGTGCAGACCCTGGTGAAATGCTGCATTATGCTGCATTTAATCTGGGTCTTCACTGTTTGCCAAAATACCCCTTTAGGGGTTTTCCGTATACAAAGGGTTAAAACTCATATACATGTTCATCCATAACCATCACATTAAACTCTAACTTGTATTTCCTAGTTCTGTTAGACCTAACTGGTACTTAATTTTTGCTTCAAATAATTACTATGCAATATTAACCCTTTACCTCAAAGAGACACCTTTTAACGCTTTTGTGAAAAAAGCACACCCAGACCAGGCAGCTCTTTTAAGATCTGCCTGATCAGGGTCTACTCTGATTGCTTATGGAAATATGATGTCTGATCCTACACTAGTGGATCGGACAAGTAATTTCTTTGTTCTATGTACCACATGAAAGTCTATTTATATAGTTATTCATAGTGGGTGGAGCCTAGCTTGAATATTCATGAAGGAAAGGGTTAAAGCAATATACAGTTAAATAGTTTTTCTTTTTTACAGTTTCTATGACTAAAAAGCTGAAGAAAAAGTGTGGGCAGTCTAGAGATCAGTGGGTCTATATAAAATAAAAGCTACATAAATGAAACAGGTACCACATAGTCAACAATTTCATTGCCAATCACAACCCAAATTTTCAAATACGCACTCTTATCTGGAGGCCTACAAGGGTCCATATTGTTAGCATACAAGTGAAAATTAATATGTTGTCCAAGTGACAGGCCTGCAATTAAGAGTGTGTACCAAAAAATTATTTTTCTTATTTCTTAACCAAAATATACGTTGTGGGTACTCAAAAATAAAACGTCTCAATGAGACGGTTCTTTCGAGCACCAAAACATACGTTAAAACTGATGGGTAAAAAAATATTTACAATTTAACACTCAAATTTTCTTTTATCTAGACCTGTGAGTAGATGACGTCAGCAGATGTCATTTTCTGCTACAATTCCAAAGCTCTAGCAGTCCAAGTGTTCATCCACTTTACTTCAAAACTTGGCCCAAATCAAGCATCAAAAAGTTTTTTGTGTGCCGAATTGTGAATGTGACAAAGTTCTTGATTACCATAGCAAGACTTTGGGTTACCATGGGGAGTTCTTGGCTACCATACCAATAGCAAATAAAAACAAACATTTAAGGCTGTGGTATAGTTTCAATTCATGTGGCTCAATTAAAATCTGGTCCTTAAGAATATAGTTTACTATCTACACAACATACCATCCATACCAACATCCTGTCTACTTATACCATATACTTCTATAAAAATAAGATAAGAAGCCCAAAACATTCTCAATTTAGTCTAAATGGTTTTGTCAAATACCACAACCATAAACTGACAATATCTCATATTTTCAACTCCTAGCCATTGATTAGGTTCAATATAACCACAAAACCCATAATCCATACAGGGGACAAAAATATTTCAATATTGTACTTGTCCTGCTGGACGATTGACTTACAATTTTCACTTGTCCTGCAAACACATGCACTTGTCCTTTAAAAGTGTATGCAATAAAGAAGATAAGGGAGCAATGTGAAATATGACTTCCTCAAGTAATTCTTCCCAAAGCACTCGTCCTGTGGGATGAGTGCTTTGGGAAGAATTACTCCTCCTTTCTACATTTCACTCGTAATTACGAACGGACAAGTGGAATTTTTGTCCCCTGCCATATCTTAATATAGAAAACCTATCTTTCATAGTCATAATTATAGAAGATCTTACATGGTGAATGCTCATGTATTATTGTATTCATTAAAAGAGTTGGGGAAAAGAGATAAAATGTGAGGTTTGCCTAGCATTTTATCGCTTTTTTGCAACAAGTTTAATAAATTCATTAATACAAGAGCATAAAAGTAAGATTCTATGAAAACATTAAGATGTTTTCAGTATGTATGCAATATATTGTAATGAACGCCACCTCAATATATAGAGTCACTAGATATGTAAAGCATTAGTGTTTTATCAATTTTAATACATGGCCTTGTATCACTCCCAGACACAATGTCAGATGATAAATAAAGGATCTTACATGAGTGTTCATGTTTTATTGAATTTATTAAAAGAGTTGAAGAAAAGAGATGAAAAGCAAGGCTTAATGAGCATTTTATCTCTTTTTGGCAACAAGTTTAATTAAAATTCAATAATACAAGAGCATGAATGTTAGATTCTATTTATGATATGACATTAAGATTACTTTGAAATCTCATTTCTGGCGTAAAAAAAAGTTATAATTGTGTCATTATGTACACAACGTTGTTATGGGCATCATAACATTTCCCGGAAATCTGTAAACCCCTAGTGGTTTATCGATTATATTGCATGGCGTGATTTCACACCCAGAGGCGACGTCATATGATAAAATAGGCTACTAAGTTATTCTTCTTTCTCTGTGAAATAGATGAGTGAACTTCTGAGATTGTATCCCATTGGCAACTAGCAAAAGCTCAGCCTGTGAATCTTCAGTCGCACCAGAACAGCCTTTGCTGCTTATGTTTATACAAACAAGATGATTTCATGAAAGACTAGTGTCCCCTAGACATATGCAATCCACAGTTTAGCTATATTCAGGGCTGTGGAAAAACCATATCCTACTTGTCCAATCTGGTCCACTTTCATTCAGGAAATGAACTTTTACTTGTTCTTGGACAAGTACAAATCTATAAAGTTAATACAATTCTGTATTTCATACTTTGATCAATTATTATGAGCTCACATGTTGCATTGAAAACAGTGTGGATCCTGATCAGCTGGCTTCTTCAGAAGCCAGCTGATCTGGATATACTTTGTTAACAAGAGAAGCCAGCTGATCAGGAACCACACTGTTATAAGAGATTTGATATCTGGTTTCAAATTGTTTTCGAAAGAGTAAACTGTTTAAGCACAGAAAGGTATAATCTAATGTGTTCTTTCGGACAAGTAAAATTTTCTTTTGACAAGTTACTTGTCCCCTGGACAGGTAGAAAATTTTACTATTTCCACAGTCCTGGCTCTATTGAACTTATTCATTTGTTTTAAGTAACTGAAAGGTCAATGTCATATGGGTATATTGGTGTAAAATTCTTTCACACAAAATTCACGGCCGAGGTAAAAGTTTGCCGCACACAAACTGACAAAACCCAATATGTCAATGATCTTCAATAACAGGGCATACCGGTAAATAAAATAAATCAAAACCATAACAAATTTGCAAAACTAATGTAACATCTATACCAATTTATAACAATGAATTCAAAGAAAACAAAGTAGAAAAATACCAGTGGATGGTTCCCTGCTCAGACTAAAGTGGGAACTATAATTGGAGCTATAGCTTATGAATGTATTTGCTGAAAAGAAAACAAACTTAACAACTTACAAATTGAGCATAAGCAAATTATTAATCAAGTGTGTAATTCAAAATTAATTTTCTATTTCTCAATAAAATATTAGAGCAGTGACATGTGATTTTAAGCAATGTGGTATGTGCAACCAGCAAAGTCTCAAATCAGCCTGCGCATAGACGCAGTATGATCAGAGCCTTTGCTAGTCCCTTGAATATTCTATGAGTGTTAAGCCACTGACTGAACATCATTTGAAGGTTCTAAGCTTAATAGGAGGCTGCACAGGCTCGTCTCAGTCTACACTTGTCAAAATGCCACTTTGTTGGAAATCACATGTCACAGCTCATATATGCTGTGGGTACAACAAGATGGTGCTTTTGAACATCCTGAACACAGATTTTACCTTAAATGGATAAGAGTATACTATCAATTTTAACACACACAAAAATTGTTTATTTGGACCTACATGTATGTAAAAAAAATTATTCAAGCGAAACTTTTGTTGTGGAAATTCATTGGAAAATTATTTCTATTACAATAAGAAATTTCTTCATCGTAAATTAGAAAAATATCACATTTAATGATTTTTACCACTATATATAGCTATGATACCTCCTCACCAGGCCCCTAGATAAGAGTGCGAAACAGAAAATTATTTTTCTTATTTCTCAACCAAACATATGTTGTGTATACTCAAAAGATGGTCTCGATGAGACAGTTCTTTTGAGCACCTAGAACATATCTTTAAACTGATGGGTAAGAAAATACTCACAATTTTACGCTTAAATATTTTGCTTAACTGGCCCTATGCTCACCAAACATCTTCTGTGTCAAAAATAAAGTATGGACATTATGTAATGATTGACATCTATCTATTTTCCAAATTTTATGGTCCTTTTTTTCATATACCTATAAAGTTATTATGGGTTCCAAACTTTACATATATAGTATTTTAACAATGTCCCCTACCAAAGTAATCAAAATTGATTACTGTACCCATTTTTTCAGGTAATTATAATTCAGAACTTTTACGATACATGTATGATATTTGGATCTGTTCATTTCATGAGGATACGACATATCAAATGTCAGCTAAAAAATTGTTCTTCACTGAATAGAAACAAAATTGTACTTCTCTACTTTAATTTCTTTTATATGGTCAGGTGATGGTAAGGGGGAAACAACATGCGTGGATCCAGGAATTTTCGTCAGGGGAGTCCAGGCTCAGCTATGACAATGTTTCTTTTAGTCCTCAACTTACTTTACAGTACACATGGGGTCCAATAAAAACTATAATTTTCCAAGGTTTCAGGTGGGTCCAACATTTTCCAGGGGGTCCAATTGCTTATTCCTATAGAAACCTATAGAACTTGAGATTTCAATGAGGGTCCGGACACCCTGTCCCCCGCCCCTCTAGATCTGTGCATGATCAAAATCATTAAAATTATTCAATAAAAGAATACAACAGCAACTAAGGAATCTTTATTGTACAGCCAGGCCTTTACATAAGAGTATGTGACTAACGATTAATTAAAAACATATGTTGTGGGTTATCAACAAAAGAACTGTCTCAAGGAGATGGTTCTTTTGAGAACCCAAAACAAATGTCTGAACTGACGGATAAAAAAATAAACTGATAATCACAATTTTACTCATTTTTATGTTTATCTGGACCTATGACTGCTCATTTTACAACTATATTATGTTCATGTGATTAAAATCAATAGCATGACTGACAATGCCAGTGAGAATGTGTGTGAGAATTTACCATATTGCACAGTTCATGAGATAATTTTTGAATATGCATAAATTCACTATTCAAGCTTATTCAAGCTTACAAACACAGCTATCCAGTGAAGCTACAGGTCTTATATCCGATTGAGTCTCAATTTATTTCCATTACTACTCTTTGTATGCAAGCAGTGATGGCTATGGCAAAACATCACATATGCTCAGACACTTCTCATCCTTATTTTCTCCCTGATTCAACATGTACCAAAATCTCATGTGCTGGCCTATGTAAATTTACCCTTAAAACCCCAAGAAAAAAAAGCATCTGAAAATGGCATCTGCTGAAGTCGTCTGCTGCAAATAATTGCCTAATATTACTTACGAATTAAGTATAGAAGCAAACAGCGTGGACCCAGAACAGACTGCTCTGCTCTGTTTGCCAAAGAGGCTTCTTAAACATTTCAGCAGACAAGAAAAGCAGACGACTTTTGTTGCGATTGGCGTATTAAGGGTTAAAAGTTTCAAGTCCTGTTATGTCCAAAAAAGTATCAAGCAGTCTTACCTGGGCCGACACACCACTCCAACAAGAGCAGGATTCTTGTACTACCCTGTACTGTCATGTAATCTTCCATCATGAGAGGGCAGAGGGCACACAGACTTGACATTGCCTGAAGCTGGAGCTCCTCAAACTGGGCCGGGGTCCATTCTCTAGGCCCAGACACACTTTCATTGGCTCGAACAAATGAGAATAGAGCAAGCATCAGATGGCCTTCTGACAGGATCTGAAAGAAATTACATATTATAAACAGTGTTTCATTTATGAAAACATTTCAGGGGACAAAAAATCCACTCGTCCTCTTGTAATTAAGAGTGAAATATAGAAAGGATGAGTGATTCTTTTCAAAGCACTCATCCTACAGGACGAGTGCTTTGGGAAGAATTACTCAAGGAAGTCATTACTCCCATATGTTCTTAATTGCATTACACTTTTAAAGGACAAGTGCATGAGTTTGCAGGACGAGTGAAAATTGTAAGTCACTCATCCTGCAGGACAAGTGCAATATTGAAATATTTTTGTCCCCTGTATTTTATATGCATTTATTAAAGCACAGTGCAGTCCCTTTATAACTCTGTTTTTGGGGTCCATAGGAATGGACTGTGTTATAAATGAATCACAATATAGATTGGACAATTAAACAATTTCATGATCATTTTCCTATAATTCCTTTGATAAATTCCATGGTAAAAAAATTTGGGAGTCACAATATGACTGTTATATCCAAATCTATGTTATAATGTGGCATGTTATTAAGAGGCAGCACTGCATCTGATATCCCATCATTCTGAATGCTTGTAAATTGTAACCAGTCTTAATGGAAACACTGTAGTTTGATATTTCTTCTGACAACAAATTTTATCATGGCAGGAATTATCATTTTACATTGCTCATAAAAATATCCTTGTTTGACTTTTTCCAAACATAGAGCTAAATTTAGATATTGTAGCATATAATCAAGGCATTTTTCAACTATTGTTGCTCATAATCACTGTCCATATGAACTCAAACCAGATAGATTGACAGCTGTTGATGCTGTTGCAGTAATAACAATCTTGAGGGTTCAAAAAGCTTGACATTCATGTATTTTCAGCTGTTGAAAAAAACAATTTGACATGCTATCACTAGAAAACATTATTTCAGACAATGTACCAAATGTCTCAATCAAGCAGGAAAAATTTGGTGTAAATCCCTACAGTGGTTATGATTTTGTATGAAATTATATGTAACACCATCATCATAACATCAAAATAGCTGTATTTTCCCCCGGCGTATTGCGTGCACTTATATACAGCAGTGAAGGGGTTAATGACTTAAGATTACTCACTGATAGCGCTGCAGTATCTCTGCTGAGTGTAACAAGAATATTAACAAGAAGTTTCCTCAACTCAAAATCTTCATGATTCTGCATCAACTTTAAATGTTTCACCAAGATGTTGTGACTTTTCACTGAAATGCACATAAATCAGGATTCATACAGGCAAGATTGTGAAAAAATTCAAGGACCTTTCAAGAACTTCTAAAAGACTTTCCTACTGTTTTCAAGGACTGAAAACTTAAGAAAAATACTGATTTACATGTTCAAATTCTACTTCTGAAATGCTAGAATCTATTACTAATGATATTAGTTTAAGTTAACTAGTATAAAATTGTGGTGCATATTGTTTTTACCTTTAATATTGTTTTTACCTTTAATAGCACACAGTGCAGACCGTGATGAAATGCTGCTTAATGCAGCATTTCATCACGGTCTGCACTGTTTGCCAAAGTACCTAATTTAAAAAGGGTTAAATGACAGAAGCCTGCCATTAAATAAGTTTTTGAGTAGTAATTATGGCTTCTCTGAGCCTGTTGACAGGCAGTGACAGTAATTGAAACAGTTTTATTTCAGGAACTCCGAAGTGATATGTGAGACTAAGTGTGTAAAGGCTAAGAACTGCAAAATGGGAGCACAGTGGCTCAGTAGTAGAGTGCTTGACTCATGACCAAGGACCGCGGGTTTGAGCCTCACCGGTGTCACTGTGTTGTGTCTTTGAGCAAGACACATTTATCCTTGCTTAGTACTGGTTCGACCCAGGGACACCCGTCCAGACATAACTGAAAAATTGTTGACTGGGACATAAAGAATCAAATCAAACAAACAAAAGAACTGCAAAGTCTGTTTGGTGTTAGGCAAATTTCTGACCAGTGTAATTATGATTGCAGCTTGAATAGGTTGCATGTATTTTTTTATTGCAAAGAAATTTATATTTGAACAAGCCTTGCCTACAGACTGTATTGCCACTCATTGACTCACGTAAATTGGTGACTTAAATTATGTTATACTTGTACTAAGCGATTACCTAGAGTCAATTAGGAAATGAAAAAGTTGCAGTGTGAAACATTGTTTCATCTCAGATACAAATTGTTAACAATTGGTAGTTCAGGCCTCCATGTGGAGAGCAAAGACATTGTGACTGGACAGATGCTCAGGCTGACAGGTCTCCAAATAAGAGTGCAAAATTTAAAATTATTTTCTAATTTCTCAACCAAAAATTAAGTTGTGGATACTCAATACGTTTCAATGAGAAGGTTCTTTTGAGCATCCAAAACATAAATTTCAACTGATGGTTAAGAAACTAATTAAAAATTTATGCTAAAAATTTTCTTATGTGAACATATGCATAGGTCCAGATAAGGAAATTTTATTTGCGTAAAATTTTAATTATTTTCTTACCCATTATTTGAAACATGTGTTTTGGGTACTCAAAAGAACCGTCTCATTGAGACGGTTCATTTGAGTACCCACAACTCATGTTTTGGATGAGAAATAAAGAAAATTTTCCAATACGCACTCTTATCTGGAGGCCTGATTTGGGCTGTTCAGAGTCTTTGCTGGCTACACAAATCATAATTTACTGTCTCAATTACCTTCTTGGAATGTAGCAAAGACTGTTAGCTGTTTGGCAAAGCCAGTCTCTACAAAAGGAGCATCAGGGCAGTTAGCGGCTACCAGCGTGGCAATCACCAAGAGATCATTCCGTAACTGACGATCATAGTGGCTATAACCCTGTGTAAGCTGGTAGATAAATGCATCTCGGAGCTGACTGAAAACAAAAACATTCCTATTAAATAGGGCCTAAATTAAAATTTTATTTGTTTCCCCTAACCTGACCGACCCTGAAAAAAAGGCCCTACTCAAAAAAATTATTTCAATTTTTAGTCGATTTTTTTTTTTTAATTTCATTGCAAACTTAGAAAATCGTCAAATGTAAACAGTGTTATCTGAGCAAATTGTTTGTGTATTTAATTTTATTGCCTATAAATAGTAGGACTATACAGTAAAACCTGCCTTAAACGGCCACTCAAAGATATACACAACAAAGGTCGTTAAGACAAATGGGCGCTAAATGCAGGTTGAAAGTATTGCAGAATGCTCCCTGAGAGCATTCTGCAATACTTTTGAGCTGTATTATGCAATAATCGGTCTTGAAAAAACAAACAATATTTTGTCTTTTGTTGAGTGGCCTCTTAAGACAGGTTTTACTGTATGAATTAAGTTTAATTGGTATCAATTTGAGAAGTTAAAAAAATAATTTTCCAACCAAATACCCAACCCATACTGGTAAAACAGGGTTGGGTAAGGGGGGGAAAATATTTTTAAGGTTGGCCTAACAAGAGGATCCAGAGAACTCTAAAGCAGCTCAACTGAGATTCACCAGGGCTCCACTTTAAATACCTCAACAAAAAGTTACACACCAATACTCAAAGCTTTATGGCAATACTCAGGGCCATAATTTTAACAAACTTGGAACAGTACTGCTAAGTAATGCTACATACCAAATACCAAGGCTCTAGGCCTAGTGGTTTCAAACTAGAAGATTTTTTATGTTTTCAAAATTTAAGCCTATTTAAAACATGTGACCCCTTGGAAGGGCCATTTTCTGTGGTTTCACTCAATATTTTTTTATGTTTTCCAAATACAGGCCTATGTATAACATATGAACTCCAGGGTGGTGCCATTTTTGGCCCCATGGGTATAATTTGGGTAAAAAGTGGTAGAGGTCCACTGTATGATGCTACATATGAAATAACAAGGTTCTAGGTCTAATTTTAACATACATGCCTAGATATGCAACAGACTGGAACCCTTTAAATAACTATTTCTTGCCAAGTTTGACTTAAAGTTCAGCCGGTAGATTAGGAGGAGATGTCCTTTGAAGCAATTGCTGTTAGGATGAAACACAGTGAGGGTCCTGATCAGATGGCTTCTTAAGTCTTCAAAAGAGGGTATAGACTATTTTAAAATTTATGCAGACAGTGGACTCCAATACTATAATAGGTTTGCCAGACTGGTACCTACCTTAAACAGATAAGATTATTTAACTGAGCTGCTAGAGTTGCCTTGTCACCATTCTCCAATAGATTCCATAAGATATCTGTTGATCTAAACAGTAATTGTCCTGAGGGGTCTGCATCCATCAACCTTGAACAGAGTCTGTTGGCAGCATCAGCTCGTAGCATGGCATCACAGTTCTTCGCTACAACCACAGTTCAAATTGTTAAATGACAAGATCTTCATGACATATATGGTATTGAACATAATAAGCACACATGCCCCTATTAGTGAATACCAGGCATTTAGTTAAGAAAGCGTACCAAAATAATATCTTTCTTATTTCTCAACCAAAACATATATTGTGGGTACTCAAAAGAACCGTCTCAGCGAGACGGTTCTTATGAGCACCAAAAAAAACATATGTTAAAATTTTCGGGTAAGAAGATATTTACAATTTTACGCTGAAAATTTTTGTTTATCTAAACCTGTGGCTAAAATATTTTGTTTATCTTGACCTATGACTCATCTCTCACATACTTTGCGTGTAAGAGCTGTATTGAGACACGACACATGATTTCCAACAATGTGGCATTTTGACATGTGTAGACTCAGACGAGCCTGGGCAGCCTCCTTTTAATCTTAGAAACTCCAAATGCTGTTTGGTCAGTAGCTTAACGTTCATAAAATATCCAAGCAACTAGCTAAGGCTCTGATCAGTCTGCGCGTATGTGCAGGCCGATCTGCACCTATGCTGGTCGCACATACCACATTGTTGGAAATCTCATGTCGGAGCTCATATGAGTATTTCCTGGCCACATAATGCAATAAGGACCAAATTCATAAAGAATTACCCAAATACTGAATATGGGCCTCGGCCCTACAAAACCTGTCTTCTGATTCCGACAAAGTGAGACTCAAACCAGTCTGCTCAGCTACAGAGACTAGCTAGAAAATTGAAATTCTGCTTGAGGCAAGTTTAGATATGATACTTTCCAAAAAGCGAATAACAAAGTTGCTGAACAGTTTGTGCAGGCTGGTCTGCGCCTTAGTTGTTAGCAAACCTTTAAGACAGGTTTCCTCGTGTCAAGGCCCATATAAAAGAATCAAACTTAAGCATGCAGCATTTCGCCTTAAGCTTCACTGTTTGTAAAAGTACGCATTTACTGTTTAATCAGTACAGTGTATATGAATGGTAAAATTTCTCAAAATAGGTCATTGATGTTAATAAAACCTGTCAGCTCTGCTTCAGAGATTTGCTGGAAACTTGAACTTTTGAATTTAGCTATTACAGCTTTTTTACTTTATTTGGCAGGGCACAATAAAGGTTCTGATGGAGCCATCATGTCAGTACTATAATAGCAGAAAGCAGTTTTGCAGCTTTGAAAATTTTACATTTCAGTTTCTTATAAAAACTAAAAGTAGTTATTGCCCTTAATACAGTTATTTTATAAAATAAACATGCCTTTTTCCTATTTCATGCATTGGCTGAATGAGAATACTTTGCAGAGTATATTTATGCGATTATTTATGAGCCAGTGCATGCGATTTCCAACAATGTGGTATGTGCCACCAGCAAAGCCTCAGATCAGCCTGCGCATATGCACAGTCTGATCAGAGCCTTTGCTAGTCGCTTGAGTATGCTATGGTTGTTAAGCTATTGACTGAACACCATTTGGAGTTTCTAAGCTTAGAGGCTGCAGAGGCTGGTCCGAGTCTACACATGCCAAAATGCCACATTGTTGGAAATCTCATACACTGGCTCATATATATATTAAGGTCCATCAGGATACATAGATGTTTTGTCAGTGGATCCCATCAAGGGTTTTGAAAGTATAGGATTCTATATTCAGGGTTCCCACAGAAATTCAAAAAAACAATTCCATGATTTTTCCATGATTTTCCGTTATCAAAAATGTAATTTCCATGACTATTTAATGCACAGCCTCCAACCTCTCCTTTTAGCAGCATCTTCACCATACTGAGCATAAATGTGCAATGCAGCAATAACAGCATGCTTGTAGACCATGCATGCATTTTGAAATAATTAAAAACTTGAAACCATCAGTTGCTAGAAAACTAGCTGTCGGACACGCAAGTGACCTGGCTACTGGTGGTTTATTTCACAAAATTCCATGTTTTTTCCATGATTATTCGGGTTTTTCAAATTCATTGATTTTTCCATACATGGAACTTTTTTTGATTTTGAGTGATTTTCCAGGTTTTCCATGATTTCCAGAGCTTGTGGGAACCCTGAATATTCTGCATCAGATAAACCATGAATTTATCCACTTCTTTAGCAGTTAAATGAAATTTACCTGAATTTCTTGAGAACCGTTGTAATACATTTAAGACAGCTATCTTCACTGGCAGCTCAGTTTCCAATAAAGCTAAAGACTGAAAAAAAAATAGTAAACAATTTATAAATCCTATTATCACATATTTGGGACACTATTTGCCGCAATAACCCAAAGTCTGCTTATGCGATAAGCGCTTTCCAGCCAACTGGTTATCTGCCTGCCATGTCAGATGATTACAGGAAGTTATGTATTTTGAAGGGAGAGAGGTTATCATGCCGGCACGTAACGTTGAACATTTGATGACATCAGATGTAAACAAGTAGCGTGACGTAACGCAAAATGTACGCCATTCATATGTTTTACTTACATTTCTGTACGTCAAACGCGTTGAAATAGTGTAATGGAATATGTGATAAACTGATTATAACATGGGGTTTTGGTTATCGCCCTCGGTATCAACCCTCCACCATTACCAGCCCGAGAGCTCTCGGGCTGATAATGGGGTCTCAGGTTGATACATCGGGCGATAACCAAAACGCTATGAGATAATCTCTAATTATCACATATTTGGGACACTATTTGCCGTGATAACCCAAAGTCTGCATATACGATAAGCACTTTCCCGCCAGCTGGTTATCTGCCTGCCATGTCAGATGATAACCCAAAGTTATGTATTTTGAATGGAGATGTCTATCATGCCCGACACCAGACGTTGTTTATTAGATGACGTCAGATGTTAACAAGTGGCGAAACAGAACGCAAAATAACGCCAGTCCTCTGTTTTACTTTAATACATTTTTGTAAATCAAACACCTTAAAATAGTGAATTGGAACATGTGATTAACAGATTATAACACTGGGTTTGGGTGATAGCTCTTATTATCAACCCTCAACCATTATCAGCTCTCCAGCTAAAGCTCTTAGGCTGAAAATGGGGTCTTGGGTTGATACTTCAAGCGATAATCAAAATGTCTGAATGTGCTTTACATATGTATGAAGTTTTGTTGAAATACCTCTAACAGTTATCAAGTTATAGAGCGGACACGAAATAGCATCGCAAATTATCAAAGGAAAATAACTCCAACAATATCCAAAGCAGAGTTCTAGTTCTTGTGCATGACACATCGTCTGAATGTGCTTTACAAGTGTATGAAGCTGCGTTGAAATATCTCTAACGGTTATCAAGTTATAAAGCTGACACGAAATAGCATCGCAAATGGTCAAAGGGAAATAACTCCAAAATTATCCAAAGCAGAGTTCTGGTTCTTGTGCAGGACACGTTGTCTGAATGTGCATTACAAGTGTATGAAGTTTTGTTGAAATATCTCTTAACTGTTTTCAAGTTATAGAGTGGACACTATTTTGTGACGGACAGATAGACGGACGCAAGGGGGAAAACAACATGTCTCCCGACACTTTCAGGGGGGAGACATAAATAGCTGGGTAGGTATGAAATGTAAAACAAACAACATTTGTTATTTTTAAATCCAGGAAAAAGCAAGTTTCTTCAAATGCATCCCATAAGAATCTATACATGGGTGAAAGTTCACAATTTCTAAAACCCTGAACTTTTGAAACTCCAATCTTTAACATGCAGTATGTCCACTTAATACTTACAATTTCAAGTTTAAATGATCAGTTGCTTTTAGACCGTCTGTATATTTTCAGGAAAACCTATGATAATCTCCCTAATTCAGGATTTTGAGAGGAAAGTCAGTCTCAAAATCCTGAATTCAGGAATAATCCTGAAAACTTTCACCCATGTCTATAAACCCTTTGTATTCTGATGGTTTTTCTCATACATATACATACAACAATGATGGTATTGTTCATTATTTTAAGGGGTCACAGCCAGAGATTTTCAAATAATTATGTACATCAGTCCATGAAAATTGTATTTATCATAGAAAACTGACACTAAAAGGGTAAAAAACTGCTTATCAATAGAAAAATACTAGTGCTATTCAAAGGAATTACTGACCTTCACTAGTGTTTCTGCTATGTCGCTCCCTTCAACAACTTTTTTGTTATAATCGAGATTGGTTCCTTTGTGGTCTGAAAGAGGACAAGACATAAAGTAAGTGAAACGCAATGGAAAATTTTTGGCTTCAATTTCTTAGCCAATCTGACAGCGGAATACACCTATTTAGATAGTGAAATAAAACTCTGTAGTCAAACTCTGTGAATGTACCAGTTCCTGCATTATACTGTGTTTATATGGAACTCATGCTAACCAGTCTTTGTAAACTGAATTTGAAAAACATTTTGTCTGCAAAATTAAAGAGATATAATTAATGGCTATTGTTTTTAGAAACTTTCTCTTCCAGTCACTTGAATTGAAAAATGTTTCCAAAAACAGTCCACCTCCATTGAAAACCATCAGCAGACCAGTCAGTTATTATAACAAATTGAAAGAAAGCCAAAGCTATGCTTGAAAGGTGATGTGCAGATAGCAAAACAATTAAGCACTCACTTATTTATAAAACAAGGATTCAGGGTCCATATTGTTTGCAATGTTGACTACCAAAGTACAGTAAAACCTGTCTTAAGCCGCAACTTAAAAGGTCTTAATGGCAAATGGTAGCTTAATGAAGGTTGAAAGCATTGCAGAATGCTCCCACTGGAGCATTCTGCAATACTTTTGACCTGCATCAAGCGATAATCGGTCTTGAAAACCAATTTTGGGCTTCTTTTTGAGTATCCGCTTAAGACAGGTTTTACTGAACACAGGCAGATGTGAGAGTAGACAACATCTGTAGTGAATGGCAGGGAAAAGGGTAAACTTTTGGATAAGAAGAAACTTACACTGTACATCCTGTTTGTCTGGCAGTTCACAGTAAAACTTGATCAGCGTCTCACAGATCTGTTTCCTGACCTCGGGGCTTGGCACTCTCATCAAGTAACCTGAAATCATATATAAATGACAACAAATAACAATCAATGTCTACAACAAAATGATAGGAAAACAAGTTGGTCTATCACAAAATCAGCACTTTCAAATAGATATTTAATATCTGGCACAGACATTGTTCACTCGTCTTCTATGCCAGAGTTTACAAATGATAATGTTCATTTTATTTTCGCATCACTACATCTCATCATAATTGGGTTTTGATTAATATGCAGGTGCAGGAGCATCTTCCACATCACTGGGCCCCTCACCAGGTAACTGGCTAGGATCCTCTATAGTTAAGACTGCCATTTGTACATTTGTAGCAAAGTTTTATGGCAAGATGCCCTTCCTCTCACCAACTCAGACACTTTCGGCAGTCCAAGAGCTCTGCCTGTACCATACTGACTTGGGCTGTGTGCTCTACCACTGGCACCATGAATTATTTGTGCTCTTCCGCTGGAGCACTGCAACAGCACCGGGAAGTCGGCCTTTTGACTCCCGCTGTGAAGCTACTGTCACCCAGGCTAGTTTCTGGCATAGCTGCCACTTTCTAGTTTTGTGTAGAGGCCTAGAGGAAACTCAAGATATGTGACCTGCCCAGGATAATGAGCCCCATCTACCCACATGATACAGGTGGTATTGGCTTATATGGTTACCAGTAGCAAGACCAATCCTAGGTAAAAGACCAATCTTAAGTAAAAGACCAATCTGGTCCTGACCGCAAGACCAATATAGACCTGACATGGTCTTAGAGAATCTTATACTCCGTGGAAAAATTCAATTCTTAAAATAGCAATTCAATCAAGATTCACTTAACAGCTCTTTGTATGCTGGAAGATATATGCATACCTCCTTTGCTGTTTCCTGATCTTTTTCAAAAATTAACTTTTTTAAAAAAAATATTTCATGAACACCATCAGATTGTCAAACGATTTGGATCCAGATCAGGCTGGATGTTTTGTTGGGCCTGTAATGGATCGAAACTGTTTGCTAATCAAGCTTATCAGCACACAACAAAAGTAGCCTCCAACTGATATGATTACTTAACATTGAAAACAGTGTAGATTCATGCTATGAAAATGAAAATGAGCAGGTTGAAAATTAGAAATGGTAAATGCATTCAAATTTATTGAAATGAATAGGGCCTAATCTGAATCCAAACTGCTTACAAAAGTTATCAGCAGACGACACAAGTAGGTAAAGAGTTAAACATGCAAATTATTACCTAGCTGTGAGATGGATTCCACAACAATCTGTTCATATATTAGTTCATCAGAAGACTTCTCCTTCAGGAACGGCAAGCTGCATATTTTCAGTATGTCCATAATGAACTGTTCATATCTTGGCTGTTCATTCACACGGTCAGCACATACATTGAGAATTTTGAAGACCTGCACAAGATCCTTCATTGGCTACAAGGTAGTTAAGGATAAAATGGGAGAAAAAGTTATGTTTAGCCCATTTTACAAAACAGTGTAGATCCAGATAAAAATTATGTTCATCTAGATCATGAGAAAAAATACAGTCTTCAGTGTGTGATCAGGTAATAAGGCATAAACATATAAAGGGGTCATAGGATAATCTCCAACATAATATGATGTATTTTAGTCCTTAAAAATTGCTTTCTACATGTATTTTATCAAACTGTGACATGTAGACCCTGATGAAATGTTATGTATCACTGTTTGCCAAGCCTCCAGATAAGAGTGTATTGGTAATGGAAAATTATCTTCTTATTTCTAAACCAAACCATATGTTCTGGGTATCAAAAAGAACCTTCTCAATGAGATATTCCTTTTGAGCACCCAAAACACATGTTTAAACGGATATGTAACTAGAAATGTGTCCATGGGACACGGATGCCCCCGCTATTGCCAAATTCGTATAAATAGGGAATTGTCATTAACAAAGGGCTGCAAAAAGCATGGTGCAATATGGACCATTATCGAACTTGAAGAAGACATTATGGTACTAAACAATGTGACCAAGTTTCATAAAATTCTGATAAAAAATATTCGATTTAGAGAGCAGACGTCGTTTAAAACGGTGAATTTTCATAAACAAAGGGTCATAACTCTTGAAAGCCTGGTGCGATATGGACCATTATCAAACTTGAAGAAGACATCATGGTATTTAACAATGTGACCAAGTTTCATAAAATTCTGATAAAAAATATTCCAGTTAGAGAGCGGACGTCGTTGGTGTTGTATATTCTGCATATAGACTCTGCAACATGATACGATCTTGATAAGGGCTCAGCCTGTAGTATAAAACTACCTGGCTGCTTCTGCTGTCCGCTTATTCTCTTAGTTATCATCTCTTGTAGTTCGTATAGCTTTACTAATAAATATATTAGCAGCATACATGCGTGTTCATTTCTACCTGTCACTGGATAAAATAGTTGGGACAGATGTACGTAATTACGTACGTAAAGTACGTACGTACGGACGGGGGTAACCAGGGCCTTTTCCAGCTATTTTGGGAAAAGGCCCCCGGCTTGAAATGGAAAAATATATGTGGCATTTTGGGTTATTTTGGGAACTTTTTTTAGATGTGTAAATGTTAAACAGTAAAAAAAAAACACTTAAACATGTGCATGATCATGATGATTTTATTCATGTGTATATGAAGAGTTAAATCAATGTATTATATCTTATTACTATCACAAATGTCAAAGTTACAGTTCTGCTCAGAGAGCAATTATGCAGCTATTTTTCAATTGAATTCGCTGCCTGGTAAGGTTCTTTTTTTGAGCTTCAGATTGAGAATTTTTTTGGGAAATTGGGAAAAAAGTAGGATATTTTGGATTGGAAATTGGGGCCTATATTAGGCCCCTGGTGAAAGGGAGAAAAGGCTCTGATTATACTTAATGCCCCGGCCATTATCATGGGGCATAATAAAATAACCACAAGTTTACTTGCTTAACTTTGCCTATATGTTTCCCAAAGTACCTGTTATGAAAAAAGGGTATAGGAAAAAAGCTGGGTGTCTTGTAGGTTATTAGAGTAAAGTGGTAATTTTGGCAAATATAATGGAATACCACAGGTTTAGATAAGCAAAAATTTTCAGCGTAAAGATGTTTATATTTTCTTACCCATCAGTTTAACATATGTTTTGGGTGCTCAAAAGAACCGTCTCTTTGAGACGGTTCTTTTGAGTACCAACAGCATATGTTTTGGTTGAGAAATAAGAAAATTAAATTTTCTTTACGCACTCTTAACTAAAGTCCTGGAATACCAACTTGTGTAAAGGATACAAAGCCTTTTGTATAGTGTCGAACAAGTCTCTGCAGTGCATTCACATGACGATCATACAGCATTGCCTGAAATACAGCAAAACACCAGGGATCAAATTTAGCACTTGCTAACTTGCTAAATGCTAGTAGTTTTTCCAAAAAAGCAAGCTGAAATTACCATCACTTGCTATTTTTAGCAAGTGAATACATATCTCTCTCATATCAACTTATTTCCAATACATAAACTGCTTGATAAGCAGTGTAGATCCAGATAAGCCAGCGCTTCTCAAACAGTGTAGTTCCTGATCAGCCAGCTTCTGAAGAAGCTGGCTGATCTGGATTTACACTGTTTGCAAGGTAGCCAAAATTTGACTTCAGAAAGGTGATATTTTAAATAATTTTTTGCCACACATCTTGTTAAACACATGCTATAGTTGAATTCATTCGAGTTAATAAGCAAGTTGGACATCAACTTTAGCAAGTAAGAAAAATGATCACTTGCTATTTTTAGCAAGCGCTTAAATTCTAAAATTTGATCCCTGTAACACACATCATCCTCTGTATTTGAACTGTAACCCACAATCCATTACGTCTTTTTTACCTGTGTTCTTTACATGTGTGTTTTGGCGGAAAGTAAAAAGGCTTAATTTCATTTTTTTCCATCAGTCTGCTTCTTCAAAAGTACAAGGTATTCCCTTATACCCGGTTAACGTCCTGTGTATGCAGATTGTATCCAAACATTTTCATTGTTGAATAATTTGTTTCAATATGTTTCGTGACTGTTTGCTACAATGGCTTCAGACTGCAAGCTACTGTAACAGACATTTGATATAACCGGCTGTTATCTTAGCATACTAATCTACATTATCATGTTTTCTTTATACCATTCTTAAATGAGCATGCTTGTCAAAAAAGTGTATCTAATTAAACGGCTATAACAGGATCATTTTGAACCTTTGGTTTCCAACCAGTATTTGTTGAACAGCTGAAAAATGACTTAATTGAACTGCTGCCAAAACGTGTGTGTCCAGGTAATCAATACTATTGGTTATAGTAACGGACTGTTGGTTATGGTTCGAATACAGAGGGTGCATACATTGCATATCATGGATTTTTTCAACCTTTTTGGGAAGGGGCCCTAGGGCCTTTTGCTTTGGGAAATTTTCGGCATTTTAACCGAAATTGGGAAAATTTCTTCATTCATTTTTTATAGTATTTTCTTAAACAGGGACGCTTAAACTGCATTGAATCACTCTTATTTCTGATCATATGCTTTATTTTGATTAAAAGTCCATTGAAAATGAAGGCAATTTGTAAACTACATTGATTTACAAAAAAATGACCTTCTGATTGGGAATTTTTTTGTTCAAATTGGGAAAAAATGTAGGCATTTGCCATTGGGACAGGGGCCTTATAACGGCCCCTGAGACACCCGAAAAAAATCCCTGCATATAGATAGGCCTCATGGCGACAAAACCTGTCTTCTGGGTTTCCGTGAAAGTGAGACACTAAACAGTCTCCCAAGCTACAGAGACTAGCTAGAACATTGAAATTTCGCTTGAAGCATGCTTAAATATGGTACTTTCCATAAAGCGAATAACAAAGGTGCTGATCAGTCTACATGGATGCACAGGCTGTTCTGCGCCTATAATGTTCGCAAAACCCAAAGACACTGGTTTTCTTGTGTCGAGGCCCAGATGATTAAGATAATAAGAGCTTGCACAGACCCACAAACCCTATTTAAGCAAAAGGCAAGTCTGAGACAGGCCCCACCCTAGGGACAGGATTAATTCTGGCCTGTATAAAATAAATATGGATGATGATGATGATGATGATGATGATGATGATGATGATGATGATGATGATGATGATGATGATGATGATGATGATGATGATGATGATGATGCACTTGTTCTTTTGAACTGAATCTAGTCTTCCCAATTTTGATGGCTCATAATTCAACAGGCCTCTGACCGGGACTCCAAAAAGGTAGGAAAATCCCTGTATTTCATACCCTGATGAAATGTCTCATTAGGTAGCATTTCATCTGGCCCTTCACTGTGTGCCAAAGTACATAATTAGGAGTCACAAGTAAACGAAGGTTAAAGTATGGGGTTTATAAAATTCTGAAATTACAATGCTGCAAGATAAGAAAATAAAAATAAACTTAAGCTAGTGAAGATTCTAGTATTGAGCAATGCGGCTTTAATAATAAAAAGAATTGATCAAATAGCAACCTAGACTACAACCAAAAGATATCGATAGGACTTTTTTTAATGTTGATTTTTTTAATATATATAGCCCAAGAGGTTTCTAGATCACAGTAACATAATTTTATTGTGCTAGAACTCATTGAAAGTGTCTCATTTTGATGCTTCCAATGAGTACCCAGGACATATGGCTAATTAACAAATAAGAAAAAAATATCACAATATTTCAACAAGCACCTTATACTTAACCCTTGTCCTGCTGAATTTGGATTCATTCATTTTTGAAAACACAGTAGATCCAGAAGCCATCTGATCAGGATCTACACTTTTTTCCCAATTTCCACTCAGATTGAATATACATGCAGGTTAACAGGATAAAAATTGGAGAGAAGTGTAGAACATTAAAATATTCAGCATGAAGAGGATTAAATGTTCTTGTCCTGGGTTTTAGGTTTACTTAATATCCAGCAGACACACAATTTCAAAACAATGTAGATGTGATGTCATGACCTCGCATCGACATAGATACGACATTGTTTTAAGGTTGTGTGTCTGCTGGGTATATAGAATATGTTTCATTTGTACTATCAATAATCAATCTAAAAAGGTTTTCCAATAAGTGATTTTTGGGTCCGATACCCAGCAACTGGTAGATACTCACCGAGTGTGGATCTGTCAAAAGCTTGACAACTCTGTTCATATTCATAGCTATCAGTTTTGAGCCCTGAAATGTAATGAACAATTTTGGAGTAGAAAAATGCAGCTTTGATATCATATTCATTTGATCCAGCTCATAAGATTTTGATACTTATTGCATACATTTGTAGTACCAGTGTTAGAAATACAGGGCCTTTTCTGCCCATCTCTAGGGGCCGAATTTCGGCCCCATTCCCAATCAAAAATAGTCACCTTTTTTCCCAATACCATGTCTGATTTTCTCAATTACGAAATTAAAATAAATTTTTTTTTTTTTTTTTTTTACTTTTTTAGAGACCACTACTACTTTTGAGAAGCATTGACCCATATCAGAATGATACTTAAACACTTGTGCTTAAGTGGTATGCTTTGCATAATACAATCTAAAATAACTTGATTTTGAGGATAATATTTTGCTACCCTTGTAATGTTCTATGTCGTTAATTTCTCCCAATTTTGATGTAAAGTCAATCATTTTTTCCCAATTTTGGCCAGGGGCCTTTTCCCAAAATTGCTGGAAAAGGCCCTGAAATAAGCAATTGCCTGCTTGCCCCTCACAGGTTGAATTTGTTGGGGGCCAGCTGAAAGTGTCAGAAGGTTGCTCCCTGGACAATCTGAAATTCCAGAAATAATTTTGTTTCATGTTTTTCTTAAAGTCTTGCATATTCACTTCAAATTGATAAATAATAAGATGTTACCATGATGCAAGCTTAAAACAACCAAACAGTCTAAAACTATGCACCCTTTATTAGTTCAGGTCTAGGCAAATTATGTACACCCATGTTAGACTTCTCCAGCAAATAGTGCAGACCCGGACTAGATCTCCAAGTGGAGCAGTCTTATTAGGACCTTAACTGTTTGCAATTGTGTCTGCATATTTTAAGCCATATCTGTACATATTAAAACTACACCATTTGATAACAGCAATTTTTCACATCTGGTAGCTCAGTTGGGAGAGCATCTGACTCTTGATGGTTGGACCTTCACCTGGGGTGCAATGTTGTGACCTTGAGCAAGGCACTTCATCCCAGTTGCTTAGTACTGGTTTAACCCAGACTGCCATCCTAAAATTACGGAACAATTGTTTACCTGGATGTAAGGCCTCAAAGGAAAAAAAACAACAAATTTTTCATAAATCAGCAACTTTTTGGAATTTTATGAAATCATGCAGGGCAAGTTAAAATTGCGGGGGACAAGATGCATTTGTCCTCAGGTGGTCCACCAGACAAGTTGAGTTCTCTGGCTTATTTCTAACACTGTAGTACATACATGCATAAGGCCATTTTTATGACATGATGTTGTGCCTGGAAGTGATATAACGCCATACAATTAAATTGATAAACCACTAGTGGTTTACAGATTTAGTAACGCTATGTAATGAGGTCCATTATAACGTTGCATAAAAGATGACAAAATCTTGACGTGTTCCATAGGTTTAGATAAGCACAATTTTTAAGCTAAACTGTAAATATTTTCTTACCCATCAGTTCTAACATATATTTTGGGTGCTAAAAAGAATCGTCTCAATGAGACGGTTCTTTTGAGTACCCACAACATATGTTTTGGTTGAGAAATAAGAAAATTAATTTTTCGGTACACACTCTTAACTAAAGGGCTGGTGTTCACACCAAAAATACAATTTTTAGTAATCTTAGTATCATGTGATATTCCTTCCAGATGACCCGAGTGGATTAGAACTAATCAGACCTGTGACAGCAAGAGGGCACCGTGTATTCTAAGGAGTGGAGTTTTGGAGTGGAGTTTTAAAGTGGAGTATTGGAGTGGAGTTCTGGAGTGGAGTCAAACTTTGGTATGACAAAAAAAGTTCTTGCTCTTTGCTCATAAAATGGAGAGCAGCTCTGTCTGTGTGTGGTCTGTGTGTGTAAGTAAGTAAGTAAGTAACTTACTTACTTACTTACTTACTTACCAAGTAATCTAGGCATCATCGCACTGTGATAAAAGCTTTGGACACATGAGGGCGGGTCCATATTTACAATTTAAAAACAGGTTAAATGTATCTTAGTAACAGTCTACGTGGAGAGAGCTGCCACTATGCCAGTCTTCAAGACATCAAGGGAAGAGACGTTGACAAGGCTCTCTGGAAGCTGGTTCCACAGACGAATAGCAGAAGGAAAGAATGCTGTTCTGTGTGTGTCTGTCCTGCTGTAAAGGACCATGAATCTGGACTGGTAACCTCTAGTTACTGCTGTGCCTTGTGGGTGAAGGTGTTGTTCTGTAGGAATGTCAACCAGTGAATTTACTATGCCGTACATCATAACTGCTTTGGCCTCTTGTCTGCGCTGTTGAAGACTTTCCCATTCAAGGGCTCTCATCGTTGCTGTGACGCTGCTTGTGTAGTTGTAGTCATTAGTGACAAATCTAGCAGCGCTGCGTTGAACTCCTTCCAGCTTAGCCATGTTGATGTCCGAATGTGGGTCCCCAATAGTTGCTGCATATTCTAGCTGGGGCCTTACAAATGTCTTGTAGCAGGTTTCCTTGATATGTTGTGGACAGGAAGACAGATTTCTGCGGAGAAAAGCAGTTATATTATTGGCCTTCTTAGTCACTGTGTCCACATGAGCATTCCAAGAAGATGGTCCCTGATAGGGACTCCCAGGTACTTTGCATTCTTGGTGTGTCCAAGTTCTTTGCCATGGATGGTGTAGTTGGCATCAATAGGCTTCCTCTTTTTTGTGATCCGGATTACTTCACATTTATCAGGGTTGAATGACATGAGCCAGTCCTTTTCTCACTGCTGTAGAGCATCTTGATCATCTTGAAGTGCCTGTGCATCCTCTGGTGAGTTGATGATGCGACACAGGAAGCAATCATCTGCAAACAGGCTAGGGGTTGCTTTGACTCCGGACGGTAGGTCGTTGATACAAACTAGAAATAACAGTGGTCCAAGGACTGTGACATGAGGCAATCCTGAAGACACTGGTGATGTAGAGGAAGCTTGACCTTCAAGGGTGACTTGCTTGTGTGTGGGTGTGTGCGTGTGCGTGTGTGTATGTGTGTGTGTGTGTGTGTGTGTGTGTGAGGGATGACAATTTTTTTGGCTCTGGGTGATTCTAATAACAACAACAACAGTATACAGACGTTGCGGTAACTTATAAGTTTGCACCGCGCCCACCACAAACAAGTCATACCGGGAGATATATACTGATGAAAATTACCGAGAGTTCTCATAATGGCGAGACACTACTGTCGTTTCGACAAAGAATCCAAGAATGCGTGCATGTGTGTAAGTGGCCAAGTTTTATATGATCTTGTATAAGCGTCGGATTACGATGGACAGTGCGTTTAACTGTCGACTTTGCCAATTAGAAAGTCAACTTTCTTCCAACAGAGTGGATGAAGACTTGTTTTGAGTAAAGTCTGTTTTGAAAAATGGAACGTTTTGGGGATGTTTTGACCAAACTTTCGAATTTGGGGACGTTTTTTTTACGGTTTACCCTCGGGTAAATTCTGTCGTCAAGACATAGATTCAACGGGTATTCATAATTGAATCAATGTGAAAGTTTGGAATGCGATTGTGGTGAAATAGAGACTGTTCAGCATTTTCTACTTGAATTTCCTCTATATGAGGAAGAACGTGATCAACTTCTTGAGAACCTATTCTCTCAACTTGGCATTAATTATCTTGGATATGGATCTACTTCTTGGTTACAGTTAAAATGAGAATATTCCTTGTTGGAGAGAGTCGATCATAAAAGAACTAGGACAATACCTTGCCAGTACTGGTCGCCTTTTCAATAGAACTGCTGATGAGGACATACCACAATAATCCGTTGACTGTATCAAACACTAAACCTCTTAAGTGCATTAAGCGGTCCCCAGAAATTGAAAAGCCCATTAATACACTCCAACACCATCAAATATCGATATTCATTTATCGGGGTTATGAATTGGTGGGACACTTGCACTTTACCGGGCACCATGGTACAGTCTGTTAATGTAGCATATCATAAATGGGGGCTTATTACCCCCTCAATTTTCAGGTCTAAGAAACGCATAAAAGGACAGAATTTCTGTTGAACGATAGAATATCTGTCGTTTCACAGATCTGGTTATCTGTCAAACGACAGATATATGCTGTTTGAAATGTTACAGTATCAAATAAATTGTACAATTCGAAAAAACCGCATACTGGTACATGTTGAAAACTCGTCATATTGACATCAACTACCTTTTAGAGAAAACCAGGGGTGTCTAGAATAGTGCGTTTTCTGCGGAAGTAAAGGAATACTCACCCTCCCTTTTTTCCTTGTATTCTGTTCTTGAAAACACTCTAATTCAGGTATTTTTTGCCTTTTTCTCCGCTATTTTGCTGAAATTGAAACAACTTTCTGTCTATCTATCTGCAAGTCGCCATCTTCCTTGACTGGTTGTCTCCTTTTTTCTGATAAAGTTCGTTTTTGGCCGTTTCGGTTGCAGAAGCTGGATTCGTTTAGTTGGTTGAAACTACGGTAGACAAGACAGTACAACATTTATAATTTTTAGGTTATTGGTAGTTTCGCTCGTGAGCGGTTTCATCCATGAGTAGGCCCGTGTTACCCATTTTGATTGTTACTCCAAATGACATTTCGACCATGGCTCATTTTATCCCATTATTGTTTGTCACTCTGTCCGTATTTTATCAACATGTACATTGGCATGCGCAGATCCAGGAATTTTTGCCAGAGGGATACAGGCCCGACTGCCAGAAAACAGCTCTGACAACGTTTGTTTTAGGCCTCAACTTTTTTTACATTTTTACAGAGGGTGTCCAATGGTTATTTCAAAGAAAACTATAATTTTCCAAGGTTTCAGAGGTGTTACAAAATTTTCCAAGGGGGGGGGGTCCAACTTTTCCAGGGGGGTCTAACTGCGAATTTCTATAGAAACAGATATAACTTGTGATTTTCCGTGAGGGTCCGAACCCCCTATCCCCACCTCTGGATCTGCACATGATTGGATTAGGATAGGGTAGGTTTTGGAAACAAAGCAAACACAGTCATCATCATCAAAACTCCCTTTGGATAGTGGAATGGTATTTTGCTGGTGAGCGGATGTTGGCACAGTTTTATATGTTTACTGGGAACTGATAGGCGAATTTCACTACAGTTAAATGAGACAAATACTGACTTTTTGTTCAACAGTTCCTCTGACGAATTAAAGAACGATCTCCCGCGAGTAAGCAGCATTGATATAACATTACCCCCTGGCTACGCTATGCTCAATGAATGAGTCCTTCCATGTAATATACCGATACAAACCTTTGTTACATAATTGCACTTGGAAAAGGATTTTCGAATCTCATAAAACATTGGAATGCATTTTCATGTTCTCGGATATGGAATAAAAACGTGTTTCTGAATTGTTTTGTGTTAATGTGGAGGGATAGTCTCATACACAGAACGGAGGTGTTTTACAAAAAAAAAGCACACGCAAATAAGTGTCAGTTCTGGCGGATAAGATTGTAAAGTATTCTTCTTCCTTGGATCAGAGGGTGGTTTATTTTGAATTGGATACTTGTATACTTGGGTATGTTTTGACTTGGGACTGCTTCGACTCCAGTTGCTCATTGCACAAAACTGAATAAGGCTGAAACCATCTGCTAACCCATAACGGCCTCCGTAGGTTGGTTGTCAATGTAAATATGCAATACAGCGGTTGCTGGGTAGCATAGCAGACGCTGGAAAACGGAGGAACAAAAGGGCAACACGCAAGAAAAATAAAAGGGGTCCAGTCAACCCTTTTATATCACGTGACAGTCACCTTTGTCAATATGGCTGACAGAAGTGAAAAGTGAAAACTGAAACAATTTCAATCCGTATTTGCAGTTTTAAATGGCACTTCCGGTAATTTTAAGTGTGTAAACTATTTTATTAGAACCATTTTCTTCAAAGTGCACCAATAGACCAACTTGGAATGTTCTCAAAAATGATGTTTTACCTGTCTAGTCTTGTGTATTCCTTGCGACATCTTGCGGTTTTGTTGAAACAGAAAGTAGCACATGAAAATGTGATAAAATAATGACATATCTGTCGTTTTATAGATTGGTAAAATCTATGAAACAACAGATATTCTATGGTTTGACAGAAATTCTGTCCTTTTATGCGTTTCTTAGACCTGATTTTATTCAGCTTATAACAGCCAACCATGTCAAACGTTTCAAGAAATAATTTAAAAGCAAATAGACCCTAAAACCCTAGTCAAAATTAGTTGTGCCCGGTAAAGTGAAATGTTGTTGTTCTAACCGAATTGGCTTTAATATGGGGGCTACCGCCCCCACACCCCCGTCGAAATGCTTATTGCCAATATTGGGGTTTTTTTTGCTTTTTTGGCCAGTAAACATGCGCAAAGGAATACTTCCGGGGACCACTAAACTGGAAACTACCAAACTTTACATTTGAGGCACTCAACCTATATCGTGAGAAGTCTACATTGAAGATTGTGCCACAAGTCCTGATACGGAATACGAAATAATTGACTACAAGTTTTATTTTTTGTCAATGCAGTTTTTTTTTTACCTGTAAAGCTCCTATGTCTTCATCGGTTATCACATGGGTCACGATAGGAATAGTCGGTTTTTGTTCTGACATCATGCCCTGGCTGTTCTGGGTGGCAAATCGCTCAGTTTGCAGCGTTTGAGTGGTCGCCATTTTGATAAATTTTAAAGGACACTGCTAAAATAACTGCATAAAAGGGGGAAACAGTCAAAATACAAAACAGTTTGTACAATGATATATGAATTAGAAAGACAACTATTGCTTAATTTTGTTTTTAGTTCACATTTTAAACATCATCCATATCCGTTCAGCAAAACACCCTCCATTTTGGAAGCGTTGCTAGGAAGTGGCGTGAGTAGGGCATGCCGGGAGCAAATATTTAGACTGGTTTGCAATAATTTTTTTAACGGACCGGTTAAAGCAATGTACTATAAACGGTCAGCAGCGTTGGATTTCAGAATACAACGGATCCTAAATTACCAATATTTTTGGGTCCTTAGAATACAGAGTTGTTGCAAGTTCTTATGATTATTTGTTTGGTTGGTTGAGTTTGGTGCTTTACATCACAATGGGTGCAAGTCAAAACGTCCCCTAGTCAAAACGCCCCCTAGTCAAAACGCCCCCTAGTTAAAACGTCCCCGAATTGGTCAAAACGTCCCCAAACACGAAAAAAAGATTGGTCAAAACGTCCCCATAAAACGTCCCCACTTTTCAAAGGAGATTTTTCGAAGAAATATGGGGTTCCAACAAAGAAAAGGCTTGTTTCAGTGTCTGATACTAATGTATGAAAGTTTGAAATGATGTTTTGATGGTGTATTTTATGCTCATGCTGCTTTAGATCAACGTTAGAGCATAAACGTTTTTTCGCGTGTTTTGATGTCTGCTTTTCTTTTTCTTTTTCAAAATGACGTTTTTAAAAGGACTGTTTCGGGAATACCATCATAATGTCCAGATAATTCCATGTTATGTCAGGTCTGCTTTGGGTATTTATAAGTCCCTTGCAAATGTTATCAGCATAAGACACCAGCATGGAAAGAGTTAACACAATACACCGACTTTGGTTCCGTATGACCGATAATTGATAAAGTGCAAATGCATTTTGTCACGGTAGACCCACATCACTAGGACGACGTGAACTGACATAACAACAACACAAGTATATCATGTATATAAACATACTTTATTTTTTAAATTTCACTTTTTTTATCAGATACACATTTATAACAATATATACATTTACTCATGACAGGAGGGGCATGTTGCGAGAAAACCTGACTTAGTTGCATGCGAACAACAATGGCGCAGACCAGGTTGTGCTTTCATGCAATAGTATTGCAGATTTGTCATTAAAAATAGTGTTCTGGACTCATAAGTTTGCAGTTGGACTCATTGATATGGGGAACAGCGAGTCCCAGCACCCATAAGCCCAAAATTATAAATGAATCACTGCATTCGATGTATGGAAGTTTCTTAATTAAGTTTCTTAATTGAGGAGTCACTGTCATTATTTCTGAGCTGCAGATTTTTCACACGTCTTTATCAAACAGCTCAATTTGACATGTATTAGACACCTGTTTTAATAGAGTTAATCACCTATTATCAATTTTGATAAAATTATCCAAAAGCATTTCCCCTAGGCAAATTTTGCGCTTGTTGGAAATGAGATTTATATACTGCGTTGACCTAGATTTAGATTTAAACTTTATGCATATGTTTGCTCAAAATTAATTAACCACTCCAAACTTACAATCATAGCGATTGCCTGATAATAACCACAAATCAAATCACCAAAAAGCTAGTGGATATATGTAATATTTGAAGGATCGCGTGTAGAAGGGTTGTCGGAAAACTGCATTCTTAATGCTATTTTTACTGAAATAACAGAATGGAATCTGGATAAAACACTTTATCTAAAACAGTTTCATTCAAAAATCCCAGATTATGCCTAAAATTTCATAAAATATAGAATAAAAAATCATTTTGGGGACGTTTTGACCAATTTTTTTTACCATGGGGACGTTTTGACCAATTTTTGGGGACGTTTTGACTTGGGGACGTTTTGACTGTAATCCATCACAATCAACGTCATTTTGGACGTTTCCTTGTTGGCTCTGATCTTGGAATCTATGTGATCTTAAGATGGACTATGGTTGAACTTGGAATTCCAAATTCAAAGACGTGATCTTAAGATCAACACCGGAAATTCAAATGTTTTCGTTGGATCGAATGCGACAATACAACATTATTTCCAATATTTATTAATTTATTTCAATGCTTTTTTTACCTTACATCAGATAAATATTGAATACTGTTATTATCATTAGCATTGTGTTAGATCTAGTTTCCGTGAGTTAAACTTAAAATCAACGTTTTTAGTTTCTTTCAGTGGTATGGCGGGTGGGTGGGATGGGGTGAAGTTAGTGTTGCTCTTTACGTCCCATTCAACCATTTTTAAGTGATTCGGGACATTTTTGTTTCATATTTGGCAGTGTGGGATCGGATACAGGGGTGGATCCAGGATTTCTTGATAGCTAAGGGTTTGTAGTGCCAACAGGTTTTCCCAGTCTTGCGTTGTAATACGGTATGCAAATGAGGACAGCCGCATTATTGCATAAGCCTTTAGAGTGCTAACCTGTTTGCCAGGGTTATGTATTATCACGAGGAGCACGTGGCTGAATATGGAGTGTGCGAGATGAACCGCTAATCCGGGAGAAGACGACCAGATATTGAGGTGGACAGACGTCACATATATACAGAGAAGAGCTCACAGAGGTGTAGCAGATATCTTCAGAATAGTCAGATAAACAGTGGTTGACGACCCAGTATTATACTCCCTGTGCGGACTACGGACCTGCAGCGAGCTATCCTTGAAGATAGAAGATTAAACCAGTGAGTAAACTGTAATAGTGGCATTTCACCCCAAGCCTGGTCTGTTTTCACAACAATGGCGACGAGGATGGGATCTAAGAGTGTGCCCTCTAAATCTAGTAAATCTGATGCTTTGGTTAATGCATACACCTGCAAATCATATGATGACTATGACACAGATTCCTGTTCAGAAGAAGATGATCAGAGTGAGGGTTATTTACAAAGTACTATTAATTCGAAACAGAACATTAGCCCATATTCTTCAATACATAGGACAGATTCAGGTCTTATTCCAAGAAATGAGTTTCCGCAGTCGGGAACTAGCACTCAAGGATTAACGGAGGTTACTAGACAAATGTCCAAAGTGTCAGATGAAATGTCAACTCTTTGCAGTAATGTCTCTGATCTTACATCAGGGATCAAAAATATGTTGTGCGAAATTGATAATGATGCACTGCAAAGATCTAGTTGTTTTACATGTGGTAGCCTACACCATATGGCTAAAGAATGTCCGTCTAGACTATCAAGAGATCCACAGGAGAGGGCTGTTCGACAGTCAGCCAAAAGCCAACGGGACGAAGAAGTAGGTCGGATCCTTGCCCCAGTAAAGCACAGCCAAAAGATTAGGCAGACAAAAATTCGAAATGTTATACAATCTCAGCAGCTGGTGACCAAGGGACAACAGAATAAACGGATTGCTGTATCTCCGCAGCTGAAAACCAAGGGCCAACAGAATAAACGGATTGTACAGCAAAATGGGAAGCAGTCTCCACAGCTGAGGGCCAAGGTCATTCAAAGAAAACAGCAAAATGTTAAACAGTCTCCGCAGCTGGAGTCTGTGCAGTCAGAGACAAAGAGCCATCAGATTAAGGAAATGCGAAAACAAGGTGATATGCAGTATCGACAGTCTGGGAACGTACAGAATGAACATCAGCCAGATAATAGCAAACATCAACCGCAACTGGTTGATAGTTCATGCCAAGACAGCTCTGTTGCTACTTCACAAGTTATGCAGGATCCACAGCCTGAAAACGTACAGAATGAATATCAGCCAGATAATAACAAAAATCAACCGCAACTGGTTGATAGTTCATGCCAAGACAGCTCTGTTGCTACTTCACAAATTATGCAGAATCCACAGTCTGAGGACGTTATGAAAGAACATCAGCCAGATAATAGCCAATATCAACTGCAACTGGTTGATACTTCACACCTGGACAACTCTGGGGACAACTCGGCTGCTACAGTATCATCTCTCACATCTTTGAGCACCCAAAATATATGTTGGAACTGATGGGTATGAAAATGTTTACAATTAATTTTACTCTCAAATATTGTGTATATCTAAACCTATATATATATATATATATATATATATATATATATATATATATATATATATATATATATATATATATATATATATATATATATATATATATATATATATATATATATATATATAGTGAGAAATAGGCTAATGCACCAAACGAGTTATCTTTCCTGTGGCACTGGATCCAGTAAAGGATGCTAAATTGATTTGAGAAATAAATATAAATGGATATAAATCAAAAAACAGTGCTAAATTTTTTTTTTTTTTTTTTTTTTTTTTTTTTTTTTTTTTTTTTTTTTTTTTTTTTTTTTTGAAACTAAGCGCTTTCGGCTTTCGCCTTCATCAGAGTTTCAAGACACAATAGATTAGGTGAATAGTTAACAAAATATAACTATATACATGAATTATGTGATTATTTAAGCCCTAAAAAAGGGCCCAGCTATTGTACGTGTATTTTCGCAAATATGACTGCACAATATTAATGAATTAAATACAGCGTACAAAATTGGCGTTCTGGCAAGAAATGTCTTGTACGAAAATTTGTGTAGAACAGAAGTCTAAAAGATCGTCTACAACAACACAGCACACCAAGTGTTCTACTATATGACCAGATAGAGTCAGTCACCCTTGTTGATGCCAAATGGACACAGGGTG
This sequence comes from Loripinus fragilis, assembly GCA_964019695.1. NCBI lineage: Eukaryota > Metazoa > Mollusca > Bivalvia > Lucinida > Lucinidae > Loripinus > Loripinus fragilis. Next base: position 57,193,225 of record OZ026527.1, on the reverse strand, counting down.
TTCAGACGCAGAATCCAGTAGCTCTCACGGAGTTTCCTGGTCGAATCTGACCACTCCTTGTTGTGTTCAAGGCAGCAGACAGAGGCATTACTCAAGAAGTCATGATCTGCAGAATGAAAATGTTCTGCTGTTGGTGATCTTTCAAACCTACGGTGTCTCCAGTCGTCACGATGGCCATTCATACGTTTGTTCAATGGGCCTTTGGTTTCTCCAACGTACTGTTTGTTGCAACTGCTGCAAGAGATCAGATACACAACATTCTCTGTTGTGCAGTCTGTGTTCTGTCTCAGTCTTACAGTGGCCCCAGAAGATGACTTCACAGTGCCAGCAGAGGTTATCATTTTGCAGCATTGACATCTTTTTCTGCCACAGGGTCGACATTCACCAGTTTGGTTGTCATCATCAGAGTTTGGTTTGAGTCGTGCTCGTAGACATGAACATAGACATGAAATGGCTGCATGGTCGTGACAACCTAGATACCTTCCTACAAGAAGCCAATAGTTTTCACTCAACTATACGGTTTACAGCTGAGGTATCGAATGACAAGCACGTTTTTCTTGACACCCAATCCAGATTGGATGAGGATAGAATATGCACAGATCTGTACACCAAACCTACGGATACCCACCAATATCTTCTACCCACCAGTTGCCATCCTAAACACTGCTGCAAGAATATCCCATATAGTCTTGCACTGCGCCTCAGACGCATTTGCTCCGACTCAAACACGTTTGAATTAAGAGCCAAAGAACTGAAAAATCAGCTACACCAGCGTGGTTATCTGAAGCAGGACATAGCTTCTGCCATTGACAAAGCCAGGCAAAGGAGCAGAGATGCTCTGCTGTCATACAGGCCAAAGTCTGCAGAGGTCGGCACAATACTCCCATTTGTGCTGACATATCATCCTGACCTACCCAAGGTCAGGGATATTGTTGACAAAAATTGGTCCATCATCGAGTCATCAGATGAGTTGAAGGATATTTACCACAGCAAACCAGTCATGGCTTTCAGACGCCCCAAAAGTCTTCGTGATTTCCTGGTACGAGCACGACTCAAACCAAACTCTGATGATGACAACCAAACTGGTGAATGTCGACCCTGTGGCAGAAAAAGATGTCAATGCTGCAAAATGATAACCTCTGCTGGCACTGTGAAGTCATCTTCTGGGGCCACTGTAAGACTGAGACAGAACACAGACTGCACAACAGAGAATGTTGTGTATCTGATCTCTTGCAGCAGTTGCAACAAACAGTACGTTGGAGAAACCAAAGGCCCATTGAACAAACGTATGAATGGCCATCGTGACGACTGGAGACACCGTAGGTTTGAAAGATCACCAACAGCAGAACATTTTCATTCTGCAGATCATGACTTCTTGAGTAATGCCTCTGTCTGCTGCCTTGAACACAACAAGGAGTGGTCAGATTCGACCAGGAAACTCCGTGAGAGCTACTGGATTCTGCGTCTGAACACCCTGTGTCCATTTGGCATCAACAAGGGTGACTGACTCTATCTGGTCATATAGTAGAACACTTGGTGTGCTGTGTTGTTGTAGACGATCTTTTAGACTTCTGTTCTACACAAATTTTCGTACAAGACATTTCTTGCCAGAACGCCAATTTTGTACGCTGTATTTAATTCATTAATATTGTGCAGTCATATTTGCGAAAATACACGTACAATAGCTGGGCCCTTTTTTAGGGCTTAAATAATCACATAATTCATGTATATAGTTATATTTTGTTAACTATTCACCTAATCTATTGTGTCTTGAAACTCTGATGAAGGCGAAAGCCGAAAGCGCTTAGTTTCAAAAAAAAAAAAAAAAAAAAAATTTAGCACTGTTTTTTGATTTATATCCATATATATATATATATATATATATATATATATATATATATATATATATATATATATATATATATATATATATATATATATATATATATATATATATATATAATATACCTTGATAATGTTTTTAAATGCACATAGAGAACTGTTAGTGTCCATCAATCTGCTTCTCTTTTTATTTCGATTTCTGGAAAGAGGCTGGGCAGCTACTTATGGACCACTTTATTAGTTACATTATAGGCAGCAGACATATAAATCATCCCTAATATTCTGTAAAAACTCAAAGAGCAGGTTGAGGGCCGACCGAGATGGAAGGTGCACACCTTTGGTGATGATAATCATTCTTCCAACTTATAAAAAGAGACCAACACTTTCTACTTATATTGTTAATTCCTAATTACATGTACTTCCATTGCTAAGTAAGTGATGATATTGCAGTTATCTCAGCAGCCTATACGAAAGAACTCGATATCAATAATAACTGGTCCCAACGTATAAGTCTGAAATTATAAATTTCTAGAATAGTCCCATGACACTATTGTCAAATATCAGCCTATCATAATCTCATTTATAAAAAGTTTATTGTCAATTTCTTATTACTTTGATTGATGATACAAAACTGGCGATATTGCAGTTATCTCAGCAGCTTATACGAAAGAACTCAATATCAATAATAACTGGTCCCAACCTATAAGTCTGAAACGATAACTTGCTAGATCTCCTCTTCTCGATAAGTGACATAGAATAGGCCTATGACACTATTTTCAGAAATTAAGCTTATTCAAATCTCATTTCTGATACAAAACCCTACTTTACTTATGCTACTGTTAGCTATACTTTTGAAATCATCAATAATATTCCAAATGTATTTTTTTTTAATCAAATAATATCTATCATACTTGAAATAATACTCCATCAAAATAATCTATGTACTCAAACAATATTCTTCCTCCATTGAAATAATACGCTATTGATTCATCCTCCATTATTCTTTGAAATAATCCACCACTATGTAATCACACAATATCTATCCTCCACATTGAAATAAGCCTAAATGAGTATATTTTCCATTTCATTTTTCTATAAGCCCAAATGCAAGAGCATATCCATCGAAAAATTATTTCAAATGAGGACCCCATATATTTTCATTTGAAATAATCAACAAAATGAAATAATCGCCTTTGTACTCACACAATATTCTTCCTCCATTGAAATAAAACTCTATCGAACCATACTCTATTACTTCTTGAAATAAATTATATTAATACTCCATTGAAATATTCTATGTACTCACACATTATCCTACCTCCATTGAAATAATCCTCTATCAATCAATCCTCCATTACTCCAAACACGCTTTCTCTAGTGTCATTTGCAGGGATGAGGCTAGATAAGTGCATCGTCCTTCGGATCGAGACGTTAACTGGATGTCCCCTGTGCAGGGAAAGTCACCCCCCACTACTGCATAAACTCCCATTAAAATCCCATTAATGGCCCCCATTAAAATTTCCCATTAAAATGGTCCTATTAATGGTCAATTTTAATGGTAAAATGCACTTTCAAAACTGAAAATCTGTCAAAATACCATTAACTCAAACCATTAATTGAAAAAAATAATGAGCATCATTTAAGCATTATTTTTAGTGTGTGAAAATTAATGGCCATTAAAACCTCCCATTAAAATTGTTGCTGATTAATTTTAATGCCCATTAATATGGTCTTTTTTCCATGGCCATGAAAATTTTGGCCATTATTAGAACCATTATTAATGGCTTTTTATTTTTAATGGCCATTATAACAGAAAATGTAACTACAAATTTATGGGCATTAATTACCCATTAGTATATTGGATAGAAAATAATGGGCATCATTCTTTTAAATCAACAGCATATTAATGGGCATTAAATGCATAATTTAATGGCCATTAGATAAGCATGACAAATTTCTAATAAAAATATGGTTATGGTCATTAATTTTCTCTTATGCCCACTGCAATGTTTTCAAGATTCTATTTCTTGTGCTGCTTCCTGTTTCTCATTTAGAAGCAGGAAAGACAAGCAAGAATCTTGCTGGACTTTGGTTTAAGTCCCCTGTCATCTTAAGAGATAAACAGGCCAATTAACAAGTTAATGTTACCTTTTTATTTCTGAATCCATCTATATATTGATGAAAATATAATTACCATTGGTGAATGCAACACATATACATTTTGATAAATTTAGGGCACAACCTTGCTGTATGTTAATAATAGAGATCAGAAATTCTGATAAATTAATAAATATAATATTTCAGAAAAAATATAAGTCTTAAACCATTTTTGTATATCATATTAATCTTTTGTGAAAAAATAAGATTTTTCAAGGGGAGCTACTCTAATTTGCAACTCTTGTTTAAGTGATTTTAATGGCCATTAAATGTGTTTATTAGAATTATTGCATGTTTTGATCATTTTCCTCAGTCAGAAAGTAAAACAAAATTTTTTATTAAGAGAATTGTAAAAATAAAGTATGGTATTTTCACGATTTTAGAGACATCTTTAAACATTAAATTGTGTACTTCTCATTATAATTGTCAAATTCTATCCCATTGTTACATATAGCATTTACCTGTTGGTATGTTTTTTTTTTTTGAAAACTTAATTCATCTGGATATTCGGTTTTGTGACATAAAAACATAGTTTGAAACGTTATGAAATTTGTTAAAGGGGATGATAATGATACAGCATATATCCAATAAGTAAAGTCTAAGACATGATCAAATGGCTTTACACATTAGGCACACCAACAGTCTTAATGAAGCCTCATCAAGAGCGTTTAGAATAAAGTCTTTTTTTCTTTCTGATTCTATTGAGAAATGTTGCATTCTTTTACATGGAAATGAATTTTGAGTGTAAATGTTATTGGCCAAGTTGAATCCTTCTTAGGACACAGTCACATATAAAGAAAACCATATTAATTCAAAACTAATGGCCATTAATAAATAGTTTGGATAAATAATTGGCATGAAATTAGATTAGATCCATTAGATGCAACTTTAATGGCCGTTAAATCCTGCTCAAAACTCATTTAGGCTAAATTAATGGCTTTGGATTTTGTATTTTCTTCAAAAATACACTAACTCTTTTTATTACTTCTCTTCTTTGTTCAGACTTATAGGCATGGTGGTCGAAGCCTGCTAACCAAGTAGTGCTTAAATTTATGAGACGCCTGACTGAAAATTTCAATCGCCATACTACTCGCACCTCGCGGGTTCCCGCTTCCATGGTGATTGTGCTTGTACTCAGAAGCAGTAATACACATGTTGTTGATGGACAAGCAGGGTTTGGCAGCATACATAACTTAGAATTATAGAACTGTTTGGAATGTTAAATTATGCACAAAATTTCTACAAATGCAAGATCCATAGAATACATGTTTGTGCTACAAGTTTAAAATTGATTACCAATTGATTACCAGTGTACCTCATTAAAACTCCCCTCACTGTATCACGGATTTCATTATTTCAATAAAGCATGGTCATGGCTCCCAAATGCATATTTTCCTATATCCTATGTATTCTTGCAGTTGCTAAATCCTGTTTCCAGGCTCTAGCTATGCTTGGTAGGAGAGCAGATTGGTTTGTGTCTGAAAAGGTAACAAAGGCCCACAATCTCCTTGATAAGCTTTAAAATTTCCCGGCTAAATGCTGGAGAAATTTCTCCAGCATTTCTCCAGGATATGTTATGATTTTCGATGAAATTAATAGAGTTTGCCTTTAAAACTCATTTTCCTACAGCATTTCTCAAGGTAATTTTCTTTGTCTTCCTTAAATTTCAGTTTTATCACACAGGCAATTTCTTCATGAAACAAGAAATGTGGCGATTTTAATTTACAAGCACTGAATGGTGGAGCTCTTCATTACACAAACATACCTATGGATGCAATGTGCAGCAAGTTTTGAAGGCTGTAAAATGATAATGTTAAAAACTAACCTTTACATGAGTGAACAAATAATGGACAATATCAAATACTCTGATGATCTTTTTATTGATGGCCATTATTAAAAAATTAATGGGTTAAGATGTTCAGTCCCAAAAATTAATGGCCATGAAAATATTGATCTCCCAACTTCAGTAATTTAAAATTCATGAACACATCTTTCATGGCCATTATTAGACATGTAATGGGGTTTTCATGGCAATTAGTTTTTGTAATGGCCATTAATACTGCAAATTCATGGGGCATTAAATCACCATAAAACAGAAAATAATGGCCCATTAAATTTTAATGGTCATCATTTCATACCAAGGGTAAAAATTAATGGTATTTTAATGATCATACTTGCTCTTGAATTAAATTAATGGCCATTACCACTTAAATAATGGCACATTGTTTCGTATAAATTTTGGTTCTCGATATTTCACTGCTTTCTAATGCTAATGAATTGCATATTTATATATTTAATGGCCATTAAAATATCAAACATGCAAATTTACTACTTTTTAATGCCATCAATAGACACGAAAGGTTTTAATGGTCATTACTTTTTGTAATGGCCATTACAGAATGCAAATTCATGGGCATTAAAACATCACAAAACGAAAATTAATGGACCATTATTTCTTTTAATGGTCATTAATAATACAAAAGGTGTAAACTAATCAAAAATTAATGATTTTACTTGCTCTTAAATGGCCGTTACCGCTGAATTAATGGCCATTATAATGAATATTAATGACCGAACACACAAAACCATTAATTTTAAGAAACGAAAAGTAATGGATGATTTTAACAGGAATTTGATTATTAATGGCATTTTTATGGACTTTTAACGGAATTTAATGGGTTTTATGTGCAGTAGTGCCCTGTGCAGGTTAAAGAACCGTACAGTAATTTAGATATGGTTACTTGTAGGCTTTCATCCTGCAACCCGAGTGTACAAAGTACACCTGCCGATAATACTCGCAAGAGGGTCTGGCAGTATATAGAGAAAGAAAGAAAGAAATAATACTCCACTGAAATATTCCAAATGAGTATATTCTATGTAATCAAACAATGTCCATACTCCTTGAAATAATCACCGATAGAAATAATCTCCTATGTACATGTACACACTCAATATCTTTCCTCCATTGAAATAATACTCAAATGATCCTGGTCCACCATTACTCCTTGTAATAATTCTCCAAGGTACATGTACATGTATCAAAAAATAATATCCATCCTCCTTGAAATGATCTTTTATGTACTAACACAATGATTCATCCCCCATTACTCCTTCAAATAATGCTCCATTGAAATACTCTTAATAAGTATAATTTCTATGTAATAAAAAATGTCCATCCTCCTTGAAATAATCATTCATTGAAATATTCTCATATGTACTCACTTAATATTCTTTCTCCATGAAATAATACTCTATTGATCCATCCACCATTACTTCCTTGAAATAATTATCCATTAAAATATCCCAAATGTATATATATATATATATATATATATATATATATATATATATATATATATATATATATATATATATATATATATATATATATATATATATATATATATATATATATATATCTATCCTCCTTGAAATAATCTACCATTGAAACAATCACCTATGTATTCACAACATATTCTTCCTCTAATTATACTCCAATGAAAATGAAATATTCTAAATGAGTATATCTTCTGATTAATCAACAGTATCCAGCCTCCTTGAAATAAGCCTCCATGAAATCATCTAATTATATGTATGGTATCCATCCTCCTTGAAATAATCATCCGTTGAAACAATCTCATATGTACTCACACAATATCATTTCTCCATTGAAATAATACTCACGTCTTCTTTAATAAACGATTTTTTTTTTTTGCAAAGTGGGCCGTTTTAACCGAGGTTTCGCACCACCGCAGTATTTCAATGCCGGTATCATGACGGGCTATATTTGCATTGCCCAGAAGGCAGTACCTACAAATCAGATGTAAAACTAATTGAAATGCCAGCGAGTACACTTTTTTTAGAAACCGTGGAAAACAAAATAGATTCTTCTTTTGAAATCAGATCCTAGTTGCAAACTTACACTAGTGCTATAGTACTGCCGCATTAATAAGAAACGCAAAAAATCAACTTTAAGAGCATCTTTTCACGTTATTTTCTCTTGAACTTTTCAATATGCATGTATAAAAAGCTGCAGTATTTTTTGGCAAAATTTTCAACCTGATGTTTTTGCTGTGTTTTTCTGTAATTAGATGGAATTTTGGCATATATTTGGTTCTTTTCAACGGGTGAGTATTACTGTTCGTAGAATGGACATAAAGTGACCCAGTTTATTACTAATATGCAACGGTTGACTAAATCACTCGATTATATACTGAACAAAAGCGAAAACGCTACACCTGAATTGTTTGCCATTTATATGCAAAATGATGCACGCCAGTAAAGCAACACACGAAAGTCATTTAAATGTGACAGGGGTTCAATTTTTCAGCTTACAAATTTGAACAGAAACTCACATACAATGTAGCTTAGGCCTTCAGAAATCCACTGCCAACCAAATCCGACTGAAAGAAATGGTAGTCTAGACTTGTAACAACCAGAAATGAGTGAAAGATTTATCAAAAAAATCTTTTGATCGTTTAGAAAAGCAACCTTAGAAAACAGGGTTTTCATCAAACTGGCCAAGCTTTAAATTTTATCCCTGAAATCTCTATTGGAAAATCAATGTGTTGTTGCATCTTAGTCTGAGAACATTACTGGTCGAGAAATGGTAGGAACAATATGCTGATAGGTCTACCTGATCTGGCAAAAGAAATTTATTGAAAATCGTGATAAATCGAAGATTACCAAACATTTAATATTCCCCATCTTTCGTCAAAGGGAGACGATTTATATTTTTTTTACAAATATGATAAATTCGAAATTGATTTCTGCGCTTCTTTCAAGTGATAAGTCAGCTTTCTTGTGATTTACTGCAGCATAAGTATGATAAATTCTGATAAACATAACAATTTTTTTTGCCCCTGCGCAATTGCATAATTCAGTAAATAAAGTAAGCAAGATGGCAAAGATCAGGAAACGATACGATCAAGTTACACACCTGACCCAGGATACCACATGGGAAAGTGACAAAAACACGATAAACATCACAAAAAAGAGCCAAGAGGCCAGCCCTTTCCCAGCAGGTGTCCACAAGGCAGCAATGAACAGATGTGAAAGCATGACAAACACAAAACATAAATAACACAAATGATCCACAAAAGAAGTACCACCTTGGGATGGTTAAACACGAAAAGGAACATAACTCAGACTTCAAAAGAGACAAATTGGTGGAAATTCGACGAATCGTTTGCTGGAGGTCTGGAAAACATTATTAAGCTTTAGTAAATACTTTTCGTCAAATACTTTTTCACAAAATATAGAATATTGTAGTGTAGCGTTTTCACTTTTGTTCAGTATAGCATAAAGAGTATCTTACATATAAGGTACTGCTGCATAAATAAGAATTGTGAATAAATCACTTTGGATGTATGTTTCCAATTTATATGACCTTGAGCATTCAATAATCGTGAATAATTTCAGGCAGAATTTGACAAACTGTCCATAATAACCACATCACTGTGTTTTAGTAGAAAATGTCCTTACAAACATAGGAAACAGTATTTAACCGGATCAAACTGATCGTATTGGATTAGTTGGATCTGGATCTACATTGATTGAATCGATACTATCGTGCTGAAAAATAAAAATGACTTGTACAAAGCAAACACGCTTTTAAAAGTGCGATCGTGCCAGTAGTAAAAGAAAGATAAAAGGAAAAAAGTTTGATGCTTTTGACAGTTAACTGTAGAAATTGAAGTACAAATATACAGGCTGCCACATCGCTGTTACACCGTTTAAATCCCCCCCCCCCCCCGCTTTTCAGAAAGCCTAAAAATGTCCAAATTCCCAAGAGATTAGGGGTCAGGTCAGTGGTAGTAGATTCTTCAAACAATTTTCTTCTGACACTGCAGGATAATCTAAATCCAGATTTGAGCTAAATTGTCGGAAAAATGCAAGTAATAAAATAATATTCCAGATTTTCGCGTTTCTTATTATTGCGGCAGGACTATAGTTCCCGCATTGCACACAAAATATCTGACTGTGACAGTGCAGTAAATAGCATATCAATTGCGGGTTAACAATTTACCAATACTGCTTTTGATTCGATTAAAACAGTGTTTTCGGCACAAGCAGCGACTTTTCTGCGCAAATTTCACACTTGACAGTTGGTCCTTTGACTATGCTCCTCTTGTCAGACCACAGGTAAATCCACTGATGAGCAAACAACGGCATCAGTCAGACGATATTTCATATGACTGGATGACAGCAAAGTTCAACTTATAGCCGAAAAATGCCTTTGACACATATAGATCTGTCTACATTTTGTTTTAAAATCTACCTTAGCCAGGAGAATAACCCTAAAGTAACTGTAAGAGCCAAATTGGCTTTGGCAGCAAGACCAGGGCCGTTGCAGAGCATTTGAAAGTGGTCTGACAGAAGAGACCATCGAGTGCTGAAGGTACAAGACTGGGGAGAGGACGAGACGGGGGAAGACTCCCTCTCATTAGGTGGTTTGAGGGACCTCCCCAGAGAATTTTTTGAATTTTAAGCACCTTTATGTGCGTTTTTAATGCTTTCTTTGTCAATCTGATGAGTTTGGAACTTTGGACCAGATTTCAATCGTTTTGGTCACAAACTTTCGCTCGAAAAGATATTCCTTGAACTGAATTCTTGACAAAATCTTTTTCAGACAGCCACGATTCTGCATGCTTCTTTGACATTATTTCACCTACATGTCCAGGCAGGCTTTACTATTAGCACTATCATGACATGGTGGCACTTCAAAGACTAATATTTTCAAAAAAGATATACAAAATGTAATAAACGTCTTTTCAGTAGAATACCCATCAAAATGTATAAGTTGTCTGGATTTTGACGTGCAAATTTCCTTGTAGACAAGCCAACATGCACAAATGACATGATAAAGCCAGAGCCTGCTGTTGAACCACGACGGCTGAAAACTTCTCTGCTCAGGCTTCTTTACGCCAAATGAATGTTGAGGGAACTGAAAATTCTTGGGCTGATTTAGGAACCTGTAGGTGGCACATGTATATATATCCATAATGGAATAACAACATTGACATCAAGCACTTCACAACTTAGGATGCATGCTCATATCATGTTAATTCAAAACATTTTCAACATACTTTACCGCCTGACATGTTCTTTGATTTAGAAATTAGAAAAAAAACATTTTGTCAATTTGAGGGGGTTAAAACTGGATCTTAGAGAGCATGATTTTGATAAATGGGCCCCAACACGAGAAAACCTGTCTCAGGGGTTCAGACCATGTCACTCAAACCAACCTGCTCAGTTACCGAGACTATGAGCTAGAATGCTGAAATGTTGTGTGTACTTTGTGCAAGTTTATCAATTATACTTTCCTCAGAGGGAATAACAAAGGCGCTGATCAGTCTGTGCCAATGCTCAGGCAGGTCTGCGCATTTGTTGTTCGCATGCAACGAAGTCAGATTTTCTCGGGACTCTGCCCAAATCAATAATTAAACGATTATGAAAATAATCAAGCAGGTGTCATTATGTTAAATAATGGCATTTGGTAAAGAAATACCTACAGCGGAATCCCATCCTGTGGTTGAAAACTGGCTTCTCCGCAGTAAAACAGTTGGAAAGCATGACTGAACAGTACCTCACATTGTACAGCGTAATGATGACCTATAACTTCAAAAAATCAATAATCCAATGGGAGTCTGTATGTACATGTATTTGTTTACATCCATGGCTTGGAAGTTTTTCTGCACAGTGTGTAGTACTGTGAAGTAATTGTTGCACAAGTTGCAAGTAGGGAGAAAGAAAGGAGAAAGCCGTGAAAATTGAGAACACTTACACTGAGCCTGAGGTCTACTTTCACTGTAGATCCCCTGAGTTCTGGTAAGCGCATCCCCCGCTTCTACCTCGAGGCTTCTGCATCATCACATCATCAGGGAACGTCCCCAATCTATTATTATATATAATGGCAATCGATCACTGTCGACTGTTGCACATTTTCCACAAAATAGCAAATTTCAGATATTTCGAAGCTTTTGACAGTTGCTAAGGCCTTAGTGCTGGTACCCGCATTTGTCTGTCCTCAAGGATCCATAAGCTGGCGAAAAAAAAATGTTTGGAACCTGTAGAATAATTAGTTTCCGTAACCTTTGGCGGTTACGCTAAAAATTTTAAATATCAACTATTTCAAATGTACATAAATATATTCGAATATAACGACATTTCTGTTAGCATATTCTTACAGTAAGTTGTTTAAAACACCTTCGGTGTTGAGTAAAAAACACCTTCGGTGTTGAGTAACAGACCCCTGTTATGTTTGCTTAATTTCGTATTTCTTCGACATGGGGTGGAAACTACCGCAGGCCCTACGGAAACAGCAAGTGTTTACAGTCTAAAGACACCTCAACCACCCCCCTCCGGGGTTGTCGAAGCCGCCAAAGGCGGCTGGTGTCTTTAGAAAAAATTTCTATGTCTATAAAGTTTTCAAACAGTTTGGGTCCAGATCAGGCCTGACAGAATGCCAGACATATTCTGTCAAGCCTGGTCAGGTTCCTAACTGTTTGTTACTTTCAAGTCCTATTGTTTTGGTTATTGTTTTATTATCTATCAGCGCAAGAGCAAGAGCGCAAGAGTAAGGGCCAATATCCAGTTCACAGAGGAGTTAGGGCACACCATATTTAAACAAAAATTCAGCCAAAAGTTTTTGTGTTTTTTTTCTGCTTTTTCTTACTTGAGTTCTTACTTGAGTTTAAGGGACTAGTGAACCCTTAAACTGGTTCTTCTTCCCTATCTCTCTGTCATTATCTCAGCTACAATTGTCTGACTTCCGGTGTCGTTCCTCATTAATACTTCATGGAAGATTTATATTGGCATAATTATATACAATTATAAAAAGTATGTAAAATAAAAAGTTTTTCAATATATTTCCGAGTCATCAAATCTCCTGTGTATCCACATTTTATCAAGCCTAGTTTTGAACTGAAGAACTGTTTTAACAGATACCACCTCATCTGGCAATGAATTCCAATCCTCAACTATTCGAACCGAAAATGAATTTTGACGTATTGATTTCTGACTTCGAGGTTTAAATATCTTATGACTGTGACCTCTAGTTGTAGATTCTGATATTTGGAAGAAATCTTCTATAGGAATGTCATCAAAGCCTTTAATTATCTTGAAAACTTGTATCAAATCAGCACGCCTACGTCTATATAGTAGTGTGGGTAAGTTTAATTCTTGTAGTCTTTCGCTATATGACAAATGTCTCAGAGTTGAAAGTATTCTTGTAGCTCTTCTTTGCACGTTTTCAATCATACGTATATGTTTCTTAAGCACAGGAAACCAAATCAAGTCACCATAGTCCAAGTGTGATCTCACCAATGATTTATACAGGCATAAAAAAGTACTTTTATCCATAAAAACAAAGGATCTTTTAATAAGTCCAAGTATTCTGTTGGCTTTATTCACCACGAAACTTATATGAAGATCAAATTTAAGGTTTTCTTGAAAAATAACACCAAGGTCTTTCTCATGATCAACAACTTTTATATTAACTTTATTATAATTTTTATCGGTCATTTCATAATCAATCTGGGATTGTTGTTTCCTATATGGAGAACTTTACATTTATTGGCATTAAAAAACAGTAACCATTTGGTAGTCCATCTACACAATTCATATATATCATCTTGAAGGTCTTCATAGTCTTTCAAATTATTTATTTCGGTGTTGTTGTTTTTTATTTTATCAAAATTAGCACTCCCTGGTGTAATGCTCATGCAAGTATGGGCGAAGCAAGAACATTAGATAGATAGAATATAGAGCTATAAATTCAGACTATTAAGATTTTGGGTAGTCTCTGGTTTACCGGGCGCATTCTATTCTATTTGTTGAATTGGGGTTTCTACCATATAAGAATCCAAAAAGATTGTAACAACATGGCCTTCAGGCTTCAAATGACACGAAAAGGAAGCAGGGGTGTGGGGGCGCAGCTCCCATTATTTAACATGCAGAATGTTAAGATTTAGTCTTACATCATAAACTGCGCCCGGTAAACCAGAGGTGCGCCAAGATTTTTGTGAAACAAAGTAATTAGGTGGTCGAAATTAGGCGGCGGTCGAAATATGCCTTAACTTTAGGCTAAAGCTTTTCCGCCGGTATGACACCGGAATTTCCGCCATTTCTACTGACTGTCATACAATATATATCATACTATACCTTGACTCGAGCAAATATGTCTGCACCAGCCAAGCAATTCATTTCCAGTGTTTCATTGCGTCATAGGATATGCCACCTTTGATCTCGAGATGCTTATGTCTCAACTTGGAATCAGAAATTATTCCAAGTTCAGATAGATTCCAAGATCAGAGCCAACATCCTGGTTTTGAATCAGTAAAATTAAGGCAGAGGGGAACAAGACAACTCGTCGACAGAACAATTCGTCGACACGTTTTTGAGACAACTCGTTGACAGATCGCGAGACAACTCGTCGACACTTTATGGGACAATTCGTCGACACCTTTATTCGAAATCAATTGACCAGTAAAAGATAATTGCTGCAATTTTTTAATGAGTTCAAGGTTATTTTAAGAAATTTATCTACAAAAATGGCCATTTTTCATCAAAATGAATGTGATAAAAAAGACATTAAAATGAAATAAACAAAATAACTCTCTTAAAACACGCATCGAACGCAAAGCCTTAAAAAGGAAAATTAACTGTTTAGAATCACTGGCCGTTTTAAGGTAATTCGCAGACAAAAATTGATATGCTATCTTTAAAAGTGAATAAACCTAGACTTTTAATGTCTTGATTAAGTCAACGCTTAAAGTCCCAATCAATACTTTAAGTCATGCCTGGAATCCTCCTAGAGATAGACAGACACAGAGAGAGAGAAAACAAAAATGGGATAGACCAGAGGCGTATGATACTACCTGAGGCTTACAGCTTTGGTTATATGCCCTAACTGATCTTAAGTGCGGGCAGGAACTGAAATCCCTGTCAGAAATTTGCTTTTGGTTCTAGAGTTTATCAGCAATCTGATCTCAACCTCTGTGGAAAAGCAGTTATAATAACCAGTTTGGCTCTGCAGCACATCATTATAATGTAGTTCTTGTAAAATTTGTGCCAACATTTTGAATGCTACAACATAAATTTAGACATAGATCAGACTTTACCTTTATTAAATTTTAGGATCAGTTGCATCGTCTGTCATTTTACAAATTTACATTTTTGTAAACATATACAAGTATTTAAAACTTGTCACAGCATGCAGACCAAGGCACATTTATTTGGACCAAATAAAAAGCACGGTATTTTACAAAGATCTAAATGTATGCCAATACTTAAAAGTGAAAAGGTCACTTAAATTTCTTAAGATATCAAAAAGGAAAATGTTATCTTGTCAAAGTGTTTTCTGTTTGCATTCGCACACATTAATGAATTAGATAAAAGGTAAGCCAATTGTATGTAGATAGTCCCACTAGGTAGCTATGAATGCATGCTTAAGGAATAACTTCATGCGATAAGTTCCATTTTATCATGAGACGGCCTCAGGGTTAGGCATGTACGTTATAGTAGCCACATGTCGAGCAGTATCTTAAAGCCTGATCTTCAAATGTTTCTTGAAATTAGACCTTGCTGTTAAAACATCACATTAATGCCAATCACTACTAGGAACAAGCAGCCAATGACAAACTGGCTTCAAGATCCTATGCTGTTTCAATACTGATAGCCTCAGGTAGTATCATACGCCTCTGGGATAGACTTAACCTCGTTCCTAGATCTAATCCCCACCCAAACTTGCATTAAGTGAAGCAATTATTATCCTGTCAACAACCCACTCCGATTTTCGCACATACAAATATGACACATTTCATCCCTAATATTAAGAAGCATCAAAATAGTCATATGCAGAAATGTTGCTCATTGACTGCATTCAATATACATTATACAAGTATCCCTAATTACACCTGATTACCAATTATAATTGTCAGTCACAGGTCAATTAACTTCGAACAAAAGTGTCGACGAGTTTTCTCATACAATGTCGACGAGTTGTCTCACGATCTGTCGACGAGTTGTCTCAAAAAATGTGTCCACAAACTGTTCTGTCGACGAGTTGTCTCGATTCCCGGCAGAGGATAGTGTCTTGCTCAAGAAAATAACACAGTGCAGCCAGGGAAAATAGTGAGTATGATTAGGAAATACCACAATCACAATCTCTAGACAAACCCATGGCACCACGAGGAAGAGCCACACAACAATCACGAGACATCAGGAAGGCAAACTAAGCAAATCAACCAGCTCTCTCTTCCCCATCAAGATGATTGCAAAACTAGAAGGGACATAAAGAAACGTACAACAAAACATAGAACAAAAACAGGATCCCACAATGGGAGTAACAATAAGCAACAAGTCAACAACAGTTCACTTAGGGCAGGTATGAAGCCATGACGCACTGCGCTACCGCTCCAGATCAGCTGCACAAGATATATAGTTTTTTTCCCATAGGACTAAGAGTTTTAATCTATAGATGAGATGGTTAGGGGCCCAGGTTAGGGTGCTGTGTCTGTAGTCGGGCCCAACAGGTTTTGCATGTTGGATTTTTTTACTCCTGTATTCAGTTGTATATACTGTTGAGTCCTTATCTTTGTTTATCTCCTTTTTATATCTCAATTTGTATTTCCTAGATGACACATCAATAAGTAAGGGATCTTTCATGTGAACCAAATATCTGTTTGTCTTGGTCAATATCGGTAATAAGGGTAAAGTTGGCACTGTAAAACTAGTTTATGCCCTCCAGTAGAAATATTTTACTGACCGTTCCAAGGCGGTGCTTCTTTTTTATTCTTTTTGTTATTTTTGTTTCGTGTCTGTCATGTTGTCATGTCTGTTCAGTGCAGCCCTGTGTCACTTGCTGGGAATGGAATAACCTCTTGGCTCTCTTGTATGTGAAGTTTTCTTGTGTTTTTGTCACTTTCCAATGTGGTATCCTGGGTCAGATGTGATACTTGATTGTATCGATTCCTGATCTTTGCCTTCTTCCTTACTTCATTTCCCGATTTTTTTTTCGCTCTCTCCTCTGCAAATAGTATTATCAACATTTCAATTATGAAAGATTATTAATTTTCCCAAATAATATTTTTATTGGCGAATTTATATGTGTTGGGGTATTAAAGCCGGCTGCACAACATTTCGTCTAAAACCATCTCGCCTATTACCATTTCGCTGAAAGGTCAATTTCACCGAATGACCATTTCATCTAAGTGTCAATTTGTTTAAAAGTGTTTTAGGTGTGTGTCACACCTAAAACACCTTTAAACGAATTGACACTTATTTTAACACTTACAGTTTTTAAAATATCGCACCCCCCCCCCATGTGCCAGCAAAACTTTTGCCTGTATATGTGTTACCATATTTTACACATTGTATAGAAGTGGCTTGCTGGCACAAAGGGGGGGGGGAGCTGTTCAGCAGCCCAAAAACCCAGGGCCTAAGCCCATAAAATGTCTTTTCTACCGAATAAGAAATGAATGACAATAGTGAATTTCTCTAGAACCAACCTCCTAAGATGCTTTATGTTTTGTGTGCTAGTTTAATATAAAGTACATAAAGATTAAAAGTAGAATTAGCGAGGTTGATGCATTTTTTTTCATAAGAAAAAATCTCACTGTTCATAAATGGCACATTCTCTTGCAAATGTCCTGTACTTATCTATTTGCATGCTAGGAAAATCGTTCATATTTATATTTTCGTCTGCTGACTTTCTTCAAAATTAACTTTTTTACAAATAAACTACCCAGGACCACCATCGGAGCGTCAAACTGTTTTGATCCAGATCAAAACTGACATTTTGTTGGTCTTTATCTGGGTTCAAACTGTTTGCAAAAGGCTATTGGCAGACGACAAAATTCTCCGCTGGCATGCAAAGAGTTATAACAGGTAAATACTTTAGTGTTCATTAGGTAGCTTTCAATTTGGATATACATGTATATTTATACCATAAATATCCAGTCACCTTTAATACATTTCGACATGCTATGCCCTTTAAACAAAGCAAAAGTAATATTCAAATGTTCGAGCTAGAATCAGTTTTACTTTCCAATGCTAAATGGGACACTTTCATTCCTTCAAAAGTATTTATTTCTGTTGTTGAGCTTTCATTTTTTTATTATTATTTATGATACATGTAGTCATAAATGTACAGGTAACTTCTAAATTATCTCCCCAAACTCATTTTATTACAAAACATATTTTGTTTTTAAAACAATTTCATCAATTATCGTGATTCGTTAATACTCTGCATATGATCTGTTCAATAGATATCACCATGCCTACCAAATAAATCAAGAAAACGTGCAGAAATCACTTTTTAAAGCACGTTTTATTGTCAAGAAATTTCAGACCCCTCCCCTTTCTACCCGCCATAACTCTCGAGTGCAAAGGAATTTTAAAAATATTTTGCTAGCTGGCTCTTGGCATTAGATACACTTATTGCACTGATACTACAAGCACCACACCAGAAGCTCAAAAGCAGCGTTCTGGGAATTAGAAAAATAGGCGTATAAGGCCCAAACCGTCAATGATCCTTAGACCAATGGCTTGCTTAGGCTGATAAACAGTATGGTCACTGAGCTGATATGACCTGTCAACTATAATCCAGGTAGAAGTCAGAAGCTAATCAAATTAGAGATAAGCTCCTGTAGATGTTCACAGCTTGAGTGCGACGAAGAAAATTATGAAAATGAAGGTTATTCTGCCTTATAAACCACACTCCTGCCTTCAATTTTTAACCATTACATCCACGTTTTTGTGATGGGCATGCTTGATTGAAAATCTTTATGGCACGTCATTATAATAGCATGAGCGTTTCGAGCATTTTTAACTGAATTCCGTTCAAGGTAAGTTTTATTCCATTATTTTTTATATATTTTATTACTGACTCTCAGAGTATCTTATATCTTATCACCAGAGTTAAACGTTATGAAAGATTGGGATACAGCATGGATAGCTATGGTTCCCTCATTAATTGCACGACGGTGGGTCAGGCCTCAGACTCAATGAACACAGGCTCTCTACGCACTTTAAATTCATAAAACATATCATACGTGATTGAAAGCATCCAAGCCGAACAGCAATATAAAAGCTAATCGCTGATTGGCTGAGAACTTTTCTATCAAAGGCAAATGAGACAGTGCGTCGAGTTTTTTATGTGTTTTGCACAAAAAATCGTCTCCAATCTATATTGCCTCTAAATACAATAGGCTCGTTTAAAGTTCGATCGTTATTGCACTACCTCGAATTCAACGAGTTTAGGAAGGTCAGCCTCTTACATCATAAGAACAGAGCAACAATCTAAGGGACTCTCTCAAACTAAATGATAGACTATTTCACGTTGAAATACATAGTAAATGTCGCTGCGCATTACCAAGTCCACACTCTTTGGGGCCCTCCTGAATCTTCTACAAATACGTTATATTTCTGGAAGGCTCAGGAAACAAAAAGTAAGTAAGGGTGCAAAGATCATGAATCGATACAATCAAGTACCACACCTGACCCAGGATACGAATGGGAAAGTAACAAACTCACAGTTATACATCACAAACGGAAGCCAAGAGGTCAGTCCTTTCTTAGCAGGTGACCACAAGGCACATATAAACATATGCGTACAAAGGCATAGCAAACACAAGACTGAAAAAACATTAAAGATCCACAAAAGAAGTACCGCCTTGGAATGGTCAGTAAAATATTTTACTGGAGGGCTGAAACCGGTGAAATGGTGCACCAACCTCACCCTTAGTTCAGATGTGGTTCAAGACACATAGATGTTTGGTTTGCATGAAAGACCTCTAACTTAACAATGCGTCATCTCCTAGAACATATAAATCAAGATATAAAAAGGAAATGAAGCAAAGAAAATGACTCAACAGTAAATAAAACTGAATACCAGAGCAAAAGAAATTCAACAGGTAAACCCTGGTAGGCTCGACAAACAGCCAAAGCATCAGGCCCCTACCATCTCATCAATAGATAAGTCTTTAAGCCCGAACCGTCATAGAGTCTGAAGTCCGACCCACTGGCGTGTAATTAAAGAGGAAACCAAGTTGCCAACCGTGATTGGGTTGACCACCAAGCAAGCAGTCTGTTGTAATACATTAATGTTATATCCAATCTTTTAATAATGGGAAATTATTTTAATGAACTGCACTGAAAAAATATTAGAGCCAACAATCAATTTATACTCCAAGTCACCATAAAATTCAGGTTCCAAAAGTCAATGGCGCAAGAGAGATTTAAGTCCAACTTGGAAATTAGATATCAAATCATAGTATCGTCTATAAAATTTAGAAAAGATTTTGCAAAGTTTATGATACCGATAGCCTTGTTTAAGAAGTTTCTGAGTTAACAATTTATTGCGAGTGTTGAAATCAGTAATATAGCTAGATGCTCTAGCAAAACGAATGAGTTGAGAGATATAGACTCCATAGGATGTAGAGCAAGGAACATCACCATCTAAAAATGGGAAAATTGACAATTACAAAATCAAAGTCGTCACGTTTATCATAAATCTTGGTAGAAACTATATCATTAGAAATAGACAAATGCAAGTCTAAAAATGCAGCTTCGGTATCAGAGGTATTGGCTTTATTAAGTTGGAGCTCTGAAGGGTATATTTGACTTACCATATTTTCAAAATAAACACTGTTAATGTTTAAAATACCGTCCAAATATCTGGATGTAGTGTTAAACGCATCAATAACATCAGCCTGCTTATCCCCAGAAAGAGACATCATAAAGTCCCTCTCATAACAAAACAGGAATAAATTTGCAACCAGAGGAGCACAATTAGTGCCCATAGGAATCCCAACTACTTGTCTATACAGCTTAAAATAAACCTGAAATAAAAAAAAACACGTTAACTATCCTCTCAGGAATATTAAAACAATCTAAAACATATAGTGGGTTAATTATCAAGTTGCAAACACAATTCAGTAAGTCCAGACCAAAGTTGTCTCCGCCAGAAAAACTAATTTAGCAGCAAGGGTAAGGCACGGAAACAACTCACAAACAAACTATTAAGGGAACAGCATAAACCAGTCCGCCAAATCAAATTGCATCTTGATATGATACCCACTAGCAAGTCTGATGCAGGCTAGCTCACTAGCCTACTGACCGATCTGCACCAACAAGTCCGGCACAGGCTAGCCCACTAGCCCACACTATGCACGGATGTCCTATCTGTGATCTCGATAGAGATTGAATGAAGAATGCACGAAGATGACAGATGAAGAGCCCCACACTGGATACTATCGGGCTAACATATCAAGTGTAGCCTGGAGTTCTGGTTGGGGAACAGATGAAGACCCAAGGCACAGATGAAGAACTCAAGAAGACTCAAAGATGAAGACGTCCGGGTACAGTGCACCACACCCTAGAGCCCACTAGGGGTAGTCCATGTCTGAGAAAGGTCTGGGCATAGCACGCCCGTGCGTGTTACGTCAATATAAGCCTACGGCCTAGGCTTAGGTTGTCCCTAAAGCACTTTAGAGATAACCAGCCCCTAACTCGAGCAGTCTATGGGCTCTACTTATCCACAGGGTGGATAGTACTGGCGAAATCCAGGAAGCATTCGGGTCCAAATGTGCTGTTGGTTGAAAGTGAAACGGAAGTTTCCTTTCTGCTGGTGTACTGTGACATATCATATCCGAGGCTTCCCAGTGAACCATTCGACGTCATCTGAACGTGACGATGACGTTCCCAGGTAAAACGTGTTTAAGACGTGATCGTCACCCCAAAAGCGTTACATTTTGAAAACGTCCAGAACCTTTAAATTTCATTTTCAAAACGTGCAAAAGACTAAATAAAAACGCTACATAAACACGTTTTTGTAACGTTTTGTTTAGTGTTCAATACGTTTTTGTAACTCCATACCTGCCGTGGAACATTGCAAATATGTAAGAAAGACGTTTTAAAAGTTGTAACTGTCTTTCTTTATACGTACCCTGAACGCGATGGAGACGTTTCCACTAACACGATTGAAAACGTTTCCATATAACACTAGTTCGTCACTCACAAAACATTACTAATTGAAGACGTCAAATACGTTCGCATTCAGTTTTTAAAACGTGTTGAAGACCTAGCGAAACCCTTTCACGAGGACGAGGTCGCTTTAATACCATTTGATTCGTGTTTCAGACGTGATGGCAATCCCAAAACAATGATGTCTACGTTTCGTATTCAAACTGTGTTCACAACTGCATCAAAACATTATAAATTTGCAGTGAACTCGTTTTAAAAACGTCAGCTAGTGATTCCTAACGTGACTGAGACGTTTTATTATCAAAGAAGTGTGCGTCACTCCAAAAGCATCTAGTTTTCAAATCCAGATGAAAACCTAACGAAACCCTTGCACGGGGATGTTTTTATAACGTTTTAATTCGTGTTTAAGACGTGATGGTAATCCAAAAACAATGACGTCTTTGTTTGGTGTTTAAACTGTGTTTAAAACTATATCAAAACATTATAAATCTGCAGTGAACTCGTTTTAAAAACGTGTGCTAGTGATTCCTGGACGTGACCGAGACGTTCTTTACACAAGACGTGTGCGTCACTCCAGAAGCGTTACAAATTGAAGACGTCAAACACGTTTGCATTTAGTTTTCAAAACGTTTTTGAGATGTCCTGCAGACGCAAGTTTTACTGATTAACGTCTGAAACACGTGTCTCAGACGTCTTCGTCACCTAAACATACAAAAGACGTCTTCGTCACCAAAACATATGGTTCACTGGGATGTGGTGGATGTAAGTTCGGGGCCGAGGATCGCTTGTTGCGGTCGGCCATGGCCGGTTGCTTATATAAACTCCAATCAAAACATACATCAAATTCAGGTTTTGACCAACCCTTTATGCCGTGCTCAGGCTATATTTTATTCGCTGCCGAACAACGAGTGGGGTACCAAATATCATGGGTTGACCTACAGCGCGAAGTAAACTGTCTGTGAAATCTGTAGGGCTACCTATAACGCGAGGCAAGCTCGTTTACGAATTTAATTTTCACAAAGAAGGCGTCAATTTGCCATGTCGCTTATATAAACGCAATAAGTATTAGCTTTTCAAAAAAGCTGGCGAAACTAAAACGTCCCAAAGTCAAAACGTCCTTAATTGGCAAAGAGTGCGAGCGAGCTTCACATCAGTAAACGTACTTATATGATTGTCACCCACATCTGATCACATAGAATTACTATGAATTCAGGCACTGTCTTATGACGGTCATGACAAACATGTTTTATGCCCCAAAAGGAGGCATATAGAAATCAAACTGCCTGTCCTTAGTGTCCTAAGTGTTAGAGTGTTCATATCATATCCAGAGTATATCTCCTATATTATTTTTAGAAAGGAATGCCAAAATTCGTGTCTTATGCATTTAGGGTCATGGAGCGTCACGCACCTTTACCACTGCCATCAGATCTAGAAAAATCGTGTCAGTAGCATAAATCCTAGGAATCCCAAATTTGGTTTGTAAACACATCTAGGGGGTCACAGAGTCTGTACATATACAGTTAAGCGACCTCTGTGACCTTGATTTTCTGGCATCAGTTTTAAGAAAAATGTGCTGTCTAGTGTTGTCAAATGATTTTCCATAAATGTGTCGCATGCTAGATACATTACCATAACGTACCATGCATAGGCCGGGTGCTTTCAAAATATCAAGCAACATCCTCGCTTGAAGCATGTGTTAAATGGTAACAAATCACAGTTGAGATGTTAATAATCAGAGCTTAGAATAAATCTACATGTACAAGCTCTAGAAGTTCAAAATGGAAGCATGCAGTGGGCAAGAATACATACAACGATAGGGCTAAACGACCGCCAGCTTTTTTGAAAAGCTAATACTTGTAGGTTCATTACATTCACGCAAAATACACGGTACATGGCTCCCTAATGAGCTCCACATGGGAAACACCCCTTCCCCCAATGAGCTCCACAATGGAGACAAATGAGCTCCCTTAGGGAGACACCCCCACAAATACACATACACGCCTACAATAAGTGATTCTCTCGGAGATGTCGTCGGCAATGCGGTGTCTGGGTGGGCCTGACTATGCTGGGCGATTTCTTCCTCCTCAACCTCCTTGTCGACGAGATAGATCAACTTGCTGCTCCCAAACGACGGTGGCTACAGTGGCTCAATGAAAATGCTTATCACCAGTCGGAATTGACATGGAGATATTGCAATTACTTTTAGATGTCCTCTCAAAAACAAACAACTTCCAAAACGTTTTCTATATTTCAGGCTGAAATTAGCCGCAAAACACAGGGAAAAGGCGCGGCCACAGTGCTAGAATCAACTTTAAAACACATATGAAACGTACAGAAATTGGACCGCAGTGAGTGTTCAATTCTTAAGTTATTTATGAAGACCTCTGCATGTCCAAAACGAATTCGAATAGACTTAATACTGGTCAGATCATTTTCAAATTGTCACCAAATATACTAAAACAATAAAGCTATGTCCGCCTGGCGTTTATGTCTGCCAGTTCTTAGTGTATAAACGCATTTCATCCAAATTTTTACATTACAAACTGTTATCATTTAGAAACGTAATGCACTGAAACGAAATGAATTTGATAACCAGTAGAGCCGCTGACAACTCAGAGAACACGAGTACCCTTAAAATCAAAAGTCACAACATCAATAGCTTGTGTGTCCATCATAATTCCGAACCGTTCAAGCACATTAAAACATCACTGAGCAAACTCTCTAGTAAAATGTTATGCATGTTAGCTGTATGCATTGCTTTTACAATCACAACCATCAATCTGTAACATACTCTGACGTCACAAAAACATCGTTCAAGAGCGTGCGTGAAGACACTCAGAAAATTCATTGTTGGTCCAGCATTTTGATAATCAACAGAGTCGGTCGAATTAGAATTTCTTTTTCGTCATCACAAGCATTTTAACATTATTTAAGACTTTCAGCATTAAAACAATTGATACTGGAAGTTCACGTGTGTGTTTTTCAGTAAGGGGTGGGGAATACAACACCGATTTAGTGAACATGTGATGGCTACATCAGCCATGTTTTTTTTTATTTTTATCTTTTGTGTAATCGTTGCCATACACAAACATAACAAATTGAAACAAAAACGGTGTCAAAATGATGTTAGTTTAAGGAGAACCGGAGGTTCTTAAATTGTTATTTATTTAATTCAAAGGGAGGTAATTTCAGTTAACTTCGTAAATCAACGGTTTTGAAGTGCAATGTCGCTCGTTTATTAAGCACATTTCGAATTTTTAGATGTGTTTTCATCGTTTGAACCTCCTGAATGCCATTTAACGTAAAATTTGTTACGTTTTGATGATCAACTTGCTGATGATAATGGAATGAGCTGCTTCCAATTTAGGTTCAATAACTCTTCCAGTTAAGAAGATAAAATCAAATAATTGCCAATTTTGTGTGGCGGACGTTTGATAAACATTTTGGTTTATTTTTTGCTGAGACATCTTAATTGGATCAAAAGATGCAGTACCATGAAAATCGGACGTATCTTTTTTGTTTGAGTATATAACGACATGTGTGTAATAAAGTTAAAATATATTGGTTCAACTTAAGCTTGTTTTAAGTGTCAAACAGTCTGGATCCCGATAAGGCCTGGTCAGAATGTGGGGTCTGATCTGGGTCCAAACTGGAAAGGGTTATCAGCAGGTGACAATGTTATGTTAATCTTTAACGCAAAGTTAAATATATCAGTTCAACTTCAGCTTATCATAACCTTTGAAGTATCGAACAGTCTGGACCAGAACCCCGTGGAAAAAGCACAAGTTATATGCGTTTCTTTATGGAGTAAGCAATTGGACCCCCATCCCCCTGGAAAAAAGTAGGACACCTTACCCCCTGGAAAAAATGTTAGACCCCCTCTTGAACCTTAAAGAATATTATTTTTCTTTGAAATAAACCATTGGACGTCTGTAAAATAAGCTGGGGACTGACAAACAAACACTAAAAACGTTGTCAGAGATTTTTTATATGGCAGATGGACCTGGACCCCCCATCCCCAATCCCCTGACGAAAATTCCTGGATCCGCGCATGTATTGATACAAATCTTGAGATAGTGTTGCTTTACCTATGCTGGAATTCCATTATGCATTCTGATTTAATTGCTGGGAACTTTTCTTGAAAAGGATAGCTTTTTATGACAGGCTGCATATTGTACCACAGGTGTTGAGTGTCAAACTTTGAGGTGTGATATGTCAATTTAGATTCAAAATAGCCATTTATCTACCTAGTGCTTGATAATATCTCGGTGTATATGGAATTTAAAGATCAACTGAAAAGGTTAAAAAAAGTTTTTAACCAAACATTTCAGATAATAGAAGTTATTGTAAGAAAGAGATAGCTGAAAACCGCATCTAAAAACTCCCATTCATTCAAAAGTTATGTCTATTTGAATTTCTGACTGGAAATTTTTCCCCAAAACAGACTTGAGAGAAGAGAGAGAGCTGGTTGCTTTACTAAATTTGTCTTCCTGGTGTCTCGTGATGGTTGAGCGGCTCTTCCTCGCGGTGCCACGGGGTTGTCTGCAGTTTGTGATTGTGGTATTTCCTGATCATACTCACTTACTATTTTTGAAAAACTCAAAATTGATTCTATACAACAATGCATCATTCTTTGATGTCATGTGAGGTTTGAAATTTTTCAATGAATTTAAATATGTGCAAATGCAAAGAATTTGTCAAACTTTAGTATGCTTTCCTGCGACACAACGAAGATTGATCTCGTATAAATGGTTTTTTGTATGTTAAATTTTATTTAATTAAAATTTTATGCTTAAATATCAAATTTAAATAAGAATTTAAATTTTCTTTTACCATGCATTTCTTATTCTAAATGATACAAAAATAAGTCATTCCAGTTTTTATGTTAACTTATTTTGAAACATTAAAAAGATAATCCAAAAACATGTTGTCTGAAAGGAAAAAAATACATTTTTAAATTTCAAAACAAAAATTTAAGATTCAATTTCTCGCTTATCAACTGAAATTTACCAAAAATCATTTAATCGGACAAAATGTAATTTAGGCAAGTCAAATATTGGCATTTTCAAACTGCAGATGTACTTTTCAAATACACAGATTGAGAAATTTGAAGTTAAAAGTAAGTAATGGTGCAAAGATCAGGAATCGATACAATCAAGTACCACACCTGACCCAGGATAAATCCTCATATGACATCATAGAATGGTGCATTGTTGGATAGAATCTAATTTTAGTTTTCCAAGTCTGTTTTGGAAAACCAAAACCAAGTCTGAAATATAAATAGGCATAACTTTTTTGATAATTTGAAATTTTTGATGCAGTTTTCAGCATTTTGTTATACGCTATAGGTTGTTTCATTTCAATTCATTTCTGAAACCTTTTCATATGATCTTTAAAGTTTGTTGTATTTTTCTTAAAGCTCCTAAGACATTAGAGATCACGTCTAAATGATCGCAAACCGATGGTAGTTCACCCCACCCACACCCGAGTTTTTTTTCAATAATTTGTGAAAAAATCGCTGCTATTATAATCAAAATCATCATGGAGGGACAAAAAACAATGATTTTCCTTCGAAATACGTGCAGACTGATGCAGAAATTGGAGAATTTGAATAAATACTGCCTGTTTTTCATTTTCCCATTACCTGCAAGGTAAAAACTCACTGGCCAATTCACCGCGGTACCTGTGTCGCTAAGGCTGTGGTGCCACGGCAGTCCCGAGAATTGCATTTATTTTTATTTTGAATAAAATAAAAAGTTAAAAAATGTGAATGCAAAATTCAAATTTATGGTAAAATTAAAGTTCACGTTTTTTTTCAATACTTTAGAGGAGACCAAACTAACCGTTCCAAGGCAGTATTTCTTTTGTGGGTCTTTTATGTTTTTTCTGCCTTGTTTTTGCTATGCCTTTGAGCGAGTCTGTTTATATGTGCTTTAAGGTTAGTTGTCTGTCTTGCCTTCCTGAATAGCATAGAGAAAAGCCCAAACAGTGTAACTGCCACAACTGAGGTAATTTTCACTACAAGTAATGGCAACACCGAGACTCACCTGACCCAGGGGCCTTGTGCCTCAGATCACAGCTTCCCTTGTGATATAAATCTTAGTATCAACCCACATACTTACCTCTTTTACTACCTGCGGCATGTCCAGCGATTACCATTGTCGATTCCTATTCGCTCAAAGTGCAGGAGCCATCGATTATCCTTTTGCTGATGAGTGGTATTGAACCAAACCCTGAACTGCAGACACCAAGATACCCTTGTGGGGTTTGCTCCAGAGCAGTGAGAGATATGGGGCAACGGGCGCTAGCTTGCGATGAGTGTGATAAATGGTGCCATATGTCCTGTCTGTCTATGACTACCCCTGAGTTTGACATGTACTCAGATAGTGACCTACCCTGGTACTGTCCTTCCTGCAGCTCCCTCAATAGATCTACAGTGATGTATGATTTACCGGTTGCAGATGTTGATAACCAGACTCACAGGTCATATACACAACACTCATCAGTTAACTCAAGTGGAATCATCAACAGCTCCCTAAGCGAGTCCTCAAGAGACCATTCTTCATTCCACCCCCTACCTAGTGACCATGATAGCTCATTCTCTTCGATCGGAAGCCCAACTATTGCTTCCTCACCCAAGCCAATAGGTTCATCCCAGAAACCTTCACGCAAGAGTAAGGCATTGCGCTTCCTTTGTATTAACTTTCAGCGTGCTAGGGAGAAAGGCAAAAACATTGCAGCACTTGTGGAAACTGTATGTCCAGATGTTATCCTCGGCACAGAGACATGGCTTAGCCCAGAGGTGTGTTCAAGTAAGTATTTGACAAGAGCCTTGGCTAAGATGTTCATCGCAATGACAGGCCTGACAACCCACATGGAGGTGTGCTAATTGCGGCTAAGAAAGACCTCAAGCTTCACGATGTGAAATGCAGCAAAGAAGCAGAGCTTATAAGTCGAACCATTACAGTTTCCAAGAAAAATATGGTAATCTCATCTTTCTACAGACCGCCCTCAAATACAGATGAATCCTATCAGACCAAGGTACATGAAGAACTTCAACAACTCTGATCAGCTAGTAAGAAGTCTGTCTTCATTCTGGGTGGTGACTTCAATGTCCCCGACATATCATGGAAGGAGAACTCCATCACTAGCAGCAAGCACTATCCTAGAAGAGTCAGCCAAACTTTCTTGGATGTAGCATCTGACCTGGGTCTCGAGCAGATGGTAGATTTTCCAACCCGCGGTGAAAATACTCTCGATCTCATCTTCACATCTCATTCAAGCTTCCAAGAGAGATGTAAGCCACTACCACCAATATCTGATAAGAGTGATCATGACATTGTTCTTTTTGATACATCCCACCAACCGATCAGAGCCAGACCCAAGCGACGGACAATCTTATTGTGGAAGAAGGCTGATACTGAAGGGATCCAGAAAGCATTTATCAGTTATAGCGACAGGTTCTTCTCTACAACCTTCTACGCCGTCAACAGCATGTGGGAAGACATCAAGACCACCATTGACCAAGTAATAAAGGACCGTGTACCAACAAAACGCACAGCAGATAGACATACACAACAACGACGATACATGGACAGGCTATCAATGCTTTTCAAGATCCAGAATGGACTAGTTGATATCAGCCCCGAATTTGTACAGCCCGTAGACAGCCGCACTAGAGGATCACAGCGCATACGACAGCTGGAGGCCAACAAGGACGTATACAGATACTCCTTCTATCCGCGGACAATCAGCGACTGGAACCGGCTGCATATATTAGTCACCAACAGCCAGACCATCCTGTGACTCAGGGAAGCCCTAGCCTGCCTGCCTAACACACTCCATCTTCACTAGATCCACTGAAGCTGTACATAGTTTTAACCGGGGACGTTGGGGAATTTAACCTGTTTTTATCATGCGTGGCAGTTTTTACACAGGGTAAACTACAATCTCCCAAGAAGATTTATACCCTTACAATGGAAGAAGAAGAAGAATCTGAATCTGAATCTGAATCAGAATCTGAATCTGCCAGGTACTCCAAACACCTCTAGTGAGTATTACATGGAGTGCGGAAATAAAATCAAAAACAATTTTTATTCACATGTTTTTAGAATTTTGTTATTTTCTGGTTTTTGAGCTGAGAAATCAACATGACTGTGTAGAAGAACAAGAGGAAGGCATCATGAATGGTGTTTATATAATGGGTAATGAAAATGTTTAATGAGGTTGAAATTGATGAGTATGAGGATGATGAGTTTTTATCAGTTTTTTTAAAAGAGTTTTGAGGAGCCCTGCTCGGAATGATCCGAGGTCAGGACTATTACAAAGGTCAGGTGGGAGATTGTTCCAAACTTTAGCAGTTCTGGGAAAAAAATTAGTATCTATGAATGTTTATCCTAGATCGAGGAAATGTATATCTGGATCTCATGGATGGCTGAATATTGCCTGGAAATGGAATATTAATTAAGTGATGCTTGATTTTATAAAACATAGTGAGAGATGAAATTTGTCTGCGTTTCTCAAGTGTTGGAAGGTTAAGCTTAGATAACATATTACTTACACTACTAGTGAAGCTATAATCATTAAATATGTATCTTATGGCCCTGTGTTGGATCATTTCAATTTTGTTTATGTATTTTTTTTCTGCCAGGGGCCCCATACAGAGGCCGCATATTCAACTAAGGGACGGACGTATGTCTTGTATGCTGACTCTTTTAGTTTAGGGTTATTGGTCTGGAAGAGGAAGAAGAAGAAGAAGAAGAAGAAGAAGAAGAAGAAGAAGAAGAAGAAGAAGAAGAAGAAGAAGAAGAAGAAGAAGAAGAAGAAGACACTGCTGGGAAAGGGCTGACCTCTTGGCTCTCGTTTGTGGTGTCTACTGTGAGTTTGTCACTTTTCCATTGGTATCCTGGGTCAGGTGTGGTACTTGATTGTATCGATTCCTGATCTTTGCACCCTTACTTACTTTGATCGAGTGACCCGTTAATTAGACCAGCGGTATACACCGAAAGGTGGTGCGCCTATATACGGGCGCCTCTATACTGGCGGAATATGCTGAACCCGTCATGAGAAATATCAACGCTTTAAAAAAAATGCCCTCCACTGTGATTAATTTTATTCGTATCAAGCATTTAACCAACTAATTTATTTTCTCAGTTTGGAACCAGTCAAACAGGTTACCTTCCTCCATCTTAACGTGAGGAAAGAGACTGACGCAAACACCCTGAATTTTCATCTTTCATTCCATTTAATTGCCTCATCTTTCGAGCAAAATGTCAGGCCTCGATAAAGCGGACCTTGTACAAAAAGCCAAACTTGGCGAAGAGGCGGAGAGATACGATGACATGGCTAGTGCTATGAAACAAGTAGTCATGCAGGGTGCAGTTTTGTCAAACGAGGAAAGAAATTTGTTGTCAGTTGCTTACAAAAACGTGGTATGCATTCTTGAATTATCTTTTAGCTAATAAGGTTGTCTTATTGGTCTTGATTGTATCAAAATAGTAGCAACTTTCTGCTTTTGAGAGGCCTCCTCATTGGCTTGTCAAATATGTTCTTTGTGAAGCGCTAGGCCTACCAAGATTTATCGAAAGGTTTGGGAAATCTCAGTCTATGGGCGGGTGCGATTTACGACTTCTAGAAGCGGTAGACTGTTTTCGAGAAGATGCCAAATCACGTGACAAGCTGTTCGGAAGATTCACCATATCTACATTAATTGCTGGTTCCCACTTTACAGGTGGTCAGTAGTGGAAAAACAGGTAACCAGTACCCCCCCCCCCCCCCCCAATACCTGGAAATGGGGGGGTTCTTGTTACCTGTATTTACATTACTGACCACCTGGAGACAGGGAACCAGCAATTAATGTAGATATGGTGAATCTTCCGAACAGCTTCAAAAAGAAATCAAACCCGCTAATTAAACAGTTTAAACGTTTTGTTACAACATTCAGAACGTCACTTTATCTACGCAGTTTCGTACTTCGAGTTTTGTTTTTTGGGGCAAAATTATGTCATATTCAATGCAATAATCTTTCTTTAGATTATTGCGCATTTAATTTGTTGTCATTTACAATAATTTAGTTAGAAATCGCAAAACCATTTATACGTAAATTTTAATGCCAAGAATTTCTATCTCGCGTTGCAAGTGTGTGATCACGTGACCACTTCTATCTTCCAGTTTCTGCTCAAAATTCGGAAGAGTCAGAAGAACTTCTAAAAGCAGAAGAGTCCCGTTCGATTTGTCGGAAGCAGAAGAAAAAAGTCTCTTCTAATTTCAGAAGACGAAAATCAAACAGAATTTACGATCTTCTACTTCTAGAACACATCTTCTGGCTTAAATGGCACCCGCCAATTATGAAACGTCTCGGGACCAGCGGTCCTGTCCGGCAGAGTTACCTATGGTCAGACAAGAATTGCCTGGTCACAGGACCAACTGTCTGACGTGAAATTTGCATCGAATAGTTGCTGTTTCGGCCAAATATATCCTTTGAGAAATACTCTGTTTTAATTGACCAATCAAAAAGCAGTATTGGAAAACTGTACCGGCAATTGATTTACTATTTACTGCACTGTCACGGATATTGTGTGCGCAAAGCGAGAACCAGCACTAGTGTAATAGGTATTCGCGACTTGTAGAAGTTTGACCGTTGTCATTTCTTTTATTTGCTTGACATTTAATTTGTAGGCAATGCATTCTTTCAAAACATTGTCTGTCATGATAACCGCTTGTTAAAATACGTTGGTGGTGCAAACCTGGATTAAAATGTCCCACTTTTTGACCTAAAACGGAGGAAGAAAAGCTGGAAGAAAGTGCTGGTAAAAAGAAAGTAAGATGGCAAAATCAGCCGTAGGTCAACAAGTGTGAGAGAGCTCTTTGTGAAGATTGAAAAACGGCCAGATCATGGCTGGTTTTGCTGTACAGTGGAAGTGCTGTTATTTCTTGCTGGCCATGGGGTAGATAAAATAGTTACAAGTATTGTCTTTCAAAAAAGATCGTAATTTTATTAAAGATTTCAACGCCACAAACAAAGCTCTTCAGTTAGTACGATGTCTTAGCACACAAATGCATTCAATTGACACTAGTCACATTCTGATATGGGTCATTGTTTCTCATAAGGCGTAATGAGTGTTTCAGGATGTCTCTTAATTTCTTTTCAACTTTTCTTAATTGGGAAAAATAGGCACCTTTCATTGGGAAAAGGGTGGCTATTTTCAGTTGGGAATGGGAGGGCAATTCGGCCCATTGACAAAGGCAGAAAATACCCATCAAAAAGTAAGTATAATGATTATGGACTGTCTGATCACTTATCTGGGCCTGTAAGTCTTTATTTATATTACAATGATCATGTTAATTTTAAATAATTGTTCTTCTTTTGTCGTTTTCTCCCTTATGGTGTCAGTCTGGTGAAATTGAGGTCGGTCAGGCAGATTTGTCCAGTCCACCAGACCTACTGTCCTGTAAAGTCTGGGAAACTTTCGTAAACTCTGAAATCCCTGATCAAAATTATGCAAATTCAGGCCACTTCAATGTGCTACACAGATAGAGGAAATATTTTTATAGACATACTGTATATAGCGGCATTAGCGGGTACTAATAAGATTCATAAACTATAAATAGATTTGCTATAAAAAAAGTAAGAAAGAGAGCAAAGATCAGGAATCAATACAACCAAGTACCACACCTGACTCAGTCCATTTACTTATATATATGACTTATCATAAAATGAAACAACCGTCCATGCTGTATTATTTTAGATCTGTTCCCCTAGTTACCAGTATAAACAAACCTGGAAGTGAAACTGATCTATTTTTAGAACAAAAAAGCAGCTCCTTTAAATTTTAATTTATGAGGTAATTCTAAGGGGAAAATCTTTGGGTCCGCCAGGATTCGAAAAAGAACTCCTGCGTGACAGTCGACCACTCTAACCATGACACTAAAGCGAGGCTGTTAGGAATGGCACCTTCACTACACTCTTTCCCCATTTATTTCCTGAGAGCAGGGCATAAACCACAACCGAGTATAGCCCGCTACCACTCCCAGAGGCCAACTCAGGCGCTACTGAATTACCGCTGCCACCACTTAAGTAATTCCAAGGGGAAAT
Source organism: Loripinus fragilis (assembly GCA_964019695.1). NCBI lineage: Eukaryota > Metazoa > Mollusca > Bivalvia > Lucinida > Lucinidae > Loripinus > Loripinus fragilis. Next base: position 57,159,144 of record OZ026527.1, on the reverse strand, counting down.
CTTTTGGGTCTGCCAGGATTTGAACCCAGAACTCCTGCATGACAGTCGATCACTCAAACCATGTCGCTAAAGAGTTAACCCAACAGTGAGGCTTTTAGGAATGACACTGTCACTACATTTATTTCAGTTCTTATTTCAAGTCTATGTGTTGGCATATTTATAGAAACAATTTTAGTGTTAGCGTCTACGTCGTAATAATATCTTAATACGCAAAGAAAATCGTTGGTACGCAAAATAGACAAGTAGCTTGTGTCCATGGGTTGCAAGTTCAAAAGCAGTCGACTTTCAGCGAAATTAAGCCAGCTCAACAGTAAAAAGAGTTAAAACCCTTGAAGATCGGTCTTTTGTACTTTGCAAGGCTTCAAAATCACAAAGAGGCTGCTATAAATAGTATTTCGTTGTGGTTTTCCGAGATCCGTTGTTCATAGCAACACTTGAAATCAGAACGAGGCTCTGCTATAAATAAAGATTTACGGTTTTCCCAAAATCTATTTGCTGGGTAAAAAATGGTGTCTGCCTCGAGGATCACGCTAGAAACTTAATGAAGATATTTCTAGAGCCAAAACTATCACCATTCGATGCATTGTCTGTTCAAAAATGCATTCACAGACTGGTTCGGCGATTTCCAAGAGGCACATATCAACTAACCTTAGGGAGAATTTACAATCTAGAGTGTCATGGACGCCAAGCAGACTTTTTATAAGCAAGAAGTTTAATAGTCAATGACTTCATCGCTGTTTTTGTTTTTATTAGTGATCGTCAGTCACTCGGTGTCAACTGAAAATATTTGATAGTTTTATGTAAATAAACAAATAAAAATTGTCAGTTGGAAAACTTTCTGAGACTCAGTAAAACTTGCATGGGACTCAACTTTTGTTGATGCCCTGGGTCCGAGGTACACAGTAAAAACCAAGCCTAAATCTAACACTGAATTTGATGAGAATTCGCTATAAGAATAAGCTTAAAATATTACTGTTATTAGATATTTTATCTACAACAATAGAAAATATCAAACAAACATCCCACGTGCTGTGTTTTGCCTTGTCCACCAATAAGTATAGTCTGCTTCAACCAATAGCAAAATGAAATGTGTGTGCATCATGCGTGTGTAAAAATTTGAGTACTGCAGATGAAAATTTTTATAGGAAACAGACTCTCACGGCCTGACAAAGTAAATCATTTACCGTTCGAGGGAGGGCAGTGGCTTAGTGGCAGAGTGCTTGACTTGAGACCGAAAGGCCGTGGGTTCGTGCCTAACTGGTGTCACTGCGTTGTGTCCTTGAGCAAGAACATTAATCCTTGCGTAGTACTGGTTCAATCCAGGAAGACCCGTCCCTTTATAACTGAAAGATTGTTGATGGGACGTAAAGAATCAAATCAAACAAACAAACACTTCTGTTCGAATCCAAGAACTAAAATAACCCTATCCCATTCCCAGCGTTTTACTTAGAACATGCAACCTCTTAATCACGAGAAACATGTAATTTGTGTTCACTTCCGGTTTCAGAATATTTGTTTCACTTTTTGGTAGGCATGGTCGTCAAAAAAACATGTGACTGATGAAGTGATGATGTCACTGTACTCTACTGTATATTTTTAGTACATCTATAAATGCATAGAAAAATTGAGGGAGCGCAGTTGCTCAGTGGTTGAGTGCTTGATTTGAGACAGAGAGGCTGCAGGTTCGTGCCTCACCAGCGTCACTGTGTTGTGTCCTTGAGCAAGACACATTAATCCTAGCTTAGTACTGGTTCAACTCGGGACATAACTGAAAGATTGTTGATTAGAAGTAAAGAATCGAATCATAGAAATAGAAAAATTGTTCCAGATATATATATATATCATGGCTTCTTGTGTTTTCGTCGATGTAAGAAAAGGCTGGCGCATACTGCTATGACTAAAACATATTTTGTCTGTTTTGCTTTTCTATCATTTTCTGGCATACATACCTTAATACAAAACACAAATTAACTTCATTTGTTTACCATTGCAACAAAGTGTCAAAGCCAGTCTCAAAATGGAGGTCACTCGCATGTGTAATTGTGGACTACGTCATCAGTTTTTGTCGATCATTCATACTGTCAGTCAAAAATAAGGCACCTTAAGTGTTTTTCAGCTATTCAAACAACTTGAAATTGTAGAAACTAGAACAACGAATGTAATAAAATATATTTACAGTCTGGTAATTATGTGTTTCATTCATTATTGTTTATCTGCACCTCACCCCTCTGTACAATCAAGACAGAAGAAACTGCCACCCAATTTTAGTACCCAATGAAACAATTATTAATAACTCTTGTTAAATAAAACAACCCAATAAAGAAAACAAAATGTTTACTGCCCTCAGTATGTTACTTGATGTGTCTCCAATTTATCTAGTGGCTCAGTGGTAGAGTGCTTGACTCGAGACTGAAGGGCCGCGGGTTCGAGCCTCACCAGTGTCACTGCGTTGTGGTCCTTGAGCAAGACACATTTATCCTAGCTTAGTACTGGTTCAACCCAGGAAGACCCGTCCCTATACAACTGAAAGATTGTTGATGGTACGTAAAGAATCAAATAAATAAAAAAAAAAATCTAGGTAACCCCTTTGACTGTAAAGAGCAGGAAATCCAATATGATTCTTATACATGCATCTTTGAAAATAACAACTCATGACTTTTAGGACATAAGAACCACATAAACATGTTGCTTAATTTTTTTCGACGATATAAAACGGAAAATTCCCATCACATGACCAGGTGACCTACTTTGTCAGTGGTCATTGGAGCATGTGAAACACCTTAGGATTGCATTATCAATGATTACTCATACAAACTTTCTACTGCTATGTTTTGCCTCCAAAGTCATATTAGAGGTTAAGTTTGCATTTAAAGTTGAGAAAAGTATTCAATTATCAGTCATAAACTTTTTCACAAAAATTCTTTCAGGAATACCATCTGAGTTTCAGATTGGATCCAGATCAAACTGAAATTTTGTCAGGCCTGGTCTGGGTCTAATTGGCTGTTTGCAAAGGTTATGAGCAGATTACACAAAGAGGTAAAGAGTTAAGTGACATCAGTATCAGTCTTGAACATGTTGGTACCATTCATAGTCTTAACTCTTGCATGCTGGGTAACTTTTCATTATTCTGTTGTCATCTGCTGACGTTTTTTTTTTCAAAATTAACTTTTTTTCAAATTCTTTAAGGAACACTATCAGATATATCAAAGTGTCGATCAGTTTGGACCCAGATCAGGACCCACAGAATTTCGGTCCTGATTTGGTTCCAAACCGTTTGCCAAGGTTATCAGCAGAAGGCAAAATTCACCGCTGGAAAGAGTGTAAAAAATCATTTTTTCTACTTGCAGGTGGGTGCCAGACGTTCATCATGGCGGGTCATATCCAGCATTGAGCAGAAGAATGAAAGTAACGAAAAGAAGAGGGATCAAGTTAAACAATATCGAGAGAAGATTGAGACTGAGCTCACCGACATATGCACTCAAGTTCTAGAACTTCTCGATAATCACTTGCTAAAAAACCTCAAAGATGATAAAGAAAAATTGAATGTCGAAAGCAAGGTGTTCTACTTGAAGATGAAGGGCGATTACCATCGTTACCTTGCTGAAGTCTCGGCGGGAGAAGCAAGGCAGAAGGTCATCGAAAGTTCCGAGGCTGCATACCAAGACGCTTCTACCCAAGCCAATAACTTGGAGTCAACCCATCCAATTAGGTTAGGATTAGCGCTGAATTTCTCCGTTTTCTACTACGAGATCAAGAATCAGCCAGATGAAGCCTGCAAGTTAGCAAAATGTTCTTTTGATGATGCAATCGCTGAATTAGACAATTTAAAAGAGGAGTCTTACAAGGATAGCACGCTGATCATGCAGCTTCTGCGAGATAACCTCACGCTGTGGACCTCCGATGCCCAGGCAGAGAACGAGGAACAAACCGCCGATGATTAAGCTAGGAAAGCTGTCATTAATGGAGATAACACTCTTTATAATACGAAGAAGAACATAAAATGTTACTCAAAATTTCATAGTAGAGATACATTTTCTTACCACTTTAATTTTTGGAACCAGCTTATGAGGTCTCGGTACTTATTGCATATGGAAGCCACAGGGGACAAAAATTCCACTTGTCCGCTCATAATTACGAGTGAAATCTAGAAAGGAGGAGTGATTCTTCCAAAAGCACTCGTCCTGTAGGACGAGTGCTTTGAGAAGAATTACTCAAGGAAGTCATTATTCCCATATGTTCTTTATTGCATACACTTTTAAAGGCCAAGTGCATGGGTTTGCACGACGAGTGAAAATTGTAAGTCACTCACTCCTGCAGGACAAGTGCAATATTGAAATAGTTTTGTCCCCTGAAACATAAATGACTCAGCGAGCCTGGGTTTACCTCAGTCTTTGTATACTCAATGTTTAGTAGAAGGTGAGGGTTAAGACTATTAACTAGACTAATAACTTGAGAAATGCCATTACATTGGTCTCACATGGGATAGGCGGCAATCAAAAATTTTAATACTATCCTCTAATGTTGATCAAAAATCGTTAGAAATCGAGTTTTTTATTGCCATTTGTCTCCCAACTGGTGACAAATGGCAATCAAAAACACTGTTTCTAGTGATTTTTGATCAGCTTTCGTCTATTGTAAAGAGTATTTTTGACTGCCGCCTATCCGGTGTGGGTCTAGATAAGCAAAAAATTGGCTGAAAATGATGAATATTTTCTTATCCGTCCGTTTTAACATAATTGAGCCGAGTCATGTGATTTCCAACAATGTGGCATTTTGACAAGTGTAGATGAGCCTGTGCAGCCTCCTTTTAAGCTAAGAAACTTCAAATGATGTTTGGTCAGTAGCTCAATATTCATAGAATATTCAAGCGACTAGCAAAGGCTCTGATCATACTCCATAACGCCTTTGAAATATCATGTCTTATCATATTATGGAAAATGGAGCATTTGCCTAATGCTCCTTTGAGCAAATGCTCCATTTTCCTTAATATTCTTAAAGGCATTCAAACCTTTACATAATTTTTTCTTGATTTTTTTCAATGTTGTCTAAAAATAGAAATGATGTCATGATCTAAATATAGCCTATGGAATAAGCAATAAGTACCCTTATCACATGGTTGGTCTATTTTGTTCTCCCATTGATTTGTGCTCTGTCATGAGAAATGGTATGTCCAGGAGTTGTTGAATAGAGCCACGACGTGATTTCCAACAATGTGGCATTTTGACAAGTGTAGACTCAGACGAGCCTGTGCAGCCCCTGTTAAGCTTAGAAACTCCAAATGATGTTTTGTGAGTAGCTTAACAGTCATAAAATATTTAAGTGACTAGCAACAGCTCTGATCAGTCGGCGCATATGTGCAGGCTGGTCTGAGCCTTTGCTGGTGGCACATACCACATTGTTGGACATCTTATGTCACAGCTCAATTTTAAACTAACTATTTGTATCCATCAAATCAGTTTTTCTACATCCCAGTTTAACTCATTATTTGAACAAGCTCACAAGAAAATGGTACTTTTAGATCACTAATGTGTGTAGAGTGCATTTATTTTCTTATTTCTCAAACAAAACACGTTTTTCTTTAGGTGCTGTAAAAAGAGCCGTCTAAATGAGATGATTCTTTGGTGCACCCAAATCACATGCTAAAACAGATGGATAAAAATGTACTGTACGCTAAATAGATAATTATCTGGACTCATGTCAATTTTGACCAGAACCTTTATCTATTTCCAAATTTTGTACCAAAATCTCATCTTGATTGTTTTACCACTTTATTTAAGATGCCAACTGATCAGGTCCATGCAATGCTATACATGCGCAGATCCAGAGGGGGGTACAGACCTCGACTGAAAAATCACAAATCTGTAGGGGTTTCTTAACAATACTGGTCCGGATCCCCTGAAAAATACAAAGCTACCAAGCCAGCATTCAATGTTGGGCCATTATTGGCCAACCAGTGAAATGCCATTTCAGTGGCATTTCGCTGGTGGGCCGATGATGGTCCACTTTATCTGGTATTTGGGTCCTCTCTCCCCTCATCAACTGAAAAAAAAAAGAGTTCTGACAAAACTTTCTGAATCTGCGCATGCAATATCTGGAATCAATAATTTAAACAGAGGCCTCCATATCAGTGCATTTTTTCCCTTTTCTCATCCTTTCTCTACAAAAACATGTTGTGGGAACTTAAAAGTACTATCTCAATGAGATGGTTCTTTTGAGCACCCGAAACATGATAAGAAAATGATTACAATTTTACACATATAAAGTTACTTATCTTGAACTTTCAAATGGCTTTAACACTTGTCTCTATGGCTAGGAGGAACAAACTACAGGGTTCCCACAGAAGTTCAAAAACACAATTCCATAATTTTCCATGATCAATAATGTAATTTTAATGCACAGCCTCCAACCTCCCCTTTTAGCAACATCGTCACTACTCTGAGCATAAATGCCGAACGCAGCAACAACAGCATGCTTCATGCATTTTGAAATAATTAAAACTTGAAACCACCAGTAGCCAGAAAACTAGCTGTCGGACACATGTCCGACAGCTAGTTTTCTGGCTACTGGTGGTTTCGTCAAATTATTTAACAAAATTTCATGATTTTTCCATGATTATTCAGGTTTTTTCAAATTCCATGATTTTTCCATGCATGGAACTTTTGAGTGATTTTCCAGGTTTTCCATGATTTCCAGAGCTTGTGGGAACCCTGCTTTTACGGTTGCCATGGTAACAAAACTGAAGACTACATTTCTCATGATAGCCAATGATTTAATGTTACTGTAAAAGGATACATGTTCTTGCGGGTATGCTTATAAGTGTTGCTATATAAAATACATACATGTTCTGACGTCATGGTTTATATATATACTGGCTAGATGTGAAGCCTTTCCCTTGATAATATGAAAAATGGATCATTCTAAATTTAAGAAAACAAAATTTGAAAATGGCAGAAAAAAGAAGTCTGTTCATCAGTGCTCCAGATAATTTTTAACTACCATCAGTACGATACTGATCCAAACGGAATGTACAACTTATTGTCCTAAAGGAGCAGTCTGATCAGGGTTTACGCTAAATTGCCATTCTATCTCTGTCCTACATACAGGCCTCCAGATAAGAGTGTGTAACTGAATTTTTTTGATATTTCTCAACTAAAACATATGATGTGGGTACTCAAAAGAACCGTCTCAATGAGACGGTTCTTTTGAGCATCCAAAACACATGTTTAAACTGATGGATAAGTAAATAATCGCAAGTTTACACCGAAAATATTCTTAACTGGCCCTATGTACATGCATCATGAGCCATCCAAATTTTATATGTTTGGTGAAGAGATAAAGTACCCAAATATCTAGATGGATTAGTAAATAATCACAATTTTACGCCAAAAAAATTGCTTAAATGGCCCTTTGTACATACATCATGAGTCATCCAAATTTTATAACTCTGGTGAAGAGATAAAGTACCCGAATATTTAGAGTAAATACATGGAGGATCTTACATGAGTGCTCATGTTTTATTGAATTTATAAAACAAGTTGACGAAGAGCTTAAATGCGAGGCTTGTCAAGCATTTCATCTCTTTTTTGCAACAAGTTTAATAAATTCAATAAGACAGGAGCACTCATGATAGATTCTATTTATCACATTTCATTAAAATCCCATTTATGGCATGAAAATGTCGAGATTTTGCTATCTTAAATTATGCAGCATAAAAATGGATGTCATTGTGGTAACGTTACTAATCTGTAAATCAATTTTATTACATGGCGTTATATCACTCCAAGACACGACATCCTGTGATAAAGTAAGTACCAAATTTCCAGAATTGACTCGTACAAAGTTAATTTTGGGTTTGGTACAACTGTTTATGACCTGAGGAATAGTTTGATTTTTGTGAACTTCCAATTTAAGCATCCAATATCCCAGATAAGAAGAGTGCTGTCCGCATTCAATTTTCTCCAAATTATGTGATGTCATTGTGAGCTTATATGAATTTTCTTATTAAGACATTTCAGGGAAAGCACAACAAAGGTTTTCAAAAAGAATTCACATTACCAATTTGTGGTAGAAATTTTATATATAAACCAGAAGAAATCCTAGGGAATTGAAAACCTTTGGTCTTTTTCCTTCAGTTTTTTTTTTCTGCAACTTATTTGTTGATGTAATTTCCACCATAAATTGGCAAATTTTCTCTCTAAGTTATCTGTTGTGTTGCGAGTCTGAATGTGTCTCGAATTCATATGAGTCAAAACCAAACAAACATGAGATTTTTGTATTTATTGCATATACAAATACCTGCTTAAAGCATGCTAAGCTATCAAGTGGGGCTAGAGGTCTTTATTGTGGACAGAGTATGCCTCCAATTCCATACTTTGTGATTGCAAGCAGCGAGACCACTCAGATGTGCAGGTTCGTCTGAGTCATGACTGCACACTGATGCAATAAGACAAAATCTTGTGTGCTGGCCCATATTTGCTATATTTTAGCAAAGATGTGAACATTTTAGCAAATCTACCTTCAAAAAGTCATGTCATACTGGGTTAGTCTAAGTTGTTTGAGTTTAGATATAAGCTTGGCAGAGCAATCACCCTTCCCTTGTCCAGCTGAGCCTTGACATATCCCTTTAAAAACAATGTAGATCCAGATCAGCTGGCTTATAACAATTTTTACTAAGTGTGGTTAAGTGAACTGACCGTCCCGCAATGACCATAGCTGTTGACATGGGACGTAAAGCAAACAAACAAACAAACTAAGGTCCAGTTAAGAAAATATTTTGAGCGTAAAATTGTAATTATTTTCTTACCCAGCAAACTAAACATATGTTTTGGGTGCTCAAAAGAACCGTCTCATTGAGACGGTTCTTTTGAGTACCTACAACATACATTTTGGTTGAGAAATAAGAAAAATAAATTTCAGTAACACACTCTTATCTGGAGGCCTTTTAAATCTAACGAAGCCAGTTGATTTTGATCTTTACTTGTTTTCGCTGCAGTCTGTGAAGCTACTGTACTAATTGGAATCATGATATTTAATTGGCAAAAAACAGACACAATGAGACATGTTGTTTATTCAGCAGGACAAAGGGACATATAAACAGTATATACAGCCGGACAAGGGACATATAAAAAGTATATAAACCATGAGGTCATATAAATGCCAGAAGAAAAGTGTTTTGCTTGTTAAAAGTGAAAGTAGTTTATACAATTTTAATTAAGTCTTCTCTGTAATGTGATTATTAAATATAGTGCTGTATTTTTGTTTCTTTTTATTTGTCCATATAACACTTCAATGATTTTGAAAGAAACTAATCTCAAGTCTGAACTCAGTGGAATCAGACTTTTGGATGTGCATTATGTAGGATCACGTGATAAAAATGTCATAGAAACCATGCCAAACACAATAACAAGTTCAATTTCTGTGAAATACACAGCTAAAAATATTGTTATAAACATCGAAGAAGTTGAAGATGCTTTAACAATATACAATGTATTATCATATCATCATAATCATAAGCAGATTTTTGATTAACATGCAGGTGCAGGGGCATCATCCACATCAGTGGGCCCCTTTCCAGGTAACTGGCTAGCTGCACGCATAGCAGATCTCACACCTGATCTCCAGGTGCTCCTTTCTTGAGGGTCAACTGTGGTGAGCTTCCACTCACGGCAGTCTTTCTCTGTCAGTTTCTTCCATGTTTGCTTGGGCCTCCCTGCCCCCCCGCTTGCCGTCAATCTGCATATCATATGCTGTTCTGATTGCACCACTCGAACACGCCACATGCCCAAACCAGCGAAGCCTTCCCTCTCTCAAAATGAGGTCGAGGTCCTCAAGCTGAAGCTTTGCCATTAGCTCGCTTGACCTTACCCTGGCCACATCCTCTGGCTTGATACTGCAGATCTGTCTGATCATGGCCCTATCATTGCGTTGCAAGCGCTGCAGGTTCGTCTTGGTAAGTGGCCAAGTTTCAGTGGCATGGAGCATGGCGCTCCGCACGCAAGAGCTGTACACATGGTCTTGTAAGAGAGGTGGCGGGATGTGAGAACTGGTAGTAGCTCCCTGAACTTCTTCCAGGCGGTTTTCACACGAGTAGTGACCGCCATTTCACAGCCTCCACCAGCAGAAAGCATGTCACCTAGGTAGCAGAAGGAAGCTACCACCTCAAGCTTATCAGGTCCAACCGGGACTTCACTCTGTGGTCTGCCGTCAATAGGGCGAGCATTTCCCATGCACCGTGCACACCTATAATCAGGATTATATATGGAAAAATGTAAAGGTCATTGCATCTGTTGTTAAAACTGTGTTACTAGAATAATAAGATTTTAATATAGCCCAGTCAGTAACGTGTCTGACTGCAGATCCAAGGGTCGCGATTCGATCCTGGTCCCATACTATTGTGGAGATTGATCATGAAATAATTTCTACGGTCATTCTCCTTCCGCTGATTTAAGAAGGGTTGTTGTCAGTTACAATCATAAGTGTGCACAAAGTACTGGTTAACCTCTTAGTCAAGCTTGCCCAGGAAAAAGTGTGGTTAGGTGAACTGACCGTCTCGACATTAGCTGTTGACTGAGATGTAAAGAATCAAACAAACTATTGGGCGTTTCCTTACTCCTGTTTCCAGCTAACACAGCTAAACTTTTTTCATATTTCTTTGCCTAGCATACATCCAAGGCCTGGCTTGAGTTTATAAAAGATGTTCAACTGAGCTGACAGCATGATGAAATTTATCTTGTTCATAAATGTTAGAATGCCAACAATTGTTGGCATTTTAATATTCATTAGCATAATGGATACAACATATGAAAATTTCAAAGCAAATAATTATTTTTCGGATTTTAGTTTTTATGAGCAGTTGAAATTTCATGTGCAGTTGAGTTGAGCATTAAAAAGTTTTATTATATCCTCCGGGCCTGATATGAATTTGGCCGAGAAGTGGGCCCCCCGATATGAATTTGGCCGAAATGTTTAGAATGACTTAGCTTGTTAAATTGTCCATATCACTAGATCTGAGGAGTACTTGGATTTATCAGTTACCTCTCATATTAACTGCTGTGTTGCATGTTGACGTGTTAAAAGTTGCCTATCTCACGGCATGTGCCTTTATCAGGTCATCATGACATACTTTTTGAATGACGTCGAATAGACGCGAACATCTATAATTTCCTGATAATCGTTAGTTTTAGGAGTCAGCCAACTTGTAAACTGATAAATAGAATACCAGGTTCCCGTCTTTTGATATCAAGTTTACCAGGCTCGGCTTCAAGAGCGCATGTTGAATCGCTCCACAAGCCTCATGTTTCAACAAGCATTCTAGAGGCCTTGCCTGGTAGACTTAATCAAAAGACACTCACCTAGTATTCTCTATGTCTATTGTGTATTTCTTTTATTGTACCCTCCCCCCCATACTGTTTTCATGTCCGTCTGTCTGTAACGTTTTGTTTCCTTAATATTTTGAAGAGGCATTGCTGGAATATCATCAAACCTTGCAAACATATTCATATATACAAGACAAAAACTTTTAACATAAGGGCTAGGGGCCAATTTTGTTATTTCCCTTTAAAGTTCTAAATGGCTTTTATTATATAGAGGTTAATGCTTATGCTATTATAGTCCATACACCGGCCGATCAGCTCCTACCACAGCTTTCAATGGAGCCTATATAATGTAGACACATTGAACATAATTATGCATGAAGGAGTTTGGTTAAAAAAATCATTTTTGACAAAATGACAGCTATGAGAACATGGATAATTTTCCCCTACTATGGCTTTTGTATAAGCACAGATAGTTCCTTCATGGGCCGATCAACTTGTACCACAGCTTTTGATTCAGCAATTTGATACTTTGCCTATACAATGAAGTGCATGAAGGAGTTTGGTTTTTTAAAAAAATGACAAAATTACAGCTACGAGAACTTACAATTTTTCCCTAATAAGGCTTTTTTATATGCATAGGTAGTGCCTTCATGGGCCGATCAACTCCTTCCACAGCTTTTGATTCAGCAATTTGATACTTTGCCTATACAATGTAGTGCATAAAGGAGTTTGGTTTTAAAAAAAAATTGACAAAATTACAGCTATGAGAATTTATAATTTTTCCCTAATATGGCTTGTGTATATGCATAGGTAGTGCCTTTATGGGCCGATCAAATCCTACCACAGCTTTTGTTTCAGCAATTTGATACTTTACTTATTCAATGTAGACACATTGAACATATGCATGAAGGTGTTTGGTTTTTAAAAAAACGACAAAATAAAAAATTACAGCTATGAGAACTTAGACCATTTTTCCCTAATATGGCTTTTGTCAAGTAGCTGTTGCTTTTGTATATTTCAAAATTGGGAAAAAGTCACCTAATTTCCATTGGGACAGGGGCTGAATTTCGGCTCCTGACAACAAAAAAATCCCTGCAAAGCCATTACTGCTCTCACATTCTGATAGTAGAATCTGATAAAGGGTCATACTCGACATTTAGCCGTACTGGAAGGTTATGCATGTATGAATAAAACTCCATATCTACGAGTGTCATCTGCTGATAACCTTTGCAAACAGTTTGAACACAGATCAGGCCTGACAAAATGTCGGGCCTGATCTGGATCCAAACTGTTTGATTCGAAAAAGCAGACAACAATTACCCAGTATGCAAAGAGTTAATAAAAGGCTTTATGCAAGTACGTACTTGTAAGAATAGCTAATCATCCTTCAAGTCAACTCTTTTTTACTGATTTTTTTTGCACATCTTTCATTCACGAGACTCTCCAGTCTGATTGGTGGTTATAGTCAGAGAGCCAATAATACTTTTAATCAAGTGACTGAGGCCAAAAGGTTTGAAGGTGTGTTCTTATGTAGAAATGTATGCTGAATTCAAAAATCAAACACTTAAAAAAATCGGCTGGTACACAAAAAAGCAATCGGCAGGGGAATACCCCAGGGGTTGGCAATTTTTCAAATTAGCACTGAAATGGGGTACCCTACAACAGAATCTAATTTGACATACCTTGCACCCCCAGGACAATTTTTCATTGGTGCCAAATTGTTTCTTGGGACCCAATGAATGAGAAAACAATGATTCTGAAAAAAAACACATTTGGGCCTTGCGGAATCGCATGGTTACCATGGCAACCCTTAATGCAATTCTTACATGTAGGGGTGTATATACAAATTCAATCATATCTTAGCTGATAATTATCATATACTACTAATCTTGGTATCAAATAAAAGGTTAGGCATATGCCTTTTATCCTATGATCTGAGATGCAAATTACCTAATTTGCATATTCATGAATATTAATGAAAACCTTAAAAATAAGGGGAAAATCGTAATAAAAACACCATAAATAACTCATTTCAGCCCCAAACCATCATCAAACCACCACTGTTGCATGTTTTTATATAACAGCAGTGATACAGTTAAACAAATACTGTCATCTTATGGTCCTATATGGAAATTATCACATTTGCATATTCATGAATATTAATGAAAACTTAATAAATGAAGGCAAAACCATTGCATAAACTAGGGCCTCAAGGGGTATTTAGACCTAGTTCTACATTGAACTCCTAGGAGCATTTCTTATTCATGTCAAATGGTTCAATGAGGTCACTTAAAGGCAAAACATTGTGTTCCTCAATAATAAATCAATTTGCTAATGTAAAATTGCATTGTTTCCATGGCAACCCATTATGCAATTTTAAAATTCTGGGAGTGTACCTACAAAAATATTCATATCCCATCAGCAACACATCCTAGTACAGTAAATCTGGTATCAAATTAATCTGCAGATATAGCACTTTTATATGATGGTTGGATATGCAAATTATTTAATGTAAATTTTCATGAATGTTCATGAAAACAATAGAAATGAATAAAAAAAAGTGCAGAAAAATCAAGGGGCAATACTAACAAAATTACTGGTATTTCACTTAATAATTGCCTAAGAGTACCAAACATGATATCACAGTAATGCTAAAATATAGTACCTTACAGGCAGATAGGAAAAGAATCTAATTTGTATAATCATGAATTTGAATGAAAACATTAGAAGAGAAAGAAAAATCGTGGAAAAATTAAGATTGGCATACTTGCAATTTTGCTCATATCTCACTTAATAAATACCCTAGAGTACAAAACTTATTATCAAAGTAATGCAAAGACATAGCACTCTTATCTTATGGACACATATGAAAACAAATGTATATGAATAGTAATTAATCTTTACGAAAACCTTATAAATTAGAGAAAAAAATCAGAAAAATCAAGCCTATATACTTACAAGGTTATTCTAATCTCAGTTCATAATTGCCCTAGAGTACTAAAATTGATATCAGAGTAATGCTATGACAAAGTGCCTTTACCTTATGGGCAGATATGAAAAGAATCTAATTTGTATATCCATAAATTTTAATGAAAACATTTGAAAAGAATGAAAAAATCACAGAAAAATCATGGGGGCATACTTACAAAAGCGCTCATATCTCAGTTGGTATTAGTCTTAGGCTTCTAAACTGGGCATAGAATTAAAGCCAAGATAATAGTTTTTAATATGAGACCCAAGTGTGTTACTCTAAATCAATCAGCAGAAGAGAAATAAGTAATTTTGTATGTATGTGCATTTCAGTTTGTCATAATTTTTCATTCTTTTCTAAAGCTTTCATTATAATTTATGAATATTCAAATTAGATTTCTTTAATAACAACCCATAAGGTAAGAGATATATGTCTTAGCATTACTTAAATATTAAATTTGGTACTCTAGGGCAATTATCAAGTGAGATATGAGTAATTTTGTGTGTATTACCCCTTGATTTTCCGCAATTTTTTCATTTATTTCTAATGTTTTCATTAAAATTCAGGAATAATCAAATTAGATTTCTTTTGTAACTACCCATAAGGTAAGAGTACTTTATCTTAGCATTAATTTGATATCAAGTTAGGTACTAAAGAGCAATTATCAAGTACGATATAAGTAATTTTGTAAGTATTACTCCTTGGTTTTTCAGCGATTTTTTATTTATTTCTAATGTTTTCATAAGAGTTCATGAATATTCAAATTAGACTTCTTTTAAAACTACCAGTAAGGTATTAGTACTATGTCTTAGCATTACTTTGATATCAAGTTTGGTACTCTTAGGCAATTATCAAGTGAGATATGATTAATTTTGTAAGTACTACCCCTAGATTTTTCTGTGATTTTTATCCCCCGACCCGAAAAGGATCGGGGGATATAGCGATCAGCCTGGCGTCCGTCCGTCTGTCCGTCTGTCCGTCCGTCTGTCCGTCCATAGACAAAAGCTTGTGCGCTCAATAACTTTTATACCCTTTGAGATATTTTGATAATATTTGGTAGGCATGTATATCGGGTCAAGACGGTGTGTCGCGTGCAAGAATGGTTGCTCTCCCTTGCTGGCCTTTTGAGTTATCTCTCTTGAATGAACTTTATAAGGGGAAGCTTGTGCGCTCAATAACTTTTATACCCTTTGAGATATTTTGATAATATTTAATAGGCATGTATATCGGGTCAAGACGGTGTGTCGCGTGCAAGAATGGTTGCTCTCCCTTGCTGGCCTTTTGAGTTATCTCTCTTGAATGAACTTTATAAGGGGAAGCTTGTGCGCTCAATAACTTTTATACCCTTTGAGATATTTTGATAATATTTGGTAGGCATGTATATCGGGTCAAGACGGTGTGTCGCGTGCAAGAATGGTTGCTCTCCCTTGCTGGCCTTTTGAGTTATCTCTCTTGAATGAACTTTATAAGGGGAAGCTTGTGCGCTCAATAACTTTCATACCCTTTGAGATATTTTGATAATATTTGGTAGGCATGTATATCGGGTCAAGACGGTGTGTGGCGTGCAAGAATGGTTACTCTCCTTTAATGGACTTTTGAGCTATCTCCCTTGAGTGAAATTTAAATTTTATAGGGGGAAGCATGTGTACTTTATAACTTTAATACCCTTTGAGATATTTTGATAATATTTGGCATGCATGTATATCAGGTGAAGACGGTGTGTTGCGTGCAAGAATGGTTGCTCTCCTTTAATGTTTTATGAGTTATCTCCCTTGAATGAACTTTATAGGGGGAAGCTTGTGCGCTCAATAACTTTAATATCCTTTGAGATATTTTGATAATATATGGTATATATGTAAAATAGGTCAAGGGGGTGTCTTGCATTCAAGAATTGTTGTTCTCCCTTGCTGGACTTATAAGTTATCTCCCTTGAATGAACTTTATAGGAGGAAGCTTGTGCACTCAATAACTTTAATACCCTTTGAGATATTTTTATGATCTTTGGTAGACATATATATAAGGTGAAAACGGTGTGTCACATGCAAGAATGGTTGTTCTCCCTTACAGCCCTTTGAGTTATCTCCCTTGAATGAACTTTTGTGCTCAATGACTCATATCATTTGAGATATTTTGATGATATTTAGTATACATATATATCAGGTCAAGACAGCTCCCGCTTGTTATCCTTTAGAGTTACTTCTCTTGAATGAACTTTATAGGGAAAGCTTGTGCACTCAATATCTCTTATACACTTAGAGATATTTTAATGATATTTGGTATACATAAATATCAGGTGAAGACAGTGTATCTTGTGCAATAATGGTTGCTCCCCTAACTGTCCTTTTGAATTTTCTCCCTTGGTGTATCACCTGCAGGCATGATTGCTTTTAAATTACAATTTAAATAAAATTGGTTATGTCTGGTCAGGAAGGTGTGTTACATGCAATTATGGTTGTCCCAGTCATATAGCTTTGAGATATTCTGGTTTGATAAAATTTGATATAGATACAGAGTGACTCAAGATGTATTACATATACCGATGACAACTTAACTATTCTACTTAGCTATTATGTATGTAGTTACTTAGAAATTATTCCTTGCTTTCAGTTTTAGGTATTCTCTTTATCATTTCATTATTCTCGTTAATTTTTACTGGCACCTTCAAAGCATCCACAATACAACATTATTATATGTTGGTCATACACACTTGTTCACACCTTCTGCTCTGAACACCAAACATTCCAGGTGTTTCAATGATTTTTCATGATTTTTCATATGCATATTTTTTCTGTTATAGGTATTAAGCAAAACAAAACTGTCATTTGTACATGTCACACATGGACCCTTTCCAGACACAAAACACCATAGTATTTATTCCATATTTGCTTATCTATAACAATTCACCTGTGCTTACTCAGTTATATCTCCTCTAGTTTTGTGTTTGGGTTATCTCCCACGAACAAATTTTATTCGTGAAACTTTGTGCTCTTAATAACTTTTATATCTTTTAAGAGTTTAATGGTGTTAAGTATAAATATATCTTTGAGTCACAGTGTGTTGTTCGGTTTAAGAATGATTGCTCTTTAGGGCTTACATTTTAACGTACCTCCCTTGGATGAATTTAAAGGTAAAAATGAAGTCTCTACAGTCAGCCTTCCACTTTTGTTCGCAGTGACACTCAGTATTATCACATCAAATATATATACTAGGTTGGCTGCTTGTAACTGCATATCAATTACTTTTTGGTCGGGGGATTTGCCATCTCCTCTGATGGCTATTTTTCATTTATTTCTAATGTTTTTTTATTAACATTCATGAATATTCAAATGAGATAATTTGCATGTCCGACAGTCCTGTAAATGTGCTTTGTCTGCAAAATAACTTAAACTAGATTTAGTGTTCTAGGATAAGATGCTGCTGAGATATGAATATTTTTGAAGCTACACTCCCAGTCTTTAAAATCGCGTAATGGGTTGCCATGGAAACCGTGTCATTTCAAATAACCAAATGGGTGTATTATTGAGGAATATAGAGTTTTTACTTTAAGTTGCCTCATTGAACCATTTGAAATCAATAAGCAATACTCCTAGGAATTCAATGTAGGTCTAACTACCCCTTGGGGTTCTAGTTTATGCAATGGCTTTGTCTTCATTTTTATAGATTTCATTAATTTTCATGAATATGCAAATGAGATAATTTCCATATAAGACCATAAGATGACAGTATTTGTCGAATTGTATCACTGATGGTATGTAAACATGCTACAGTGGTGGTTTGGGGCTGAAATCAGTTATTTATGGTGTGTGTTTTTTATAATTTCCCCCTTATTTTTAAGGTTTTCATTAATATTCATGAATATGCAAATTAGGTAATTTGCATCTGAAGTCATGGCATGAAAGGCATATGTCTAACCTTCAATTTGGTACCAAGATTAGTAGTCTATGATAAGTATCAGCTAAGATATGATTTAATTTGTATGGACACCCCTACCTGTAAGAATTGCACAACAAGTTGCCATGGTAACTATGCATTTTCACATAGCCCAAATGAGTTAGTGTTTAGGAACATTTTTTTTCTCATTCAGGGGGGCCCAGGAATTTTTTTTGGCACCAATGAAAAATTGTCATTGGGGTGCAAGGTAGGTCAAATTAGAATCTGTGGTATAGGGTACCCCATTTCAGTGCTAATTTGAGAAATTGCCTACCCCGGAGTATTCCGCTGCGCATAGAATTTTTGTGTACCAGCCAAATTTTTTAAGAGTTTGATTTTTGAATTCAGCATACTTTTCTACATAAGAACACACCATCAAACCTTTTGGCCTCAACCACTTGATTAAAAGTATTGCTGGCTCTCTGACTATTAGTTTTTAACTTGATTCTGATATACCAAATCGCATTGACAACTCTGCATTCTTATATCAAAGTGTCCTGCTTTTTTACTGTAAATAGATATGCCTTGAAAAACATTTAGTTCTACTTTCATAAAACAGGTTCCATGTGTAGGTATACCAAATTGTCCCGATTATTGTTCCTTAGTGGATATGTTTTCTAGTATTTTACTGTAGCCGTGTATGCTTGAAACTATTTCAGTTTTCTCAAAACAACACCAGATGTCTTGAATATAGAATTTTTCTTTTAATATAGATTGTGGAAATTAAAATTACAGATTTTTGTAAAGTCAACTTTTGGCTACAAGATTGAATGACGATTGGTCAATATATTAAATGGTAAAGAGTGAACACCATAGCTCGGTACACTGCCTGACTCGTGACCAAAAGGTTGCAGGTTTAAATCTCAGTGTAGACTTGGTGTTTTTTTCCTCAGTGTTTTGTACTGGTTCAACCCAGGAAAGCATCCTTGACACAAGTGAAAAATTGTTGACTGAGACGCAAAGTATCAATTCTAACATAGTAAATAAGTAATAACATGATGTACATATAAATAAGATTTTATTACGTTCGAGAGGTAGTATATCACTCTGATTTAATGCAAATACAGTAAAATATGTTCTTTAAAGGGTATCCTTTGGAAGCAAAGACTGCACCAAAGAGCTGAAACTAGAGTGTGCATATTTCCTGGGCGAGACTAGCTAGTTTCTGCCATTTAGGCTTCATCAGTGACCCTCTAATAGTTTCAAAGTTCCACAATGAAATCCATGAGCTGTCTTAAGCAGCCACTCCAAAAGAAGACCAAAAATTGGTTTTCATAACCGATAATCGCTTAATGCAGGTCAAAAGTATTGCAGAATGCTCCAAGAGAGCATTCTGCAATACTTTCCACCCTCATTATGCTAACATTTATCTTTAAGAACTTTGTTTTGTCTATTTTTGAGTGACCGCTTAAGACAGGTTTTACTGTATGAGGTTATTTAAAATACATGTGCATAACAACTGGGCCAGCATCCGGTACAAATTGGCATGTGCGTATAGCGAAGATTCAAATCAATCTGCACATCTGCAGTCTGATCAGTTTAAGTTGTCCACCTGAAGAAATATTGGACCCTTGGCTAATGACAACCCATAGAGTGCCCATCGAAGATGGATCCAACTGCACAGATGGGCATGGTGATCTGAGTCTTTGATGGGCGCACATGCAAACTTTTACCTTTTTCTAGATACCGTCTCAATTATTGATCTGCCTTGTGACAAAACCCACAAAATTTTGTTTTGTTTGATTTGATTCTTTACGTCCCATCAACAATCTTTCAGTTATGTAGGGACGGGTCTTCCCGGGTTGAACCAGTACTAAGATAGGATTAATGCTCTTGCTCAAGGACACAACAAAGTGACGCTGGTGAGGCTCGCACCCTCGGCCTTGAGTCGAGCACTGAGCAACTGGGCTCCCAAAACCCACAAAATGACATGAGTGTCCAATGAAAACTTATAAACATGGCCATCCACCTTGTCTAATCAGTCTTCGCTGTGAGCTTCACGAGTAACTTGATCAACCTTTGTAAACCGGCAACTCCTCAGGACTTTGGCGAACAGTGAAGACCCAGATGAAATGCTACTTAGCGCAGCATTTCATCAGGGTCTACACTGTTTGCTGAGACAAAAATGATCTTCAGAGAGAAAAAAATACTATTTTATTTGGAAACGATAACCTATGACCCCTGGATATGTACAATGGACCATCCCAAGTTTATTGTTTGAAGTGGAGCTCAGTGGTAGAGTGCTTGACTATAGGTCACATGTTTGAGCCTCACCGGCATCACTGTGTTGTTTCCTTGAGCAAGACCCATTTATCCTTACTTAGTACTGGTTCAACCCAGGAAGACCCGTCCAGAGATAACTGAAAAATTGTTGACTGAGACGTAAAGAATCAAATCAAACAAAAATTATTGTTTGAAACCAGAGGGAAAAATTTATTTGTACATAAAGGGTTAAAAGGACCCACAGTTTTTTTTCAGGTGGACTTTTTTTCATATAACATTTAGGGGATAACTGTATTCAAAATTTTCGTTTGGGTAGATATATCATCGGATATATGGTTGGAAATTTAGTAAAATGTGATTTCCGACTGTAAATCCAACAATATACCTTCCCATGTAAATTTTTTTAACATGGTTATCCCATTCTAATGCACTTCTGCAGTATCGTCTCAAAATGGTGCATGCAAGCCGCATGTCACCCAACGATTTCCGACAGTATATCACAGGATACACTCTTCCAAATTTTTGGCATTATCCAATCAGATGTCACATTACAAAATCGAGTGCATTAGATTTGGGTACTATTGATCAATATTGGAGCCAAGAGATGCCTTGCAGAAAATTACCTCGTCCTTGCAATTCTCACGTTCCATATTTAACTCTTTGCATGCTAGGTATTTTTTCATGATTTTGTTGTCGTCTGCTGACTTTTTTGAAAATTAACTTTTTCAAAAAATTCTTTCAGGAACACTATCAGAGTGTCAATGGTTTGGAACCAGATCAGGACCGACAAAATGTCCTTCCTGATATGGTTCCAAACTGTTTGCAAAGGCTGTCATATCAGCAGACATCAAAAGTTGCTGCTAGCAAGGAAAGTGTTTAAGATTAACTCCACATTTAAAAAAGTGCTCTGTAGGACACAAATTAAATTAATGTTGTAATGTCTGCCTGTGGTTATTAAACTTAATCTAGATATATACTAAAGGACTTTGAAAACGCATCACCCAGATTAAATCCTTTATTTCACAAACCCTGAGAATGTCAGCGAGATAATTATTATTGCATATCATAGTCTGACCATTTTGTAGTGTGTCCTAGAAATTTCATGGTTGTAAATTTACTTTAAGGTATTGAAAAAATATCCGTTTGAAGACAGGGGTGGTCGATTTTGAAGGACAAATTCAGCTGCAATTTAACACGTGTTAGTTTTGATTCCTGACTCAGCGAATTTGTGTTCTTTGCTTCTTTCACGATTGCACATTCATCATTGAAGGATAAGAAATGAATTGACAGTTTGGTATTCTCAAAATTACACCCCCTTAAAATTACCGACATACCCCACCCACCCTGATTACTATAGTCTAGTAATAAAATTCAACGTCTTTAGCCTTTCAAAGTTTCAATTTCTTACGTCTGGTTTTATTTGGAGAGGCTAAGGGCATAATAAAATGACAGATTATTCATAAATTACGCTTGTATCACGTGTCTTTTGTGTTGTACCAGTGACGTTTATGTAAAATTTTAAGACATTCTCTATCACATGACAGCAGATCTCCTGCAACGATTTACATCAAAACGTCTTCCCCACATGCCTGTCAGTGTATGCAATCAATATCAGTAATGGAAGCGTGCAAACAGGTAACTTATGGAGATGTTTCTAAAAAGGAGCTATAAATTGATGTTCAAATTTGACGTTTATTTTCGAAATTTTGAAGTTATCAATTACTTTTAATTAGAAAAAATCTATAAACTCTTTTGATAACATGGCATCATATACGCCACAGTTTAAACAAAAATAATCAAAAAGCTTCATTTATTTGTGCAGAAAGGTGCTGGATGCTGTATGCACCCATGTGACATCATCAGTAGCGTCGCGTCATAGTGCAGTCAAATTGATGGCTGATTCATGCCAATTCTGGGTTGCACATTAAAACCTGTGAGTAACTTTTCAACCGCATATACGGTTTACAAGAAAACTGCAAAAATATGGTGATGCATTTTCAAAGTCCTCTAGTATATATTGGATCTTTGTCTTTCTTTCAATAACCAGGGTCATAGCAAAAACTTCATATTGGTGGGACCTTTTTCGATCATCTAAGAAACAAATGCATGTGACAAATTATAATAGTTTCTCTGATTTATTTTCAGTTTATCTAAATACAAACGACCTAAACTTCAAATTGTTAATAATTTCAATTTGTCTGTAACATACATGCAAAGTATTAAAAAGATACACTGAAGACTGTAGGAGTAGCTAATTTGTACTATTAACAATTATTCAATATGTGAAGTGGTCAAAATTGGCTAAGTTAAAAATGCTGTAAACTTTGTTGTTGTTTTTTTTTTTTTTTGGGGGGGGGGGGGGTATAGAAATTCATTAAAACCATCAGAGTGTCAAACAGTTTGGATCCAGATCAGGCTTAAAGTTATGTTGGTCTTGATCTGGGTGCCAACTTCACAAAGGTTATCACTGCAATTAATGAAATGGCTATGAATAAACACATCATGAATAAATATTCACATTTTAAAAACAAGCCTTAAATGAATCTTGAAATCTTCCAAACCGTTCAAAAACCTCATGAACAACAAAAACCAATTGACAGCTTAGCTCACTTGCATGCACAAGAACGCTTCATACAATTATTTATGCACCAACTGAGGATGTAGCTGTAATTGAAGGCAGGCCTAGGCCGGGCCCCGAGGTAATAAAACTTTTGTCATACTCAACTCAGCTGAGCACGAAATTTATACTGCTCATAATTGTTGGCATTTTAATATTTATTAGCATGATAAATACAACATCTGAGAGACTTAAGCAATAACTTCTTTATTTTTGTCCGTATTTTAGTTTTTATGAGCAGTTAAATTCGTGCTTAGTTGAGTTGAGCATGAAAAAAGTTTTATCACCTCAGGGCCTGTTTTGCACATGCAAAACTAGTCTCTTTTCCGAGTTCATCTTGGCTGTTCCATTTTACAATCCACAAAACCCTTCATATTAGGATTAAACATTTCAGATTTTAATTGTATTGTATTTTGAAGTATTAATAAATTTTATGTCAGATATTTAAATTCAATATAACAAGAGGGCAAAATGGCACTGAATTGCTCACCTGAGTTTAGGTTACAGTTTCTAATAGCTATTAAGGTAGAAGGTCACTTAGTTATCATTTCTCTGTCAAAGTTTGAATTCTTACCGTTGATGTAAGACAAAAGAGAGCACCTATAAGCCTTTTTGACATTTGTGCATTCTTACCAAAACTTTCACTTTTCCTTCCTCATAAGGAGGCAACAACCAAACAAGACTTCTTGCTCCTCTAGATATCCATGCATGAAGGTTTAATCAATAAATGTGATTAGTATCATTTTCATAAAATCTTGATTTATCTTGAAATTTTCATGTAATCCTTTGTATGCAGATGGTGCAGTCCATCCAGTTTGATCACTATTATATGTAAGAATTTTAAGCGATCCAAAGGTTTGATTTTAAGACAGTATTTCTCCTGTCACTGACAACTGTTATTTATTCTTGCAATCAGTGCAGACACTGATGCAGACACTGATGAGATGCCACACTCTGCAGCATCTCATTTGAGTCTGCACTAGTACTGTTTTCATTAAGTAACCAATTTACTGGCTACCAGTATACAAAGTGTAAATGTATTTTTGAGCGAGCAAATTATGACTGAACAGTCTCAGTGAAGATTTTACTCAATCCTTATCCTATCATAAATGCCCCTTCTGATGCATCCCATCTGGGTCTACTCTCAGTCTGTCAAAGTAACCCATTCACATGGTTGCCAGTATACAATGGGTAAATGGTATTTTTGAGTGTTTTTTTGTCCCACAGCCTCTTTTTTTACTCATTCCTATCAGTAATGCCATTCAACAACTGCCTTCTGAGCCTTCACTTTTTGTTTAACCCTTCGTAGACTGGAAACAGGGCTTCAGATTGTTTTCAAGATTGATGGGCCGAAGTGACCCATGAAGCAAAAAATGGTGGTCATTTTCTGAAATGATTGGCCCAAGCAGATCAAACTAACCACAGCTGACCCTTGGGTAGTATACTTACACACTGACACAGACACTTTTATGCATATATGTTTATTGACTGCTAATGAGACTGCAAAACCTGTCTTTTTAAGTGGCCACTCAAAAAAGAAGACCAATGATCGCTTAATGCAGGTCAAAAGTATCGCAGAATGCTCCAAGGGGAGCATTCTGCAATCCTTTTGACGTTCATTAAGCTACCATTTGTTATTAAGATCTTTGTTTTGTCTTTTTTTGAGTGGCTGCTTAAGACATGTTTTACTGTATTGACAACCTACATGTACTTTCTGTTTTGTGGAGCTCATAGACTCGCTGAAAGATGAAGCTTTTTATCAAAGTGAGATTTTTTCATAACTAAAATGGATTGGTCCACTGGCCCACTGCCTTGGAAAGTGATGGGCAATATTTAGAAATCATGGGACAATGACCCGAGCCCACCATAAATCTGAAGGCCTGTGGAAACCTCTAAATGGGTACTTTTGTAAACAGTGAAGACACAGCGGTATTTCATCAGGGTCAACACTGTTTGCTAAGACAAAATCAATCTTCAGAGAAAGAAGTACATTATCACCTGTGACCCTCAATCAAAACAATGGACCATCCTGACTTAACTGTACCAAACTTAATGGACAAGTCCATTGATCTACAAAGGGTTAAAATCCTATTATTGCTATTATCATATGACATCGAGTCTGGGAGTGAAATAACGCCATGCAATAAAATCAATAAACCACTAGTGGTTTATAGATTTACGGGAAGCGTATTGTCATCCAGAACAACGTTGCATACTTAATGACAAAATTATAACGTTTTTACGCCAGAAGTGAGATTTCAAAGTATTTGTCATATGAAAAATAGAATCTAACATTCGTGCTCTTGTATTATTGAATTTATTAAACTTATTGCGAAAAAGAGATAAAATGCGAGGCAAGCCTCGCATTTAATCTCTTTTCACCAACTTGTTTAATAAATTCATTAAAACATGAGCACTCATGTAAGATCCTCTTTGTACACAAAGAATGTTTCAAATTTCAACACAGCAAATCATGATTTCACAGTGGCCTTGAACTTTTTTCTCATTCCTATCATAAAGTCTCTTAAATTGTTAGTCTCATTTAGTTTATCCACAAGCTCTTGTAATCCTTCAACTGCTGGCTCCGGATCTGTAACTGTGAAAAAGAAACAAAAATGAGCCGTGACATGAGATTTCCAACAATGTCACTATGGTATGTGCGGCCAGCAAAGCCTCAGATCAGCCTGCGCAATTTGCCAAATGCGCAGTCTGATCAGAGCCTTTGCTAGTCACTTGAATATTCTATGAGTCTTGAGCTACTGACTGAACATCATTTGGATTTTCTAAGAATGCCACATTGTTGGAGTCACATGCCGCGGCTCAAATATATCATTTGCATTTCTAGAACTGTCAGGCTTTGACACAGGCCCCTGCATAATGCCCAACAGTGAAAAGGGGAAAAGCACATTGGACATTGTTATTGTGACAACAAATGCGAATTGGCAGTTTTGTTTGCTTGTTTGATTTGCTTCTTTGCATCCCATCAACAATCTTTTAGTTAAACAGGGATGGGTCTTCCTGGGTTGAACCAGTATTAAGCTAGGATAAATGTGTCTTGCTCAAGAACCACAACACAGTGATGCCGGTGAGGCTCAAACCCGCGGCTCCTCGGTCTCAAGTCAAGCACTCTACCACTGAGCCACTGCGTTCCCTACAAATGGGCAGTGGACAGCTATTTTGTTGTTCATCTAAGAAGGTACCCATATTTACACACATTTGACATGACATTTTATGAAAATAAACGGGAGCGCAGTGGCTCAGTGGTAGAGTGCTTGACTCGAGACCGAAGGGCCGCGGGTTCGAGCCTCACCAGCGTCACTGCGTTGTGTCCTTGAGCAAGAACATTAATCCTAGCTTAGTACTGGTTCAACCCAGGAAGACCCGTCCCTTTATAACTGAAAGATTGTTGATGGGACGTAAAGAATCAAACAAACAAACAAACGATGAAAATAAATATTCGCTTTTTTCTGGATTTATATTTGCAGTTACAAGTTGTCAACACAGATGCTCTGAGATAATGGGAGGATTATTGTCATAAAATTTACAGCAGATCCAATGATGATTTAATGGCTAAAATCTTTACTTTAGGTGAAAGAAATATATTTCCTCCAACTGCAAAAGGGGTCCTTATAATATTTTTCGTGGAAAAAGCTGGTAGGATCAAGGGTAATGTTTTGTTACAAATTATCCAGTGCAGCTGTTTGAAAATCTGTCAGCTGATTCCTGAACTGAGCCTAAACTAGAACAGTCTGACTCCGACAAAAGGGCCCCCCATAATTCCCTGCATTGGAAAAGGGAAATCGTTTTGGTGACAATCTTGATTATGGTTCATCCGGACAAAACTCATAATCAGACATGAACAATAAATTGATGAAATAAGTCCATATATGAAATTTGGAAGAAATAGGGTGATAAATGACAAAGTTAGAGTGTCCACATGTGCAAACTGACAGGTGGTGGACATTTTTGCAGCCATCTTGGTTATCATTCATCGGACAATACCCACAAGGCTATCTTGGGGAAAGACTTTGATGAGAGTACTCCATATAAGTTATTTTGAAGAAATTGGGTAATAAATAACTAAATTAGAGTGTCCACAAGGCAGTGGCAATTTTGGCGACATCTTGTTATCATGAGGACAAAACCAGTGTTAGATTTAGGCTTGACTTCTATTGCGTCCCTGGGACCCAGGGCATCAACAAAAGTTGAGTCCCATGTAAATTTTAATGAGTCCCAGAAAGTTTAGTTTCCAAACTGATATTTTTGCAAAGTTAAACACAAAAATGTTAGCGAAAACTATCAAATAACTTTATCTCAAAAATTTTCAGTTTACACTAAGTGATTAACAATCAATTAAAAAAAAGCAAGAAAAAGCAGACTTAGCAGTGATGGAGTCTTTGACTATTAAACTTCATTGCTTTTAAAAAGTCTTTACTTGACGTTCTAGATCAAGATAATTTTACATGTGCCAGTTGAAATTTGCTGAACCTGTCTCTGAACACATTTTTGAAACAGACAAATATCGAATTGTAATAGTATTGGCTTCAGAATTAATTGTATCAAGTTAGTGTATTAAAATGTTTCTAGTGTGATTCCTCGAGGCAAGTGCCATTTTTTACCCAGCAAATAAATTTTGGGAAAACCGTAAAACAATATTTATAGCAGAGCCTTGTTCTGATTTCAACCATTGCTATGAACAATGGATCTCGGAAAAACACAATTGAATACTATTTATAGCAGTCTCTTTGTGAATTTGAAGTGTTGCAAAGTACAAAAAACTGGATATTCAAGGGTTTTAACTGTCTTTACTATTGAGCTGTCTTAAATTTGTTGAAAGTCCACTGCATGTGATCTTGCGTCCCATGTACGCATGCTACTTGTCTATTTTGCGTACCAACGATTTTCGTTGCGTATTTAGATATTATTACGACGTAAACACAAACACTGCAAAACTTATATTCAAACTTGGGCAAGAATTTGATAAAAGTAATTTAAAATGCCTATATTTTATGATGATTTTGCTCAGCAGGCAAAAATCAAAAGCAAAAAAAAAAATAGAGTAGAAAACAGCAAACATTTTTTTTTAATTTAGGCCTGAGAACAAGGATTAATCTGATACTATAGCTTACCAACATATTTTCTGTTAGTTCCTTGAATTTGAAGGAAGAAGTAAAACATCATCTCAGGATCTTTTTCATCTATATTAGTGAATATCACCTGCATTCTATTACCTGAAATTTTATAAATCAATTTTGCAAGGGTAGGAAACTTCATAAACACTTCAGAGCCGGTGGCTCTGTTAAACAGAGCCATCTGCTCTGTAAAGGAAATCTTATGAGGATCTTTCCAGTTATGTATATGGAGGCTGAAAAAAAAAATCCCATAAAAACAGTAAGTTTTCCATTCGGTTCTTTTATGGTTTAAAACAGAGAAACATGGAGAATGTAGTGCTCCTCTCTGGTCTTTTAACTTCTTATCTAAACTGATGCCAGCTGCAAATTGTGTATGGTTTTGTCTGAATCCTTTTTGTCACGAGGTACATGAAGGTTGTTTACCTGACAACAAAAATGATTCAGACAACAGTATTTTTGTGCTTAAATCAAAACCTGGCATTTAGAGCACCTAGCAAACTTAAAATATTTGGAAAATATTGTATAATAATGCCAGGACCTTAGGGTTTAGGGGTGTGGGTATTTTTGTGACCAATTTTTGTGTGTGCAGAAAGCAGGTATTCATCTATATACATGGAAATATAATGTTTGCAGCGTAAAACTTGAGTCGAAAATGATGCGTTGCATAGATTTCAGGACTAGAAGATTTCATTGTTTTTTTGTAAATAAGTATGCAGTCCATGACTTTTGACTATTACCTGTAAATGTCTTATACACAGATTATATCTGTCCTGTTTCAAGTTCAATCAGTCTGTATGTTGAATAGCAAAAACAGAGTTTTCACCCCATAAATTTAATCGGTACTTGTCCAATGAGAAAAGCCTTTTTGAAGATAACTTGAGGACTGAACCTACATTTTCTTTGAAACTTTTATCTGGCCATTTTTATGGGCAATCCTTCATCAGAACTGTCCGAGGTCTTTTGCAACTTAAATTTTGAAAATAAATCAACAAAAAAATGAAAAATTTCCCAAAATGCAGATTTAATGTCAGTTTTATTCAATTGGCATACATGTAGAAATTGCTAATACATGCCTCTAGATAGGAGGGAGTAATAATATTTGTGGGTACTTGAAAGAACCATCAACAATTCAAAGTAATGTAGTGGCGAACTATGGACAAGTATACTTCTGAAACTTTTTGCATTGCATACCCACTAGTTACATAAATGTTTGAGATTTGTACACACTTGTGCATTTCATTACATGAACTTGCTGTTTCTATTGCATAATAATAATTCAGATAAGCTGCTTATCTGGGGCTATGCATGACTAGTAACACTTCAGGAGTGTCTATAGGCATTTGCTCTTACTGCTTTCTGTAGAAAGTACTGTATCGGCCAGCACACAAGACTTTGGTACTGATTGCAATGGCAAGCAAGGAAGGCTCAGGTGAGTCAATTTTAGCATAAAAGAGGTGTTTCATGTTTATTTGAACAATTTTGAAACTGCCGTTACTCATTTATTTCACATTAATTTTGTAATAATTGATTTACATAGGTTATTCTGATCTCCAGGAATACGAAGTCCCCAAGAAATAAGATTTTAAACTTGGTTTCAAACCGTCTCTGAATATGAGTAGTCAGATTTTAAGCCTTTAAAAATGCTGTCTGAAACAAAATATTCAGAATCGTTCATGAACGATTTCTAAAAGAGTTGAAGTTTTCTCTTGGAACCTATTATAAATTGTACATATTGTACATAAATAATCAATCTGTGTTCTGTTAGAAAATAAAGCATTTCATTTGGATATTTACTTTTTGGAAGCAACTTGAACATCAAATTTTACGGTTTACAGTTTCCATGGCAACACTAAATTGTAAGCAAAATACAGGAATGCAATATTTGGTGATCAGTTTTATCGGCGATATATGCTTGAAATATCTAAGAACTTGAGTCCGCTGTAAGTTTTGAGAATTAGTTTTTCACAATTTTTCTAGAACACATTTTGTACATGGGATACCCATTTGGGCACTTGTATGGTGGAACATATTAAGTCCAGTTTTCAAGCAAAAGCAGGTGAGCAGAGGCTGTTTTTCAATTGAATAATAGACTGAATGTTCCACTAAACTTAAGAGAAATACGCATTTTCATGAAAGATACACACGAAATATCTGTTTGACACTCTGATGGTATTCCTGAAAGAATCTTTTGAGAAAGTTGATTTTGAAAAAATAATCAGCAGATGACAAAAGAAGTATGCAAAGTTTCCCAGGGTGCAAAGAGTTATGAACAGAAATACCATGTATAGATCAACAAAAGGCTTTGAAGTGTGACTGTATTTACAATATTGAAATATTATTCTAGAAAAAAAAAGGTTTCAAGCATTTATTTACATTTTAATACTATAAAAGCTTGTTCCAGCCTCACTGAATCATTTACCACATTCTGCATCAATCTTTTGAAATAGAAAGGCCCAAAGGTCATTAATCTAAGGTCGTGGTACATCTATACTTTGTGAATTCTACTGTAAATTTGGAAATTTTCGCGAGGGTTTTATTTTCGCGAAACTTGCGAAGTTTCGTGAAAATAAATTCCTCGTGAAATGCCGAAATCACTCATTTGTTTACTGATTTAAGTAAATCATGCCCTAGTCGCGAATTATTATCGTCACAAATATGTCTTTTGACGCTATTCACGAAAATAAAATTCTCACGAAAATTTCCGTATTTACAGTCTATACATGTAATCTATGACTCCTTATAATTGTAAATCAGCTATCCAAATCTTATGTTGGATGACTAGATGGTTATATATATAGAAAAACTAAAGTGTTAAATAAGGAACCTACCTCTAGTTTTCTTGAAAGTAAAACCCAGGGCACTCTCAAAACTTCCAGAAGCCTTGTTGAGATAGTGTAGCTTTTCTTTAGATTTACTCTGACCTTCTATTGCTGTAGAGAAATAAAATACACAACTAGAAATGTGTCAATGTGACACAGATTGAGAGAAAAGTCCCGACAAGGATGATGCTATTAAGCCCCCATTGAAAATGATGGGGGCATAAAAATAATCAGTCCATTTCAGTGGAAAAAAATTGTGTAGATGTTATATATAGATACTGTATTTTGACAATAAAAGCTCCTATAATCATATAATCACACACTTAGTACTTTATGGGGAATATCTATAAACACCTAAAATACAAATTTATGCCAACACCAAGGACATGTAGGTGTGTTTTATTTGTGTTGATGCTTTACATCCCAGTCAGCAATTTTTCAGTCATGTCAGGATGTTTTCCTGTTGTTGTTTTTTATTTAATTCTTTACGCCCCAGTCAGCAATTTTTCAGTTATATCCGGATGTTTTCCTGTCTTCCAGAGTTGAACAAGTACTAAACAGAGGAAAGTGTACTGCTCAAGGACACAATAAGTTCTGCTCAAGGACACAATACAGTGGCTTTGATGAGTCTCACACTGGGGACCTTTAGATCCGAAGTCTAACACTCTACCAAATGAGCCACTGCGCTCCTTCCAATAGTTTTGTCCTGAAACTGTTGTCTGCTCATTATCTCTGCTGCATATATTAAAATGCACTACAATCCAGAATGTTATTATTTTGGGAACAAACATAATGAACACTGATCAGACTGCTTCGTTTCAGACTGCTTGCTCCCAAGGGATCTGATCTGGATCCAGTCAGGCCTTAGTAAAGAGTGCATACCAAAAAAAAAATTTCTTATTTCTCAACCAAAACATATGTTGTGGTTACTCAAAAGAACCGTCTCGATGAGATGGTTCTTTTGAGCACCCAAAACATATGTTAAAACTGATGGATAAGAAGATATTCACAATGTTACGCTCCAGAATTTTGTTCATCTAAACCTATGAAAGTGTTTACAATAAGCACACTGGTAAATGTATACGTCGTTTTGTGGGTATTTAAGCGTATTGTCGGTACTTCATAGAGTGGATGATGTGGGTATTTTCATTTTTTTTTCAGTGTTAATACTATATAGAAAAACATGCCATATGCCAAAGGGACTATAGACTTCAATCATTTTTAAGTATTCAGTATGTGCATGTCGATTTATGTAAGCATTTAGGAAAAGATTTGAGAACCGATTGAAAACCTATCATCCGGATCGGTACTAGAATCTATTCCTAAATGCTTACATAAATCGCCATGTGCATGCCGAATACTTAAAAATGATCGAATTCTATAGTCCCTTTGACATACGGCATGTTTTTCTATACAGTATTAACACCAATATCTACCACATCCAGTCTATGAAGTACCGGCAAAACATGTAAATACCAGCAAATCGACGTATACATTTAGTTAATATCAGTGTGATATAGGTTACCAAAGTACCTTTAGCAGATAAGAGAGCAGACAACAATTGTCATGAATGATGTGGAAAAGGGTTAAAGCAATGCTTACCCTCTTTCATAATGCTTATTTCGCTAGCTGCAGCTGACTTCTGTTTCTCTATCTCTGTTTGAAAGTTTTTCAGCTCCTCTGATTGGCTCGTCAACTTCTGTAACTCCGCCTTCAGTATCTCAAGTTGCTGGCATTTTTCTTCCAAATCTGAAAAAAAAAAAAATTATCAATTTTTAATAAAATCAAAACTGTATTGTTAGATAAAAATATATATCTCCCCAGTATCCAAACCCATGTTTGATGGCCATCACAAAAATATTTCGGTGTAAATTGTAAAAATTTTCTTGCTCATAATTTTAAGCATATGTTTGGGGTGCTCAAAAGAACCGTCTCATTGAGACGGTTCTTTTGAGTACCCACAACATATGTTTGGCTTGAGAAATAAGAAAATTATTTTTCTGTAACACACTCTTAACTAAAGGCATGGGCCATTCATCCAGCAGCCCAGAGACACAGGTAACCTTTGCGCTCTTTCTATGGCATTGACCATGCAGTGGGGCAAGCATGATTGTCACTCTGTATGTCTGCTCATAGAGATGGAAATGTGTTTATCATATAACATCACGTCTGGGAGTGAAATAACCCCATGCAATAAAATAGATAAACCACTAGTGGTTTACAGATTTTTGGGAAACATTATGACGTCCATAACAAGGTTGCGTACATAATAACAAAATTATAACGTTTTTACAGAAGAAATGAGATTTCAAAGTAATCTCAATGTCATATGATAAATAGAATCTAACATTCGTGCTCTTGTACTATTGAATTTATTAAACTTGTTGCGAAAAAGAGATAAAATGCTCGGCAAGCCTCATATTTTATCTCTTTTCCCCAACTCATATTATTAAATTCAGTAAACATGAGCACTTATGTAAGATCCTCTGTGTATAATATTTTGAGAATCAGCCCAAGGAGTCATCAAATATCAAGCAAACACAAATTCTGTGTATGTGACCTTTGACCTCAAGCTATTACCTTGACCTCAAAGCACGGTGTCTAAAACCTTCACTCTGCAAGTTCTAATGAGGTTGACATGTATGCAAAATATTTCAGATCAGAAGATATGGAACAAATTCTGACCATGCGACCTTTGACCTCCAACTATGACCTTGGCCTTGAAGCACGATGTCTTTATAGTGCTGCAGCAAAGCAGTAAAAAGTGAGCTAGTTTTTGAGATGGTGGTCCCCACAGGGTAACAAGCAGCAACATACATCAAATTAAAGCTAAGAGTCTCCCGAATTAAAAAATGCATGATGCCACCTCGGTAGGCCAGGGCGTAAAAGTTTATGAGTCATTAAAAAAAGGCACCCATACAAATAAATAACTTTACTGATTAAACTTTATTTAAGCCAGAGATCAAAAACATTGCTAAAATTGGTATAATATGAACACTAAATGATACAGAAGGATGCTAGAATACTTTGCATCATACCTGAGATGCAAACAAGTCCAAATACACCGACGGTGAAAGGTCATTAGGTACATTAGTCACGAAAACCCATTATTTTCTAGAATGCTTTTTGACAAATGATCCTCCTTAGGTATGAATGTATTGAAAACAATTTTAAATAATATCAATGACATCTGGGAATCAAACAGTGCATAATGTCACAGCCATTTATTGGAGCGAAAAATTTCATGGCCCACCAAAAAAGGGTATTCATACAAGTAATAACTTTACTGATAAAATAAAATTCAAACCTATGATCAAAGCAATGCTGAAAATGGAATAATATGAACACTAAATGATACATGAGGGTGCTGAAAATATTATTAATCAAGTGTAAGGTTCATATAAGACCAAATACACTGGTGGGGAGAGGTCATTAAGTACATTAGTCACGAAAACCCATGATTTTGTAGAATATTTTATGGCAAATGATCTCTTTTGGTATATATGCACGGAATACAAGTTAAAATGCTAACAACTGACATCAGGTAAGCAAATGGTGCATGGTGCCTCTTCCATATGTAGGGTCAAAAAAGCTTACGGCCATTCAAAGAAGGGTACCTATAAAATTTAATAACATTACTGATAAAAATCCATTTAAACCAATGATCAAAACTATGGTTCAAGTTTGTATCATATGGAGGCTAAATGACAAGTTATGGTGCTAAAATATTTTCTGTATTATATGAGATGCAAATAAATCCAAATACACTGATTGCGAAAGGTTATTAAGTACATTTTGTCACGAAAATTCATTATTTTGTAGACTTCTTTCAGTCAAATGATCTCTTTAAGTACATATGTATTGAAAACAAATTAAAATGTTATCAATTACCAAATGGGAAGCTCCTATTCAAAATAAACTCTGAATGATAAGTTAAAACGGGCAAAAGTCTATGCGTCATGGTATAACACACTCACTGATTTATCAGATTCAGCGTCCGATTCGACAACATCTTCACAAGATTTGTTTATTTGTTTGATTTGATTCGTTACGTCTCAGTCAACACTATTTCAGCTACATGGGGATGGGTCTTTCTGGGTTGAACCAGAACTAAGCTAGGATTAATAGTTCTTGCCAAAGGACACAACACAATGAGCCTAGTGAGGCTCGAACCCGCGGCCACATCTTCACAAGACAAAATAGAGGAAATATTCAGTCAATTTTCCTTCCTTTTGCACTGCTACATTGCACACACGCAATGTTGTACAAACCTGTTCATTGCAGAAAGAAGAGCATACTCACAATGGAAAATTTACATAATAATAAATCATTCAACAACTTGTGTGGTGTAGCGGACTGGCTCATCATAAGCAGCCCCAATGCCATTCTGCCACGTGCTTCCTAATAGGATTCATATCCAAACTCTGCAGTTGCAAGACAATCCACAAGTCTTCAATGATAAGTATATGTAACTGATAACAACAAGTCATAACATGCAGTGTTTAGCTGTTATCTGTTCGGTGGTAGCGTTTTGGTGGTACTTTCTTCATTGCTTCCTCACACCTGATTTCATTAAATGAACTGCATTGCTTTTTACCAAATAGTAACTCTACAAATTTAGTGCAGTCATGTTGCTCACATAGTTGTTGAAAGATTTTGGCATTCTGCACATCACTTAATGTGCCAACTTATTTCTTGTTCAATAAAAGGCATTGAAAATGTCACAACCAATCAAACATCAATATATTCTGTTGTTCTGTGGTCTTGTGAAAGAGCTCATGGACAGGAATAAAACGTTTCAAATCGACATGTGTTCCTGTTCATCGTTAAAACGAATATCTAACTCACAAATATATTTGGCCTGTGATGCAACAGGAAAACCAAAAGGTAAGTGAGTATGACCAGGAAATGCCACAACCACATACGACAAACCAACCCATGGCATGACCAGGAAGATAAAAAAACACAAGTGACACGAAATTCAGAACATACCAACGTACCAAGCTCTCTCTTCCCCAGCGAGATGATTGCAAAACTAGAAAGGACAAAACGCTACTGCAAAACAAAACAAGTATCTAACAATAAACCCCCACAAATAATAGGAGCAACAACAATGAATAAAAAAGCAGAACAACTGCCTTAGAACAGACAATAGACGAAGCAATTGGGGGAGTTAAATAAATTTTACTGACCAAATCTTCAACCTAGATTCTGCTGTTTTAAAAACACCAAGCTCGCAAAGAGGCTTCCTAACTTATGTTATGTATCACCAAAGGGATACAACCAAGCCAATAAACAAACACTGTGCCACCATACTAGACTGTTTACAATGATCTTACTGGCACCATTTTTTGATGCAATCACTGCATGGAGGATCATCAATTTTGTGTTTCTGATTGTTCCCAGTTTGATTGCAGGGGTAGATATTCTGTGTTGATCTTTGTAATGGCAAAGGCCTTATCTTTCAGTCCGCCACTGAGGTATGCTGTTTCCCTCCATTCAGTACTTCATCAGCATTTTCTGTTTCACAGGTATATACATGTAGTATGCCACAATTTACTTTGTTTTCTTCCCTTGCTTAACTTCTTCATTCTGTTTGGTATAGTGATGTAAATTGTATGGAATGCATTTGTATCGCCAATTTCTACCTGTCTGAAGTTTGAGGCTGTTCCATTTGTACTTTAAATTTGAGTAAAAACGATGCAGACTATAAGTTATCAATTTTGTTATCTTGTTAGCTTTCGTGCTTGTGCATGTAGTCGAAAATTGTACATGCAATCATTGGTCAGTCATTCTTGAACATACTAACAGGAATGGGCTCTTGTTCAAAAATGGTTCATTGTAAAAAGCCTTAAATACATTACTTCTCCATTGAATGTTACACTGTTTAATTGGGTGCGGACTGACTTTTGCATTTCTGTCGATTCTTTAATGTCAGACTTGGGATGTGGGCCGTAGTAGCCTTTACTTTAAGTGGCATATTGTTTTCTGAAGGTATCAAATGCTTCTTCGTGAAGAAGTGTATTGATATTTGACTGCATTTATCTAAGGCTTTTAGTACTTTCCTCGATTTACACCAGACACGAAGTTCAAGGGATGTTCAGATGGATTGTCGTTGTCGAAGGGATCTATGAACATTCTTTCAAACTTATGAGTCATTCTTTTCACATTATTATAAAACCTCTTCCACATTGCACATGTGTCTGAATGGTAAATGCTTACTCCTTTTTTGTGTCTTTTTCTGGCATCTAAACACAAAAGAATGAAATGTCAAAGAGTACTTGGCTGTTTCCCTTTAGCGCCGGTCCTTTTATTCCTAATGTTCTTGTAATTTTGAAATACACAAACAATTATGTAATCGCTGATTGAAGTCATTTGTTGTTTCATTGCTGCTTCATTTAAAGAGTCAGGCAATATTTTGAAATGTATAACCACTTTGTAGTAAACATCAGCGAGATATTCGTGCAGATTTAGCAACAAAGCCCAAGCTTGTTTCAATGCGAGCAGTACTAGGGCGAGGAAATCATCCCAACAGCTGGCTTGTAGAAGAGGTAGATCTTCCGTCTTGCAATGTCTTGTAACAGAATATCAGGATAGTTTAGCATTTTTATGAACTGGACAGGTCATTTCAAGCTTTGTCAACAAGTTTAAATGCTGAGAAAACTGTATCAGTATTTTCCTGCTAGAATATGCTGTGCACTGCCTAAGTCTGATATTTATGTTAACACTGTATTTACAGTTATAGTTATACAAAGCTCTAGCAGAATGCTTGTTTCACTAAGATAACCATAATTTCTTGAAAATGGTGACTTCGATTACTGGGTTGCAGACAATTTAATTTAATAATAATTGTTGGTCAACAATTTAAATCATGAAAAACACAATACTGAGAAACCAATATTAACGGTCAGAATAAGTTAAATGAAAAACAAAATCGATCAATCAATCAATCAATCAATCAATCAATCAATCAATCAGTCATGCTTTCTTCTACAATAGTTATTGACTCATTTGCACAAAATCAGTGTTATTTTTATGGAAAAGTTGTTAAAACCCAGATTAAAATTTGTTGCTTATTCACAACTAAGTTATCGTATTCTTTTTATTTCCAGAGCAGTGTTAAAGTGAACTATAACCTATAACGACGATTATTAACAAGCCAACTGAATAAAATGTTATGTTGAATGGCCAGTTTTTATTTATGACATGTATTAAGGTAAACAAATCAACAGTATCAACAATATTTTACAATGTCATATGCTTTCGTGACTTTTGCACTTGTTGACCTTTATCATGACTGTAGACAGGAAACGTTTACATAAAACTGATGTTTTATTAATAAATATTATCATTTTTAATTATTGTTGTATCTAACTGTCAATTATCACGGATACACTGCAGCAAATTTAATGCATTTATCAGTAAGGGCTTTAGACTATGGTATAAGGGGTACCCTCTGTTGAAGGGCCGTAAAAAATTTCGCCCTCGGTCCTGACAGTGACATCATGCAATTTTGAACTCCTAAGACTCTGAGCTTTAATATGATATATGTTGCTGCTTGTTACCCTGTGGGGACCGGTATGTGTCACAATATGGAGGGTCTGCTGCAGCACTATTAACCTTTGTTCTGCACATTTGTTCAATGAGTTGTACACGTCTGTGGAATATTTTCAGAATTTGACCACGGATTAAGAAGATATGAAGTGGACAGGAATTAATTTCATGTGACCTTTGACCTCCTGCTATGACTTTAACCTGAAGCAGGGTGTATTTAACCTTTGCTCTGCACATTTGTTCAATGAGTTGGATATGTGTGTGGAATATTTTCAGAATTGGACCAGGGATTAAGGAGATATGAAGTGGACAGGAATTCAATTCATGTGACCTTTGACCTCTGACCTCCTGCTATGACCTTGACCTTGAAGCAAGATGTCTAAAACATTCACTCTGAAGGCTTCTCCTCAAGTTGAACTTAAGTGTGAAATATAATCACTCAGACTAGGGGAGCTTAAGAAATTACAAAAAATCAAAATGCACAGACAGACGCACCGATTGAAGGACAGACAGTTTGCCCCAACACAAAGTTTGAACATATAACAATGGTCCTTTGGTCAAATGTACCATATCGGGTATTTGATAAACGCTAATGCTCCTATAAGTACACACTGATACTCAATGGATTGAAAATATGATATGAACTTCTTATTTCCTGTCAATGCAGTTTTTTATATTTCAATGTGTGTTTTATGCCAGAATATTTTTATAAGTTGATTTACGGGAATTTTTTATTTCAGATTTAGGGACGGGGGACAAAAAAAAACAGAAAAGCCTTTTTTTTTAATATCTCCAGAAAAAACAGTAAAACTAGTATTAAAGGTAAACACCAACAGTCTGTATTAAATCTTTAAATATTTCGTCATTTTTCTAAAAATCCGGATAGGACAACCACTTTTAACAGTGTCGCTCTCAAATATACACAGACAGAACCTCAAAAATATATTATTTTTTTCAACAAAACAAATAATATTTAAAGTCGGTAGATAAAATAAATTTTTTCTTTTCTCTCCTGTCCAGAAAATTACATTAGGAGGGTTTGTAAATCAACTAATAAAAAAAATTCTGGCCTTATGTTTAATGTCCCTCCAACAGCTAAGGTCACCTTTTTTTTTAAAATTCCATAATGATAATTAGAGTATAGTAATTCATTGGCATGCAAATGATGACAATCATGTGCCACCTATCCTCGCCTTCATGTCTCTCACAACTGATTTTCTACTCATTGTTTTGTAAATGTGTGTATTGAAAAAAGTAGTTCTAGCAAAATGATCATATCATCACTAGTGAGATATCAAAAACTGATTATTATTGAGGGCCATAACAGAAATTCAAAAACACAATTCAATGATTTTTCCATGATTTTCCATGATCAACAATGTAATTTCCATGACTTTTTAATGCACAGATTCCAACCTCCCATTTTAGAATCAACTTCACCACGCTGAGCATAAATGCGGAATGCAGCAACAACATTATGCTTATAGACCATGTATGCATTTTGAAATAGTTAAAACTTGAAACCACCAGTAGCCAGAAAACTAGCTGTCAGCTGTCGGACACACAAGTGGTGGTTTTGTCATATTATTTCACAAAATTCCATGATTTTTCCATGATTATTCAGGTTTTTTCAAATTCCATGATTTTTCCATGCATAGAACTTTTTTAGTGATTTTCCAGGTTTTCCATGATTCCCAGAGCTTGTGGGAACCCTGTGATATCATCACAAGTGAAATATTTCAGTCCTTAAGATACTAAAATTATCTCACTGCAAAACAATAGCCAGGTTACTATAGTACTTACATTGATTTCTTTCTGAAGCTTTCTGATGTTTAGCTGCAATGCCTGCATTCAACCGGTTGACCTCATCTGCAGATATATGCAAGCAAATAATGGGTTTTGATAAGCATAGGTGGCATTGTAAATGTGTTTATCTCTCATCTTGCTGAAAAATGCTTTGATTGCTCACCTCTACAGCATACAGCCCATTACACACAGTATTGTCATGTGCATGATGAAAATTGTGCATATTTAAAGATCACATTATGTGAAGGTATTGTTTTCAATACCATGAGGGACTACTCTTTAAAGAAAGATTTTGCTACCTCCTGGAGTAAATTCTTTCTTTCAGGGCCTTTTCCATCAATTTTGGGGAAAAGGCCCCTGGCCAAAATTGGGAAAAAATGATCGACTTAACATCAAAATTGGGAGAAATTAACGACATAGAGCATTACAAGGGTAGCAAAATATATCCTCAAAATCAAGTTATTTTTATTGTATTATGCCAAGCATACCACTTAAGCACAAGTATTTAAGTATCATTCTGATATGGGTCAGTGTTTCTCAAAAGTAGTAGCGGTCTTTAAAAAAAAAAGTAAAAAAAAAAAAAAATTTTTTTTTTTTTTTTTACTTTTCTTAATTGGGAAAATCAGACATGGTATTGGGAAAAAATGTGACTATTTTTGATAGGGAATGGGGCCGAAATTCGGCCCCTAGAGATGAGTAGAAAAGGCCCTGTCTTTTCAGAATAGTGCCACAGAGATATTTCTGGAATGGGCCTGAACCATTTTATGAAGAAAAAAATGAGTAATAGAGTATATGTAATTCTGATTTCATTTTTGGCTGGGCCCCACATATAAGCTATTCAAATCTGGTGTTCATGTTCCTGTAAGGTGGATATTAAGGTTTCTTTGACCCATCGCCCATC
Organism: Loripinus fragilis; assembly: GCA_964019695.1. Taxonomy (NCBI): domain Eukaryota; kingdom Metazoa; phylum Mollusca; class Bivalvia; order Lucinida; family Lucinidae; genus Loripinus; species Loripinus fragilis. The sequence goes on along the minus strand of OZ026527.1, from coordinate 57,117,876 downwards.
AAAACTTCAAATGGCCCATCAAAATCTTGAATTTTGCATGCAAATGAATGGGACATGGGCCATTGGCCCATTCATATTCTGACCCAGAAATATCCCAGGTACCAAGTTTGTAAAGGGACACAATTGAAAAGAATCACTGCTTATTTCAGTAATTTCCCTTTGATGTATGATTAGCATAACTACATGCATTTTCATGTTTCGACTACCCCTCTACACATATTCTTTTGATTGGCAGCATTCTTCAAACACTGTCTTGAAACTATCTAGACTTATTTGAGCCGTGACATGTGATTTAGAACAATGTGGTATGTGTGACCAGCAAAGGCTCAGACCAGCCTGTGCATACACGCAGACTGATCAGAGCCATTGCTAGTCGCTTAAATATTCTGTAAGTGTTAAGTTACTGAATGAACATCATTTATAGTTTCTAAGCTTAAGATGAGACTGCACCGGCTCGTCTGAGTGTACACTTGTCAAAATGCCACATTGTTGGAAATCACATGTCACGGCTCATATATGAGCATTCAGGGTGCATACTCCATATTTGTTTAAATACCAAATTCATCACAGTCATGTGATTCACTTGATTGGTTAATTTAATCTTTCATCTTTCAGCATCATTGTGTGTCAGAGTCAATGTCAAAATTCGTCAAATTTTGAAAGAAGTAAAAGGGAAAATATGAATGAAATAAAATGCTATTCTTTTTTTCATGAAAGTAACTAGTTGTTTCTGAATATACTATGAAAAGCGAAAAGAAACCTTAACAGCCAATCAGATCCTTATAATTAAGTTTCAAAGATCACATGACCTGATAAAATGTCAATACCGTAACAAACTTTAATTCCTGTTTTTTCTTCAAATCTTGTCATGGATATTTATTTTGTTGCATTGGATAAGTTCAATAAATCATGTGTTTAATTGAGTCGAAGGTAAAATTTGAACAAAATGATTATTTATGACAATGAACAAACGTAAAATGCATTTTTTTTATCTTTTAAGTGATTTTGCATACTATTTTCTCAGTATTTTGTTTAAAAACCACATTTCTAGAAAATTACAATGCTTTGATATGATTGTAATCAACCAAAGGAATTGATCAGGTACTTAAAATCTACACGTTGTCTCCGTCTGATATACTTTTTTCCCAAAAATATCACTGTTACGGTACTTGACAAAAGTGTTATGGTATTGACCTTTAAAGAATATATGCTAGCGTAATTCTTCTGTTTAAGATTTGGTGTAGAGCACTGTTGACCAGATTGCAATGTTAATACTCTTGACACATGTGCACAGAAAGAATTTTGGAATATATGGTAGATTGCATGTATTTCAAAATATTGTTACGGGTTTGACAAAACCGTTACGGTATTGACAAACCTTGCCTGAAAACAAAACAATATGTCAATACCGTAACAAACTGTTTATACTCAAATTCATCATTCAATTTGTGTTTTATGCTTGGTTAAATTTGATAAAGTATTGGTATCATAAATTCACTTAATAAACTTGACTAAAAACTAGTATCTTTGCATTCAAAACTGTACTTTTTTGACAGCATATGTCAAAACCATAGCAAGATGTGTCAATACCGCAACATTTTTATCGTTACGGTATTGACTGTTACGGTATTGATATACTCTACATATTTTTTTACCTAAAATAATGATTACTCACTAAAACATCGCAACAAGAGTGATTTTTTGTTGAGAAATTTTATTTGGTCAAGATGTTAAAACCAGAAATTTTTTATCAAATTCCATTGTCCATTTTTGTGTTACGGTCATTTGACACGAAAAAAATATACTATAAAAATTTCACTCACCAAAACAGTATTTTCTTTTGCCAGTTCTGTAGATGCTTTACAAAACACATGTATTCTTAGTAAAATGAAAGTGTCAAATTAGTATGACAGAAAACCAGATTCAGCACCATTAGGGATCCAGTATTATTTTTGCAATTTATCAAGTGTTACGGTCTTGACATAAACGCTTGGGACAGAGGTTTTTTGGCAAAAAAATGCAAAAAATGTAATGAAAAATCATATATTGAAACCTCCTACATTTACTTTGATAGTGCTTTTATCAATACAGCCAGTTAAAATTCCTGAGAAAATAACAGTTTTTTTAATAATTCTTGTCGAAAGTCTAATTTTTTCCGTTGGACGGGCAAAAATGCCAAAAAATGGGGTTTTAATCCAATAAAAAATATATTTACACACCAATATTTTTCAGTTTTATCAGCTAGCCTTATTAAGTATGATCAGTAGTATTGTGTGAAGAAAAAAAAATCATGATCACATCAGCGGTTTTCATAAGATATGAAACGGACAAGAATTTTGACGAATTTTGACATTGACTCGTCACTGGAACGCTTCTCTAAACCGGACCATGTAGTGTTTCCCCCAGCCCCAAAAAAGGGCATGGTAAAGTTTCCAGGAAAAGGGCACTTTAAGCGCGCGAAAACCGGCTAAAAGGGCACTTTTGGAACGCACGGCGACAGGCTAAGAGGGCACTTTTCAGTCCAAGTTCTTAATTGAATTTGGTATTGTCATATATATAAATTTATGTCCCTTAGCATAATGCAGCTGTATCTGTCCTTTTTAAATGCAAAATATACTACTTATTTAAGAATAATTTAGAATTTTCAAACCAGTTTTAGGACTCCTATTTGAGCACACACGCAATATATTATTATTATTTTTTAATTATTAAAATTTAACAGAATCACATTATGTATATGAGAATCATTTTTTTCTTCAATTGCCAAGATCACTTCTTAAGTTTTTAACAAGACTGTCTTTCTTTCCAGTACTTGTTTTGACAATCTTACCTGTACCTGGTTCAGATTCACACTTAAACACTTGCTAATTGGGGTATTGTCATCAAAATGATGTGTCAAAATTGCCTCAGATAATTAGTGACCATTGTAAAAGGATTAACACTGAGTAAACTATTGTAACAGCAGGTGTCTTCCTTGCTACTTCAAGCTTCAAACTGAAAAAAACTGTAACTTCCTTAGTTTTTGTCAGATTTACATGATTTTTTTACCAAAATGTAGGACATTTTATGTAGTTTTAGAAAAGGGGCATGGCGCTGGGAAAAAGGGCATGGCGCTAGAGAAAAAGGGCATGGCGCGGCGCCATGCTAAAACTGGCTAGGGGAAACACTACCATGTGCAAAACTTTTCAAAGATGCTTTTTTTAAATGTAGAAAATATTATGATTATATTGCTAAAAACTGCAATACACTTACTATATTGTGATGTGTGACTATAAAATTCAAGTAATGATTCCATTGTTTGCTGTCAGTGATTTTATTTGGCCATTTTTACCACCTTATAGAGGCACCATTCCCAATCAAAAGATGGCCTATATTTTGCCAGTTTTGGGTATTTTGGGGATTATTTTCTAAAAATCTTTTAAAACATTTCCCAAATGATATAGCCCCGCCCCTTCTGTGTAAAAGAAAAAAGAACAAGAAATGTCACAAACACGTGACGAATGCCCCCAAAGGAATTGGTCTAGCACAAGACACATTTGAGGAAAGATAGCTATAATATAGCAAGAAAAACCTAGAAATGAAGCCAGAAGTCAATGTCAAGGTCAAAATGACTCAAAATTGTATGCACCACTCCGCCATCCCAAGAGGAATCACCACCCCAAATTTGGGATTCCTACATCAAATAATATAGGAGATATGCTCTGGACACAATAATTCTTGAAAACTAGGTCAGAGGTCAAGGTCACAGTGACCCAAAAATGGTTTGTGACACTCAGGCATCCCAAGATGCATTTACATACCAAATTTGGAATTCCTATTTCAAAGAATATAGGAGATATGCACCAGTTTCTAGAAACTAGGTCAGAGGTCAAGTTCAAAGTCACAGTGACTAAATTATGGTAAGTGACACTTCGTCATCCCAAGATGCATCCACACACCAAATTTGAGATTCCTACCTCAAATAATATAAGAGATACGCTCTGGACATGATTATTCTAAAAACTAGGTCAGAGGTCAAGGTCACAGTGACCCGAAAATGGTATGTGACACCCTGTCATCCCAAGATGTATTTACACACCAAAATTGGAGTTCCTATCTCAAAGAATATAGGAGATATGCACCAGACTCAATGTAGTTTCTAGAAACTAGGTCAGAGGTCAAGTTCAAGGTCACAGTGACCCAATTATGGTACGCGACACTTCGTCATCCCATGATGCATCCACACACTAAATTTGAGATTCCTACCTCAAATAATATAAGAAATATGCTATGGACAAGATTATTCTAAAAACTAGGTCAGAGGTCAAGGTCAAGGTCACAGTGACCCGAAAATGGTACATGACACTCCGCTATCCCAAGATGCATCCACATACCAAATTTGGAATTCCTAACTCAAAGAATATAAGAGATATGCTCTGGACACAATAATTCTTAAAACTAGGTCATAGGTCAAGGTCACAGTGACCCAAAAATGGCATGTGACACCCCGTCATCCAAAGATGCATTTACACACCAAATTTGGAATTCCTATCTCAAAGAATATAGGAGATATACACCAGACTCAATGCAGTTTTCAAGAAACTAGGTCAGAGGTCAAGTTCAAGGTCACAGTGACCCAATTATGGTACGCGACACTTCGTCATCCCAAGATGCATCCACACACCAAATTTGAGATTCCTACCTCAAATAATATAAGAGATATGCTCCGGACACGATTTTTCTAAAAACTAGGTCAGAGGTCAAGGTCAAGGTCACAGTGACCCGAAAATGGTACGCGACACTCCCCCATCCCAAGATGTATCCACACACCAAATTTGGAATTCCTACCTCAAAGAATATAGGAGATATGGACCGGACACGAAAGCGGGACGGACGGACTGACGGACGGACGGACTGACGGACGGACGGACGGACGGACAGTGCGATTACTATATGCCTCCCAAAGTTCCTTTGGGGGCATAAAAATTACCTTTCCCTTCTCTGAGAAATTCTTCATGTTTACTGGTCTGTGATGCAACCATCTGCCGTGTCTGATCTGTGACCCACTGTGTTATCTTCTCCTCCCTCTGCTTCAGCCGGGACCGAAACATTTCCAGCTCATTTTGTACATTCAGTGTCTGTTCCATTGGACATGCATGGATCCTAGCCAGTCCCTATTATAACAAAGAGTTATAGGCATTAACCCTTGTCATGCTGAATATTTTAATGTACTACACTGTAACTCCTCCCCAATTTTTATCCTTTTAACCTGCAGCATTCCAGTTATAAGCAAGTATTTTCAATCAGAATGGAAAACAGTGTGGATCCTGATCAGATGACTTTTTTAGAAGCTGATCTGGAGCTACAGTGTTTTCCCACTCTGTGTTTTCAAAAACGGATAAATCCGGATTCAGCAGGACAAGATTTAATTTTGATTCAGGTTAATACAGTATTTTCACAGTATATGTATGTCTGGTAAATTAAACACATTATTATAGTAGTAACTTGATCTGGCGTACTGTATCACATCAAGTGGATGAGGTCATACCATCGGATCACCTGAGACGTGAAGCATCGAGTGTGATCCTATGGTATGACCTCATCCACGAGACGTGATGTGCATGCAAGGGTAACAAGTCGTTTCACCCCAAGACCAGTTCGCCCCTAGTCGTTTCGCCCCAAATTTGATGCCAAGACGTTTCGCCCCTACACCCTAGTCATTTCGCCCCAAGACCGTAGTCGTTTCGCCCCACTTTTGTTTACCCTAGTCGTTTGGCCCCACTTTTTTAAGCCCTTTAAATTGTTATACAATTCATAAAGATATTTTAAGCATTATAATATGACTCAAAGCAATATACAATAATTTAATTTTAACGATGATCACGCTTCAGTTATAATGATAGCAATTAAGCCTTGCGGAAACCAGATTTATCTCTTTTTGTATATGAAAGGCCATCTGATCGTGATCCACACTGCTAAAAATGATTTGCCTATGGTGCAGGCTCAAGGCGGCAGGTGTCCATGAAAAAAAGTCTGAGGGGAGTGTAGTGCATAAATGTAATAGGCATGACTAGGATAAACCGTGATAACAAAATGCAATGCTTACAAAAATACTATAAAATATAGCATAGAAAATAAAGGATCATTGACGGTTTGGGCCTTATACGCCTATTTTTCTGATTCCCAGAATGTAGCTTTTGAGCTTCTAGAGTGGTGCATGTAGTATCAGTGCAATAGGTGAATCTAATGGCAAGAGCCAGCTATCAAAATATTTTCAAAATTCCTACGCACTCGAGAGTTATGGCGGGTAGAAAGGGGAGGGGGTCTGAAATTTCATGAAAATAAAAAGTGCTTTTAAAAGTGATTTCTGCACGTTTTCTTGATTTATTTGGTAGGCATGGTGATATCTATTGAACATACCATATGCAGAGTATTAAGGAATCACGATAATAGATGAAATCGTTTTAAAAACAAAATATGTTTTGTAATAAAATGATTTTGGGGAGATAATTTGGAAGTTACCTGTACATTTTTGACTACATGTACCGTAAATAATACAAAACTGAAAGCTCAACAAAAGAAATAAATATTTTTGGAAGGAATGAAAGTGTCCCATTTAGCATTGGAAAGTAAAACTGATTCTAACTAGATCCTTTGAATATTACTTTTGCTTTGTTTAAAGGGCATAGCACATTAAGTGTATTTAAAGTGTCCAAATATTTATGGTATACATATGCATGTATATCCCTATAGGAGACAAGATATTGAACACTAAAGTATTTACCTGTTATAACTCTTTGCATGCCAGTGGATAGATTTGTCGTCTGCCAATGGCCTTTTGCAAACAGTTTGAACCCAGATGAAGACCAACAGAATGTCGGTCTTGATCTGGATCCAAACTGTTTGACACTCTGATGGTGGTCCTGGGCGGTTTATTTTTAAAAACTTAATTTTGACGAAAGTAAGCAGACAAAAATAAAAACATGAACAATTCCCTAGCATGCAAACAGATAAGTACAGGACGTTTGCAAAATGTGTCATTTAATAACAGGGAGATTTTTTCTTATGAAAAAATGCATAAACCCTTGCCTATTCTACTTTTAATATTTAAGTACTTTATATTAAACTAGCACAGAATACAAAGCAATTTAGGAGGTTAGTTCTAGGGAACTTCATTACTGTCATTAATTTCTTATTTGGTAGAAAAGGCATTTTATGGGCTTAGGCCCTGGGTTTTTGGGCTGCTGAACATCTTTCCCCCCCTTGTGCCAGCAATTCACTTCCATATAATATGCAAAATATGGTAACACATATACATGCAAAAGCTTTTGCTGGCACACGGGGGGGGGGGGGGGGGGGGGGGGGGGGGGGGGGGGGGGGGGGGGGGGGGGGGGGGGGGGGGTGAATGATATTTTAAAAAATGTTTTCGGATTTCTATCTATCTTAATGTAAAACTGATTGTTCTACCCAAAATTTTACATCTTTGAAGCATTTAATCTTGAAAACGGATTTCACAGCCATAAAGTACTCAGGTCAGGGTAGCTTCAAGGCGAAGAAAGGGACGATAGACAAACTTTTATTTTTACTGAAAACCATAGGCATTTACCCATAGCAAGTGTCAATGATCCTTTATATTTCCTTCACCCCTGTGTCAATGATCTGCGCAAATTAACTTAGTAAAGGGACTGATCAACCAGTTAAAGTAATTGGACGTTTATTGTCTCTAATTAAAGTGTGCAACCGGATAATCTTTAACTTGTTAGTCATTAACAGGATTAAGATTAGGGTGTTGAAAACACACGCCAATCAATCATCTTCAATCAAAATTAGATTGATCAATTAAACGTCGATATGTCGGTGACGTGCTTTGACTTCGTCGTTGATCATAAAATATAGCATAAAAACGAAGGCTTTAACAAACCTGTGCACATGTGCAGACTGGACGGAGCCTTCGCCCACAGAGCTCATGTTTGTCTATTTCATAACCAACACAAAATAATTTTATAACCCACTTAGCTCCAAGCAGGTTTCATATTAATATACACATTATGTAGCATTTTACGAGTCTGTCACTTCTTTTTCAGACATCGGAACAAATGGATTCCATTACCGAGCGTTACAGATCAGTTGCCGCCGCTTGTGTAATCTCGTGACTCTGATGCGCAAACAGTGGAGACTCATTTGTATTTGACATTGACATCATTTTGTGTAAATGTTCTTATCATTATTCTCTTTAGGGTTCTAATTTTGGTTAAATAAACCTTTCGGACTACATTTCCGCTCATCAAGTTATAAAGTGTTCGTAAAATGCTACATAATGTATATATTAATATAGAACCAGTGGGTTATAAAATTATTTTGTGTTGGTTATGAAATAGACAAACAGGAGCTCTGTGTGTTATGTAAAAGTTATACCATGGGTTGTCCGCCTGTACGTGTAGATAATCCACGGGCTTTAGCGAGTGGATTATCTTATGTACAGGTGGACAAACATGGTATAACTATTTTATACCACCTACATCAGTGTAGACCTTGCACATCAGGAGCTATTTCATGCTAAAGTTGTTAAAGGTGGTATATGACCAACGTAGGTCAAAGGATCGACAGCTTATTGTTGTCTGTGATGTTTGTTTGTTTGATTGTTTGCAATTACTGAATTAAACTGATGAAAAGTGTTATCTTGTCATTATTTCGTGTATAATTATGGTTATCCGTTTTACCCATTGGAAAGAGACATGGAAACACTTTGCCATGTGTAAGATTCCACAAATGTCTTCAGCATGATTTGTCATATGTACAATTGCAAGATATAATATTGCTTTACGTTGCAGAGACGTTAGATGAAATGAATGAAATTATTTTTAATGTGTTTGCATTATCTTTATAATGGGGAAAACGGATTGTGCGGTAAACGGGCATGTGCTATAGTTAAAATGGTCTACATGACGAGAACTCAGAATTTTCAGACCTCAAAACCCTAGGAAATTCTACCTGGCAGAAATTTGTAACTAAACCATAACATGAGCATTTGATATAGGTTTAAGAGCCAGGTAATATTATTGATATTACTTAAGGTATAATCGCATATGAGATATGTATTCAGGGTTCATCCTAGGATGGGCCTGATCCATTTTGTGAGAAAACTATTAATGTTTTGTTAAAATGGACTTTATTTTGGGCTGGGCCCCATATACAAGCTCTTCAAATCTCATATCAATCATGCTCTAATGTGGATATTATTAAGGATTCTTGGGCCCATCAAATTTTGCAAAGGCCCATAAAAATTTCAAATGGCCCATTAAAATTTGGAAATTTGCATGCATTTGAATGGGATATGGGCCATTGGCCCATTTAAGGGCCCATCATCATTTTGGGCTCGGATTAACCCTGGTATTAAATTCTCATGAACTGGAACAATAGCTTTATACAAAAATAAGAACATGCACATAATCTTTATCCTGCCAAAAGTGTTGAAGATTTTAACTGTTAACTACATTACTACTGGCGTAAAGCATTGCAAATATATTTGCACTAACTATTCACATAGATTTCAACAAGATAGGTTGATTTTTATTCTTGGGGCGAATCGACCAGGGGCGAAACGACTAGGGGGCGAAACGACCTGGGGCAAAACGCCACTGGGGCGAAACGTCTTGGGAGCGAACTGGATCTAGGGCGAAATGACCCAGATTCCATGCAAGTTTCAAGAGTGACTCAAGTAGCAAAACATTATGAACTGATGCCCCTTCAAAACATGTTTTTACTCTAATAGCGGCGATTTTTGTCGTTTGCAAACAGTTTAGACCCAGATTGGACTACATAGAACTTCTTGTTCTAGGGGCAAATTGACTAGTGGGGCGACACAACCAGGTGGGGGGGGGGGGGGGTGGGGGGTGGGGCGAAACGACCAGGGGGGGGACATCTTGGGGGCGATACGACTAGGGGAGGAAATGGTTTGGGGGCGAAACTTCCAGGATTCAGCGTATTTATGGTCTGTTTGAAAAAATAAGTATATAAGAAAAAAAATGATATAGAATTGTTTTGATTTATCTTTACCGTTAAAAATCTTATACCTTTTGTATTTAAGCTTATACTTGTTTGAATAATGTGATGTATGACAGTAAATACAGATTAGCTTCCCTTTGAGGATCAAAGATGGCGGACGAAGCAAAGTGAAACTTCAACACGAGTTTTTGTTGGTAAAATAACTGTTATTCAATATAGGAGCTTTTAGGGATTCCCAAAGTGATGTCATTCTTGCGCATGCGATTATCCGAGGGATTCTATAGAAATAAGCTTTTGGACCCACCCCCACCCCCCTGGAAGAAGCTGGTCTCCACCTGGAAAATGTTGGACGGTGGACCCTCTCTGGATCCTTGGGAAAGTATAGTTTTCTCTGTAATAAACAATTGAACCCCCTCCTGTAAACTGTAAAATAAGTTGAGGACTAAAAACAAACATTCCTGGATCTGCGCATGCTGTTAATACGCATGTATGCACAAAAGCCAAAGTTAACGCCATTTTTCGTATCTAGAGGTCCATAGCCTCTTCTGAATCTCCATCTTCATCTTAGGCTAATTTTGCTGTAATGCCTGGGAGGCAACAACATATACATCCTATTGCCATTTAACTTTCTTTTTGGGCCTAACCAAGCAATTTTAAAGTGAAAATCCCTATGTCTAAAAACTATTGAAACTATTGTGATAGAGAAAAGACTATTGCCGATACTATTGACATTGCCACTTTCCTATCGATGCAGTAACATTGCCTAGGTTACTATTGCGATGCATCGATAGTCCGATGTATTGTTTCATCCCTAGCGATAATGCGTGCATGTGCTGTCTCGTATCAGCTTGTTGTGTTAAATTGAATTTAAATGTCTAGAAATATGTTTTTAATGGCACTCATTTTTCACTTCAAACAATAACGACAGAAAAATTACCTCAATAAATGTTAATATTATATGACGAAGTATTTGTAGATACATTACAATTCGAATTTATATAAAATATATAGCAGGGGAACTTAAAATCGGTGGAAAATGGCTTTCCCTATCTAGACAATACAAGGTTGACGGTCAGTATATCCCAAATCTATTTATAGCACCAGAAGTATGTCACAATAAAACGTCCTTTACGTGCAGGTATGGACCCGTATCCCTAGACTTTTCTTTCTTTCTCTTAATACTGGCACGATCAAATTTTGATCATTACGCCAGGGAGTGCAATTTTGGAATTTTGAAGAAAAAAACAAAAACAAAACAAAAAAACAAAAACAAAACAAAAAAACAAAAAAATCTTTCGGCTGTGTTTTTAACTAAATGAGGAGTGCCCTAAACTCCTCAGCAGTCTGGGAATTGACCGCCGAAGGAGAAAGACTATTGGGCAAGTTTAAAAAAAATGTGACCGTTCAATTTTTTTTATCCCCATGTTCTTAATATGGAATATTTTTATTTAAATTTATCCCTCAAAGGTGTGTTTTGATACCCATTTATTTGTTGCCAAATTTGAAATAAATCAAATGACAAATAAAAAAGATATGTTATTAAAACCACCCCAAAATGTCAGGAGTGTAACGCTTTTTGTGTGACATTTTTTCACCATGTGAATGTTCTAAGGAATATATTAGTAAACATAGTGATATTACACCAGTTTAAGCTTTTGTATATCATAAATTGACATGTTGTAGATAAAATACATAAAGCAGGGCTCTTTATATAATCTACATATTGATATAACATGTCATTTTGGAGACATACCCTTCAAAATTTACATGAGATAAAAAAACAATGCTTCTTCCAATATTAAGTGCTACAAGTTGACTATACATGCTACATATATGTAGCTTGGTCACACCACAAACAGACATGTGCAACATCAACTGAAACTCGGATTTTGATCCTAACTTCACTTCACATGGGTATGCGTTTCTTCAAATTTAACAACCCACTGATGTCAGGAGTGCAACACATTGTGTTTACCTTCTCACCATCTTTCTGTATGCTGCCCAATACCTATATTTTTCTGTTTTCCAGGAACACATCCCCACTCCAGATAACCAGCAAAATTTACTTGCTGCATCAGAGGATTGAATTTCCTCACAGAGCCTGATTTATGATGTCAGGAGTGTAACACCTGTAATTTTGTTGCATGTTCTTCAGTGTAGGTGATGAAATACATGATTTTAGCTCAAAGCAACCAAATATTATGATAATGCAGACATTGTCCTAGCAGTGGAAACTTGTTTCTTTCCTTCTATAACAAAAAATGCCAGTTTTTTTTATGTAAAAAAGCCAATTTTTTATATAATAGCCATTTTGTAGGTATAAAAAATATGCATAAATAGAAAGATAGTGGTCAGTGTTTTTTTCACCATGAGATTATTCCTTTGCCTTACAAATGAAACCATCAAATAATGATAAAAACTTCTTAATAATGTATTTACATGTTGATAATGATGATGTATACAAATTGTTTCACTCCTGACATTTTTATATGTAATAGAGATATATCTTTACTAACCCTTCTAATCTAAGTGGCCTTTCAATCAATTACCTCAGCATCAATTAGAAATAGGAAAGCCAGTTATAAAACTTTCTTGTATCAGGAAATCAATGAGAAAACTTAAGGGAGTAGGGGATTTTCTCGGCTCAAGACCAAGGAACCAAGAAATCCGCTTCCGAAAGAGTATAGAAATATATAGGGAAAAGGTAAAAACTAATCTAGTTGAGATGACAAAATAGAAAAATATCATCATATGAGACTGACTGTCATGTAAAGTTATGAGAACAGTTCATGAATCAAGATAAATACTTCTGTCTTTTCATGTCAGGAGTGTAACACCTTTCAATTTTGTTCATTTGATAGTTCGAAGTCTGTTTTTGTTTGTTAAAATCCTTTAGCAGTATTTTTTTACGGTATATTTTAAACTAAAAGTGTACACAATGTTCTAAGTAGTAGGGAGGCTCTACATTTTGATTGAATATTCTATCAAAACAAGCTTTTTAGTGCTTATGATCTTGAGAATTTCAAGATAAAAAGCAGTTAAGTTATCAACGTTCATCAAAAGCACTATATAATGCTGTGAAAAATAGTATACCATCACACTATTTGTTACCAAAATGAGCCTGATATTTCAGAAATATATAGTATGTATGAAATATAGACTGTCTATATAAACATACTTGTACTGGTCAGGGGTGTAACAATTCAGATAGTTTTATACTTGTGTTACTTCAGACTGCTTTTTCGGAAGTTTATTGTTCATTTTTGGTCTTTTAAAGCAGTTCATAAACAACATTTTATAGCATTTAAATCATGCTGTTGTCATCTTATTTTCTCATAATAGCTGAAGAATAATGGGTGAATTCTTCGTCTGGTAAATGTTTTCTGACCCTACCATTAAAATGGCTTTAATAGTGGTAACCACCACCTATATGTCATTTGGGTGTCATATGAAAACCCCCAAATCATATGAGATCATTTTAAGCAGTTGCTTGGTAACAGAAAAAATGATATTTTATCTTTGAAATAAATAAATAGCAATGAATGTCAGGAGTGTAACATTTTCTTTCATAACACAGTGTTTTTATAATGTCCAGCATTAGAAAGCTAGACATCCAGACCCAAAAAGGCTAATGTTTTCTTCTTCAATAGATCCTAACGTCTGCAAATCAATGAGTTTTCTTTTAATGTGGGCTTTAATCTCAAAGATTTAAAAACTTTAAGGTCTAGGTGCTGGAAAATCCTCGCCAAATTTTATAAAAAGTATCATAAATTTAACAAACATGTTTTAAACACGGCAGTTTTGATGCCAAACATGGTTTATAATATCCGTTTCATCATATAAGATCAAAATTTCAGGACTTAATCATTTACTTGATGTTTTTATGACCTTGAATAGAATAGATAAATTTTGGTAAAAAATCTCTTAATAATCTTAATCAAGAGGTTGATAAAAGAAAACTATAAATACTATTTACAAAAAACTTGAAATTTGTCAAAATTCAGGATATAAGGAAACTTATGTTACAAAAAAAAAAGCTCTGACATAATGTTTATTTTTGAACCCCAATGTCACACTTTGGTCACATTTTTTTTAAACTTGCCCTATTCCACTGTGGTATAGTCCGGGGAAAAAAAAGAGTTCTTCAGGGCATCACTGTATGTCTGGTATCTACAATATTGGGCACTGTGTGATGACCTGGTAGATTTCAAACTGCGAGCAGGGGTCAGGTACTTGTCTTTTTCTATAGACACAGCACCAGAATGTATCTTATGAAAGAGAAGCAGGGAGGACTGATCCCTACGGGCCTCAAGAGATGGCCACTCAAGCTCATCAAGCATCCCGCCGACACCACTTGTGTTACGCCATCCCCTGCAGGTCCAACGGGCTGCTGTCCTCTGAACTTTCTCTACTTGATTAATCTGAAGTTTTGAGCAAGGGCTCCAAATGGGTGCTGCATCCTCTAGTTTAGGCCGAACCAAGGTTTTGTATGCAACTTCCTTAGTACTCCGAGGTGCAAAAGCCAAATTCCTGCGAAGGAAACCAAGTGTCTTAGTTGCTTTGGAAGAAATTTCTGAAATGGGTTGACCCCAATCCATATTATCAGAGATGGTTATGCCAAGGTATTTTGCTGACTGAACGTTTTCCAAAGTTTGGTTGTGAAGGGAGTAATCAAAGAGAATCTGTTTGTGATGCTGATGCCGAGTCACTCTCATAGAGTGACATTTGGCTACATTGAACTTCATTTGCCAATCGGCTTCCCATTGTCCTAAGCTAGTGAGGTCTTCCTGCAGTATAAAACAGTCTTGAATCGAATGAATGTTTCTATACAGGACACAGTCGTCCGCGAACAGGCGAACAGAAGACCTGATGTTATCCGGCAGGTCGTTTATGAAAATAAGGAACAGGATCGGCCCTAAAACTGATCCTTGGGGTACACCGGATAACACTGGGACTGGATCTGAGGCTTGACCATCTAATACTACTTTTTGAGTGCGCCCAGAGAGCCATGAGTTGATCCACTTGTGGGTGGACCCTCTTATCCCATAATAGTCCAATTTGTGTAATAGCCTCCTGTGTGGTACCTTATCAAAGGCCTTTGCGAAATCCATTATGATCAAATCTGTCTGCTTGTGTCCACGATTCACAGCGCCATCCAGGTTGCTGATGATATCGTGCACAAACTGGACCAACTGGGTCTCGCAGGACCTCTGACTTCGGAAACCATGCTGACAGTCAGCAAGTATGCTATCTAAGGCTAAGTGCTTGTTGATGTTACTGACTAATATATGCTCTAGGGTTTTGCAGCAGATGCATGTGAGCGACACCGGTCTGTAATTAGCAGCGTCATATTTTTCACCTTTTTTAAAGACCGGGGAAACATTAGCTTGTCGCCACTCATCTGGTACATCGCCCAGAGCTAAGGACTCATTAAAGATAAGTGCCAGTATTGGAGAGATCTCATTGCTACACTCTTTAAGCACTCTGTCATTCAGTCCATCCGGGCCAGGTGCTTTATGTACATTTAGTCCGTCCAACAGTTTGGCGACCCCTTTCGGGTCAACTGTTATGTCCCCCATGGGGGAGAACGGACTAGCCCCTTTAGAGGGCGGGTCAGAGTCGCCTTCACGTGTGAAGGCTGATTGAAACTGGCGGAATGATATATTGGCTTTTTCCTTTGTATCTGTCTTAAGAATTCCGTTTTCTCTGAGTGATGCGATCCCACACGCGTCTTTTTTAAGAGATTTGACAAATGACCAAAACTTTTTTATCTTTTCAGGCTTATATTTTCAGTAGATGTTTTAAAAACTACCACACCCCCGAGAGACTTTCCTCAAAGGCAAGGTTCGGTACTGGACACCTAGAATCTGTGTCTAGAGTTCTGATAAGCGGATCCGTAGACTCGGAATCCAGGGGTCTGGTATCGGACTCCGAGACACTTCGTTTATATACAAGGCCGAAACATATTGGGTACGAAACGTCTAGCCCAACGTTTTAAAGGCGCCGTGTCTCTGCATGCTATTACAGTAACTGTAACATAAAAACAAGGGACATATAATAAACCAAATACAAGATAGAAACCTTCAGATTTGCTGTATTTATCCCCGCAATCAACTTCTTTCAAAATTTCAGCTTTCCAACTTGCCGCTTTCAACACAAACACCTGTTCCGGTTTGTTGACCTAATTCTGTTCCACCAATCAAAATCGGTGATTAGGGAAATTCCAAAAACACTGATATGACGTCAAAATAAGTGATGTGTATTCCGCCATATTGGTTCTAGATGTCAACAAACTTTTACGCATTATCTCATTTATTGAATAAATTGGTTGTAAAATGGCAGACCCTGACTGCCTGACGACGCTGAAAATCTTAATAATTGGAGAGAGTGGTGTAGGAAAATCAAGGTGTCTGATTTAATATCAATTTAGTCATAAAATTGAAAAATGGTCACAATGTTTTTATTCACTGGCACAAAACACCCCAGATTGCCAGGGGCTAGTCCTCCCAGCAACAAAGTCTCTGGTTTACCGGGCGCACTTTATTCTATTTGTTGTTTAGGGGTTTGGGTAGTTTTCCAGAATAGCGGTCCCCAGAAGTATTCCATTGCGCATGTATACTTGCCAAAAAAAGCAAAAACTAACATTTCGACGGGGTAGCCCCCATATTAAAAAGAATTCATAACCCCTATCGATATTTGGTGTTGTTGGGGTGTATTAAAGAGCTTTCAGTCACTTTCTACACTTTCTGGGGACCGCTAAAGTGGAAGTCTTCCAGGGGTTTCTACCATAATGGAATCAGAGAAGATTGTAACAATGTGGCCAACAAATGATTTAAAAGCCCTTACACGAAAAGGAAGCAGGGGTGTGGGGGCGCAGCCCCCATTATTTAACAAGCAAAACGTTAGGATTTAGTCTTACAAATTAAGCTGCGCCCGGTAAACCATAGGTGCGCCCAAATGTGGCCTACAAATGATTTAATAGCCCTTACACGAAAAGGAAGCAGGGGTGTGGGGGCGCAGCCCTCATTATTTAACAAGCTAAACGTTAAGAGTTAGTCTTACGTCATAAACTGCGCCCGGTAAACCAGAGGTGCGCCAAGCTAAGGTCATGGGGCCATGGCTTAAAGACTCTGTAGTACTTGACAGTGCCATTCCTAACCGCCTCACTGTTGGGTTAACCCTTAAGCGACATGGGTCATGGTTAGAGGGCACGGTCGCTTGTCACGCAAGAGATCCGGGTTTGAATCTTTCTGAACCAAAAGATTTTTCCCCTTGGAATTACTTTAATGGCTCAGAACTTGACTCAGAAGTAATGAGTCGGGCTCTGGGATCAGTAGCGGTAGCGGGCTGTACTCCGTTGTATGTCTGTAGGAACGGTTGATGCCCGGTGTAACAGGCCGGAATTTCCCCCCAGTCAGTTTTTTCCCCGGGGAAAGAATGGGCCGGCCCATTCTTTCCCCTTCCAGTCAGTTTTCCCCCCCCTAATAATTTCAAAAATCATAATGGAATTATTATTTCTTTGCATAAATTTAAAACGCCACTTTTAAATTAGCGATAGGTCTCAAAAGTACTCATACTTATGCTGTTTGGTTGTGATTTCTAGGGGTTCAGACCATTCACTTTTACTATCAGTCTTTTGGTTTATTGTACTCTTTCACCGTATCGAAATACTTTCGAATGACAGGTAAAAGCGATCTTCGACTTTAAAACCCGTTTAGCTAACTGGTTCTTCTAAATAGGGGGTTGGGAAAGACTAGGCCGGCCCATTCTTCCCCCCCCCCCCTCCATTGAATTCTAACCTTTCAATTTATCTGTCAGTCCTTGCTTTAAACTACTCTTACACTGAATCTGAACACTCATGATTGACATATCTCAAGGAGAAATTCAAGTTACAAGCATTCAGCCAAATGATTCTTCTAAATAGGGGTTGGGGAAAGACTGGGCCGGCCCATTCTTTCCCCCCTCTATTATTTTCTAACCTTTCTATTTATCTGTCAGTCTAAAGGTTTAACCTACTCTTGCACTGTATCTGAACACTCATGAGTGTCTTTTCCTAAGGAGAAATTCAAGTTAAGAAAGCATTTTGCTAACTGCATGTTCCTTCTCAATAGTGGGGTGGGGAAAGACTGGGCCGGCCCATTCTTCCCACCCCACCCCCCCCTCCATTGGGTTCTAACCTTTCAATTTATCTGTCAGTCCTTGGTTTAAACTACTCTTACACTGAATCTGAACACTCATGATTGACATATCTCAAGGAGAAATTCAAGTTACAATCATTCAGCCAAATGATTCTTCTAAATAGAGGGGTGGGGAAAAACTGGGCCAGCCCATTCTTTCCCCCCTCTATTATTTTCTAACCTTTCTATTTATTTCTCAGTCTTTAGGTTTAATATACTCTTGCACTGTATCTGAACACTCATGATTGTCTTGTCCTAAGGAGAAATTCAAGTTAAGAAAGCATTTAGCTAACTGCATGTTCCTTCTCAATATTGGGGTGGGGAAAAACTGGTCCGGCCCATTCTTTCCCCCCTCTATTATTTTCTAACCTTTCTATTTATCTCTCAGTCTTTAGGTTTAACCTACTCTTGCACTGTATCTGAACACTCATGAGTGTCTTGGCCTAAGGAGAAATTCAAGTTAAGAAAGCATTTAGCTAACTGCATGTTCCTTCTCAATAGTGGGGTGGGGAAAGACTGGGCCGGCCCATTCTTTCCCCCCTCCATTGGGTTCTAACCTTTCAATTTATCTGTCAGTCCTTGGTTTAAACTTCTCTTACACTGAATCTGAACACTCATGATTGACATATCTCAAGGAGAAATTCAAGTTACAAGCATTCAGCCAAATGATTCTTCTAAATAGGGGGTGGGGAAAGACTGGGCCAGCCCATTCTTTCCCCCCTCTATTATTTTCTAACCTTTCTATTTATCTGTCAGTCTAAAGGTTTAACCTACTCTTGCACTGTATCTGAACACTCATGAGTGTCTTTTCCTAAGGAGAAATTCAAGTTAAGAAAGCATTTTGCTAACTGCATGTTCCTTCTCAATAGTGGGGTGGGGAAAGACTGGGCCGGCCCATTCTTTCCCCCCCCCCTCCATTGGGTTCTAACCTTTCAATTTATCTGTCAGTCCTTGGTTTAAACTACTCTTACACTGAATCTGAACACTTATGATTGACATATCTCAAGGAGAAATTCAAGTTACAATCATTCAGCCAAATGATTCTTCTAAATAGAGGGGTGGGGAAAGACTGGGCCGGCCCATTCTTTCCCCCCTCTATTATTTTCTAACCTTTCTATTTATTTCTCAGTCTTTAGGTTTAATATACTCTTGCACTGTATCTGAACACTGGTGATTGTCTTGTCCTATGGAGAAATTCAAGTTAAGAAAGCATTTAGCTTACTGCATGTTCCTTCTCAATATTGGGGTGGGGAACAACTGGGCCGGCCCATTCTTTCCCCCCTCTATTATTTTCTAACCTTTCTATTTATCTCTCAGTCTAAAGGTTTAACCTACTCTTGCACTGTATCTGAACACTCATGATTGTCTTTTCCTAAGGAGAAATTCAAGATTCAGAAAGCATTTTGCTAACTGCATGTTCCTTCTCAATAGTGGGGTGGGGAAAGACTGGGCCGGCCCATTCTTCCCCCCCCCCCCTCCATTGGGTTCTAACCTTTCAATTTGTCTGTCAGTCCTTGGTTTAAACTACTCTTACACTGAATCTGAACACTCATGATTGACATATCTCAAGGAGAAATTCAAGTTACAATCATTCAGCCAAATGATTCTTCTAAATAGAGGGGTGGGGAAAGACTGGGCCGGCCCATTCTTTCCCCCCTCTATTATTTTCTAACCTTTCTATTTATTTCTCAGTCTTTAGGTTTAATATACTCTTGCACTGTATCTGAACACTTGTGATTGTCTTGTCCTATGGAGAAATTCAAGTTAAGAAAGCATTTAGCTTACTGCATGTTCCTTCTCAATATTGGGGTGGGGAAAAACTGGGCCGGCCCATTCTTTCCCCCCTCTATTATTTTCTAACCTTTCTATTTATCTGTCAGTCTAAAGGTTTAACCTACTCTTGCACTGTATCTGAACACTCATGAGTGTCTTTTCCTATGGAGAAATTCAAGTTAAGAACGCATTTTGCTAACTGCATGTTCCTTCTCAATAGTGGGGTGGGGAAAGACTGGGCCGGCCCATTCTTCCCCCCCCCCCTCCATTGGGTTCTAACCTTTCAATTTATCTGTCAGTCCTTGGTTTAAACTACTCTTACACTGAATCTGAACACTCATGATTGACATATCTCAAGGAGAAATTCAAGTTACAATCATTCAGCCAAATGATTCTTCTAAATAGAGGGGTGGGGAAAGACTGGGCCGGCCCATTCTTTCCCCCCTCTTTTATTTTCTAACCTTTCTATTTATTTCTCAGTCTTTAGGTTTAATATACACTTGCACTGTATCTGAACACTCGTGATTGTCTTGTCCTAGGGAGAAATTCAAGGTAAGAAAGCATTTAGCTTACTGCATGTTCCTCTCAATAGTGGGGTGGGGAAAAACTGGTCCGGCCCATTCTTTCCCCCCCCTCCATTGGGTTCTAACCTTTCAATTTATCTGTCAGTCCTTGGTTTAAACTACTCTTACACTGAACTGAACACTCATGATTGACATATCTCAAGGAGAAATTCAAGTTACAAGCATTCAGCCAAATGATTCTTCTAAATAGGGGGTGGGAAAAGACTGGGCCGGCCCATTCTTTCCCCCCTCTATTATTTTCTAACCTTTCTATATATTTCTCAGTCTTCAGGTTTAACCTACTCTTGTACTGTATCTGAACACTCATGATTGTCTTGTCCGAAGGAGAAATTCAAGTTAAGAAAGCATTTAGCTAACTGCATGTTCCTTCTCAATAGTGGTGTGGGGAAAGACTGGGCCAGCCCATTCTTTCCCCCCTCTATCATTTTCTAACCTTTCTATTTATCTCTCAGTCTTTAGGTTAAACCTACTCTGGCACTGTATCTGAACACTCATGAGTGTCTTGGCCTAAGGAGAAATTCAAGTTAAGAAAGCATTTAGCTAACTGCATGTTCCTTCTCAATAGTGGGGTGGGGAAAGACTGGGCCGGCCCATTCTTTCCCCCCTCCATTGGGTTCTAACCTTTCAATTTATCTGTCAGTCCTTGGTTTAAACTACTCTTACACTGTATCTGAACACTCATGATTGACATATCACAAGGAGAAATTCAAGTTAAGAAAGCATTTAGCTTACTGCATGTTCCTTCTCAATAGTGGGGTGGGGAAAGACTGGGCCGGCCCATTCTTTCCCCCCTCTATTATTTTCTAACCTTTCTATTTATTTCTCAGTCTTTAGGTTTAACCTACTCTTGCACTGTATCTGAACACTCATGATTGTCTTGTCCTAAGGAGAAATTCAAGTTAAGAAAGCATTTAGCTAACTGCATGTTCCTTCTCAATAGTGGGGTGGGGAAAGACTGGGCCAGCCCATTCTTTCCCCCCCTCCATGGGTTCTAACCTTTCAATTTATCTGTCAGTCCTTGGTTTAAACTACTCTTACACTGTACCTGAACACTCATGATTGACATATCTCAAGGAGAAATTCTAGTTACAATCATTCAGCCAAATGATTCTTCTAAATAGAGGGGTGGGGAAAGACTGGGCCGGCCCATTCTTTCCCCCTTCTATTATTTTCTAACCTTTCCATTTATTTCTCAGTCTTTAGGTTTAATCAACTCTTGCACTGTATCTGAACACTCATGATTGACATATCACAAGGAGAAATTCAAGTTAAGAAAGCATTTAGCTTACTGCATGTTCCTTCTCAATAATGGGGTGGGGAAAGACTGTGCCGGCCCATTCTTTCCCCCCTCTATTATTTTCTAACCTTTCTATTTATTTCTCAGTCTTTAGGTTTAACCTACTCTTGCACTGTATCTGAACACTCATGATTGTCTTGTCCTAAGGAGAAATTCAAGTTAAGAAAGCATTTAGCTTACTGCATGTTCCTTCTCAATAGTGGGGTGGGGAAAGACTGGGCCGGCCCATTCTTTCCCCCCTCCTTAATCTTTCGATCTTCTATTGATCATTTCGTCTTTCTGTTTATGTTACTCTTTCACTCTATTTTAACATTTACGAAAGACCTATACCAATGTGAGAATCAAGTTTTCAATCCAACAAGATTATTGGTACTTCTACATTGTGGTGTGGGGAAAGACTGGGCCGGCCCATTCTTTCCCCCCTCCAAAATGTTCGGATCTTTCTATTTATCTTCCAGACTTTTGGATTATGTTATTCTTTTGCTGTATCTGAACTCTCTTCACTTATACCAAGCAGAGAATCAAGTTTTCAAACCAACAAGTTTATTCGTAATTGTAGGGTGGGGAAAGACTGGGCCGGCCAATTCTTTCCCCCCTCCTTAATCTTTGGATCTTTCTTTTGATCGTTTCGTCTTTCGGTTTATGTTACTCTTTCACTGTATCTTAATATTTATGAAAGACCTATTCCAAAGAGAGAATCAAGCTTTCAATCCAACAAGATTATTGGTACTTCTACATTGTTGGGTGGGAAAGACTGGGCCGGCCCATTCTTTCCCTCCTCCAAAATGTATTGATCTATATATTTATCTTTCAGTCTTTTAAATTATGCTGCTCTTTCATTGCATCTTAACAATAATGTATGACCTGTTCAAAAGAGAGAATCTAGTTTTCAAACAACAAGTATATTGGTACTTCTGCACTGTCGGGTGGGGAAAGACTGGGCTGGCCCAATCTTCCCCCCCTCCAAAATCTTCCTATCTTTCTATTTATCTTTTCAGTCTTTTGGATTATGCAACTCTTTGAGTGTATCTGAACAATTTTAAATGACCTATTCCAAAGTGAGAATTAAGTTTTCTATCTTACAAGTTTATTGGTACTTCTACTTTGTGGGGTAGGGAAAGACTTGGCCGGCCCATTCTTCCCCCCCCCCCTCCATAATGCTTGGATCTTTCAATTTATTGCTTAGTCCTTTGGTTTATGTTACTCTTTGACTGTATCTGAACAATTTTGAATGACCTATTCCAAAGAGAGATCAAGTTTTTAAACCAACAAGTTAATTGGTACTTCTACATTGTGGGCTGGGGAAAAACTGGGCCGGCCCATTCTTTCCCCCCTCCAAAATGTTGGGATCTTTCTATTTATCCTCTAGACTTTTGGATTATGGTATTCTTTTGCTGTATCTGAACTCTCTTGACTTATACCAAGCAGAGAATCAAGTTTTCAAACCAACAAGTTTATTCGTAATTATAGGGTGGGGAAAGACTGGGCCGGCCCATTCTTTCCCCCCTCCTCAATCTTTCGATCTTTCTATTGATCGTTTCGTCTTTCGGTTTATGTTACTCTTTCACTCTATTTTAACATTTATGAAAGACCTATACCAAAGTGAGAATCAAGTTTTCAATCCAACAAGATTATTGGTACTTCTACATTGTGGTGTGGGGAAAGACTGGGCCGGCCCATTCTTTCCCCCCTCCAAAATCTTTTGATCTTTCTATTGATCAGTTAGTCTTTCGGTTTATGTTACTTTTTCACTGTATCTTAACACTTATGAATGACCGATTCCAAAGAGAGAATCAAGTTTTCAAACCAAACATTTTATTTGTACTGCTACATTGTGGGGTGGGGAAAGACTGGGCCGGCCCATTCTTCCCCCCCCCCCCTCCAAAATGTTCTGATCTTTCTATTTATCTTTCAGTCTTTCAGTTTATGTTATTCTTTTACTGTATCTGAAGACTTATGAATGACTCATTCCAAAGAGATAATCAAATTTTCAAACCAAAAAGCTTATTGGTTATCTCCCTCCAAAGTGTTCCAACCTTTGTATTTTATGATAGTGAATTGATTCTTCCAAATAGTGGGTTGGGGAAAGGCTGGGCCGATTTTCCTTTAACCCATTCAAATAACCATTTTGAATTAAGAACATACTCATTTTGTTTTTTAGGCTAACCATTTATAATCAAATCCTTCTACACCCTCTGCACTTTTGTGCTGTGTTGAGGGTGGTAGAGTTATAATACAGCTATTTCAGAATGATATTTAATTTGATTTAACTACATAATGACACATTTATCATTTTCAAGCCTTTTCCGAAAAAATAACATGGGGGGAAAAAACTGACTGGGTGGGGAAAAAACTGACTAGTCAAATCTTTCCCCGGGGGAAAAAAGTGACTGGTCAGTTTTTTCCCCGGGGAAAGAATGGGCCGGCCCATTCTTTCCCCGGGGAAAAAACTGACTGGGGAAAAACTGACCGTTACACCGGCTCTCAAAAAAAAGAGGGAAGAGTGTAACTTGATAGTGCAGTTCCTAACAGCCTCGCTGTTAGGTTAACCCTTTAGCAACATAGTTTGAGGATTGCAGTCAAAACGTCCCCAGGTCAAAACATCCCCTAGTCAAAACGTCCCCGAATTGGTCAAAACGTCCCAAAAATTGGTCAAAACGTCCCCATGGTAAAAAATGTTGGTCAAAACGTCCCCAAAAGGATTTATTATTATATATTTTGTGTAATTTTAGGAATAATATGGGATGTTTGAATGAAACTGTTTTAAATAAAGTGTTTGTATCCAGATTCCATTCTGTTATTTCAGTAAAATAGCATTAAGAATGCTTTTTTTCCGACAATCCTTCTACACACGATCCTTTAAACACTACATTATTATATATTCACTAGCTTTTGATGATTTGCTTTGTGGTAATCATCAGACAATTGCTATGATTGTAAATTTGGAGTAGAACTTTATTTAATTTCGAGCAAACATACGGTAAATCTTGTATTAGTTCGTACACTCGAATAGTTCGTACACCATAAATTATTCCACGGTGGTCGGACCAAAATGTCATGTATTAGTTCGTACAGTGGTCATTTTGTCGGTTTGTAATTTTTAATAGTTCGTACACAACGTTTTTCCTTCATTTTGGCACATGCATAGCTTTTAATCAGTATGTCTGTCTACGAAACTTTCGTTTTCCTTCCGTCGAGCACACCAGATTACAAACATATTAGCGGAACAAGAGTGTTTCGTCTGTCAGTGCGACCGTCAGTGTCGCTAACGAGCATCTAGCTGCGCATCGATGCATAACCAAACTTTTATTCATATGTTCAATGAACAGTCCGATGCAAATTTGCACGCCTTTGTCGCTATCATTGGAGACATTTTGTCAATTCATGACAAAAAGCAAATACATGTACACAACCACGCGCGCGTGCACTGATTGTGAACGTGACTGTGATAATTGAGCCCTTCTCACCAAAATATCCTCCTGGCGACTATTAAATGAAGAGAACGCACACGCGTGTGTGCGGCATGGAGAACATCGACGCAATGCCCATGCATCTTTTCTCGTTATTATAATTTTTTTGAATCACAGGATCCGAGCATGATGAAACCATGTGGACTGGTGCTTATCACAAATGTGATCAGCGAAGGCTCAGGGGAGCCTGTGCTTGTGTGCAGCTCGTCTAGGTCTCGCTGCCCACTAACCCAAAGTTTTGAAGTGGATAAAGACTAAGGCCGAAAAAAATCTAGACATAGATCTAAGTGCTGTGCTTTTAAGTATGCTAACATCAATTTCATACGAGTTTTACGGTTTTCTAAGTTCACCAAAAACGCGAACCGACTAAAAGATTAAACACAATGGACCATCACACGTACGCACAGACGCACAAACCAAGATGTGAATTGATTTTTGCATGTTTCTGCATCGTGCTTCACATTGGGCTGTCAATGAAACGAGCCAGTTCATGAGATTATGGTACCTCTCGAGCATGCGACCCGCGAATGCTCAGACGAGCCTGCACACCCGCACAGTCTTGCTAGGGGCATAACTGCTCGCATACACATAAACGGATTGTAGATGAAGGTGCATGTCTGAAGTTAGGCTTATAGTCCCACTAGGTGGCTGTGTATAATACACCAATTAACACCGCAACAATTAAGAAAAAAAGTTGTCCGAAAAAGCGTCTTGTGTATGACTAAAATACCGTCAATTGCGTTATAATTTTTTTAAAACTAATTTCCTTTGAGATGATCGCGACATCTTATCAGGGTTTGCTTTATTTACCCCATTTCGTATGTACCTTGTTGCGGTTATTAGCTCTAGAAACCTGCCACATGCAATAATGAAAATAATAATAATAATAATAAAAAAAATTCACCGTCGGATCCAGACAACACCGGCGGGGGGGGGGGGGGGGGGGGTGGTCGAATTGCTTTTCGAGGGAGGTACGTATTAGTTTTTCTTCTAGGAAATAAATGACAACTTGTATTTTTCTCGGGGGTGGGGGGGGTCCCGACCCCCTGAATCCCCTCCCTGCTCTGTCTCGATCCCATATCAGAGTTTCAAAGAGTTTGAATTCACATTAGTTACACAGGCCCCCAGATTAGAGTGCGTATTGGAAAACTATTTTCTTTATTTCTCATCCAAAACATATGTTGTGGGTACCCAAAAGATTCGTCTCAATGAGACGGTTCTTTTGAGCACCCAAAACACATGTTTAAATGAAAGGGTAAGAAAATCACTAAAAATTAGTAAGACATATTGCCGGGCCTGGTCAATTCACAGACCATCTGCTAATTATATCAGCTGACGCCAAAGGCAAAGACAGCATGATCCTTTTTAAGATCAAAGAGACCGCTTACTTCAATTCCGGCCACGTGTTGTTTTAAAGTTTGGCGTCGCACGTGATGGCCTTGACGCAAGAAAATGTACATAACACTTTAAACTGAGCCATGTAAACAGTTGCACAGGCGTATGGACAAGTCGAGCAGGGTCCATGCGCGGATCGGAGGGGGGGGGGGGGGGGTGTCGAGGCCCGACGGCCAGAAAACAGTCTGGACAACGTTTTTTAGTCCTAAATTATTTTACAGTTTTCAGATGGGATCCAATATTTTCCAGGATGGGGGGGGGGGGGGGGGGGCGGGAGCAACTTCTTCCAGGGGCGGGTCCAAATGCTTTCTATAGAAACCCATATAACTTGTGATTTTCAAGCGCGGAGTCCGGACCCCCTATCCCCCCTCTGGATCCGCACATGGGGTCGCCTGACGCCACTGTTTGTTTACAGAATCATGGTCTATCAAAATTTAAATAAAAATGAAAAATGCCACCCAACGATGACTACATGTAAACGGAAATGAGCTGTTTCCTGCTGTTCGGGATAGCATGGTGTACACGGGATAGCATGGTGTTCGAATAGCAGTGCAACGACTAGCATGTGCATCCAACCCTGTTTCTGGCTGTAAAACTTCGGAGTCAGTCAGCCTCAAATCACGAAAGACAGATTTTCTCATGTAATGGCTTTTCCATGGTCAAGCGACCGTAGATCACAAAGATCGGGAATCTGGTTCTACATTGATTGCCATTATCATACTCTTAGAATGCAAACACCGAGCTATATTGGGTCCGAGCTAACACGCAAGGGGGTGTGCGAACAAGCTGAGCATGTTATGTCGCCACAAGAATATATGAGAGTAGAATACGACGTCACGATGAAGACTCGAACCAACCAACCTATGCTGAAATATAGGTGTTCATACAAAGCCTTTAAACGGAGGAAGCATTCGCAAAAACGTAAGTTGTGGGTCTTTTTTACAATATGAAGGCAGAGAAGTGTATTACTCTGATTCATGAGAGTTCTGCGTTCCAGTTGTTCATATTTCATATTTAGAATTCGCCATTTTCATTTTCAGTTTTCATTCCAAATCAATGAGTGTATGCGTACGTCAACCTATAGGACTGAATGTACGTATTGTCTTGTCTACTTCTATGCTGCATTTTCGAGGGTTCTAAGAAACTAAGAATCTACATCATGACCAAAAACGAAAGCTGCGATATACATCCGCTTTTACGTTGTAGAGCTAGCCGTCGGTAGTGAACAGAAGTTGTATTTTTGTTATGATCTTGGGGCCAGTGTTTACTGGGTCCGAGTATGATTCCAATCAAGACAATCGTCATAGAACAACAAGTCCGACGTGACATTCCTTCCGTAAAGCAGGCCTGCAACTGGGTGATATCGCCGGGTATATCGCACGTTGCATGTGAGTGGGTTGAAACGGCAATCCCGACTTTTATGTTTGGTCGTTTATTTTCAATCTTTCACCATGCTATTAAGAATGTTAGTTTAATTGAAAATACTGATCAGACATTCAACCTGTGATCAGGCTTAAAGGATAAAACAGAAATTCCCCTCTTTGGCAATTTTTGCATGTTTTTGGCCCCGTTTTCCGATCTTCAGAATTTCATTATATTAGTTCGTACAGTCCAGTTTCTCAGAAAAATAATTTTTATTAGTTCGTACACAGCGGAAAATAATTATTTTTTACTGTACGAACTAATACAAGATTTACCGTATGCACTAAGTTTAAAACTAAATCTAGGTCTACGCAGTATATAATCTCCTTTCCAACAGGCGCAAAATTTGCCAAGGGGAAATGCTTTTGGATAAATAACAAAATTGATAATAGGCGATTAACTCTATTAAAACAGGTGTCTAATACATGTATAATTGAACTGTTTGATAAAGACGTGTGAAAAACCTGCAGCTCAGAAATGATGACAGTGACTCCTCATTTAGGAAACTTAATTAAGAAACTTCCTTAAGCGATATCCGATACATCGGATGTATACACATATCGCATGCATAAAAACATTATGTATATGTTGTGTATTGTTGTGCATTGTGCATCGGTGTTATTTTGCAGTCGTCCATGGATTTTGCAAAGGCTTTTGACAAGGTACCGCACAGGAGACTGTTATACAAACTCTATTAGAGGGTCCTCCAACAAGTTGATGATCAGTTCATGATTTCTGGGTACAGTCAGCAAGTTGTCTTAGATGGTGAAGCCTCAGATCCATCCCTCAGTTTTTTTCCGGTTCACCCCAAGTCAGGGACCCCAGGAGTACTTTGTTTGAAAAAGCTCCATTTTATTAGCTGAAACTGGCATAAGGAAAAATAATACTGTAGCATCTGGGTCCAGTCCTATTAAAATCCATTATTTTGATTACCCGAAACGTTTTATCAACAGAATAAATGAAGTTTATGATTTTTCGCTATAGCAATATATTTTATTGAAAAAGCATAAACTTCATTTTTTACCATTTGTTTTGTTGCAGTCACACTTGTTATTGTGTTGGCACGGTTTCTGTGACATCAGCATCACATTATGTAATGTCAGCGTCACATTATCAATGTAGATCCTCGATGTCCATCCAACGTCTGATTCCACAGAATTGGTCGAGGCAGTTAAGATTGGAAGGATAGATTACAAAACTTGGACACAATGCTCAAAACCAAAATGTCTTGCTTATTTCTATAATCATTCACATCACTCCATGGATCCAAGTGTTGTCCTTTGTGGAAATATGCCATTTTTGTCCCCCGACTGACAATCACTTGATATTATATTGGGCCTCAACATGACAAAACCTGTCTTCAGGGTTTCTGAAAAAGTGAGACTCGAACCAGTCTCTTCAGCTACAGAAGCTGTATAGCTAGAAAATTGAAATTTCACGTGTAGCTAGTCTAGATATGGTTCTTTCTAAAAAGCGAATATCAAAGGCGTTGATCAGTCTGCGTGGATGCCCAGGCTGGTATGCACCTTTGTTGTTCGCAAACCCCGAAGACAGTTTTTATTGCGTAGAGGCCCATATAGTGATGGTCCTGGTGTCCATCTGCAGGCCTCCAGATAAGAGTGCGTATTTGAAAATTATTTTTCTTATTTCTCAACCAAAACATATGTTGTGGGTACTCAAAAGAACCGTCTCAATGAGCAACCAAAAAATGTGTTTAAATTGGAGGGTAAGGAAATAAATGCAATTTTAGGTACACAAACGACCCTTATATGGACCTATGCATCTGTACATAGACAAACGCTTGTGCATACCCTTTGGGATATTTCATTGCGAAGAATCACATGATTAAAAAATGGGAAAATTGATGATGGTTAAATACTTCCTTTGATATTTCCTTTAATTTTGGTCAGATTTGCATTTGCTTGAAGCAGATAACTTAAGAAAAAGTACAAAAAACATGCTAATCTTGTATGATTTTCTGGCAAAAATCTGATTTAAAAGTTATTGAAGATCAAACGATTTTTTTTACCCTGTGCTCGTCAATAAGTTTTAAATCAGACATTTTTCATAAAATCTTATGAGATATGAAATATTGTATATTTTTCAGTTTGTTGCTGAGATTCACAGATGACACATTTGACCCGGAGCAGGCAGCTACTATAGGTCTGTACACAATATACTGTAAAATTAGAGCTTAGAGTCATACCATTTGTACTCACGGGTTTAGATAAACAGAAGTTTTCAGCGTAAAATTACAAATATTTTCTAACCCATAGTTTTAAGCATATGTTTTGGTTGCTAAAAAGAACTGTCTCATTGAGAAGGTTCTTTTGAGTACCTACAACATATGTTTGGGTTGAGAAATAAGAAAGTAATTATTTTTCTGTTACAATAGACATTGTCAGCAATATAAATGGTAAATGTATGAGTAACCTAATTTTTTACCTACCAGTGTCTTCTGCTGATAACTTATGCAAACAGTTTGAATGCAGATCAGGCTTACAAACTAGTGTCGTCTGCTGATAAATTTTGCAATCAGTTTGGACCCAGTTCAGGCCCAACAAACAAGTGTCATCTGCTGATAGCTTTTTGCAAATAGTTTGGTCCCAAATCAGGCCCGACAAAACGTCGAACCTGATCACTGTGATCAGGATCTAAACTGTTTGATATTCTGATGGTATTCCTGAAAAAGTAGTTTTTGAAAAAAATCAGCAGACATCAGAAAAAAAAAATGGAAAATTACCCAGTAGGCAAAGAGTTAAGCCTTAGCTTGAAAATGCTGCTAAACCCATTAACCCTTTGAAGACCAGAACCCCCAAAATGGGTACTTTGGCATTAGGGTCTGTACTGTTTGCTAAGTCATAATCAATCTTCAGAGAAAAAAAAAATTTTTTTTTTTGGGGGGGGGGGGGGGGGATTGTAACCTGTGACCCCTCATTATGTACAATGGACCATCCTGACTGTATGTGTTTATATTTTCAGGTGTAGATTTCAAAGTAAAAACTCTCACAGTTGATGGAAACAAAACAAAGCTAGCTATATGGGTAAGATTTTAATCAGCAGTGGCGGATCCAGAGGGGGTTCAGGGGGTTCGCTTGAAACCCCCCCAACCCCCACACTCCCCACCCATTTTTAAATATCCTATGAAAATGAAATAATTTTGTCTCATTGAGACCAAATTATTTCATTTCCATGGGATATTTTAAGAAAAAAGAGTTAAATCAGCAAAGCGAACTACCAACACTTTTATAAATATGAACCCCCTTTCCAGAAATCATGGATCCGCTCCTGAATCAGGGGTCAATAAAGTTCAGTATTAATCCTGATTTCATGATTGAGTCTTACATTCTGGAATTGAAATTTAGTGTGAAACTATGAAATATGAACCTTAGTTTACAAGTAATGCCTTGGAAGAAGTTATTTTGGTTAGTAAGTTGCAAAAGACATCAAAAGTCCCATATAATTATTAAGATTTCATGCACCAGTCATCTGCAATATTGTTAGTTTTTTTTAGTAAAATATTGAGAGAGAAATACAAATTCTAAATGTATTTTCTTAGAATAACAATGAGATATTTCTTTTTAGCTCATTTGAGCCAAAGGCTCAAGTGAGGTATTAGTATGGCAATGGTCTGGTGTCCGTCTGTCCATCCACACTTTCAAAGTACTAGTAGTATGTCTCCAAGTCAGTTGGCCAATTTTGATAAAATTTCTGTAAAGCATCATCAGGCAGGGGTAAGGCTGCATAAGGTTTTTGGGCTCGTTTGATTCGAACCCTGGTTCTTTTAATGGGAAAAAGTTTAAAATCTTCCTCTCTGAAACCATGAGGTCCACAGCTTATATATTTGGTATGTAGCAATGTATATAGTTAAAAAATATCTAGTGATCCCCTACATAAATCCTGCCAGTCAAGCCCCTGGGATCTAAACTGGCCCTACCCCGGGGATAAACTTATTAAAGATCTTCTTCTCTCAGACTCTGAAATCAAAAGGCCCACAGCTTATAAGATTTGGTATGCAGAAATTTCTAGTGATCCCCTACATAAATCCTGCCAATCAATCCCCTGGGGTCCAAACTGGCCCTGCCACGGGGATCAAGAGTTTCCATAGACTTATAATGGAAAAAAACTTTAAAAATTTTATCTCTGAAATCATGAGGCCCACAGCCAACATATTTAGTATGTAGCAATGTCTAGTGGCCCCCTCCATAGATCCTGCCAATCAAGCCCCTGGGATCCAAACAAGCCCCGTCCCAGGGATCAAGGGTTTCCATAGACTTAAAATGGGAAAAAACTTTAAAAATATGGAACACCATTCACTAAGACAAAGTCAAGTAAAATGTCATTATTTTAATTGCGAAGATACATTCAAGACAGCCAGGTTCTTGTGAGTTTATACTCTATCGTTACAAGGCAAGTCGAGTCTGTCTGTTGCTTGAAATCTTGCAGTATTTATACCCTAATTTGTCAAAAAATCTTAGGTAATCCATATCAGTGTAATTAATCATACATCAGCCCATTGTTCTGTCCCTAAAATGTCAGGCGAAAATCAAAAGTTCATAACCTACTTAACTAATGTCCTGATAAGCCCTCTGCAGCACCCTAGGGAATCTTAGGTAACACAAAAATACATCAAAGTTGTTTTGTCTGTGCTGCATGGCGGCCCTAAAAAGTCTCCCCGCACTTTCATTTAATGCTCTTATTATTCCAATCCTCAGGATTGTGTGTGCAACTGACCAATCAAAGGCGGTACTTCTTTTGTGGATCTTTTATGTTTTTTTCTGTCTTGTGTTTGCTATGTCTTTGGGTGCGTCTGTTTATATGTGCTTTGTAGTCACCTGCTGGGAAAGGGCTGACCTCTTGGCTCTCGTTTGTGGTGTCTGACTGTGAATTTCTCACTTTCCCATTGGTATCCTGGGTCAGGTGTGGTACTTGATTGTATCAATTCCTGATCTTTGCACCCTTACTTACTTTCATCTGACCATACATCGCCTATGTGGCATGCATGCCAAGAATAGAACCTTTACTCTTCGTAATGTGGCTTTCCTAATAAGGTGCTACAGAAGGGCCATCTTTGGCATCCTTTATTTTAACAGCAAATGCCATTCTCTGCATTATTAATTGCCTTGTCACAATGGGTCTACCAGGGAGAACAGAAATGGTCTACCAGGTAGAACAGGTCCTTAAATGGCATATCCCTACATGTACCTGAAAATATTGGCCCTGGCCAACATGCCGTTGATTAAATATCAACCATAAGGAACTATTATTTGATTTGATACTTTCTTACAAACAGAGAGAAGGATTCCTTCCCTGTTTTCGGTAATCAAAAGAGTTTAAATAATTTAAAACGAAAGGGAGTTTTCATTTGTACTGTCCTATAACATGTTTGTCCATGCAAAGTTCATCTGTCATATATGATGTCCATATTTATATAAGTCCAGGTGCCCACTAATTTATTAATCTTTAACAGCCTGTGCATATGCAAAATTCCCTTTCGAAAAATATAAGGCATGTTAAAAATATATAACAATCTACCTTGTAATTTTAATGCTGATTAAAAGAATAGATTCGTGAGTTATCTGAATGCGCGTTGATGGCATTTTCTTTTAAAAACAACTATTAGTTCATGTGCGATATGCATTTTTTTTTTTGTATGAATCATGATGATGGAGTCCCTTTTCTCCTGTTTTGGCTCCTATATTGCCTGCTTTCTTTCAAATCTTCTTCTCTCAGACTCTGAAATCAAAAGGCCCACAGCTTATATGTTTAGTATGTAGCAATGTCTAGTGGTACCCTACATAAATCCTGCCAACCATACCCCTGGGGTCCAAATTGACCATGCTCAGGTGGTCTTCAGCTCCTATAGATTTATTGTTGGAAAAACTTTAAAAATCTTCTTCTGAAACCAAAAGACCCACATGGTATATATTTAGCATGTTGCATTGCTTAGTGTTTTCCAACATAAACGCTGCAAACCATGCCCCTGGGTCCAAAGTGGCTACTCCATGGTGGTGATAAAATTATGCTCCCATAGATTCATAATAAAATCTTCTCTGAAACCATGAGGCCAACCCAAGGGGGGGGGGACTCTAATTTTTTTCCGCATACGTAGGCTCGGACCCAGCATCTACCGTTCACCCCAAAAAAATATCAGGAATTTCAAACACCCCAAAAAAATATTTGAAATTTTAGCAACCCAAAAAAATATCCCAATTCTGTACCTTGACCATAAAAAATGACCCTAAATTGCATAGAAATGACCCTCAAACTAGCCCAATTTTGTGATGATCCCCAAAAAATATCCACAAAATCTTATACCCTCAAAAAATATTCATTATTCTGAAAACCCCAAAAAATATTGAAATTCAGAAATTTGAACCCCAAAAAATGGACCAAGCCTACGTATGTGTGAAAATATCAGAGTACCCCCCCCCCCCCCTGGGGAGGCCAACAACTCAGGTGAGCGGTATAGGGTCATTGAGTCTCTTGTGTATTTAGTTAGGTAGCAGTGTCTAGTGGTCCCCTACATAAATCCTGTCAATCAAGCCTCAGGGATCTAAACAGGCAACGCCCAGGGGATCAAGAGTTTCCATAGACTTATCATGGGAAAAACTTTAAAAATCTTCTCTAAAGCCACGAGGTCCTTGGCTATTTTGTAATGCTTAGTGCAGCAATGCTTAGTGTTTATCTATGTATGTAAACCCTATCTGCCAACCATGCCCTGGGGTACAAAGTGGCCACTCTATGGGGGCCATTTGCTCCCATAGACGCATTATAAAAAAACAAAAAAACTTTGAGGCCAAAATCTCAGGTGAGCTGTATATGCTCATTGGGCCTCTTGTTTTAAGTACCCACAACATGTTTTAAAGTCGCCAAATACATATATCAAGGGCATATCATTTTTGTTTTGTGGGTGTGCAGCAAACTAACTCCAGTCATACCTTTTGAACAACAGGACATAGAGCTTTGATATTTCATATGCTGTCATCATCTTTTAAATCATAGTTTCAGATAAACATGTGAATAATTTCATCCATCAGTTTTAGCATGTATTTTGGGTGCTCAGGAGAACCGTCTCATTGAACCTTACTGTTTGAGAAATAAGAAACTTGTGTGTGTTTTATTACAGATTGTCTATGGAGTTTTTACCTTTGCATTCTTTTTTGTCAGGACACTGCAGGACAGGAACGCTTCAGAACTTTAACACCAAGTTACTACCGGGGAGCACAAGGAGTAATCTTAGGTAAGGGCACAACCAAGGAGAGGTACATTAATAAGAAATGTGGATGCAACCTTGATATAATGACAAATGTTTTGTTTTTTGTTTGATTTGATGCTTTATGTCCCAGTCATCTATTTTTCAGTCATTCCAGGATGTTTTCTGGGTTGGACCAGTATATGTTCTGTCAAACTGTAAAGATAGGTATAATATGTACCTAATATGGGCAACCCCTATACACTTTTCTAGTATCATCAATTAATTATATGTCCTTCATGACGATACTTGTCATATACTTGTCAAGTCCCCCAACTGCTGGCAGTAAATGAGTTGCACAGCAAATCTTTTGAGAGCATAGGAAACCAGGCCTCGAGGTTATAAAACTCGAGTACAGTCTCAAACTCAAAATAAAGCGCATTGATTGGCTGCTTGCGGACACGTGTCCACAGGCAGCCAATCATTGCGCTTTATTTTGAGTTTGAGAATGAACTCAAGTTTTATAACCTCAATGCCAGGCCTCGATGTTATAAAACTCAAGTTCATTCAAAACAAAGCGCAATGATTGGCTGCTTGCAGACATGTGTCTGCAAGCAGCCAATCATTGCGCTTTATTTTGAGTCTGAGACTGTACTCAAGTTTTATAACCTCCAGGTCAAATCTTATAGAAAATTCACCATATTAACGGTGAATATTGGCTTACGGATGAACTTTGTGCAGCCATGAAAGCAAATGGCTGAGATTTCTCTTACATTAATTGTGAGGTCTCTTAAATGCATACAATCTGTTTCAGTCAGTTCTTTGAGGGTAATGATGGTTTCTAGGTAGATTATCAACTTCACTCCTTCAAGTTACATAAAATGTTTGGATCCATGAGCCTATGTTTAGACAAATAGCATTTTTATTTGGTATAATTTTCAAGCATGTTGTGTTGCTGGTTACAGAGATATTACACCAGGATCGGAACACCCCTGGCCCCGAGGTTATAAAACTTTTTTCCATGCTCAACTTAGCTGAGCACGAAATTTATCCTGCTCATAAATGTTAAAATGCCAACAATTAAAGGCATTTTAACATTAATTAGCATGGTAAATACAACATATGAGAGACTTAAAGCCAGAAACTTCTTCATTTGTCAGTATTTTAGTTTTTAAGAGCAGTTGAAATTTTGTGCTCGGTTGAGTTGAGCATGAAAAAAGTTTTATAACCTCTGGGTCTGGTATGGATCTTGATCAGATGGCTTCATTAGAAGCCAGCTGATCTAGATCTACAGTGTTTTCTAAAGAAGGATAAGTACAGTTAGGTTTAGGAGGACAAGAGTTAAGGGGTATTCTGCTTCCAGTCAGATCTCAACATTGTTTTTGCTGAGTCATCACTTCTATTTCAGTGTATGATGTGTGCAGCCGCTCGTCTTTCAGTAAACTTGATGCCTGGTTGAACGAACTGGAGACATTTTCAACAAAACATGATCTCATCAAGATGTTAGTAGGCAATAAAATAGACCAGGTAGGCATAGATAAGGATAAACTAGAGTTTTTGAGTGTAAAATTGAGAACATTTCTTATCCATCAGTTTGAACATATGGGCCTCGTCGCGAGAAAATTGTCTTCACGGTTTCCGACAAAGTGAGTTTCAAACCAGTCTCCTCAACTACAGAGATTAGCTAGAAGATTGAAATTTTACCAGTAGCAAGTTTAAAAGTTTTCAAAAAGCGAATAACAAATGCGCTGATCAGTCTACGCAGATGCGCAGGCTGGTCTGCGCCTGTGTTGTTCGCAAACACCGGAAGACAGGTTTTCTTGCGTGGAGGCCCATATGTTATTGGGTGCTAAAAAGAACTGTCTTATTGAGGCCAAAGGCTGAGGGTAACAGTATATTGGGTCATCCACAGCACCTAGGGGATGATAGTTTTGACTGTTGCACAGAAAGGTATGAAATAGATGTTTTATTAATCAAAAAGTAAGTGCGTATGATCAGGAAATACCACAAGCACACACTGCAGTCCAACCCAGGGTCAACTTGATGCTGATAACGATGGGCGAATAAAAGCCTGGCTGCAAGATATAATTGATCCAACAAGAAGCTGAACACTATAACACTGTTACAATGCAGCCATTTGAACCACGATCAAGGACTGGTGAAGGTGGTGAAGGTGGTTAAAATGGGTACAAAATGGTTTATATTTTCTGATTTGCTGGATGAAAGGTCAAAGTCCCTGCTATTCCCTGGGAGTTGAGGAGGAGTGTGGCTACCAGTGATTTTGTTACCTGCGCATCCTGCATCTTTTGCGCATAATTTTGTCTCTGGGATGCAAAAGTTTTTATTTTAGCTAGTCCCAGGATGCAATAGTATTGCAGACTTGTCATTAAAAATAGTGTTCTGGACTCATAAGTTTGCAGTTGGACTCATTGATACGGGAAGCAGCGAGTAATGAATCACTGGGCTACAAATAACTTGTACATTACAGGTACAAAGAAAGACATTTTTGGGGGAATTGTTAATACAAGGACAGATGGACAGATGGAAAACTGAACTTGTGTCTCATACCTTTACTAATAGGGATGCTTACTATAGAAGGGATTTTCCGACGAAACTCTTTGTGTCCAATTTAGTTTCTGTTTTTTAAGATTGCAATTTTATTTCGTAAATTATGCCATTTTATCATGTGAATTGCCTTATTATAACAGCCTGGATCATCGGATGTTGCTTAAGAATTAAAAAATGATACAAAGTAAACTATAAATAGCATCAACAACATAATAAAGTGACATGAAACAAGCATTGAATATTGTCAGTAATACCACGCTTATTTCTATGCTATATATTTTGACGCCAGAGGGCGCGCTTTCATTTATAATTTATAGGATATCCCTTTTTCGGAACTCATCGATTAATTTCGGAAAACGGTGTCAGGAGTCATTTTGACTGAATGCTTTATCCGAAAATGTTGTACTTGATTGTATCGATTCCTGATCTTTGCCCTCTTTCTTACTTTTTGCTTATTTTCAATTAAGGTAGTACCGGACTCACTGGCATATGTCCAAAAGTGTTTTATCTTTTAATATATTATAATATAGACTTATACTTATAATCTAAGACAAAAAGAACAATACCTCACCGTTCTTTTTAAAAAGTTATTTGATGTCAAAAACTGCAAAATCGCAGGTTTTTGAAATAAACAAACACAGATTTTGTTAACAAATAAACAAGAAACGCAATACAGTTTTTTTCAGAACAAATACTACTCACACCAGAGATATAAATAAAAACAAAAATTAGTGAAATAACATGTATTTACACAATTTATTAAGCAAAATCCTAATTAAGTCAAACGAATAAATGCCAAAAAAAACATTAATATTCAAAATAAACATATCAGAGAATGTAACTGGAACAACAAAAAAACATATTTTTACAAAGATATTTTCATGAAGGATCTAATGATTGAATAAAAAATATGTGTCACCGTGCTTTTTTTGTTTTGGTGACTTTTCTGAAAAATCCTGAAAAAACTAAAGACTATAATAAGTGTTGTCTCCCCTTTCAACCAATTTTTTTGTTTTTCTATGCCCTATGTATATCACTGGGCGGAGACATAGCTATTATTGATTAAGCACTGACAAATGGGCGTAGAAAATGACAAAAAAGATTTTGACCTAGCATATGTGACCCAGCACATTACATTATGATTCTCATTAAAGCATGGCTATAGCATGTCTTGATACTTTGATGCTTTCTTACACGTAGGATTTATGTAGATAAAAGCTAAAAATTATAGCTTTATTCCTGATGCATAGATCTAAATGTCATTTAAAGAATAAACTTACAAATATGCAATAAGAGGATAAAACATTCTTTTCCTTGTATTAATGTTTGGCAAGCCTGAATGTGATGTGTTGCAACCAGAACCACACAGCGGCGAGGCCTGCAACACATTATCGCACAAGGGCTTGACAAACGTTAATATACAGAAAGGAATGTTATATTGTCATTGTTATATATTATAGGACTTTTTGGGTTTTGTAAAGGTGGCAACTTTAATTTTCATATCTGGGCGTGGTTCGGTTATTTCAACTGCTCAAGAATGGAAATCAGGTTCTATCAATTGGTTAAGCGTTTAAAAGTTGCTTGAGCCGCGCAGGTCTGCGTGCATTTCATGAAAGTCCTGTCCGTTAATGCACTGAACCCACATTTATTAACCCTTAAAGCGTATATTACAACACAATCGTATGTTTTTAACGTCTATTGAAATATTATGAAGCCTCTTAAACAAACAGTGTAGATCTAGAGCTGACTGCTCACCTAGAGCAGTCTGATCTGGGTCCACACTGTTTGCCTCTATACTAATGTTAAACGATAAACAAACACTTTCGAATGTAGTTATAACACCTCATTTTCAGATTTTACCTATGTCTAAAGTAGACTAATAAGGCAGTCATGAGGTGCCGCCTTTACAGTATCCAAAAAATTCTAGAATACTTTCCTTTCAAACAAAAGCATTTCCAAAAAAAAATGTGCACTGTAACATCGTGAAGCATACAACAAAACCACACCTTATAGGCGCAATCGAAAACATCAATACTATCGACGATTATAGACCGAAAATAGTTAGAATCATAGTTTTTTTTATTACCATCACTCATCGAACAGGCGACACTTTGCAATCAAAACACTGTTTCTGGCGAGTTTTGATCCGCGTTCAACAATGGTTAAGAGTGTTTTCGATTGCTCACTATCCGGTGTGGAAACAAACTTTTTTTCAACAGAAACATGACTGAAAAATGTAGATAACTCCTAGCTCTTGTTTCAGATTGTTTTGGTTACATATTCATTATATCAATACACATCCCGGATAGGTGGCAATCGAAAACATTGATGCTATCGACGAACGTAGATCAAATACTTTTTGGATTGCAGTTTGTTTGCCTGACTGGCGACAAATGGTAAATTCTAGCGATTTGTGACCCACGTTCATGGATTGTTCAGAGCCTTCTCGATTGTCGCCTATCCGATGTAATAAAGTAGCGTATCTTATGATAATTGAATTTTGGTCATTTCTCAATAAAGCATAAGTGACGGTATCTTAACTCGCAGAGGATATCCGTGAGCAGGTTGAAATGGCAATTAAGCCCTCTGCAGTCATGTTATATCGGAAATAAAGACCGCTGTCAGTGATTGGTCAATGATCAACCAAAATATGACACATTATTAAATAAAATGTACAATTGTCAGCGATTGAAATACCTCAAGTTTCTATAGTAAACACTTATTATAAGGTATATAACAATAAAGGGATGATACATTCTGTCAATTAACGTTTGCCAAGCCCAAATGAGATTATGTATTGTAGCGTTAACCATGAAGCTGTGAGGGCTGCACCAAGTGCGGATCCAGAAGGGGGGGAAGGGGGTCCGGACCCCCTCTGGAAAATCACAAATTATATGGGTTTCTATAGGGAATAAGCAATTGGACACCCCCTGGAAAAAGTTGGACCCCCTGGAAAAAATTGGACCCCATCTGGAGCCTTGAAAAAACGATAGATTTCTTTGAAATTGACCATTTGACTTCTGTAAAATAAGCTGAGGACTAAAAAAATCATTGTCAGAGCTTTTTTGTCAGACTGACCTGGACCCTCCCCTTCCCCTGATGAAAATTCCTGGATCCGCACATCTGTACCATGCTTGCCAACCGTTAATATACAGAAAAGAATGTTATATTGTCATATATCTTCCTTTCAGGCACATGCAGTTCCAATTAATTTTATTAAAATGTATGCAGAAATGTCCATTTTATCATCATGAAACATGCAACGAAACAAAATAATTTTTTCAACAGAAACATGAAATAACTCCTAGCCCTTAAATCAGATTGTTTTGGCTACGTCTTCAGTATATCAAAAACACACTAGATAGGTGGCAATCGAAAACGTTAATGCTATTGACGAACGTAGTTAAATATTGTAAGTAACAGAATTTTGGATTGTTGTTTGTAGTCCGATAGGCAACAAATGGCAATCACAAACACTGCTTCTAGAAATTTGTTATCAGCATTCATCGATTGTTTAGACTGTTTTTTATTGCTGCCTATCCGGTGTGATAAGGTAATTGAAATAGTTACGTCATTTCTCCATAAAACATTAGTGACCATGTACCTCCATCGGACCTAAAACATGAGAATGTCACATACAAGGCATGTGCACGTCTACAACCCCCCCCCCCCCCTTTTGGGGATGGGGGTGGGTCTTAGGTTAGTGGCAGCATGCAGAAATAGCCACGGAGACATGTATATAGTATGTATATTTATACGGTCCGCAACTTTTAACCATCAAAATACTGAATGACTTCATACTCTGGGTGATGTTTTTAAAAGCTAATACTTGCATTCCTTCTTTTTGTGAAAGCAAAATACTTACAGAATTACGTTTCAAGCATAAAAGAGTTGTCAGGGGAGAATAATATCTACCGTCTTACAAATAAGTATTCTCTTTTAAAAACAAGATTCAGGAACGATAACTCTTACACTCTTACTTTTAAGTAAAAGTAAGGTTATCTTTTGACATGGGTCCCGCACTAACTTAAATATATCGAAAAATGCAAGGTCTGTTGGTTTCAATTTTGTCCTCTTGTAAAACGTTTTTATAAGATGCAAGATAAATTTCTTGCTAAAACATCCATGTAAAATGTTATAAATATAAACTCATTTAAACCTCAACTAAAAATGAATATCAATGAAAACATTACAAAAATGAAAATGTCTTAAGTTCAAAGGGAAGCAACCTAGTGGAAAAACAAGTTAAAATTTTGAGAAAAGAACTTAGCCCATTATACCAACTTTATTATGTACAAGGTCTACACTGACGTATGTGGTATAAAATAGCTATGCGATGTTTGTCCACCTGCATTTAAGATAATTCACTCGCTAAAGCTTGTGGATTATCTCCAAATACAGGCGGACATGATAACGTATATGAATGATGAAAGGAGACTATTCCAGCAGCCATGGCGAAGGGGCATAACGCCATTTAAATGGCTTTTCGCTGGCGGGCCGATGATGGCCCACTTAAAATGGTATTTGGATCCTCTCTCTCCCCTCATCATCTGAAAAAAGTTGCCAGAGTTGGAGCCGTTTGACCCCCTTTCTGGATGTGGGCATGGAGGAGGTACCCGCAACATATTTAGAAGACGGCTTTTATGCCATATGATCTGTCTTCAAACAATGAAGCCAAAGCTTTCTACATGTATAAAAAGGGAACACCTTTGTCACAAAATGTTCTTAGCATTTAATTACATCCCAACATCAGGAAAATTCGAACTTAGCACAATAGCGAGCGGAGAAGGCCCAGACGAGTCTGTGCACATGTGGAATCTCGATAGAGCCTTCTCACGTCGATGAAAGCTCAGAATTTTGGCATCTAGACAAACTAAATATTTTAGATGATTCATCCCTAAGATGAAGATGGTCATATACTATTTACAGTTATGACTTTAATTCAAACTATTGACAATTTGAAGAAAAAAGTCCCGCTTGCGCAGATCAGGGGTCCAACTCTGACAACTTTTTTATAGTTGATGAGGAGAGAGGGGATTCAAATACGATTGAAAGTGGATCATCATTGGCCCCCAGCGAACCAACATTTAATTGCCAGCGAAACGCCATTTTAACGGCGTTTGGCTGG
Organism: Loripinus fragilis; assembly: GCA_964019695.1. Classification (NCBI taxonomy): domain Eukaryota; kingdom Metazoa; phylum Mollusca; class Bivalvia; order Lucinida; family Lucinidae; genus Loripinus; species Loripinus fragilis. The sequence continues at coordinate 57,074,883 of OZ026527.1, read as the reverse complement.
TGGACCAATGATGGCCGAGCATCAAGAATGCTGTCTTGGAAGTTTTGTGATATCCAGGGGTGACCAGTATCGCTAAGGAGCCCTATAACTGTCTGATATTCCAGGGGGTTCAGACCCCTGCCCCCTACCCCATATCCCCCCTCTGGATCCGCGCATGCCTTGAACTATCGAGAATTGACCTGTTTCTGGAGCCTAATGAGCCAGCACAAGGGCTTTTAGAGGGCCTTAATGGGGTACCTCTAAAATCGCTAATCAGTAAAATTAAGGCCCACAAATCGCTATTCAGTAAAATTTAAGCCCAAAAATCAGCAATCAGTAAAATTTAGGGCCAAAATCGCTTATCAGTAAAAAAAAAGGCCCCAAATCGCTAATCAGTAAAATAAATGATCCAAAATTCGTAATCAGTAGAAAAATTGACCAAATCTGTAAAATATCTTAGAAAACATGCCATTTGGGCAATGAAAAACTAATTTTCATGACTACTTGATGCAAATGACATGCAGATATAATGATCAATTCTTTGTTTTATTATATACTGAATTTTACTATGCAACAAAGTGTATATCAGATACAAAATAAGTCACAATATAAGCATCAAGGCGCCAACCGCAGCAAAGCACATTAAAAACATCTGCATTTGTTGTCTTTGGGAATGTTTTAGAAGCCTCATTGACAAACTGTGTAGATCAGACTGTTCCTGATGTAGGAGAGTCTGATCTGGGTCCACATTATTTGCCTGTATGCTTATATGCAGATGTGGTATTATGTGTCTTCTACATACGCGGATCCAGGAATTTTCGCCAATGGGGGAGGGGTGAGGGGGTCCAGGCAGAAAAAAGCTCCATTGCCTGGAAAAAAAACTATGACAAGTTATTTTTTTGTTTTTAGTCCTAATCTCCAACTTTTAAACGTTTTTACAGAGGGGGGGGGGTGGGATTTTTTTGTTTGATTTGATTCTTTGCTTCCCCTCAACAATCTTTCTGTTATATAGGGGCAGGTCTTCCTGGATTGAACCAGTACTAAGCTACGATAAATGTGTGTTGCTCAAGGACCACAACGCAGTGACGCCAGTGAAGCTCGAAGCCGCAGCCCATATGTCTCGAGTCAAGGACTCTACCACTGAGCCACTGTGCTCCCAGAGGGGGTCCGATGTTTTTTTAGGAAAACTATATAATTTTCCAAGGTTCCAGAGGGGGTTCAACATTTTACAGGGTGTGGGGGGGGGGAATGCATAGAAACCTATCGAAATTGGGATTTTTCATGCAGGGGGTCCAATGCAGGGGGCCCAGACCCTCTATCCCCCCTCTGGATCCACGCATGTTCTGCCTTCATTTACAAGTAGCTTGGTCCCAGTAAAAGAACTACATATTTTGTTTGTGTACGAGCTTTGCAGGACAGGACGAAGTTTTCTCAAGCCTCACCGGTGTCACAGCGCTGTATCCTTGAGCAAGACACACTTATCCTTCAACCCAGGAAGACCCGTCCCAACGTAACTGAAAGATTGTTGACTGGGACATAAAGAATCAAATCCAACAAACAATATACATAGGGGTAATTTCTAGGTAAAAGAAATCATCCATAACACCGTTTGCAACGAGTGCTATTTGTTTGGGAGAAATTGTTACATGTATATTCCAATAATTCAGTGCGCCCTCTGGCGTCAAAAAACTTAGCATTTTCACCATTTTCACTTTTGTATTATTACAATCCAGTCCTGCCTCATGACAACCTAGATCTGCCTATTTATCCCCCGACGAAGTCAGGGGGATATAGTTTTGGCGTCGTCCGTGCGTGCGTCCGTCTGTCCGTCCGTCTGTCCCTCCGTCCATTCCATCCGTCCGTCCGCACTTTTTGTCTGTCCGGAACCATATCTCGGTACCTATTGGTCAGATTTAATTCATTCTTGGTACAAATGATAAATACCATGAACTCTCGATATCCTATAAGTTTGGTCAAAATCGACCCCTTAACACTTGAGTTATTGCCCTTGTTATAGTATAGGCAATTATAAGGCAAAACCAATATTAGCTTTTTTGTGTGATGATCTTCACATATCATCAAAGCTATTATATTTAACAACTTCTCGCTATAGACCATGATTGCCAAAAGCCTGTAGATAAGAATGGCAGTGTCAAAGTTTTACCCCACCCCCTTTGACCCCACCTAAGGGGTCAAAGGTCAAATATTTAAATTTCGCAATAACTAAGGCAATTATTAAGATTTTTTGCTGAAAATTTGCATGCAGGCAGAGCAGCAATAGATATGAAACACATCAAACGGGATTTCAGTTTAGAGGCCTGATTCCAAGCCCCTTGGGTGGACTTAGGGGGTGGGGCCGAGGCCAAAATTAAACTTTTTCAGAATACGGTCATGTTGCATATCAAATTATAGCTGAAGACGCTGGCAGCTACGTGGTAGCAAATATTTTGCCCTCAGACACACCCTCGACCCAGGGGGTGGGGTCAAAAGGTCAAACTATATATTTTTCTGAAAGTAGTCATGTTGCATATCAAATTAAAGCTGACGACGCTGGCAGCAACATGGTAGCAAATATTTTGTCCACAGACACACCCTTGACCCAGGGGGTGGGGTCAAAAGGTCAAACTATATCTTTTACTGAAAGTAGTCATGTTGCATATCAAATTAAAGGGAATTGAGCACAGAGCACCATGAAAGCAAGTATGCTGTCATTACTCACACCAATGACCCCTGGGGTTGGATCAAAAGGTCATTTTTTGTTCTTTTCTAAAAGTGGTCATGTTGCATATTAAAGTAAAGTCTAAGAAATGTAGACCTACATGCAAGGTAACACTTTGAATTTACACACAATCTTGACCTCTGAGGTTGGGTCTAAAGGTCAGATATTGAAATTGTGTAGATGCAAGTATATTTTAATGAACTAAGCACTAAAAAATACTTGACAGGCGTTTGTTATGATCTGAATGATACTGTAGGTGAACTAAGGGTTAGATAAATGGGATTTATGTTTTGTGATTTACATGTTTCTCTCAAATAACCCTTCGTCGGGGGATATAAATTCGTCGAATTTGTCTTGTTACAACGTAGTTCTGCCTTTTTTGAAAACCGAGAAATGACATGATCTGAATCTAAATACGAGTGAAACGACTACTAAATGGCAATTTGTGTGATATTATGACACAATTTACAAAGTAAAATGGGATTACCAACATACAAAAACAAACTTGTATGCATAGAGTATCGGCGGAAATTTTATTCCATAGCTTACATGATAGAGGATCTTGCATGAGTGCTCATGTTTTATTGAATTTATCAAACTCGCTGTGAAAAAGCGATAAAATGCTCGGCATGCCTCGCATTTTATCGCTTTTTCACATGAGTTTGATAAATTCAACAATACAGGAGCACAAATGTTAGATTCTATTTATCATTTGACGTTGAAATTATTTTTAATCACATTTTTGGCGTGAAAACGTTAACATTTTGCCATCTTATACGCAACTTCATTACATCATTATGTAACTTAACTGAATTATTAGTGGTTTATTGATTTTATTGCATGGCATTATATCACCCCCAGACATGACGTCATGTGATAAAAAATCATCTTTATAATTCAGCCAATATCCAGCATACAGTACAAGTTGGCATGTGTGTACAGCGAAGATTACAATCCGTGTGCGCATCTCACTATCTGACCAGAGCCTTCACTGCTGGTATGAAGAATCATTGTGACATTTGCTACCCATAGAGCACATAGCGAGGACTCTGATCAGAATGTGCAGATGTGCAGGTTGATTTGAGTCTTGATTGACACACATGCCAACTTGTAGCTTTTGCTGGACACAGGCTCATATGATTTTCAGGCAAAACGTGAAGTCAGTAAAGACGATGGTCTAAAGTTTGCAAGAAAACATCAGATGTTGTTTATAGAGGCCAGTGCCAAAACTAAAGAAGGTGTTCAGTGTGCTTTTGAAGAACTTGTTGAAAAGGTATGTGTAATACACGGTTAGGAAACTTCATATACTGAGCCTGGAGGCTGAAAAATTGCCTAAAAACATTTCTTGTATCGTGTAATATAGTGAAAAGAGGAGAATGTAGTGCTCCGCTCTGGTCTTTCAACTTCTAATCCAAGCTGATGTGAGCTGCAAATTGTGTATGGTTTTATCAGAATGGTAAACAAGCCTCATGTACCCCATGACAAAATGGATTCAGACAAAACCGTACACAATTTGCAATTCGCAGGAGCTTAGAAGTTAAAAGACCAGAGCTGACACTATATTCTCCCTTTTTCGCTATTTTACACATTAACCCTTAAAGTGCCAAGAAAATAATGCATCTGAAAATGTCGTCTGCTGAAGTCGTCTGTTGCTAATAATTGCCTTACATTACTGATGAATTAAGTATAGAAGCAAACAGCCTGGACCAAGAACAGACTGCTCCTATAGGAGCAGTCTGATCTGGGTCCACACTGTTTGCCATAGAGGCTTCTTAAACATTTCAGCAGACGAGAATAGCAGACGACTTTTGTTGCGATTGGCGCATTAAGGGGTTAAAAGCACTGAATGGTAAATTGGTAACTTAAGATTTATAGGTGATATTTTTCAGCCTCCATATACAGAACCGGAAAGAGCGTCGTAAGATTTTCTTTTTTTGAGCCAGCAGCTCTGTTTATGAAGTTTCCTACCTGTGTTAACCCTAAAAGTGCCAAAACAAAAGTCGTCTGCTTTTCTCGTCTGCTGAAATGTTTAAGAAGCCTCTATGGCAAACAGCGTGGACTCAGATCAGACTGCTCCTATAGGAGCAGTCTGATCTGGGTCCACCCTGTTTGCTTCTATACTTGAATTCTTCAGTAATGTCAGACAATTATTTGCAGCAGACAACTTCAGCAGACGTCATTTTTCAGATGCATTTTTTCTTGACGCTTTAAGGGTTAATAGCGGGTATATCTGAAAAAAATTTGAATTTTGAAGGTAAATTGTTGATTTGATATAGGTGCGCATGGTGTATGGGAAATACCCGCCCTATTGACAGCAGACCACAGAGTGAAGTCCAGGTTGGACCTGATAAGCTGGAGGATGTGGTAGCTTCCTTCTGCTACCTGGGTGACATGCTTTCTGCTGGTGGAGGCTGTGAAATAACAGTCACTACTCGTGTGAAAACAGCCTGGAAGAAGTTCAGAGAGCTACTACCAGTCCTCACATCCCGTCACCTCTCCTACAAGACCCATGACCATGTATACAGCTCTTGCCTGCGGGGCGCCATGCTCCATGCCAGTGAAACTTGGCCACTGACCAAGACAACCTGTAGCGCAATGATAGGGCCATGATCAGACAGATCTGCAGTATCAAGCCAGAGGATGTGGCCACGTTAAGGACAAGCGAGCTACTGGCAAGGCTTCAGCTTGAGGACCTTGACCTCATTTTGAGAGAGAGAAGGATTGGCTTGTTTGGGCATGTGGAGCGTTCTAGTGGTGCAGTCAGAACAGCATGTGATATACAGACTGATGGCAGGTGGGGGACAGGGAGGCTACATTGTTGGAAAGCACATGTCGCGGCTCATATGTTTTCACATCTCTGGAAAATACTCTGGTTTCTTAAATTGTCTTTCATAGCTTAGCTCACCAGTAATGCATTTTTGTTTAAATATTATCATTACCTTGATACCATTCAGGCCTCGACGCAACAAAACCTGTCTTTGGGGTTTCCGACAAAGGGAGACTCAAACCAGTCTCCTCAGCTACAGAGACTAGCTAGAAAATTGAAATTTCGCCTGTAACAAGTTTAGATATGCTACTTTCCAATAAGCGAACAATAAAGATGCTGATCAGACTGCTGGTCTGCACCTTTGTTGTTCGCAACCCCCTGAAGACTGGTTTTCTCGCATCGAGGCCCATTTGCAAACTTTGCACTGCAGGTCTTTGAAGGGTAATTTTGTTTGATTTACGCATACTTTACACACTTTGTCCCAAATAAGAGTTCATAATTGAAAATTATTTTTATTATTTATCAACCAAAACATGTTATGGGTGCTCAAAAGAACCATCTCAACGAGATGGTCCTTTTGAGCGACCAAAACTTGTTTAAATTGATGGGTAAGAAATTAATTGCAATTTTGCGCTCAAAATTTGGCTTAATTCCACTTTTTTGTTTTTACAGATTATACAGACCCCCGGTTTATGGGAGACAGACAGTAAAGGAATGTCACTTACCTCAGGAGGCGGGGCTTCAGGACAGGGATCATGCGGTGGTTACTGTGTTATATGATAGTGAATTCAATATGCAAATTGGACCAATTAGCGTAAATATCTGAAAAATTGGGATACCTGGAGCAAAAGCTGTAATTAAAGTACCATATCGTAAAACTTGACGACGAAAATAAAATATGCAGCATTTTGCTCAGATTGGTGCTCATGGAATTATGTGTAGAGGTTTAAGGGCCTAGTCACCAATATTTCAGTCTGAAAGAGTTAGAAGGAAAAAACAATATGATGAAAAACAAAAGGCAAATTCACCTTTCTTTGATGCATGTCTCAAATTTTTATGGCAAGTGCAATAGGCCATCAATGTACCATAAACCAATTTTGTGGGACATCCTGTCCAGAGGACAGGACAGGATGTCCCACAAAATTGGTTTATGGAACAAAGATGGGATGTCCCACAAAATTGGGTTATAAATGGTACAAGGATGGGATGTCCCACAAAATTGGTTTATGGTACAAAGATGGGATGTCCCACAAAATTGGTTTATGGTACATGAACAGGATGTCCCACAAAATTGGTTTATTGTACAAGAACAGGATGTCCCACAAAATTGGTTAATGATACAAGAAGAGTACAAAAGCCAAAAATTAGAAGAAATATAAACCCATCCAACTAGCTTGCAAGTGGAAGTTAAAGTTAAGACTGATCTGGGTCTACATAAACAGATAGATATGATACGAATTTGGATTGGAGAGGAAATTTCTGATATATAAGCAACTGGTCAGCTCTTTGCCTACTATTGTCCTCTGCTGATAACCTAGGCAAACAGTTTGGATCTAGATCAGGCCTGTCAAAACATTGGGCTTGCTCTGGATCCAAACCATTTGACACTGATGGTATTCCTGAACATTTTTTTTAATGTATATTTTTAAAATAATCAGCAGACAACAAAAAATCATCATCATCATAATCGGATTTTTGAGCATACAAAATTACCCAGGAGGCAAAGAGTTAAAATTGATAAAGGCAGGGATCTAATTTTTTATTTTTAAGCACTTGCTAAAATAGCAAGTGACTAGTTTTCTCACATGCTAAAGGCCCTGATCACCTTGCTTATTCACTGAAAATGAAGTTATAACTATTTTATCAGTTACATCACAAATTAGAAAATTGAACAAATTCAATTAGCATTCAGGTAAATATACACCATATAGATTGATTGACAATAACTGTTTATCACTTTCATCTTTCTGAATCAACATTTAGGTTTCTTTGCAAACAGTAAGGATCCAGATCAGCCATCTTCTTCAGAAGCTGGCTGATCAGGATCTACACTGTTTGCCATACAACTTTTGCTGTAATGCATAGTTTGGTTGATATGAAAATGACTTGTTTTCACTTGCTAAAAGTAGCAAGTGATGGCAATTTCTACTTGCTGTTTGGAGAAAACTTCTAGCATATAGCAAGTTAGCAACTGCTAAATTTGATCCCTGAAAGGATCAGAGTCTGACCAGTGTCCAGTGCATGCAGTTTTAACATTCAAACACTACATCTTGTGACAATAACCCACAGACAAATAATGCATGTCAAGATCAGACAGCTTCAATATTCTGATCAATTATTTTATATGTAATTCTGATGAGCATATTGTACATAACAGATCTGATGACCCAATTTTTTAATGAGCACAGTATATGAGAAGTGTTCAAATATTTTAGAATATTGGCTGTATTTTATCTTATCATATGATGTCACGTCTGGAAGTAATATAATCCCATTTGTCACATGATGTCGCGTCTGGAAGTAAAAGATGGCAAAATCTTGACGTTTTCACGCCAAAAATGTGATTTAAAGTAATTTTAATGGCTTGAAATAAATAGAATCTAACATTCATGCTCCTATATTATTAGCTCACCTGAGCCGAAGGCTCATTGGTGAGCTAATAGTATACCAGTGACTCCGGCGTCCGGCGTCTGTTGTCCGTCGTCCGTCAACATTTTCAAACATCTTCTCCTCTGAAACTACTGGGCCAATTTAACTCATATTTCATATGGAGACTCCTTAGGATGGGGGAACGAAAGTTTGTTCAAATGGTCTTGGTCACATGACCAAGATGGCCGCCACGCCCATATATGGTAAAAACCCTTAAAAAATCTTCTTCTCCAGAACCAGAAGGCCAATGACCTTGGGACTTGGTATGTAGCATTGGGGTTGTGGGGCCTATCAAATTTGTTCAAATGATGATCCTAGGTTGACCTTGACTTACTTAACGTCAAGGTCAAATTTACTTCCTAATGCATTTAAATGGGAAAATTTCTGAAAGTTGATTTTTTTTAAAACTGTGGAAGCTTTAGTCATCATTCTCACTTGATATGTTTAACCTAATGAGACAATGGCTATAGATAAGTTCAAAAGGTCAAGGTTGACCTTTCAGCTTAGGTGGCTCATATTGGAGTCCCATCAATATATTAAAACAGTTTTCTCACAAACCATTTGTTCAATTGAACTCAAATCTCGTGAAGACTCCTTATGATAAGTTAGCCAAAATTTATGCAAAATATTTTGGTCACATGACCAAGATGGCCGCCATGCCCATATATGGTAAAAACCATTTAAAAATCTTCTTCTCCCGAACCAGAAGGTTGATGACCTTGGGACTTGGTATGTAGCATTGGGGATGTGGGGCCTACCAAGTTTGTTCAAATGATGAACCTAAGTTGACCTTGACCTACTTAATGTCAAGGTCAAATTTGCTTCCTAATGCATTTAACTGGGATTTTTTTTGAAAATTTCATTTTTTTAAAACTGTTGAGGCCAAAGTCATTATTCTCACTTGATATGGTAAACCAAATGAGACAATGGCTATAAATAAGTTTCAAAGGTCAAGGTTGATTTTTAACTTTTCAGCCAAGGTCACTCATATTGGAGTCCCATCAACACATCAAAACATAGTTTCCTCAGAAACCACTAGGCCATTTGAACTCAAATCTCATATGAAGACTCCTTATGATAGGTTAGCCAAAATTTGTAAAAATTGTACTGGTCACATGACCAAGATGGCCACCACGCCCATATATGGTAAACACCCTTTAAATGTCTTCTTCTCTGGAACCAAAAGGCCAATGACCTTGGGACTTAGTATGTAGCATTGGGAATGTGGGCCCTATCAGATTTGCACAAATGATTAATCTAGGTTGACCTTGACCTACTTTATGTCAAGGTCAACTTCGATTCCTAATGTATTTATTTGGGAAAAATCTTGTATTCAGTACCAAATGTCAAGCTGACCTGTGACCTTTTATCCAAGGCCACTCATTTGGACTGCCACACACCTATCTAAACATCTGTTTCTCAGAAATCACTGGGCTGTTTGATGGATTATTCATTAGATTGTTTAAGTCACTTGACCAAAATGTCTGCAATCCCCATATATGGTAAAACCTTGACCTATTTTAACATTATTAGGGAGATCAGGTGAGCACATCAGGACCTTCAGGTCCTCTAGTTGAATTTATTAAACTCATTGCGAAAAAGAGATAAAATGGTCAGCAAGCCTCGCATTTTATCTCTTCTCAATTTGTTTATAAGTTCAATAAAACATGAGCATGAATGTTAGAACCTCTATGTGTAAAATGGATAAACCAGTAGTACAGTAAAACCTGTCTTAAGCAGCCACTCAAAAATAAACAAAAAAAGGTCTTAAATACAAATGTTAGCTTAATGAAGGTCAAAAGTATTCCAGAATGCTCTCTTGGAGCATTCTGCAATACTTTGACCTGCATTAAGCGATAATCGGTCTTGAAAACTAATATATGGTCTTCTTTTGGAATGGCCGCTTAAGACCGGGCTGCGTAGCGCAGTCGGTAACGTGTCTGGCAACAGATGTGAGCCTGACTGCAGATCCAGGGGTCGCGAGTTTGATCCCGGCCAGGTCCCATACTTTCGTGGAGATTGATCATGAAATAATTTCTATGGTCATTCTCCTCCCTTCCGCTGAATCATTCAAGAAGGGTTGTTGTCAGTTACAAGCAGAAGTATGTGAACTGTGGTAAACTGCATTTTCAAGCTTGCCCAGGAAAAAGTGTGGTTAGGTGAACTGACCATCCCGCCATGACCATAGCTGTTGACTTGGGACGTAAAGCAACTAAACAAACAAGCTTTGCTTAAGACAGGTTTTACTGTAGTTTACAAGTTTGATAACTTTATGTAATGACATCCATGACAGTCAAGGAGCATGGTGGCTCAGTGGTGGAGTGCTTGACTTGAGATTGAGGTATTGGGCGGCACTGAAGGCACTGCATTGTGTCCTTGAGCAAGGCACTTTATCATCTGCTTAGTACTGGTTCAACCCGGGAAGACCTGTCCTGACATGCCGGAAAAACTGTTGACTGGGACCTAAAGAATCAAAACAAACAAGCAAACATCCATAACAATCTTGCGTACATACTGACAAAATATTTACACTTTCAAACCAAAAATGTTATTTCAAAGTAATTTAAGTGTCAAATGATAAATAGAATCCAACATTTGTGCTGCTGTATTATTTAATTTATTAAGCTAGTTGTGAAAAGCCGATAAAATGCTTGGAAAGCCTCACATTTGATCTCTTTTTCCCCCAACTTGTTTAATTAATTCAATAATACATAGGCATTCATGTAAGATTCTCTATATATGATGTCATTTCTAGGACTGTTATAATATCATATATTAAAAGCAATAACATTCTCGTATATTAAATCTGCAAATTATTTAGATATTACCATAACATTCAGGCCTCTAGATAAGTGTGCATTATTAAAAACTATTTTTCTAATATCTCAATTTAAATGTGACATTGTCATGGGTACTCAAAAGAACCATCTCAATGAGATGGTTCTTTTGAGCTCACAAAAAATATTCACAATTTTATGCAAAAAAATTATGCTTATCTGGGTCTGTGAAGGTAATGCATTGTTATTTTGCATTGATGCCCATAACAAGGTCGCATTTACTTAGAGCAAAATCTTGACACTTTCTTTCCAAAAAATGTGATTCATATTAATTTTTGTCACATGATAACTAGAATATATATAACATTTGTGCTCAATTATTTCTATCAACAGTTATAAAACTCATAAAATAATATTATTAAAGTTATAAAACTCATAAAAATTGATAAGGTGCAAGTTGTAACAACAATAATGATGAACACTAGTGTTGATCCTCGATATGATGTGCCTCATATAACCCTTTACTCCATATGCTTTTTTTAGATCATGACATCATTTTCTATTTTTAGACAACATTGAAAAAATCAAGAAATATTTAAGTTAAGTTTCGAATACTTTTGAAAATATTATGGAAAATGGAGCATTTGCTCAAAAAAAGCAAATGCCCCATTTTCCATAATATTTTCAAATAAGTGATATTTCAAAGGCGTCTAAAGGCTTTATTTATGGAGTAAAGGGTTAATAAAAGATAAAAGAGTTTAAATTCAACCCATTCTTGACTGATGGAATTGCCCATCATTATTACTGCAATACAGTTGGATGGTTCATTGTAAATATTGAAGGGTCATGGGTTGTAATTTATAAAAAAATATATTTAAACCCTGATTAGCAAACAGTGCAGACACTGATGAAATGTCATGCTTTGTGGCATTTCATGTGGGTCTTGACTGTTTGCCAAAGTATGTATTCACTGATTTCCATCCAATAATTGAAGCCAGGCTATACAGTACGGTAAATGTACTAAAATTTTGAACAACAGTTGCCTGCTAAAAAGGCCAAGACAAACAGTGCAGACCCAGATCAGACTGCTTCTCTAGAAGCAGTCTGATCAGGGTCTTCCCTGTTTGCTATTCTCATTTATAAGCATTTTGTGAATTCCAGCCCTGATAACCAACATTTTACTCGAGAACAGAAATTTTAGAACATATACCATACCTGCTGCAAACACAGCATGACTCAACAGTTGGCCTCTATCCTTCTTTTAGGAATCCCAATCCCACATGTTACACCATGGGAGCGCAGTGGTTCAGTGGGCGAGTGCTTGACTCGAGACCGAGGGGCCGCGGGTTTGAGCCTCACCGGCATCACAGCGTTGTGGTCTTTGAGCAAGGCACATTTATCCTAGCTTAGTACTGGTTCAACCCAGGAAGACCCGTCCCTGTTTAACTTAAAGATTGTTGATGGGACGTAAAGAATCAAATCAAACAAACAAAACATGTTACACCACAATTGACACTACTTAGCCATTTATATAAAGGATTTTGTGTATGTAAGTTTAAATGCATATTAACATATTCATGTCATTTGTATCCATGCCCGACAAAATGTAGGGCTTGACATGGTTCTAAACTGTTTGCCAAGGTTATCAGCAGACGACAAAAGTTGCCACCAACATATTAAGAGTTAAAGCAGTGTTTTCAGTTCGGAATCAGGCCAAATAAAAAATACCTGTGTTTAGGGTAGCCCGACCCTACCTGCATTTACAGGTGAAACCTAGAATTTTTTAAAGGTTTTCTGGAAAAAATATAATTTTATGCATTTAGAAAGGCATTTCCCATTTCAAAATGCTTAAATTCATATTTTATCCAGAAAATAAAATAATTAAAACATTTATGTGTGCCTATCATACCTAAAATTTTCAGGCCCGTTACCCAAACACACTTTTTTGGTGTCATGTAATAATTATGGGTTTTTTTAAAATTGTTGCTGTCATGTTGAACTAGTTTTACATGCTTTTGAGAAATCATTTAGCCAATCAATATTTAGATAACCTTGAAAGTCAAATGTACGGTAAATGTTCTAAAATTCCGAACACTTTTCTCTTTCGGTTCTCAAATAAAATGTTGGTTTTCAGGGTGGGAATTCACAAAATGCTTGTCAGAAAAGCAAACAGGAAAGACTGATCAGACTGCTCCTTCAGAAGCAGTCTGATCTGGGTCTGTACTGTTTTTCTAGGTCTTCTTTGTAGGCAACTAGCGTTCAAAATTTTAGGACTTTTACTGTAATGCTGAGATGGCATGAGAAGGCACTGTTCTGTTAGACCTTTCTAATTGGATGACTGCATGATCAAGTTACTAATATTATCCATATAACTAGAAGCTTAGATAAATGTTTTATTATACCCCCCGCAAACTTTGTTTGTAGGGGGTATACTGTTTTCACGTTGTCCGTACGTCCGTGTGTGCGTCCGTCCGTCCGTAACGCTTTGTTTCCCTAATAACTCGAAGAGTCATTGCTGGATTTTCATCAAACCTTGCAAACATGTTCATATATGCAAGACAAATACTTTAGACAAAAAAGTAAGGGCTAGGGGCCAATTCTATTAGAGTTATTTCTCTTTGTAGTTCTAAATGGCTTTTAATATAGTGCTTTATGCTTATGCTATTATAGGCCATACACGGGCCAATCAACTCCTACCACTGCTTTTGATGGAACAATTTGATACTTTTCCTATACAATGTAGACACATTGAACATATGCATGAAGAAGTTTAGTTCAGAAAAATAATTTTTGACAAAATGACAGCTGTGAGAACTTAGACAATTTTTCCCTAATAAGGTGTTTGTATATGCATAGATGGTGCCTTCATAGGCCGATCAACTCCTACCACAGCTTTTGATAAAGCAATTTGATACTTTGTCAATACAATGTAGACAATCAACTCCTACTACAGCTTTTGATGGAACAATTTGAGACTTTGCCGATGCCGATACAATGTTGACACATTGAACATATGCATGAAGGAGTTTGGTTCACAAATAATAATTTTGACAAAATGACAGCTGTGAGAACTTAGACAATTATTCCCTTATATGGCTTTTGTATATGCATTGATAGTGCCTTTATGGGCCGATCAACTCCTACCACAGCTTTTGATGAAGCAATTTGATACTTTGTCAATACAGTGTAGACACAATGAACATATGCATGAAGGAGTTTATAAGTTTTGTTGAACTTAGACAATTATTCCCTTATATGGCTTTTATATATGCATGGATAGTGCCTTTATGGGCCGATCAACTCCTACTACAGCTTTTGATGGAGCAATTTGATACTTTGCAGATACAATGTAGACACTTTGAACATATGCATGAAGGAGTTTATAATTTTTGTTTGCACAGATTCTACTGAAATCTTCTTATCAAAACTAAGGTCTTCTTGTTCGAACTATAACTTGCCAAGTTTTTTCACTGACTCTTACTGTGCGGGGGGTATCTAATAAGCATTGCTTATTGACTTTTTTCATTTATAACTAACGTCTTCACTTAATCTGGGCATTAAAAAGGCTGCTTGTAGATGGGAACATTTTATTTTAGTTTTTACATGCTTCAAGAATACTTTGCATCTTTTGAGCTTAGCCAATTGTAGGTGGGGACTAGATTACCTGTCTCATACAGCATAGAATTTTTCTTTTTACCTCTGCCACACAAAGGTGACATGAATTAGAATTTCCTGCTTGACTTACATATGTCTGTTCATCAAGGTTGTATACTGTAATTCGGAAATTTTCGCGAGAATTTTATTTCCGTGAATAGCATTAAAAGCCATGTTTGCCACGTTTAAAAATCGCGACTTGGACATGATTTACCTACATCAATAAACGATGGAGTGATTTAGCTATTTCGTGAGGGTTTTATTTTCACGAAATTCCGCATCCGCGAAGTTTCGCGAAAATAAAACCCTCGCATAAATTTCTGATCTGTGGTATTCTAATGCATTTGCTATTGTAGAGCTTCATCTGATTTGATAATGTTAGAAATTTGTTGAAAATAGTTTGACATCATTAATATCATTGTATTTCATTGGATGACATGTGGCTTTATGCAACACTCCACTCTGAGACAAAGCAAAGGTTTTAACAATAAACAAGTGCAGACTTGGATTAGGATGGGGATTACCATATTCAAAATCTTCATTTTGGGAGGTATTTGTTAGATATATGGTTAGAAATCTTGTTTTACGGCCGCATATCTACAGTTATTCCCTAAATCTATAAGCTTTTTGGTCATTTTGAATGATTTTTTGTCTATGTATAGATGACATTGAAGTCACCAAATTTTGGTGATTTGTTTTCCCATGTTTTATGCTCTTTTATGTAAAAAACTATATATTCTGGCTCTATCTGTCAACACCGTCAGAGTACATGTACAGTAAAATCTGTCTTAAGTGGCCACTCCAAAAGAAGACCAAAAATGGCTTTCAACACAATTGGTAGCTTAATGCAGGTCAAAAGTATTGCAGAATGCTCTCTTGGAGCATTCTGCAATACTTTTGACCTTCATTAAGCTACCATTTGTCTTTAAGACCTTTGTTTTGTCTATTTTTCAGTGGCCACTTTAGACAGGTTTTACTGTATTTATATTAAGTCTTCATCGTAAATGCATTAACTGGATAACTTAGAGAACTTTCCACAGCTGAAAATGTTAAATCACAGGACCTGGTCCCCTTTTATTTAATTCACTTTCAAAACAAACATGCTAAAGGTGAGATATTGTGATCATCCAAATGGCTTAGCCAGAACACTGAAAAAGTTATGCACATCAAAGGGAGACTACTGGATCAAGCAGTGATTCTCTTCAACTGCATCCCTTTTCAAAATGGAAACTTCTTTTAAGGGAAAGAGCTTGCTCCCAGAGGGAGGGAATTCTTTCCTTTAAGAGCAGTTCCTTATGGTATGGAAAATCATTTTACCACAATAGGTGATCTCCCTTGAATGTTACTATTTTTATTACGCACTTTCGTAACGGGAGCTATGCCAGTGTCATCGTATACCCTCGGACTGTCCATGAACCTCGAATTTGTTTCACTGCATGGTAATTGTTATGATAATCACTTGTGGGTCTAAAGTATAGGTTTAGCACCATCCCTGCTCCTGTCCCTGATCTTTTTGATCACTGTTGTGGGTTTCCCATAATGTGGGACTTATTTAGTCTGGGTATACATGCCCCCACTGGGCACTTTGTCTAATATTAGATTTGTATACAAGGGGTCATCCAAGAGGCCTTAAAACTCCACTTGATAACTTCTGACTGGCTGTCTGCTGCAAACAGTTGCAGCCTTCATATCTGCTTACCATATTTGACAGTAGCACCAAATTGATATGTATTATTAGCTCTTTTCTTGCTAGCAATGACTTTTGTCCTCTGCTGATAACAATTGCAAACAGTTAAGATCCAGATCAGGACTTGGTCTTGATCTTGATCCAAACGGTTTGATATTCTGATAGTGTTGCTGAAACAGTTTTTTTATTAAAAAGTTAATTTTGAATTGTCAGTAGACAAAAAAAACATGAAAAATTACCCAGCCTGCAAAGTTAAAATCACCAAGGATGGTCTTTAGGTAGCAATACTAAATTTTCTTTGCTTCGGAGCAAAAAGGGGGCACTATGAGGGCAGATCAAAAAGCTATCTGGCCCGCCTAGAAAAAATACAACACCACAATCTTGTTATAAAGGGGTTGTTCAGGTCCATTGCATAAACTGCATTAGTTAAGCAAACAAGTTATATCCAAGCGAACATTAAATTTGAGCCACAACATGAGATTTCCAACAATATGGCATGTGCGCCCAGGAAAGGCTCAGACCAGCCTGCGCACATGCACAGTCTGAGCAGAGCCTTTGCTTGTCACTTGAATATTCTATGATTCTTAGGCTACTGACCAAACAACATTGAAGATCTAAGCTTAAAAAGAGGCTGCTTAGGCTCATCTGAGTTTACACTTGTGAAAATGCCACATTGTTGGAAATCACATGTCATGGCTCATTTGATAGATTATATAGAAAAATAACCATGCTTTTTCTGTTGTTTACAAAGGTTTTAATAGTAATGGGTAGCTATACTTTGATGATGGCCAAACTCAATGTTGGCCTAGTGATACTTATGTTCATAGTGTGATCAATGTCTGGCTTTTTTCTAATTGGAGATATATACTTATTGTCACAGCTGCTTCTAGCGGGGTGTGACATTGAAGTTCAAATTTTCTTCTGTTTGTCAACAATTTACGTAAATAAAAGTGAATTTCTTTGCAAACTGTGAGTATATAGCTGTGTCAAACTCTGCAGAGTATTTGTCCTCAGCATACTCTTCAAGCAAACACTATGAACTGGTGATCTTGACCTACATTTCAGGCCCCAGTGATTTTGACACCTGGCAGGTGTGACACTGCCTTCAGCAAAGTTCTTGTTTAAAAACAGTGTAGAGCCAGACCAGTCCTAATCAGGATCCTATGTTTTCCGCTATAGATGGAAATAGAAAATGCATGTTTCACCAATTATATTAAGCATGGCAAGGGTTAGCCTGTATTGGTATACAGTTAAACTTGTCTTAAGCGGCCACTCAAAATAGACAAAACAAATATATTAATGACAAATGGTAGCTTAATGAAGGTCAAAAGTATTGCAGAAGGCTCCCATTTGAAAACTCTGCAATACTTTTGACTTGCATTAAGCGACAATAGGTCTTAAAAAACAATTTTTGGTCTTCCTTTTGAGTGGCCACTTACTGTAGTCTGATTTTGACCTTAGACAGATCAAAGATTTGATGAGTCTACAAAGTAGCATGTGATTGGCTTAATCAGATTGTATTAATAGTTATTTTTAAACCAAATTACTTCTGCTCATGCTATTGAAGTTGAACTGAAAACTTGACAGGATATAGAGGATCCTACACAAGTGCTCATGTTTTATTGAATTTATTAAACGAGTAGGGGAAGAGATAAAATGCCAGGCTTGCCGAGCATTTTATCATTTTGTTGTAACAAGATTAATAAATTCAATAATACAGGAGCATGAATGTTAGACTTTATTTATTACATGGCATTAAAATTAATAAAAATCACATTTTCGGCGTGAAAACATCAAAATTTTGCTTTCTTTTACGCAACGTTATAATGGACATCATTACGTTACATAAATAAATCTGTAAACCACTAGTGGTTTATGGATTTTACTGTAAGGTGTTAGATCACTCCCCGGCATGCATTATAACCATTATTTCATCCAGATTTCAATTTCACCTACAACACCACGGACTTGTCAAATTTTTGATATAAGGTCAAAAATGGCCTATATTCTGCTTGATGAATATTGTGTTTGAATAGACAATATGCTTCATTCTATGCACTTTTTAAACATCTCATGTAATATTTTGTTTGGCTAAGCTTTGCTTAATGTATATTCATGTAAATTCAAGAAAGTGTAAATAAATGTTTATTTAAATAAATTCCAAACCAGTAAATCTGTGTTTTATTAGTCTGATTTTGTTGAAGAGAATGCATGGAACAAGTTTTTATCTGCGCCACCATTACAAAACTCGGGTCTAGTAGTGGGTCCACTATACTTTAAGGGTGCCTAGTTTGTGTAATCTGTAACTCCAAAAGTTTTCATTCCTTTATAATCTAACTTTGTATATTGATTGTTCACACAATGAAGATGTGCACCTTCTATTTTGTGCACATTTCATGATTATTTTCTCATTTTTGGGGGTGTTGAAAGACATTTTTTCTGTCCACAATACTTTTGGGTTGCCTTTTTTGTGTGATCTGTTACTCCACCAGTTTTCATTACTTTATATATATTCAAAATTTACATAATGATTGTTCACACATTGAAGTTGTGCACCTTCTATTCCGTGCACATTTCAAGAATATTTTCATATTTTGGGGGGTTTTGAACAACATTTGTTTTTGTCCATCTGCAACACCTTTTGGGTTCCTAGTTTGTGTTATAGGTCACTCCACAACAGTTTTCATTCCTTTATATTCAAACTTTGTATAACAATTGTTCACACATTGAAGATGTGCACCTCAATTTTTCTGTCTAAAATACTTAGATGGAGTCTGGTTTGTGTAATCTCAACTCCTAATTTTCATTCGTTTATATTCAAACTTTGCCAAATGATTGTTCACACATTGAAGATGTGTACCTCCTATTGTGTGCACATTTGATATTCATATTTTTGGAGTGTTGAACACCAACACCACTTTTGGGGTGCTTACATTGTGTAATCTGTGAGTAATCTGTAACTCCACAGTTTTCATTACTTTATTATTCAAACTGCTAAATGATTGTTCACACATAGAAAATGTGTGATTTTTTTCTGTAAATGCTAGAAACTGTTCGGCACTTTTTAATAGCAAGTCTTCTTTTCATTGCATCCAGACTTAGACTTACCTAGTCGGGGAACCAAGGTAGAAAAAATGCTAACCCTTGCACCCGAAAGGAATACAGCTGGATTTTGCATGGTTGCAAAGGTAATTCTATGGTGTATCTGAAACCACTGTATAGCAGACTCGATCGACTTGCATAACGGCAGAGCGGTCGACTTTCTACGGAAGCCCAGCAAGAACATGTCAAAATATTATTTTTTAAAATGTTATATATCTTTATCAAAAAAGTTCAGGATTGAAAAATGTGGAGTTTAAATAATAATACAACATCGGTGTAGACCTCAGAAGCAGTGGTGGTCATCTAAGAAAGCTACTTATTGATTTTTAAAGCATGTAGATTAGGGCACCCCCATTTTAAAATTAAATTTATTTATTTCTTTTCTTTAAATCTCATTAAAACTGCATTTATTGCCCAAAAATGTATTTGATTATTATTTATATATCGCTTGGAAGCATATCTCGTAAAAAAATGTGTGCTTACTTATTCACTTTTGTCCTCCCGCTGAAGTGGTTTAAATTGCACATTTTTGACATAAATAAATAATTTTTTAATTGAATCTGTTTAAACACTGCATACAGTTAGACAGACGTTTAGGACATAATTTAAGACAATTTATTTTATTTTCTATGGCAAACTAGAAAAGGTAGCTGAAAAGTAAAAATATGAAACTACAATAATTTTATACTTAGTAATTTAGTCCATGCCAGCTGGTGCGTAGTTAAATATCAGGACAACTTAAGAGCAGTTTTACACATAAATGAAATTTATCAAGGTTTAAAGGAAGTTTATCTTCCATATTTACAGCAGCTTTGAAAAGAGGGTCGTTTTAGGGACCAAGGAGATTTTTATCTACTGAAAACAATAATTTCATTTAACAATGGTAAAATAAATATAAAAAAGACTCGTATAACTATTATCATATCACCATGAAAACCCTGTCTGTCCCCGTCTGAGATTCAGAAATGTAACCGCATAGTATTTGTAAAGACAAAAATGTCCCTAAGAAGATTTTTTTGGTGCACAAATGACTGCCCATACTTTTAAATGCATTTGATTGTGTATTATTGTATTATCGAACAGTCAAACGGCTTCTCATACGCATCCTCCAGATAAGAGTGCGTAATGGAAAATTAGTTTTGTTAATTCTCAACCAAAACATATGTTGTGGGTACTTAAATGGACCTATTAAATGAGACGATTCTTTTGAAGTCCAAAATCACACTCTTTAACTTATTTATAAGGGAAACATCACAATTTCTATGCTATGAAAGGTTGCTTAACATTACCTATGTGGCATACAAAAAATGCATTTTCCGCGAAATGCAATTCTGGTCGCATTGCTATACAGTGGTTTCATATCAAGCACTATTTAGACTATCAGTATACAAAATTCCAGGCGTATACCTTTCGGATGCAAAAAATGTGTGTTTTGCACGATATGCGACTTTGGTTCCCCGACTAACCAACACCACTTTTGGGGTGCTTACATTGTGTAATCTGTGAGTAATCTGTAACTCCACAGTTTTCATTACTTTATTATTCAAACCGCTAAATGATTGTTCACACATTGAAAAAGTGTGATTTTTTTCTGAAAATGCTAGAAACTGTTCGGCACTTTTTAATAGCAAGTCTTCTTTTCATTGCATCCAAACTTAGACTTATCTTAAAATTATGAAAGGGTAGACTAGCCGTATAGTGTACATCCCAGATTTTACCCGTTTGTAGGTTTTTTCATTTAACGCCTGTAGGCCAGGCTAGTCTATAAACAGCTGAAATCGGTAAAAATATAATAAAATTAGCCACGACATTTCCAACAATTTGGTATGTGCGACCAGCAAAGCCTCAGATACATGCAGTCTGATCAGAGCCTTTGCTAGTCGCTTGAATATTATACAAGCGTTTAGCTACTGACTGAAAATTATTTGCAGTTTCTAAACTTTAAGGAGGCTGCACATGCTTGCCCGAGTCTATACTTGTCAAAATGCCCCATTGGAAATCACATGTAGCTCAAATGGTTATTACACTGCATCAAGAGAATATTGTCCGTTGTTAGGCAAGCAAGAAAGCAAGGCTTAGCATCCTTTGATATCCATTCACTGATAGCAGTTAATCCTTATCCCTGCCATTCACAACTTTTGTCATCTGCTCCCCTTGTCTGCTTATGTTCTTTGGTAGTCTACATTGCAAGCAATATGGACCCAGATCTGACAGCTCCCAAGGGTTCATAGTGTTTGCTTCCATGAAAAAATCTAGTCTTAAGTGCACCTCATAATATTCTGAAAGAAAAGAATGCTGTCACCCATGTTAGCCTAAAGAGTGAGGCTCTTGGAAGGGAAAATGACATGTAAGGTACACTAGAAAAAAGTCCTTTAAGTCAATTGCAGACAACAACAGCTCCAGTCAGCCTACAAATGATAATTATTATGATCAGGATTGTTGTAGGTTGTATACAGACCCTTTAGGAGCAAAATACGTATGCATCAGCAAATATATGATCTATAGAAAGATACAAATAATTACACTGTTACATGAACACATAAATTTGGGGAAACTGTCACATGCACTGACATCGACTGGGTTTTAAAATCTACCGTTTTGGTTAATTTTTATAAACCCCCCACCACTAGTTTTGAAAAAAAGGATGTATTCTTGCATGGCACTGTCTATCTGCAAACATTCTTCAAGATATCTTTCGGTTATTTTATAGAAATGTGTATTAAATTACTATGTGTCAAGACAATAAGTCAAGACAATGTGTCCTACACAGGAATGATTGTTCCCCCTTTCTTAGTTTCTGAGTTATGCCCCTTTGATTATTAAAATAAAAATGTTGTACGCACAATAACTCCATTAGCGTTTGTGATATCTTCATGAACCTTTAAAGGAATTTGTATTAAGTCAAGACAATGTCTCGCATACAATTACGGTCGCTTTCCATTTCAGAGTTATGGCCCTTTGTTTTTATGCTTATTTTGTGTTATTTACATTCTTGCGAACTCTGTTCATGACATCTTCCTGCATTTTTATAGGAATGTGTATGGGGTAAATACCTGGTGTCGCACACAAGAATGGTTGTCCCCCCTTTCCTAGCTTCCAACTTGGCCCCTTTGATTTATTCTTTCCGTAATTTCTTCTACACACCATTTGAGATATCTTCATGCAACTTTATAGGAATATGTATTGCGTCAAGATGATGTGCCTCGTACAATTATGATTATTTTCCGTTTCTTTGTTTCAGAGTTATGACCCTTTGATGGTTTTATGCTTTATTTGTGTAATTTACATTCTTGTACACTACATAACTCATTCACTGTTCATGGCTCATGCAATTTTATAGGAATGTTTATTAGGTAAAGATGTGTTGCGCGCAAGAATGGTTGTTCCCCCTTGCTTAGCTTCCAAGTTATAACCCTTTGATTAATTTTTTCCCAAAAACTCTCGTTTGTTTGTTTGATTTGATTCTTTACGCCCCATCAACAATCTTTCAGTTAAAAAGGGACGGGTCCTCCTGGGTTGAACCAGTACTAAGCTAGGATAAATGTGTCTTGCTCAAAGACCACAACGCAGTGAGGCTCGAACCCGCGGCCTCTCGGTAATAAGTCAAGCACTCTACCACTGAGCCACTGCTCTCCCTTTCAATTAAATTCTAAGTGCAAGAGCATCAGCTTACTACAAGGGCATGCCCGGGGGTGATGATGGCCTGGAGTAAAACTTCAGAGCCTCATCTACTGTCATTTCATTACAAATCACGGCATATGACAATAAACCAACAAAAGGAAAGATGAAAACTATATGTCATTTCATTCAGGACAAGTCAGAAAGTTCTATTTGCTTGTCCTGGGACAAGTACAAATGTATAAAGAAAGTAAATTCATAGAGGATATTTACTTTTTTGAGGTGAATACCAAATATATTTCATCGACAGCAGTGAAAAAATCAGTATTTTTCACAAGTGCATAGCACGAGTGAAAATGCTGATATTTTCACCACACGAGATGAAATATATTTGGTATTTGCCATATTTAAGTAAATTTTCTTTTTATACATAAAATACAGAAAGCACAACCTAACTTTTCCCCTGGTCGTTTCTCGTTCGATTTGACTTTTTCAGTGTGTTTATTGGGCATAACAATGGGTGTAAACAAAGTTTGCACCTAGGAAATGGCTTAGAATCATATTTTAACGAATGGAACGCTAGAAATCAGTATTTAAAGAAAGTCTATTGAGTGTGCCTTACGATATGCTTCACGTGCAAACTGACGCTACGCTAGGTCAGTGAAGTCATTATGTTTGATGTTGACGTCACAACATGTGTAGCGTAATTTCTGACCAACATCCTTCTTGTAAAATCTTTTGAAAAATGTACCAGTATGAAAATTACAAAGAAAGCATTGTTTTGCTACAGTGAAAATATAAATCGTATCAGTCACTAGTGAAAAAATACTTTTTTTTCACTGTAGAAAAATACCAATTTTATTCACATTTGATATGCATTGAATTCACTGCTTATGATATAATAAAATTCTGTGTTTCATATTTTGATTAATTATTACAAGCTCACATGTTGCATTGAAATCAGTGTGGATCCTGATCTACACTGTTTACAAGAGAGGTGATATCTTGTTTCATTTTGTTTTCTAAAGAGTTTATATACTAGCCAAAAGTTCTAACTGGCCACCTGCATTTTATTAATTTTCTTCAAAATGTAAAATGACATGACTAGCCTTTTTGCATCTCGAAATAACCAGACGTATCATGTACCCTAGACAGTAAAGATATTGATAAAAGGTTTAACAGTACATGCAGGATGCCAAATTGAATAGTGGTACCCCCATTTTCAAAATTCGCATTTTGGCACAATTTAGGAGTAATGACTTTTCGAAATAAACCCCTTTCACACACAAAACGTTTTCATTTCAAAAGCCAAACTCATATTGAACACTCAAGTGCTGAAATGAACACTATATCTGCATGAGACTCGTTGCTATTGGCAAAAGTGTCAAATATTACCCCACCATCCAATTGCAAATTCTTGTGAATTTTGAAATTGAGGGTATGTGTATTCGCTAAAGCCTCCCAGATACAATTTAATGAATTTTGCTTAGCCGTTTTCTGGTATTGTTGATTGATAAGACTGGTCTATTCTGTAATGCATATGACATTGATCTAGTGCTTACAGTTTTTCAGATAATCGGTAAAAACACATGTGGCCATTTAGAACTTTTGACTTAACAATAGTATATATTGTGTATATTAAAGCTATGGTAACCGTTTTCTTTGTGCCAAGTAAAATTTTCTTTGGACAAGTAAATTAAAATTATTGCCATTTAGTGATTCACTTGTCCCTATGCAAGTATAAATGATTACTATATCCACAACCCTGTTGTAACCCCACATACTTCCTTTGTCAGGGTATAAATATGACTATTAATCCCAAACAGACCTCAGACCATAGCATTAGCATATTTTAGCTTTCCTCCAGGAGGGCTAAAAAGGAACAACAACAGCCTCATAGATGTCAGCTTATTTAATAAAACATAAGATCGGTGTCAGATATCATGTCCTAAAAACGAGAAAACCCACACATTGTCACTCGTTAAAACCACCATCCAGTGGTGTATTTAAAGGCTGCATATAATACTTATCACGTTGTGTATGCAATGCTCAGCAGAAGGAAGAGATGAGGATTTGTGTTTTTATTTTTTCAACATTTTTTTCTACTTTTTTAAAGCTTTTTTATTTTCTTTTTTTTTTAATTTATATATATTATATATATACAATTTTTTTTTCTTTTTCTTTTTTTTTTTTTTTTTTGCTTTTCATGTGTGGAACAGAAAATCTCATTTGGAGTATTTAGGAGACATTCCGTCAAAGCAAGTTTACAAATCCCACTCCCACTGGCGATTTTTTCTGGTGAATAAAAATCCTTTTCATCAACTTTTTAATATTATAAAAAATGGATTTTTTTCTGTTTATTTTTCCCCTCATCCGTCATTTCAGAGAAAACAAATTGATAATTTTGTAACTTTAACACTAATAACAATGATTGTTAGTACCTGTCATGTCATGACAGTACCCTTGCCAAGATGAAACCAAATTTATCCATTTTTGAAAACACCGCAGATCTTGAATATCAGCTGTCGTCTGATGACGCCATCTGACCAGGATCAACACTGTTTCCCACTCAGCTTGAAAATACGGCATGTATTACTGGATTGCTGCTGGTTGACAGGATAAAAATATGGGGGTGAAAATATTCAGCATGACAAGGGTTAATACCCACAAAATGTACTTTGGTGCAAAAAGATTCATGAGTACATATCTGATTTATTCTTTCAAGCCATCTGCTAAAATATATCACAATCAACAGGTAAAATTATTCAGCTGTCATTTAAAACATCAGTTTGAGTATCATTCCTAAAATTTTCAACAGTTACAGACTTTCCTGAACTCTCTGTGTTACTCAGACAGGAAAAGCAAACATTATATACTGATATCAGACTGCTTCTTTGTTTGCTATCTTCAGCGTATTCATTGGTACATGTAAGTAGGCTGGAAGAGTCATGACAACCTTTTTTCTTAAGTTAGAGACTGCATTGGTTGCTTCTGAATACATGTACATACAGTTATATACACATACACAAAAGCATTGATCCTTATACTGCCAATAATTTTTTGTCCTGAAAATGTCATCGGCATAATTTGGCTTTTGACATCTGCTCCATATATTCAAACGAACTTCAGACTACTTTTGATTATGGAGTCAAACACTATGAACACTGATTAGACTGCTCCTAAGGAAGCAGGTCTGATCTGTGCCCATATTGTTTGCAATATCAGGACTTAAGTTAAGAGTGCATAACGAAAAATATTTCTCAACCAAAACGTATGTTGTGGATACTCAAAAGAACCCTCTAAATGAGACGGTTCTTTTGAGCACCGAAACCATATTTTAAAACATATGGGTAGTAAAATATTAACAGTTTTAGGTTTAAAAAAATTGTTTATCTAAACCTGTGAATATACTAAGGCTATAGGCTCCAAAAGTATATAAGTGAGCACTGCTTAATGAAATTGCTGCACTAAACCGGCTGGAAATCAATGATACAGCATTAATGAGAAGTCCAAATTCAAAAGTCAAAAAGAGTTTAGAATGTGCTTATAAGAAAATGCATGTGTACCTGTTGGGTCAAATATAAAACATGCATATATATGGGCCTATCGCGAGAAAACCTGTCTTCGAGGTTTCCGACATAGGGAGACTCAACCCAGGATCCTCAGCTACAGAGACTAGCTAGAAAATTAAAAATTTGTTAGTAGCAAGTTTAGATCAGATACTTTCCAATAAGTGAATAACAGAGCCGCTGATCAGATTGCCCTGGTGTGCAGGCTGGCCTGTGCCTTTATTTTTCGCAAACACCAAGACAGGGTTCTTGCGTCCAGGCCCATATTATATTACCCGATTCTACATGCTGAATGATCTTTTCCATGTGTTTTGCTTTGCACTGGAAAATCTACACAGTCCACTCATCATGACATGTGTCGGTTACATAGGTCCAGAGAGAAACGAAAGTTTGAGCGTACAAATGTAAATTTGATCTTACCCATCAATTTTAACATATATGTTTTGCTGCTCAAAAGAGCCATCTCATTGAGATGGTTCTTTTGAGTACCCACAACATATACTTTGGTTTAGAAATAAGAAAAAAAAAATCAAACAAGCACTCTTATCTAGAGGCTTGTAATAGTTAAATGCAAATACATGTGCCTATTTACACAAAAAGTAAAAATAAAAGCTCTGAACAGGTTTTATCCTGCTGCACTCAAAAAGGCCTAAGTTCTCTGGAGCTTTGGCATCTTTGAGTGCAATATAGAATTAATATCTGGATTTTAAATGAATATGTTTGGACTTGTTCTGGCTGTTAAATTTTTTTATTGCCATTTTTACTTCTGGAAGGCCATTCTCGCTTCAAGTTTTTTCTTTTTTAATGTTATGTGGCTTCTGGGTTTACTGACAGCATCTAGTGGAATCAAAAAAAAATAATGCTGACATGAATATATATAAAAACATGAGCTTTAAATTAAGGCATCCAGGACAATTTTGATCCCCAGGCAAACAACAAGAAAGTTTCCACAACTGTTAGTCACTGTCAAGATGAATATGCAAATTAAAAATATGTGTTTGTCAATTTAAAATGTTTGTGCCTATTCTGTCACTATGGTTATGCTGTTGCATCCTTCAAGTAGGCTATAAGATTGTCTCTGTCCTGTTTTTTCTTCAATCCAGCGAAGACCATTTTTGTGCCAGGGATATATTTTTTAGGGTCTTGTAGATACACCTCGAGTGTGTCCTCTCCCCAGACTATACCTGAAAAGAAAATATATTTATACATGTACAATATTCAAATACATTAAAACATATATATTGTATACATAAATTCATATAGATACAATCAAAATTTCAAGAAACTTTCTACTAAAGTTCAGACATCTGCAATGTAGTCTGACAGTGAGAGGCAAGTGGGAGGTCTGCTTGCAGGTACATGTATGCATGGCTTGAAAAATCCACTCGTCCGCTCATTTGACGAGCACCTCAGGCTCAGGGCTGTTGAAATACCATGCCAACTTGTCCGACCTGGTCTTATTTCATTCAGGAAAAGTTGAAAATTTCAATTTACTTGTCCTTGGACAAGTGCAAAATTAGTATTAAGTTAATAAAAAATTTGTATTTCACATTTTTACTAATTATTATGAGTTCACATGTTGTATTGAAAACAGTGTGGATCCTGATCAACTGGCTTCTTTAGAAGCCAGTTGATCTGGAGCTACACTACTTACAAGAGAGTTGATATCTGTATGGTTTCATATGGTTTTCAAAGGTTAAGTGTAAATTGTTAAAGCACAGAAAGGTAAAAGCTAATCTCTACTGTCAGACAAGTAAAATTCCCTTGGACAAGTACATTATGGTGATATACTTGTCCCTGGACAAGTAGCAAATTTTACTATTTCCACACCCCTGCTCAGGCTGCAGGGCAAGTGAAAATTTCGATGATTCCCAATATTTTCTTTATTTGATTTGATTCTTTACGTCCCATCAACAATCTTTCAGTTAAACAGGGACGGGTCTTCCTGGGTTGAACCAGTACTAAGCTAGGATAAATGTGTCTTGCTCAAGGACCACAACGCAGCGACGCTGGCGAGGCTCTAACCCGCGGCCCTTCGGTCTCGAGTCAAGCTTTCTACCACTGAGCCACTGCGCTCACATGATTCCCAATATGTAAATTAACAGGTATCCCATATATGCTTTTTTTGTGATACAGGGCAAGTGCCTATTTTAAGATATTTCAAGGTCTGGTATGGTATGATATAATTTATATGTCTTCAGCCATGGAATATTTTAATCCTTTATAGCAGCCAGAAGATTTTGGGGTCATTACACTACTTAAACTTAACTGAACTATCAAAGATATATAAGAGTTTTTCAATTGTGATATTTAAAAAGTAGGATTTAGCAAGCACAATTTCTTTAAATGATTTTCACCTCCCGAGGTTTATTTACAAACTCCCATACCAATTTAAATAGACTGATTCAATAAACTGTATATGACATGCATTCTACTTGAACTGATTGGGCATATTTAAGAAAAATACTATGGTGTGTGAAGCGGCAAAAATTTGTAACCAACTGCTTAAGAGTTGCTGCCTTTGACTAATAAAATCAAAGTACTTTGATTGGGCATTGATAATTTGAACCATATGACCTCTACACATGTATTTATTGTGGCTCACCTTTCTTCTGATTGGCTGCTGTATATGTATATCCTTCTGCCTGCCCAGTAGTTCTGCCAAAGAGTCCATGTAGATTTGGTCCGGTCTTATGTTTATCACCTTTCGCCACTGTATGACACTGTTTGCATCTTCCCACAAAGAGCTTCTTTCCTTTTTCAAGATCAGCCATCTGAAAAAGGTGCACTTAATTATTGAGATCACCTCAAAATACAGTGTTAACATGAGAGCCCATAACCGCCCTGTGTCCTATTTTTATTTTTTTGTCAAAAAATGCCCATCTTTTCAATTATTTCATTGTTGGCTCCTACCAGGCTACCAGATCATTTTATTTGCACAATCAATATTCTAACAAATAAATATTTAAAGAGGATCTTTTATAAGGGACTGGATGTGGTAAATCGGTAACTGGGTAAGCGACTTTTTGTCATCATACCCGCTTTTTTCTTTAGAAAAAAAGGGTATATTAATTTCGTATGAAGTCTATTTGTATGTACATAGGCCCCTCAAGTTTCTTGTAAATGGATCTCCTAAACCGTTATATACAGGTATAGCAACTTCAAACTTTGCAAGTGAATAGGTCACATGATGTAGAGGGTTATGAGCAACATTATGTGTGACCTTCACCCCAAGGTCAAGGTCAAATAATATATTTTCTTGTAAATGCATCTCCTCCTTAACTGTTGGACATGGCAACCCCAATCTTGCAGGTGAATAGGCCACATGATGTAGAGGCCCAGAGAGTACCGAGCAATACCACAAGGTCAAATAATGTGTTTTCTTGTAAATGTATTTCGTCCTTAACGTTGGACGTGGCAGCCTCAAACTTTGCAGATGCATAGATCACATGATGTAGAGGGTACGAGGGGATGTTTTGTGTGACCTTGATCTTGGGTCAAATCATGTTTTTTCTTGTAAATGCATCTCCTCCTAAACTAGTGGACGTAGCAACTTCAAACTTTGCAGGTGCATAGGTCATATAATTTGGAGGGTAATGGTCAACATTTTGTTTGACCCAAGGCAAAGGTCATCATCATTATTCATCATGATAATCAGGTTTTGACTAACTTGCAGGTGTAGGAACATATCTCCCACATCAATGGGCCCCTCTCCAGGTAACTGGCTTAGTCTGGCTAGCTGCACACAGAGCAGATCTTACTTTGGTTAGACTGCCATTTGTATATTTGTAGCAATGACCATAAAATATAGGTTCTGATACACCTTGTTGCAGAAGTGTTTTTAACCTAATGTTGTATTTAACAATTAACTCTGAGTGTCTATGGTAGAATTTAGAAAACGCTTTTCTAATTTTATATCTATAACCTTGTTTTAATAATTTAGCAGTTTAAAATAAGTTTCTGTTGTTGAAGTCATCAACACTAGAACACACTCTAGCAAAACGGATAAGCTGAGAAATATATACACCATAGGAAGGACAGCGAGGAACATCTCCATATAGAAATGGGAAATTTACTATTTCAAAATTAAAATCATCTCGTTTATCATAAATTTTAGAAGAAACAATGCCATTTGATATTGACAAGTTCAAGTCCAAAAATGGAGCCTCAGTATCAGAAGAATTTGCCTTCTTTAACTCAAGCTCAGTGGGATATATCTGACCTACCATTTGTTCAAAATAAGGATTATCAATATTAAGTAAGTCATCTAAATATCTGGAGGTTGAATTAAAAGCTTCAATAATATCAGTTTGATTATTGTCTGACAGAGACAACATAAAGAAACCCTGAATACATGTAGTTGACTAGAATTCGCGATAATCACATTCTCTCAACAATTTGTAAATGTTTATTGCATAAACACAGAATGCTTCCGTTCACACATGTGTAAACGTGGAAGCCCTTCTAATTAGAACATAAAATTTGTTTATACCCAACTAAACAGTTTCTGGGTACCACATTGACCTGCAATGAATACATTAATATGATCGTACATTGCAACAGACATTGCCCGGTCATGTAACTAACATCCCCATCTTGATCCCTGCCGAGATCTACCACATAATGTTCATAATTGAGCAAGCCAGTAAACAGAGAAAGAAAGTGTAACATCGAGCATTTTTATGTTGTTGTCACAACGTTCACTGCTCATTATGCCATAGTATACCGTAGAATCGTTGGTAGGCTCATAAGTAAGGTAACCAGTTTTACGCCTTCTATCTGTTTCTTCTTAAGGTACTGTACTAATGTTTTCTTTTGTTGTATGGTTTAACATGTGTGGTGACAGATCTCATTTCTTATTTGTAAAATTCTCATTTACTGAGACATCTTCTTAGAAACTGTACATATCTTTGCCGCTCCAAAACTCTTTTTGGAGAATTGTTTTTTGATCTGAAACTAGACCCTCAAATGCTGTTGAGAGGGAAGTTGCACACCTGGTGATTTATATCTTTGATGTCGATCTATCTTGGGCACACCTCTGGTATACGGGGCGCATTTTGCAGGTTTTAGAGACAATTAAAGCTTCATGCATCTGTGTTGTGAGTTACAAGTGAAAGTATGAGCACGCTGTACCGCTAAGTAGGGCTGCAACTATACAGTTGCCTCACGATACCATACGTATCACAATTTTTGCCTCACGATATGATACGTATCAAGATACTTTTTTGGCAACTTGATATGATAGAAATAACATAGATCTATCAAAATGAGGAGCAGTAAATACTCAAATATTAACTCTTGTCATGCTGGATGTATTAATGTACTACACTCTTGACTCTCCTCCAGTTTTTATCCAATTCTTTTAAAATATTCCAATTATTAGCATGTATTTACAGACAGAGCCGAAAACAACGTATAATAAGATCAGATGCATTCGCAGAAACCAGCTGATCTTGTTCTACACAGTTTCAAAACAGGATATATCAAGAGTTTAGCATGGAAAAGCTTTTAAAAGGTTTACTAATTAAAGCAGAACATTTAAAATGGAAAATGGTAACATTCCTTTTATACAAAAACATATATTTCTACAACACATTTCTAATACATAACACTAAGTACTGTATTGTTAGGGTATCGTGAAATGACCTCACGATACGTGTATCGTCGGTAAACATATCGCAATATGATTTCAGTGAATCGTTGCAGCTCTATAGTAAGCATGTTATTATAGTACCTGTTCTGGTAAAATCATGGTCAGAACAAGTCAATTCTTGGTCCTGGTAGCCCGATCGGATCTTGTTCTAAACTGTTTACTAAAGGGTAATTATTTTCAAATAAATGTTGTAAAGTTGTTCATTTCAGTTTGAAAACAATTACAAATGTTTAATTGAAAAGAATTCAATTATTATTTGGTATGACGTGTAAATGCATACCATGTACAGTTTGTTAATAACTTGAAATTAACACATTGACGTAGAGCCCTGCTCTACCGCTAAGTAATACCGTTTTGACCCCCTCAGCTTGCCCAGGAAAAGTTAGACCGTCTCCAAATGACCTTAGCATGATAGCAGTTCTGGGATGTCAAAACCATATACCATGGGAATATGTGTCCTGCTGATTGAGAAAGTTCAGAGGACAGCAGCCCGCTGGACCTGCAGGAGCTGGCGAAACACAAGTAGTGTGGGCGAAATGCTGGATGAGCTTGAATGGCCATCTCTTGAGGCCCGGAGGGACCAGTCCTCCTTGCTCCTCTTTCACAAGATTCATTGTGGAGCAGTGTCTATTGAAAAGGACAAGTATATGACCCCTGCTCACAGTTTGAAAACTACCAGGTCATCACATAGTGCTCAATACTGCAGACACCAGACATACAGTGATGCCCTGAAGAATTCCTTTTCCCCCCAAACTATTCCACATTGGAATAGTCTGCCTCCTTCTGTGGCAAATACCCAGCCCACAGAGGAGTTTAGGGCACTCCTTACGGTAAATCTTGTATTAGTTCGTACACTCGAATAGTTCGTACACCATAAATTATTCCACGGTGGTCGGACCAAAATGTCATGTATTAGTTCGTACAGTGGTCATTTTGTCGGTTTGTAATTTTTAATAGTTCGTACACAACGTTTTTCCTTCATTTTGGCACATGCATAGCTTTTAATCAGTATGTCTGTCTACGAAACTTTCGTTTTCCTTCCGTCGAGCACACCAGATTACAAACATATTAGCGGAACAAGAGTGTTTCGTCTGTCAGTGCGACCGTCAGTGTCGCTAACGAGCATCTAGCTGCGCATCGATGCATAACCAAACTTTTATTCATATGTTCAATGAACAGTCCGATGCAAATTTGCACGCCTTTGTCGCTATCATTGGAGACATTTTGTCAATTCATGACAAAAAGCAAATACATGTACACAACCACGCGCGCGTGCACTGATTGTGAACGTGACTGTGATAATTGAGCCCTTCTCACCAAAATATCCTCCTGGCGACTATTAAATGAAGAGAACGCACACGCGTGTGTGCGGCATGGAGAACATCGACGCAATGCCCATGCATCTTTTCTCGTTATTATAATTTTTTTGAATCACAGGATCCGAGCATGATGAAACCATGTGGACTGGTGCTTATCACAAATGTGATCAGCGAAGGCTCAGGGGAGCCTGTGCTTGTGTGCAGCTCGTCTAGGTCTCGCTGCCCACTAACCCAAAGTTTTGAAGTGGATAAAGACTAAGGCCGAAAAAAATCTAGACATAGATCTAAGTGCTGTGCTTTTAAGTATGCTAACATCAATTTCATACGAGTTTTACGGTTTTCTAAGTTCACCAAAAACGCGAACCGACTAAAAGATTAAACACAATGGACCATCACACGTACGCACAGACGCACAAACCAAGATGTGAATTGATTTTTGCATGTTTCTGCATCGTGCTTCACATTGGGCTGTCAATGAAACGAGCCAGTTCATGAGATTATGGTACCTCTCGAGCATGCGACCCGCGAATGCTCAGACGAGCCTGCACACCCGCACAGTCTTGCTAGGGGCATAACTGCTCGCATACACATAAACGGATTGTAGATGAAGGTGCATGTCTGAAGTTAGGCTTATAGTCCCACTAGGTGGCTGTGTATAATACACCAATTAACACCGCAACAATTAAGAAAAAAAGTTGTCCGAAAAAGCGTCTTGTGTATGACTAAAATACCGTCAATTGCGTTATAATTTTTTTAAAACTAATTTCCTTTGAGATGATCGCGACATCTTATCAGGGTTTGCTTTATTTACCCCATTTCGTATGTACCTTGTTGCGGTTATTAGCTCTAGAAACCTGCCACATGCAATAATGAAAATAATAATAATAATAATAAAAAAAATTCACCGTCGGATCCAGACAACACCGGCGGGGGGGGGGGGGGGGGGGGGGGGGTGGTCGAATTGCTTTTCGAGGGAGGTACGTATTAGTTTTTCTTCTAGGAAATAAATGACAACTTGTATTTTTCTCGGGGGTGGGGGGGGTCCCGACCCCCTGAATCCCCTCCCTGCTCTGTCTCGATCCCATATCAGAGTTTCAAAGAGTTTGAATTCACATTAGTTACACAGGCCCCCAGATTAGAGTGCGTATTGGAAAACTATTTTCTTTATTTCTCATCCAAAACATATGTTGTGGGTACCCAAAAGATTCGTCTCAATGAGACGGTTCTTTTGAGCACCCAAAACACATGTTTAAATGAAAGGGTAAGAAAATCACTAAAAATTAGTAAGACATATTGCCGGGCCTGGTCAATTCACAGACCATCTGCTAATTATATCAGCTGACGCCAAAGGCAAAGACAGCATGATCCTTTTTAAGATCAAAGAGACCGCTTACTTCAATTCCGGCCACGTGTTGTTTTAAAGTTTGGCGTCGCACGTGATGGCCTTGACGCAAGAAAATGTACATAACACTTTAAACTGAGCCATGTAAACAGTTGCACAGGCGTATGGACAAGTCGAGCAGGGTCCATGCGCGGATCGGAGGGGGGGGGGGGGGGGGGGGGTGTCGAGGCCCGACGGCCAGAAAACAGTCTGGACAACGTTTTTTAGTCCTAAATTATTTTACAGTTTTCAGATGGGATCCAATATTTTCCAGGATGGGGGGGGGGGGGGGGGGCGGGAGCAACTTCTTCCAGGGGCGGGTCCAAATGCTTTCTATAGAAACCCATATAACTTGTGATTTTCAAGCGCGGAGTCCGGACCCCCTATCCCCCCTCTGGATCCGCACATGGGGTCGCCTGACGCCACTGTTTGTTTACAGAATCATGGTCTATCAAAATTTAAATAAAAATGAAAAATGCCACCCAACGATGACTACATGTAAACGGAAATGAGCTGTTTCCTGCTGTTCGGGATAGCATGGTGTACACGGGATAGCATGGTGTTCGAATAGCAGTGCAACGACTAGCATGTGCATCCAACCCTGTTTCTGGCTGTAAAACTTCGGAGTCAGTCAGCCTCAAATCACGAAAGACAGATTTTCTCATGTAATGGCTTTTCCATGGTCAAGCGACCGTAGATCACAAAGATCGGGAATCTGGTTCTACATTGATTGCCATTATCATACTCTTAGAATGCAAACACCGAGCTATATTGGGTCCGAGCTAACACGCAAGGGGGTGTGCGAACAAGCTGAGCATGTTATGTCGCCACAAGAATATATGAGAGTAGAATACGACGTCACGATGAAGACTCGAACCAACCAACCTATGCTGAAATATAGGTGTTCATACAAAGCCTTTAAACGGAGGAAGCATTCGCAAAAACGTAAGTTGTGGGTCTTTTTTACAATATGAAGGCAGAGAAGTGTATTACTCTGATTCATGAGAGTTCTGCGTTCCAGTTGTTCATATTTCATATTTAGAATTCGCCATTTTCATTTTCAGTTTTCATTCCAAATCAATGAGTGTATGCGTACGTCAACCTATAGGACTGAATGTACGTATTGTCTTGTCTACTTCTATGCTGCATTTTCGAGGGTTCTAAGAAACTAAGAATCTACATCATGACCAAAAACGAAAGCTGCGATATACATCCGCTTTTACGTTGTAGAGCTAGCCGTCGGTAGTGAACAGAAGTTGTATTTTTGTTATGATCTTGGGGCCAGTGTTTACTGGGTCCGAGTATGATTCCAATCAAGACAATCGTCATAGAACAACAAGTCCGACGTGACATTCCTTCCGTAAAGCAGGCCTGCAACTGGGTGATATCGCCGGGTATATCGCACGTTGCATGTGAGTGGGTTGAAACGGCAATCCCGACTTTTATGTTTGGTCGTTTATTTTCAATCTTTCACCATGCTATTAAGAATGTTAGTTTAATTGAAAATACTGATCAGACATTCAACCTGTGATCAGGCTTAAAGGATAAAACAGAAATTCCCCTCTTTGGCAATTTTTGCATGTTTTTGGCCCCGTTTTCCGATCTTCAGAATTTCA
Source organism: Loripinus fragilis (assembly GCA_964019695.1). Taxonomy (NCBI): domain Eukaryota; kingdom Metazoa; phylum Mollusca; class Bivalvia; order Lucinida; family Lucinidae; genus Loripinus; species Loripinus fragilis. The sequence continues at coordinate 57,038,393 of OZ026527.1, read as the reverse complement.
TTATATTAGTTCGTACAGTCCAGTTTCTCAGAAAAATAATTTTTATTAGTTCGTACACAGCGGAAAATAATTATTTTTTACTGTACGAACTAATACAAGATTTACCGTATTTAAACAAAAATTCAGCCAAAAGTTTTCGTGTTTTTTTTTGTGTTGTTTTTGTTGTTTCTTTTAACAAAATTTCCAAATTCGCACTCCCTGGCGTAGCGAACCAGTCGGTGACCCTAAAATGCGTAAAGGACTCCTTTTCGCGAAAAAGGACTTTTATTTTTGCGAAAAGGACTTTTTTTCTGGCTAAAACTATTTATTAGGATTATGTTTGACATTTAAACCGGACCAGAAGATGCAAGAAGCTAAACGAATATTTGTGCACGAGACAGTTTAAATCAATAGAGCTTACATAAATGCGAGCAGCGAAGGCTAAGTCGAGCCTGTACAAATGCGCATTCTCGCAAGAGTGTTCACTGCTGGCGGCATGTACATGCATATGAAGAAAATAGTTTATGCGTCTAGTCCTACTAGCTAGCTGTGCAATCTTTTCATGGTTAATTTCAATTTTTCATATCGCACGCGTGTCCCCAATTAAAGTCCATCTATTCAAAATCAATCAGAATAAACAGATTATCACATTCTTTGACACATTGACAATACACATGGCCAATTAACATATTAACCTAACAAGGTAAGGGATGAAAAGAGCGGCTTATTTGGTTGTTGACTACTATTTTATCGTCCGTTGCTACATGCTTGTGTCAAACATGAGTTATGTAGATCAGGCCCGACATTTTATCTGGGCTAAAACGTATTATAAATGCTAACAGCAGACGACATTAGAACAGACCTTTAGTTGAGAGTGCGTAACATACAATAATTTTCTTATTTCTTTACTCAAACTTATATTGCGGGTACTCAAAAGAACCGTCTCAATGAGACTTTTCTTTTGAGTGCCCAAAACATAAGTTAAAATTGACTGGTAAGAAAATATTAACAATTATACGCTCAAAAATGGTGTTTATCTAAACCTATAATTAGAAAAGGACTTTTATTTTTGCGAAAAGGACTTTTTTTCTGGCTAAAACTATTTATTAGGATTATGTTTGATATTTAATGTTATAAAACTGAAGTTAAACGATATTAATTTATCAATATATGCATTAGAAATTGTTTTAGAAACGATATTACACGGAAATGGCAGAAATAGTTACTTACGAAAAGGAGTTTCATTATCGAAGTCCTTTTCGCAAGCCTGGCTATATAATGTATTGTACACAGGTGCTTTTTTCGAGTTATATTTTTGAACACTAGATATCTGCTTGCTTACTATAATTCAAATCAAATAGATTAAATAAATAAGAAAAAAAATAGACCAGATACAAAGTCCTTTTCTTAATAATGAAGTTTTATAACATTAAATATCAAACATAATCCTAATAAATAGTTTTAGCCAGAAAAAAAGTCCTTTTCGCAAAAATAAAAGTCCTTTTCGCGAAAAGGAGTCCTTTACGGGTAACAAGACGTTTCGCCCCCAAGACGTTTCCCCCCTAGTCGTTTCCCCCCTAGTCGTTTCGCCTCTATTTTCAACCCTAGTCGTTTCGCCCCCCATACCCTAGTCATTTCGCCCCCAATACCATTTCCTCCCTAGTCATTCGCCCCCATTTTTTTAAAATATTTATTTGTCATATATAGCTAGGCGGGTGGATAGAAGGTGTGTGGGTGGATGAATGGATGGACGGACGGAGCGATAGGTAGACTAGATGAATGGGTGGGGGTCGGTCTGATTACCGCAGGATACCGCATGCTACCCAAGGATGCTGCACGTTTCTTTTATAGATATATGTTTAATGGAAATATAACATAAATTTGCATGGTAAATTAATTTTAAAATAGTAAAAATACAAATCTTCAACTGTTTTGGGGTTATTGATGGGATCACTGGTCAATGATGACGGGCAATTCTCAACCATTAGATGTACCCAGCTGTCCTGAGTTCGATCCCTGGGCCCCCCAGTCGGTCGTACAAGGCTCTAAGTAGTGGCCTCGTCTTCATATGACCTACTGAGCTGTTGGTGGGACGTTTAACACAAACTCACTAACTAGCCCTATCAAGTCAGATTTCCACCGACCTCAGACTTTTAATGTGAAAACTATTCTTGACACATGTATATACATACATACATGCTCATCCACCTTGACTTATTCCGTTCTCGCTGGTGAGAACTTATCACGTGCAAACAGTTTGACTCAGGTCAGACACGAGAAACAGAGGCTGATCTGGATCCAAATCATTTGACATCGCTTACAGGAATTAAGGCGTGGGGTTCGGCATTTTCATTGTCTTTCCCAAGTTTGCAGTTTGCCAGACTTGGCGAACATTGCAGACGGAAGCAGACCCAGACAGGTGTTGCGTCATGCAGCGTCTGTCGGACTTTATAAAGTTCAGTCTCATTTTGTAAAATTGATAAAATAATGTTTGCAGATAGTGAGAACCAAGGTCACAAAAGGTATTTCATGAAGATATAATATTTGGGGAAATACAAAGAATACGGACCCCGATCCGATGGCGCCTTGTACATAGAAGGTAACATTTCATTGAAAAAGTTTGAGATCTTTCAATTTTAATAGACTTTAAGAAACACAGTATAATTTTAAAATTTTAATTTTACATCGGTGAATAGCGAATGCTCAGACGAGTCAGTGCATCTGCAAAGTCTGGCCAGAGCCTGTGCTGTTCGTATACACTAAATATGGTAGCAGATGAAGAATCAGACTAAATATTGGCCAATACAAACAATATTAGCAAAATGGTTACATCAAAGATGTCGACACGCCATTAAGATAATTCACTTAACTCATTAACGGCGATAATTGGATTATCAAAGCGTGTGAACGATTATCAATTATCGATTATTGATAGATTCAGTGTTTATTGAATGTCGCGTGCCTGCGACATTCCTATCATGAACGTGTCCGACAGTGCAAAGCAACAGTGTATATAACAAGCAAAAATATTTTCTTTCTATGTAGATCTTTTTTTGTCTTTAAAAAAAGTGTAGACCCTGATGAAATTTCACAATATGCGGTATTTCATCTGGGTCCTCACTGTTTGCAAAAGTAAGCGTTAAGGAGTCATCGGTATACAGAGGTTCAATATTGTGAAATTAAATGAGCCAGTTTATGAAAAAAAATGTGATTAGTGACGCTCAGGCGAGCCTGCGCAGTCTCGTCAGAGCATTTGCTCGCATAAATACAGTAAGGACGTAGATAATAAAACACTTCTAGACCCAATAGATATATAACCTCATTGCGTTTTCTCATGAGCATTTTGATAGCATTACGCATCTATCTAGTGGGGTTATATGCTTAGGTTTTGATTTAAAAGTTATTTATTTTCATGCATTAACCATGAAAACATAATTATTAACGCCAATGCAAAAATGGATTAATCATTTACGTCAATGCAAACTATGATAAATGTTTAAACGTTTTGGTCTTGTCCAACCCAACTCATCGAGACGGTTCTTTTTGCACTCAAAACACATGTTTAAATTGATGGGTAAGAATATCATTACAGTTTTATTCTTCTAAAGTTTCCTTCTCTGGGTCTATCATGTATTCAACGGTTTAAGCGTTCTATAATTTATAATCATAAGGCCTTATAGACTAAGATCTGGGTAGCATGTACAGTAAAATGAGCCTACGTGCGAGAAAACACGATGTTGTTAGATGCGAAAACTAAGGTGCAAAACAGCCTGGAATCGGCACAGTCTGATCAGCACCGTCGTTATTCGCTCTATAGCTAAACGGGCGAGACGCGAAATTTCACTATTTCCATGAGCCCCTGTAGCTGGGCATGCTGGTTTGAAAAAAAAACACTGAGTCTGCGCTGTGTAAAAGATTCATATTGTTCATTAATCAAATAACTTTGCTAAGATCAACCGAGTCTATTTCTATAGAAAAAAATAAATAAACAGAAAATGCTAAATTTTTCTTTCTATCTTTAACATGTTTAATTTGAATAATTTTATTCAGTTTCTCTCCACAAATATTCTACAGGATTGAAAATCGCGCAGTCAGAAACATGCACTGAAATTCAAACTCGATTATATCTCGCTCCAATTGGAACCTTGTGCCTATATTCAGCATCGCCAGAGCCATTGCAGCTCATATACCTAAAATTGGGACGTAAATGGGCACGATATATAGACCTTTAGTCCAACTAAACATATAGAACTAAGGCCCGGCTTAACAGGTAAGTTGTGGTTCTTGATCACATAGACAATCGATAAGTCAATTGTCCCCCTTACACCGCGGCGACTATATCGCGAAATCGATTGTATCTGAGTCCAGGTATCCATGGTATTAGTCTGGCATTGAGTGTATAGTATTTGCTGTATAGTTTTGTGTGCTGACGAAAGAGGTCTAAGAGGGTACCCAATTTCATTTATGTTACATAAATAGTTCAAATTGGAGTATGCATGCTCAACTAATTGAAATCAAGAAAAAGATTTTTCATCTCCAAATGTAAAACATGTTTGTCCACTATTCGTGCGTTCTGAATTGAGTACATGAGCACTTGATTACTGAATTTCTTAATGTTCAGAAAACATAATATGGGCCTCGATGTGAGAAAACTGTCTTGCGGGGTTTTGCGAACAAATGCGCAGACCAGCCTGCGCATCCGCAGTGATTTAGAAATAACACAGCTTCACCAAACAAGGCCGGCGGCGGCGGTATGGTCGGTCCAGCCATGACCACTTTTTAGGCCAATAAGGTTTTAACAGGACCACTTTTTTTGGTCAAATATGCTTATTTGGTCTGGTCTGGTCATTTTTTTCAGTTTCCTCTAGACTTTTTAATGCGGTGTTTTTTCATGTTTACTCATATCAGTATTGTAGATGTGCAGCTTGATTTGGGTCTTCTCTTGGCATAGGTCTTGATAAGAGAAAATCCAGCATATATATTGTTCCAACATTTTAAGCATTTGCTTTGAGCGCTCAAAAGAAACGTCTCATTGAGACCATTCTTTGAGTACACGTACCCACAGTATTTGCATGTTCAGGTTGAAAAACTGAGAGTGAGTAGGCTTAATTTATCAAAAATAATCAGTAAACGAATTATCAGAAATGTGGTGAGCTCGATCTTTATCTGGATATTCACTGTACACTTTTTTCGAAAATAAAATCAGCCGACATCTGTAAAAACTCGGACTGGGTCCGAGGTCAAGAACTTTGATTTTGACAAAAAGGGTCTGATCAGCGTCTTCGCTTCAAGTCAAAATAACATAATACAGGATTATAACGCAGTCAAAATTAATGAGAACAGTCGCTTTAGGCCAAATCCTTATCAACTATTTCCACACTTTTAATGCAGAAGAGCGAACTCCCACTGAGTTCCGCTGTGTCAATAAGATGACCACATCATAAAACGACTGCATGATTTTATGTTTCAGCTCTCCAACAGCGAACATTAATGGAGCAGGCCAGTCTGTGCATATATTACATGCTCATCGCAGTTTCTTGTGTTCACTGCTCAGATGCTACTGTTAAGCATGAATTCTCGGAACAACATATGCGCATAGTAAAGTATCTGCGCAGTCTGATCAGTCCCATTGCTCAGTCAGGTGCATAACTTCCAAAAGTTAAAAAATATATCACTTAAATCAGTGACCTTTTAAGCAACAAAAACAAAAGTAACTCGTTTGAGTGAAACTGTCTTTTTCATCTGCATATTCCGGAGTTACCGCAATTTTCACGGCCATGTGGGTAATTTTATCTGAAAGACCTATTACATAGCTTTACGATTATGCAATAAAATTGTGTCTGCATCGTCTAGAAATTTGTACGCCAGGTCATTGAAGATCAGAAAAATAAACTACTTTTTAACTTCAATTAGTTATATTTTTGACGGCCTAAAATTTGACCTTGGCGTAAATAATTTCAGATGTAACCTAAATAGGTTACTTTCGATAGCCTAACTTCGAACTCATTGTTGAAAAGACACAATTTTAACTTCTTTAAGTGATATATATTGTAACTTTTACAGGTTATGCCCCTGACTGTTGCTGTTAAAGGTTGAAATTATAAATTGTTTTTGGTCAGTTCTGGTTCTTACTGGTCCCGATCAGCTCGGTGTGAAGAGATTTAATTCAATCTGTGTATTTTGGGAATTTTTAACTGAGAGATATGGAACGCAAACAGCAATGGATCAGGCCTGACCGCGCTGTGCCATCTCACCCGAACCTTTGCTGTTCGTTCAAGTTTAACCTTCTCCGGAAGAATTAAATGGCATCACTTAAAACTTAATTATTAGTTTACAATTTATTTAAATGTTCAATTACTACAAAAATACAGGCACGGAGAGACATCTTGTTATAAAGTATCTGGATCTACACTGTTGATTTTGCTTCATTTTTAGTACTCTTCGTCATAATATATGCATGTCTTTTACTGTAATTGCAAAGCCTAAACATTAGTAGACAAACGACACCATTTGCGCAGTCTGAGCATCTACCCATAAAGTGGCAGTTTTGGTAGTATGACAGAAAAAAGTAGTAAAGACCCTGACGAGACGCCGCATGACAAAACTAGTAAGAAGGGTGTACAGAGCACGAACACTGTGATCAGCCTGGGTATCTGATACACACCATTTTATTTATGCATAAAGTTTTAGCAGAGTGCCAAGGCTTCCACACAGGACACTTTATACAGAGTCGTTTATTCGGTAAAAACCGTAAAATCAGTATTTTATGACCGAGATAAGACCGTAGCCCGAGGGATTATCTGACACCTAGGATTATCGCATATCCCGTTATGAACGTCTCAAAATCGTTTCTCACCAGAGGCACACTGAATAGGTGGCAATCGAAAACGCTCTTAACAATCAACAGATGCGGATCAAAAACAGATAGAAACAGTGTTTTAAATTGCCATTTGTCACCTTTCAGGCCACGATTAGGAATCGAAAATCTGGTTCTAAATATTTTGATCTTCGTACACCGATTATATAAGTGTATTCGATTGCCGCCTATCCGGTGTGAGAATGAAGTACGAATATACTGCCAGATGAAAGTCTTCGAATAAATTTAGGCATTAATAATAATAAATTTTATTATAATAATAATAATAATAATGATAATAATAATAATAATAATAATAATAAAATAAGTATTATTATCATAAAAATGATAATTGTTATATTTAAAATAAAAAATAAATTGAAGCAACTTGTAATAAAATGCTTTTTATTTCGGTGTGATAAGTTATGGTTATGTTATTTTCTAACAATTTCCTTTAAGATTTTTATTCATTATCTTGTCTCCCATTTAGCTAAGTTTTCCGCTTAAATTTCTATTTAAAAATGATGTTAGGTTTCTCGACATTATCGGCATATTGAATAGTGCGGAAGCATAATAGACACAAACTATGAGAACATTTCTCCGCCCTTTCAAGAAGGCGCTTAAACTCAATTTTCAACCTAAAAATGACAGAACTAAATTTTATTTTATTGCTGTGAAACTTATATGGTTGATATCGTTGGGTGATCGAGATACCATTTATAACTTATAAAACATCGAGAAAATATCAGAACATGAATATTTTTGGGTCATAAAAGGCTCACCAAGGGCATTTGCAGTCAGTTTACATAGAAATGAATGGGATTTTACCAGTCAAAAAGATGAACAATTTGACAAAACTAAATTTTAAGTTATTTCGTATTTGTTTATATCATTATAAAGATAAAGCATTAAATTTTCTTTTGATAACTTATAAAATAATGGCAGCTTAATAATAAGTTAGTTATTAATAATTTATTTAAAGGGTTGCATACTTTTCTGTGTAATTGATGCCACAGATTTCAACAGGTAAGTTGCGGGAGTGGTCAATATTCAAGGGAGATAATCGGGCAGATAAAACCGATAACAGCTAATATTGTCCCATATGATTGCTGTACATGCAAGTAACAAAACATGAACTTGCACGCCTATAAAATACGTAGCGAGTTTTGCAAACAGTTTAGACCCAGATTAGACACGACAGAACTTCTTATAAATACTAGGGGCGAATCGACAATGGGGGCGAAACGACTAGTGGGGGCGAAACGACCAGGAGGGAAACGACCAGGGGGGAAACGTCTTGGGGGCGAAACGACTAGGGGAGGAAATGGTTTGGGGGCGAAACGTCCCGGATTCCCTTTACGCATTTTAGGGTCACCCGCGAACCAGTAACGAAAGAAAGTTCGGACTAAATAAAGTGTCTCCTCTTTGACCTTGTATCTTCATTGTCTATTATGTGTTTTAAAACCGAAATTAATACTTATATTACTTTGAAAAAATAAATGTAGTGAATTTATCATATAATTAACCTGCATTATTAATATAATAAACTATTGGGCCTGACTGGGGTTACCCTTGTTCTTGTCACGTTTCGTTACTATTCTTGCCCTTGAATTGACCGACTCAGGAGCTTCCTAAATATTCAACGTTTGGCACCGATTCGGCCCTTCAAGAAACGTTTTACATATCCTACACATGGTTCATAACAAAAACAATAAAGTTTCATTCATGAATAAAATATTACACCAGAAAAAACATACCTTTAAGACTTATTTCGCTTCGGCTTATGCAACGCGGAATGCAAACCACGGAAAAAGACCGTTTTGACCTTCTACGTCACAAACGACCGATGGATTGTTCCATCTAGATATGTAGAAAGAAAACAGGGCGAAGACTGAATTATAGTAGCCGTTTAAACATTTATTTTGTTGAAACTTGCCGTAACTTTTCAATTGCTTGATGCTTGAAACAAGATGAATTGTAATTAAACGTTGAAATATAATAATATCGAACATTTCCAAAATCACGAATTATATAAGGAGCCCTCCTACCCTGCTTCATCAGAGTGGAGTATTCTATCAATGGGTATTTACACCTAAACCAAAATGATTTATTTCCTCTCCGACTTTTATAGATTATATTAACTTGCAACAGTTTTATCAGATGTAAACAGTATTTTTTTTTTATAAAATATGGTGCTTTAATTGTAAAATCAGTAGACTATTTTATGAGAATATATTTATATTAGAATAAAATAGAACAAGGTTAGCTTTTAAAAAAGCTTAGAACCATCGCATGGCCTTTTACAGTTATTAAGGAAGAACTTTTATAGTGTTTTATATTGCATTTGCTAAAGCCACTTTTTTCAGTGTTTCATGTGCTTCAAGCTCTGAGTATTTTTTTTTTCGTTTTAGTTAACGATTTGTACATAGGTGATCCATTGGAAGCAAATAAAAGACAGGAAATATGCATATTCCAGTAAGACTCTGCTCATGTGCACACTGAATAATGGTAGAGTTAACCCCCTCCCCAGCAGTATGTATTAGGTTATTCAACCGTATTCCTCAATCGAAGTCAATGCACATATAATGCATAGGGGGCATATTGAAACTGACCCATCTACACCTAGTTATTTTGTCACATTTAGTCTAGAAATATTCGAAGGGCAGGGCCGTAGGAATAGGGGGGGGGGGGGGGGGGGCGTGCCCCCCAATAATTTGCACAAATATGCCCCCCCCCCCCAAAAAAAAAATTATGTGTGCCCCCCAAAAATTTATGTGTGCCCCCCAATCTCACCGTCTATCATCGAAACCGGAAATAGCGTACCACTGAATCGAAAGTAGAGAAAAACGGCATGGCGGGAGGTGAGTTTTTACCTTTATTTGAGCTTTATTATTTGCTCCAGAGCAACCACTGACATCAAGATTAATTGCCAAGGGATTAATTTCAATGTTGAGTATCTTTATTGTATTCTGTGTGTCAATATTGCTTTGTTTACACAAAGTTATCGCAGCTTGGTACTGGCTGGAAAGTGCCCCTGCCGTAAAAACAGCCTTTGAACTAACGAATACATGGTTTATCTTCGGGTAAGAAGTTAATTCCCTATTTCTATATGCAATTTGCACCATCCCAGTTTTATCTCTGGTCTCGGTTTGATCATTTTCAATTGGATTCTATTGAAATAAAATAACTGTGGTATACTGCGAATAGTTGTTGATGGCAAAATTCATGTACTGCGATTAGTTAAAATCGTGTACCGCGAATAGTGGCAACGTTTAATGAGATTGACGCTTATCTCATGACTGACACTAGAAAAATAAATGAAACATTTTTTAGCATTGGAGTTTATTTCAATTAATATTTAAAACATGAGGATTAAACTGGGGGGGGCGCAGTTGCTTAGTGGTAGAGTGCTTGACTCGAGATTGAGGGGTCGCAGGTTTGAGCCTCACCTGAGGACTGTGTTGTTTTCCTGAGCAAGACACTTATCATCTGTCTAGTGCTGGTTTAACCCAAGAAGACTCATCCTGGCATGACTGAAAATTTGTTGACTGAGGTCTAAAGATGAAGACAAATACCCCAGCACACAAGGCTAAATAGTTCACACGTAGGCTCTATCTAAGCGTATTGACCATGTGGGTGCCACATGGGAATTTAAGCCCATGTAGATTCCATTTAGGACACATATAATTGTTTACACTCACATAAGCAGAACCACTGCCGCTTGAGCCTTTGGGTGATCCCGAAAATAAAACCACAGCCCTCTCCACCAGCCCAGTACTGGTTACTGTCAGAGAGACTGACTAGAAATTTGATATTTCACCTGTAGCCAGTTTAGCTATGATACTTTACAAAAAGTGAACAACAAAGGTGCTGATCAGACAAAGCAGAAGTGCAGGCTGGTCTGCGCCTTTGGTGTTAGCAACCCTCTGAAGACAAGTTTTCTGGCATTGAGGACCATATAACCGTTATGTGCTGCCCATAATGACCCAAATGGGTACCACACGTAAACCATATTGGGTTTCCCACATGGGTCCAAGAACCACTGTTGCAAATATCTTATCAGTCCCATTTGAACTAATACTATGAGACACATATTATATCCCACATTACTGGAAAAATGTGTGTCACGTGCTATTAACCGTCATTTTTAACCAGCATATTATCAACGCAATTCACGTGCTATTGGTTCACTGCTTTTGGACTTAACGTATACACAGCTTGGGGACGTCACAAGAAGTGACCGCAGGAAAAGTTGGGCAATATTAGATTCAGGTTGTCTGTCATTCCATCATTCTGTCTGTCATTCTGTCTGTCCGTCATCATTTCGTTTCCACTCAATATTTTGAGAACAACTTTATAGAATATACCCAATTTTGTATGTGCATTGATATTGACTTATTTTTCGACATGATCTAGATTGGAATTTTACACATCATTTTTCGGACATTTGTACCAGAGTTATGACCCTTGATTTACGCCAGAATTTTATTTCCGCTCAATATTTTTAGAACAAATTGACCGATTTTCACTAAATTTTACATGTGCATTTATATTGATAAGATCTAGCTTGGGATTGTTACACGTCATTTTTCGCACATTTGTACCAGAGTTATGACCCTTGATTTATGGCAAAATTTTGTATCCGCTCAATATCTTGAGAACAAATCGACCGATTTTCACTTATTTATTTATTTATTTATTTTATATATAATATGCATTTATATTGATAAGATCTAGGTTGGGATTGTTACACATGATTTGTAGAACATTTGCACTAGTGTTATGGCCCTTGATTAATCTCAGATTTTTGTTTCCACTTAATATCTTGTGAAAAAAACTGACAGAGTTTCACTTAATTTTATACATTAATTCTTATTGACAAGATCTAGGTTTATGACTTATTTGTAACAGAGTTTTGGCTCTTGATGCATGTCAGGATTTCATTTCCGCTAGTATTTTTAGAACAAATGGACAGAATTTGACCAAACCTTATAAATGCAATTATATTGACAAGATCTGTGTCAATAGGATTTTTACCTGTTATCTTTTTACAAATTTGTTACAAAGTTATGGCCCTTGATTGGCAACAGAATTTCGTTTCTGCGCAATATCTTGATGACAAATGGATAGAATTTCCCCAAATTTTGTAAATGTATATATATTTATAAGATATATGTTTGGATTGCTATCTTCCATATTTTGCTTATTTGTTACAGAGTTATAGCCCTTGATTGATGTCAGAATTTTGTTTCTGCCCAATATCTTTAGAACATGGCCTTTTTACAGCATAAAACCCCTATGCATCTTTCATGATTATGTGCGCCATTATTATACTACAGAAATTCAACTTTTCGAATCGTTTCCCCAAAACTTTCAATCAACAATATGAATTTATGCAATAATAGCGGTCAAGTATTAATTGGGCCTCGTCGCGAGAAAACCTGTCTTCGGGGTGTCCTACAAAGCGATTTTCAAACCAGCCCGCTCAGCTACAGAGACTAGCTAGAAAGTTGAAATTACACTAGTAGCGAATCTAGATATGATTCTTTCCAAAAAGCAAATAACATCATCGCATCCGCGCAGTCTGATCAGCACCTGTGTTGTTCGCAAACCCCCGAAGATAGGTTTTCTCACGACGAGGCCCAATTAACATTTGCTAGACCCCTCGGGTGCCGTTAAAACACCTGTCAGGCTCTGTTTACAACACCACTCTCGTCTCATCTCATTTATTTTATTTTATTGTTTTATTTCCTTTTTATTAGTAATAAACAAACCCTGAAGCTTCTCATCTTCTATCAAAGGGCAAACCCAAATATCTACTGTCAAATAAGTAGGTCAAATATAGCAAAAACAAAGTAAATATACATGTATGCTACCCCGCCACTATTTTGGGGCCTAAAAGTGTTATCCGCTATTTACACCTACTGCTTTATTCAAATGTACTTCAGACTATTTTTTTTCATGAACGCAAACACTTTGAACCCTGATCAGACTGCTCCTAAAGGATAAGTCTAATCTGGGTCCATATTGTTTGCAATAAAGGCTACAAATGGAAGAGCAGACAAAAATTGGCTGGTGGTAATTGTCAAAAATACGAAATAAATTCAATTCGAAAAAATAACCGCAACAGTTTGCCTACGTTGTACATTTCGAGACAGACACATACCTTTAATCTAGATGATGGTCATTTGTATCGACAGACAGTCAGACAGACGGCAACTACACCAGCTCATGCTTTAGGTTATTTCATGTTATTCATTGGATATTTTACATGTTTGAAAGGAAGCCTATAGCATTTGCTTCCATAATTTTACAGTTTGTCTTCTTTTGGCAGACGATCTGCTTTAACGTTAAACCGATCAAATTTTGCACCAATTCAATTATAATAAAATACCCCAAAATAGCAATTTTACTTCATAGTGGGTAACAACTCATAACTATTCACAGTACACAATTTTCTTATGAATTTGCTATCTGCAGTACACATCCGCACCTATTCGCGGTACACAACGGGATTTAAATATCAGCCCATAATTGGCTAAATTTTTAGGTTCTGGCTTAAACGCTTGCAAAAACGTTTGTTTTCTATGATTTCACTTGCATTTCATTTGGAAAATCAACAAAATCCACATACTATCCTCGGATAAAGTGAAAGTAAATGTCAAAATGATGTGTGTTTTCGTTACCAGCTTTCGGATTGATGATCCAGTCCAGCCTTCAAATTCGTTAATGAACAAATACAACTACTTACGGTTCAAGCTTAGTATGTCCACTAATTATGTATTGCAAATGTTTTGCAAAACGTAAACGATTTTATAATGAAATGTGCTATTTTTGAAGAGCATTCATCCTCGTGTGTTGTTTACTCTCGATTCAGTGGTACGCTATTTCCGGTTTCGATGATAGACGGTGAATCTGTAATTGCTTCCTACGGGCCTGAAGGGCCCATGTTTGATCGGGATTCTAGCTCAGTGGTAAGGTCTCTAATAGGCCTTTTCACTTTAGGAAGCAATCCATTATCCAAAGTATTGCAATATTTGTGGGCTGAGACACTCAGAACAACTATGATATGACTATGGAACTTTATATAGGTATGAATACAACAAGATCTATCTAACAACTACTCCAGGTATTAGAGAGGCTGTAATCAAATATAGCACTTGGGAATGTTATAGACTTGCAAGATATACTACTGTAGTGGAGGGCTCCGTTCTATTCTATTCCAGTCGGCTTGCACCGGTTATGTCCGGTTCGGTATTCGAGGTGTTCCGAATGGGATGGAGCTATAATAGACTGGTTCTCTCCCTTTAATAGCTTGTCAGCATATTAAGACAGGTAACTACTAAACGCCATTGCGACTATTTATAGCATATACACTGACGTTGTAATGGAAAAATACGTAGTATTGGAAAATACCTGGGACGTCTTGAGTCCATCTGCGGTATTGAATAAAAAGTGCATTTGCGATTTTTAAACAACTGCTCCCAGCTAGCATCCCATCACGAGCCACTATCGACCCGCCGACGAACGTCACCTGCGGATGGCGGTTCGTTGGCGGGCCGAAAGTGGCCCAATTGTACGTGCGGATTGGATTTTTTTTATAAAGTTTATTTTGTTCTATTATCAGGAGTATGGCAACTGAAAAATTACAAGTTCTATAGGTTCCTATAGAAATAAGCATCCCCAACCCAACACTGGATGCGTGGATCCAGAGGGGGTTAGGTGGTCCGCACCCTACCCCCCCCCCCCCCATCCCCCTAAAAAATCACATGTTCTATGGGTTTTCTATAGAAATAAGCATTCCCCGCCACCCGAAAATAAACAAAAATACAGTTACCCAGCATCTAGTCAGACGCGACGCGGCCCGGTACAACTATTTTCTGGAATTTCAAATGTTCACATGGGAAACACTTATGAGACTTTCAGTTTGCACCTACAAAACTCAATCCGTGACGGGGAAGTGGGCAATTACTTATTTCTAACCGATGTGCGGATCCAGAGGGGGATAGGTGGTCCGGACCCCCCCCCCCCCCCAAAAAAAAAAAATAATAAATAAATAAAAATAAATAATAATCACAAGTTCTTTAAGTTTCGTTGGAAATAAGCATTTGCCCCCCCCCCCCCCCCCCATCCCCGAAAAAAAAACAACACATGTTACCGACTGCGCCGGCCGGTAAACCTTCTGAGACTTTCAGAAAACTCAATCCGTGACAGGGAAGTGGGCAATTACTTGTTTCTTACCCATGCGCGAATCCAGAGAGGGATAGGTGGTCCGGACCCCCTCCCCCCCCCCCCCCCCCCCCCCCCCCCCGAAAAATCACAAGTTATATAGGTTTCTATAGAAATAAGGATTTGTACCCCCCCCCAACCCCCCCCCCCCCCCAAAAAAAAAAAAAAATAAAAAAAAAATAATAATAATAATAAAAAGTTGCACCCCCCCCCCCCCCCCCCCCCCCCCCCCCCCCCCCCCCCCCCCGATAAATGTTTCGACCCTTTTGAACCGTAAAAAATATAATATAGTTGCAAAAAAACAACAATAAACACCCTTATCAGAGTTTTTTTTTCTGTTATTTGAGTCTGGACGCCCCCGGCCCCTGTTTCTATCTGCAAGGAGAGGGTGGAGGGGGGGTACTATAATATTTTCATTCCTACGTAGGCTCGCACCATTTTGGGGTTCAAAATGTTGAATTTCAATACCTTTGAGGGTTTTCAGAAAAATGAAAATTTTTTGGGGTATGAAGATTTTGTGGATATCTTTTGGGGTCAATCGGGTCATCACAAAATACCAAAAAGTTAACCCCAAAAATGGTCCGGGCCTACGTATGTTTGAAAATATCAGAGTACCCCCCCCCCCCCCTTTCTCACCCAGGTGCGAGTATGCTTGGAATTCGTGAACAATATCAGCGGACGTCATATTTTGTTTTTGGGGTCACTACACAGATAGCAAAGATACGTTGGACCCACGTTGGTAGTTGGTGGAAATGTGGGCGTCGCCGCATACCAACCTTGTACCAACATCGAACCGACGCAACAATGTCGACCATTCTCTCATTATTAAACACCACTATATTATTACAAAATCCTCTGTGCCTGTATTCTGAATGATGTGTTTGGTGTTAAAAGAAGTTTATGTTTCCGGAGCACATGACATTGGGCCAGCATTGCGAAGGAGATTTGTTTGATTTGATTCTTACGTCCCATCAACAATCTTTCAGTTATGTAGGGACGGGTCTTCCTGGGTTGAACCGGTACTAAGCTATGATTAATGTGTCTTGCTCAAGGACACAACGCAGTGACGCCTGCGAGGCTCGAACCCGCGGCCCCTCTGTCTCATGTTCATTAAATAAGCCAGGTTACGAGGAAAACTATCCATGCGCGGATCCAGAGGGGGCCGGGGCTCCGGGCCCAGCAAAATCACAAAGCTATAGGATTTATTTAGCAATACTCGTCTGGATCCACTTGAAAATCTCAAAGGCAAGCCAGAATTCAATGTTGGGCCATTAATTCGGCCGCTAGCGAAACGCCATTGAAATTGGCCGATGATGATACACCTTGAAAGGTATTTGGATTCTCACCATAAAAAAGTTGTTAAAGATAAATTGGACTCCCTCTTACAACACTTTCTGGGTCCGTGCATGCCTGTGTCGGGGATTTCCGATCGGATGGGGGTTACTCTGATATTTCGTAGCCTATGTGGACTGGGACCTTTTTTAAGGAGGGGGTCTAACTTTTAATTTCAATAATTTTAGGGGGTTCAGATTGAATAAATATTTTATGGGATCTATGATAAAATTGTGGATATTTTAGGGGAGGGGGTGGGATGGTCATCATTCACAGTTAGGGAGCGTGGCGAAAAAGGAACGCATGTGCGCGACCCCCGTAATATGACTTTAAAGCATGTATAATATCATGCGCGGATCCAGGAATTTTTGACAGGGGGGGGGGGGGGTCCAGATTGAGACGTTTTTTAGTCCTCAGCTTATTTTACAGAGGGGGGGGGGGGCAATGGTTTTATTGCAGAGAAAACTATACTTTCCCAAGGATCCAGAGGGGGTCCAACATTTTCAGGGGAGGTCCATCCGAGGGGGGATCCAAATGCTAATTGCTATCACAATAACTTGTGATTTTTAGGAAGGGGGGGGGGGCTCCGGGGATCCATAGGTTTTAGTTACGCGGTGTGCATTCTTCTAAGATCATTTTAAAGCTGTTTAAAAAAGAAAAACGGGGGTCACTTAAAACCTGGAAACACATCCTACCAGTAACAAAATCCACTTTAAGGCCAATTTCCTCGGGTGTGGTACTTTCAGGGGTGGCACTCTCTTTAAACAATTGTGTTTTGCGTTGTGTTTTGCGTGTCTTTGTTGGTGTTTTTGAGAAGTTAATTCTCTTTTGTGGTCCAGAGAGAGGAGAGGAGGGCATCATTCTTTTAGTATTAGCACGCATCACTATCCTTGCATTTCGTTGGCACCCCTCATAAAAAAGTCTACATCTTTGATCGAGGTTCTGTAATTTCGAGTAACAGTTTCTACACATAAGGCCTAAATGAAATATATGTGTGGTTCCTGTTTCATGCCAAGAAAATTCAGGGTAGGTAGGTAGGGAAATTATTAAATTTTGTTATAACATTTAACAAAGGAAATAGTGACAGAAATTGAAAAAGTGCCCATTTTTTCTCCAAAGACCATTTTATTGTTTAGGGTATATAGGGTTAAAAAAATTAGGGTAGGTAGGCAACAGGAACCACACATATATTTCATTTAAGCCTAACGCCACTCTCTACATTAATGCCCCCATATTTCGCGAGCAATGCTTTGGCGTTGATGTCTGATCTTTTTGTGGATTCGATCCTTCGGACCTCTTGTGCGCTCTTTCCACAGACCATGCAGACACGCTCTGCAGGGTGCAGATTTTTGTTTTACGGGAGTTCTATAAATTTCTATCCCATGCTGTAGCCACGATGATCCACGGATGTATTAGTTTGTCTTCATGGTGTCTCTTGATGGTTGTGTGTCTCTTCCTTGCAGTGCCATGGGGTTGTCTGCTGTTTGTGATTGTGGTATTTCCTGATCATGCTCACATACTATTTTTAGGTAGTGAATACCCTTTAAACCTTCTTTACATGAACCACAAGACTGGTGACCTTGAAACTTGGTTTGCATCATTGGATAGTAAGTGAGTATGAGCTGGCCCACCCAGTCCACTTTCTGTGCCTTTTATATAGTAAAAAATTTAATTGAATTTGGTTCACAATGGATTCATATAATACCTGGCCTATTTATGAACTTTTTCAACACCGACGCTCTTTCTGGAGCATGCGCAGGTTCTCTACTTGAAAAAATACCATATGCGGAAGAAAAAAAAACAGATGTGTGGGATTCGATCTCTAGACATTTACCTTGTTAAGCTAAAGCACTACCACTTGCGCTATTTGGACAGGTATCGTCACTTGATTACATCAAAATCTAAGTACATTGAAAAAATTATTAAAATCGAAATTACCAATAACAGCAATATTTGAAAGGCTTCGTATCGAAAAGAAAGTGCGGCAAATCTTCTCAGTTTTCAGTACATGTTCATTTCTCATTTTGATGTGCGAAATTGACCCAGGATGTAAACAGATGCTCTTTCTGGAGCATGCGCAGTCGGATGAGTGGGATTCTCTACTGGTAAAAAATTACTAGTTACCAAACGTAATATGCGTAGCGGAAGTGGAGCTTTATCAACGTGGGGAACCAATCTAGAGCTATAATAAATTTTCCTTTTTAAAGGAGGGCTTGCCTAGTTGCAAAACAGCATGTGCACCTTGTTGGGAACACCTCCAAATTTGGTTATTGTTTACACTGCACTAAAACCACGTCATAGACGAACATTAACAATAGTTATTGAGTCGGTGGGTAAGATACTCTTGGAAAAAGAAAAACACAAACAGTTATCTAAAGCGGCACCTAGCAACGTACACCGAAGGACTTTAAAAACGCCAAAAAAATGAAATTAATAAAATTTTATCTGTATCTGCCGGATACTCCAAACACCTCTAGAAGAGTATTACGTGGAGTGCGCGCGAAAATGGCATTAATTTTTAGTCCAAATAATCAGAATATAACATGTAAAGATGTATTGATAACTTGACAATACATAAAAATTTGGAATTTCAACTAGTTTTGTACTACAATTCGTTATTGTTTAAAAGGGGACATACTGTGAGACTGGCACGACTAAAAGTTTTATGTGGTAGATGATATTATGCGTGAATGATGATGGTGATGATGATAATGATGATGATGGATGATTGATGTTGTGAAAGCTTAAGTGGAGATGTTGATCAATTCCAGCTCGGAATGTTTCCAGGGCTGGACAGTTGATCAAGTCAGGGGGTAGGTCGTTCCATAGTCTTGCGGTTCTTGGGAAGAATGAATGTCTGTGTGCATCAATCCTTGAGTACGGGATGGAAAATCGATTTCGTAAAGTTGGTTTGATATAGTAAGGAAATTTAATTCTTACTAGGCCATGATTGATCTTGTAAAACATACTCAGAGAGGCAATTTTTCTGCGTTTCTCTAGAGTGGGCAGTGCCAATTGGTTTAGCATGGAGGAAACACTACTGGTGAAGTTATAATCATTGAAAATGTAGCGGACAGCTCTGTGTTGTACCATTTCTATTTGATTGATGTATTTCTTTTGTCAGGGATCCCAGACTGTTGCCGAATATTCTAATAAAGGCCTGACATAAGTTTTGTAAGCTGTCTCTTTAATTTTGTGGATATTAGTTTGGATATTTCTTTTAATAAATTTCAAAGTGTTGTTACTTTTAGTAGTCATCTGATTGATGTGTTTGCTCCATGCTAAATCATCTGAGAATTGGATGCCGAGATATTTTGCATTTTTTGTAAGTTGAAATGTGATACCATGATGCTTATAGTCAAAAAGTACTGTTTTTTTCTTTTTTGTGATCCTAATGACTTCACACTTTTCAGGATTGAATGCCATAAGCCATTCACTCTCCCAGGATTCGAGAGTGGTAAGGTCTGATTGTAGGGCTTGACAGTCTGAATGATTTGTGATGGTAAGGTACATGATGGTGTCGTCGGCAAACAGCCTGATGTTGCTTTTGATTGAGTCTGGCATGTCGTTTATGTACATGAGAAAAAAGCAGGGCCCAAGTACGGATCCCTGAGGCACCCCAGACAGCACTGGGCAGGCACCAGACTGTTCGCCATCGAGGACCACATTCTGTGATCTGCCCGATAAGAAAAACTTGATCCATGCAATCACAGTTGTGTTTATGCCCAGTCGATGGAGCTTCAGCAGGAGCCTTTGATGGTCAACTTTATCAAATGCCTTGCTGAAGTCCATGACTATGACATCAGTCTGTCCTCCTTGGTTCAAGGTGTCATACAGGTCCTGAGTAACCTGGATAAGCTGGGTCTCACAACTGACCCTACTCCTAAACCCATGCTGGTTGTGAAATAGAAGGTTGTTTTGGTCGAGATATGACATAGTATTTGAAGTGATAATGTGTTCTAAGACTTTGCAACAGATACAAGTTAGTGAGATTGGGCGGTAGTTTTCCGGTTTGCATTTGGGACCTTTTTTGTAGACGGGTGTTACATAGGCATTTTTCCAATCGTCTGGAACAATGCCTTCAGAGAGGGATGTATTGAAAATATCTGTTAGAATGGAAACAATTTCGTTGTGGAGTTCTTTGAGAATACGAGGAGAAATATTGTCTGGGCCTGCTGCTTTCCCTGGGTTTAACTTAAGAAGCTGCTTAGATACGCCAGAGACTGATATTGTAATGTTTTGCATTGATGGATAGCTTAGTTTCCTTGGGAGTACAAGTTCAACAAGGTGCCGCAGCTTCATGGGAACAAGCTTGGTGAAAACTGACTGAAATTGGGTATTTAAGATGTTGGCTTTGTCAGTTGGAAGTGTGTAATTTATGCCATTAGATTTTAAACTGTTAATTTCTCTACTGTCTGACTTTTGTTGTTTGATAAAGGTGTACAGGCGTTTGTTAGGTCGTCCTGTATTAGAATTATTATCTTGTTGGTCCATTACGATTGACTCAATGTAGTTGTTATAGGATTCTCTGAGTTGTTTTTGGATTGAGTGTTTCAAGGAAGTAAATTTTAATTTGAGGGTTGAATTTGACCTATCTTGTTTATATTTTGAATAGAGGCGATCTCTTTTGTTTATGAGACGTTTTATGCTACAAGTGACCCAGGGGTGTCCATCTTTTGGTTTACACATTTTTGTAGGGACATATTTTTTCTGTTAAATTATTCAGTGTATTTTTAAACTCTGTCCATTTAGTATTAGTGTCACATGAGGAATGGTTTTCTAAATATGTTTGATGGTAAGCCTTCATTTCTGATCTAAACCCATCCCAGTCTGTTTTCTTAAATAATTTAATTGGCCTTTGTTTTTGTTTTCTTTTCCCAAGATTAATTTTAAGCTCATGATGAACAATATCATGGTCGCCCTGTCCTAGGGGTGGGAGTATCTTAGTGCTATGGACCAGGGATGGTTGGTTAAGAAGAAACAGATCGAGAATGTTATCCTCTCTTGTGGGTTCTTTAACCACCTGTTCCAGGCTGAAATCATGCAAAGTGTCAAGAAAGGACTCATAGACGTGTTTGCAAGGGCATGAGCTTTTAATCTGCTCTGTTTCCCAGTCTATATGTGGGAGGTTAAAATCGCCCAGGGCCCAAATGTAGCTTGTTTTGGGAATTTTAGACAAGGAGTTTCTCAGAGCATCAATACTCTCATGGTCGTTTTCCTTTGGCTTATAAAAAGAGCAAATAAAAACATTTTTAAGCCAGGCAAGACTATTTTTGCCCAGATGATTTCAGATTCAGAATCTAGTTCTGGCTGACCAACCGGATTGAGGTAGTGTTTTATGGCCAGAAACACTCCTCCCCCTTTTCTGTTTTTGCGGTCTTTTCTAAATATGGAGTATGAGTCTGTATCAAAGATTTCATATTATAATGAGAATCATTGAGCCAGGATTCAGTACCTGCAATAATGTCTGGTCTTGTCTGATCCGTTAAATATTTTAACTCAAGTTTCTTTTCTACAACTGAGCGGCAGTTGATATTCAGGACGGTTAGGCGTGTTGGCAGTGGTTTTGATTTTATTTTAGGAGGCTTTTTACGAGGTTGCTTAGGAGCCATTGGCGATGAAGAAGCCTGGGGTGAACCAATCTTGATTGTAGAGTCATCATTGTTACTGGCTTCTTGTGAGGTGCTGCAAAAATATGAGGAATTCAAAATGGATGATGTGTTTGAAAGTGTGTCCAGGGCGGCGAATAAGCCTGTTGAGTAATTTGGGAAGTTGCACTGATGACAGTACCATGTAGCTTTTTAATGGGATAGGATGTCAAAGGTGGTATTCCCTATGCCTTGACAGTCTACGTGAAACCATTGATCGCAGTTGTCACACATGAGTGACATGATGTTAGACCAGGTGACCTCCTTATGACAGTATCCACATGGAAAATTGCTGGAGTCAGGGCCTGGGTTTAAAGCAATGTCAGATGATCTTGCCAGTAACAGTACACACAAATACAGCAGTGTGACACGATGTTTTGCATGCCTTTTCTCAATCGGAGACCTTTTTAGGTTTGGGAAGATGAAATAGAAACTGGATATGTTGAATAAATTACATGAAGTTGTCACATAACAAGAGATTGGACACGCTATGAGATGATCTGTACTGAAGTTACTTATTTTCAATGTATCATTTTTTTTGGTTTTGGCAACAATGAACATCAACACGTCAGCAAAACATGTTTTTAATTTCATACCAAAATATAAATAATGTTAGGACAACAGTCCATCGAATAGCAATACCCTTAGATTCAAAAGTTGCAAATTGAAATTTGTCTAGGAATCAGACGTGATTTAAAGTAATTGTTTCAAAATATTTTTATTAAAAACCTGGATACAAATTACCCTCAAAGCCCTATTATTTGTCTGGAACTGACCATAGCCAGCCAGAACGGATATCTTCGATGCAAATGTCGTTGATACACTTGACGTAAGTTGCCGTCTTAACGTCAGGTCGTCATTTTTGATTAACCAGACCTGCCTCAATATTTAACTGTCCCTGTAGCCTGATAACGATCTCTGAGGGGCTGTATAGTTGATCGCCTTTCCCAAAGGCCTAGAACTTTTCAAATAGTCATTTCATGTTTCCCATATAAATATATTCCTAATTTGTTGCTAGTCTATAGGCTGATGCTAAGTTCTGATAATCATACAACTCTACTGCAGACAATTACATTTATAGAGTAATGAACATAACCATTTAGAAAAGAAATATTATTACAATATTTTACGTGTATTAATGACCACTTTTATTATCAGACTGGTAGCCAATTCTATATAGATTACTGATGGCAATTATAATGGCTCACTTCGAATCGAAGTTTAGTTCCTACTATAGTAACTAAAGTTCAATTCGAACATCGATAGTCGCTACTATAGTGACGTCATGAACCTACTAAAGATCAACGGTGGGTCAGAGCACCGTTACTCTAGGAGCTTATCTGGTGGTTCCCTCCTCTAGACCTGTCTAGCAAGATGGGTTCAAGATCTATCAATAGCGTCAAAATGTTTTTATTTTACAAAATAAATCCTTGGTGTGTTCTATTTGCGGTCCCTCTTATTCGTAATTGTTAATTAGAGTAGTCTGTGCAGTTTATGCACACCCCTTTTGTCTATGATGAAGAATTGAGGTGGGACATACAGGGCTATTCACTTTGTTTACTTGACAACTAATTAAAAGGGAGCAACTGTAGCCATTTAGGTGTAAACGTACGCACGCATCTATTGCATAAGATCTTTATTAGGAACTTTAGTTCGATTCGAAGTGGGCGAATATCATTCCAATTGTGCCAGATGGTTCATGTTTGGACAATCGTGGCATGATTAATAAAGTTATAAAAGTAAATCTGCAGTGTTTTTATACATGCTTATGTACAAGCTACATGTCAATTTGACCCAGAAGTATATGCGACACGCCATGATCCCAAAATATATCCTCACACCAAATTTAGGATTCCTACCTCAAATTATATACAGATAAGATCTGAGCTTGACCTTGCTAGAACAGAAACCAGAGGTCAAGGTCACAGTGACCTGGAAACATTTGGTGACTCTCCAGGGTCCAAGATGTATCTACATACCAAATATGGAATGCTACCATAAATGAAATAGGCGATCTGCTGTGGGTGCATTTTTTCAAGAACTGACTCCTGAGATCAAGGTCACAGTGGATGAAAACAGTGAGCGACATTCCATGTCCACAACATATATCCACAAATTGAATTTGGGGGTTAATATGGCATATAATATGAGACATGCTCTTACAGGGCTCGCACAGACCTGGAAAAAGTTGGCCTTTGTCCTGGAAAAAATTGCATTTTGTCCTGGAATTGTCCTGGAATTTTGTAAAATCATCCTTGAAAATATGAATTAGTCTTTGAAAAATATAAAAATACAACTAGTCCTTTCAGATTTATGGGATGCGCTAAAAAAACTGTGTGAAAATCGCAAAAAAATGAATGAAAATCGCTAGATACACGTCAAAGAGCGAGTTGCAACTCATATTCTATTCTATTCATATTGTGTGGTAGTCCCGGTTTTTATCACCGGTGTCAGAATCAAAGAAATCGAGTGCGCCTATTCATTTCACCGCTTCTGACTGAAAAAGTGCACTTTAAAACGTTGTGTTATACAAAATTGGGAAGAAATTGAGTCCTTGAAAAATGGTAAAATCCTGGAATAGTCCTTTTAAAGTCCTGGACTTCTGTTTTCCCATTTCTGTACGAACCCTGTCTTAACTTGCTGTCGCTGAGTTGTCTTGTCACTGAACTGTTTTGTTCCCATAACCACGACCGTTATGCTAACAGTTTGTTTATATAAATAGACAAACCAGGTAGAGGGTATCACTATTCCGACAGAAATGCTTGAGGCGAGAGCGCCGCAAGCAAAAAGGACAACATCTCGTGGTAGAGGACGAGACTAGCGAGAGCCGTGCGAGGAGATAGACGTCAAGAGGATAAAACTACAAAGAAGCTCAGAATTACCATAGCCTAGCGGCCGTAGAGCGGGTGAGGGTATTAGTGAACCATAGGTAGTTAGTGAACCATTTCTGTATGCCGATTTCTAATGCATAGAAGCTTACTGTTTGACATTTAAAATGTTCAACCTAATGCGTTGTTTAGTATCTAGGGTGTGCTATCTCCATATTCACTATGTAAGTTTTTTAAAAAGACTTTATTTTTTAATGTCAAAAGATTTGACGATTCTTAACCATTGTGATAAGGAAACAGAAATTTGATCATAATGATCAACACCTCATGTGTAGTGTTTTTGTCATGCTTTTTGATAAAAGCTGGTATCTAATGGAATGCTTCTGCGCTGGTACCTGGCGGTGTTCGATTAGTCTATAGAAATGGTTCACTAATACCCGACGAAAATTTCTCACGGAGGGTATTAGTGAACCAAGTAACATGAGCTTTGAATAAAGTATACCTTATCAGTTTATTTCTGCATATTGCACTTTTTGTATCATAAATGCATAAGCTAGTTTTATGAAAGAAGCCCCAAGAAAAATGGGAATATATGAGCAGTAGGCATACATACCCTGCATGACAAATATGCCAAGAGAATGTTTTATAATGTCTGATGGAAACTTGCTCTTGTTTGGCTTGTGCCTGTGTTAGTATCACTGTTATACTCTACTGAAACAGACGATTTTTGTAGGTTCATTTTATATTCTAAAACGTTTGTGTTACAGAGGAAATAAACTTACCATATATATGAGGACGATTTCTAAAATGGCTACAACAAATATGACTATGACGTCACAAGCCATGTGCTCCCTAACCCTATTATATATATTTAGCATATATCAGGTTTTTCTGTCAATAGTGTAACGCAATAAGCTTTATAAAATGCATATTAACCACCAGTTATCACTTGGCAAGGTAGTCCCAGGCAGACTGAAAATGAGCTGACAAATTTGCACTGTCTTGGAAATGACATTCAGACAAAACTTTGCTACATGCTGTTAACATGATTGAAGAGCAAAGTCAGGCCATTGTGGAAAGCTGCTTCTGCGTTTCAAATAACAAATGAAGGTCCAGGATAGTTCTACATTTACTGGTGAGTGCAGGTCTAATCTAAGCCTTAATTGCATGTCTATATTCATCCCTATGGCGCTTCTAAATAATGCCATCGTCTCCTGTCCACTAATACCCGAATGGTTCACTAACTGCCTCCATCGTATGCATTTGTACAACCCTATTAATGTAGCTTCTTTAACTGTTGAGAAGCTGTCTGTCCACTGTCTAACGACAAGAAAGAACCAAACTATCAATTTGAGTAGCAGGATGTTTGAAAAGTTCATCAGATAACATATTATATAAAATATCGCTTAATGGTTCACTAATACCCTCACCCGCTCTATACCTATAGGATAGGTAAGATTACTATATTGGTGGCAGCGGTGGGATAGGTAAGATTACTATATTGGTGGCAGCGGTAATCTGGAGAAACGTCGCCTATCGTCAGAACACGTGTGGTATTCTTGAAATTTTGAAATTTGCAAGTGACCTTTCCCGCCATTTCCCGCTTCCATCGTCAATTTGCACTCGTCTGTCTCCTAAAGAAATTGCACTGGCCATCCATTCAAACCTGATACACTAGTCCAAAGCCCACAACAGCGTCGTCCCTGAAAAAAGCCTAAAAAAAAAGAAAAAAAAAACAAAAAAAAACTGGTTATTTTGTGTTGCTACTTCCTGTCTCAAAGTGGACCCCGAGCACAGAATTGCTGTGAATTTTGCCACCCCCAGAGAGCTGCGAATCATACCTGGTATTGGTGACAAATTAGCTAAGGCCATTGTTGAAGTGAGACTGCGGCAAGGCAATGTGACAGCCCCTTTGCTCTCAAACATCTTGAGAAAAAGGATTCCAGAGGACATCCTGGCGTGTTTAGACTTCAGGCAAAATCCGGACTATGACACAGCGGATGAGCAACAGGACGACGGCTATGGTGCAGACAGTTTGGACTACGATGATGGTTCCAAGGCACAGTGGACAGAAGAAGACGTGTACAGGTCACAGATAAAAGATGAAATAAAGAACAGACTATGGCCAGACAGTTCAACGTTCCCAATGGATCGAGGCGCATTCGATGGGCCAGGAGCACCTTCTGTCCCATGGACTATGCCCTCATACAAGACGGCAACAGGCATGCAAGAAGATCTTATTCATCCAGGTTCAATCTTTCCAAAACAAAGAGTCACACAGATGACAGACCACAAAGTCCACAAGTCAGACGAAAATTAAATCTTGAATATTCTGAGGAGTCTGAGGGTGCAGAGAAAAAGCAAAAATCATCAGAAATGGGTAAAGACCAAAAAGCAGCAAAACAGAAGACCTCTGCAGATGACAGTGCTACAGACAAACAAGCGCAGCTTTCAGATAATAAAAGTAGTAAAAACAAGCACTCACTTTCAGAAAAAAAGTCATCCAAAAAACACAAGTCACATTCAAGTTCTGAAAACAAAAAACACAAAAACAAGCACCAGCTTTCAGAAAATAGTGAGAGTTCAGAGTATACTAGTTCAGCTGAGAGTAGCTCCGATGAAATTCAAAAGAAACATAAACATAAGAAATCACACAAAAAAGATCAATATAAGTCTTCTAGATCCAGGCATAGGAGTTCCAAGCAAAAGAAACATTCATCATCATCATCGTCTTCATCGTCAACGGAAGATTCAGACTCAGATTCGGATTTAAAAAAGAAGAAACATAAGAAGTCAGCAAAGAAACATCGGCATGAAACTTCATCTTCGTCGTCATCTTTGTCGTCATCTTCGTCATCATCTGAAGATTCCAACTCAGATTCTGACTCAAAACGTGTGTCCAAAAAGAAGAAGAGCCAAAAGAAATCAGCCATTGGTACTTTGCCAAAACAGCTGCAATATGATGGTAAGAGCAACTGGCTACCCTTCAAGCATAGATTTACAAAGTATGCAGAATCGTCAGATTGGACGGCTGAAGAATGCTTAGACTGTTTAATTTGGTGCTTAACTGGAAAAGCAGCGGACTTTTGTGCCACCTTAATGGAAAGAACAAAACATCTATCATACAGAAAATTGTTAAAAAAATTGGATGAAAGATTTGGTGATAGAGAGTTACCAGCTTCAGCGCAAGTGCGGTTCCAACAGGCAACCCAAAAGAAAGATGAATCTCTAGAAGACTGGGCGGACCGGGTGTTGACCCTGTCTGGTAAAGCATTTAAAGATTTGCCAGAAAAGTATAGCAATCAACAGGCCGTAGCTAGATTCTGCCAGGGATTAAGAGATGCTGAGGCGGGCCACCATGTTTGCATGAAAAAGTCATTGAGTATTGAGTATGCGTTGAATGAGATCAGATTATACCAGCACACAAAAGATGCTATATATGGCCATAAGACAGACCGTAATGTTTCTTCAAGAGTCACGGCTGAAGATTATGACACAGATATACCTCAAGTCTGTGCCATGGCTGATCGGAAACCCAAGGCTAGCCAGAATTCTTTGGAAGAAAAAATTGAGAAACTTCAAGAAAATATGGCACAGTTATTGTGACAGCAAGCTAGTTTGAGACGGAGGCCTAAGAATAGACTACGCCCAGAAGACAGTATCTGTTACTTGTGTAATGAAAAGGGTCATTTTAGAAGGGATTGCCCAAAACAGCATCAGCTAGATTTAAACAAACCCGGGACGAGCCAGGGGGGCAAGGCTTGGACCCAAAGCAAAGAAGGCCCACAGAAGAACTAACAGGCAACAGTTCCAAAAGTCAGACATCAAAAGTGAAGCAGAAAGATCAAGCCACTATGTTTCCATCGCATGATGGCAACATAGACAACTCTACTGTTGGCCCGCAGCATTGTGGTCCAACAACACAAGAAGATAGCA
Organism: Loripinus fragilis; assembly: GCA_964019695.1. Lineage (NCBI taxonomy): Eukaryota > Metazoa > Mollusca > Bivalvia > Lucinida > Lucinidae > Loripinus > Loripinus fragilis. The sequence goes on along the minus strand of OZ026527.1, from coordinate 57,009,585 downwards.
AGCAGAAGTTGAAGTCTGAAACCAGTCATGTGAAGGTATGCATGTTAAAGTCCATATCAAAGTTCACGATTCCAGTTCGGATAGATAATTCTTTGATGGAAGCAGTTATAGATTCTGCGGCAGAAGTTACGATCATCTCTGATAAAGTTTACCAGTCACTTCGTATACCGCCCAAAAAACTTTATGATGTACGCCTTGACACAGCAGGTCGACAGTTATCCATGAAAGGTTTTGTGGCTGGACCGGTCAAATTAAAAATAGGTAACAACTATTATAGGGGACCCGTCTATGTAGCTCCAATAGAACAGGATATGCTGTTTGGTGTAGATATAATGAGAGAAGGTGATGCAATAATTGACATGGGTAAACAAAAGTTTGTGTTTAAAGGCCATGAGATCATGATGAACACAGGAGAAGAGAATGCTAATCCAAAGGTAGCCAGAGTAACTATAGCCAAGCTAATAGTGATTCCTCCGAATTCTGCTGCTCAGGTGAAGTGTGCTATGGATCAACAGATGTCAGACTACGTAGTGGAACCAATTCAATCAGAAAAGATTTTCGGACCAAGACTAGTGCGCTCAGCTGGCACAGACCCAGTTGTTTGCATTGTCAATTGCACAGACAGGTATAAGCTACTACGAAAAGGTAAAGAAGTTGCCACAGCTTCTACAGTTGCGGAATTCTTGCCAGAAGAAGAAGAAGAATGCACAACCAGTAATGTTTGTCAAGTTTTAGAGAAAAAAGACCAAGCTGATCCAGTACCAGAGCATTTGTCTGAGACTTACAAGGCATCTACAGAGCATCTGTCTGCAAGTGAACAATCTCGTTTAGCAGCATTGTTGAACGAGCATGAAGACGTCTTCGCCAAAAGTGAATTCGACTTAGGTACCTTTACAGATATAGAGCATGGTATCAACACAGGAGATGCAAGACCAATCAAGTAACGCATGCGCCGGACCCCAGCCTGCTTTGTGGATGAAGAAGAAGCTCATCTAAAGAAAATGCTGGAGGCTGGTGTAATTAAAGAATCCGCTTCAGATTGGGCATCATCACCAGTCCTCATCAGGAAACTTGATGGTAGTCTACGTTGGTGTATTGACTATAGGGGTCTAAATAAGGTAACAGTAAAAGATGTGTTTCCCCTGCCCCTGGTTGATGACTGTCTCGATACGTTGGCTGGAAATGTGTGGTTTTCTAGGTTAGACGCTAATTCTGCCTACTGGCAGATTAACATCAAACCTGAAGATCGACATAAAACTGCATTTCACACAAGATACGGCCAATTTGAGCACGTAAAAATGGGGTTTGGATTGTGCAATGCGCCAGCGAGTTATGCTCGGGTCATGAACCTGGTACTCAGGGGTCTGAATTGGAAGACTTTGCTTGCTTTCTTAGATGATGTCTTAATCATGGGGAAAAGCTTTGATGATCATTTAGAAAATCTAGATGCAGCATTGAAGCGTTTCCGGAAATTTGGTCTAAAATTGAAACCCAAAAAATGCAGTTTCTTCCAAAAAGAAGTCGAATTCCTAGGCAGGCTGATCAGCAACGACAAACTGTCAGTGACAGACGCAGATATACAGTCCGTAGCATTATGGCCTGTACCTGCATGTTCGAAGGATGTGGAACGGTTTATGGGACTGGCAAACTATCACAGAAGTTTCATCAAGAACTTTTCACAGTTGGCAGATCCATTATACAGAGTGGTGGGGAAGAAGAAATTCCAGTGGACAGATGAACAACAGCAAGCTTTTGACAACTTGAAAGAGGCGTTGACTAATCCACCAGTACTTGTCCTTCCAAACACACAGGATTCCTTTATCCTAGACTGTGATGCATCCAACGAAGCCATTGGAGCTGAACTACTGCAAGTTCAGGGAGGTGAAGAGAAAGCTATCGCATACGGTAGTTATGCTCTCACAAAAGAACAACGACGCTACTGTACAACAAGAAAAGAATTAATGGCAATGGTGAGGTTTTTTAGACATTTTAGACACCATTTATTAGGTAAACAATTTATTATACGGACTGACCATTCAAGGTTTACTTGGTTATTGCGATTTAAAGAGCCGCAGGGACAGTTGGCGAGATGGATGGAAGAGTTATCCCAATATGACATGGTTTTGGAACATCGATCAGGAGTTAAACATACAAATGCCGATGCACTATCCAGGATTCAATGCCAAGAGATACAGTGTGATAATTTTATTCCAGGAGTAAAGCCAAGTGACCTACCCTGTGGAGGTTGCAGTTACTGCGTAAAGGCTGATAGCCAATGGGGACACTTTGCAAGGGAAGTTGACGACGCAGTTCCATTGACGTCACAAGGTACTTCTAGAGCCATGAGACAATTGGGAGTCTCTAGGGAGCCGGAGGTTATGGTTGACGGTCATGTGGGATTGGCGCACCCATTGGTTGGTGGTGATACATCTTTGAGTGTGAAACAGAACTCCAAGAAGCAGCAGTCGTGTCACAGGATATCAACAGAGACCGTAGGTGTCGGGGCGAATGACCAGGTAATCAAGAATGGCAAGCCAGCCTGTTATGATGGTTTATCTTATACGGTGGAGAATCAGTCTACACAGAAGACAACAAAAGCTGACTGGGGAATAGCCAGATCATTGTCTAGCGAAGAGCCATTTATAGAAATTCTATCCAAAGAGGGTACAGTTAGTGTCAATTTGATCGGTAGAAATAACCGTGTATTAGTCTGTGGTGTAAATGAACAAAAGAAACCTATTCAGTGTTGTTGGGGTTTAGATGTTGCAGAATTACAGAAACAACAAAGGAGGGATGATACACTCACATTTCTTTTGGATTGGTTAGATTCCAAACAGGTTCCTTCTGAAGCAGACCTTTTTATTGCAAGCCCTGCTGGGAAGTACTACTGGTTGACAAAAGAAGAGTTTCTCATCATTGGTGGACTTCTATATCATCAGAGAGCTGACAAAGGGGATAAAGACTTGGTAGTACCGGAAAACTTGAAGCAAGAAGCTATCTGCCTTAACCATGATCTTCCATCTTCAGGACATCAAGGTATAGAAAGGACAAAAGCCAGGATCAAAGAAAAATTCTTCTGGTATGGCATGGGAAAGGATATTACTGAGTATGTGGTCTCTTGTGACGTTTGCAACAAGAACAAGAAAAGCAGCATCAAGGGACGACTACCCATGCATGAGTATCAAGCAGGAGCACCAATGGAAAGGGTACATATTGACTTCTTAGGACCTCTTCCCAAAACTCCAAGAGGAAATGAGCACATCTTGATGATGGTGGATCAGTTCACCAAGTGGGTGGAGTGTGTACCATTACCTTCACAAACTGCAGAGGTGACGGCAAAAGCAGCAATTGATGGTTTCTTCTCCCGGTTCGGGTATCCATTCCAGATATTCTCTGACCAGGGGCGGAACTTCGAATCAAAACTATTTACAGCTCTCTGCGAAGCATTAGAGATCCACAAAGCAAGGACAACTCCGTATAGAGCGTCCTCGAATGGTCAAGTAGAACGATACAACAGAACTTTGATGGATGCGGTCAGATGTTTCATCAGGGACTCGCAAGATCAGTGGGATCTTCACCTGCAACAGATTGCCGGAGCTCTCAGAAGTTCAGTGAATCGTAGAACAGGTTATACGGCGAACAAAATGATGTTGGGACGTGAGGTGAACACACCAGCCTATTTGATGTTCCCATTACCTGCTGAAGAACACGAAGATATTGACCAGTTTGTGGCAAAGTTAACACGCAACATCCAACAGCTCATAATGCTGCAAGAACCCAGCTGAAAACAACATTGAAACGTATGAAGAGGGACTACGATTTAAGAGGAGTCGTCAAGAGAAATTACCAGGCGAAAGACATCGTCTATCTCTTAGATACGGCCGTTTTGAAGGGAAATTGTAGAAAATTAAGTTCACCGTGGAAGGGTCCAGCCATCCAGCTGAGAAAGAGCATGTTCGTGGCAAATCACGACAGCTTGAAGCCATGCAAAGACAGAAAACTACCAGATTGGATCAAGAAATGGCAGGATAACCCCAATGGCACTCAGATCAGTGATGTCGATGATTCTACGGTCTATTGCCTATGCAGAGAACCATGGCAGGGTAGATTCATGATACAGTGCGATGGATGTGATGAATGGTTCCATGGAGCATGTGTGGATATCACTCCAACAGAGGCGCTGTCTATTGATGAGTACCAGTGTGGGATATGTAAAAGAAATTTGTAAACTACTGTTTTTCCCTGTTGACAATTGTAATTATCTGACAATTGTAATAATCAGTCTCCTCTTTATACCTTCAGATTCTGCAACATGGCAGCTAAACAAGAAAATACCACTCAACTCCTACCAAAGTTCATCAGGACACTGAGAGAGATGACGGAAAGAAAAGAGCTTTACAGCAGCAGGTCCATCATCAACGAGCTGATGTTGTGTGTGACAGCTACTCAGGGGATGAGGTTGGAGGCCCTCGAAGGACAGGCTGATCTGGCACGTCAGCAGAACAACAAGCAATGGTTGAAGAACGTTGCAAAAGATGCGGATACTCTCCAGTTCCACGGTCGTGACTGGATCAACCAACATTTGTATGCTCTTCCACAGACAAGTAAGAAGCCATCGAAGATGCCTGCCACCGGTCCATCCAGGGACATCCGCCTTGGACAGGACCCCACCATTCAGAGGCGTGTAGAGGATGCTCTTGTGGATGAGCCAATGGACTACTCCATCACAGCCGAGGAAGAGGAGAAGTTGTTTGCAGTATCCACCGAGGGCCAAGACTCGCCAACAATCGAGGAGTTTGATGTGGATGTCTTGATGTCAGCGGTTGCCCATCACCACAGAAGGAGGCTCTCGTCAGCAGCATTGTTGCCCAGAGTCCTCAGCCATCAGCAGAGACCAGTTGCCTCGTCAGCAGCATTGTTGCCGTGGAAACTGTTGCTCGGAAGAAGTCAAGATCTCAAGTGAGATTCCAAAAAGAAGATTCGATGAAGAAGACTTCGAAGGAAAGGACGGCTTCGGAAAGAAAGTCATCGCCGAAGCGCGACCAAGCCAGGTCACCCCGTAGGACTTCGCCTAGAAAGAGGCCTTTGTCTCCCAGTAGGTCAAGAAGAGACCATAAACAGAGAAGGAAGTCTCCAAGCGGGTCACCACAAAGGAGGAGGGAAAGTCCAAGACGTCGATCAAGGTCACCATACCACCAGAGACGTCGGGTGAGCCCAAAGCGACATGTGTCCCGGAGTGTAGAGTACGCTTCAAAGCGAGATCAGCCAGGCTCCGGAAATCCGATGTCACTGATAGTCAAAGCTTCATCATCGCCCAGAAGAGGTCCAAAGAAAGACGCAAGACCAGCCCAAGTGAACAGGCAAGTTGAGATTTGTCCTGTAGTCAAGTGCAGCAGCGAAGTTTCGAGGATGCATGCAGCTACGCATTTTCCCGGGATCTTCGATGATCAACTTGAACCTACAGAGGAGCTCATGAGAAGGAGGATCAGCGTCCTGAAGATCTGCGAGAGTCGTCTACTAGGCTCTGTCTCCAATTTAAGCGGACTAGTGGATTACGTTAATGACTTGAAGCAAGTTCGTCGTGGAAAGTGTCAAGTCTCGATGCGCCAGACGAAAGCCATGGAAGCCATGTGCCATCTTCAGGGTTGTTCCGTTCCAGAGGAGTTCACTTTGGTCCCAGCAAATTCACCGGCATCTCTTCTGCACTGGAGGATTTTGTTAGTCATAGTTGCCTGCTTGTCTGAGCGTGACAGGCAAGATCTCATTACCAGGCACCCGCCCAGCTCTACATGGAAGGAGGAAGAAGAGGACCTACCGGAGGGAATTGACAGCCATTTCCACCTGGACAGGTCAAGGGCCGCTCTAGGAAAACCAAGAGCTTCTGTTGAAGACCTATGTAAGCATGTCCGTCCTGATAGGCAATTCCGATTCAAGCTAACCGGAGGAGTCATCATATTTTGTGATCCTGAGACCTATCCGTCAAGCGAGGAGGTACAACACCTCACCCAAGCAGGATACAAGATAGCGATCGGACTGCATCCAAAGTACCTGGATTCAAGTACAGAGGCAGCTTTCCCAGCTTTCCAGCGTTGTTTGTCGATGCCAGAGGTTGGAGCGTTGGGAGAGGTCGGGTTGGACTATACAGCAGATCCATCCATGTGGCCCAAGCAGCATGCGGTATTGGACAGAGTTCTGGAAAACCTCCAGCCCTCGCATGTCCTTGTTCTTCACGCAAGAGGAATGATGTCTGGTCAACCAGAAGGCACATATATACAGCTCCTATATCAGTTGAAAGGAGTGGTCCCACGGGAGCAAAAGATCCACCTTCACTGCTTCGGAGGAAATCGTGATACCATGGACCAGTGGCAACGAGTGTTCCCTAACACCCACTTCGGTTTCACAGGAATGGTACAACATTTCAGCCATGACAGTAAGGAGGCCCTGAGACAGCTTCAGGAAGACAAACTGCTGTTGGAGACAGATGCTCCCTACTTCAGGATTGGTGGAAGAGCCCACTCATCACCTGCCTTGATTGGGATGGTTGCAGATATGGTTGCCAAGATCAGAGGCCAGACCTGGAAGCAAGTCTTAGAGTATGCCTCGCGCAATGCGAGTCGACTCTATCAGATGCCAGCGTAGAGGTGACAGTTGTCAGTTACTGTAGACAGCTTTGCACTGAGTACTGGTTATCTGCTGGTAGCTTGCCCAGGAATAGTGCATGAGGATTAACTGACCGGCTAACATGACCATAGCATTGTGGATGTGGCCGTAAATCGAATATCTTCCCCAGCATTGGGGCCGATAATGCAGAATGGTGATCCTCCCCAGCATTGGGGCGGATAATGAAGAATGCTAGCACGAAGATGTGTCCCAGAGCCTTCAAATAAAGAGGGGAGGAGTGTAGTGGAGGGCTCCGTTCTATTCTATTCCAGTCGGCTTGCACCGGTTATGTCCGGCTCGGTATTCGAGGTGTTCCGAATGGGATGGAGCTATAAAAAGGACAACATCTCGTGGTAGAGGACGAGACTAGCGAGAGCCGTGCCAGGAGATAGACGTCAAGACGATAAAACTACAAAGAAGCGCAGAATTACCATAGCCTAGCGGCCGTATACCTATAGGATAGGTAAGATTACTATACTACATATCTTTACAAGTATATCAACATCGCTCACGCAATGTTGGAATTTTGGAAGTAGCTTGGTCGACGGGGAGTCTGAGAAAGAACAGTAAAAGACACTGCTGCTGGGGAGTTAACACCCGATCAATTTCCGCAACTTGCTAATGGAACAGGTCCGAATCGAACACGCGCCCAATGGAAGTTTACTAACGTATATCACCGCGATGGTGAACAAGTATTAGCTTTTCAAAAAAAGCTGGCGGTCGTTTAGCCCTATCATTGTATGTATTCTTGCCCACTGCATGTTTCCATTTTGAACTTCTAGAGCTTGTAAATGTAGATTTGTTCTAAGCTCTGATTATTAACATCTGAACTGTGATGTGTTACCATTTAACACATGCTTCCAGCGAGGATGTTGCTTGATCTTTTGAAAGCACATGGCTTATGCATGGTATGTTATGGTAATGTATCTAGCATGCGACACATTTATGGAAAACATTTGACAACACTAGACAGCACATTTTTCTTAAAACCGATGCCAGAAAATCAATGTCACAGTGGTTGCTTAAGTGTATATGTACAGACTCCGTGACCCTAAGATGTGTTCACAAACCAAATTTGGGATTCCTAGGATTTATGCTCGTGACGCGATTTTTCTAGATCTGGTGGCAGTGGTAAAGATATGTGACGCTCCATTACCCTAAATGCATTAAGACATGAATTTTGGCATTCCTAGCTAGAATAATATAGGAGATTACTCTGGATATGATATGAACACTCAAACACTTAGGACACTAAGGACAGGCAGTTTGATTACTATATGCCACCCTTTGGGGGCATAAAACCTGTTTGTCATGACCGTCACAAGACAGTGCCTGAATTCATAGTAATTCTATGTGATCGTATGTGGATGACAATCATATAAGTACATTTACTGATGTGAAGTTCGCTCGCACTCTTTGCAAATCAAGGGCGTTTTGACTTTGGGACGTTTTAATTTTGCCAGCTTTTTGAAAAGCTAGTACTTATTGCGTTTATTGCGGTCGGGCCGACCGCTTATATAAACTTCAATCAAAACACACATCAAATTCAGGTTTCAACCAAACCTTTATGCCGTGCTCAGGCTATATTTTATTCGCCGCCGATCAACAAGTAGGGTACCAAATATCGTGGGTTGACCTACAGCGCGAAGTAAACTGTCCGTGAAATCTGTAGGGCTACCTATAGCGCGAGGCAAGCTCGTCTGCGAATTTAATTCGTCAATTTGCCCTGCCGTTCCGCTTATATAAACGCAATAAGTATTAGCTTTTCAAAAAAGCTGGCGAAAGAAAAAAACATCCACAAGTCAAAATGTCCTTGATTGGCAAAGAGTGCGAGCTAACTTCACATTAGTAAACGAAAAATATATGATTGTCATCAACATCCGATCACATAGAATTACTATGAATTCAGGCACTGTCTTATGACGGTCATGACAAACAGGTTTTATGCCCACAAAGGGAGGCATATAGTCATCAAACTGCCTGTCTTTAGTGTCTTAAGTGTTTGAGTGTTCATATCATATCCGGAGTATATCTCCTATCTAATTTTAGATAGGAATGCCAAATTTCGTGTTTTAATGCATTTAGGGTCATGGAGCCTCACGCACCTTTACCACTGCCATCAGATCTAGAAAAATCGTGTCACAAGCATAACTCCTAGGAATCCCAAATTTGGTTTGTGAACACATCTTGGGGTAACAGAGTCTTTACATAAGCGACCACTGTGACCTTGATTTTCTGGCATCAGTTTTAAGAAAAATGTGCTGTCTAGTGTTGTCAAATGATTTTCCATAAATGTGTCGCATGCTAGATACATTACCATAACATACCATGCATAAGTCGGGTGCTTTCAAAATTAAGATCAAGCAACATCCTCGCTGGAAGCATGTGTTAAATGGTAACAAATCACAAATCAGATGTTAATAAACAGAGCTAAGAATAAATCTACATGTACAAGCTCTAGAAGTTCAAAATGGAAGCATGCAGTGGGCAAGAATACATACAATGATAGGGCTAAACGACCGTCAGCTTTTTTGAAAAGCTAATACTTGTAAATTGACGCCTTCTTTGTGGAAATTAAATTCGCAAACGAGCTTGCCTAGCGCTATTGGTAGCCCTACAGATTTCACGGACAGTTTACTTCGCGCCGTAGGTCAACCCACAATATTTGGTACCCCACTCGTTGTTTGGCAGCGAATAAAATATAGCTTGAGCACGGCATAAAGGTTTGGTCAAAACCTGAATTTGATGTGTGTTTTGATTGAAGTTTATATAAGCGGCCGGCCATGGCCGACCGCAATGACCTCTTATGGTAGACTGCGTTACTTCCCTTATTAAAGGATAGGCCTACAGGGGCATGTCCCATTGACCTCAATACAAACACTTTGGCCGAAAAACTCATGGATGCGCAAGCACTCAATATTTTAAAAATCAAATAAAAACAATACCTTGTGTTGCATTTTGGAATTCGCTGTAGCACAAAGCAGCTGATCCTTTGTGGGGTAGCTGTTTCCGATGCACATCTGCAAAACTCTCCATATTCAAAAAAAAAAAAAATAATGTAAAAATAATTTTTCAGTATAGAAAAAAATTGTTGTAAGAATTCAATGACCAACCCATATTTTCTCAGAAAAAAATAATTAAAGGGAATATCAGGGCCGTCGCCGCCTTTTCCAAAGTGGTCCGGCAGAGGAAACGATCGAGTGCCGAAGGGGGGGACTCCCCCGAGAAAATTTTGATTTTTGGGCGCTTCTATGTGCGTTTTTAATGTTGTTCTTTATGCGTTTAGGACCAGTCACGATTTTTTGCTAGAAAAGATATTTCTTGGCGCTGGAGAAACCGAAAGCTGAACAAAATCGTCTTCAGATAGTCACGCCTTTTTACCTTTTTCTTCAGCATGTTTCTTTGACATTATTACACCTATGTTTCCGCATGTTTTGACAAAGTACTTTTAGCACTGATCATTTATAGTACTTCAAAGAGTTGTGTTTTCGAAAAGATATACGCTAGCTTCTTTTCAAATAGAGCAACCGTTACTTTAAGGATACAGGAGGCTTCATCTAGATTTTGGCTGCGCAACTTTCCTTGATGAGTTCCCTTGTAAATAGACATAACGTGAGATCTTTGGCTTCATCGTCATGAAGCCAGGGCCTACTGTCGAACACGTCTCTGTTCATGCTTCTTAAAGTCGACAGAACATTGGGGGGAACCGTAAAATTCTTGGGCTGAATTGGAGCAGGCAGAACTTGTATATCCGTAACGGAACGAATTGTAACAACACATGCTCACGATGCTCGTATATATATATCACTGTATATATACGGAGGGATATAGTGAATCAACTGAGCCGATAGATGCTGTAAACATTTTGCCTCTAGCGAGATTCGAACCCACGACCTCGGCAACACCGCCTAGCACTACACCAGACACCGACGCTACCAACTGCGCCACTGAGACATCCCCAAAAAAGGATGTTCAGGAAGCGCTGATATTGACGATGACTGATGCAGTACATATGCAGTATATAAATTCGAAACGTTTTAAACATAGGGGAGACCGGGGCTGGTTGATGCATTTTTTAGTCTTTTTGGGATATCTCGTGAACATGCATTCAGTTTTATGCCGAATATGATCATTTTTTGTATGTGCTTAAAGCTCTATCTTTCCTCTATTCAAAACAAAAAAGGAATCCTTAAATTTCGTTATATTTTTCGTCCGTTTAAACCAATTTGGCTGACAGGTCGAGTGCATCAACCTGCCCCAGTAGTGGGGCATGTTGATGCAACGCTTGGGGCAAGTTGATGCATTTTTCTCTTGCGTTAGTCTACTTGTCTACGCAACTGATTATACAGTAGATATGCCGTTTCTTTAGACAAATAGGACTTTGTTTGTTTTTCATGTAGTAAGATGATTTTATCGAACATAATTTAAGCCAGTTGACTTGTCTATATAGATAGCAAAAGATATCTGAAAGTGGAATTTGCATGAACAATTGTAGGGATAAAATGACCAAACTCGTATACTTTTAATTTTGAAACTTTAAAACATTTGAAACGGGAACATTTCATTGCATTGCTATATGGAATGATATTAACCGCGCCAGGAGAAAACCTGACTGCATGTGCAAAAGGAAATGAGCAGATCAGCTGCGCAGCAACTGTGGAGATCAGCGCCTTTTTCTTCTACATAGATGGTACAACACCTCTACATCCGTAATCCACAATGTCTAGCCTCTACAGCTGTCTACTGTGGCTGTACAGTCGGTGTATGTAGGACCTGGTCGAAATTTTCTCGTGAGTGTCAGGTCAGTGTCGTTCATGGCCACGCGAAAGGATACGAGACATTAGCTTTCCAGAGATTCACATAAAAGTCGAAGTAAATACTCTTCCTTGGGTGCAAAATGACAATTACAGGATTTTATTTGCTTCTGTTGATATAGGTTGTGTTTTTGATTTAAAAGAAATCACCCTCTTCATCAGAGTCACAGTTGTGACATACGTAAACGCCATTCAGTTTTATGCAATTGGTATGCAATTTTAGTGTTGGTAAAGCGTTGGCCATCCCACGTTAAAAATAGTGAGTGAGTATGATCAGGAAATACCACAATCACAAACTGCAGACAAACCCGTGGAACCTCGAGGAAGAGCCACACAACAATCACAAGACACCATGAAGACAAACTAAGCAAAGCAACCAGCTCTCTCTCTTCCCCATCAAGATGATTGCAAAACTAGAATGGACATAAAGTAACGTACAACAAAACATAGACCAATTACAGACTCTCACAAAGGGAGTAACGATAAAAAACAAATCAACAATAAAACCCACGCTTAACCGACCTTTCCAATCCAACATGTCAAACTATAATCAAATAGTTTTACTACTGGTCCCATTCGCGAACTATATTTTAAAAAACAAGAAATGTCACAAACACGTGACGAATGCCCCCAAAGAAATTGGTCTAGCATAAGACACATTTGAGGAAAGTTAGCTGTAATATAGCACGAAAAACCTAGAAATGAGGCCAGAAGTCAATGTCAAGGTCAAAGTGACTCAAAATGGTATGCACCACTCCGCCATCCCAAGAGGACTTACCACCCAAAATTTGGGATTCCTACATCAAATAATATAGGAGATATGCTCTGGACACAATAATTCTTGAAAACTAGGTCAGAGGTCAAGGTCACAGTGACCCAAAAATGGTTTGTGACACTCAGGCATCCCAAGATGCATTTACATACCAGATTTGGAATTCCTCTTTCAAAGAATATAAGAGATATGAACCAGTTTCTAGAAACTAGGTCAGAGGTCAAGTTCAAGGTCACAGTGACTTAATTATGGTATGCGACACTTCGTCATCCCAAGATGCATCCACACACCAAATTTGAGATTCCTACCTCAAATAATATAAGAGATATGCTCTGGACATGATTATTCTTAAAACTAGGTCAGAGGTCAAGGTCACAGTGACCCAAAAGTGGTATGTGACACCCCGTCATCCCATGATGCATTTACACATCAAATTTGGAATTCCTATCTCAAAGAATATAGAAGATATGCACCAGACTCAATGCAGTTCCTAGAAACTAGGTCAGAGATCAAGTTCAAGATCACAGTGACCAATTATAGTATGTGACACTTCGTCATCTCAAGATGCATCCACACGCCAAATTTGAGATTCCTACCTCAAATAATATAAGAGATATGCTCCGGACACGATTATTCTAAAAGCTAGGTCAGAGGTCAAGGTCAAGGTCACAGTGACCCGAAAATGGTACATGACGCTCCGCTATCCCAAGATGCATCTACAAACCAAATTTGGAATTACTAACTCAAACAATATAAGAGATATGCTCCGGACACAATAATTCTTAAAACTAGGTCAGAGGTCAAGGTCACAGTGACCCAAAAATGGCATGTGACACCCTGTCATCCCAAGATGCATTTACACACCAAATTTGGAATTCCTATTTCAAAGAATATAGGAGATAGGAACCAGAATCAATGCAGTTTCTAGAAACTAGGTCAGAGGTCAAGTTCAAGGTCACAGTGACCCAATTATGGTACGCGACACTTCGTCATCCCAGCATGTATCCACACACCAAATTTGAGATTCCTACCTCAAATAATATGAGATATATGCTCCGGACACGATTATTCTAATAACTAGGTCAGACGTCAAGGTCAAGGTCACAGTGACCCGAAAATGATACGCGACACTCCGCCATCCCAAGATGTATCCACACACCAAATTTGGAATTCCTACCTTTAAGAATAAAGGAGATATGGACGGGACACGAAAGCGGGACGGACGGACTGACGGACGGACTGACGGACGGACGGACAGTGCGATTACTATATGCCTCCCAAAGTTCCTTTGGGGGCATAAAAATATTATAACAATTATAAACGTGAATGGAACTGATTCAGCTACATAAGTTTGCACCTTAATGTATTTCCTCTCCAACGCAAATGCGATGTTGGCCCAATGTAATGTGCTCTGAAACCATAAACTTCTTTTTACACGGGTGGTAAACCTAGGAACTACCACGAAATTGTGTAAACGTAATTTTGTTCCCAAGCCACATCCGGGACACGTCGTGGTAGTTTCCAGGCCGAAAAATGGATAAAGAAAGGTTGGTGTCACTTATATTTTTGCTTTATTTTACAACTAAGAACGAACAATGGTGAAATTCGACAATGTGGTTCCGTGTAAATATGTCTCAGCGTCTCCTTTAGCCCAAAATTTTGTTTGGAAAGTTATTTTCTTTCTTTAGATTCGTGTTTCCCCAATGAGCATCGGACCAACTATCCCCAAAATTTGAAGGATTTTAGCCCATTTCTGTCAAATTAAATGGAACTTGATATCATTTGACGATAGAAATGATAAAAAGACCCTGAATAAACAATCCTACACAGAAAAAAAATCTGAGCATTTACTCGTAAACGATTCATGCCCCGTTCGTCCTGTGTGGTAGTTTCCAGCTCATCGTGGTAGTTAAAATGCTATTGTGGTAGTTTCCAAGACTTTGTAGGAATTTAATAGTTCGCATCAGCAGATGTTCACTATTCAGGGGTTACTTCATTTTTATAAAGACAGGGTGTGCGGGCCGAACCTTGAATACCCCTCTTATTCATACGAAAACCTTTTCCAAGAACCTTTTGTCAGATAACAAATGTTAATTTTAGTTGGCTATTGAAATGAAGCGATATTCACATATTTTGTTTTTGAATAAACATGCTTTTTAATTATCAAATAACATGCCGTTCATCGTCGCACTCACATGTATATAAAAAGTGTCCCAACCCGAGGATATTTCCCTTTTTTCTGAAGCGTTAGTACTAACGATACTTTGGGCCAGTAGTCTTAGCCTGCCATTTTAAAGTTGACTGAACATGGAACAACGTAGCCAGTGACGCAATTTTTTATATCATTTTTTTTGTCTGTTGCTTGGTCCACCACGGCTCAACTGATGACCTTCTTTTGCTTTAGATTTCCAGAGGTGTTGTTTGGCAGTCCAGGGCATGATCTCCACCTGTCAATCTCTTGAGTCCTCAGCTTAGCTTCTTCATGGTGTTGAAATGTGATTTATTTGCTTACCATGGTAATCAATTGACGAGTTCGAGGGTTATCATGCGAAACAAACAACCACTTTAATGTTTTGTAACACTTCAGAAACGTATCCAACAAAGTCTTGGAAACTACCACGATAGCATTTTAACTACCACGATGAGCTGGAAACTACCACACAGGATGAACGGGGCATAAATCGTTTACGAGTAAATGCTCAGATTTTTATTCTGTGTAGGAATGGTTATTCAGGGTCTTTTTATCATTTCCATCGTCAAATGATACCAAATTCCATTTAATTTGACAGATATGGGCTAAAATCCTTCGAACTTTGGGGAAAGTTGGTCCAATGCTCAGTGGGGAAACTCGAATCTAAAGACAGAAAATAACTTTTCAACAAAATTTTGGGCTAGAGGGGACGCTGAAACATATTTACACGGAACCACATTGTCGGATTTCACCATTGTTCGTTCTTAGTTGTAAAATAAAACAAAAATGAAAGTGACACCGACCTTTCTTTATCCATTTTTCGGCCTGGAAACTACCACGACGTGTCCCGGATGTGGCTTGGGAACAAAATTACGTTAACACAATTTCGTGGTAGTTCCTAGGTTTACCACCCGTGTTTTACATCTGTCTAATAGTAAAATACATTAGTCAGAATACACACGTTGGTCACCTTACATTTTACGTTAGTTTTGAAAGTACGATTCGGTTTTACAAAATTCATGCTTCTATAAATCAGTCAATGCTTTGTCGAGATTGTGCAGGTCATTTCATTTAAAAATGACTGATACTTTTTGCAAAGACGATGCTAGAGTAAAGGTACCGTCAGTTCAAAAATTCACATTTTTCTACAATATGAAGTATTTTACAGAGATGCCATCCATTTGATTTTTTGTTTGTTTGAAGACGTTTCTGACTGCTGTGATTCAAGACGAACACGTTTCAAATGATAGCATAAAAGACAAACATTACCAGCAGCTAAATCATAGAAATTCAGCTTTATGCATGCAATTTACATAGGAAGTTTGCACTGTTCTGTACGCCTTATTATCTGCGACATGGCATTGGAATTTACAGCGATTATTCATTACTACTAGACGTCACTGTTCTAGCTTGAAAATTGAAAAATATACTGCAAAATACCGTCAAATTGACTTTTTAAGTTTTACATTCAAACTGGAAGTGCGTAGGAGCAGTGAAATGTTTGTAATCACAAAATGGACGAATCAAGTTCTTTTCTGTTTGAGCTATCTTGTTCAGATAAAATAAAATGCATACAGAAATTTTAGCACGAGCTACTTGTACTAATGAATTTCAAAAATCTCGAAAAATGTGATATTTTAAAAAAAATGCGTAAAAAATCTACTTTAGTCAAAATTTCAAATGTTTGGTGTTTTTGAAGTCGGCTATACCAATTTATTACCAATTGCACTTAAATTTGATATAAAACAACCAACTAAAAACCATTTTTCTCCAAATACGCATATTTTTGCATTTTTAGCCAAAAACGTGGATTGAACGACAACATTTCTGAAAGATCGCTAAACGTTTGCCCATTAAACTGCACATATTTAGGCAAAAAATCATTTCAGTGTTATTAGCACTTGGTCAGAAATACGAGGGCTGTTCAAATGTGAATGCAAGTAGCTTCATAACTTTGTTCACATATATGCTACGATAAAATGGTAAACGTTTCTATAATGGACTACGTGTCACCCTTAAACTGGCACCAGATCTAAAGAAACATACAGTATGCTTATCGAGTTATAGCTCTTTGAATGAGGGTCATTTTTGTATACTAACAAACTCAATGCTTCGAACATATACCAGTGATATAGACGAGCGTATAATTCTTCGATAAATCGGTAAAGTTTCTTGAAACTTTCTAGGAAGTATCATCATATACTTATAAAATGATTCTATCAAAGTTGCGAAAATCCGATATGTTTTTGTTAAATTACATCGAATCGTTTTCACTAAAGTCTCCTTGTGTTTGCAAATAAATGGTAAACAAAACGCCACCTTTTAGCATTTAGTCAAACTTATCTCTAACAAAATGCACGAAGCAATATTTAAACTAGTTTTAACTCAAAGACAATATGTTGAACGCTCATACTGAGTTGTTGCTACAAATCATTGAAGAATAGTTGGTAATTTTTAAACGCTGAAAAGCATTTTTATTAAGTAAAAATGCATTAACTTTTCCTAAATTGTGTTGTCATAACATTGCGGCTTTGATCTAAATTTGAACGTTAACTTAAAGTTTTACCAAAATAGGCAACATTTACAATAAAATTACTCACTTGGTCTTGAGGACTAGACAGATTGAATATAGTTTAATTAGTGTAAGCACGTCATTAAGAAGCAGAAAAATGCTTGAAAATGATATAAAATGTGATTACACTGTAAATAGAGGACAGAGCGTACTTAAAACTCCCTTATGACACATAAAGTATGTTTTAAGCAAAACGCAAAGAAAACGACACAGTGATGTTCATTATTGCATCACTAGTAGATAAATGAAAATGACGAATATCATAAAATTAATGACGTCACAAACGTGCCTGTTTACTCGAGATTGAAACAAGATTATATTAACTGTTTCCTGCAAGCAAATTTTTCAATGTACCTTAAACATGCATCTTAAATTTGGTGCCATTTTGTTTCAACTTACAAAGATATGACACAATATCCGCACATGTACCAAAACGTGTATTGCACTTTGCTCCAGAAAAGCTTCAGTATAAAGGAATGGTCTTTATATAAGCGCCTGTAACTCAAGAAATATAGTGAGTGTTTCTATTTTAAAGGCGACAAATAGTTCTTTTCAGAAAGGTATGATATTTTGTCGTAGCATATATGCGAAGAAAGTTATGAAGCTACTTGCATTCATATTTGAACAGCCCTCGTAATCAGTTTAAAAAGTGACCAATTAGAAATTTTGTTAGTAATTTTGCAATAATACATCGTTGTTTAATAAATCTTGTGAGAGAAATAGTTGAGATTGTTGCGTTGGTTCGCTGTTGGTCCATCGTTGGTCCCAACGTTTCCTTGCTATCTGGGATACAGAGTAGTGAAATACAGGAAAATATGGATGTAATACGAGGGTCATTTGGAAAGTTCTTAGCATGGCATCATAACTCCTTGTGCGTTGATAAAATGCTATCAAATAATACATTTTTTGGAAACTAGAATTCAACGGCTACATGATGGTTTAATTTTTGTCGAAAAAAGATTTGGCAAACACGTGCAGTGCATGCTCAGAATGAGCAGGGGTTAATATACTGGCGGAAATTTTAAGCAAAATACTTGGAAAAAAGCGAAGGAAAATTGAGGACCTTATTTGCGATCATGATTGACAAAATAACGATTTGGTGCCAACTTATTTTATTATTAAAATATATTATGCGATCACTGCTTGCACGACTACCACCTTTATATTCGGAAAATGTTACTTATAGAGAAAAGGTAAACTTTCAAAAATGGGACTTTTTTCGATTTTTCTTTATACTTTTACTATAAATTGTGTCACTACAGGAGCACGAAAAATGCCTATTGAGTATATGTTTTGCTTTATTTGAAGCGAAAAATGCATTAAACTTATTTCGTCGTACATAAAGTGTGGCTTGTTCTGTTCTGTATTAAAGAAAATTATTCCTAATAACACTACCCCTACTTTTTAAGAAGTGGGTGGGGTAACTTAACCCCTCACAATATGTCGATTGCATAAGAACTTCTCATGGTATCGCGTTAACCATCACAAAATTGATTGATTTCTACTCTCATTGTATTTTTACTTTTTTGTTTGCCACCGTTTCAATTGAAATGAACCAGAAAGTCAACTCGTAGCTAAACTTACTCTGTCTTATGGGAAGATTATTAGAGTTATCTTCTCTTTGTTCTGGTTTACAAAATTTATTTTGGTTTCAATACAAAGAGCATAAAGTGCGCTTGACAAAGATACCAACGCATGCCATTTTTTAAACTACTGTCGGTAAAATATTTTCAAAATATGTGCATTGTGACATGCGATTTTAGTCGAAAAAATTAGCGCATTGCTTTGCTTTCTAGACGGCTTTCGTATTGCTATTCCGGTATTTAGTTATTAGAAACATCCAACTCGGTCATCAATTGTATAATAACTGTGCCAGATTGTGACCTTCCAAATGGTTTAAAATTATCTACTTTCATGAACTATTGTTTATGTTCTGCACACTTTTCAAAAGGTAAAATGTTATATTTTCCGCTGAAATTTTGCGTTTTCCAGTATACAAACAGCATATGTATACACAATTATATTTCTCGTGTCTGCATTATAATATCCGCATGAAATTTATGCCATAACATAGAGGAAAGATGGTTCTTTAAAATGATACCAAGCATGATAGGGTTTGTAAAAAATAGTAAGTGAGTATGATCAGGAAATACCACAATCACAAACTGCAGACAACCCTGTGGCACCGCGAGGAAGAGCCGCTCAACCATCATGAGACACCAGGAAGACAAATTAAGCAAAGCAATCAGCTCTCTCTTCCCCATCAAGATGATTGCAATACTAGAATGGACATAAAGTAACGTACAACAAAACATAGAACAATTACAGACTCCCACAATGGGAGTAACAATAAACAAAAAGTCAACAACAACAGAACCACCGCCTTAGAACGGACAGCAGCCTTAGCCACCGGGGGCTTAAATGCATTTTACTGGTACCAAATCTTCGCCCTAGATTCTGCTGTTGTTGAAGTACAAGAAATGTTCAGCTTACATGGAGGCCATCTAACTAATGCAATGTATCATCATGGAAAACACTCTAATCAAATTAACACTCCATGATGAAACAAAGAAAAGGGCTCATGACTCACAGATAGTCAGAGCTAAAGAAAACCTCAAGTTGAGCCACGGTGAGTCCAGCTACAGATAAGCATCAGGCACCAACCCACCGATTAAAGCTTTGCATCAGAGCCATCATAGAGTCTGAGGCCTGACCCACCCTCGTGCAATTAAAGAGGAAACCATAGCTATAAACCGTGATTGGGTTTAAAAGCAGGCATGCAGACTGTCGCATGATATCCAAATTATATCCAACCCTTATATAACGTTTTACTATCTTTTTGAATTGATCACTAAAATTAGGTTTTCCAACAATTCGTTTGAATTTATAGACTAAATCACCATAAAATATAGGTTCTGATATGCCTTGTTGCAGCAGAGTTTTTAACCCAATGTTGTATTTAACAATTAACTCTGAGTGTCTGTAGTAAATCGGTTTCTGAGATAAATGACCATGCTAAGAACTTTCCAAATGCCCCTCGTATAATGCATATTTTATATTTTCACATGAAATATAAACGTTTTCAACTTCATTCGATGAGATATAAGCCATATTCAACAAAAATGAATATATCCTTTGTATATCTTTGTCTAGAATCACAACGGGGCAAGTTGATGCACTGCATCAACCTGCCCCATGCATAATGCATCGACCTGCCCCAGCTATACCCCATGTGACATAAGTCAATATCGACAACTGATACACAATGTTTTCCTTTAAAGGAGCGTGTGACTTTAAGATGAAAAATTTCTCTACCATTATGCATAAATGAAACATGGCCAGTCAGAGACAAATGTGCGCTAAACGAAAAACTGTAATATACCTAAACATTTACTTACATGCTCCTAAAACGAATTTTCTTCGCCAAAATCACATTGATAGTTCAGAACCCGCAAAACTTCCGGAGAAGTTGGCGGCAGTGAAGGGCAATTAAATTTTGTCATTTCTGACGTCGTACATAGTCCAATCGTCATTTTATTCCCACTGCATCAACCTGCCCCTGCATCAACTAGCCCCGGTCTCCATTTTTACGCTAGTTAAGAAAGTGAAATTCAGGGTATACAAAATTCATGGATTTTTAAGTGAAGCAATACTTTGCCAAGACTCGGCAAGTTATTTCATTTAAAGTGATTATTCGGATCTTTTGAAAGTTTATTTTGATCAAAAATAAATTCCTCAGTAATTACCAATTTATTTTCACTGCTCTGCTTCTTCATTAGCTAAGGTGATTAAAGCCCTGTTTATTGCTCTGAAAACCAATAACTGACTGCAGAAATCTTTTTCATCTGGTACATTTAACAGCATGCGATCAAGCATCTGTTTACCTCAGCTGTGACTAAACCAGAAGAGGGGCCTTTAACTCGCTATTATTTCATTCAATTATTTCATTGAGTAATGATGGCTTCAAGTGATAAGAATGAGAATTGGTTTAGACATGGCCCATGTTACATTTTTGCACTGCATAATTAAGCAGTCTGGTTAAGAGCCCCTAAGTTAGTAATAGTTTATAGCATTAATTGAAATTGTAACCTTTAGCTCTGTTCATGATGTATTCTGCTTTGCAAACATTTTGGACCCAGACCAGGTCCGACAAAATAAGGGACCTGATCAGGATCCAAACTGTTTGGTGCTCTGATCGCATTACTGAAACCAGGTCCGACAAAGTAAGGGACCAGATCAGGATCCAAACTGTTTGGTGCTCTGATCGCATTCCTGAAAAGTTTTTTGAAAACGTGATTTCTTAAGATAGTACCGGACTCACCGGCATATGTCCAAAAGTGTTTTATCTTTTAATATATTATACTATAGACTTATACTTATAATCTAAGACAAAAAAACAATACCTCACCGTTCTTTTTAAAAAGTTATTTGATGTCAAAAACTGCAAAATCGCAGGTTTTTGAAATAAACAAACACAGATTTTGTTAACAAATTAACAAGAAACGCAATACAGTTTTTTTTTCAGAACAAATACTACTCACACCAGAGATATAAATAAAAACAAAAAATAGTGAAATAACATGTATATTTACACAATTTATTAAGCAAAATCCTAATTAAGTCAAACGAATAAATGCCAAAAAACCACATTAATATTCAAAATAAACATATCAGAGAATGTAACTGGAACAACAAAAAACATATTTTTACAAAGATATTTTCATGAAGAATCTAATGATTGAATAAAAAATATGTGTCACCGTGCTCGGTTTTTTTTTTTGGTGACTTTTCTGAAAAATCCTGAAAAAAATAAAGACTATAATAAGTGTTGTCTCCCCTTTCAACCAATTTTTTTGTTTGTCTACGCCCTATGTATATCACTGGGCGGAGACATAGCTATAATTGATTAAGCACTGACAAATGGGCGTAGAAAATGACAAAAAAGATTTTGACCTAGCATATGTGTCCGAGCACATTACATTATGATTCTCATTAAAGCATGGCTATAGCATGTCTTGATACTTTGATGCTTTCTTACATGTAGGATTTATGTAGATAAAAGCTAAAAAGTATAGCTTTATTCCTGATGTATAGATCTAAAATTCATTTAAAGAATAAACTTACAAATATGCAATAAGATGATTAAACATTCTTTTTCCTTGTATTAATGTTTGGCAAGCCTGAATGTGATGTGTTGCAACCAGAACCACACAGCGGTGAAGCCTGCAACACATTATCGCACAAGGGCTTGACAAACGTTAATATACAGAAAGGAATGTTATATTGTCATTGTTATATATTATAGGACATTTTGGGTACTGTAAAGGTGGCAACTTAAATTTTCATATCTGGGCGTGGTTCGGTTATTTCAACTGCTCAAGAATGGAAATCAGGCTCTATCCATTGGTTCAGCGTTTAAAAGTTGCTTGAGCCACGCAGATCTGCGTGCATTTCATGAAAGTCCTGTCCGTTAATGCACTAAACCCACATTTATTAACCCTTAAAGCGTATATTACAACACAATCGTATGTTTTTATCGTCTATTGAAATATTATGAAGCCTCTTAAACAAACAGTGTAGATCTAGAGCAGACTGCTCACCTAGAGCAGTCTGATCTGGGTCCACAATGTTTGCCTCTATACTAATGTTAAACAATAAACAAACACTTTCGAATGTAGTTATAACGCCTCATTTTCAGATTTTACCTATGTCTAAAGCAGACTAATAAGGCAGTCATGAGGTGCCGCCTTTACAGTATCCAAAAAGTTCTAGAATACTTTCCTTTCAAGCAAAAGCATTTCCAAAAAAAAATGTTCACTGTAACATCGTGAAGCATACAACATAACCACACCTTATAGACGCAATCGAAAACATCAATACTATCGACGATTATAGACCAAAAATAGTTAGAATCATAGTTTTTTACCATCACTCATCAAACAGGCGACACTTTGCAATCAAAACACTGTTTCTAGCGAGTTTTGATCCGCGTTCGTCAATGGTTAAGAGTGTTTTCGATTGCTCACTATCCGGTGTGGAAGCAAACTTTTTTTCAACAGAAACATGACTGAAAAATGTAGATAACTCCTAGCTCTTGTTTCAGATTGTTTTGGTTACGTATTCATTGTATCAATACACATACTGGATAGGTGGCAATCGAAAACGTTGATGCTATCGACGAACGTAGATCAAATACCGTTAGAAACAGACTTTTTGGATTGCAGTTTGTTTGCTTGACTGGCGACAAATGGAAAATTCTAGCGATTTGCGATCCACGTTCATTGATTGTTCAGAGCCTTCTCGATTGTCGCCTATCCGATGTAATAAAGTAGCGTATCTTATGATAATTGAATATTTTGGTCATTTCTCAATAAAGCATACGCGACGGTATCTTAATTCGCAGAGTGTTACGATGCAGAATAGATGGAACAACAGAATCAGTGATGGTTTGGGTATAGGCACAAATACGCAAAGGTTTAGGTATGTTCGAACCATGATACGGTACCTTTTCTACTAATAGTCCCTATAAAAGGGCGGTTTGTCTGAGATGGAATTCATTGTGTCTTTATTTATTAACGCTTGCACGATTTCGTTACTTTTCTTGAAGATCTTGGAGATCTTGTGCCCTTTCACTATATAAAGGATGGACTTTCCCATTCTTGTTAGGGGACATTTTAAAGATACCGTAGAAAGGTTCGATACAGAGACGCTATTTATTATTATAGAAAGGTACGTGAAGTTATATATATTTTGACTGTGTTGAAATTGTACATGACAGGGCTATGGCGATTTGTGTTATTGCATTGAATCACGATGTCTCTAGCATGTCACATTGTATTGAAATAATTAGTCTCTCGTTTTCTATTTTGTCGTCTGTTGAATCGGCCAGCATTCCGTGTACGAGTTCTATCGGGTGTTATCAATAACGTCCCATTTTTTCGGTGAAAATATATAGCGATTGTTACGCACTTGCGTATGAAGCTACGCACATGGGTAGTGCCTAAAAATCTGCTGGGACCATTCTTGCGGCTATAGTAAAAGCTGTCCGGGTGGACTCGTCGGGTTATTTTGGCCAAAGGTAGTCACAGGCCATGTCGGGCCTGCAAATAAAACTGTAATGGTATGCTGAAAGATTTACCAGGACCAATAGGTGAAAAACAATTTTAGCAGCTAGATTTTAAGTTGTTGTGATTTTATATGGCGTTGTTGGAAAGACGATTTAACTGCCAGTGATAGTCGACTTTCTGTAGCGACCTGTATGTGTCACCTCGAGTTATATCTGACGCATATAAGAATAAGGGTTAGGTGCATACACTACAACACACTTACATAAATAAGTCGATGGCTGACATGTATGTTTAGAGATTAGGTAGGTGTTTGTTACACCAAAATAGATGTAAAAATATTGTACGTTTTTACACGCATCAAACAGCAGAATGTAATCCCTCAATATTGATGTAAATATGTTTGACGAGAGGTCAGAATTAGTTGTTTACAACTGATACGTTATACATGTACGAAATTAGCGCGTGGGCAGGGTGATGTCCGACGTAAACGTCCAAATGTTACGTCGGCACCACACTGTTCAACGTTTTCCTGGAATTTTAAGAGAATATGTATCAGTATTTGTAAACCTCGAAACGATCTAGATAACGTGACCTGGAAGGGAAAAAGGGCCACGGGACTTTGATGTTTCGGTTGCGAAAGCGTCTCAACCAGGGTGACGTTACGACAGCGTATTGGAAATTTTGTAACGTATGGGTTTGTTCTTTGGCATAAGAGGTATTGTTTAGCGCTGACATTGGCCAGTCACTAAAAATACTTCTCTATTATATATTTTTGAGAGTGGATATTTAGAAGAGCCGATCCATCCTAACCGCATGGGAGCGGTTAGCCATACACCCACGGGTGAGGGCTAATCGTGCGCTTATAGGGTTAGGCTGTAATTTAAAAAAAGAAGTAAGACCACTGAAATTATTTCTATTTTTGTGAACTTCAAATGAACAACTCCATTATTGACGCAACAGAGTGATTCTGAGATTCTAAAAGTAGTTTGTTTTTTGCAGAATCGTCTCTTGTGTCCCCTCCTACGTTGGAGGCTGAATGTTGGTGAGCCAAAAGATTGATACCTGAGGGCACTTATTAGATGTCCCCTCAGGCCACGAACAGCGTGGATCAGGCCCAACTTTTACGACCAACCACGTAGACTAGACCGAGTTGGGAGCCAACCGGCTGGAATTGTTATAAGTGAATCTGACGTCCCAACGTGGGGATACGATCAGTATCCGTTATATAGGAAGAACCACTTATACTAAACTTGACGTCTATATACTAAAAAGACGATCAACATTCCGCGCAAGAAATTCTATGCGAATCAGGTGACGTCCGAAACACAGGATCGATCACATTCTTATAACCTCAGCGCCGATTGACTGAAGTAGGCAACGTGCGGCTAAGAAGATATAGTGTTCGCGAGACGCGTGAAATACCAACAGTTATAGTGTTAGCGAGACGCGTATAATCCCAACCGTACAATCGTCAATACGATACGGAAGTATTAAAGGGCCCATTTTTTTCTGAGAACTTAAGTTATATGTGAATCATATTCTTTACGTCTCTTATTTCTGACTAGTTGACGTACATCTAGAGCAGGACACACTAAGATTGATTCTAATTGAAATGATCTTAAAGTGGCAACTTGCCCTAGTATAGGATGGTCAATATGCCAGAAATAACAGCGTAGGTGGTGTCATTGTATATTAATGTGATGTTGATGTTTTCTTAGTACATAAAGTACTGAAAAGTTTTTGCTAGTTGTGTGCATTATTTTTCCCTGGTAGCATCGTCATCGCATAAAGGAATTTTCCAATAAGATTTCCCCTCTTCCTTCCTGACCGGCTTTATGACGTAACACAGAGGATATCTCGAGCAGGTTGAAATGGCAATTAAGCCCTCTGCAGTCATGTTTTATCGGAAATAAAGCTCGCGGTCAGTGATTGGTCAACGATCAACCAAAATATGACACATTATTAAATAAAATGTACAATTGTCAGCGATTGAAACACCTCAAGTTTCTATAGTAAACACTTATTATAAGGTATATAACAATAAAAGGATGATACATTCTTCTGTCTATTAACGTTTGCCAAGCCCAAATGAGATAATGTATTGTAGCCTTAACCATGAAGCTGTGAGGGCTGCACCAATTGCGGATCCAGAGGGGGGGGCAGGGGGTCCGGACCCCCTCTGGAAAATCACAAATTAAATGGGTTTCTATAGGGAATAAGCAATTGGACACCCCCCCCCCCCCTGGAAAAAAATTGGACCCCATCTGGAGCCTTGAAAAACGATAGATTTCTTTGAAATTGGCCATTTGACTCTGTAAAATAAGCTGAGGACTAAAAAAATCGTTGTCAGAGTTTTTTTGTCAGACTGACTTGGACCCTCCCCCACCCCCCTGATGAAAATTCCTGGATCCGCGCATCTGTACCATGCTTGCCAACCGTTAATATACAGAAAAGAATGTTATATTGTCATATATCTTCCTTTCAGGCACATGCAGTTCCAATTAATTTTATTAAAATGTATGCAGAAATGTCCATTTTATCATCATGAAACATGCAACGAAACAAATTTTTTTTTTTCAACAGAAACATGAAATAACTCCTAGCCCATGTATCAGATTGTTTTGGCTACGTCTTCAGTATATCAAAAACACACTAGATAGGCGGCAATCGAAAACGTTAATGCTATCGACGAACGTAGTTAAATATTGTAAGTAACAGAATTTTGGATTGTTGTTTGTAGCCCGATAGGCAACAAATTGCAATCACAAACACTGTTTCTAGCAATTTGTTATCAGCATTCATCGATTGTTTAGACTGTTTTTTATTGCTGCCTATCCGGTGTGATAAGTTACGTCATTTCTCCATAAAACATTGGTGACCATGTACCTCCATGGGACCTTAAACGTGAGAATGTCACATACAAGGCATGTGCAATAGCAACCGAGACATGTATATAGTATGTATATTTATACGGTCCGCAACTTTTAACCATCAAAATACTGAATGACTTCATACTCTGGGTGATGTTTTTAAAAGCTAATACTTGCATTCCTTCTTTTTCTGAAAGCAAAATACTTACAGAATTTCGTTTCAAGCATCAAAGAGTTGTCAGGGGAGAATAATATCTACCGTCTTACAAATAAGTATTCTCTTTTAAAAACAAGATTCGGGAACGAGAACTCCTACACTCTTACTTTTAAGTAAAAGTAAGGTTATCTTTTGACATGGGTCCCGTTCTACCTTAAAGAAATAGGCAGACAAATAAAACATTCAAAATAATCCTGTATTCACAAAGAGCATTTTTTAATGTCATAATTTTTATCATTCCTATTATAATTTCCATAAATCTGAGCAAATTCTTAAATATTCAAACCAACAAAATGGCTTGCAAGCCAAACAGACTCAGATCAGCCTGCGCATTGGTCCATGCAGACAGCAAAGACTCTGACCAAACACTGTCAATATTCAGGCTGATCAGAGTCTCGGCTGTTTGTTCATGCATCTGCCAATTCTAGTCAGTCCTCAAGGCTTGGATACTTATCTACCCATTATGTTACTGTTCTGTTCTGTGAAAACACTGATCAGACTATAATCAAATGCAGATGCGATGTTGGATGCTCATACCATTTAACTTTAAACCTGTTTGTGTCGTCTGCTGATAAGCTTTACATTTTTTTTTGATCAAGAGAATGGTCTGACATTTTACTGGGCCTGATCTGGATCCACACTGTTTGATACTCTTTGATAAACCTTCCAAACAGTTTAGAAATAGATCAGACCGACGCTATACACTGACTGTAATTAATCTATTTGACCTGGTAACTGCCACTTCTGTAGCGATGCCTGAGGAATACTTCTTGGAGTATTCAAGTGATAAATGGCGACCCCCTGTGGCATGTGAGTGCAATTAAATTATGGGCTATTTGAAGCAGTATTAACAAAATTAATGGTCATATGGTTCCCAGTATACTGTTGGCTCTATAATAAATGTATATGAAAAAAAGTCTGAATTATCCCTTTAAAAATGACGTGTACTTCTTGCACGCACGAAGTTAGAGAAAAGGTACCCTCATTTAAAAAAGTCACACTTTTTCTATGATATAAACCATAACACAGAGCCCTTATCAATTAACGTTTCTGTTTGTTTGAAGATGCTACTGGCTACCATGATATAAGAAGAATAAACCTCAGAAGTTTTGTTTCCACCGGACTCATCGTTTTTGCTACTCAACAACATTAGACAAACAATTTTAGCAGGTAAATCATTGAAATTCAGCTTTAAAGGGAAAACTCATACTTTTTGGAAATGCATTTATTATAGAGCTTACAGTATGGTAGGAATAATTATTCATTTAATGTGTGTGAAATCCGTTCAATTAGCATGTAATTAATTACTTTCAGTCGGCACTGGGGGTCTGGCCATTTGCATATCAATGAGCTACTAACAAGTGGACTGGAATCACTATGACCTGCTTGCACACTACCAGACCAAAGTCTTAAATCCTTGATAATGGCAAAAATTAACAATGTTTCAAAGTAATATTTTAAGCGGTGTGTACATTGATGACTATATTTTGATATATGGGCCAAGGTTTGATAATTATTTCTAAAATTCAACCCTTGAAGCACTAATTATTACTATAGCAAACGACATATTGTAACAAGTTTCTTCATTTTGGGTACAATAAGACATAGCAAAATCAACTGAAACTTATTAAAAAACAAAATACTTCTGTTTTAATTGTCGAAACATTCTAATTTGCATTAATCAGACTGATAATTGTTATTAAAATAGAATATCAATTATCCAATATTGAAATGAAGCAATGTATGGAAGCACTAGCAAGGTGATTCCACGAGTCATTTAGCTGACCTGAAATAGAGGTAAATGTCCATCTTTTAAAGGGGACGGCAGCTCTGATGATTACTATATTTTATATGAATGATCTTAATAAACCATGAATTTTGATACCAGTTTCATCTAAATCGGTTGAAAAATGTGGAAATTGTGGGCGTTTGAATATTTGCAAATGGACTGTAATGGAAGCGGCCATATTGTAGGCTTAGTGACGTCACTCAGCCTTATTAAATATGCGTAATAAATATAAAAGACAAACCAATGGATTATTTGCATAAAACTTTAATGAAACATTTTCTTTATGTATAAAACTGCATATCTGCTGACACACAGATGGCGTGAAAGTAGTGATAGCGAAAAATTAAACAGTTGAAAAAAATCTGAAAACTAATTAAATATTCAAAATGGCGGCTAAATGTTGGCAAATTAAATTCTTTAAATGCCCATAACTTGCCCATTTTTCAACCGATTTTGATACATGTGTCAAAATTTATGGTTCATAGAGCTCTTTCTGATAAAACATACTTATCATTAGGGTTGCTGTCCCCTTTAATATCCATTACTGTAATATGGCGCCCCCCAGATGTTTAGATTAAGGCAATAAACACTGCCATAATTAACTTAGCAGATGAGGGGATGCTCTTAATAAATAGATAAGTAAATTATGAAATATTTATTTTTGATTTAAGTAAAATTTTCAAAACCATGAACATACACTTTAAGCCTGCAATTTACATAGAGACTTTGCTCTGCTCTGTATACTTTATCAGCAGCATCACGGCATTGAAATTTTCAGCGATTAATCATTATCACCAGACGTCACCGTTCTTCTTTGAGAATTGAAAAAACAAACATTTAATGCTACCGATTCGAGCTTTTAAACTCTCACATTGAAACCGGAGTAGACGTACAACTTTAATCGCCAAAAATGGACTATTTAAGTTCTACTGTGTTTGGCCTACAGTGTTCAAATAAAATTAAGTGCATTTAACAATATTTCCAGGAAATACTGGTGAATTTCAAAAATCTTGAAAAAAAAAAGAAAAATGCAACATTTTAAAAATGCGTTAAAAAATCAACCATAAGCAAAATTTCAATTGTTTGGTGTTTTTCAAGTCGGACAGACCAGTTTGTAACCACCTATACGTCAATTTTATAAAAACTACTCTCAAAAACTATTTTTGTTCTTTATAAAAGTTGATTTTTGCATTTTTGCATTTTTAACCCAAAAAACTTTGAAGTAAAAGAAAACTGTTCAAAAACACTGCTAAACGTTTGCCCATTACAATGCACATATATAGGCAAAAACGCATTTCAATTTTATTAGCGTTTGGTCAGAAATAATGAGTTTGAAAAGTGAATGATTAGAACTTGGTTTTAGTATAGCTATGTCAGGTTTTCACTCGACACTGCCTATAAGTATGATAACTGTCATTATTTTCAATGCTTTCACACCTTGGCTAGGTTGGTCTATTGTTGACACAGGCCACGAGCGTTATTTATAATTGCATCAATAAATTGAAAATCAGAGGTAAGCACAAGGAAAAATGAGCCAAAACGAGTAAAAAGGTACACAGGGGAAAGCATACTCGGCCAAAAAAGTGGTCCCGCGAGCGCCGGACCTGGTGGACCAGTGACGACGGCCTTGAATATTCAGGCCCTATTTTATTTATCTTGATCAAAAATAAATTCCTCATTAATTACTAATTTGTTTTTATCACTCTGATTCTTCATCTGCGAAGGTGATTAAAAGCCTGTTTATTGCCCATAAAACCAATAACTCGCTGCTGACATGTTTTCCCTCATGCTTGCCAAACAGCTTGAATTCAAACATCTGGTCACCCCAGCTGTTAGTTAATCGCAGCACATCTCAGTGGAGAGAGCTTATAATTAGGCTGTGCTTCCATTCAAATATTTCATTGAGTATTAATGGCTTCATGTGATAAGAATGAGAATTGTTTTAGACACGGCCTACATTACATTTTTGCACTACAGAAATAAGCAGTCTGGTTCAGAGCTCCTAAGTAAGTAATAGTTAATAGCATTAATTGAAATTGCCACATTTAGCTCTGTTCATGATATTTTCTGCTTTGCAAACAATTTGAACTCAGATCAGGCCCAACAAAATAAGGGACCTGATCAGGATCCAAACTGTTTGGTGCTCTGATCGCATTCCTGAAAAGAGTTTTTTTGGAAAAGTGATTTCTTAAAGAAAAAGGCAGACAATAGACCCCTTTCACATTGTTATCTCCCTTAGCAATCGCTCTTCAATTGAAAAATCGATAAAGCCGTTTTTGAAAATGAAGGGGCAGATTGCTTTTTAGTTACATTGGCAAAACACATAGTGATGCTTTATAAGCCGATTGTTTTGGCATTTCACCGCTAGAATGAGATATCTTTTTCTAGGAATTAGATAAATTAATGTTTTCATATACATTCTATAAGTTTTCAGTATTTTTTTTTCACTTTATTTAGTGCAAAGTATACTTTGATCTTGAGCAATAATCTGCTTCTTCAGGCACGAAATCGCGAATGCTTCTGGCACGAAATCGCAAAAACTTTTTGAAGCACATGCCAACTAATAAGACAAACTAGTCTGTTATGCGAATATCGACAACTCAGACGAGCCTGGGCAAATGCACAGTCTCACCAGGGCATTCGCTGCTCGCACACACATCGGATCCATTGTTGTGATTGAGCACACATAAAGAAAGGCGGTGCATGTAAACGGAGGCTCAGACAAAAAACAGACCTAAGGGTTCCAGCCCCACTAAATAAGCATGCAGTAGCGCACGCATGGTACTGCATGCTATGAAATAAAAAAAAAAAACGTGCGTGTATGCCCATAATGACTAAGCATATACGATAAATGTCGAAATCGAACAGTAATTACCTCCAATCACATACCCATTAAATGACATCATTTCTACACAACGTCAGCTTATGCGTAGGCTCGCGAGAACCATCGCTGTTCGCACACATAAATTATGGATGTGGACGAAGACTCATATCTATCTTTTTAAAACACCAGTCCACTGGTTAAGACTGTGTGGCGCCTTTTACGTATATGTGATAATAAGTACAAATTAAAGAATCACGTCATAAATTAATCATGCCCGTGCCAGGCACGTGTGCTTTTATTGCTTTTAAAGGGCCCCAGGCATAGGATTAAAGGACAGGATGCACAGTAGGAGATATTAAAATGGGCCTCGATCGCGACGCGAGAAAGCCTAACTTTGGTCCATGCGAACAACAAAGGCCCAGGCCTGTCTTCGTATCCACGCAGTCTGATCAGCGCCTTTATCGTTCGCTTGTTGGAAAGTATAACATCTGAACTTGCTTACTGCAAAATTTCATTTTAAGCTTTAAAATTTTTAGCTTGTCTCTGTAGCTGAACAGACTGGTTTGAGTCTTACTCAGTCAGAACCCGCAAGACAACTTTCTCGCGGGATGGCCTTTAAAATGTATCTTACCACTTATTTTAACCAGAAAGACCCTGTTTAGATCTGTTTAGACTCCAAGTGTGTGGAATGTAATCATAGACCATGTAGATTATGAATAAACATGAAGCTTACCAGACTCTTCACTGCTCGCATACGCATAGTATGGAAGGAAATTATTGATACAGGGTATGTTATCATGTATGACCAACACAGTAATGCACCCGCTCATTTGGAAAAAATGCAGTCGTGGATATGCTTAGATATCTTTCAGATCTCAAATATTCAGAATATTGGAATCAATCGCTTATTTTTGTAATATTTATCATTTAATTTTACTATTTGTCAAATCTTTATTTGCGAATTTATTTTTCTTTTAATTGTTTTCCATATTCCATTGAGTAATGTAAGGCAGCCGTATAAAGGTTGCCCCTTAACATGTTTTCTCGCGGAGATCATGCGGAACGAGACAGTTTGGCGCATGCGCACTAACAATGTGAAAAGAGTCTATTAAAACATTCAAAATAATCCTATATTCGCAAAGAGTACATGTTTTTGCATTATTTAATGTCATAATTTTTAACATTCCTATTATCATTTCCATAAATCTGAACAAATTCTTGAAAATTAAATCCAAGTCCAGTTTATTAGGTCCAAACCAACAAAATGGCTTCAAGCCCAACAGACTTAGATCAGCCTGCGCATTGATCCCTGCAGACAGCAAAGACTTTGACAATACAATGTCTATATCCAGGCTGATCTGAGTCTCGGCTGTTTGTTCATGCATCTGCCGATTTTAGCCAGATTCCCCAAGGCTTGGATACTTAGCTACCCATTATGTTACTGTGAAAACACTGATCAGGCTATAATCACACGCAGATGTGGTGCTTGATGCTCATACCAATTAACTTTAAACCTGTTTGTGTCGTCTGCTGATAAGCTTTACAAAAAATTTTGATAAGAGGTCTGACATGTTGTCGGGCCTGATCTGTATTGACACTCTTTGATAATCTTTCCAAACAGTTCAGAAATAGATCAGACGGAACATTATACACTGACTGTAACTAAACTGTTCACCTTGAAGCTGTAGTGCTGCCTGAGGAATAGTCTTCTTGGAGTATTCAAGTGAATAATGGCGATCCCCTGTGGCATGTGATTGCAAATTAAATTATGGGCTAATTGGAGCAGTTTCAACAAAATTAATGGTCATATGGTTCCCAGTATACTGTTAGCTCTATAATAAATGCATATGAAAAAAGTCCTAGTTATCACTTTAAAGCATGCGCAGCAATCACTTAGATGCTGAATTTTTAACATT
This sequence comes from Loripinus fragilis, assembly GCA_964019695.1. NCBI lineage: Eukaryota > Metazoa > Mollusca > Bivalvia > Lucinida > Lucinidae > Loripinus > Loripinus fragilis. Next base: position 56,975,893 of record OZ026527.1, on the reverse strand, counting down.
ATACATTTTGTGTGCCAAACTTTTGTGTACACATGAAATGATGACGTATTTACAACCTGGGTCAACTGTGTAAGAGTATAACCCCTATGGCAGTATTATTGTCGCAGACAGGAAATACTCTAGCAATTACTAACATCTGGTTGCATTCCACTATTAGGGTTTCCATAGACGACAGTGTTAACATTTTAACACCTTGTTCGGAAACTATACATACAAAATTTACTAATCGGCCCCATTTTTAAAATATCATCCTTGCCGATTAGTTTCAGTGAATAATAACTACATGTTTCCCAGCTCAATGTGGCACTATATCCCTTAAAACTGACATACTACGAAACAATATGTTTCCTTATATAGAAAGCTGCTCTTCAAGGGGGCCCAAGAAGCAAAACCCATCTGGTATCAACCTGGTACCAGAGTTTATCACCTTGGTCATCTCCAATAAAACAGACTATGACTCGCATCTTTTAATCAAACACGCCATAACAGAGGGTCTGGATGGGGTATAATGATTAGTGAATAATGGCCCTTTTTCTAAGGCGTTACTTATTAATGCATAAGTAACTAATATTAGTTCATTTATGAAACAGTGGTTACTTAGCCTATATTTGTTCTTGGTTTTGAAATGGACTATTCCGAAGAGGTGTGTGATCAAAGTTATTGTTCAATGAATAACGTTTTGATTAAATTTCTTCGTTTTCAAAGGGTAAAGTTACAAATGTAGACTTTTCTTATTAAAAGAGTATTTAAAACGTCTAAAACGGGGTGTCTTTTCAGTGTAAATGTCAGATGTTCAACACCTGTTCTACCCATGGGCTTTGCCTATTTTTTCACTCTCGTCAGCTGGTCTAATGGTCTAACTTAGAATAGCTTGAATTGTAATTAATATTGCTACTAAGAAAATATTTCCAATTGTGTGTTATCAGTGTTTTTTGGGGCGAACTTATTGATAAATTCATAGCTATAGATATGTAATTCTTAAATAAGTATATAAAGGCACTATTTATAAATCATTGTGACGTCATTCATTCTATATTTATCAGTGTGCGTGGTTCAATTGTTTCGTTTCACCATAAAACAAAAACGAACTTTTCATTTCATTAGAAAACAGGAGCAAGAAAATGTAAAACAAACAAACAGAACAGACAATAGGCCTACAAGCAGAAAATATGAATAAGCAGACCTAAGAAAGGTTAATGGCAAAACACGGAAAATAGGTCATTCGAGTGGTTGTTTTGATGTCATCGAAGCATACATGTGTCAAATTCGGAAGCATCACCATGCTAGTAGATTTTTCTTCAACCCGCAAATTCATGACTTGGATTTATTTCCATCTAAAGGAGGAAAATGCATGGGGTATTATTTTGGAAGTCACGAACTTTCAACTTTTTCTCTCCGCGCTGACAAGTATTAGGGCCTATTGGTTTTCATAAAAGACTGAAGATAACAAGTATTGATTTTCATAAAAGATTATTTTGGGGGAGGAATAAAAGCAAGGACCAATACCCAGGACTCAGGACCCTATTCCGGGACCAAAGTTTGCAAGCATCAAAATGGTATTAAAAATGCAAATATCGACCTGAAAATTCGATGACATGTATATTATAGGGTCTTCTTTAATATGCATATTAAGATTATTTATGACTTTTGATTTTTTTTAATTCCTAGCACTAATACGGGACCATGTCATGCATTTTAGACCTGGGACCAGTTTTTGGGGTATTGAAGATGTCGAGTATATTCCAAAATTTGACTACAGAAACCTTTTAAATCCCATTTTTTTCATGTTATTGTTCAAAAAGATCCCAAAGGGTATGAAAATTAAAAAGAAATATTTGAATTGATCTAATATTCTAAGAGAAATTAATCCCGGGACCAAAATCGCCATTTATATTTTGATTGTGGTATTGACGATGTCAAGGGAATTTCAATTTTTGCCTACAAAAACTTTTTAGATGTCAATATATTTTGTTTTGTCATCTATAAAGATCACAAAGAGTATGAAAAATAAAAAAAAAAGAATTGGCCTAAAATTCAGATAACAAAGCTATACGTTTTAGCGGTTGAGTTTGTCTTAAGCACTTAATGACTTGATATCCCACCTTTAACAAGAGTGTTCGGGAATTTAGCTAATCATGCCCATAGGTGTATATGATTTATTAATTAGCTAACGAGATTTAATTATGATAGGAGCTTACATTATTATGATGCATTATAGAAACAATTAACAATCAAGTTATCTTTGGTGGCCAAATTAACAAGCAAAATAATATGCGAACAGTTCACGTTGGCATATTTCACTTATTCTCATTTCAGCCATCAGCGAAAGCTCGTGCGAGCCTGTGCATTGTCGCAAACTCGACTGAACTTCAAAATTCTAGAATAATTATCAAAATTCCATATTATTTCTCATTTCAGCGATCAGCCAAGACTCAGGCGAGTCTGTGCATTGTCACAAACTCGACTGAGCTTCAAAATTCAAGAAATTTCAAAATTCCATATTTTTTCTCATTTCAGCAATCAGCGAAGACTCAGGCAAGTCTGTGCATTGTCACAAACTTGACTGAGCTTCAAAATTCTAGAATTGTCAAATTTCCATATTATTTATCATTTCAGCGAAGGCTCAGGCGAGTCTGTGCATTGTCACAAACTCGACTGAGCCTCAAAATTTGAGAAATAGCAAATTTCCATATCATTTCGCATTTCAGCTATCAGCAAAGGCTCAGACAAGTCTGTGCATTGTCGTAAATTCGACTGAGCTTCAAAATTCGAGTAGTAGCAAATTTCCATATTATTTCTCATTTAAGCGATCAGCGAAGGCTCAGACGAGTCTGTGCATTGTCGTAAATTCGACTGAGCTTCAAAATTCAAGTAGTAGCAAATTTCCATATTATTTCTCATTTCAGCGATCAGCGAAGGCTCAGACGAGTCTGTGCATTGTCGTAAATTCAACTTAGCTTTAAAATTCGAGAAATAGCTCATATATATATATATATATATATATATATATATATATATATATATATATATATATATATACAGAGGGATATAGTGAATCAACTGAGCCGATAGATGCTGTAAATATTTTGCCTCTAGCGAGATTCGAACCCACGACCTCGACAACACCGCCTAGCACTACACCAGACATTGACGCTACCAACTGCGCCACTGAGACATCCCCAAAAAAGGATGTTCAGGAAGCGCTGATATTGACGACGCCTGATGCAGTACATGTCGTATATTGGTTCCTTTTCAATGCATGGCATCTATTTCGTTCGCAAGTGAAAGCCTGATGGATCCAAGGATACAAGTGAAATTAGATAAATATCAGAAGTGCGGAAATATAATTTCACAAACATCATTGCTTTCGAGCTACACAGGATCAGAAACTGATGCAGATTCAGACAGTAGATAAATACAGAGGGATATAGTGAATCAACTGAGCCGATAGATGCTGTAAATATTTTGCCTCTAGCGAGATTCGAACCCACGACCTCGACAACACCGCCTAGCACTACACCAGACATTGACGCTACCAACTGCGCCACTGAGACATCCCCAAAAAAGGATGTTCAGGAAGCGCTGATATTGACGACGCCTGATGCAGTACATGTCGTATATTGGTTCCTTTTCAATGCATGGCATCTATTTCGTTCGCAAGTGAAAGCCTGATGGATCCAAGGATACAAGTGAAATTAGATAAATATCAGAAGTGCGGAAATATAATTTCACAAACATCATTGCTTTCGAGCTACACAGGATCAGAAACTGATGCAGATTCAGACAGTAGATAAATACAGAGGGATATAGTGAATCAACTGAGCCGATAGATGCTGTAAATATTTTGCCTCTAGCGAGATTCGAACCCACGACCTCGACAACACCGCCTAGCACTACACCAGACATTGACGCTACCAACTGCGCCACTGAGACATCCCCAAAAAAGGATGTTCAGGAAGCGCTGATATTGACGACGCCTGATGCAGTACATGTCGTATATTGGTTCCTTTTCAATGCATGGCATCTATTTCGTTCGCAAGTGAAAGCCTGATGGATCCAAGGATACAAGTGAAATTAGATAAATATCAGAAGTGCGGAAATATAATTTCACAAACATCATTGCTTTCGAGCTACACAGGATCAGAAACTGATGCAGATTCAGACAGTAGATAAATACAGAGGGATATAGTGAATCAACTGAGCCGATAGATGCTGTAAATATTTTGCCTCTAGCGAGATTCGAACCCACGACCTCGACAACACCGCCTAGCACTACACCAGACATTGACGCTACCAACTGCGCCACTGAGACATCCCCAAAAAAGGATGTTCATCTAATTTCACTTGTATCCTTGGATCCATCAGGCTTTCACTTGCGAACGAAATAGATGCCATGCATTGAAAAGGAACCAATATACGACATGTACTGCATCAGGCGTCGTCAATATCAGCGCTTCCTGAACATCCTTTTTTGGGGATGTCTCAGTGGCGCAGTTGGTAGCGTCAATGTCTGGTGTAGTGCTAGGCGGTGTTGTCGAGGTCGTGGGTTCGAATCTCGCTAGAGGCAAAATATTTACAGCATCTATCGGCTCAGTTGATTCACTATATCCCTCTGTATATATATATATATATATATATATATATATATATATATATATATATATATATATATATATATATATATATATATATATCCATCTGATGCAAACAGGGAAATCACAGGCGAGACTGTGCTTTGGCATAAACTCGACTGAGCCTTCGTTGCTTTAAAATTGCGACAAATACCCAATTGCACGATTTTCTTTCTAGTTTAATGCAAGCAGCGAAAGCTCAGCCGAGGCTGTGCATTGGCATAAACTCGACTGAGCCTTCTCTGCTTGAAGATGGTGATAAGTACCATATAAGATTGATGTCTCAAACGCTTCTGTAGGCTTAATATGTTGAAATTCCCTTGAATTCGTCAATACCGAAATAGAAAAAAATTAATGACAATTTTGGTCGTGGGCTGATTATTTCTTAGAAGATTTGATCAATTCAAATATATTTTTTATTTTTATACTTTTTGGGATCTTTGTAGATGATAATATGAAAAAATGGGATCAAAAAGGTTTCTCTAGTGAAATTTTGAAGATACTTGACATTGTCAATACCGAAAAAGAAAAATTAATGACGATTTTGGTACGTGGTTGGTCCCAGGTTGATTATCTCTTAGAATACTCGATCAATTCAGATATTTTTTTTTATTTGTATCCCTTTTGGGATCTTTGTAGATAACAAAATGAAAAAAGTTGGAAGCAAAAGGTTTCTCAGAGTGATTTTTTTTTAATATACTTGACATCATCAATACCGCAATAGAAAGATTGATGACGATTTGGTCCCGGGCTGATTATCTCTTAGAATACTAGATCAATCCATTTTTTTTAATATACCCTTTGGGATCTTTGTAAATAACAAAACGAAATAAGTTGGAATCAAAAAGGTTTCTCTAGAGAAAATTTTGAATATGCTTGACATCGTCAATACCGCGATAGAAAAATTAATGAAGATTTTGGTCCCGGGCTGGTCCCGGGCTGATTATCTCCTAGAATACTCGATCGATTTAAATATTCTTTTGATTTTTTATACTTTTTGGGATCTTTGTAGATAACAAAACGAAGAAAGTTGGAATCAAAAAGGTTTCTCTAGTGAATTTTTTTTAATATACTTGACATCGTCATTACCGCAAAAACTGATCCTGGGTCTAAAATGATTGACAGGGTCCAGTATTTTGGCTGTTTAATACAAATAAACAAGAGTCATAAACATCTTTTTACCCATTTTTCAGAAGACCCTATAGTGAACATATATTCCAATTTTCATGCTGATATTTGCATGTGAAATATAATTTTGATGCTTGCAAACTTTGGTCCCGAGAATTCATCCCAGGTCCTGGGCATTGGTCTCGGCTTTTATTCTTTCCCTCATTTTTAAAGGAATTTTCCCCCATCGGAAGTCTAAACTTACAAATGCGACCTACTGCTGATTTTTCTTTTATAAGAAGTGGGTGTCTTTTAATCATGCTAGTATGCAATTTGTAAAGCATGGAGTGTAATCGAGCATGGCATGGCGTGCTATGTTTAGAGTGGTGTCATTTAGTTTCTCTAAGATCAATGCCCAGACACATAGAGGTCATCTTCTGACTTCTTAGAGAAGGGACTATGAATTTCACTTATAAAAATATTATAAATAATAAATACGCCACACACAACTCCTAATACCGATACTCTATGGCTCCATACCATTATATGTTTAAACATAAGCCTCCTGTCAATATGTATGAATCAAGGGGATTGTTCTCAAAGCTGTTTTTTGTGTGACACACAACCGATTGCGAGTTATACAAAACTGTATGTATAATGATGAAGACGAATATATCTGCCTTGTTGGCAGGACCCACAAACAGAAGAAATCTACAGCAAAACTACTTAGCTGTTAATACTAAGCACTGGTAGGTCTGATGTCCGGTTTTGTAATTTAATGCAATTAAAGACGGACAAGTCCATATCAATAAAGCAAAGTAGGGGGGGGGCAGTTTTAACTTAACTTCATATAACTCTTCAATTGAATGTGTTCTAGACCAAAACTTAAAGCCATTTGCAAATGTTTGATAATTCGATGGACTTGCCAATCATGTTCAATTCATTTTACTCAAACCATTAAAGGTGCATTTGCGGCATCTCGCTGTTAATTTTTTACCACAATATTTTATTACTCTACTCTTTAGCTTAACATGTGTTCTAACGATTTCAAGAAGGAAACGGCCCAAGAATGGGCCAAAAACCCGCTTTCAGAGCGATTTCTATACTTTGTTAATTATTTGCGTCCCTCCAATAATTCTCGGGCAAGTTTTACGGTATTTTCCGACAGTAGTCGCTATTCATATGAACTCTAACGTGACCTCTTATGACCCATGCGCCGATGCGATCGAGTGAAGCGCAGCAAAAACAAAAATGGCGGAAACTGAACATGTCAAAAGGGCAAGAGTTGGAAGACTTAAGCGCCAAACATCATCTGCCACAAAAAGAGAGAAATCAGAGAACGACGCTAAATGTAATAGAAGAAGAATAAATATCGGTGAAGAATTCGGTCGCTGGACTGACCTGAAAAACCGTTTCGGACTGAAAACACGCGCAGAGGTGGGAACGATTTTACTTGACAGGTAGGCTTATTAGAAAAAGTCATATTTAGCCCGGACATGCTTATCTACTGTTCAGCAGCCGGTGAGACTGTCATTATTGTGTTTTTAAATGTTGTCGTTCACCAAAAGCCCTTGTTTCGTATTGAAACACTTGCAAAGAAATACTTCTTGCAAGCTGTTTATATGCTATAATTGGACGGGGCTCCGAAGGGGGATTTTCTGGGGCGAACTAATTGATAAATACAAAGATATAAATGCGAATTCAAAGACAGTATTCACAGACTACGCAATGCTCAAATTAGTACTCTATAGTCCCCATATGTTTCTATTATTCTGTCAATCAAAGGTGGGCGTGGTTACATTTTTTCTCCGACTCAGAAAACTGGGACCTAGCTGGTACCTTTTACCATATAGATGCAATGCATGCTGGAAACCAGCTACATGAAAATCGAAGCGAGAGATTTACGTGACTAATATCGCAGTGTCAATTCGTCATATATTTCCCATATACTAAAGTTTCGAAGTTAAATTGTAATGAAATAACTTATGAAAATAGTGATGCAGTAACCAGACAGATTGATAAAATATGGGTTTATATATTGGGTAAATTTAGTAACCGTGGATAGATCTATAAATAGAAAGATGCTGAATAAGTAATAAATTCTTTATGTCCACGAATACTGATTTGGCGCAATCGGTAGCGACCGTGACTGTGACCGGCAGATGCATATTTGGATTTAAGTGGTCGCAGGTTCGAATCCACCAGACGTCGCAATTTTTTTTTCATTTATCCCATGTGAGTTATTTTTAGCAGTATTCCCCTACTATTGATATGCATCTGGGAAAATGAGAATATTGGGATAGTTTCTATCTCTTTTATTGTAATTCATACATGAGTTCATTTTAAATCGAGTACACCTTATTCTGCTAATTATATGTCCTGAAGATTGCATAACTTATGACGTCCACTGCATATGTCCAAGTGCACACAAAACATTATATCACGAAAGAAATAGTTAGTAATACCCTGATTGGACTGCTCATAAGGAATCACAAGTTTAGGACCGGATCTGAGACTTTCATAAATCCTGTGAAGCTATTCAATGTTTTTCTTCAAGTTAAAATTAATACCTTTCTCCCCATTCACGAAAAAATATCTTCTTCTCTCCCCAGTTCATGCACTATACTCATTTTTTATGTGTTTTTTTCTCTCGCTTATAGTTTTTTTATCCTAACCAAGTTAGCAAACTCTACTCGCGATGAAAGTGGAAGAGAAAACTTTTGCGTTAATTTATCCAACAGTTCCGAAGTATATAGTAATTAGTTTTAACTACCAATTATAGAACGGAGATAAAATTGGCAAAGGCCACTCCCTTTGAACTTCAGGGGGGAAATATATTGGCATCCATCTATCAAGCAACCCCCCCCAGTCATATGCCTGCGACGGGGAGCCGCAAAACGCAGACATTTAAACCGAAAATAGTAGTAACGCATCATTGAGACGGTTCTTTTGAGCACCAACCCCTCTGTACGCAAATCATATGTTGTCTATGCGCTTTTGCAGCATCTTCATGGATCAATCTATTTTTAAATAAAGAAATAAAATCTAAATATGTAGCCTACTTATATGTGTTAGAAACCATCCGAATTCCTTCTCAAGTGAATACAAAAACAACAACAAGAAAACAAACAAACAAAAGACAATACATTTACACAACGTGGATATCTAATGCCCTCTAAACTGGGTGAAACATTAATGCGCCACTAAAAACGCCCCAGTATAACATGATATTTCATGTTATAGTTTTTCTTGTTACTTTTCGTTTACGAAAAAAATGCGCCAGCCTTTCTGTTGCTACATGGCTTCTTGCTTGGTCAGAAAAACAATATGTCATAACATTCAAAATGTCTGGTAAAATGGGATCAAATCTAGGCCAGTTTGTTTTCTTGATTTCGTTTATTAAATAAGTATTTCATTCGTAACAAGTAGTAGCTTTTGAAAATAGTGTCGCTCCAGTGTCGCTTTACTATTAGACGGATGGCTGAGAATGGGTTTGCTCCCCCCCCCTAGGGAATTTTGCAGACATATCCTATCTTGTAGAGAATTGAAAGCCGAGTCTTTTAAGAGATGTTTGCACTCTGTGCTCTGGGGCGTTAGTCTGTAAGAGCCTGTAACATACGTTACTTAATCAAACTAAGAAAAAGTAAATTGAAAGTTTGGGCTACAAATTAAAGACATTAAAATATTTATTTTTAAAAATCATTCATATAGTCCACATACTGGATATCTTAACTACGTATAACAGCCATTTGAACAAAATTGCGGCTTCCTAAGGTGTCATATGCGTTACATAAATCAGATAACCCATGAAAATTTGCAAGTGTGGCTAACATCATTTACATTCACAATCTCTCTGTGTGTTTTGTAAAATGTTTTTAACCATGTCTTACTAGCTTATGCAATTGGCTAACAGAAAAATTAAAGTTTGCTTCCCTAGCTTAAATATTTTTTCTGAAATAAGCAATTAAACAACCCTACCCCTACCCAGTTTTAAGGTGAAATGTTTGGTATTAAAACTAAAGTAAAAATAGTTAAAAAATATTTGCAGTTGATTAATGTGTTTCATTGTTTGGGATTTATTTGCTTATATGAAAAGACTCATAAATCTGCAATTTTGTTGCAAAATTTTTGATATCAGAGGCTGTAACATATGTTACCTGATGTAATAAATGGGCAAGCTCATTGTCTTTAGGTAAGATATGCCTAAAAATGTTTTAAATTCCTCGAGGGAATTTTGCAGACATATTCCTTCTTATAGTACAACTCAAGCTTCATCGAATAAGGGATGTTTGCACTCTCTATGTTGGGGCGTTAGTCTGAAACAGCGTGTTACATGCGTTACTATATCAAATAAAGGAAATGTAGTTTGAAAGTTTGAGCTAAAATTGTGAAAAAAATCGCAGTTGTTGGATATCTTACTTTGTTTAGGGATTTTAAACTGGCCCCTATGATAAAGACTTATAGATCTGCTAGTTGTCATCAAGTTTTAAAGATCAGAGAGCGTTACATATGTTAGCGTGATAAGTAAAATCATCAAACAGTATTTTGACATCAAGCTGAGTAAGGGCCTGCTCCATCCTAATCCCCTTTGGAATTCTGCAGACAAATTACATCTTATGTAACCATTCAAGGTGCATTTAATAAGAAATGTTTGCACTTTGTAAGTCGGGGCGTTAGCCTGTAACAGCTTGTTACATATGTTACTATATCAATTTAAAAATAAGAAATTTGAATGTTTGAGCTATCAAAAGAAGACATTAAAATTATCTAATAAATTGACATTCTTATAGTCTTTATACTGGATGTCTTTACTATATATGGAAGCTGTTTAACATTAATACGGCTAACTGTGGTGTTATGTGCGTTACATGAACCTAATTATAATTTAAAAGCTATAATTGTGGCTATCGTCATTTAGTTAAACAACTACTATGACTTGGTTTCAAACTGTTTTATTAGATTTTACAAACATATACTCAATTGATGAATAGGAAAAACCAAGTTTGCTTTTCTATCTTAAATAAATTGTCTTTTAGGAGCTAATACACAGCCCTACTCCCAGTATTACAGAGAAACGAATTTTGTTATTACCCTTTTAGTAAAACACATGAAAGCGATTACAGCGTTTGGATGTTATTCATTTTCTTAGTCTGTCTTGCTCATATATCTACAAGATGTCATTAAGTTAAAGATCAGGACACTTAATGTGTACTTATAAGTCTTTGGTGCCAAAACACTAGGAATTATATTCATTTCTTATTATCAAGCCCATGGACTGGTGTTACAGATGTTATCAATGACCTTTTGGACACATTTCCTAATACTGTGCATATAATGCTAAATATAAAGCAACAAATAGAAAAGATAGTTTTACATTTTTACAAGAAAATACAATAAATGAAATGGTCCAAACTATTTCTCATTGATTTAACACTCATGTTAAACGTTTGTCGTTGTCTGCTTCTGTGGTAATCATTATTACTGGGTATCACACGCCTCCTTGCAACTAGTATAATCATCACACAATATTTCAATCATTTACTAATATAAAATTTCACCACCAGTCCACTCAAAATTGATGAGCCATTATCAACTTTCCAATTTTACCATTTATGGCTTGGAACATTCGGAAACTGATATGAATTTCTAATAGTTGGCTCTTTGAGTATGTGTTTCAAGTGATACTCTGCAAGTAGGAGAAAGACTAAAGCTTTACAAGGAGCAAAACTATGCCATTAAGAGCAATGAGAACCTGGACTGATGTACCTTGATATTTCTGTGATAAAAAATCATATCTTAGCTGGTTAACTTTTATAAATGTAGCCTTTCCATACATGCAACCCACATATTTTCATCTAATAATGTCTCTGCACTTATTATCTTTCCCCAAGCATTCAAAAACTTATTTGAAGTCTTAGTACTTCTGAAGTGCTGAAACCGAGGTAACTCTTTCCCTTCAGATAAATGAACTAGATGTATCACAGCAGGTAAAGCAATGAAATGCAGGATGAAAAGAGCGCAAATTAGACCCTTTCAATTCAATGATTCACTAAGTTTCTAAGATAGGAGCGCTTATTAAAGGATGTAACATCTATAACTCATCATAATAAATGAGCAAGGGCATTGTCGTGACATCCTTTTTGATTACACAGTCAGAGGCAAGTGTTTTCAATGGATCATGAAATGAGGCACCTTATCAACTTGTTTACTCTGTATAAATCTTCCATAGAGCATAATATAGAACTACTGGTTATCCCATTCTACCTATAGTCCACTTTCCTTCTTTTGAATGCAACAGCTACTGATATGGCTGCAAAAACTGAGAAATCATAGGTTTTACATTATTTTAAGACATGCTTCAATGTACTGACATCAAAAAACAACCAACTGCAAACATAATTGATGGCAATGTCCAGCTTCATATTCTTTCTCTTATACCAGATAACTTTCAAGGTGTAACAGAAATTGTTTCAGACGGTCTGCCAAAACCATCAAGAGTCAACATTGTAACTAAAGAAAACTTATAAAGTTCTTTAGGCGCAGAAAAATACTATTAATATAAGACCTGAGGACTTAAGCACCAAAAGACTGGATAGGTTCCATGGCAAATGATGCAAAAAAGCAGCCTATCAAATTTCTGTTTGACCAATGTCAGAAATCTTAAAGTATTCTTAGAGGTACACGGTAGAGACATAGATTTTGCAAAATCAGAGCAAAGTTATCATTTGACTAGCACGGATGCAGAGGCAGCTGCAGTTAGATTGAAGAGATATATACCAGAGTCATACTCCATTGTATGCATATATGTGAAATGGCATTAAACCCATATTTAATCAGGTGTTGATCCCATGACACTGACATGCTGTTTCTGCTTTTGAAGAATGCTAAGGATTCAAGTTTGGCTGAGTCAAGTTGTTTGACGCTGGCACTGGCCACACATACAAAGAAAATTAAGTATTTTGATGGCTAAAGAGGAGGATCACACAAAATGCTTATAAGTGATGTTTGTCACAATTACCAATTTTAAAAAGTAATCTTAATTAATGTAACACATATAACACCATAGGAAGCTGTATATTTGTTAAAAAATCTTTTCTTATGTATCAAAGGTATTCAGCATGCAAACTACATGAATAATTCAAATAAATAGATAGTTTTATGTCTTCTTTCTGTTTCTTAGACTTTAAATTCATTTATTCTTAAATTGATATGGTAACATACATATCATACCATTACAGGCTAACCCCCTAGTTAATAGAGTGCAAACATCTCTTATTTGATGCAGCTTGAATTGTTCTTTAAGGTAGGATATGTCTGCACAATTCCCAAAGGGGTGGAGAGGAACAGGGTTGTACTCAGTTTGCAGTCCTAATACAATGCCATGATTCTACTGGTTGTGATGAAATGAGTGATTATTTTGCAATAGAAGCAGACACAATGATAGACATTGTGAGGCTGACTTGTATAAAGATTGTTTTTGAAAAAATTTATTTAATAGGAATATTTATTAAATTGTGTCATTTAAATGAGAACTATTATTTTCTATATATATGTCTATATATTTTAATATTATAGGCATTAGGAAATATGTGATTACAAAGGTTATATATAACATCGGTAACACAATTCCAAGGGCTTATTATCAGCAATGACTGTAATTACTAAGACTAAGGCACCAGAGGCTAGAGATTAATAGGAAAACATGTGAAAAACCGTATTTTTCTGAAATATCACCTCTTACTTCCAAGAAAATTTCCTAGCTCATTCATTATGCCATGTAACATACGTTACATACTTTAATAAGTGCTCTGATCCTGATGTCAAACTTGCAAATGTATGATTCTTTATTGCATTAGCAAGACAGTGCCAAAAATGTAAGATATCCATGAGCGTCAAATATTTTCATATATTTTTCTTCAATAATAGATACCAAAATTGGATACTTGAAATTGGGGGTAGGGTTGTTTAATAGCTCATATAAAACAATGTATTTGAGATAGAAAAGCAAACTTTGTTTTTTCTATTAGTCAAATGAGTACTTTAGTAAACTAAGATTAAAAACACTTGTTAAAATGCACAAATGGTCTGTAAAATGAATGATGTTAGTCACAATTTCAACTTTCAAAGGGAAATTTAATCTATGTAACGCATATAACACCATTGAAGGCTGCAATTTTGTTTAAAAATGCTGCTTTTATGTAGCTTAGGCATCCAGCTTGCAAACTACATAAGAAATTTGAATAATTATATGGTTTAATGTCTTCTTTCTGTAGCTCAAACTTTCATTTTTATTTTTTCCTTAGTTTGTTACAGTAACATATGTAACAGGCTGTCAGAGACTAACGCCCCGGAGCACAGAGTGCAAACATCTCTTAAAAGATGCGGCTTGAAATTTTCTTCAAGATAGGATATGTCTGCAAAATTCCCTAGGGGGGGGGGAGCAGGACCTTTTTTAGCTCGAAGTCTATATCTATCTATCTATCTATCTATCTATCTATCTATCTATCTATCTATCTATCTATCTATCTATCTATCCTCACACTCTCCCATCCATCTGTCCATCCATTTGTCAATCCCCTTATGGAGACGCTCAAGTTAGGCCAAAAATGTGCATTTCCTTTTGCAAAGAAAAATTGAATTACTGTTGTTAACACAGGTGTCAGTTTCTTACTCTTGTTTTTGTAATGACCGCCAGCATATCACACCTCGAGACAGGCGAAATATTGAGTTATGCATGCTGCAGTTATCAATTAAAAAGCAAGCTTTGATCATCCAGCAATTGGGCGTAATCTGAAAAGTTAACTGTTGACATTCGTGTTATTTCCCCAGCATGGCTTTATCTTTTATGAATCAAAGTGTAAATAATTGCAAACCTAATAATTTTTCAACATAAGCAGCTACCACCACAAAAACAGTCATATAAATAGGACAAAAGCCATCTGTGTGCATGCGTCCGCGCATGTGTGTGTGTGTGGGGGGGGGGGGGGGTGGGGATGGGGGTGCAGGAGTTGGTTAGTCCCGCGCCCTATCTAACGCACATGGCCATTTTGTTTTAAATGTAGAACGCAAACATTAAATTCAAGTTGAGACAACTCTGTGTGTTCGTGCTTTGTGAGACAGTCTTTCATCCCCATTGAATAAAAAAAAAGTGTTCGATGTTTATGAGATAAAAGTACCCTCCGTAAAGGGAAGCAAATGAAAAGAAAATATAAATTAGTACGAATCGTGTTCATTTACTTGGTCATATGTCAACAAATATGGCGCTTACGAATGTTAACCACCAATATAATAGTATATAGACAGTAGAGTAGATATCTAGTATCAGAGAATAGAACAGTGGATACTAGTACTGGCCTATGTCAACTTGTCAAGAGGATTAATATATGCATGGACAAACGAAAAAACAATTGGGAAACATTTGTTTATTTTTCGCAGGTGAAAGATATTTGAGGCTGTCTAAAAATCTGCAGTTTTTGGGAATTACGTTACCCTATGTGTATTATTTGTATAAGAAGGGGTACAAATATTGCAATTGAAGCCAATGTAAGAACTATAACCTAAGTAACAAACCATACAAGAACTTTACAAGAAGTTTTTTTTGCATAGAAAAAAAAAACAAGTGGAAAAATAAATTTGTGAATAACGTTACTGTGAATTATGTTACAACAATTTTACTAAAATCTAAATACCTCTCTAAATGCATACACTAACTGAAAAATGATTGTTTTTAATCAAAGCAAATTTGTCCTAGTTAATGAAGATCGATTTAAACCATGTTACAGTTATCGTTTTATTTTAACAAGGATTTACCTATATACTCTGGGTACATCGACTCCCCTATTCATGTAACTTACAAAGCTACTCATTTTATCAACACAACATATGCAAAGTAATCTGTTTGAAAAACAAAATTGAATAGTTTAAATCTCTAAGAAACTGATCGTATGGTTTTTTGAAATGAGCTGGATTAAACAAAGGTAACGTAACTCACAAGTACGTACCGTAATTCACATTCTACAAAAAACAAAACAAAACACAGATTTGTCCAATCAAAGGGTCAAATGCAACAAATCGACGGTGATTATAAGTTTCTGACTTGTTGTTCAATTGTTAGTTTCTCTTTTTCATACCATTTATATCTCGTTGGTGCTACCACTGGAGGTTTATTGGTGAGTTTATGTGTATACTTTGAAATTGGCACTCCTGCTTTTGCATCCTGGTTCATTCCAATTGATCACAGTGACCTCAAATATTATTATGACTTAATATGTTGATAACTTCTATGGTTTATGTGAAAGATCAAATAGTTAACTTGAATTTATAAATTCTTATCTTCAATTGAAGTGAGCAAATTGGCTATGTGAATTACGTTACCATGAATGTTTTGCCATTTTTCTGAGAAGGGTGTATCTTTGTGAATGATGTAAACTTTGCTTTTTTGTAATATATGTACATAAAAGGCATTTATTGAAGTTAGATTTTTTATCTGCATTGTTTTAGTTTGTAGTGAGCCACAACAAGTTTTCAAATATATGGAATATTTAAAATCATTTTTCTATAATCATATTTTGAAGTGTTAGTCCAACAACATTAATAAAGCCAGATGCAACAGCTTACTTTCAATGTGTTAAGCAAAACACTAGAACCTGATATTTTGCAGAACAATATATGTTTCTATGCAGAAAATAAGACCAGAGTGTGAGGTATGTGATTTATATGTTACCGACCTATTGCACACTGTTCTTTATACAAGAATACAATTTATTATTTCCAATACCCAAGAAGAATGTAATTTTTAAAATTTTTCATCTACTGGTTCAAAACCAATATTTTTTTCTGGTCAACTTTTCAAATTTGATGGATACAATTAAAACAATAATTGTACTCCTAGAATTACTGTTTTAATTCCACTGTCAATTCATAACAAACCTGCTTAGACCATGCTGAGAAGGAAAAAAAACATGATAAAAATTCTACATTATAGGCTTATTTGATCCACAAGAGATCCAAGTAGAAGTGCATACTATAAAAGCTCTTAAATATTTCAGTCTTGTAAGAAATTAGATGTGTACAAGTATACTTCATCACAGCAACGTAGTTCACATTCAAATTCAGTGGTGCTTTTTTTGAGGCTGAATGAATCGAACTTTTTAGATGCGCACTTTTTAGACAACATTATCTATTTGACATATACCAATAAGTAACAAAATAACATAAACGTGAAAATCTAAGCCAAACAATTGTGGGACACAAATTTGCTGCAATTAACTCGTTTTGGCTGCTAGTACTGCCCTCTAGGAGTAACGACAGATACTAATCATACTAGTACTGACCTCTTGTAGCAGTGACTAGGAATACAGATACTAAAGTACTGCCGCATTAATAAGAAACGCGAAAAATCGACTTTAAGTGCATCTTTTCACGTTATTTTCTCTAGAACTTTTCGATATGCGAACAGAAAAAGCTGCAGTATTTTTTGACAAAATTTTCAACTTGGTGTTTTTGCTGTGTTTTTCTGTAATTAGATGGAATTTTGGCATATTGTTGGTTCTTTTCAACGGGGGAGTATTACTATAGATAGAATGGACATAAACTGACCCAGTTTATAAGTAATATGCAACGGTTGACTTAATAATTCGATGTCGTTCAGGTCAGTGATCCCCGTGTTGGTTATATACTGAACAAAAGTAAAAACGCTACACATGAATTGTTTGCTATTTATATGTAAAATAATGCAATCCAGTAAAGCAAATGAAAGTATATCTGACTGTTCAAAGACTGGGTTATGCATAAAGTAAAAGGTTTACGGATGTTGTCCCGAGGAAACACATGAAAGTAAGAAAGAGGGCAAAGATCAGGAATCGATACAATCAAGCCCACACCTGATCCAGGATACCAATTGGAAAGTGACACCTTTACAATAAGACATCACAAATGAGAGCCAAGAGGTCAACCCTTTCCAAGCAGGGGACCACAAGGCATCAATAAACAGACGCGCACGAAAGCATAACAAAAACAAGACAGAAAAATGTCATTTAAATGTGACAGGGGTCCAATTTTTCAGGTTACAAATTTGAACAGAAATCTCACACAGTTTAGGCCTTCAGAAATCCACATCCAACCAGATCCGACTGGACGAAATTGTAGTCTCAGACATGTGACGACCAAAATATGCGTTGATCGTTTAGAAAAGCAACCTAAGAAAGCGGGTTTTTCATCAGGCCAAGCTTGAAATTTTAACACTGAAATCTCCATAGGAAAATCAATGTGTTGTTGCATCTTAGTCTGAGCACATTACTGGTCGAGAAAGGGTAGGAACAGTGTCCTGATAGGTCTACCTGATTTGGCAAAAGGAATAAAGTTATAGAAAATCGTGTTAATTTAAAGATTACCAAATATTTAATATTCTCTATTTGTTTTTGTCAAAGTGAGACAGTTTACTTTTTTTTTACACATTTGATAAAATCGAATTTGATTTCTGAGCTTGTTTCAAGTGGTAATACAGTTTTCTTGCGTATTAATGCAACACAAGTAAGACGAATTCTGATAAGCCTAATAACCATGGCGCATGCGCAATTGCAAAATTCAGTGAATAAAGCTTTAAACACAAAAAAGGAATTAACTCAGACATCAAACGAGACAAAATGGTGGAGCTTCGACGAATCGCTTACTGGATGTCTTGAAAACATTATTAAGCTTAAGTAAATACTTTTCGTCCAATGCTTTCTTACAAAATATAAAATAATGTAGTGTAGCATTTTCACTATTTTTCAGTATAGCATAAAGTGTATCGTACATATATGGTACTGCTGCATAAATTAGAATCGCGAATAAATGACTTTAGATGTACGTTTTCAATAGCATTCATTAATCGTGAATCATTTCAGGGAGTATTTTAACAAAATATATTAGCTGGTATTACGGCTAATTTTTGCTCTAATAATTCTGATGGTAGAATTTGGGCATTTTATCCCACTTATTTGACACTTGACAGGGATAATCCGGGGATAGGCCTAATCCATTTTGTTAGAAAACTATTATTTCTGCTAAATGGACGTTATTTTTTTAGCTGGGTCTCATATATAAGCTATGCAAAGCTCATGTCAATTATGCTCTAATATAGATATAATTATGGATTCTTGGGCCCATAAAAATTTTGCAAAGGGCCCATAGAAAATTCAAAAGGCCCATTAAAATTATGTAATCTGCATGTATTTGAATAGGATATGGGCCATTGGCCCATTTTTAGGGCCCATCATCATTTTGGTCTAGGATTATCCCTGACTTGAGTGTTACCATTGAAAGAATGTATGTAAACAGCTCAAATTAACTAATTACAGAAAATGTATGGTTGACTATAATACGAGTACTGCATAGGTAGTAGATATTGTTTAGGCCGTTTACCACTGTAAAAGTTTTTTTTAAAACTGTCCATAATAGCCACATCACGCTGTTTTAGTAGGTGTTTACAAGACATTCAGCATCACATCCGTTCGCATTTAGACAAATCCACACTGTTGCTGACTACTATAAGTACTCCTTCTTTCCCCTCGCCATTGTCCAGTGGAATAGGCTGCCTCCAAGCATAGCATTACTGCCAGATATTGGCTCGTTCAGACTGGCAGTCAGCAGTCTGACCCACTCAAAGCCTTAGACCTGAAGCATTGTTTTTAACTTTATCTTTGCACTTTGTCTTCTTCAGACTTTTTAACATCTTAACCTATCATCTTTTATTCCACTCTCACCTGTTTTTATCCATCTGTTCTATTTTAACTTTCACTGCACTGACGCCCGGTCTGAAGCACACTGGACACCTGCACATAATCCCCGCGAGGGGGTGATGCAGTATTAGTAGATAGATTAGTAGTAGATAGAAAATGTCCTTACAAACATAGCAAACAGTGTTTACCCGGATCAAACTGATTGTATCTGATCAGTTGGATATGTGTCTACGCTGATTAAATCGATACTATCAACTGAATGGCAGTGCTTAAAAATAAAACTGGCATGTACAAAGCAATCACGATTTTAAAATGGGTGATGCTTTTGACACTTACCTGTAGAAATTTAAGTACAGATATATAGGCCGTCACATGGCTGTTACACCGTCTAAGTTCCCCCCGCTTTTCAGAAAGCCTAAAAATGTCGAAATTCTCAAGAGATTAGGGGTAAGGGCAGAGGTAGTAGATTCTTCAAACAATTTTCTTCTGACACTGCAGGATATTCTAAATCCAGATTTGAGCTTAACGTTCAGGAAAATGCAACTAATGAAATAATATTCCAGATTTTCGCGTTTCTTATTATTGCGGCAGGACTATAGTACTGACCCCTAGTGGTAATGAAGGGGACTCTGGATAATAGTACTGACATCTAGTGACAACGATAGGGACTCTGGATACTCTTACTGACATCTATTGGCAATGACAAGGTCTCTTGATACTCATACTGACCTCTGGTGGCAATGACTGGACTCTGGATACTTTAACTAACCTCGAATTACAATGTCTGGGACTCTGGATACTTTTACGGACATCTAGTGGCCGCAATGACAGGGACTCGGGGATACTTTTGCTGACTTCTAGTGGCAATGACTGCTCAAACATGCGCGGATCCAGAGGGGGGACAAGGGGTCAGGACCCCCTCTGGAAAATCACAAGTTATATGCGTTTTTATGGAAATAAGCATCTGGACCCCTCCCCCCCCCCCCCCCCCCCTGGAAATGTTGGACCCCCCCCCCCCCTGAAAAATGTTGGACCCCCCATGTATAACTGTAAAATCAGTTGAGGGTTTAAAAAAACGTTGTTGCGGTTGTTTTTCGGCAGTCGCCCCCCCCCCACCCCTCACCCCCTCTGACAAAGATTCCTGGATCCGCGCATCGCAAAGAAATAGTAATCGCATCTCCGAGACATTTAAATTATGTGCACGGAAACGTCGTGATAACATCGAAGGTCATCTTCAAACATTTTCCGACAGCTATATTTCCCAGTTATGGTACTACCGTTTCTTTTTCTATCCCACAGACATACCATCTCCTCATATAGGCTGACATTTTGCAAACTCATTGAGTTGATAGGAGGCTCGTAGATAGATAGATAGATAGATAGATAGATAGATAGATAGATAGATAGATAGATAGATATCTCCTCTCTCTGGGTCCGTCTTGGAACAATCCCGACATGACTGAACTATTGTTGTTACATCTAAAACTTTCTATGTGTGTGACCAGCAAAGACGCGCAGATTAGTCTGAGTCTTTGTTGCTTGCATAAACACGCGTGATAAGTCTCGCAAAATAACTCTTCCAATGATTTTTTGAGGAAACATACGAAGTCGTACCGTGATTCTTCAGCGAAAACGTCTAAATTTTGATGCTCACACGGATTCTAAATTGCATATACGTCCCTGGTGCACAGCATGTTCACGAGCACACTTAGCTTACAAATAGGTTTGTCAATGTCGAAAAGCACGGACGCTGTTTCGCATTTGTCTCATATTCGAAAAGGCATCCTTTATACATGCTTGCGCAGCTATCTAGTGGGATAGGAACCTAGACCCTAGGCCTATTGACGTCCCTGCTATGAACATATTTATAGTTCGAGACTTCGCGCGACCCGACTCGTCTGAGCCTTCGGTACAAGTATGAAAAAAGAAGAAAAAAAAACATCTTGTCTCAAGAAGCCTTATTGCAAAATAAACTATTACATGTTATTCATTTTCAGCAAAGGGGGTGGGAGAGGGCAACATCATTTTAGCGCTCAGCATTTTAACAGGGGTGGGGGGTCCAGGTACACAAAATTTCTCCATGGGAGATCCATTTTTCAGGGGCCGGATGTCCTTGTGTCAATTCCTATGGAACCCTTTACCACATGTGATTTTCAAGTGGGGCCCGAACTCCCTGCTCCATCAGGATCCGTCCTTGCCCCGAGTCTCGACAGTGTCTGGATATGTTTGTTTGTTTTTTATTCTTTACGTACCAGTCAACGATATTTTAGTTACGTCGGGGTGGTTCTTCCTGTGTTGAACAAGTACTAAGCTAGGATAAATGTGCCTTGCTCAAAGACACATCACAATGACACCGATGAGGCTCGAACCCTAGGCCCTTCAGTCTCAAGTGAAGTCAAGCACTCTACCACTGAGCCACTGCGCTCCCGACCGTGTGTGGAAGGGTACGGGTCCCGGGAGCCTATAGGCATATCGCTATCCATTCTAATATTTAGAGCCCTACTGGTTCAACCCATGTAGATAGGAAAATGTGACATGTTGACTCGTACGCTACATGTATGCATCAACACAAACAAAGGGTCGAGAATATTTTATCGAGGCTGTAAAATTCTCCCCGTTGAGTACCTCTTTGCCTATTGTCATGACCAGTGACGTCACTGTCGCAACTGAATGATTTTTTCTGGCGAATTTGTTTCAGCTCTGAGTCAGATAAACTGTGTAATTTGCGCTTTTCTTCAGAGAGTGACGATAAATCAGTAAGGTCATTGTGGTTTCCTCACAAACTTCTGCGTCTGTGTGCCGGACTAATGAAATTGCGAAAGTTAACAAAGTTTGACGTCCTCATGTAAGCATCTTATTTGGAAATAGATTTATCAGCTGATCTCTTCTCCGAAAAAATACGAAGATTGATAGGCACCGCTGAATGTTGCAATTAGCAGACATCAGCATTTTTCCATAGCCTATACGGACGTCTGGGTTTTTCACATAATTTTTTTTCGCTGCAAAACGGCCAGAAAAATAAATATCAATCGATTTGTCCTAGAATTTGTAATCGTGGACACAAGCAGACAGATTTGATCATAATGGATTTCGCAAAGGCCTTTGATAAGGTACCACACAGGAGGCTATTACACAAATTGGACTATTATGGGATAAGAGGGTCCACCCACAAGTGGATCAACTCATGGCTCTCTGGGCGCACTCAAAAAGTAGTATTAGATGGTCAAGCCTCAGATCCAGTCCCAGTGTTATCCGGTGTACCCCAAGGATCAGTTTTAGGGCCGATCCTGTTCCTTATTTTTATAAACGACCTGCCGGATAACATCAGGTCTTCTGTTCGCCTGTTCAAGGACGACTGTGTCCTGTATAGAAACATTCATTCGATTCAAGACTGTTTTATACTGCAGGAAGACCTCACTAGCTTAGGACAATGGGAAGCCGATTGGCAAATGAAGTTCAATGTAGCCAAATGTCACTCTATGAGAGTGACTCGGCATCAGCATCACAAACAGATTCTCTTTGATTACTCCCTTCACAACCAAACTTTGGAAAACGTTCAGTCAGCAAAATACCTTGGCATTACCATCTCTGATAATATGGATTGGGGTCAACACATTTCAGAAATTTCTTCCAAAGCAACTAAGACACTTGGTTTCCTTCGCAGGAATTTGGCTTTTGCACCTCGGAGTACTAAGGAAGTTGCATACAAAACTTTGGTTCGGCCTAAACTAGAGTATGCAGCACCCATTTGGAGCCCTTACTCAAAACTTCAGATTAATCAGGTAGAGAAAGTTCAGAGGACAGCAGCCCGTTGGACCTGCAGGAGATGGCGTAACACAAGTAGTGTCGGCGAGATGCTTGATGAGCTTGAGTGGCCATCTCTTGAGGCCCGTAGGGATCAGTCCTCCCTGCTTCTCTTTCATAAGATACATTCTGGTGCTGTGTCTATAGAAAAAGACAAGTACCTGACCCCTGCTCGCAGTTTGAAATCTACCAGGTCATCACACAGTGCCCAATATTGTAGATACCAGACATACAGTGATGCCCTGAAAAATTCTTTTTTCCCCCGGACTATACCACAGTGGAATAGTCTTTCTCCTTCGGCGGTAAATTCCCAGACTGCCGAGGAGTTTAGGGCACTCCTCATTTAGTTAAAAACACAGCCGAAAGATTTTTTTTTTTTTTTTTTTTTTTTTTTCTTCAAAATTCCAAAATTGCACTCCCTGGCGTAATGATCAAAATTTGATCGTGCCAGTATTAAGAGAAAGGAAAGAAAGAAAGAATTTTGTTAATCTGTTTTAATGAAAGTTCCAGAGTATGCAGCTTTAACCATCTTCAGCTTTAACATCAGTTCTCTGAGAGCACCAGAAAATTCCCATAGACCCATTCCACGCACCGTCTCAGAATCGGACGAAACTTTCACACAATGCTTATGACCACCCAAAAACAGCATAAATTTAGTTAAAATTTTGTTTGCATGCACCGTTGCCATGGCAACCAGCAAAATAAAAATTGGCTAAAATTACCCAAATTTCTCATATGCAAGTATTGAAAATAGCTGTTTTTCATGTGAAAATATCAATATAAAAAATAGCATACAACTAAAATATGCTTTTTCTTCCAAGTCAACCATATCTTGCTAACACATATCAGATGGTTATTTCAAAATTTAAGAATAACAAAGTTTTGTGTCACAAGCGTGAAGTGTAGATACTCTTTAATATTTCTCAAAAAGTTAAAATCACCATTTTAGGCAATTTTTGAAAAGATAGAGTCAAAAATGCACCGGGCTTTGAACATTCTCATAATGTTTTTCTGAACTGACTAAATAAAGTTATTAAAGTTATAGAAAAACATGAGTGGGTTATTTGGATCTTACTTGCAAAATGAGCGCTTTAATAATGGCACTGTACAGCAAATTTTAAAACAGGTTTTAATGGAGCCCTGTCATAAACATGTTCTAACAATATAATTAATTCAACTGCAAGTACTTTTGATAAATAACCTGCTCCCTGGAAGGGTTTTAGATCAAAATTGTGTGAAAACGGGTTTGCATCTTGAAAATAGTGCTTATTTTCTCTATTTTTAAGCCAAAAAATGCAAAAAACAGGGGGTAGGGAAAATCAACCAAAGATTGACCTTTATTGTGAAATGCTTGCTTGGCAGAAATGTACTAGAATCAAAATAATATTGGTCCTGCTAGATTTTAAAAACAAGTTGATTAAAATATTTATATTTTTTTGAGAGAAAAGGGGCCATAACTCTTTATAAGGAACTGAAAATGCAAGGATTTTGGAGAATTTTTCTATAATCGAGGGTTAATCAAAAATAACTGAGAGTTTGTTAATATCTCTTTCTCTTGACTGAAACTTAAAACACCTATAGAATGAACCTTTGTGCTTTATTGCATATAAATGTTGACGTCTTATCATCTTCAATGTGCTGTTGCTGGGCAACCGAAGACCACCTTTCAGCGATGTGTGTTCGCGCTAACACATTTCTGACGAAGCAGAGATGAATTTAAAATTATTTCAAATCTAAAACAGTACATGTATAACAACAGACCTTTTATCTTGCAAATTGTATCATACAATGTGCTAGCAATGTTTTAAAGAAGTAAAATAGGAAGTTAATACATGGGATATTCGTTGCCTAGCAACCAAAATCGAAGGAAATTCTATTTTTGACAAAAACACCAGATTTAGATGCTATGGAAACTGTTTATTCCTAAGAATATTCCAGATATGCATTCAGATATTATAAACAATGACTTCATACAATGAAATGGTTATATAATATAGTACTTA
Organism: Loripinus fragilis; assembly: GCA_964019695.1. Lineage (NCBI taxonomy): Eukaryota > Metazoa > Mollusca > Bivalvia > Lucinida > Lucinidae > Loripinus > Loripinus fragilis. Next base: position 56,950,627 of record OZ026527.1, on the reverse strand, counting down.
GTTGAAAATTTATCTCTGGAATGAACCATTATTGGTGGGTGGGGTATATTTTGGGATGAAATTTTCCGAAAAGTGATTTAATTTTACTGTTATTTGTGGAATAAAATTCCAACAGCTATATTACAGTTGTTGCTTTTAATGAAATATATACAGAAATTCTATTTGCAACAAATGGACAAGTAGATGTAACTTTTTTGTATAGAGTTTCCATGACAACGCTTTATTCCAGCGTGAAGGTTTAACATTTCTCACAAGTATTATGATTTCCACTTAAACAGATATAGAAAATGCACATTTCAAGATTTTTCCAATATAAATGCATTAGGAATCAAATTTGGCCTTGAGGTAAAAAAAAGGTCAAGGACAACCCGGATCCATCATTTGTGCAAACCTGGTAGGGCCATCATCTCCAATAATACATACCAAGTCCCAAGGCCATTGGCCTTTTGGTTCTAGAGAAGATATTTTACTTCTTTAAAACATTGCTAGCACATTGTATGATACAATTTGCAAGATAAAAGGTCTGTTGTTATACATGTACTGTTTTAGATTTGAAATAATTTTAAATTCATCTCTGCTTCGTCAGAAATGTGTTAGCGCGAACACACATCGCTGAAAGGTGGTCTTCGGTTGCCCAGCAACAGCACATTGAAGATGATAAGACGTCAACATTTATATGCAATAAAGCACAAATGTTCATTCTATAGGTGTTTTAAGTTTCAGTCAAGAGAAAGAGATATTAACAAACTCTCAGTTATTTTTGATTAACCCTCGATTATAGAAAAATTCTCCAAAATCCTTGCATTTTCAGTTCCTTATAAAGAGTTATGGCCCCTTTTCTCTCAAAAAATATAAATATTTTAATCAACTTGTTTTTAAAATCTAGCAGGACCAATATTATTTTGATTCTAGTACATTTCTGCCAAGCAAGCATTTCACAATAAAGGTCAATCTTTGGTTGATTTTCCCTACCCCCTGTTTTTTGCATTTTTTGGCTTAAAAATAGAGAAAATAAGCACTATTTTCAAGATGCAAACCCGTTTTCACACAATTTTGATCTAAAACCCTTCCAGGGAGCAGGTTATTTATCAAAAGTACTTGCAGTTGAATTAATTATATTGTTAGAACATGTTTATGACAGGGCTCCATTAAAACCTGTTTTAAAATTTGCTGTACAGTGCCATTATTAAAGCGCTCATTTTGCAAGTAAGATCCAAATAACCCACTCATGTTTTTCTATAACTTTAATAACTTTATTTAGTCAGTTCAGAAAAACATTATGAGAATGTTCAAAGCCCGGTGCATTTTTGACTCTATCTTTTCAAAAATTGCCTAAAATGGTGATTTTAACTTTTTGAGAAATATTAAAGAGTATCTACACTTCACGCTTGTGACACAAAACTTTGTTATTCTTAAATTTTGAAATAACCATCTGATATGTGTTAGCAAGATATGGTTGACTTGGAAGAAAAAGCATATTTTAGTTGTATGCTATTTTTTATATTGATATTTTCACATGAAAAACAGCTATTTTCAATACTTGCATATGAGAAATTTGGGTAATTTTAGCCAATTTTTATTTTGCTGGTTGCCATAGCAACGGTGCATGCAAACAAAATTTTAACTAAATTTATGCTGTTTTTGGGTGGTCATAAGCATTGTGTGAAAGTTTCGTCCGATTCTGAGACGGTGCGTGGAATGGGTCTATGGGAATTTTCTGGTGCTCTCAGAGAACTGATGTTAATACCTTCTATCAATCATAAACTTCTACGAATCACCCCTTAGAAAATAAGCATTTCAAGATGTAGAGGTAGTATCATTGATTCATTATAAAAATAAGCATTTCGAGAGGAAGATAATTTCTACGGACCGAGGGATGATCAAAAATTATTCATACAGAAATCCTAGAATGGCATTTTCATAATGGTTTTGATCAAAATTTCGGCCCAATGTCTATAATTGTGTATCATACCTGCTTTTGTTGTTTAAAATTTATCTTAATTTATCGCTAATAGCATGTGTCATCACCAATCTATTATGAATAAATGTATAATGATTTCGACAGGTTGATGTAGTATTTAAAGTTTGTATAGGGCATGTAGGTACTCGTTTCTCAACACTGACTGTCTGTTTCTTTTTTAGAGCTACCAGTACTTGTAAATGTTTAAGCAACATGAAAAGTTGCGGTGGTTAGAGATTAATTTTATAGCAAGTGACCAAAATGGATAATATTTTGAACATTTAAATGTCTATCTAATATTTCATTGGCCCACTTACAGCTATGTTAAGGAAGAAGTCTAATATTGATGTATTCATAATCAAAGGGTCTCTGTGACGCTGTCGTTTGAAAACAAGCGTAAGCTTTCACAAAAGCTTGCTTCCCCATCACCGTCTGATTGAATAGTTTATAAGCGAAATGGCTAGTATTTGAAGAAGCAACATGTTAAATAGTTCAGAAGCAGTAATGGAGAAAATTCTTTCACTGACGCTGATGGATTTATGGAATTTGCGGCAGTTTGGGGTTTACAGGATTCAGTGGCCATGAGGTTCAGATTTTTTCAGTTAAACACACAGCATGAGGACACATTTGTGGACGATTAACTGGGCGCTTTATTGCAAACTTTTGGTAGGGGGTTGAGCAGAGCACAGATGTAATAATTAATGGAAGAGGAAGTGGAAGAATCTATAAAAGCATTGTTGTTTGATGAAGAAATGATTGCATTAGGACAAACCTTTATAGATGATGGTGACTGGGGCCTTCCTATTGGGCTTGGAGAAGAACCACAACTGGGTCCATCTCATAGACCCGGCACTCCCTAAGGACTCCAGCATTACATGCAAAAAAAAGTCAGAGAGGACCTATGGTAAAATGTGGCGATAGATAAGACTTATTTAGTCAAAGTGAGCGAAAAACATCAAGGTGAACGATTGGAAGATATAAAAGATGGTCTCCATCACACGTTCAATCAAGTGTTAAACAAAGCCCGGGGTGATTATAGGAGGGAAATGATTTAGGTCTTGTTGTGATTCAACATGACGGTTTACATGACCCTATAGTCATAGCCCTCCAACTCTGGGATCAATTGGCCACTAACAAAGTGATGGGCACCATCAAAAAAGTATTAAACAGCAACCAGAATTTAGCCATAGATGAAAGCATGGATATTGCTTTTGGAACAATGGACTTGCCAAAAGGAGGTAGCAGAAAACGAATCCTAAAAATAATGGTGAGAACAATTCATTACAATTAAAAAATCCATTGTGACAATAGAAAACGAGGACCAACTCTGTATGGCGAGAGCGATTAGTAACGGCTAGGCTAAATTAAACAGATGCTCAGCAGAAGAATGGACAACAATAGCCAAAAACAGAGGAAAGAAAACAAATCTCCAGCTCGCCCTGGAACACAGAAAAGTCCCAGAAAGTTATTTCAAACACATCAGAAACAAAAAGAGATATGAGCAACAACAATTAGCACTAGCCATTAGTCAGATGGTAACAACAATTAGCACTAGCCATTCGTCAGATGGCAGGAGGTCCCATAGACAGACCAGCGAGCTTAAACAATGTAGCAGCATTCAGAGATGTGCTTGGGGTGCACGTGATGGTGGTTAGTTCAAGACTCGGTAATAAATTTATAACTAGTCCAAAAATTTAATGTTCGTTTAATAGGGATTATCTGTGTCAATACAAAAAAGCATTGTTTTGACTTCCTGCATTATGTCAACACAAGCCAGACATTGTGGAGACTTTATTATTCAAAAACATATATATAATCCGCCTATTTGACAATTTAATCCTATTGTTCGAACAATAACACCATTGACGCCCCTGATGCATTGTAAGAACATAGCTAGCCCAAATATCTGAAGTTTCAGCAAAGAACAACTAGATTTCGCTCTTAAGCACATTCATTGCCACCACATTGTAAAAATGCTGCAAGAACTATAGATGTAAACTGGCTAGAGTCTGATATGTAATGTTTTGATGAAAAAATAAACCAAAAATAACAACAATATAAATTTGCTATCATAATGAAATTTCTGTTTTTTGTTTATCAGATAATAATGATCATTATATTGGTTTATGAGATTTATCTTGACTGTCTGACGGACAGATAGGCGAAAGATGAGCCATACAACGTTCGAATAATAAAAGTAAGTGAGGGTGCAAAGATCAGGAATCAATACAATCAAGTACCACACCTGACCCAGGATACCAATGGGAAAGTGACTAACTCACAATTAGACACCACAAACGAGAGCCAAGAGAGAGAGCCAAATACTCCTGTTTATAACATTTCAAATTTCACTAGTAGTATGGAGTAGTTTAGAATATAGTGTGATGGATGGGCAGACGGACGGACAGACTGGTAAGCGGAGGCCATTGTGATAACCTTAAGAGGCGTTCAGATAAGAAAGTGTCGCTAAAAGTCCACCGTAGGAAAATTAGATGGGCTTAGGCTGCTGTCCGTTCTAAAGCGGTGGTTCTGTTGTTGTTGACTTGTTGTTAATTGGTACTCCCATTGTGGGATTCAGTAATTGTTCTATGTTTTGTTGTTCGTTACTTTATGTCCCTTTTAGTTTTGCAATCATCTTCATGGGGAAGGGAGAGCTGGTTGCTTTGCTTAGTGTGTCTTCCTGGTGTCTTGTGATTGTTGTGTGGCTCTTCCTCGCGATGCCATGGGTTTGTTTGCAGTTTGTGATATTTCCTGATCATACTCATTTTTGTTCAAAATGGACTCGGGGTAGAATAAAATGTTTTCCTTTGTGTTTTTTGCTGTTGTTTTACACAGAATGGGCATTAATTAGAATTTGAAACGTGCATTTTCTCAAAGTGTGGCAGATACTAGAAATAAATATAAGGTTGATAATTGAAACTCTGGTCCAAAATATACGCATCAACTTTGAAAAAATATTTTAATTGCCATGTATATTACTGTATACTACTGTAGACTTCTGTAATTAGGTACACGTTAATGTATTTAAACAGCACATGGCCTGTTACGGCATTAAATGCACCGGAGAGAGGCAGTTTATAATGTTCCTAGAATGTTAGTCACTAGAATGTAGGGCTGCAACAAAGACCTCAACTGAATCCGTGCACACTGTAGCTTCTTCCAGGCTGTTCGAGTCTCTCACTGTTTTAATGAAAAAAGAACTGCTATATTGCACTGTGTTTGGCTGCTCAACTATGAAAGATTTGGTGTTTTTGGTTTGATGAATTTCTACATTGTTTTTGGTATCAAAGACTTGATTTTTTTGCATGAATTTGGCGTTTTGGCCTTTGCGGTTTTAGGAAAGCATCTGGAGATATTGCCGGCACTAGCCCCTTGTCAACTTTGTAGAAAAATGTTAACCTAGTTGCCATCCTTCTTTCTTGAAGTGATGGAAGATCTTGATCTCTCAGCAGTTTGGAGAAACATCGAGGTTCGAGTGAAGCGTAGTCTCCAGATATATAACATACTGCTTGGGGCTGAATTTCCTCAATTCTATTGATGTCCTTTACATAATAAGGATCCCATACTATTGATCCATATTCAAGTACTGAAGGAGCTTACAATATATATGCTGTCCTTCTACAGGGTTCTGGACCGTGTCTGAGGCTCTGTTTTAGGAAAGCTATAAATGTACTAGTTGCTTTTTTTGGTAATTTTGATGAGATGAGGTTCTCATTTAAGTTCAGTGTATATTGTTGACATGTTATGATCACAGTAATAGCTCATAGATTTATATTGTATTGATATCTCCCAGTGATTTCTAAGCAATATCTGGTTTGAATTCAAGAAAACTTCATAACAACCTTCAGTATCAAACGTAGAATTGCATATTACCAGCCTGAGAATGATAGGGTTGGATGATTTCCCCCAGAATTGTGACCCTTTCACTTGCCCTAATCTGCTCACATTTTGTGAAGGGAGATTTTTCAGCAACCACTTGTCGATTGTTCTAAAGTTGTGGGGATATGATAATTTGCAAGATTCCAAATTTTAAAGGGATGACTCAAAAGGTTCCCCGGAGGCCAATATATATACTCACCCATCCACTTAACAAAACCACTAACGTACAGAGCTCCACTCCTAAACAAACTAATGATATGACCCCTTCAATAACTCAGACTGGTGATCCCCCTGGGATATGCATTACAGGCTTGGTATATCAGAAACGCTTCTGATCCCAGTTTTGTCAGTCCTGATCTGGGTCCAAACTGTTTGCAAATGTACCATCAGACGACAAAAGTCACTGCTAGCAACAAAAGAGCTATAGGTTTTTAGGAAGCAACTAGAAGGCAGTTACATACAAAATATATACCTTTAATTACTTTGAATAAATTCATTTAAAATGCAACAGATACATCACAGTGAGAATACATAAGACCAAAGAAAAAAATATATATGTGCCTTTCAGGTTCTAGAAAATTTAAAATAAGGATGGTAGGTAGGAAAATATTCTAATTTTGTTGAAAAAAAGTAAGAAAGACGGCAAACATCAGGAAATGATACAATCAAGTACCACACCTGACCCAGGATACCACATGGGAAAGTAACAAAAATACAATAAACATCACCAACAAAAGCCAAGAGGCCAGCCCTTTCCCAGCAGGTGACCACAAGGCATCAATGAACAGAGGCAAGAGCACGAGGAACACAAGACACAAAAAACACAAATGATCCACAAAAGAAGCACCGCCTTGAAAAGGTCAGTAAAAATATTTTACTGGTGGGCTTAAACCAGTTTCACGGCGCCAACCTCACCCTTAGTTCAGATGTGGATCAAGACACATGGATGTTTAGTTTGCATGAAAGACCCCTAACTTATCAATCCATCATCTCCAAAACATATAAATCAAGATATAACAAGGAGATAAAGCAAAGATAAGGACTCAACAGTACATAAAACTGAATACTGGAGCAAAAGAAATCCAAAAGGTAAACCCCGGTGGGCTTGACAACAGCCAAAGCATCAGGCCCCTACCATCTCATCAATAGACAAGTCATTAAGCCTGAACTGTCATAGAGTCTGAAATCCAACCCACCAGCATGCAATTAAAGATGAAAGCAAAGTTGCCAACCGTGATTGGGTTGACCACCAAGCATGCAGCCTGTTGCAATACATTAATGTTATAGCCAATCTTTTTATAATGGGAAATTATTTTAATGAAAGTTTTTACATGGGGAAAATGAAGAAACAATATGGCCTAACTGGAAAATCCCTTGAAAATACCCTTAAAATGCTTTAAACATTGGGATCTGGGGCCAAAAATTAGGCACAGTGGGTAACCTGAAACCTCTGTCCCAGTATAACTGGACTGGCCACTGACAGAAATACAAAGATATGTTGTCATGTCGTCATTCAAGCACTATTTCAAAGTACTACAGCCAATAAATAAAATCTGAGATTAAATAGAGGATCTTACATGACTGCCCATGTCTTATTGAATTTATTTAAGGAGTTGGGGAAAAGAGATAAAATGCGAGGCTCGCCGAGCATTTTATCTCTTTTTCGCAACAAGTTGAATAAATTCAATAATACAAGGGCACGAATGTTAGATTCTATTTATCATATGACATTAAGATTACTTTGTAATCTCATTTTTGCCGTAAAAACGTTATAATTTTGTCATTATGTACGCAACGTTGTTATGGACGTCATAAGGTTTCCCGAATATTGATAAACCACTAGTGGTTTACAGATTTTATTGCATGGCGTTATTTCACTCCCAGACGCGACGTCATATGTTAAAAGAAGTTATTGTTGGCATGCGAAGTAAAAATATTACAACAGTAAAAAATGGAAGTTTTATCATCTTTTTAGGCATATTGGTGACGATTTTTGGCTGAAAGTGCCCAAAATAGCTAAAAGGTGTACCTTGGTTTACTGCTGATGTTCATAAACACAAATAAACTTTCAATAAATTTAGTCTTTTAGATAATATTTTGAGCCATGGCTTTTTGAAGAAAAATCACATTTATGCAGAGAAATAATGGAAATATGATTATTTTAACTCCAACATTCGTCAGTTTTGAAAGCTCAACCACGACAACATTTTTCCAATATACATTTACCTGTATGTCAGTGACCAGTCCGGGTATACTGGGTCTGAGCTGAAACACATTTTTTTATTATATTTTAGGCCAAAATTAATGGATAGTAAAAAACAAACAGTAACAACATTTTATCACATTATCTAACAATTGCACTTTTATAGAAGTATCACATAGACATACGATGCACCCTGTTTGCCCTACATAATCAAACAGCATATAACCCAATCAGCCTGCTCTGAAGGAGCAGTCTGATCTGGGTTTACACTTTTTGCCCATGCAAGCATTCACTTTAACCCATAGTGCAGTTGGTAGTGAGACCAGGGTTCCCACAGAAATTCAAAAACACAATTCAAGGATTTTCCATGTTTTTTCATGATCAACAATGTAGTTTCCATGACTTTTTAATGCATGGCCTCCAACCTCCCCTTTAATCGGCATCTTCACCACGCTAAGAATGCAGCAACAGTAATGTATTTAAATAAGCATGCATGTAGACCATGCATGCATATTGAAATAATTAAACTTGAAACCACCAGTAGCCAGAAAACTAGCTGTCAGACAGACAAGTTTTGTGTGTCTGACAGCTAGTTTTCTGACTACTGGTGGTTTCCTCAAATTATTTCAGAAAATTCCAAGATTTTTCCATTATTATTCAGGTTTTTTTCAGATTCCATTATTTTTCCATGCATGGAACTTATTTGGTGATTTTCCAGGTTTTCCATGATTTCCAGAGCTTGTGGGAACCCTGTGAGACCCACTGCAGACAAGGTTGGCAATCGACCGGTCAATATGCATATTGACCAGACCAGTGGTCAATACTGGTTTTAACCGGTCATTACTGGTCGATTGGTGGTCAATTGGTCGATTGAAAAAACTTGGTTGGTGTGAAGATATTTGGCATTATTTATCCCCCGTTTTGCTGAACTCTATAAAGACAAAAGTAGTTTAATATAAGATAATACACTGAGGTTTAACTTAAAATGTGTTGTTCTTCTTTTAGTTGATTTTGCATTTTAAAAAAGTGTTAATGATTAATAAGCCGTAAAATAAACAAAATTGAAATGTTAATAGCTTAAGATCTTCAGTCCAAATCATTACCACAACTTTCAGTTCAGACTAACAGTCTTGAATTTATTTTCAATTAACCATTTATAAAAAGGGCAAATTAAAGAAATGAAAATAAATATAAAAATTTTCATAGAAATAAAAAAAATATTTAATTCAATGACTTATGAGAGAAAGTTTAAAAAAATCAATACTTCAAAATGATCATCAAAGAGGTTATTATGTACAAATAAAAGATGCTGTATCAGTTAAAATTCAAATTGGTTTGGCTACTAACCTGAAAAGACAAAGGTGTGAAAATTATAAAGAAAACACTTAATGTTGAACAATATATCAGATATATCAAGGAGTTATATTTTTACTTAAAATACCCTAGAACAAACATAACTGTCAAAATACCAGGCATGTCTCTCAGACTGAAGAAGGTGTCCAGTTTATAACACCTATCCAATCACTGAGCTTAAAATTATTGGCTAATTCAGTGGCATCTGTATGTATAAAGAGGTGTGAAAGTGTGGTCATTCAGTTATCTGCTGTTATCAGTTAATAATTAACCAAGTGCCATAAACTTATAAAAGTTATTGTCTCAAAATTGAGCAAAAATACCCTGTATGGTTCTTCTATGATGCAAAAAACCCACGGTTAGGTGCATGGACATTAATGCAGAACTCAGTGCTAAGAAGGTCTTGAGATGGAAATCTCGCTATGAAAGTGTCCTTGGCAGGGACGAAACAGTATTTTTTTCTTATTTTTTCTATAGATAGAACATAAAACCTGTACATATACATTGTATTTTAATCCACCACAAAAACGTTCCTTAGAATTTTCAATCGACCACTCAGATTCGTATTGACCAGTATTGACCACTTTTTGGCATATTGACCGGGGCGGTTTTAACTGGTTAAAACCGCTGGTTAAAACCGGGGGTGGTTTTGACCGCCCAACCTTGACTGCAGATCCAGAGGACGTGGGTTCGATCCCAGCCTGGTCCCATACTTTTCTGGAGAATTTTGATGGGCATACACGCAGTCTAATCAGAGCCTTTGCTAGTAGCTTGAATATTCTATGAATATTAAGCTACTGGTGGAACGTCATTTGGTGTGTCTAACCTCAAAGCTGCATAGTCTGTAACTTTTGATCTTTTAATTTTAGAACTAATGTTTCTATTTTTCAAGAACACAGTAAAAAACTAAAATTCAGTTATACATTTTACCAACTTCGTAAATCATAACAAATTATCAGTATCAAAACAACAGCATTTATGTTAAAATTAACTGTCTATAATTATTGGAGGGACGCAAATAATTACCAACAAGAGAAAAAACACACCTGTTTTATAAGATAATTCACTTTTCCATGCAGTTTTCAGCTATAGTGAACAGATTTATTGTGAAAACATAACTTAATTCTACTTTTACAAATGATTTAAAAACAAAATACAAAATCGAAAAATGTTTATAGTTGCAGACGTAGTCTCTTTAAAAGGAGGCTGCACGGGCTCATCTGAGTAAATGCCACATTGTTGGAAATCACATGTCGTGGCTCATATATGTTTTAAGATTTCCAACAGTTTTCCATTTCTTTTCTCAAATTAAATATTGGTTATCAGGACTGAAATTCACAAAATGTTTGGCGTAATAGCAAACAGACAAGACTCTGATCAGACTGCTTCTTCTGATCTGGGTCTGTGCTGCTTGTCAGGTAACTAGTGTTCAAAATTTTAAAACATTTCAATGTTTTTTTCACGGACTAGGGAATCTTCTACAAATGTGAAGCACTATATATTGTATAAGGTCATAAAAAATACTGATACATGTATACACATTATGAAAATTCCATACTGGAAATGAGTTATAAATTAACATTGCTTGCCTTTATTTAGCACTACATATACTGCACAAATACAATTACAGATTCACCGCTCATAACCTTTTCAAACAGATTGGACCCAGATCAGGCCTGACAAAATGTTTGACCTGATCTGGATGCAATCTGTTTGACACTCAGATGGTATTACTAAAAGAAATTTTCGAAAAAATAGATTTTGAAAAATCAGCAGATGACAAAAAAGCATGAAAAAGAGTTATTAAAGGCGTTAAATTGGTTTTCAAGAATTTTTAAGGCTGATTTATTTTCAACAACTTCTTAAAAGTCCTACATTTCTATATATACTTTTCAAGCCTGTGTGAACCCTGTAAGAGCTTGCAGTACAGCACATAATCACAGATTAAAACAATAAAACAGCTATCAAAAAGATGAATTAATAAATAGTATGTTAAACCTAATCATAGATTGATAAATAAAGATTATTATGTACAATAAAACTCTTGAAAATATCAAAAAATTCGTCTACATCAAAAGATGTATCTAAATACTCTAATCATATTATAAGTTAACATTATTCTCAGCAATTACCTCACTTGCTCTTCAAGAACACACATAAAATTGGTGAAACCATTTGATAATATGTGCCCAGATGCGAGAAAAACGGTCTTTGGGGTTGGCGAACAACAAAAGCGCAGACCAGCTTGCGCATCCAGGCAGACTGATCAGGGCCTTTGTTATTCGCATTTTAGAAAGTATCACATCTAAACTTGCTACAGGTGAAATTTGAATTTTCTAGCTAGACTCTGTAGCTCAGGAGACTGGTTTGAGTCTTGCTTTGTCGGAAACCCTGAAGACAGGTTTTGTCTTGTCAAGGCCAATATTTTAAAACACAAAGTGTAAGGTCACTCTTTAGACATGCATTTATCATATAACATTGTGTCTGAGAGTGATGTAATGCTATGCAATAAAATCTATAAACCACTAGTGATTTACAGATTTCATAGCATAACAATTAGACATCGATAATTTAATGTTGCGTAAAAATAAAAAAAATATTGAAGTTTTCAGCACAAACGTACGATTTTCAATCAATTTTAATGTAATGTCTGAAATAGAATCTAACATTCGTGCTCCTGTATTATTGAATTCATTAAACTCGTTGGAAAAAAGAGATAAAATGCGAGGCAAGCCTAGCCTTTTATCTCTTTCCCCATCTCGTTAAATAAATTCAATAAAACATGAGCACTCACGTAAGATCCTCTATGTACAGCTATCTGGTGGGGCTTGGTGTCTCATTTTTTTGTTTCAGCCTTCACCTACTTTCATCATGTGTCTTGGCTCTAACCAGACTGAGTTTTTGCGTAGGCTCTTCAGTGATGGATCTAGAAAGGGGTTCAGGGGATTGGCTCAAACCCATCCCCTTGCCCCCTTTTTAATTATGAAAATGAAATAATAATTTGGTCTCAGTAAGACCAAATTATTTGATTTTAATGGGGTATTCAAGATAAAAGAGAGATCAAATCAGCTAAGCAAACCCCCCGCACCCCCCCTCCCCCTTATACATATGAGCCCCCTTCTTAGAAATCCTGGATCCGCCCCTGCTCTTCATATATGCAATAGGTGCCAAATCTTATACTTTTTCAGTTTAATCCATATAAGCCTAGCGTCATTTTTATGACCTGGAGTGGGAGGGGTATAATGATTGACACGGTTTTGGAGTGGGGGGATCTGAATGGTTTCTGAAATATCTGGAGGGGAGTAGAGTTTACCCTGGGGAATTCCCAATCAGTGGCACTCAATGGGTATGCAACTGTCAATACATAATGTTACCAGATTCGTAAACCACTAATGGTTTATCAATTTTATTGCATGGCGTTATATCACTCACATATGTGACATCATGTGAAAAATTATGGTTATATCTACAACATTATTTTTTTTTTTAATATGTGGTGGACCCTTCCTCTTCCCTCTCACTCCCTAGTCAAGACTTTAAACTGCATTGTAGTTTCAAATATCCTAGCATAACATATGTAGAATAGTTTTTTTTTATTCCTAGGCAAAAATGGTAAATATCCTCATTTGATGTGCGACAAACTCTATCATCTTGTCTTTGAGTTCTTCAACTTTTTTCTATTCCCAGTCGCCCCTCCTTTTTTCTCAGGTAGTAATGCCATTCCAAGTTTTAACCTCAATGCATTGGGGATGTATGGGTTTGAATTACAGTGTCCATGTCTGTTTGGAATATCTGACTCTCTGTACACATGAATCTGAACAGCTGAACGAAGCTCAGTCTCAAAGTCCAACCATTTCTGTAAAAATAAGACAAAAATAAGGAATGAATAATGTATTTATCCAAAACATTCATACAAATAGGCTTGATCAAACAAGATAAACCAAGACCAGACCAGTCTGACAAGACTTTAGTTGGGCCTCGTCGTGAGAAAACCTGTCTTCGGGGTATCCCATAAAGCAAGTTTCAAACCTGTCTCCTCAGCTACAGAGACTACCTAGAAAATTGAAATGTTACCTGCAGCAAGTTTACATATGATATTTTCTAAAAAGCGAATAAATAAGGCGCTGATCAGACTGCGCGGATGCGCAGGCTGGTCTGCGCCTTTGTTGTTCGCAAACCACAGAAGATATGTTTTCTTACGTTGTGGCCCAGTTAAGAGTGCGTAACAGAATTTTTTTTTTCTTATTTCTCAACCAAAACATATGTTGTGGGTACTCAAAAGAACTGTCTCAATGAGACGGTTCTATTGGGCACCCAAAACATATGCTAAAAAGTAAGGGTAAGAAAATATTTATAATTTTATGCTGAAATTTTTTGTTTATCTAAACCTATGGTCTTATTAAGGTTTACCCCTCCACCTCTACATTTTACAATCTCTTCAGTTGTCAAATGGACTTGATTTACCACTTATCTCACCAATCAGGGGATTTTCTGCCCTTCTCTAGGGGACATATTCCCAATCGAAAATAGCCACCTTTTATCCCAATACCACGACTGTTTTTCCCAATTAAGAAAAGTAAAAAAAAAAAAAAAAAAAAAAAAAAAAAAAAAAAAAAAAAAAAAATTTTTTTTTTTTTACTTTTTTAAAGACCACTACTACATATGAGAACGACAATAACCCATTTCAGAATGATACTTTAACCTTAACACTTGTGCTTAAGTGGTATGCTTGGCATAATACAATGTAAAATAATTTATTTTGAGGATATATTTTGCTACCCTTGTTATGTTTGTTCTATGTTGTTAATTTCTCCCAATTTTTATTTTAAGTCGATCATTTTTTCCAAAATTTGGCCCAAAATTGCCGGAAATCGCCCTGCCAATATCTTTTTGTCCTGAGAATGTCAACTGTTTTTAACATGTGCTGCATATATTCAAGATCACTTCTGACTAGATCTGATCATTGAAACATACATTATGAACTCAAATCAGACTGATCCCTTAAATATCCAATCAAACATAGGACTACATTAGCGAGTATATAAGAATTTGCCATGAAAACTTACATGTATTACACAAGTTTAGATAAACAAAAAATTTCAGCGTAAAATTGTTAATATTTTCTTATCCATAATTTTTAACACATGTTTTGAGTGCTTAGAAAAACCGTCCATTGAGATGGTCTTTTGAGTACCCACAACATATGTTTTGGTTGAGAAAAGGCCTGTGTAACAAGCATCATCAGGATGATTTGGCTATAACTGACAATAGTTGTCTGCTCTCTCATATTTCCTTATGGTAAAAGTAATCTGGAGTGTATTTAAATATATGAAGCAGACAAAATATGCAGATATTTTAATTTTGTTTGTTTGTTTGTTTTGTTGCTTTACGTCCCAAGTAAACAGCTGTGGTCATGGTGGGAAGGACAGTTCACCTAACCACACTTTTTTCCTGGGCAAGCTTGAACAAGCAGTTAACCAGTACTTCGTGCACATACTTTCCCTTGTAATTGACAACAATCCTTCTTGAATGATTCAGTGGAAGGGAGGAGAATGACCGTAGAAATTATTTCATAATCTCCATAAAAGTATGGGCCGGGCCGGGATCAAACTCGCGACCGCTGGATCTGCAGTCAGACTCGCATCTGTTGCCAGACATGTTACCAACTGCGCTACGCGGCCCGGTTACCAGATATTTTAAGGGAACAAAAATATTGGCAGAATAAGAATTAACACAATATTACAGAATAGTTTTAGATATTTTAAGAATGGTCTATTTAAACCGGTCTAGATAGGTTATAGATAGAACCATTAAATTGGGCTGCCTAAAAATTATAAATGGGCCCAGAATATGGTTGATTGCATCTTAACAATTTCATAGAACTACTAGTTCCCTTTTTGTAATCATGATGAAACGACCAATACATGTATATGCTCTTATGTGAGCAGCAACCATTTAAATGTTTA
Organism: Loripinus fragilis; assembly: GCA_964019695.1. Lineage (NCBI taxonomy): Eukaryota > Metazoa > Mollusca > Bivalvia > Lucinida > Lucinidae > Loripinus > Loripinus fragilis. Next base: position 56,935,266 of record OZ026527.1, on the reverse strand, counting down.
CCAGATATCCCTAATCAGGTTCAGTGACAGTGTAGACACATGAATATTTAACTAAGCAAACAGTACAGGTTCAGTGACAGTGTAGACACATGAATATTTAACTAAGCAAACAGTGTAGACCCTGATGAGATGCCACATTCTGTGGACCAGACCAGTCTGACAGGACTTTAGTTAAGAGTGCGTAACAGAGTGCGTTTCGATAGACAGAGATGCCACATTCTGTGGCATCTCATCCAGGGTCTTCACTGTTAGTTTGGTTTTGTTTGGTTTCATTCTTAATGTCCCAGTTAACAAGTTTTCAGTCAAGTTGGGACAGATCTTCCTGTGTTGAACCAGTACTAAGCATCAGATAAAGTGTCTTGCTCAAGGACACAACACAGTGACTCAGCCTTAGGTGAGGCTTGAACCAGCAACCCTTCAATCCCCAGTCTAACACTATACCAACTGAGCCACTGCACTCTGCTATTCACTGTTGGCTCATATCAATTACACCATCCAGGACAAAAATACAAGTCCTAACATGTAGCCCATATCTATTCAAAATTTATCATATCACATTAGACAGAAGATTCCACTCCCAAAGTAAAGGTTGAAGTTGCTGTCTTTGACAAAACCTATTTGAGCTGCGGCATGAGATTTCCAACAATTTGGTATGTGCGACCAGCAAAGCCTCAGACCAGCCTGCGCATACCTGCAGTCTGATCAGAGGCAATGCTAGTCACTTGAATATTCTATGACTCTTAGGCTACTGACCGAACATCATTTCGGGTTTCTAAGTTTAAAAAGAGGCTGCACAGGCTTGTCTGAGTCTACACATATCAAAATGCCACATTGTTGGAAATCACATGTCGCGGATCATTTGTTGGGTAAAAATATAACAAATTCACCTCTTCTCCCAGAAGAGTTTTAAAAATGGCAGCCATTTTCTTCTCTGGTAGCCACTGGTTCCCGTTAGCAAATACAGTGCAGTCTTTGTAAGAACCAGTCAACAGCACGTGGACTTTCTTCTCCAAATATGGTATAGAACAAGTCTGTGATGTGGCTACAAAAAGGTCAATGAGGTCATTGAAACCCTCTCCTCTGTCTTTATGGGTATTCATCAAATAACCTGAAAGCAGACAAATAATGTGTTCTATTTTATATTTAACAGTGAAATCAGTTTATATCTGAAATGTTTTGTTTTGTTTATTTGATTTGATTCTTTACGTCACAGTCAATATTTTTTTCAGTCATGTCCAGTCACGTTTTCCTGGGTTGAACAGTTTGTTTGCTTGTTTATTGCTTACGTCCCAAGTCAACAGCTATGGTCATGGCAGGACCATCAGTTCACCTAAGCACACTTTTTCCTGGGAAAGCTTGAACAAGCATTTAACCAGTACTTCATGCACATACTTTCGCATGAAACTGACAACAACCCTTCTTGAATGATTCAGCAGAAGGGAGGAGACTGACTGTAGAAATTACTTCTTGACCAATCTCCATGAAAGTATGGGACTGGGCCAGGATCGAACTCGGAACCCCTGGATCTGCAGTCAGACTCGCATCTGTTGCCAGACACGTTACGGACTGCGCTACGAGGCTCGGAAATGGGTTGAACAGGATAAAGTGTCTTGCTCAAGGACACAACGCAGTGCCTCCAGTGAGGCTAAAACCCGCAACCTCTCAATCTCGAGACAAGCACTCTACCACTGAGCCACAGCTCTCCTCTATATCTGAAATGAGTTAAAGGGAATTTTTCACAAGTGAAAAAAATAACAAGATAAACTAACAAGATAAACTACTTTTAAGTATTTGCCGTGCTCCTGTGATTTCAGTGTTGGAAGAACAACATGTTATGCAAAGTCATAACACATGTATGCCACCATACTAATCAAGAATCCAAATAACTATTATTATATGTTTTTATATAAAATTCATCAAGGGGGAGCACAGTGGTCAAGACCGAGGTTTGAGTCTCACCAGCGTCACTGTGTTGTGTCATTTAGCAAGACACATTAATCCTCAAAGGTTCAACCCAGCAAGGCCCATCCCAACATAACTATAAAACTGTTGACTGGGACAAGAATTAAACCAAACAAACAAACAAACAAACAAACAAACAAAAAAGTAATTCATCAAGTTAAATGAAAAATATTTATTTCATTAGTGGCCTTGCCATCCATCCATACATACATGCATGCATGCATCCATCCATCCATGCATCTATCCACATGCATCCATCCATCATGCATGCGTCCATCCACTCATCCATGCATGCATCCATCCGTACATCCAACCATCCATCCATCCAATAAGTCAAATGGTTGACTTCTGTCAAGTTGAGCAAATATTTTGAGCATAAAATTAGGGGACAAGTGTATTCGAAATTTTCCTTTGGGGTCAGGTATATCATTGGATATACGGTTTGAAATTTAGTTTTATGGTGATGCTTAAGCCGAGTCCTAATACGTGATTTCCGAACGTATATCCGACGATATACCTCCCCAAATGAAAATTTTGAATATGGCTATCCCCATTCTAATGCCCTTTTAACATTTTCCCTTCAAAACAGACAGTGAACAGTGTTCCCATTCACGTAGAATTGTGCGTGAATCACGTGGAAATGGTAAAAAATCATGCGTATATTTTGAGGCAATAACGTGAATTCAAGCGCATTTTTATTTCTGAAAAATCTAGGATTTCATCATTTTTGTTCATTCTGATGTACACTTGGTCACCTTGGTTTTGTTTGCGAGTTTAAATGACGCTTTGGTCGTTTTTAGTTACATTTTCAAAAGGATTTACGGTGCGCGCCAACTGTCTGTTTACTCGTTGCTAAGCAGTCTGGTACCCTGCTGTCAGGCTAGGAAACCGTGATAGCAGCCACGATAGCAGTAACCAGTACCGGGAGCAAAAACCAGCACGTTGGCGAACTCCCCAATAGCAATAAAAAGCTGAAAAACGTCTCCGTACGTGAATGAGGCGAAATACGTTAATAACGTATCCGTTCTTAACCCTCTTTGATATTTTCTTCAGTGGGATTCTGTTTACCTGTTTCACATATAATATTGACTATTTTCAGACTAGGAATCAGCAAAAAATGTGAAAATGGTTAATGCAAGTAATGTGTTAACAGTTTTCTGTGTTAAATCAATCAATCAGAAATGTTGTTTTTAGTTTTAACTCATTTCCAAGTCATACCCTCAAATTTCACTTCATACCCTCAAATTTCATACACAGGGGATATAAAAAAAAACACTTTAAAATTTTTTGTGGGAACACTGGTGAAAATGTACTTTCCTGTGCCTACGTCCAGCGGCTGCCAGCTGCATCAACCCGCTTGCCAGCTGCATATATTCACTTGTAAACCGATGAAAAGCGACTTTATGTAATGAGGTCTGGTTTGCGGCAGTATATCGCAGGATATTTATGAGGTTATCCAATCAGGCATCGTGTTGCATTTGCATGTGCATTAGAATGCTATTTTCTTTCTTACCTATCAATTTAAACATATGTTTTGGGTGCTCAAAAGTACCGTCTCAGTGAGACGGTTCTTTTGAATACCCATAACATATGATTTGGTTGAGAAATAAGAAAAATAATTACACTCGGTTACACTCTTTATCTGGAGACCTTATCATCATACATACCAATAAAAGCCCAAACAGTGCTAGCATGGACCATACAATAGTTAGCCCTCTTCCACAGGGCTTGGTCTAACATACCCTTCCTCACGGTATCTCTGTGTTCTTGTAGTCCTTGATGACAAAGCTTGAGGGTAGATGATGCACAGCTGGCTCCCTCTGCAAGTATGGAAAACAATAATTGAGCCACAACATGTGATTTCCAACAATCGAAGGCATTTTGACAAGTGTAGACTCAGACGAGCCAGTGCAGCCTCCTTTTAAGGTTAGAAACTCCAAATGGTGTTCAGTAATTAGATAACCAGTCATAGAATATTCAAGCGACTAGCAAAGGCTCTGATCAGACTGTCCGTATGCGCAGGCTGATCTGAGGCTTAGCTGGTCGCACATACCACACTGTTGGAAATCTCATGTCGCAGCTCATATCAGATTACATAGCTATAGATAAGTTAAAGCATAGGTTTAGATAAACACACAACTTTCAGTGTAAAATTTTGAATTTTTCCTTACTCATCAGTTTACATGTTTGGGTGCTCAAAAGAGATGGTTCTTTTGAGAACCTATCACTACAACATGTTTTGGTTGAGAAATAAACTGATTTTTTTTTTTATTTATTACACATTCTAATCTTATTGCATGAATAGGTGCCATTTTCTGAAAGGAATGTGTGGCATGCGCGGATCCAGGAATTTTTGTCGGGGGAGGGGGGGTCCAGGTCAGTCTGACAAAAAAAGCTCTGACGTTTTTTGTTTTTTTAGTCCTCAGCTTATTTTAGAGAAGTCAAATGGTCAATTTCAAAGAAATCTATCATTTTTCAAGGTTCCAGAGGGGGTCCAACATTTTCCAGGGGGTGGGGGGTGCTTATTCCCTATAGAAACCCATATAGCATGATTTTCCAGGGTGGTCCAGACCCCCTGTCTCCCCTCTGGATACGCACTTGTGTGGACACTAATGTCTATCTGCAAAAGGATCAATAGACTTTAATAAATAAGACAATAAATAAAATAATAGAAAAAATAGAAACTGTGTTTTGTAAAACACTGTGCCCCAGCCATATGCTTGTTCTTAAGGATGGTGGCAAGGGTCATCTTAAGTTTGGAGCTTCTAGCTATACTACTCATCATCCTGTATCCCCTGACCAAGTTTGAAGCTCATAGCTATTATAATTTTTAAGATATCTTGATTACAAGCTTTCACTGACCAATTTGCAAAGGGCAATAACTCCAAAAAAATATAAATCACCATGTAATTTACTCATCACCATCTATCAGCTCACAAAGTTAGAAACTCTTAGCTGTAATAATTTTAAAACATCTTGATTACAAGTTTTCAATGGCCAAATTTGCAAAGGGCAATAACTTGGGAAAAAATGTCTCTAAGAGCCCTTACAGCGCCTAGTAAAAATGCATCTGAAAATGTTGTCTGCTGAAGTTGTCTGCTGCAAATAACTGCCTAACATTACTGACAAATTAAGTATAGAAGCAAACAGCGTGAACCCAGAACAGACTGCTCCTATAGGAGCAGTCTGATCTGGGTCCACACTGCTTGCCATAGAGGCTTCTAAAACATTTCAGCAGACGAGAAAAGCAGACGACTATTGCTGCGATTGGCGCATTAAGGGCTAAGTGCATATGATATATCCAGTGGAAATTGAGGTCTGAATTTGATCTGTGTCTTCAGCTACATCCCAATTTTGTGTAAGCAAGTAGGGAAGGCTCTGGTATGTCTGCATGTATGCAGAGACTTGCATGAGCCTTCATTGCTTGCCGATGCAATAGGTACCAAAAATCTCATGTGTTGGCCCAATCGCTAGTGGGTTGTCCAAGATTTTCTCAAAATTGTAACTCTACTTACCTCCCAAATCTACAAGCTGTCCTGTTGTTATTGCACTTCTTGCTGCACTGTTACTATGGAAACGAACAGCCTGACTAACCAATGCACGTAGCAACAGTGTGATGTCAAGATCAGAATCAATGCAGTGTAGGATCATAGGAACTGTGATCTTCTTGTCATCTTTCTTAGTTTTCTTCTGTTTCTTCCTCATTGTTCTTCTCGCTTCACTGGCAGTCTCGTCATCACTGTCATCATCCATGAACTCTTCAAAAGAATCATCACTATCATCCTCCTCATTATCAACATTAGCATTGCCATTCACCTGTTCATTGTCTTTTACTGTATTTGTTATACCTGTCTGAACTTGCTGGTTCCCAGACAGCTGCTCATCAGGAACTACTAGTACTTCCTGGTTACCAGCTTCCTGAAGTCTACTTACAGCATCTTGCTCTGCATTCACAGTCTGTGTGGTGTTAAGGTCTGAGCTGTCTTGAACAGTTGTTGCCATGGCATCAGATACTTCAACACATATAAGTGATCTTGCTGTGAAGTCTAACAAAGAGAAATAATAAATTCATTAACTCTTAAAGCGCCAAGGAAAAAATGCATCTGAAAATATCGTCTGCTGAAGTCGTCTGCTGCAAATAATTGCCTAACATTACTGACAAATTGAGTATTGAAGCAAACAGCGTGGACCCAGTCCTATATGAGCAGTCTGATCTGGGTCCACACTGTTTGCCATAGAGGCTTCTTAAACATTTCAGCAGACGAGAAAAGCAGACAATTTTTGTTGCGATTGGCGCATTAAGGGTTCAAATAGTGACCAGGCGCTACTACAAAAACGTGACACCTGGTTCTACAATATTCTCAAACAGGATATGTCTGAGTTTAGCAAGTATTAAGATTTAAGTCATTTCCTTGCAGTAAACATGTCAAAAGACTTTATAGGTCCTGTAAAATCCTTTACACTGTCTAGAATAACCAAATACCCAACACCGAAAAGGATTGAGTATGTACTTTATTTTGAAAAATTATGCTCATTTTACCATCAAATATTTCAAAACGCTTACATACACATGGGTAAAAGTAGAAAAAAATCCAAAATCCTGAACTTTTGAAATTCATGTCTCAAAACTTGCAGTATGCATATAAACTATTAACAATTTTATATTTAAATCATCACATTACTATTAGATAAACTTATCATACTACAGAAAAGCTATTATCATCTGCTTATTTCAGTATTTTAAGACGATCGGACCTGCCTCGGCCAATTATGCGAAAATTCCCTGGAATCAGACAACGGATGTACATCGAGGATCTACTTTGATAACGTGGGCGATAATGTGACGCTTATGTTATATAATGTGAGGCTGACGTCATAGAAACAATGTTAACACAATAACAAGTGTGATTGCAGCAAAACAAACGGCTTAAATGAAGTTTATGTTTTTTCAATAAAATATCGGTACAGCGATATTTTACTGAAAAAACATGAACTTCATTTATTCTGCTGATAAAACTTTTCGGATATTCAGTATAAAAATTGATTTTAATAGAGCTGAACCCACATGCTACAGAACTAATTTTCCATACGCTAGTTCCAGCTAACAAAATGGAGCTTTTTGGTACATAGTACTACGCATAATGCTCCTTACATACACCCGAGCCATGATTGGATTCTGGAATTGTGGCGGACTTTCCCGAATGTATTTTAAGACTGACTTTCTTTTTTAAATACTTCTGGTCTAAGTCAGCCGCAAAGTCCTGAATAAGTGAGTAATCTTGTAAATTTTCAACCGTACATTCAGTCAAGCAAAACAAACCCAAATATATCTGTTATCGGAGTCAAATAGATGGATGTATTCCCTGTCTGGCCATGCAACCTGTTAAGCAATTTTTTCAGCGAAAAATAGCGGGGGGTTTTATCCATCAGTTTAAACATGTGTTTTGGGTGCTCAAAAGAAATGTCTCAGTGAGACGGTTCTTTTGAGCATCCAAAACATATGCTTTGGTTGAGAAATAAGAAAATTAATTTCTGTTACGCACCCTTATTTGGGAGCCTGCTACACTGAACATATTCTGTGCATTATATTACCAAACGTTTCAAAAAGGTGACATTCAGTCCAGCAAAAAAAACAACAACAATTAAGCCTTAAAGCACCAATTTAAAGCACCAATCAGGCCTTTAGATAAGAGTGTGTATGAAAAAGGTAACTTTCTTATTTCTCATCCAAAACATATGTTGCGGGTACTCAAAAGAATCATCTCAATGAGACGGTTCTTTTGAGCACCGAATACACATGATTAAACTGAATAAGAAAATAATCGCAATTTTACGCTAAAATATATTGATTAACTGGGACTATGTGAACATATTTTGTTCATTATACTACCAAATATTTCAAAAAGGTGACATTCAGTCCAGCAAAAAACAACAACACAACAACAACAATTAAGTCTTAAAGAACCAATCACAACTAAAGTTGTCTGCTTAGTCATCTGTTGAAATGTAGACGCCTTTTCAACAAACAGTGTTCCTCCAGATCACACTGCAACTATAGTAAAACCTGTCATAAGCGGCTGCTCAAAAAGAACACCAAAATTTGGTTTTCAAGACCGATTATTACTTATGCAGGTCAAAAGTATTGCAGAATGCTCCAAGAGAGCATTCTGCAATACTTTCGACCTTCATTAAGCTACCATCTATCATTACAATCTTTGTTTTGTCTATTTTTGAATTGCCGCTTAAGACAGGTTTTACTGTAGAAGCCTCTTCAACAAATAGTGTTCATCCATATCAGACTGCTACTATAGGAGCAGTCTGATATGGGTCCATACTTTGTCTTTATACATACATTAATCAATAGTGTTAGCAAATATTTACAACAGATGATTTAAGCAAACAATATTTCAGAAAAAAAAAATTGTGTGCATTTTAAGGGTTAATTCTGTGTTCTGAGTTCAATGGTTTTATCACATGACATCATCCCTTGTAGTGATATAGTGCCATGTTGCAAAAAAGTGATAAAATGCTCAGCAAGCCTCGCATTGTATAACTTTCCCCAACTTGTTTAATAAATTCAATAAAACATGAGCACTCATGTCAGATACTCTATGTATAGATTCCCTACACTGAACATTCATCCCACATTGACTGTGTCTTACCTTCTATACTTGTAGACATGTTTGTAATTGCTTCCTTGATTTCATTTATCCACTCTTTAGGCACAAGTCCACTGTTGTTATCGATATCTGACAGGTTTCTATTTTTAGATAGCCAGGCGTTCACAAATGCAATGCATCCTGGGAGTGACTGCATTGTGGGATATGCTACCTTGCAAAGTTTGTTGTGTAGCTGAAATATATTGAAGCAGAAAACAGAATTTACATGCATTTTTTACGTTGAACAGGTTCATTTTCAAAAATAATCAAATAAACATTTGATATTATTATCAGGCCTCCAGATAAAATGATATAATTAATTTTTTTTAGTACTCAACCAACACATATGTTGTGGGTACTCAAAAGAACGATCATGATGAAATGGTTGTTTTGAGCACGCTAAACAAATGTTAATCTCATAAACATTGTTCAATTGTTTGTTTTTCACCGTAAAGTGTAAATTTTCTTTTGCCAAAATACCAGTCAAGCCATCATTTGTTCATCTTGTTCACCGGATAACTGCCCATGCATGCTGGGTAATTTTTCATGCTCCTGGTGTGTAAAAAAAGTTTCTCCATTTTTTTTGTTTGTTCAATTGTGAAATTCTGTTTAATCCCTTTGTTTGTTTGTGTTGATGCTTTACATCAGCATAGTTTAACCAGGAGTTTAACACTAAGAACCTTATGATATATTAAGTTTTGTTCTAATAATTGTGGACTCTTAAAATATCTTTTTTGTATTCACTTGTATTCCATGTTTATATTTCTCATAATTTCTGTCAAAAGACCATTTTCCTACTTTTAGCCTATTTTCGTGAATATTAATTTTCTGTTAGCATTAATTTCTTCTCCTTCTGCTGATTCAAGAAGGGTTGTTGTCAGTTACAAGCAAAAGTATGTGCACAAAGTACTGGTTAACCACTTAGTCAAGCTTGCACAGGAAAAAAAGTGTTTAGGTGAACTGACTGTCTCCACATGACCCTACCTGTTCACTGGGATGTAAAACCTCAAACCAAACAAGAAAAACACGGTAATAAAATTTTGAAGCCACAAAATGACCACATTATATCAAAATTCATCTTATGATGAGGTGTGTTATAAATGGACTGCATTGTATGACTGTTTTCTCAATCTCAAAAGTGCATATAAAAAGTATTCAGGACTTTACTAACCTGTACTAAGATGTTAAGCATTGAAGATGTAACATAGTTTGGATCATAGTCTGATCCGAAATGCCGTTCCTCTTTAGAACCTTCCTCCTCTGAGTTTGTAATTTCTTCATTGTCAGCTTTGCTGGTAGAAGCTTTTGCATCATCTAGAAGAGTCAATATTCAATCTTTAAACCCTCAACCCTTATCCTGTCAATATATTGTTTTGTCCTGAAAACGCTGTTTGGTTTTTACCTCTGCTGCATATATTCAAATTTTTACAATGAAAGCAAACAAAATGAACCCTGATCAGACTGCTCCTGAGCAGTCTGACATGGATCCACATTGTTTCCACTCAAAAATAGACAAAACAAAGATCTTAAAGACAAATGGTAGCTTAATGAAGGTCGAAAGTATTGCAAAATGCTCTCTTGGAGCATTCTGCAATACTTTTGACCTGCATTAAGTGATAATCGGTCTTGAAAACCAATTTTTGGTCTTCTTTTTGAGTGGCCGCTTAAGACAGGTTTAACAGTACCATGAAAGCATACATAATGAACCCTGAACAGACTGCTCCTCCTGAGGGAGCAGTCTGATCTGTATCCATATTGTTTTCAATATAGACTAAGTCAGGGTTCATACAGGCAATTTTAAGTAAAATTCAAGGACTTTTCAAGGACTTCTCAATACTATCCTACAGTTTTCAAGGACTCTAAGTTTATGAAAAATCCTGATTTAAGTGTTTAAATTCTACATAAGAAATGCTAGACTGTGATAATGGAGAAATTAGTACTAGAAAATTAGTATAAAATTGTTGTGCCTTTATTTGGTGCAGCAGTTGCTGCACCAAATAAAGTCACAGCAATTTTATACTGATTTAGGTCTCTGTCAACAGTGTTAAGTCCTACAGAAAATAGTTTTTGTTTGTTTGATTTGATTCTTTACGTCCACTCAACAATCTTTCAGTTATGCGGGACGTTCTTCCTGGGTTGAACCAGTACTAAGCTAGGATATACAGAAAATAGTAGAATTCAAGGACTTTTCAAGGCATTTGAGTGATTTTCCGGTACTTTTCAAATTCAAGGCATATTTAATTTTAAAGGACTTTTCAAGAAAGCCCTCTAAATTCAAGTACTTTTCAAGCCTGTGCGAACCCTGTAAGTGCATAAGCAGATGGGAGAGTAGACAACAATAGTCATGAGTGGAGGAAAAAGGGTTAAATCTAGCAGAGGACATATTTAGTTTCAACCAAATAGCTTTAACAGAATCACTGGGTCCACACTGTTTGCTCCTATGCTTACATTAGACAAAATAGTGTTAGCATAATATGCAGCAGACGACCTACGTTTTTAAGAGAATTTGCACGTGCAAATGTGCTTTAAGTACTGTTCAATAACAATGTGGGTAGAGAGGTTTTGAACAGTTGTGAAATGAAAAAACTCATTGAAGGTTTGCATCGACAATGTTAATATTGCTTAATGAACAAAAAAAATCACAAATAATTTTTTGAACAGTACTTAGCTTATCATACTTTTGTTAGTATATGTAGCTGACAAAAACATTAAGGCCAGAACTTTTTTATTAGTTGATTTACGGAAAAAAAAAATCAGATTTAGGGTGGGGGGGGACGAAAAAAATAAGAAATAAAACCTGAAAATGACCAGTTGACTGGTCATTTTCAGAGGGTTTTTTTTTAAAGAGCTTTTTTAATATCTCCAGAAAAAACAGTAAAACTAGTAAGGTAAACCAACAGTCTGTATTAAATCTTTAACTATTTCATAATTTTTCTAAAAATCTGGACAGGACAATCACTTTTCACAGTGTCACCCTCAAAAATACACAGACAGAACCTCAATTTTGTTGACACAAATAAAATTAGAGTCGGTGGATAAAATAAAAAAATGATTTTAGAAATTAAATGTTATTTTTTCTCTACTTTCCGGAAAAACTACAGTAGGGGGGTCTGTAAATCAACTGATAAAAAGATTCTAGCCTAATTTGCAAGGGCATCAGAATTTGGGACTGTACCTTTGTTTGAAGATGTTGACTTAACTGTGTTATTCTTTGATTTGTTGTCTGTCCCTGTGTTTTTGTTGGACTGATCTGATTCTGTAGTCTCTATACCAAGTGCATCATGGCCTTCTTTTACCCATTTTAGGACAACTTTCTTAGCATCAGATACCTGCTTTTTCTGTGCTTTATTCTGAAAATAGAAAAAAAAATTAACCATCGCAACAAATGTCATCTGATCTCTCTTCTGCTTATGTACTTTAGTGGCCTATATCGCAAACATTATGGACCCAGATCAGACTGCTCTCAAGGGAGCAGTCTCATCAGGGTTCATAGTGTTTGCTTCCATGCTAAAAAAATCTAGTCTAAAGTGCACTTGAATATATGCAGCAGACATAATAAGTAGACAACATTTTCAGGACAAATATATCTGCAAGATAAGGGTTTAATACAAATGGGCTAGTTCATAAGATTTTGGTGGTTTTGTCATATAAGTAAAACCACTGGTAAACATGCATGCACAGTGAAGTACCAACATTTCATGAACTGGCTCAAATAATCCTTTATATACTAATGAATTCTTCTTTCTGGTTTGAGTCAATAAACTTGGGATGATCCATTGATCATATTGCAGTGTCACGGGTTATAATTTCTGAATAAAATTTTTCTATCTTTTTCTGAAGATATTTCTTAACTAAGCAAAAAGTGCAGATACTGATGAAATGCCACTGAATGTGGTTATATCTTCACTGTTTGCCAAAGTATGTATTTATGAGTCACTGGAAAACAAAGGGATAACCCTTGTACAGTGACTAATAAGATAAGGGCTATGAAGTGAAAACTTACAAGGTTTGTAACTCATCTGTTCTAATTGTTTAAGATTTGTTTGCCAGCAAGCAACTCTAAATCTTTTAAACAAGTTACATGTATGTTATTCTTATATTTTCTTGTTCATTTTCAGATGCTTACAGGGTATACTGCTTGTAAAGGGGTCTGTTCTTTTAGAAAAAGGCTGTTTTGTTGTAAATTAAACAGTGATTACAAAAATAAGTACATTTCCTTCGTGGAAATAATTCTGTTGAATATTGAATTATATATGAGTGGTAGATGACAAAACAAACTAAATTATCTGTGCACCCAGAGAAGAATTGGTCAGCTGCATGGAACATCAATCTGATCAGTCTTCATTGTTCTCTCAAGTGAAGGGCTCATATTTTCTTCCCGCTGACAACAAAGATTCTGATCAGCCTGTGTGGTAGCATCTCAATGTGATAATTTACAAAAGCACCAAGGGGTAGCGTAGGTTTAGATAAACAAAAAAAATCTGCGTAAAATTGTAAATATTTTCTTACCCATAATTTTTAGCATATGTTTTGGGTGCTCAAAAGAACCGTCTCATTTAGAAGGTTCTTTTGAGTACCCACAACATATGTTTTTGTTGAGAAATAAGACAAATATTTTTCTGTTACGCACTCTTAGCTAAAGGCCCGGGGTAAGAAAAGAATCACAATTTTATGCACTAAATTTGCTTATTTTGGATTATGCAACATGTTAAACTCACACTTATAAAGCCTGCTTCCCTCTCCGCCCATGTTTCCATGGCCCTGTCCACCTTCTCACTATGGCATACTTCCATCTCGGGAACTTTGACATCATTTGCAGGATCAAACGAGGCTACCTCTACTTCCTCAGTATCTGACTGTAGACACAACCTAGTAATCTCTGCTGCTGCCCCGCATACTGCTACCTCAGCTGGTTCCTGGCTGCTTGCCAAAATACCTGTAAGAAATTTCAGTGAGTCTTCCAAATAATGACATTTGTGATGAGCTCAGTATAACTTAATCAAGATCTATTGAAATATTATTCTATATTTACATTTTCAAAGCAAGCCTTTAATGAATATTTAGATTTTGCAACCGTTCATAGCCTCATGAAAGACATAAATATGATTCTAATGCACTTGGTTTTGTAACACGATGTCGGATTTGATATCGTCAAAAATTTGCAACAGTATATCCTGCGATATACTGTCTCAAACCCGACGTCATTACGTAAAGTTGCTTTTTATTGTTGACAAGTGAATATATGCAGCTGGGGAGCAGTTTTATGCAGCTGGCAGCCGCTGTCTTTTTGAAGAAAACATGTTAATAGTGCATTAGAATGGGGATAACCATATTCAAAATTTTCATTTGGGTAGGTATATCGTAGGATATACGTTCGGAAATCACCTTTTACGGATCCGCTTACACGTCGCCGTAATACTAAATTTCCGACCTTATATCTGACATTATACCTCCCCAAATGAAAATTTTGAATACAGTTTTCTGTCAAGCTCACTTGCCTGTGCAATACGCTTCGAATATCAAATTCATTTGCCAGAAGTGACACTGGTGTTGTGAAAGACTCAAAGACACACCCGAGTAGCACGTGCAAAACAGGCCTCTTGTTTGCTCCATTGGCTGTCCGTATTCATACTGGCTGTTCCGCTATTCCGTTTTACACTCCGACAAAACCGTTTATACAATTATATATTAAATACCAAACTTTTTTGTTTCCTAAATAATAAATAATTTTATATTTTAGAAATTTATAAAAAAAAATGTAAATATAAGCAATTAACTCAATTTTGGTCTGTTCATGTAATCATGAATACTTCGGGTATCTTGCAAAGTTAATGTGGGCTTCACTCACTTTGCAAGAGACCAAAAGAATTCATGATTCCATGAACATTCCAAAAATTGAATTAATTTCTTAAATATACTGCTACCTAACCCCTAATCTGCCAATAGCATATGTACTATTTACATTTCCATTGTAGTTACCTTACATACAACCAAATACTTCAGTGGTTTGCATTTCTCAATGTAAAACATTGAACAATCACATGATCTTACACACGATTATGAATGAACTAATGTTAACCTCAGCCAATACCTTTCTTTATTATATACCTATAAATGATACATCTTTTGAACTGTCTGTTTTCTGGCCATCTGATACAGAAAGCCGGATCAACGAACTGAGGTTATCTGATTCCATATCATTATCATTTAAAACGAGGCTAACGTCGGTTACCTGTTTTTACGGCAACGTTACGTAAAGTAAATTTTAAGCATGGAACCAGCAACGGAAAACATGATGACGTGACGTCATAAAATGTAACGCAATGGCAAATGTTCCCGCATTTTTTCTGGATTAAAGACCAAAACAATTTATAAAACCAGAATAATTTCATAAGAAAGGTATATAATAAACTTATTATTATAAGAGTAACTTGATCTGGCGTACAGTATCACATCTCGTGGATTAGCCCATATCATCAGATCACCCTCAACGCTTCGCGTCTCATGTGATCCGATGATATGAGCTAATCCACTCAACATGATACAGTACGCCAGATCAAGTTACTGTTATAATAGTGTGTATTCGTTTATCAGCGTTTAAGTGGTGGAATTAAGGAATCACCGTGAAGTTCTGTACAATAGTTTTGTAGACTGGCTGGCTGTTTCAACTTCCCCTTTACAAATAACAAGCGTGCTATGGTGTAAAGTTGTATGGCATAGTTTATTGAAAATATAAAATGTAAATATATGAATTGAAATTCAGGGGTTGAGCTTGCTCTGGATGATACAAAACATTAGCTTTTTAAAGTCCAGACATTTGGGGCTTCACAGACATTAAAAAACCTTACGCTTTGCATCATCCAGTTCAAGCTAAAAATCTGCATTTCAGTCCTAAGGAAATATATTTGAGCCGTGACATGAGATTTCCAACAATGTGGTATGTGTGACCAGCAAAGCCTCAGATCAGCCTGCGCATACGTGCAGTCTGATCAGAGCCTTTGCTATTCGCTTGAGTATTCTATGATTTTTAAGCTACTGACTGAACACCATTTGGAGTTCCTAAGCTTCAAAGGAGGTTGCACAAGCTCATCCGAGTCTACACTTGTCAAAATGGCACATTGTTGGAAATCACATGTCACGGCTCATTTTTTTAACTTACCTTGACCTGTCCCATGAAGTATGGCATCAATAAGGCCATTGAGTTTGTTCTTTGAGGAGTCCCTGTACAAATTTCCTGCCGCTCTTCGTAGGCACTCAGCTATAAAACCTAGCCATAGCTTAGGTAGCTTAGACTTTGCATCTCCTAGATAAAAAGATTGGAAGATCAAAACCAATGTAACTTAATTGATCTAGTGGACACTTGCATTTTACTGGGCACTTATGTAAAACCTGCTCCATAATTTATGATTAATGGGAGCTTGTGCCCTCATACCCCCCTCAATTTTCTTCAAGTTACAATTTTAAGCTGGTATCACATACCCGACTATGCAAGAAATCATTTAGAAGCAAACTACCCCATGCAGGGAACAAAAATATTTCAATATTCTACTTGTCCTGCAGGACGATTGACTTACAATTTTCACTCGTCTTGCAAACACATGCACTTGTCCTTTTAAGAACATAAGGGAGTAATATGTAATATGACTTCCTCGAGTAATTCTTCCAAAAGCACTCCTCCTACAGGACAAGTACTTTGGGAAGAATTTCTTGTCCTTTCTAGATTTCACTGGTAATTACGAGCAGACAAGTGGAATTTTTGTCCCCTGCCATGAATTTTAGAATCAGTAGTGCCCGGTCAAGTGCATTCTAGCCTAATCTAGTAAGTCCGCTGTATGTATAACTTTTTCAAATTGCTATACCCTCTTTTGAAAACTATGTAGATTCAGTTCAGCTGGCTTCTGATGAAGCCAGCTGAATAGAATCGACACTGCCACTGCTTATTATCCTTATGATGAACCCAACAATTAACTTTTTGCCTATTGGATGTGATTTGCAAAAGCTTAAAGAAATGGTTTCTAATAGTATGGCAAAAATGATGACATAATAAGTTTTCACTGACTTCATCAAGGACAATTGGTCAGTATAAATTAACCAAGATGCATCTATTATGGTTAAAATTCCATGGAAAATTGAACATTGTTAATGTACGAAGAAGATTGGTTATTTCTGAACTAAGGTTTGAATAAGTTTAACATTGATCTAACAACAAGCTCTAATAATGTTAACCATGCCTGCAGTTTGAAGAAAATTTAAATTAACCCTTTACCTCATAGAGATGCCTTTTAAAGCTTTTGCAAACAGAGCAGACCCAGATCAGGCAGCTCTTACAAGAGCTGCCTGATCAGAGTCTTCTCTGTTTGCTAATGGAAATACATGTATGATATATCTGATCCTACACTAGTGGACCTGCCAAGTAATTTCTTTGTTCTTCGTACAAACCTGAAATTTTATTTATATAATTATTCATAGTGGGTGGGGAGTGCAGTGGCTCAGTGGTAGTGTGCTTGACTCAAGACTGAGGGGCCGTGGGTTCAAGCCTCACCAGCATCACTGCTTGTGACCTTGAGCAAGAACATTAATCCTAGCTTAGTAATGGTTCAGCCCAGGAAGACCAGTCTCTTTATAACTGAGAGATTGTTGATGTGACGTAAAGAATCAAATCAAACAAAAACATAGTGGGTGGAGCTTAGCATGAATATTCATGGAGGAAAGGGCAAAATGGTCACCAGGTAAGTAGCCTCTTATTCACACAACTGCTGACTAAAAAGATTCTTATAACTTGTCATATTGGTGAGTAATTTCTTATTTTACCCATTGTATACTAGTTACTCCTAAATGCGTACTTTGGTAAACAGTATCAAACCAGATGAAATGCCCCATAATGTGGCATTTTATCAGGGTCTACATTGTTTGCTAAGACAAAAATTATCTTCAAAGAAAGAAATACAATTTCGTTTGGAAGTTATAGCCTGTGATGCCTTAATATGTACAATAGAATATTCCAAGTTTATTGTATCAAACTAAAAGGAAGAATCCATTAAAGCATAACTGCAGGCCAAGTCAACAGTGTCTTAATTTTGTGAACAGGGGCACAGTGAAAACTTATTTATTTGACTGCTGTGTCAATGGCCATGTGTCTGAATTCATTCTTATGAGCCACTTTGCTGATAGTTGCTATATTTTTAACCCTTTTAGCGCCCAAAAATAATGCATCTGAAAAATGACGTCTGCTGAAGTCATCTGATGCAAATTTTTGCCTAACATTACTGACAAATTTAAGTATAGAAGCAAACAGGGTGGACCCACATCAGACTGCTCCTATAGAAGCAGTCTAATCTGGGTCCACACTGTTTGTCTTAGAGACTACTTAAACATTTTAGCAGATGAGAAAAGCAGACGACTTTTGTTGCGATTGGCGCTTTAAGGGTTAACAAGTTACTTACCTTCCATACAGAAGAGCTTCCAGGTCCTTTCTGTTGGCAGGGAAACAATGTAGCCAATCAGAGTGAAGAGATTAGGTATGACATCTTTAGTACGTCCTGCAGGACTAGCCACAAACTTTTCAACAAACTCAACTACAGTATCTGTCATTTCAAAGTCCTCTAGACAAGCTACAAAATATATTTAAGGTACAAAATTATTTCAAAAGCACCCAGGAGCTATTGCAATTCAGAAACAGGAAAAACAGGAGGAATTCAAAGAGAGTCATTTTGGAAACCCATAAATATAACTACATAGGTCCAGATAAACCCCTAAAAATAGTCGTAAAAATTTGAATATATTTTTATCTACAGTAAACCTGTGTAAAACAGCCACTCAAAAATAGACAAAACAAAGATTTTAAAGACAAATGGTACCTAAATGAAGGTCGAAAGTATTGCAGAATGCTCCATTTGGAGCATTCTGCAATACTTTTGACCTGCATTAAACGATAACTGGTCTTGAAAACCAATTTTCAGTCTATTAGAGAAAGGCCATTTTACACAGGTATCAGTTTAAACAAATTTTTGGGGTGCGCATTGAGACACTTCTTTGAGCACCCACAAGATAATTGTTGGGTGCTCAATAGAATACTCTTACAGACAATAATCTTTAAGAAAGAAAATATTAGTCCTTTAATAATGCTGTTAGGGATCTACAGGGACTCAGACCCAGTATAAACTGACTGGTCACTGACGGAAATACAAAGCTATGTTGTCGAGGCTTTATTTTAGCCCTATTTCAAAGTATTATAGCCAATAAAAGTGATTCTGAACATACATGAGATTGTAAGAGATCACTCCCGGTATGCGAAACTGAAATATTACGAGTTACAGTAAAAATAAATGAAATTTTCTCACCTTTTTATGTTGATTTCTGACGATTTTCGACTAAAAGTGACGAAAATAGCTAAAAAGGGTACCTAGGTTTCTTGCCGATGTTCATAAAGACGGATAAACTTTCAATAAACATATCAATACAGTCTTAATTATAGTATATTGAACCATTCCTTTTTGAAGAAAATACTAAGATATGCAGAGAAATAAAGGAGATATGAATATTTAATCTTCAACACATGTCAGTTTTAAAAGCTCAGCCACCATTGAGCCACAACAACGTATTTCCAATATATACATTTACCTGTATGTAAGGCCTAAATGAAATATATGTGTGGTTCCTGTTGCCGACCGTGCCTATTTAAAAACCTGCGACCCTAAACATTAAAATGGTGTTTCTGTAAAAAAAAAAAAGGAAAAAAGGACCGTTTTCCGTAGCTGGTGCCGCCATGTGCTGTGTTCAATCTATATGCCAATAGGGCTCATTTGATCTATAAAAGGGGTCATTCAGGAAAAGAAGGGGCCTTCATCTAAACAGGTGATAAAACAGTCAAAATTTACATGTTTTTTTTCGGAGTTCATTGGAACTCGATTGGTCACGAAAACTAATGACATTTGTAATTGGCCTTCAAAACAGCAACAAAGATCGAACTAATGTGAAATCAAGTAACTTTTAGATACATACTAACCTTATTCATCTTTTATTACTGATAAAAACACGAAAATAAATTGTTACTTTACGGAAAATAAATTGCAAATAAGCTGATAATCATATTTTCGTACCGTGCAAGATTCGTACCGCGCGATTTCGGCCCCAGTATATATCTTCTTTACTGGCATCGATCAGTGCTGGTATTTACGTCTAGGAGTGATAATTTTGAAGTTTGGAGAATAAACAACAAACTTTTTGTTGTGTTTGGAAGAAATAAGAGAGCCTTCATCTCCTCTGTTGTTTGGGTAGTGACAGCATTAGGAGAAATATTTCAAAGTGGGAACAGTAAGGGGAAAAACTTATTCTTCAGGACATAACTATATTTCTAGGGGGGTATTTCTAGTATCCAATGTGATAACCTGGTAATTTTCGAACTGTGGGCAGGTTTAAGTATGTGTCTTTTTCAATAGACACAGCACCACAATGAACCCTATGGAAGAGAAGGAAAGAAGACTAATACCCACAATGCAGGCCTCAAGAGATGTCCACTCAAACTCATCAAGCATTTTGCTAAACACTACTTGCATTTCGCCATCTGCAGGTCCAACAGGCAGCCGTCCTCAGAGCATTGTCAATTTAATCAAAGTTTTAGAGTGTATGTGGGTTTTTTGGGAGCGCAGTGGTTCAGTGGTAGAGTACTGGACTCAAGACCAAAGGGCGGCAGGTTCGAGCCTCACCAGCGCCACTGCGTTGTGGTCCTTGAGCAAGACACATTTATCCTAGCTTAGTACTGGTTCAACCCAGGAAGACCCGTCCCTATATAACTGAAAGATTGTTGATGTGACGTAAAGAATTACTGAAATCAAATCTGTATGTGGATTTAAAATCAGTGCTGCATACTCAAGATTATAGGCGGAACCAAAGTTAAACAAATGTTGTGTTTTGACAACAGCAGAATCCAAGGTGAAATCCATCCTTGTGGCTTCAGCTGCTGTACAGTCCAAGGTGATGGTTCTGTGGTTGTTGATTCATTGTTTCTCATTGCTCCAGAAGTTTGTGGGTTTTTATGTTTGGTCCCTGTTTTTGTAATGCAGTACTTAATGTCCTTTCTAGTTTTTTTCACTGTGGAAGAGAGAGCTGGTTGCTTTACTTTAATTGTGTTCTTACTGTCTTGTAGCGGTACATGTAAGTATGTTATGTGTCTTCCCTCGCAGTGCCGTGGGTTGGTCTAAGGTCTGTGGTTGTGGCATTTCCTCAGTTTCCTGGCCTTACACCCACTGTCTTGCTTTTTTGTGTTATCAGTGATGGTTATACTAATGTATTTTATTGACTGAACATTTCCAAAGGTTGGGTTGTGTAAGGAATAATCAAAATGAAATTGGTTGTGATGCTTATTCCTAGTCACTCTCATAGAGTGACATCTGGTTCCATTAAATTTCATTTGCCCATCAGCTTCCCTCTGTCCTAAGCTAGTGAGTTAAATTCTTCTTGCAGGATGAGACAGTCCTGAAGTGAATATATTTTCATATACAGAACCCAGTTATCTACGAACAGAAGACCGGTAGACATCCAAAATTGCGTCAATTGCCTTTCAAATGGGCCAATGGGGTGTTCTAGATTGAAAATAATGAGTATGAACACGAGATACCACAATCACAAACTGCAGACAAACCCGTGGCACCGTGAGGAAGAGCCACACAACAATCATGAGACACTGGGAACACAAAGCAAAGGAAACCAGCTCTGAACACTGCATCATGTGATGAGAAACACAGCACTACTGCATATAGAGGCATCACCATGTTTCATAATATGAAGTGAGTCAATTCTATCCATAATCCTTGGTAACATGCGTACAAGGTAGTTTTCTTTCTTTTTCTAATTTAGTGGACTCAAATGACTGGTTTCAGAAATGCACAGTTAAAACAAACAAAACAAATATTTCTGACATAAAATATTAATTTATCTATGATATATCAAAATATGTTTATTGACTCCCTTGTACTACATGTATATTCACTATTCAGTATCATATTTTAGGCCGTCATGTGATTTGAATGTTATGTCTTAATTTAATGTTAGGGCCTACCTACCTACCCTATTTTTTGGCAGCAAACAGGAACCACACATATATTTCATTTAGGACTAAGTGACCAGTCCGTGTTTATTGGGTCCGAGACAGGGATGAGCCATATTATAATTAAGTGAGTTGTGTTATAAAAGGACAATTTTTACAAAGGAACTTTAGAAGTTGTACAACTGAATTGGTTGAAAACAGATGAAATATAGCAAACAAAAATACTCAGTAGAACAAGGATTATGTAATTTTAGTAGAAAACATGGCAAACCTGCACATGTTCGTAGTAAGGCAAACAGTAGTTTCAGCTGGTGCTCCCCGACAACTCCCTTCTTCAGCTGACCAATCATGGAGCCCAGTGTCATGAACATTACATCCATCTGCTTGTAGTCATAGCCGAGGGGATCTAGAGTACAGAATGACCCCAGTGCTGGCTTCAGTATCACCTGTAGGGAGTAAAAATGAGATTATGGGATTTTGTATAGAATACACTTCCTGCCATTGTACCAAAAACTCATAAGACGGTCCATATTAAGCAGTGAAATATTGGGAAATATTTTCACATGTGAAATATAAAATACAACCTCTTCTATGACATTGCTTGGATGACTTCCACTTCCTAGCTTGATTTCACTTTGTCCACTTCAGAATTTCAAATGTCTGTAACTTTCTTATAAGTGAACAAAATATAAAGTGTGTGATTTCATTTTCTTAATTCAAGAAGATTTGATAAAAAGATTGTTGAGCCTTGCTAAAAAAATCAATTACCCACCTCCAAGCATGTCCTGCTTGGATCCTACAGTTTAAGTGTTGCAAAACAAATACCTCATGAAATGTTATCATTAATTTGACATCCTGTGTGATGTTATTACATCATGAGTGCAAAACATCTTTTACACCTTTAATTTGTATACAGCAAAAGTATTTTTGTCATGAAATTTCATCTTGTGAAGTGAAAAAAGTCACATTTCTTTCATGGCTTTGCAACTTATCAAATATATATTTTTTCTTTACATTCCAGTGTGTGCTTCTGTTGTCTGATAATAACCTTTGCAATCTGTTTGTGCCCAGATCAGACCTGACAAAATTTTGAGTTTCATCTGAATCCAAACTGTTTGACACTCTGATGGTATTCCTGAAAGACTTCTTTGAAAAAGACAATAAAATACATCCAAATTACCCAAGGGAAGAAAATGTTCTGCCATCAAAATATACTAACCTTCACTCTATCCCAGTGTGACTTTGTGACATACAGTGGTAGCCAGGCGTTGATGGGTTCCCTAGATGTTCCAACAGTGGTTACACCCAGCTGTGTATTGGCAAAGTCAAAACCACCATGGGCACTCAGGTGGCTGCTCACATTTATTTTGTGCTCTAAGGCATCCAACATGGCTGTCCTACTCACCAAGGTTCCACTTATTACCCAGATTTGAATCTAGAAACAAAACAACTCCATGTGAGCAAGTGCATAAATTATTACAGTCTTATCTATTTAATAAATTATGTTTTAAGTTCATAGTAATGGACCAACTTGTAAATAATTTTTGAGATAAAGGGACATTTACAAAGGAATATAGCAAAATGACCATATTATGGTCATTTCCCTATAATTCCTTGCAAAATTCCATGCTCAAAAATATTTGGGAGCCATAACAGGGCCATGCTATATCCAGTCTGTTTTATAATGAAGTGTGTTATAAAGGGACTGCACGGATTAAGGAACATACATTTTTTTTCAGGCAGACCTAAGGAGGATGTTTGAATATAAAACTGCTAGGTCAAGTGCTCAAACATCTTTCAAAGAACCCGCAAATTGTAGATATGATGAAACAAACGTGTGATCACAATTCTTACACATTTATATAACTCCAAACCAAATCACACCTTAAATGATTGCAAAACAACAAAAAAGCCGATGTTCTAAAATTGGATCTCTGAAAATAGAGATTGTGTCTGCTTACAAACTTTTGAACATTGTTTGCATCATTTTCATGAACAAAACCGTCATTAAATTGGTTATTGTGGGCCACAAGTCATATAATGTCAAGCAGTCAAATCAGCACCCATTTCTTGAATTTTCAAAGATAGAACCATGTTCAAACAGCATATGAACTTCATGACAACAACTTCAATGAAAACAGTATACCCCACCACAAACAAAGTTTGCGGGGGGGTATAAACAGTCCATGCAGTTTTGCGAGAACCTTCACTGCTTGCACACACAAAGTACTTCAATGTTTTAAGTACAAGCAGAAAACATAACACTATAAATGACAGAGTCTCCAATTATTGATTAGTGCATTAGAATGGGGATATCTGTATTGGAAAGTTGGAAACCAACAGTTGTCACTATAACACAAGCGCATAACAAGACCCTACCCCCTCCCCCCACCACACACAAACATTTTCTACATACCAAAAATTAAGGCTGTATCTAGCCCTTGTGGTTTCAAACAAGAAGGTTTTTTCATGTTTGCCCTAGATGGGCCTCTGTGAAACATGTGACCCCCGGGCGGGACAATTTTGTGCCCCAGGGTCAAAATTTTAATATACTTGGAAGAGGTCAACTAGGTGATGTTACATAAAAAATACAACAGCTCTAGGCTTTGTGGTTTCAGAGAAGAAGATTTTTCTTGTCTTCCCTATATAATCCTATATAAAACAGGTGACCGCGGGGCGGGACCATTTTTGACCCCAGGGGCATTATTTGAACAAACTTGGTAGAGGTCCACTTGGTGATGCTAAATACCAAATATCAAGGCTCTAGGCCTTGTGGTTTCAAACAAGAAGATTTTTTCACATTTTCCCTATAAAAGCCTATGTAAAACATGTGACCCCCTGGGTGGGGCCATTTCTTGCCCCAGGTCTATAATTTTAACAAACTTGGTAGGTCTTATAGGTAATGCTAAATACCAAATATCAATAGTCTAGGCCTTCTGGTTTTAGACAAGAAGATTTTTTCACCTTTTCCCTTTTTAAGCCTATGTAAAATATGTGACCGCCGGGGTGGGCCATTTTTGACCCCAGGGGCATTATTGGAACAAACTTGGTAGAGGTCCACTAAGTGATGCTACATACCAAATATCAAGGCTCTAGGACCCGTGGTTTCCGACAAGAAGATTTTTCACATTTCCCTTAATAAGCCTATGTAAAACAATTGACCCCCGGAGCAGGGCCATTTTTGGCCCTATGGCTATAATTTGAACAAACATGTTAGAGGTTAACTAGGTGATGCTACATACCAAATATCAAAGCTCTAGGCCCCGTGGTTTCAGACAAGAATTTTTTTCACATTTTGCCTAAATAGGCCAATGTAGAACATGTGACCCCTGGGGCGGGCCATTTTTGGCCCCAGGCCTATTATTTGAACAAACTCGGTAGAGGTCCACTAGGTGAAGCTAAATACACAATATCAATAGCCTAGGCTAGAAGACAAAAAGATTTTCTCAAGTTTTTCCTTTTTAAGCCTATGTAAAACATGTGACACCCAGGCCGGGGCCATTTTTGGCCCCAGGGCTATAATTTGAAAAAACTTGGTAGAGGTCCACTTGGTGATGCTACATACAAAATATCAAGGCTCTAGGCCTTGTGTTTTTAGACATGAAGATTTTTTTCACATTTTCCCTATATAAGGCAATGTACAATGTGACCCCAGGGCCGGGCCATTTTTGGCCCCTAAATATCAAGAGTTTAGGCTTTCTGGTTTCAGACAAGAAGAATTTTAAAGCTTTCATCTCGAAAATCTATTTTTAGCCTCTATGACCTAGATATGCAACAGACCAGAACCGTTTGAACAATTTTGGTAGAGGGCCACCCAAGGATCATTTGTGTGTAATAATTTTAAAATTGGGCCAGGGATTTAGGAGGAGTTGTCGTTTAAGTTAATTGTTAACAGACGGATGACTGACGAAGACCGATCACAAAAGCTCACCTTGTCACTTCGTGACATGTGAGCTAAACATGTACTCAATATGACAACTTTAAAAACAATCATCTCACAAAAAATATACTCAACATGATAATTTTAAAAACAATCATCTCCATGAATTCTGTTCTTTCACTAACATACCAAAGTTGGTTCATCTAAAACCACCTCATTCCTCTTCACAGCCAGACCAAAGCCTATGGTATCATCATTGTCTTCTCCAAGCAGGATATCCTGTATGGTATTCTGGGATAGCATACAAAAATAGAAATCAACTGCATCCTGGGATAGCTTGTCAACTTCCTCTTTATTCACAATGAGGCTGGACAGGGATTCCTGGGCAGATGCAGCTTGTACTATGTTCTTAGCAGCTCTCTTGTCCATTATTCTTTGTCTTCTTGATTTACTGAACTATGAAAGAAGAAACATATTCACCTAATTAACAAGGTGGCCAATGTACGTCAATGTCAGTCACATGATTTTTCTTCATAAGGCGCACAGACATTTCAGATAAGAAAATTGGCTTGTGTGCCTTGCATACATCATAGAGCTAAATACCGTAAAGTGCAAGTTACCCCACATTGATTTCTAGTTTTATTTTTATGTTTCATTTTTTCATTATCTTCAGGCATTTATGAGAATGTTTTGTTTGGTGTGCCTCAAGGGTCAATCTTGGGTCCATTGTTATTTTTAATGTTTATAAATGATCTACCACTATATACCAATAATGTCTCTACCGATCTTTATGCGGACGACACCACATTGTATATGTTTGGTGAAACTCAAGATTATATTGAGCAAAACTTGCAGATAGCTTTACAAAATCTTTCTGAATGGTGTCAGCTCAATGGAATGTTATTAAACACAGAAAAAACCAAGGCAATGTTAATTACCACCTCTCAAAAACGTCTACATCTTCATAATGACATTTTGCATCTAACTTACAACAATGATGTTTTGAACTCAGTTGAAAATGAGAAAGTTCTTGGTGTTCGCATTGATAACAATCTAACCTGGTCTATTCATATTAATTTTATTGCTAAGAAAATTTCTTCAAATCTATGGCTATTATCCAAATTGAAGGACTATTTATCCACCGAACACAGAGTACAATTTTACAAAACATATATTCAACCCCACATTGACTATTGTTCTACAATATGGGGAGGAACATCTCAATTTAATCTAAACAGAATTTATAGGCTACAAAAAAGAGCTGTTAGAATCATTGTAAATTACCAATATGATAACATTGCCAACAGTATGGATGAGCTTAAAATTTTAAACATATATAAACGCATTTTCCTCAGGAAGGCTAAATTTATGTTTAAAGTTTCTAAATCCGTCCTACCCTCATATGTAAATCAAATGTTCTCTTTTCGACCTTTTAATGAAACGCTTCAGTCTCTAAGATCAACAGGTGCATTGGATTTTTATACTCCAAAGCCAAAAAAAGAAATTTTCAAACAAAGCTTAATTTATTTAGGTCCAGTCATTTGGAACAACTTACCAGACTGTTTAAAGAATTTAGAAACTGTTGACTCTTTTCATAGACATTGTATTAAGTGGATGAAATCCAGTCTATCTTTCAATCTTTGAAACTGATGTAACTATATGTCCATATGAACATAATTTTGAGCGTAAAATTGTGAATATGTTTTGTTCCCCAGTTTGATTAATTAGTTTGGTGCTCATAAGAAGCGTTTCATTGAGACGCTTCTTTTGAGAACCCATGTATGTAGATAAAATTGGTATTACTAATCACTTGTATCTAGAGGTATGATATATATGATACTTATGTAAAAAAAGTATGCCTGTGTGTATGTAGGTTTGAAAGTGTTCCATGATGTTTGTATTATCTTGTATACATGTAAATCATCTTTGTATTTTATACTTGTATTATTTTTTGGTGGTAGTTCATAGAGGGCCTCATGGAAGATTAGCTTTTTTTTTTTGCTAAATGTGTTACCCTCTGAAAATAAAGACTATTATTATTATTATTATTATTATTATTATTATTATTATTATTATTATAATTATTATTAGATAACTCAAGAAAACTTTGTTTTTTCCCCCCAATATATGGGACACACACCATGAGTAAATAAACGACAGATTAAATAAAAGAGGGTTATCTGATAGTGACTGAAAAAGAAAAAAAAATATTTGTAAACCCTATCATTCTGATCATGTGATAGTCCATCTTTATATGCCTGCAAGGCCTCTTTGTCAGGCAGCTGATGTTTGAAGAAACATATCAGGTGTGAGATTTGCTATGCCTGGAGGGGCCCACTGATGTGGATGATGCCACTGCACTTGCATGTTAATCAAAAAGATGATGATGATGATGATGATGATGATGATGATGATGATGATGATGATGATGATGATGATGATGATGATGATGATGATGATGATGATGATGATGAATACCATATGTTAAAGACTTACCACTGCCTGGTACCTCATATCATGAGCCCTAGCTAGTAATGATATAGATTGGGTGCCACCTCTTACATACTGGGCTAACATATTCTGTACTTGATCAAGCTGGAAAAAACAAGAATAAAACATTATTAACACTTTTCCCGCCATTCATGACAATTGTCATCTGCTTCCTCAACTGTTTATGTAATTTGGTAGCCTATTATACATACAATGTGAGCCCAGATCAGATTGCTCCTTTAGGAGCAGTCTGATCAGGATCCAAAGTGTTTTCTTCTATGGTAAACTGCAATCGGAACTGCCTCAGCCAATTTCACAAAATTCCGTGGAATCAGGCCATGGATGTACATCGGGAAACTACTTTGATAACGTGGGTGATAATGTGATGCTGACGTTAGACGTCACAGACAATGTTAACACAATAATAAGTGAGATTGCAGCAAAACAAACGGCTTAAATAAAGTTTATGCTTTTTCAATAAAATATCGCTATAGCGATATTTTATTGAAGAAACATTAACTTCGTTTATTCTGCTGATTAAACTTTTCAGATAATCAGAATAATCAATTTTAATAGAGCTGAACCCACATGCTTCAGAACTAATTTTCCATACGCCAGTTCCGGCTAACAAAATGGAGCTTTTTGGTACATAGTACTACGTGTAATGCTCCTTACATACACCCAAGCCATGATTCGATTCTCGTATTGTGGCAGACATTCCAGAATGTGGTTAACAGGTGACACCAAGAAACTTTAGGTATAGGGCCAGCATACAAGATTTCAGTACTAATAGAACCAGCAAGAAGTTAGGCTCTGGTGAGCCTGTGCATCTGCTCACGAACACAAAGTGGTGACCTCGTTGAATCCTCAGATCAAAATTTAGACCTCTATCTTAGCTGGATTGGTCAGCATAAGCGTTTATTAGAGGCATTTACCCATATGGCATAAATACTGAAAAAATTGCATGTACTGGCCCATATTGTTTTTTTTTTAAAAGGCTACAGATTGAGCCTTTACTGAAATGATTACCACAGTCCCATTAATAAACCCTTTGTGTGGAAGACTTAAAAAAATACAATTTTTTGAAAACAGTGAAAAAAGTCTCCAATCTAACAACAGAAGTACTTCAGATTAAAAATGTTTGTTTGATTTGATTCTTTACGTCCCAGCCAGAATCTTTCAAATATAAAGGGACGGGTCTTCCTGGGTTGAACCAGTACTAAGCTAGGATTAATGTTCTTGCTCAAGGACACAACGTAGTGACGCCGATGAGGCTTGAACTCGTGGCCCCTCCATCTCGAGTCTAGCACTCTACCACTGAGCCACTGGGCTCCCTAAAGATTAAAATAATAGACTCACACTTTTCTGTATTTCTTGAATCATCTCAAACAGTTCATCTCTTCTCTCTCTCGTTATACCATTACCAAAGACTCGTGTGTGAGAAATCTGTTTTTGGAATTTTTCTATCCTCTCTTGGAAAGACGAGGCATCTGCAAATATGAGATCCATTGTTTGAAAGTGTTTGTGTTATCAATTTTAACCTACATTCCTTTTTTATATTAGAGAATACAGTGCCATGGATTGGCCTGTGGTCTGTGATTATGGAATTTCCTGGTGATACACATTTACTTTTTTACACAAGTATTGAATAATTACGCATTTAGAGTGGTATACCTTATTTTTTTATACATACACACATGTCAGGTACACAATTACCCTTTAAATGCCGCTAAAATTTGCAGCAGACAACATTTCTAAATAATGTCGCTGC
Source organism: Loripinus fragilis (assembly GCA_964019695.1). Taxonomy (NCBI): domain Eukaryota; kingdom Metazoa; phylum Mollusca; class Bivalvia; order Lucinida; family Lucinidae; genus Loripinus; species Loripinus fragilis. The sequence goes on along the minus strand of OZ026527.1, from coordinate 56,905,459 downwards.
TTTAACCCTTAAAGTGCCAATCATGACAGCAGCAGATGATAAATTTTGTGACATCTTTCCTAGTTTTCGACAAAAATAAGGTATGATATTTCATGAGAATCGTCTGCTAGCAGACGATTCTCATGAAATATCATTCCTTATTTGTTATTTTAAAAAAAAACAGCAAAATTTGAAATTGTCATCTGCTGCAAATTAAAGCTGGCGCTTTAATGGTTAAGAAATCAAAGAAGGCTTGATAATACACGTGAATCATCTGTCAGCAGATGATTCACGTGTATTATCAAGCCTTAATTTTGACAAAGTGTAGGAGGATATAAAAAACAGAATTGTCTGCTGCAGTCATAGACAATGCTCTAACGGTTAAAGCCTCAGGGCTGGACAACTCATCAGCTCACCATAGCAAGAAGACATTTTCTTTGTGCTTGTAAAGTTTTTTCCCTTTGCTTATCTTGCAGAATGTGTGCAAATACAGTCTATGAAAAAACCTAGAAATTGTGCTTGTGAAACAATGTGCCCTCAACCATATGTTCCTTTATAATGGTGTTACTCCATCTTAAACAAGAGCTATAACTCCTGAAATATTATTTTCTGCTTGTTTGATTTGATTCTTTGCGTCCCATCAACAATCTTTCAGTTAAACAGGGACAGGTCTTTCTGGGTAGAACCAGTACTAAGCTAGGATAAATGTGTCTTGCTCAAGGACCACAGCATAGTGACGCAGGTGAGGCTCGAACCCGCGGCGTCTCAGTCTCGAGTCAAGCACTCTACCACTGAGCCACTGTGCTCCCAGAAATTGTGTTTGTGACACATTGTGCCCTCATCCATATGTTTCTTTATAATGGTGTTACTCTATCTTAAACAAGAGCTATAGCTCCTGAAATATTCTTTTCTGTATTGCTTTAAGAGTCCATCAGGTAATCTTTCCGTATTTCAGGCCAGAAGGCCCAAATTTCCTCGCAGGTATCTTCTTTCAACTCACCATCTCTTACTAGATTATAAAGTTTCAAGGCTGTAGCTCTTACAGTCAGCTTCAAACATGGTGGTTCCTATCCAAAAAAAACCCTTACTTTGTTGCATGCTAACAACAAAACTGCAGACCAGCCTGCACATCTGTGCACTTTTGTTATTCAGTTTCTGAAAAGTATACTAGTAAATAATCTGGAAAACGGATCCTTCAGAAATAGCGAGAACCTCCAATATTAGAAAATAGCAGACTCGGTTTTATTGAGTCTGTTCATGAGAACTAATGGAACTAAACCTTATGACATGACAAAGGACCTCAGACAGTCTCCTATTCAATCTGCCCAAATTTTTGAAAGCCTGTGGCTAGAATAATGCATCATTTACAACTATTTTTTGTGCTTAAATCAAACCCTTACATTTAGTGCACCGAGCAAAATAAAAATATTTGGCAAATATTGAATATTAATGCCAGGACTTCATGGTGTAGGGAGCGGGGGTATTTTTTGTGATCAAATTTTATTTTACAGAAAGTCAAGGTTTAGCCAGGTACTCACCTAAATACACGGAAATTTAGTGTTTACGGCATAAAACTTGAGAAGAAAGTGATAAGTTTGCATAAATTGAGGTTGTGAAGATTTCTTCTTTTCTTCTAAATAAGTATGCTGTCCATAACTTTTGACTATTACCTGTTATATTTCAAGTGCACTCAGTTCGACCTGTTCACTTAGGTGTATCATACCTGCATACTGTATACAACATATTCTAGATAAGCACAGTTTTTAGTGCAAAATTGTAAAGATTTTCTTGCTCATCAGGTTTAACTTATAATTTGGTGTTCAAAGGAACCGTCTCATTGTGACGATTCTTATAAGTACCCACAGCATATGTTTTGGTTTAGAATTAAGACAATTAGTTAATTGGTACACAATCATAACTAAAGCCCTGATACATGCCATTGTAAATTGATATTTACCTACAGGTTTGTACAAAATAAGTTCCTAAAAGGAATTTATAATGAATTATTTTTTAGCTTTTTGACATCCCCCCCCCCCCCAATGCGAAAAACACTTGCGTGTATAATTCGAGACTTAAAATTACTATCTTTTTCATGGAAAAATATCATTTTCTTTAAAACTTTTCTCTGACCATTTTTATGGGCAATCCTTCATTAAGACCGTCCGAGGTCCTTTCAACCTTCTAGCTAGTCTCTGTAGCTAAGCAGGCTGGATTGGGCATTACATTGTCTCAAAGCTTTGGGACAGGTTTTCTGCTGTCACAGACTAAATGCGATAAACTGAAATATTGACAGACAAACCATAAACAATATGCCCCTTCAACTATTTCAAAATTAGAAGCATAAAATGTCAGAAATAGTTTGATTTTTTTTCACAAATTATACATTGACAACTACAATGAGATAATTCACTGATTGGTGAGTGTACATTTACCTTTAAGTACCAATTACAATTGAATTTTTCAGGGGTGGGGGGAGCAGGAGACGTGGGGAAATAAGGTTATAATTTTTATGTAATTTCTTTTGTTTGTTTGATTTGATTCTTTACATCCCAGTCGACACTTTTTCAGTCATGTTGAGATGTGTTTTCCCAGGATTAACAAGTACTAAGCAGCGGATAAAGTGTCTTTTGCTCAAGGACACAACACAGTGACTCGGCCAGCAAGTGAATCACATTAAATATCGAGCCTTATTCATATTCTTACAGAAGCCTTAAATTTAAAAATGTCATCTGCTGCAAAAACTCACAGGATAAAGATGTATTACCTCCATTTTCAGAGATAGTTTTCCCAACTTTATCAATAAACATGTCAACATTTCTGTTGAGTATTTTTAGTCTCCAGCAGACCTTCTCATCAGCTTCATCAAGCACTTGGAAATCTGTCTTCTCAACAACACATGGTAGAGTCACTGGCACCTTGCCTTCTTCCTGAAACATTAATGTAAGCCATATTTTAACCCTTTATAAACTAATACAGAGCTCATACGAGTAAAAATCAAGGACTTTTTAAGGACTTCTCCAGCCTCTCCAACAGTTTTCAAGAGCTTAAAGTTAATCAAAAATACTGATCCAAGTGTTCAAACTCTACTTCAGAAATGCTTGACTGAGATAATGGAGACAATAGTACTGGAAAATTAGTATAAAATTATTCTGTCTATATTTGGTGCAGCATATGCTGCACAAAATAAAGGCACAACAATTTTATACTGATTTAGGTCTCTTTATCAACAGTGCTAATTCCTACAGAAAATAGTAGAATTCATGGACTTTTCAATGCTTTTGAGTGATTTCCAGTACTTTTCAAGGCAGATTTAATTTTCAAGGACTTTTCAAGATAGCCCTCTAAATTCAAGTACTTTTCAAGCCTGTGCGAACCCTGTAAAGAACTCTTCCATCTGTACTTCAGTTTCTGAAGATTGCATATCTTAAGTAACACAAAAAAAGGAATAAAGGGCATTTTTGTCTATGTTCTGGAATTTATGCTGTCTTTAGATAAAATGCAAAATATCAGTATTTTATGTGCAAAAAGTTCGGAACCTGAGGGCAGAGCATTTTGAAAGTTTTTCATTCTGTATGCATAGTACTATATATCTGGTATTCTGGCCCAGCTATTAATTGGGTCGTATATATTGGCATAGATATTGATTATATTTAGACACTGACTACTGGTTCAATGCCCTTGACTGCTCAAACTTTGCGTACAGCTACAAAATGGTGTGCAACTCTGCAAATAATAAACAGTAATATGCATCACTTTCTATTCTTTCATTTATTTGTATTCTTCATTATGTGATGCCATTAAATCATAACTAATGACTTTAATAGCGCACTCATTAGTCTGTGAACAAATTTCGAGCAGATGAAATCCCACTGGCTTGCCAGAAATTGCTGGTACTTAGCTAGTTTTTTTTAGTTCAAAGGCTCCAATTGAGCCGGAATTGACTACAATACCTAAGTGATAATTCCAAATGAAAAAATCATTGTGAAAATTAATAGTTGTAAAGAACTTTCTCATAGAATCGATCACAGATAATTGTTATTTATTGAGGAATAAATATATTGTAACTATTTTGCAGCCCTAGGTACTAGGGTGTGCATTTGACATTCTGTCTCTATGACAAATTGTTATTTATAGAATTAATGCATCATCAGCTGTCCCAGACAAAATCTGGGCTCAGTTGTTATTTTGCTTGCTAGCTGTTTGCAGGACTGCATTTGGATACCCACCACCAACCCCTTTCTCCACCTTTGTTCAACATTTGGAAAGGAACAACCCAGAATATAGTTAGGAAATTGTATTTTTACACTACTGGCACTTCTAGTAGTTTGAATTTACATTTTGATTTCAATGTAAATCTAGGGGGAATTTAATTTCTATCTGAAATCAACTCATTTCCTCCACATTGTAGGATCCGATTCATGCACTGACTTGTCTGCTTGTACTTACACCCTTTAAGCCTTCAAGCTCTCTGCATGATTAACCTGTTTCAGTTAGGGGTCCACAGACACAATTGGCTGGACCAAGTCCAACACAGACCAGCTCCTGTGCGGCACGGACAGTCCACCACCCTGACTTGCAGGCTCATACTCTGACATAGTGCTCCACTAGATGCTAGGTCAGACCCAGCCTGGCGACCTTGGTGACTCTAACTGTATCAGTCAGCTATCTCTTCAGATATTTGTGGCTATTCAGGTCCACCATGTGCAGGGTCAAAGTCAGCTGGAATCCTGTGTAGTGGCTTGTGCTATGCCGGACCGCATGTACTATGCCATGCTGCACCTTATTATCCTCTGAACAGCACGTACTGGGCTTAAAGGTCTGCAATCATACTAGCTGAGCCAATGCTGGCTGTCATTCATATCTGGGTTGGTTCTTCATGGCCAAAGTTATGTTGTAAATAGAATGCTGTTAGTTTAATAAATGTAGAATCTGACCAGCGTTTTAACTTGAGTTAAATCATATAAACCAAAATAGTATATTTTGTGCCCTTGTTGACTGCAATCACCCCACAATGACTGCGATGTTTGAGTACAGTGCTTCTCTAGTGTGAGATAGAGAGACAACTAGTGTAAGTGTACATTATTTACTCAGGCTTATTTTCTTTTTAATAGTAATGGCAAATATAGACTCAACTTCAAATAACAAAACATAAAAGCTATAAATATTGACCATATCGTTGGTCGTTTACAAAACCTCGTATGTGCACTTTTTTACCAAAACCTTTTTTTTAACATGGTGCCAATAATGACAGTTCAGCCCACCAGGTCACAAAACCTTGTATGTAATAGCCAATGACAAGTTGTTGTTTTGTGACATTCCAAAATCTCGTACCTCGATTAGTCAAAATTACCAGTTCTAAAACCTCGTATACTTAAATCTGATTAGACAAAAAGCAGGTAAGTTTCAAAGGGTGTCTATGAATACTTTCTCGCAAATTCATGCATAAATTTGTCATGCAAACTTGTTTCTTGCCTTCAATCAGATTTATGAAAATGCTCCAGATACGAGAATTTGTAAACTCGCCTTTTTTGTGGATGTTGTATTATACAAGAGTTTGTCCCTATACATCGAAATGTCAGCACAGGTAACATGGATACATCAAATGCAGCTTACATGTCTCAAAAAAGAACAGAACTACCTTTGATTACCTTTTATCAAAACACAACTTGACTATATTGAGTTTCGAAAATTGGTAAAATGCCATATCTGCAATATCCGGTTACAAAATCTCGTATATTTTTTAAAAAAGTATCACAATATGCTAGAAACATAAAACTCTGCCAATGTATTACTTGTATCAGTTAAATAAACTTAGAATATGCTTCAGTCTGAATCTCACAAAAATATAACAAAAAGCAAACAATCAAGAAAGTTTTTTGTCTCTCCTGTAAAGTTTACTAATGTGCATGTACAAGGTTTTGTAAACGAACCAACTATAATGGAGACTAGTAAAAAAATCAATTATCTCGAAAGGGTGTGGCCTGTCAGACATGCCTTCTCTGAAGACACCCTCTCAACTCGTAGCTGTCTTGAGGGTCAGCTGAATCCATACCCAACTTCACTTGATCATTCCTTACCACTTCCTCTCAAGGTTTCTTCCACACCGAATACGGATATCAGAGGTTTTATCCTGTGTCAGAAATTCTTATCTTACCCATGTTATCTTACCCAAGCTGTCATGAGAGGACTGTTTATTGGTTGTATTGGAACTCACCCACATGGTGTCATGTGAAGTGACTGTTTAGTGAAAGTGACACCATCATAATGTGATATTGCATCTCAGCATATTCAGGGACTTCTGGAAGCTTATTTTAAAATAGAAAGTCAACGATGAGCAAGAAAAAGAATCCATTACATGTGTGAGGGTGGAATAGAAAAATCCGTCCCTTTGTCATCACTCGGCAAGCCTCGTGGCGCCAAATGGTGATCCTCTCCCGGGATTTTTCTATTACACCCTCATACTTATGATAGATTTTTATATTCTTGCACACCTGATACAAATATATGAGATTTTACCTTGGGATAGAAAATCTTATCCATGCTGTCACATGAGGGCTACATACATTGGTTGTATTTGAGCTCATGCACATTGTCATCAAGTGACATCATTGTTGTTGTCAAGTGATGTCATTGTTATGTTAAAGTGATGTCATCATGTGAAATTGTATCTTAGCGTATTAAATAAAAAACAGAGGTGAGTAAGAAAAATAATCCAATATTCCTGTGAGGATAGGATAGAAAAATCCATCCCTCGGGATCACTGTTTGTCATCACTCGGCAAGCCTTGTGATGCCAAACGGCGATCATCGGGACAGATTTTTCTATCCTACCCTCACACTCATAATATATTTTTACATTCTATGGCATACTGGGTCTTTCCTGCACAACCACCTCTAGCTTAAGTGTTTGGCAACAATATGACGAGACAAAATGAGCCGTGACATGAGATTTCCAACAATGGGGAATGTGTGACCAGCAAAGGCTCAGACCAGCCTGTGCATATGCAAAGTCTGATCAGAGCCTTTGCTAGTTGCTTGAATTATTGAATGAATGATAAGCTACTTACTGGCCATTATTTGGAGTCTATAAGCTTAATAGAAAGCTACACAGGCTAATCCTAGTCTACACTTATGAAAATGTCACATTGTTGGAAATCATGTGTCACGGCTCAAATACAGATTACTTACAAGAGAAACTGTAGCAGTAACATTAACAACAATCTCAGGCATACTGTAAGGGTCTGGCAACTGCACCCAAGCTTCACCTTCTACGATGATATCTGAAAATTTCACAATGATATATGGGCCTAGTCATGAGAAAACCCTGATTTTGTTGCATGCAAACAACATATACAGGCCACCAAATTCTACTGTGCAATGGAATGAACATTTTGAAGATTGTATTAAAAATGTTTTGCAAGAAGAGAAAGAAATTTATTTATTAGGGGACATAAACCGAAATTTACTTGACAGTCAGATCAAGAGAGTCTGGAATGATTACATGGGTTAAATCAATTTGTCTCTGAACCTACACGGGTAACGTCTGAAAGCAGATCCCTAATTGATCACATATATTCTAACTCTCCTGAAAATGTCAAGTCTGTAAATGTTCCTAAAGTAGGATTGAGTGATCATTTTCCGGTATTTGTAACAAGAAAAGTGAATAATCATACTCCCAAAGATAGTCATTACACTATATCTTATAGATCATTTAAACATTTTAATGAGGCTAATTTCATAAATGATCTTCAGGCAATACCATGGGATCTCATCAAGTTGTTTGATGATCCTGATGATATACTTGAAGTATGGACCGGCCTATTTTTAGAAGTAGTAGATAAACATATACTCATTAAAAAACACAGGGTTAAACAGAAAACCCAACCTGATAGGCTAACATCAGATATACTAGATGCTATGAAGACGAGGGATAGGCACAAATCACTTGATAATGATAATGACTACAAATTTTGGAGAAATAAAGTTAACAAAATGATACACAAGCAAAGAAAAACGAATAACAGACATACATAGATAATAATAAAGACACACCAGAAAGTATATATAAACTTTTTCAAGAGGTTGGATCTAAAAAAGGATGCAGAAAAACATCAATTTCATCTATCAAAAACAATGGGATACACACCGAGGATCCCAGTGATATTGCTAATGCATTTAATAATTTCATTGTTAATGTTGCTGCAAAAATTAAAGAACCAGTTTTAAACCAAAATCATGAAAAATTAAAAAAACTTCTGTCAGTCTAAGCTATTTGAAAATATTACATTCAGCATTAGTCCTATAGAAAAAGAAAAAGTCTTAAAACTACTTGCAGCCATGGACACAAGCAAGGCAACTGGTACTGATAATGTTGGGCCCCGATTACTTAAACTTGCAGCCCCATACATTTCAGATGACATTACTTACATATGCAATCAAAGTATCAATAAATCTACATTCCCAAGAAAATGGAAAGAAGCTAAAATTTCCCCACTTCATAAAAATGGGCCACATGATGATGTTAAAGCTGCATAGTCTGTAACTTTTGATATTTTTCGAAATTTTTTATTTTCTTTTTAAATCATTTGTAAAAGTAGAATTAAGTTTTGTTTTCACAACAAATCTGTTCACTATAGATGAAAACTGCACGGAAAAGTGAATTATCTAATAAAACAGGTTTGTTTTTCTCTTGATGGTAATTATTTGCGTCCCTCCAATAATTATAGACAGTTAATTTTAACATAAAAGCTGTTGTTTTGATACTGATAATTTGTTAAGATTTACGAAATTGGTAAAATGTTTACCTGAATTTTAGTTATTTTACTGTGTTCTTGAAAAAATAGAAACATTAGTTTTAAAATTAAAAGATCAAAAGTTACAGACTATGCAGCCTTAATAATTACCGTCCCATATCAATTCTACCTGTATTATCAAAAGTCCTTGAGAAACATGTGCATGACTGTTTATCAGTTTATCTTAATGAGAATAATTTATTACATAAGACCCAGTCAGGTTTCTGGTCAAAGCATTCTTGCGAAACTGCTCTAATGCACATGATTGATTCATGGTTAAATGCCATGGACAATGTAGAACTAGTAGGAATTGTACTTGTTGATTTTAAAAAGGCTTTTGACCTAGTTGACCATCAAATTCTTTTGTCAAAGTTGAAACTATATGGCATAAGCAGCGAAGCACTTATGTGGTTTGAAACCTATCTTACAAACAGACGGCAGCTGGTCTCCCTTAATAATTGCAAATCTGACTTTGAAAAGGTAACCTGTGGTGTCCCTCAAGGTTCCATTTTGGGGCCACTTTTATTTTTGCTTTTCATTAATGATTTACCACTTTATATTGATAACTTTTCAGCAGATCTCTATGCCGATGACACTACTTTGTATGACATCCAAACTTCATTAGAAGCAATTGAGGTAAATCTCCAAGAAGGATTAAACCAACTTTATGTCTGGTGTAAAAACAATGGCATGGTATTAAATTCAGTGAAAACTAAAATAATGCTAGTAACTACCAACCAAAAAATAAGGTTACAGAACACAAATCTCGAACTTCAATATATGGATAAAACGCTTAAAATGATATCAAGTGATAAGATACTTGGAGTCCATGTAGACAACAGCTTAAGTTGGTCTGATCATGTTAAGCATGTTTGTAAGAAAATATCATCCTATATCTGGCTTCTTTCAAAAATCAAGAACTTTTTATCACAAGCACACCGTGTCCAATTCTATAAATCGTATATCCAACCTCATATTGACTTTTGCAATATTGTGTGGGGCAATTCATGTGAGTCTAGTAAAATGAAAATATTCAGGCTACAAAAGCGTGCTTGTCGGGTTATTCTTGACTACAATGTAGAGGATTCCAATGAGGGAATACAGTCTCTAAAGATTTTATCTGTTTATGATCGTTTGTTTCTAAGAAAAGCAAAATTTATGTTCAAAGTCTATAATGGCTTAACACCCTCTTATATTTCTGAAAATTTTACACTTAGAAATGAAATGAACATGTCAGTAAATCTAAGATCATCAGCCTCAGGATGTTTTATTCCTCCATCGCTCAAAAAAGAGTGCTTTAAGCACAGCATGCGTTACTCAGGCTGTTTGATATGGAACTGTCTCCCAAATAATGTTAAAAGTAGTCAGACTGCTGAAACATTTCATAATAGATGTATCAAATGGCTTACACAATGATGTACCTATTACATGATTTATTATGAATGAATATTTACATTCTCATTGTAGCTGCCATAGATGAAACCATAATTCCTAGCTGCTTGCATTTCTCAATGCAAAACATTGAGCAGTCACGTGGTCTAGGCCGCGCCTCTGGGTGGAGTAACGTCAACGTCAACCAATATCTTTCTTTTTTATCAACATTTGCGTGACGTCATTCACGTATCGCCACGACGTTATGTACAGGACTTTCGTTCGCTGGCTGTTCCAACACCTCCGTTATAAATAAAATATTTCATTTTTCAAGGATACCCAGCGAATTTGGGTGGAAGATAATTAAGTATATTTGATAAATAATATAAAATGTAAATATAAGGATTGATATGCAAATTTTTAGCTTGCACTGGATGATGCAAAACATTAGCGTTTTAATGTCTCCGAGAAGCCCTTCGGGCTTCACAGACATTAAAAAGCCTAATGTTTTGCATCATCCAGTGCAAGCTAAGAATCTGCATTTCAATCCTTAAATAAGGAGCTTGTAATAATATCTATGGCAAGCTACTATGATGAATTGAAACAAGAAAATGATCACTCAATCTCTGTATCTTTGAAAATGATAATCTTATTCTCTACTTTGTTCATATTTGTATATCTGTTTATTTCATTGTTGATAATTATGATAAATATCAGTTTTGTATATTAATTCTCATTGATAAAGTTTGTGTATGATTAGAGTGGGGAGATGAAATGCGATTTTACCCAATAAGAAATAATTATTTTCCCTCAATCAGCCATATTCACGTGAATACCATAAGGTATCCACTTTACCAGTCTATATCACTCTACTATTATCATGTGCAGTCTCAAGATTGCAACAGTACTATAAAGTATAGATACAAAAAATGGAAACTAAATTCTAAAACCATTTACAGATGTGCACTGTATATGTATAGACTAAAAGTAAGTAATGGTGCAAACTCTTCTTTCCTAATTCATGGGATGAATGGGAATATATAAGGAAGATATATTCAGCATTACCCTTAAAGCGCCACCTATGATTTGCAGCAGACAAAAATTTAAAATTTTGCTGCCTTTTCAGAAAATATCAATATGGCATGATGTTTTATGAGAATCGTCTGCTGGCAGGCGATTCTCATGAAATATCTTACCTTATTTTTTTTTCGAAAATTGAAAAGATGATAAAAATTTGTCGTCTGCTGCAGTCATGATAGGCCCTTAAAGGGTTAAAATATTGTGAAATGTTGAAGTAACTATTGCGGATTTTCTCTTTTGCTACCATTTCTTCATATACTCATTACAAAAATTGCCATTATCATGAACTTTTGTTATTCTATGTATCATATAAACTGGGGTTTTTTTATTATTTTTTTTCGATTGATTTATTCATTTTTGTAAAAGATTGTATATTATTATAACATATATTGTATCATATATGAGGGCCTCATGGAAGATTAGTACAATTGTTTGCTAAATGTTGTTACCCTCGTTAAATAAAAACTTTACTTACTTACTTACTTACAAAAGGTGCAGATCAGTGTGTGCACCTTTGCAGACTGATCAACACCTTACCTATTAGCTACTTGAAAAGTATAATATCTAAACTTGCTTCATTCAATATTTCAATAATCTAGCTAGTCTCTGTAGCTCAGGCCAGAATTTTTTATTAGCTGATTTACAAAGTCTCCTTCTATAATTTTCTGGAAAGTAGAAAAAAATCTAATTTTTTTTTTTTTATTGTAAATATTATTTGCTTCGTTAAAAAAATATATTTTGAGGTCCTGTCTGTGTATTTTTGGGAGTGACTGTTTAAAGTGATTGTCCTATGCAGATTTTTAGGAAAATTATGAAATATATAAAGAATTAATACAGACTGTTGGTTTACTTTACTAGTTTTACTGTTTGTTCTGGAGATATTAAAAAAAATAAAGCTCTGAAAATGATCAGTCAACTGGTCATTTCAGAGCTTTTTTCCCGTCCCCAGACCCTAAATCTGAAATTTTTTCCCGTAAATCAACTAATAAAAAATTCTGGCCTTAGCAAGTTGGTTTGAGTCTTACTCAGTCGTAAATCCCTAAGACAGATCAATGGCTAAATATTGAGGCAAAGTTCAACAATGTGAGTGCTCGCGGGTGCTCGTTGTTCTGGTACCTATCTTGACTTGAAATATGTTAAGCCTGGCATCAATACAAAAAGTGCCCGCAAGCACTAGCATTGTTGAACTCGCCTCAGGTCTTTATATATATAAGAGAGCATAGTTAAAAATTAATTTTCTCCTTTCTCAACCAAAATATATGTTGTCTCATAATTAAAACAACAGTCTCAAAGACATGGTTGTTTTGAAAATCAAACACATATGCAAAGATGCAATAGTTATCCAGCTTATAAATGTGAAAATGCCAACAACTTTTGGCATTTTAGCATTTATGAGCATAATAAATTTCATGCTGAGCTGAGCATGAAAAAGTTTCATAACCTCAGGGCCTGAATAGATTAGAACCTGAGTTTGTTAAACTTTTTTTTCATGCTAAACTTCACTAAAATACATGTACCAACATTTCCTGCTTTAAAACATTGAGATGTTGCATTTATCCTGTTAATATAAGTTAAAATGCCAACAATTGTTGGCATTTTAACATTTATGAGCAGGACAAATTTCATGCTTAGCTGAGTTGGCCATAAAAAGTTTACAACCTCAAGGCTAGGAATGATATTAAAATTTCTATAATCAGATTAATCTTGAATATCATTCTCTGGTATATTTATTTTGGTGCTAAATGTCTCAGTTAACAGCTATGGTCATATAGAAAACTGAGCAAGTTTTGACTAGGCAGTTAACCTGCACTTCTTGCAAATACTTTGGCTTGGAACTGACAACAGCCCTTCTTGAATAGCCGAAGGAGAATAAACATAGAAAATATTTCATGATCAATCTCCACCAAAGTATGGGGTCAGGCCAGGATCAAACTCACGACCCATGGATCAGCAATCAGACTCGCTACCGACTGCGCTATGTATATATACAGGCAAGAGTTGCATAACAAGAGCGCTACAATTTAGCGCTACATAGCGCTTTCTTAACTTTATGCAACCATTATGCCTCAAAATACAGCTAGTTTGTAGCAGTCTGTTGTGCAACGATAACATTCCTTTTAATGATATGCATAAACACAAAGCGCTATATAGCACTTTACCTACTCAACAGTTCATTTCACATACTGCTTTCTGCGAGACTGCTCGAGATTAGTTATGTAGCGCTACAAAGTGCTATTGGGTAACAAATTGTTGCATAGCAAAGTGCCACATAGCGCTATGTAGCACCATAGCGCTATGTAACGATCACATTAGGCAAGGCACCCCAGGGCCCGGCAGTGAAGAAAGAATAATTATATTAAACTAAGGTGATTATTTCTTATAATATAATCTTACCTCCATTTCCAGCTTCTTCAGCTGGCTGAGGAGTTATCTTTCCTTGAACGACTGTGGTTGGCCCTGGGTTGTCTGCCCCAAGGAAATAATTATTGTCATTTCCTTCCATAGACATTCCTATCTTTATGTCATCATCATCACTGTAACAAAGCAAACAATTTCAGGCTTCTAGAGTGTGTGATTGAAAATTAATTTTCTTATTTCCCAAACAAAACATATGTTGTGGGTGCTCAAAAGAAGCGTCTCAATGAGATGCCTCTTTTGAGCACCCAAAACATATGTTTAAACTGGTGGCTAAGAAAATAATCACATATATACACTTAACTGGACATATGGATTTTGTGATTCATCTAACATTACTCTGTTAAATCGCTATATGCTGGGTAATTGGTGCTGATTTTTTTCAAAAATTAATCTATAAAAATATCTCATTAAGACGCTTCTTTTGAGCACCCAAAACATATGTTTAAACTGGTGGCTAAAAAAATAATCACACACTTAACTGAACATATGGATTTTGTGATTCACCTAACATTACTCTGTTAACCCGCTATATGCTGGGTAATTTCTTAATGCTTTTGGGAGCTGATTTTTTTCAGAACGAATTTTTCAAAATATTCTTTCGGGAATACAATCAGAGTGCCAAACAGACAAACAATAGGACTTGACTCTGCAGAGGACAAGTTCTGTGATATATTTTTAAATTTCAGTTAAAATAAACCTTGACATTTCATGCTGGCATGCAATTCACGTGAATCATCGTCTTATTTGGTACAATGTATCTTAAAGCAGGTAACAAGTATATAAGTAAATGTTGAAAATATCAGTGAAGTACTTTTTCAGATTAACCCCTTCACAGCCGTATATAAGAGCATGCTATATGCCGAGGAAAATAAGGCTATTTTGATGTTATCATGGTGTTATATATAAGTTCATACAAAATCATAACTAATTTACACCAAATTTTCTCCTGCTAGTTTGAGACATTTGGTTCAATGTCTGAAATAATGTTTTCTAGTGATAGCATGTCATAAAATATTTGTTCAACAGCTGAAAATACAGGAATGTCTACTTTCGTTTTCAACATCATTGTTTTGTAATGGTTGGAAAACAATGGTTCAAAAATGTGAGAATGACAATCATCTTACAGTGATTCATTTACAATTTTGGGCTTATGGGTCCTGGGACTCACTGTTTCTCATATCAATGAGTCCCAACTGCAAACTTATGAGTCCAGAACACTATTTTTAATGACAGGTCTGCAATACTATTGCATCCTGGGACTCGCTGAAATAAAAACTTTGCATCCCAGAGACAAAAGTATGCACAAAAGATGCAGGATGCGCAGGTAACAAAATCACTGTCATCTTACTCATTTACTGTTTCTGATTTCAATCAATAATAATTGTCATCCCTATGCAAGCCATTTAGACTTCAACAATAACCTCTACCCCCAACAAAGATGCCACTATCAGCTTCCATCTTTGAACAAAAAACTGAGTTCTTCATCAAAAGGGCCTTTCCACCCATAAAAATCAATCTACAGACGCCAGTTTGGCGGTGGAGTTATGGGATACATCTTGAAAAAGTTCTTGAACATTATCATGCTTTAAACCATGAAGTATTCTTCACAAATGACGCTTGTGTACATTTAATGGCATAAGGGAAGCGATTTTCAAAAAAAACAACTAAACTCTGTGTAAGGTAGTGAAGGGGTTAAGGTTATATCTGATGTATTTGTCAGGTATCACAATGTTAAGCACAAGGGTGAAAGTTTAAAACCTAAGATTTAAAGATTTAAGTCTTAAAACTTGCAGTATACCTTCTGAATATATTTAGTTAAAAATGGTTAATTGTCTTTAGCTGGACTGAAAAAAAAATCATAGAAGCTATTATAATCTACCAAATTCAGTATTTAATGGCCAACACTGAGGCTCACCATGACAGCTTTTAGAACCTATCAGTTATAATTGTTAAACTAATACCTTCACATTGATACCATCTGATGATGATAAGATTAGACCAACAGGTACACAAAGCTGTGTTTGGAATGACCAAATAATATGACTGATAAGCTACCCAGAGAAAGTCATGTGAAGCAATTGTTGGTGGGTTCTATGCTTTGTTTTTCATTTGACAGACCAATGACGGACAACTGCCCTATTTTAGTTTTGAAAAAAAATGTACAAGATTGAAAAAATATTACCATGGCTTCGAGCTGGTAACCGGATACTTGATTTAAACCGAGATGAAAGAGATTTAAATGCATATTAAGTTTAATGAGCACCAAAAAAGGACACATTCAGCCAGCCTGAACACCCATCGTGTGCAATCAGAGTGTTTGCTGCCTGAATCAACGAACAATGGGTTTTTAAAACTTTTAAGATACCGTTGAGTAGGCAGCGAAAAATGATCAGACTGGGCTGATACAGGGGCTGTGATTAACAGAGTGAAACGTGACCAGACTGTTGGACTGACTCATAGATCAATTCGAGTCTCACTATATGCTCAAGCATTTTTGTTCGATTTATAGCAAAGTTTACCGTTAGTGCTGAAAAAGTATTTAGTCAAGGTGCCGTTCATGCATGTACATTTGTACGTGTGCATGTATGCGACAGTACATGTAACACATTTTAATAATTTGCCCAAGACTTAAAATGCTTGTTTTATCTTTCAAATTTTGACAATAAATTTCAGAAACAACAGTCATCTCATGAGAAAAAGTTGTTTGAAATCTGCTTATGACAAAGATTCACATCAGTCTATAATTTACATTTCCACTGCAAGTCTTTAAATGAACCTTTACATTTGAGATGTGGTTCATACCTTCATGAACAAATCGATTTAAGCCACACCCATATACACGCCATTTGAGCGTGGTAACGTCAAGTGCATCCAATAACGTTGCTTGCTTACTGACGTTTGCGTGACGTTGAACACGTATCGTCATGACATTAAGCGCAGAAATTTTGCGTTTTGGATATTCCAAACCCTACGTTATGTCTGATTTAATTCCAAATATCTGGAAAACCAGCCAAGTTAGGTGAAAATTGAAAATTGATACTTTACTGATTATATAAAATGTAAAAATAAGCCCTTCGGGCTTCACTTACTTTGCACGAGACCCGAAGTATTCATGATTCCATGAAGATTCCAAAAATTGAATTCATTTCTTAAATGCATCCGGTGCGCACCATTGGTTCTGTACATGCAACTAATGAGAATATTGAGAATGAATTGAGCCATACCTGGCCGAGACACTCCAAAGACAAGTGTTCTCCCAAAGTTAAAAGTGCTCAGCTCAGGACCTTTCAGTGGATTTGTTGACATGCGAGATACACATATTTACCCCCTTTTCCCACCAGTCAGACACTTTTGCTTCTTCCATTTTGTCTGAATATGTTCTTAGGTATCAAATATTGCAAAAGACCTAGATAAGATTGCTCCCTTAGGATCAGTCTGATCCTGGTTCATAGTGATTGCTTCCATGATCATGATAAAAACCTAGTCTGGATTACACTTGAATATATGTAGCAGACATTAAAAGCATTTAGGACAAAACAATTTGGCTGAAAAGGGGTTAACTCGTAAATATTTGGCTGAAAAGGGGTTAGTTAGTTGCATGCTGGGCAATTTATCATTCTTTTGTTTTCGTCTGCTGACTCTTTCAAAATTCCTCTACTAAAGTATGGGACCAGGCTGGGATGGAACTCGCGACCCCTGGAACTGCTGTCAGACACACATCTGTAGTCAGACATGCCGCGTTATCAACTGCGCTATGCGGCCTGGTCTACCTTAGTGTCAACCATTTTGGATCCAGATCAGCTCTTACCCAATGTCCAAATGGTTTGGAAATGCTATCAGCACATGAAAAACATCCCCGTTGGTAAAGAAAACATTAAATAGTATATTTATTGTCTGCATTCATATTCATGACAGTTTGTGATTGTTTGGATTACACATGCGTAGAATGCATGCACACCAATCTAGTGGGATTAGAGGCCGCCTATATTTTGTCCTTAATGGGCAGCAAAGACATTGGCGAAACTACATAGACGACAGGCTTGTCTTAGCCTTTGCTATTCGCATATATATGTGATAATAAATAAATATCTGGCTCATTTATATGTGAAATGCGAGGCCACAAAACATAGTTAGCTTGTGGTTCTAATAATCAAATGGCAACCAAAAAATGTTCCATAAAATGGAGTTTATTATGAAAAGTAACATCGAGTTCAACTCTCTGAATTCTGAGTAAAAGAGATGATACAGAGGTTGAAATTTCAAGTTCAGGATTTGTCATGTGTAAGATCAATCGTTGTCTCATAATTTCTAATCTCATGACTTCTGAACTTGAAAGTCCGATGATTTTTTATCTTGTATTTCAAACCCTCATTACAAAGTATTGGCATGTAAATGCATAAATTTCGTTTTTTGCCACTGTTCGTTCCCCTTGCGTTTCAATTTCTAAACTCAAAATGCTGACTTTCTATTTCAATATTTTGATAAAACCAAAATTTTTAACTATTGAACAATGCATTGAAATGCTTACTTTTGACTGTTTATAATATATGCGCAATATCTCAATCCAAAATAAAAAATATGCATTACATGACAAAAATCAACAAAATAACCTCTGCAGCAAACCAAAATCAGCCTGTGCATAGAATCATAGAAACTAGCAGTTTCATGTCTTTGCTGCGTGCTCAGTTGGTAGCTAATAATCATTGGTTTCCCTATATGGACAGTGAACCGGGCATACCGAATAGATTACCAGGTGGCTGATCAGAGTCCCCAATCTATTAATCATGAATATTAATCATTTTGGTGTTATTTTTCACTGAAAGATTAGATAACATAGAACATGTGTAATATGCCTTCACAGTAAACAGTTGGAGATAAGACAATGGGCAGCCATTAATTATCATTAATTAGTGACCACTGTTACAATTATGGAGCAAAGATGTGTTTCCCTGGGGAAGCATTGTTTGCCTTTAAGAAAATCCTGTGAACTTTCGTCCATGAATTATCAAATATAGAACTTACTAGTCAAGTATGAAATCAAATAGCTCATCTAACTTATGCTTCAGTGCCTGCTTATCTTCTCCTGGTTCACAGTATCTGAACATACCAGGAGTTGTCCCCCCATTCTCAGCTAGATTCTTCAGAAATTTAAAGTCGTGACCTGCAAAACAATAAAAATGAACAAAAGGGACAGAAAAAGAACTGTCTCTGGTTCTAAGGGCTTATTCTAAGCTTAGATCTTTGGATAGGGACAGAGATTATTCTGAGTTTCGAATGTAAAATAACCAAATTCTATTAGTATAAAGGAAATATTTTGTTTTTTAAAGAAATTCATTTTTGGTTTTTAAACTACTTGTAATGGTATGGGACCCGCTTTAGCAAGCCACTGCCTTAAAGGGGACAGCAACCCTAATAAAAGAATGTTTTATCAGAAAGAGCTCAACAAACCATGAATTTTGATACAAGTATCATCAAAATCGTTTGAAATATGGGGAAGTTATGGGCATTTAAAGAATTCAATATGGCCAACATTTAGGCGCTATTTTGAATATTTAATTGGTTTTCAGAATTTTTTCAACTGCTTAATTTTTAGTTAACAATACTTTCACAGCATCTGTGTTTCAGCAGATATGCAATTTATACATAAGGAAGATGTTTTATTAAAGATAATTACACATAGGAAGATGTTTTATTAAAGATAATTACAAGTAATCCATTGGTTTGTCTTTTATTTTGATTATGCATATTTAATTAGGCTGTGTGATGTCACTAAGCCTACAATATGGCTGCTTCCATCACAGTCCATTTGCAAATATTCAGACGCCCACAACTTTTACGTTTTCAACCGATTTAGATGAAACTGGTATTATATCAAAATTCATGATTTATTAAGATTTTTCATATTACATATAGTAATCATCAGGGTTGTCGTCCCCTTTAAGCAAGGAGGAGATGGGCACCTTTCCTAACAGAGTTAGAGGATTTACACAAGTGGTCATTTTATTTGAAATTTATTGAAACAAGCTTTAGCTAAGGGGAGAAGGATACATGTGCCATTAATATTTCATTGATAGTCATATTAATGATTTATAATATATTTTTTTAAAATCATAAGCTGACACCCCTCGATGTGTATAATAGACTATCCCAAGTTTATTGTATTAAACCAGAAGGAAGAATCCATTAGTATACAAAGGGTTAACAGATAATTTTCTTACTGCTCATCTAAAAGTTCAAAACATATACTGTAAGGTATGCTCTAGGGAGAAAGTTCTTTTGAGTATCTATGACATGTATTTTGATTAATCCTTTCCTTCATGAATATTCATGCAAGGCTCCACCCACTATGAATCAACATATGAATACACTTTCATGTTGGTATATATAACAAAGAAATTACTTGTCAGGTCCACTAGTGTAGGATCAGATATATGAGCCAGTGCATGAGATTTCCAACAATGTGGTATGTGTGACCAGCAAAGCCTCAGATCAGCCTGCGCACGCGCGCAGTCTGATCAGATCCTTTGCTTGTCGCTGGAGTATTCTATGAGTATTAAGCTACTGACTGAACATCATGTGGAGTTTCTACGCTTAAAAGGAGGCTGCACAGGCTCGTCTGAGTCTACACTTGTCAAAATGTCAAATTGTTGGAAATCTCATGTCACGACTCATATCATATTTCAATAAGCAAACAGAGTAGACCCTGATCAGGCAGCTCTAACAAGAGTTGCCTGATCTGGGTCTGCTCTGTTTGCAAAAGTGTTAAATGGTGTCTCTATGCGGTAAAGGGTTAAGAAACAATATATGAGCTGCTACATGAGATTTCCAACAATGTGACATTTTGACCTGTGTAGACTCGGACGAGCCTCTGCAGCCTCCTTTTAAGCTTAGAAACTCCAAATGGTGTTCAGTCAGTAGCTAAACAATCACAGAATACTCAAGCCACTAGCAAAGGCTATGATCAGACTGCGTGTATGCGCAGGCTGATCTGAGGCTTTGTTGGTCGCACATACCACATTGTTGGAAATCACATGCACTGGCTCATATACTCCAGGCATAAACTTCTGATGTACTCACTGGATGTGAAGCCAACTGCATGAATGGTAACTTCTTTATTTATTTCCTGCCATCTCTTTGCCAGCGTCCCAGCCATCTTGGGTAACATCTCTTTTGGACTTACTGTATCAGCCCCATCTGTCATAAACACTATCACTGTCCTAGAGTAATCTCCCCCTGTATATAAAATACTAATTTGAGTATGCCAAAACAGGCCCCGAGGTTATAAAACATGAGTACAGTCTCAGACTCAAAATAAAGCGCAATGATTGGCTGCTTGCGGACACATATTTTGAGTCTGAGAATGAACTCAAGATTTATAACCTAGAGGCCAGGTCTTGTGGTTATAAAACTTTTTCATGCTCAACTCTGACAGCTGAGCATGGAATTTAGCATGATAAATACAACATCTGCATGAATGTTTGAAACCAAAAAAAGTCTTTATTTTTCAGCATTTTAGCTTTTACAGCTCTTAAATTTCATGCTCAGTTGAGTTGAGCATGAAAAAAGTTTTATAACCTTGGGGCCAGATTAATATGGTGTTCAGTGATTTTCTTATGCCTAATTTGCGGCCAAATATCAGCCCTTTCCAATTTAAAAATGAGCAAAATTCTCAAATTAGTATACAACATTTCCAATTTCTTTAATAGTTCTACATTTTGGTGAAGTTGCGACCGAAATGGCAACGTTACAGATGTTTTCATTCAAATTTTGATGCATTTTTTTTATTTTGTTATTTCAAAGACCAATGCAGGATGTAGATCCTTTACACAGATAATTTGTAATGGTTTAAATCAATCTTGAAATAGATATCCAGTCCTTTTAGACAGCAAATTAGACTGCATCAAGTTTTCCCAAGTTTGATGGTTCAAAGTTTTTTTCTCTCCAAAATTCAACCTGGAATTCAAGTTCAAACTTCAGAAAGATAGGAAAATCCCTGATGTGTTCAGTTTTCATCTTGCAAACTACATAATACATTCTGAAGAAACAAAAAAAACACACACACAAACAAATTATTTATATGATGCGTTGAAACTATGGTAACAAACAGGAGAAATGTATTCTTATAAATTGCCTAGAAAATAATTAGTACTGGCGGAACTCCACAAGCCAGAAGTTACTATAGAGTTCATGTTTGGTATATTTACATTTTCGATGCAAACCTTTGATGAATCTTTAGATTTTCGCAACCGTTCATAGCCTCATGAATTACACAAATTTGACTGACAGCTGCCAAGCTCACTTGCCCATGCAATACGCTTCTAACATCTAACTTATTTGCCAGAAGTGTTACTGGTGTTCTGACTGACAGAGAGCCACGGCACATGCAAAACAAGCCTCGTGTTTGCTCCACTGGCTGTCCATGTTCAAGCTGCCTGTTCGGCCTTACCATTTTACACTCCAACTAAACGGTTAATACGATTATATTTTAAATAAAAATCTGTTTTAATTCCTAAATGAAAAATAAGTTTTATATTTTAGATATTTGTAATAAAATGTAAATATAAGCAATAAATTCAATTTTTGGAATGTTCATGGAATCATGAATACTTCAGGTCTCTTGCAAAGTTAATGTGAAGCCCTTTGGTAACAAGACTATATTGTATAAAATTGAACAGGAAATCCTCCAGTCTATTCTTAAAGAGGCGGCAACCCTGACGATAACTACGTTTTATATGAAAGATCTTAATAAACCATAAATTTTGATACCAGTTTCATCTAAATCTGTTGAAAAACGTAGAAGTTGTGGGCGTTTGAATATTTGCAAATGGGCTGTAATGAAAGCGGCCATATTGTAGACTTAGTGACGTCACACATCCGAATTAAATATGCATAATCAAAATAATGGTCAAACCAATGGATTACATGTAATTATTATTAAAACATTTTCCTTATGTATAACGCTGCATATCTGCTGAAATTCAGATGCTGTGATAGTATTTATAACTAAAAATTAAGCAGTTGAAAATATTCTGAAAACTAATAAAAATGTTCAAAATGGTGGCTAAATGTTGGCCATTTTTAATTCTTTAAGCGCCCATAATTTCCCCATTTTTGAACCAATTTTGATGATACTTGTATCAAAATTCATGATTCAGAGAGTTCTTTCTGATAAAACATACTTATCCTAGGGTTGCTGTCCCCTTTAACTTCTACAGAAAAACAAACACAGTTGGCATGTTGGCACGCTTTAATGTAGACAAATGAGGAGCATGAAATGGAAGGATGTGTAGACTTTGATGAGATGATCTATTTTAAGAAATGCTTGTACAGTCAAAACTCTTTATAACGTCACCCCTTATAACAGAATAATCAATATCCGACATAAAATTACTGGGAACGGATCTGTTTCCATTAAAATTCCCTCTTTATAACAAATTATTCATTCATTTTTATAACAGAATATTCACTTAACGACACCAACAGTAACTTCTGGAAACTGATATACAATTTCTATTGAAATTAAATTCATCATAACAGAATTTTTACCATGTGTCAGACAATTGGTGATCAGAACAAGGTCTTTTTGCATGAACAGTTTCTGTCTCACATGATAAGTGGGAAGCTTTGTGCATTTTGATGCAATATGAAATTGAACTGATGTATTCATTTGGAATAATAGCATTTTAATTCATTTGTATAATATTTTCTTTAACCAAATGATTATTATGTGGAAATCTGGTAATGGTCAGAATTTCTTTATAACAGCAACTTCACTTTAACGTCAAAGATAGCTTGGAACAAACAGTGTCGTTATAAAGAGGGTTGACTGTAAAAGCCCTGCCAGTGACACAGCTTACTTAACCCTAAGATCTTCTCATTGACCAAGTATCTGCTGTCCAGCCCACATGACACCAAACTTTTTTTCTTTTTTTTTGTTTGGCTAAAACTTGCTGTGATTTGATACAGTGCAGTATACCCCATAATAATGACGATGTGCAAATCAACACGACAAGATCTCTTAGACAAATCAATACAAAATTTTTTGTGTTGCTCACGTCTCTAAAGCACTTTGTTTGCTTTTGTAATACCTGCTTATTCTCAGTCTGTGCATGACTGAGTAATAATATACTGCACAACCTTTGTTAATGCTAGTACCGACTAGACAAATATTCTGCTCTATTCGATGAAATGAGCAGAATGTTAATTCATCAACAACATACCTGCTTCAGTGATAACCCGATTTACTTTGGTAAATGCAGCATTAAAGCTGGTCATCCCGCCAGCCTTTAGATCAGTGATCACTTTCTCATAGTTGTCAGCGGTAAACTCTATCACATGGGCTTTATCATTATAGAGGATCAAATCTGTCTTCACTGACGATTGTTTTACGCTGCGACCAATTATATCCTTCACGGAGGCTTGAACCTAAGAACCAAAATGGTAAAGGAGATGATGAAATTTGAGTCAGTGCATGAGATTTCCAACAATGTGGTATGTGCGACCAGCAAAGCCTCAGATCAGCCTGCGCATACACAGTCTGATCAGAGCCTTTGCTATTTGGGTTAGTATTCTATGATTGTTAAGCTACTGACTGAACACCCTTTGGAGTTTCTAAGCTTAAATGGAGGCTGCACAGGCTCGTACGAGTCTACACATGTCAAAATGCCACATTGTTAGAAATCTCATGCACTGGTTCATTTAAAACTACTGTTTCAAAGATGAATTGTCATTAAGGCCGCCGGTTTGAAAAACAGTCAATTGTGTTACTCAACAACCTTCTTATTCCATGAGTATCATTACTCACATGCCACAGCATTTTACTCACATAGGTGAAAACTTGATGAGTAAATAGTAATTATACCCACACGTCTCAAAACATTATCTGGGGCTCTGGGCTAAATTTGATTACTGCTTTTTTTAAAAAAAAACATATCATGAATACATTATAGTGTTGAAAAGTTTGACCCAATTAAATTAGACAGAGCTCTCACTAGGATTTTGAAAACAGGAGTCCCAGAGCTCTCTTTGCCAAAAAGTGGGAGTGACACAATACAAAAGAATATAGCCTCTTTCAAAAAATAGGAGTCCCAGCACCAAAAATAGGAGTTCAGAACTGCAAATTGCCAGTAAGTGAGAGCTCTGATTAGACCCAACATTTTGTTGGCCTGATCTAGGTTCAAACTGTCTGCAAAGGTTTTCAGCAGGTGAGGAAATTTCGCCTATTACAAATATTAGGTTTAACCCTAAAAGCGCCTAAAAAAATAAAACCGAAATTGTTTTCGGCTTTTTTAAAAGTGGTCTGTTACATAAGCGCTCATACAGGCAAGTTTGAGTAAAATTCAAGGACTTTTCAAGGACTTCTAAAGACTATCCTACAGTTTTAAAGGACTAAAAGTTTATAAAAAATCCTGATTTAAAGAGACTAAGTCTGCAACTATGAACATTTTTCGATTTTTTTTATTTTGTTTTTAAATCATTTGTAAAAGTAGAATTGCATTATGTTTTCACAATAAATCTGTTCAATATAGCTGAAAACTGCAAGGAAAAGTGAGTTATCTTATAAAACAGGTGTGTTTTTCTCTTGTTGGTAATTATTTGCGTCCCTCCAATAATTATAGACAGTTAATTTTAACATAAATGCTGTTGTTTAGATGCTGATAATTTGTTAAGATTTACGAAATTGGTATAATTTATACCTGAATTTTAGCTTTTTACTGTGTTCTTGAAAAATAGAAACATTAGTTCTAAAATTAAAAGATCAAAAGTTACAGACTATGCAGCTTTAAGTGTTAAAATTCTATTTCAGAAATGCTAGACTGAGATAATGGAGAAATTAGTAATATAAAATTAGTATAAAATTGGTGGGCATAACAATTTTATACTGATTTAGATCCCTATCAACAGTGTTGAGTCCTACAGAAAATAGTAGAATTCAAGGACTTTTCAAGGCCTCCGAGTGATTTTCCAGTACTTTTCAAGGCAGATTTAATTTTCAAGGACTTTTCAAGCAAGCTCTCTAAATTCAATTACTTTTCAAGCCTGTGCGAACCCTGTACATATATCTGCTGACAACATTGATTAATGTAAGTATAGAGGCAAACAGAGGTGACAAGATCAGACTATTCCTACAGGAGCAGTATGATCTGGGTCTACACTGTTTGTTGGAGATTCTTCTAATTTCGGCAGACGACAAAACAGTTGACTTTTGTTGTGATTGGCACTTAAGGTTTAATACTACCTGAGTCCATGGGTTGCCACTCATAGACCCACTCTTGTCAACGACGAGGACGAGGTGTGTCTGTGTCTTTGACATTCTCTGATCTGTGATGGCTGGAAGCTTGATCTGTATCCGCAGAAGCTGTTCCTTGCTTAGTACAGGTGTACTATCATTAGCATCTGGAAAACAAGGAAATATGTTTAAGCTTTAACCCTTTACTCCATAGACTGTTTTTAGATCATGACATCACTTTCTATTTTTAGACGACATTGAAAAAATTCAAGAAAAATTTAAGTTAAGTTTTGAATACTTTTGAAAATATTATGGAATATGTAGCATTTGCTCAAAAAGAGCAAATGCTCCATTTTCCATAATATTTTCTAATACATGATATTTCAAAGGCATCAAAAGGCATTATTATGGAGTAATGGTTATAGATTTGGCCATTAAGAGTGCAATACGGTCAAAATACAGGAGGGCATGTTCAAAAATAATGAAGCCAAAGTGTGACAATAGGGGTGAAAAATGAAACTATTGTCATAGGTGAAATTGTTACTCCAAACAAATTGTGGGTACTTAAAGTTTTCAAAATTGTTAAAGTTTAGAAAATAGCAGCAAAAATATAAATTTTTTGAACATTTTCTTTCAAGATTTTTTTGCAAAAATTGTTAATTATAGCTATATTCTGTGTAGTTTATTTTTATAGGAAATCTTGATGAAATGTCTTGAAATTCTTAAAATTTGATGACAAGCACTTAACAGCATGTAAATAAGTGATTTTTACCAAATTGAATTGCCTAATTGAACAAAAAAATTCTTATTTTACTGTCATTTTGCCTCATTATTTTAGTAGAAGAGCTCTCAAAATGTTCATATTTTTAAAGCAGGTGACTGAATCTCAATAAAATTTGCGTTGAAATGATAATACATGGTAAAAAAACTAAGCTACAAATCAATATGTGATATGTAAGCATGGATGTAATGGTTATCTATGTACAAAAATGGGGGAAAAAAAAAGAAAATGTGTTACACTCCTTAGTTTTATTTGTTTATGAGTCAGAATTTGGAACTAACAGGGCTAAGACATATATATAGTATTGCATACAAAGAAGTGACTCCCCTTGCATAGTGTTAACATAATTTTATTGCAAATTATTGGCCTTTTTGTAAAGAAATGTCTGATCTAATACTAAGGAGTGTAACATTTTGTGAAAAATGCTTAGGTCTTTAAAAACCTATAAATTTTAGCTTTAACATTAAATGACACAATTTCCTTTCTACTATATAGGAATCTCAGAATCAGTGTTACAGCACAAACAAAAATTGTCTCCCCAAGATCTTGACTTAGTGTGTTAATATATGTTGAATGTTCTTTCTCTAAATGCTTTTAAAACTGATTGCAAATAATATTTTCTTCTCTAATAATTTAAGCAATTGAACACTTTTCTGTATGTAACATACATTGTTATATACCTTATGAGTGTTTACTATAGAAACTTGACGTGTTTCAATCGCTGACAGTTGTACGTTTCATCTAAATTTAACGTGTCGCAATGCGACAAATCACTGTGCGCGGGCTTCAATCCGATTACAACATGGCAGCAGAGGGCTGCAACGCCATTACAGCCCGCTCAAGGACATCGTCTGCAAGTTAAGATATATCGTCGCTAATATTTTATGGAGAAATGACCAAACTATTTCAATTACCATAAAATACGCTCCTTTATCATATCGGACAGGCAGCAATCGAAAACGCTTTGAACAATTGATAAACGTGGTTCACACATCGCTAGAAACAGTGTTTTTGTTAGCCATTTTTCACCAGTCGGGCGACAAACAGCAATCAAAATCTCTGTTTTAAGAACTTAGATCTACGTTCGTCGATAGTATTAACGTTTTCGATTGCCGCCTATCTTAAGTGTTTATTGAATATAGGCCTACTGAATACGCAGCTAAACAAATCTTAAACAATGGCTACTAAGAATAATTTACTGTCGGGCTACAAACGGCAATCAAAAACTCTGTTTCTAATGATCTTAGATCTACGCTGTCAATAGTATAAACGTTTTCGATTACCCCATATCTGAAAGGTTTATTGAATATAGGCCTACTGAATACGTAGCCAAACCAATCCAAAATAACGGCTACTAGGAATAATTTACTGTCGGGCTACAAACGGCAGTCAAAAACTCTGTTTCTAACGATCTTAGATCTACGTTTGTCGATAGTATAAATGTTTTCGATTGCCGCATATCTGAAGTGTTTATTGAATATAGGCCTACTGAATACATAGCCAGAACAATCCAAAACAAGGGTTACTATGAATAATTTAATACATTTTTCATATTTCTGTTGAAAAAATGAAATTAGTTTCCATACCAGATATGCTGCAATCGAAAACTCTCTTAACAATCGACAAACACGGATCAGAAATCGCTACTACCATTGTTTTCGATTGCCAATGGTCACCAGTCGGGCGACTTATGGCAATCGAAAAGTATGTTTCTAACTATTTTTGGTCTACGTTCGTAGATTATATTGACGTTTTCGATTGCCACCAATCCGGTGTGAATTTGTTGTACGCTTCATTATGTTACGATGGACATTTCTGCATACAATTGAATAAAATTATTTGGAACTGCTTGTGCTTGAAAGGAAGGTATATAACAATGACGATATAACATTCTTTTCTGTATATTAACGTTTGCCAAGCCCTCGTGTGGTAATGTGTTGCAGCCCTCACCGCTTCGCGGTTCGGGCTGCAACACATTATCACACTCGGGCTTGGCAAACGTTAATATACGGAAAAGAATGTTTTATCCTCTTATTAAATACCATTTAACTAGCTGCCAAAGGGAATAAAAAAAGTATGGTTGCATACCAGTTTCTGCTATTGATACTCCCATCATGAACCAACCGAAAAGGTCCCTTTATATTAAGTTTCTAAATGATTTACCCCAAATGCTAATCAAGATTCAAAGAAATGCATTCAAAGAACTGTTCTAAATCTTGGAAATGAATGGTCAGAGTCAATTAAAAGGGAAATGTTGCTGGTTTGGAAAAGAAAAAAGCTCTTAAAAGGCATCACAACAAAAATCACTAAGGAGTGCAACGCTTTGTGTCATGATGTCATAGCAAAACATTAGCTTGGTTAGAAAATAGGATAATATTGGTCAGTTTTATCTTTTTATATTTATTAGAACACATGATTTTCAAGAATAAAAGTTGTCCTGAATGCATAGATAGGTAAAATTTCAAGAAAATGGATTGTCAAAATCACCAATTTTTAGGTGATTTCAATGCAGTACAGCTTTATTTATACTTTGATGATAAAATGGTGCTACTAAAATTGTCAGAGGGACATTGCTCTATAGTAATAATGGGAAATAAATTGAAATTATACTGTTACTGGTATAGAAATAACCCACAGAAGTTTTTTGCAAAAAAGTGTTACACTCCTTAGTGGCTATTATGGATGATATGAAGAAAATTAAGACCAAGATAAAAACTCACACTGTATGAATCTCTATTATGGGTCAAACACTTTTCATATGAGGCATATAAGCATTACTGACGAATTAAGTATAGAAGCAAACAGTGTGGACCCAGAACAGACTGCTCCTTTAGGAGCAGTCTGATCTGGGTCCACACTATTTGCCATAGAGGCTTCTTAAACATTTCAGCAGACGAGAAAAGCAGACGAATCTTGTTGCGATTGGCGCATTAAGGGTTAAGTTCACCATTATTGTCCTCAGCTCCATCTTTTCCTGACTTCTTCTCAGTGAGAACAGCCTCCACAACAAGGCTTGCTCTGGCTGGTGGAATATTCTCCAGGTCCACTCTGCGTAGTCGCCTCTCTGTAGTTAATGCTGATTGCAATGCTCCCATTTTATCAGCTGCACTTTATTAGCAAACCTGCATAAATATATGTAGAACAATGCAATGTTCATGCAAAGTATGATCAATGTTCTAACATTTCGAAAACTGGTTTCCTGCAAAATAAGCATAGACATACAGCGCAGACCTAGATCAGATAATCACATATGCAGATCCAGAGTTTTGTAAGAGGGGGTCCAATTTTGACAACGTTTTTTTTAGTTGATGGGGGGAGGGAGGATCCAAATACCACTATAAGCGGGCCATCATCGGCCCGCCAGCAAAACGCCATTAAATGGCTTTTTGCTAGAGTGCCGATCATGGATGATGGCCTAACAGATCCAGAGTTTTGTAAGAGGGGGTCCAATTTGACAACGTTTTTTTTAGTTGATGAGGGGAGGGAGGATCCAAATACCACTATAAGCGGGCCATCATCGGCCCGCCAGCAAAACGCCATTAAATGGCTTTTTGCTAGAGTGCTAATCATGGATGATGGCCCAACACTGAATGCTGGCTTGGTAGCTTTGTGATTTTCAGGGGATCCAGACCAGTATTGCTAAGAAACCCTATATTTTTGTGATTTTTCAGGGGGGGGGGGGGGGGGGGGATGGTCCGGATAAGGGTTTTCTCTATCTTCTATTCAGACAAGCATTTTCTGGCTGATAAAAAACATTTTAACAATTATTGTGATATTTTAGAACATTTACATAACCTTACCTTGCTAACCCTTACCAGGCTAAACCCAGATATCTTGCATTGAAAACAGTGTAGATCCAGATCAGCTGGCTTCAAATTTATTTGTCCTTTAACATCCTGAATACATTGGCCTCAACATCAGAAAACCTGTCTTCTGGGGTTAACTTACAACAAAGACACAGTCAAGCCTGCACATCCGCGCAGTCTGATCAGTGCCTTTGTTATTCGCTTATCAAAAAATTTTCCAAATAAAAACTTGCTCCAAGTAAAATAGCATTATTCCAGCTAGTCTCTGTAGCTGAGCAGACTTCTTTGAATCTCACTTTGTCGGAAACCCCGAAGACAGGTTTTCTCACGTCGTGGCCCAATTGATAAGCAATAGTCTGATTTTCAAGCAATTCAGTTTAATGGTGCAATTATTATTATGATATCATATATTGTACAGAAACCTGTGTGGCTCCTGAACAGCTCACTTCTTCACTACTTTAAACAAAACAGAGTATATGGTTTCATACTGCTTTTAAGCTCGGACCCAGTATAAACTGACTGGTCTATAATGGAAATGCAAAGTTATGTTGTTGAGCCTTTATTTTAGTGCTATTTCAAAGTAATACAGCCAATAAAATTGGTTCTGAACATACCTGAGATTATAAAATGTTACTCCAGGTATGCCAAGTTGAAATATTACAAGTTACAGTATAAAAAATTGAATTTTTCTCATCTTTAAGGTTTATTTCTGACGATTTTCAGCTAAAAATTTCCGAAAATAGCCAATAATGGTATCTTGGTTTCTTGTCAATGTTCATAAAGACGGATTAACTTTCAATTAATATAACAGTCAAGTCTTAAAGATACTTTACTGAACTGTTGCTTTTTGAAGAAAATCACAGATATGCAGAGAAAAAACGTAGAAATAACGGAGATATGATTATTTAATCGTCAACATACAACAGTTTTGAAAGCTCAGCCTCGACAGTCGACAACGTATTTCCAATATATACATTTACCTGTATGTTGATCAGTTACCAGTCTGTGTATATTGGGTCCAAGTTTTAAACAAGTTTATATATGGTTTCAGCACAGCAAGGGCTATATATAGGTTAAGTTTTTTTAAGTGCATCATCTGTTCAAGATCGACAGACAGACAGACAGATAAATAAATAGATATACCTCTGACTGTTACAGTTGTTAATTCACTGTATTTATTAAGTATGAAAATTTAACCACAATTTCAGATTCCAGTATTCTAAAGTCACGTACAGTATCAATAATTTAAGAAAGACTAATATTTGCACATTAAACAGTAAGATTGTGACATTCTATATATATGCTGAACTATGTATTTTGCATGAATTAGCAAGTTCTTTCATCATTCATAGGCCCCCAGATAAGTGTATATAATCAAAAATTAATTTCAATATTTCTCAATCGAAACATGTGAATCATTGTGATGTGCATACTCAAAAGAAGCGTCTCAATGAGATCCTACTTTTGAGCACCCCAAAGACATGATTAAGTTGATAGGAAGGAATACAGTGACAATTTTACGCTCAAAAAAATTCCTTATATCAGGATATCCTTTAGGTTTTTAACCGGAGCTCCAGATAAGATTGCACATTTTTAGATTGTCTTCTGCCATAATTGCTTCTAAATTTAAGTTTGTCTAATAATACTTTATGCAAAAACATTTTTAGAAATAATTACTACAGCGTATATTTGTATGAAAAAGACAGGTAAACTGTGTATTTATTAGTGAAAACATATAGATGTTTGGACCTGTGGTTTTGACAGTGATACCGGCATACCGCGCGAAAACATACCATACCGTACTGGTGTCCACCAAAATTAGTCAAAGTTGTTTACTTATAAGCCATGCATTGAATGGCATGCATACAGAGTTTAACAAAACTTTACTAAAGTAACACAAAATGTGTGTGTGCAGACTGATAAAAAATTGCTTTTGTAGAGCTTGGTCAATTGAGCAGTTTCTCTCGTGTTTCGACTAAGCATACTTGCACAACATTTTGTTTGTTTACATTTCTAGACGGAGTGCGCAGCTACAAAACCAAAGTATTCCGATTACAGTAGAATGGGTTACGCGTTTCTCAAATTGCGGGTTGATGACGTTAGTTATGGGCATCAGCTGTCTTCTTTTTTAAGTGCATGGCCTCCTCTGCCCAAAGCATCACTATGTTAAGCTGGTGAGTTATGTAGAAGGACGTCGACCATGTGGTGCAAATTTTTGGGGGAGTTCAAGGTCGTTGTGAGGCGCGCCTTTTCAAGAGAAGGATAAAATTGATAAAAACTGTCTCTGTTACGGCTTAGATAAGGCATAAACGGACAAAGAGGAGAGAGAAACATTCATTCTACCTGGTTCACGTCCATTTTCCCACAAGATTGCATTCTTTGTCAATTTTTGAAGTTTTTTCCATCGGTCCAACACTGAGGCACAATGTAAACAAACCCACTTCCGGTTGTCATCTTCTGAAGAAAACCGCCATGGTTTACAAAAGCAAATCAACTTTAAAATCGACTGAACGATGCTTGTACTCTTGCAGGTCAGCAGACAATTAGCACAGTAACTACTCTAGAGGATGGTAAGCCCAAATCATTGCCTCCCAGCCCAGAATTTTCTGACATGTATTATTTACAGTGTTCTATTTATGTCCATAGGAGAATGTCCAGAGCATGTCACAAGCTTCAGGATTCTGCTCTCTGGAGATTGCCACCCTAATCCAGGGCCACCTGTCAACAAATTCCCATGCGGTGTCTGCAGCATGCCATGCAAATCAAACCAGAAAGTCATTGCCTGCGACTCGTGCAACACCTGGTACCACACAAAATGTATGAATATGCCAGACACTGTGTACAGGGGGCATACCTCAAATGTTAGCTGGATCTGCTTTTCTTGTGGTATCCCCAATTTTTCCACTACGCTATTTGAAACCCACGTGGCAGATTCAAAAGCAACGTCGGTCAGGACCGAGAATTCATACAGTATCCTCTCTAGCAACGCAGACATACAGACTGAACCGTCAAGTATCACAAGCCCGCTGAACCAGTCATCTGCCTTGTACAGTTTCAACTCACCAACCAGCTCAATAGGACCACCACAACATACTTCATCTCCACATAGTGCTCCACATCGACAATATAATGTCCAAAGCATCAAGGCTAACACATTCAGAGTACTAACAGTGAATTTTCAAAGTATGAGAGCAAAGAAAACTGCATTTTGGCTTCTATTGACTGAGTCCAGCCCAGATATTATAATTGGCTCCGAAACATGGCTGTATCCCAGCATTTTTGAAAGGGAAGTGCTACCACACGGTTATAACATCACTGCTAGGAGGGATAGACAACAAGATCATCATGGTGGTGTCATTATTGCCGCGAAGGAAAATCTAGCGGGATGTGAGATTTACCTCAATACAACATCTGAGATTACTGCAGCCTCTTTCCAATGCATAGGCAAAGAGCCCCTGATCATCTGTGCCCTGTACAGACCACAAAGCAGTGATCAAGCATACATGGAGGAAGTTTGCTCTCAGATCAGAGGTCTACACTCACAGTTCCCAAGATCAGCTATCTGGATAGGCGGGGATGCAAACCTCCCGGATATTGAGTGGGACAGAAATGCTGTCAACGGTAACAATTACAAGCATGTAATTATTCAGCTATTCCTCGACACTGTCCTTGACACTAGCTCAGAACAGGTAGTAAGGTTCCCGACCCGTGGAGACAACACCCTGGACGTATTCATCACCAACAGACCATCTCTGATTTACAAGTGTAAACCGATTCCAGGCGTGAGTGATCATGACATTGTGTTTGTGGAAGCAAAGGTTCTTGCACCAAGGAAGAAACTACCACAGAGGAAGATTTACTTGTGGAAACAGGCGGATTTGGATGACATGAACTTGCAAGTCAAAGCCTTTTCTGACAGTTTCACCTCGGAATATACCGCAGACACAGACATAAACACACTTTGGAGCTCCTTCAAGACATTTTGTTCTGAGGCTATAGACTCCTGTGTCCCGTCGAAGATGTCCTCATCACGTTTCCACCAACCCTGGATTAACTACAAGACCAAACGCCTATCAAGGAGGAAGAAAAGAGCATACCGTAGAGCGAAGAAGAGTGGCAAGCTGGAGGATGTCACACGGTATAAACAGCTCTAGAAAGATACTCAGTACCAATCCAAGAAGGCTTACAATAGCTACGTCAACAACATGGTTTCGGAAGGATCCAGCGCAAAGAGACTGTATTCTTTCATAAAAGGGAAGAGGTGTGAGAGTAGTGGCGTTTTGGTGCTCAAAAGAGATGGCATATCTCATAGTGACCCAAAAGAGAAGTCCACCATCCTTAATGAGCAGTTTGGGAGTGCCTTCACCAAAGAAGATCTAAATGCCATGCCCTCTATGTCAGGCAACCCATACCCTAAAATGAGGTCCTTCACCATCAACAACAAAGGAGTACTGAAGCTGCTTAAGGACTTGAACCCACACAAGGCTCAAGGACCAGATGCCATACCATCCCGCTTCTTGAAGGAGTGTGCAGAAGAAATAGCCCCAGCACTTACTCTGGTCTACCAAGCTTCAATACAGCAAGGAACCATACCAGATGACTGGAAAAAAGCCCTCGTCACACCGATATTTAAGAAAGGAGACAAGAGTGACCCGGCAAACTACAGGCCTATTTCCCTCACCTCCATATGCTGCAAGACAATGGAACACATCATCCATAGCCAAGTAATGCAGCACCTTGATACCCACAAGATTCTGTGTGACCAACAACACGGCTTCCTTAAAAGACGTTCCTGTGATAGCCAACTTCTAGTAACGATCCAGGACATCTCAGCCAACCTAGATGAGGGAGAGCAGATAGATGCAATTCTGCTAGACTTCAGCAAGGCCTTTGACAAGGTGCCCCATCAACGCCTACTACTGAAGCTACGGCACTATGGCATCGGAGAGTCAACCCTGCAATGGATCCAGAGTTTTCTTTCAGACAGGAGCCAGCAAGTACTTGTCGAAGGCCAGGCATCAGAATCATCCCCCGTCACCTCAGGTGTTCCACAAAGAACGGTTCTAGGACCACTGCTATTCCTCCTCTACATTAATGACATGCCAATGAAGGTGTCGTCTACTGCTAGACTCTTCGCTGATGATAGCCTCTTGTATCGGAGGATCCGTTCCAGCCAAGATAGCATCAGTCTGCAGGAGGACCTTGATCGTCTTCAACAATGGAAGAGGGAATGGCAGATGTCATTTAACCCTGCCAAATGTGTTGTGGTGAGAATAACAAGGAAGCGCAATCCAATCAGTGCCACCTACAACATCCACAATCATGACCTAGAAGTGGTGAAACAAGGAAAGTACCTAGGAGTTACACTGGCTGACAACCTGTCCTGGAACAAGCACGTGGACGAGACCACAAAAAAAGGCAAACAACACCCTTGCTTTCTTGCGGAGGAATATCTCAAGATGCCCAAGCGAGATCAAGGCCCAGCTCTACACTTCTCTCGTCCGACCTGTGATTGAGTATGCAGCTACAGCCTGGGACCCCTACACTGCCAGAAACATCCAGCAGCTCGAAGCTGTCCAACGTAGAGCAGCAAGATTTGTCACAGGCGACTACAAGACCACAAGCAGTACCAGCCAGATGATTACAAATCTCGGTTGGAGTTCCCTACTACAGAGAAGAATTGAAGCCAGGCTTGTGATGATGTATCGCATCACCCATGATCTTGTAGACATACCAGCTGCACAGTACCTACACCCAGCTACAGTTATGCACATTAGAGGCCCTAGTCAACGCTACATGCTACCATTCTGCAGAACTGATGTGTACCGCCACTCATTCTTCCCCGCAGGAATCCGCCTTTGGAATCAACTGCCAGAGCATGTCGCCACCGCCCAGACCTTGGAATCCTTCAAGGCGGGCCTAGCCGACCTCTACTAGCTTCATACAGAGACAACTGATTTTAACCGTTTTTATCTGTTTTTAACTGCACCCGGTGCGCCTCACAGCACCCTTGTACATAGTTAATATGCGACGATGCTCCAGAGAGGGCCCTGCATATCATTAGGAAGAAGAAGAAGAAGAAGAATCAACAAGCCCAGGAGGTGTATGTGTCCCGGGTGCGTGTGTGTGTGCGGGTGCACGCGTGTGTGTGTGCGGGCGCACATGTGCGCGTGTCCACTTCTAAATCTATTTAAATACTGCCCAGGTTATCAGCATCACGGGCAAGTGACGTCATCAACATGGTTAAAAGCTCTGTATTTACAGTTTAAGACATATGGTTGTTCTGTCTAGAATGTGTGATTCTGCAGACGAGCAGCGAACTTGTCTGCAGATGCCGCATGCACTAGGTCTGGTGGTAGGACATTCCATTCTCTAATCGGCAGTAAGCTGTTTTTGTACTGTTCATAATTATATAGTATGAAGCTGTATGTAGCCTAGATCGTGGGTTCTTGTGCGGTTGGAGGTTGTAGCGACATAATCTAGAATGTTGACTGGTGAAAGGCCGTCGTCGCCGGTCCGGCAGAACGGCGAGCGCTGGACCACTTTTTTGGACGAGTTTGCTTTTCGCCGTGTCCCTTTTTTCTCGTTTTGGCTCATTTTTCTTTGTGCTTATCTGATTTTCAATTTATTGATGCAATCATCAATAACGCTCGTTGCGCGTATAATCCATAGACCGTAGCCAAGGTGTGAAAACATTGAAAAACAATGCAGTTATTAAAATGACAGTTATCATATGGGCCGTGTCGAGAGAAAACCTGACGTAGTTGCATTCGAAGATTAAAGGCGCAGACCAGCCTACACATCCGCGCAGTCTGATCAGTGCCTTTGTTGTTCACCCTCTTGAAAGTATACTTGATCAAAATTTCAGCTGAGTTCTCTTTAACTAAACAGGTTGGTTTGAGTCTCGCATGGTCGTAAACCCCGAAGACAGGTCTTCTCGCATTGAGGTCCAGATAATTTCTATGCGCCAGTTCCATTTCCCTCAAAATGACATTTTTTCTTCTTCTGCGACTAAGTATGTTTAAACGTTACGAGCATCGTGGGCATGCGTTGTTACAATTCATTCCGTTACGGATATACAAGTTCTAGCCTGTTCCAATTCAGCCCAAGACATTTCTGTTCCCCCAACGTTCATTCGACTTATATCTACATTTCCACTGCGAGTCTTTTAATGAACCTTTACATTTGAGATGTGGTTCATACCTTAATGAACAAATCGATTTAAGACACACCCACATACGCGCCATTTGAGCGGGCTAACGTCAAGTCTATCCAATAACGTTTCTTGTTTACTGACGTTTACGTGACGTTGAACACGTATCGCCATGGCGTTAAGCGCGGAAATTCGGTGTTTTGGCTATTCCAAACCCTACGTTATGTCTGATTTAATTCAAATATCTGGAAAACCAGCCAAGTTAGGTGAAAATTGAAAATTGATACTTGACTAATAATATAAAATGTAAATATAAGTAATAAATTCAATTTTTGGAATTTTCATGGAATCATGGTAACCTCGGGTCTCCTGCAACGAGACCCGAAGTATTCATGATTCCATGAACATTCAAAAAATTGAATTCATTTCTTAATAAGATAAGAAGCATGAACAGAGAAGGGTTTAGCTGTTGTAGTTCGACAGTAGGCCCTGGCTTCATTACGATAAAGCCAAAGATCTCACGTTATGCCTATCGACAAGGGAACTCATCAAGGAAAGTTGTGCAGCAAAAATCTAGATGAAGCCTTCTGCATCCTTAAAGTAACGGATGTACTTATTGAAAAGACGCTTATGTATATCTATTCGAAAATACAACTCTTTGAAGTACAACCATGCGCGGATCCAGAAAGTTATGTCAGAGGCTGGCGGGCCGATAATGGCCCAACATTGAATGCTGGCTTGGTAGCTTTGTGATTTTTCAGGAGATCAGGGGCCTGTTGCATAAACCATCATTAAAGTTAAGCCATCATTAAGGTTTAAGCTGTCATTAAACTTTTACCAGTCCATTAGTTAAGTTGGCATTATTTTTGCGTTGCATAAAG
This sequence comes from Loripinus fragilis, assembly GCA_964019695.1. Lineage (NCBI taxonomy): Eukaryota > Metazoa > Mollusca > Bivalvia > Lucinida > Lucinidae > Loripinus > Loripinus fragilis. The sequence goes on along the minus strand of OZ026527.1, from coordinate 56,866,970 downwards.
CAATTTTAATGTCAACTTAACTAATGACGACTTAACAGACTGGTTAAGCTGACATTAAGACCATTTCACGTGCAAATGCTCCAACAACAGCTTCCAATATGGCGGCGAATCACAGTCACAGTGACGCTTCGACGAAACCGACAGCTTGAGCTTTGTAAACTATAAATTATGGAACGCTATAACTGTCTTATGTTAAGACATGACATTATGTGCTGTCGGCAGGTATTAAATAATGTTAACTGATCATCATGTGCCTTTGTAAGACCCTGGTGTGATGTTGACAGACCACCATGTGATGTTGGATTACCATTATGTAATGTTAAAAGACCAATTATGTTCTGTTGTAAGACCCTGGTGTGATGTTGACAGACCACCATGTGATGTTGGATTACCATTATGTGATGTTAACGGACCATTATGTGCTGTTGTAAGACCATGGTGTGATGTTGACAGACCGCTATGTTATGTTGCCAGACCATTATGTAATATTAATGGACCATTATGTGCTGTTGTAGGACCATTATGTGATGTAGAAAGACCATTATGTGATGTTGGAAGACCATTATGTGATGTTATTATGCAATTATGTGATGTTAACAGACATAACGTGAAGTTGACAGACCTTTTTGTGATGTTGACACACCATTATGTGATGTTAACAGACCACTATATGATGTTGACAAACCATTATGTGATATTGAAAGACCATTATGTCATGTTAACAGTCCATTATGTTATGTTGAAACAGCATTATGTAATGTTGACAGACCATTATGTGATGTTGACAGACCATAATGTGATGTTGACAGACCATAATGTGATGTAAACAGACCATTATATGATGTAGACAGACCATTATATGATGTAAACATACCATTATGTGATGTTGACAGACCATTGTGTGATTTTGACAAACCATTATGTAATGTTAAAAGACCATTTTGTGATGTAAACAGTCCATTGTGTGATGTTTAAACAGCATTATGTGATGTTGAAAGACCATTATGTGATGTTGACAGACCAGTATGTTATGCTAACAGACCATTATATGACGGATGTTAGCATACCATTATGTGGTGTTGACAGGCCATTATGTGATGTTAACAGATTATTATGCAATGTAGACAGACCATCATGCGATGTTGAACAGTTCAGGTTTTCGTTCTGTCAAATGGTTATTGTATTGTGTTAGTTCGTCATTATGTAATCTCAAATCATCGTGTTGATGACATCTAAAAACCAGTACCGCGCGGTTATCGGTAAAAGCCCTTACCGGACCATCCGATTGAAGCCGAAGTTAGTCTCCGGAGAATAACGATTTTCGATACCGGCTTTTATCACCGAAATAGATTTGATATTTTTACCGAATTGCAGAAGTGTCCCTCAGCTGAGGGCCGTCGCCGTGAATATGAAAGTGGCCATGCGGAGTATAGTAACGAGAAAGGGAGAAGGCATGAGGGATCCCGGTCCTCCCCTCCCCCATTCCCAGAAAATAAATGTAGAATTTACGGGCGCTTCTGTGTCTGATTTTATTGCATTTTTTACTCGTTTGGGTCCAGACTTCAGTCTTTTTGGTCACGCAGTTTTGATAGTTAATAACGAAAAAGAATAAACGTAAGACTCATTTGCAAGAAGATCTTTATCAGCCAAGTCAACCCCTCTGCGAGACTCATAAGGCAGGGTCACCATCGTTTAATGTCTACGTTATAGCAAAAGTTAAGTCTGATACAGATATAATCAATCCCTTATCCTTCTCAGCAAAGTTGAAAAATACTGCTTAAAATATTAAAAACGCGGGACACCTTTCTTCTGTATCACACACACATAAACACAGACACACATACCAGACAGGCGTTTGGGCGGATAGGATGAATAGACAGACAGACAGACAGACAGACAGACACAAATTTAGATAGATACCACACATATAGCCGTCAACTTGACCGAATGCCTTACTGTTTGTCCGTATGTCTGCCACACAGTTGTAGTCTCTTTTAGGCCCAAACGACTCAAGGCCAAACAAATTCGGATAAACATGTATTGTAATCATTCATCGTGGATAAAATTAGGCTGTTCAGGTTGTCAATGTGACCCTGTAGTCAAAGGGCAAGGTCACATATACTTAACATCTGTCAAAAACTGTCTTACGGCTCGCAATGCGAACTATGTGTTCATTATTTGACCGAGGATGTTCATATTTGCCTATGGGATGTTGATGACAAGAGGCTATTCAGAGTATTGATATGACATTAGAATCAAAGATCAAGGTAATATATACGTAAAATATGTCTAATTTCTACATCCCGTAACGCGAGTTTCTCTTTCATTTTTGATGAAGGGAGCTCATGTACAGTAAAATGATTGTTAATGGTGTGCATAATAAAACAAAGGTTTCAAATTGCCAATATTACACTGGAGTCAAGGTCACACATCCTTCAAACTTATCTACAGTTCAAATTCGTCTTACATGATTGAGGCTGTTCATATTGGCATATTGGTGTGTACATAACAACAAAGGTCTCGGAATATGGATTGACCTTTGGGTCAAAGATCAATGTCATTTTTAAAAAATATATATTACTTATTGCTCCAAACTCGTACTCCTCTTTCATTTTTTGATGGAAGGTGTTCATATTTAAAACAATAACTGTTTATTGTGTTTCAATTAATCAATTTGCCACCTAATCTAACATTTCATATTACTGCAATTAATATATCTAAATTAAGCAGAGTGTCTTTGAACAATTATATACCGGGGGAGGCCCGGGGCGATGGCGCTCAATATTTATGTGTTGGTACCATCGTGTCAATCAATAGTCAGTATCATGTGTCCCAGTCATTGCCTCTAGAGATCAGTAAAAGTATCGAGAGTCTTTTTCTGCATCTAGAGGTCAGTCCTAATGTCCAGAGTCCTAGACATCCCAACTAGAGTTCAGTAAAAGTATACAATGTCCCCGTCATTGCCGCTAAATATCAGTCAAAGTATCCAGAGGCCCTGTCCTTGCCACTAGAGATCAATTAAATTATCAAGAGTCAACGCAATTGCCACTGGAGGTCAGTACTCGTTTCTAAAGTCCCAGCCAATGCCACTAGAGGTCAGTAAAAGTATCAAAAGTCCTTCTTATGCCACTAGAAAACAGAACTAGTATACAGAGTTCCTATAATTGCCACTATAGGTCAATACAAATATCCAGAGCCCTACTCATTGCCAATTGTTGGCTATAAAAGTATCCAGAGTTCCTGCTCTTGCCATTTGATATCAGTACTATCATTGCCATTAAAGGTCAGTACAAGTAGCCAGAAACCCTGTAGTTGCCACTAGATGTCAGTAAAAGTATCCAGAGCCCTTGCCGCTGCCTCTATAGATCATTAAAAGTATCCAGAATCCATGTCATTGCCACAGAGGTCAATTCAAGTGTACAGTGTCCCATTCAGTGTCACTAGAGATCAATAAAAGTTGCCATCTCAGCGGAGATGGCATTAGATGGTTGGTGGTTTTTCTGGGAACTTTGCTTACGCACCGCCGGATGTGAGAGTCGGGCTTGGCACACCGACGGCACTGGGGGGACACATCGTAGGTTTAATCCAGGCACTTAAGCCCCGCTATGTCCCCGGTATCCACGGCCCCAAGGGGGCGGGGCTGCATTATCTCATAACCATCGAACATTTTTTATTCCATGTGAATGAAAGCCCGTGCGTACGAGGCACGAACACACGGAGTTGTCTCAAATGGAATTTCATTTTTGCGCACGATATTTAAAACTAGAGCGCGCATTCGATGGGGCGCCATCGCAAATCCCCACGCTAAAGTTTTTGACTTCCCCAGCTACCCGCAGTCCCTCCCCGGGGCATGATATTGGCAACAGAATGAAAATTCTGTTCAATATGTTTTCTATCTTTTATTTGTGAGAACACACACAAAATTTGGTATAAAAATCTTTGAAATTGACATGTTGATGATATTTGACCTTTTGACCTTGCCTCAAAGTCACCAGTTTGACCCTAGGATGAAAATGTTACTTGCATTTTGTTCTGCTCGTCATCCCCGTCGCTTTGATATGCTACATGACCATGTTTGAAAAAAAAATGTTTGACCCCCTAGGTACCCCCAGTGCCCCAAAGTCCCACCCCTGGGGCTAACCCAGGTAACAGAATAAAAATCCCGTCTGACATGTTTTGTATCTTTCATTTGTGAGAACACACACAAAATTTGGTATATTGACATGGTAACCGAAATTTAATGATATTTGACCTTTGACCTCACCCCAAGGTCACCAGTTTGACCCTAGAATGAAAATGTTACTTGCATTCTGTTCTGCTGATCATCCCCGTCGATTTGATATACCACATGACCATGTTTGAAAAAAAATGGCCCCCTGGGCACCCCCAGCGCCCCAAAGTCCCACCCCTGGGGCATGATCCAGGGGACAGAATGAAAATCCCGTCTGATATGTTTTGTATTTTTCATTTGTGAGAACACACACAAAGATTGGTATAAAACTCTTTGAAATTGACTTTGTAATTGAAATTAAATGATATTTGACCTTTTGACCCCCCAGGGCCCCAGGGGGCGGGGCAAAAAAATTGACGAATCACGCCCCATTCATGTCAGTTACTCACACACCAAATTTGGTTGAATTTCGTCCAATAGTTTAGGAGGAGATAGCATAACGGACAGGCGGACGGAGGCGATTACGATATCCCCTTCGCTTTTTTAAAAAAAGCGTGGGGATAATAAAACGGCATGAGCGTTAGATAGGGCGCGGGGCTAACCAAATCCTGCAAAACACACACACACGCGCGCGCGCGCGCACGCACGCACACAAATGGCCTGTGTCCTGGCTATATGATTATTTTTGCGGTGGAAGCTCTTTAAGTTGAAAAAGTATTAGGTTTGCATATTTACATTTAGCGCTCAGGACCATTTTAGAGTATGCTTAGCGCCATAATAGATGTCAGTCGGGACCAATATAGAGGCTGGTCAGGACCATATTAGATGCCAGGACCAATTAAGATGTCAGGACCACTTTGGATGATGCACATACGTATAAACCATTTTGAATGTACAGCATATGGAACCTGTGCAATTTTGCACTGGTTTCATATTTTGCACGGGGTTCATATTCTGCACAAACCCTGCAGTTGTAACAGCACAGTAGAATAAACACAAACGTTTCAAGTGGAGCAGTTTATTTTAATCATGTAAACTTGTCAGGTCATTCTTGAAATTATTGGTAACGCGGATCCGGAATTATGTAGGAATTCTGCAGTAAAGAATGAATTAATAAATGGCACTTCCAGTGATTAGACAATTTTGTACACTGTTCTGTAACCTAGATAGTAGAAAATGCGGTTTTAATATAGTTCAACTTTGCTGAGAAGGATAGGGGATTATATCTGTATCAGACTTAATTTTTACTTTATCGTACACATTCATGTGCGGATCCAGAGGGGGGGGACAGGGGGTCCGGACCCCCCCCCCCTGAAAAATCACAAAAATATAGGGTTTCTTAGCAAACTTGATCTGGATCCCCTGTAAAACCACACAGCTTACAAGCCAGCATTCAGTGTTGGGCCACCATCGGCCCGCCAGAGAAGCGCCATTTAAATGGCGTTTCGCTGGCGGGCCGATGATGGCCCATTTACAGTGGTATTTGTATCCTCTCTCCCCTAATCAACTAAAGAAAAAACGTAAAAAAGTTGGACCCCCTCTGAAAAAGCTTTCTGGATCCGCGCATGACATTTAATCATGATGGCACTGCCTTATGAGTCTCGCAGAGAGAACTGATTAATAAGAAGAGTTATCATGTTCAATTCCCGCAAAAGCCGAAGGATCGACGACATCTTGAAGCTGTTGGTGAAATAATGCGTCGAACAGGGTGTAGCATATTGGAGAAACAAGTTGATTTCGCGAATTCAACTTTTTTGACGAAATCTGTCTATAAAACCTTATCTTTGATATAGAATGATACTTTTCTTTTACTATATGATTATATGTATTTAAAGAAGACTTCATTGTACAAAATTCATGCGAAATTATTAATCATTTTGGGGACCAGAGACCTGCAGAAAAACTATTTCCTCTGTTGGGGAGCTTGATCTATTTAGGCGATAAAAGCCGATACCGAAACTCGTTATTCTCCGTCGGTCCAGATGTTGCTTAGGGCGGTACTGGTTTTTAGATCTCAACATGATGGGACCTCAACACGATGAATGAACATAACGTAATGACGAACTGACACAATACAGTAAATGTTGGACAAAACGACATGAGAAATAAATATAAGAACATTATAATTTAACAGAATATTTTGGAAAATTAACAAGATAAACGATCATAACTACAGAAAATGATGTTCTGTCAAAATCACAAAATGGTCTAAAAACAGCATATTAAGGTCTTACAACAACACACAATGGTCTTACAACAGCACATAATGCCTCATTCACATCACATAATGATCTTACAATAGTACATAATGGTCCTTTGCCATCACATAATGACGGCTTGGCATGATACCATTGTACAATCGGCAAATATAATGTCAAAGCGACATGACCACATGATGAATGAAGCCAACACAACACTTAATTGTCTTCATCACATAGATAATGAACAAGATATCTTACGAACGAACGTCATTCAATACTTGTTAACAGAACACTATGCCATGTGAAAACACTCTAGTGATAAATTAACCAAACAAGATAACATATGAAGCCAATAGAATTATAAAGTAACGAGACAACACGACACACCAAGGCAACAAAATAATGAATTGAAATTACAACATAATGGATAAACCCAACGAAATGGTGATTTGACATTGCAGAATGACGAGTCAACATGTTAATAGATTAAATGGAGCCAACAGAACACCAAGTTAAGAATATGACATGAAAAATGAACAGTACATAATACTTGTCGACAGCACATAATGTCGTATCTTAACATAAGACAGTTATGGCGTTCCATAATAAATTGTAACTGGCATGTATAGCGAATATGGAAAAAAAACTTCTTTGCTGAAAAACAATCTAGATCAAATCCCGAAAATGTCAGTTTATTCTATTTTGTGCCGTAAAGATGTTGGTCGAGTTGGAAGACGGTTCGTCCTATGCTCGGACTAAATCAGTAAGTTTAGTTTTCTTGTGACCCGCCCTTTCGTTTATTTCACTTTAGCAAAAACACGGTTTTCACCCCATCATCAGTTCTAGATCAAGATGTTATAGTTCCATAAAAGAAATGGTTGAAATGCACATGCGACGATGTGTCTCTTTTATGGAAAAAAACGTTTTTTTAAAACCATCGGCTGTTTTGTTTACATCCGTTTCCATGGGACATGCATGTTGACATTGTTGTATTTTCCGGCAGTGACTTAAAACGGCGCACCCCTTCAAGCCACAATTTGTTTGATTTGAATCTTTACGCCTCAGTACACAAATTTTTCAGTTATGTCGGGACGGGTCTTCCTGGGTTGACCCAGAACTAAGCAAGGATTAGTTAATGGGTCTTGCTCAAGGACACAAGGCAGCACTTGACGAGGGTGATGTTCGAACGGCAACCCTCTCGGTTTCGAGGCAAGCACTCTAACACTGCGCTGTGCTTCTAAAATTTCATCAACACAAAATAAAATAGGACCCCAGAAATAGGGCTTTCTATCTACGACAACCAGTATCCTGGCACAATACAGTCAAGGTCGTCACAGCCTGTTTGCATGGCAGGGAAGGGGAAAAAACACTACCTACAAGCTGTTATTTATTTTTATTTCATTTTAGTATCCATTTTTTGCTATTGGATAATAGCATTGCATTATGCTTATATGTTAATTCACACAGCGAAAGCATATGCTCACATCTTACTCCATAAAATACTTGGATGGGTTTAAGAGAAATATTTTAAAAGGCGCCGTTATAGGCATTTACCCCCGGCAATACCACACCGTGTAGGCGGTGACCACGAATTTTCAGGGACACAATACAGTGACACCGGGCGGCGTAGCGCAGTCGATAACGTGTCTTACTAGGTGCGTGTTTGACTGCAGACTCAGGGGTTGCTAGTTCAATCCTGGCCCAGCCCCATACTTTCGTGAAATAATTTCTACGGTCATTCTCCTGCCGTTGATTCAGTCAAGAAGGGTTGTTGTCAGTTTATATAATACAAGCGAAAGTATGTGCACGAAGCACTTTATCAAGCTTGCCCATGAAAAGAATTGTGGTTAGGTTAACTGATTGTCCTGACATGACATGACATGGCCATAGCTATGAGGGTCTAAATGGGATACCTCTGAAATCGCTAATCAGTAACACCCCAAAACCGCTAATCTGTAAAATTTAGACCCACAAATCGCTAGTCAGTAAAATGTACGTCCAGAAATCGCTAATCAGTAAAATTTGGCAAAAAATCAGTAATCAGTAAAGTTTCGGCAAAAAATTAGTAATAGGTAAAAAAAATAGCCCCGAAAATCAGTACATGTAATCAGTAACAGTTTTCTGTAAAAGCGAAGTGGAATAACTTTTTTCCATCGAATTCGCTAACTAGGGCAAGGGTCGTAACTAATGCTGTGAGAACTTGTGACCCAACCCCATTGCTGTATCATATCTGGCAATGAAATATGTTGGACCCTTTTAAGCCGAATGCAATTTCCCACTTCTATCAATTAGACCAGTCCATTTCCGTTTTAAGGGTTGTTTGGAGGTACTTTTCATTTTTGTTCATTTTTAAAAGAAACTTCTGTAAGCAAACAGTGTAGAACCTGATTTTGCGGCGTCTGATCTGGTTTTGCACAGTTTGCCAATGTCCCACAAAAAGGACGCTAGGATTTACCCCTTACAAATGTTAATTGGTTAAACTATTCGCTAACCGTTAAACCGCGTCGGTAATTTTTTGGCCAAAATCGCTAATCATTATATATTTGAGGCCGAAATTCGCTAATCACTCGCACCTCTCATTCAGCTATTCGGTAAAATTATTTAATTTAATGCTTTATTTATTTAACGAGGATTCCTAACAGCCCAAGGGCCACTAGTAGGTCTCCTCACATGAAACATAAACATACACAATTACAAAGACAATACAGATAGACACACAGTTACATAAAATATTTACATATTTACATCCTGTGAAAGAGTACCGTGCGTTCGCGTGTGTGTGTGTGTGTGTGTGTGTGTGTGTGTGTGTGTGTGTGTGTGTGAAAGAGGAAGAATGTCATATTAGCGCAGTTTTATAAGCTTTCGTCGTGTACGGCAGTCGCATTGTGATCGAAACGCCCAGAGTCATTGATAAATTTGAATACGCAGTCAAAGACTTTTTTATTTTCATTCAAGCTCAAGTCCTCTGATCCTTGCAAAAGAATATTGCACAGATAGTCAGGCATTATTGCGATAACGGTGTTATAGTTTGTACCCGGAAAGATGATTGTAGAAATTTCAGAGAGCATTGTGTGTCGTTGTGGACCGTACCGAGGGCAGAAGAGAAGAAAGTGCGATGACGTTTCAGATATAAGATCACAGTTTGTGTTTTCGCAAAATTTTGACTGAATAATATTATAGTTAAATAGATGGTTTTTGAGATGGCTGAGCCCAAGGCGCATCCGACAGTGATTAACGGCTGGCAAACCATGACCATGCGCGTATAGCTTTTTACTTATGTTATGACCGTATAACCGTTTCAATTTTTCTTTGAAAATGTGTAAACTTTCCGATTCTTTTGTTTCCAGTGACAAGTTGTTCCATTCGCGTATTGTTTTTGGATAAAACGATTTAGAGAATAACTCTCTTCTAATAAAGGGTATAAGAATAGAGTGGTTACGTCGGAGGTTGTATGTATCCGTATTATGAGGGACCAAATTACAAATGTCTCTCAGATATGGTGGTGTTAGGGATCTATATATTTTGTAGAACAGTGTTAATCTATGTATTGTCCTGCGGCTTTCCATTCTTTCCCAACCTAACTCGTTTAATAAGCGTTCGTTACTTGTATGCCTAAAAGCGCCTGTGCATATTAGAGCTGCTTTACGTTGACATTTTTCAATTGCATCAGACTCAGATTTTAAGCATGCATCGTATATGATATCGCCATAATCAAGAACTGGGCGGATTGTTGTTTTGTATAACATTTCTTTACAGCTTCTTGGCAGTATTTTCTGGCATCTACGAATAATATTTAAACGTCTGTCAGCTTTTGCAATCGCTTTATTAATATGCACTGACCAAGATAATGTATTGCTGATCGTAACTCCTAGATGCGTATGATTATCAACCTCCGATATTTTTTTGCCATTTAGGAATAGGTCAGGGTGATTTGAGCGGTTACGTTGTCTCGATATTATCAAATATTCCGTTTTAATAGCGTTAAATAGTATGAGCCATTGCTCTCCAAATACTGATAATCGTTGGAGGTCTCTATTTACTTTATCAAAAGAGGTAATGTCAATTATAGGCTGTTGAACAGAAGTATCGTCGGCGAAAAGATTTATGAAACATTCCATATCGTCAACAATATCATTGATATATATCAAAAACAAGAGAGGTCCTAAAATGGACCCCTGAGGTACCCCTGCTTCTAAATAACATACTTTTGATTCCACACCATTTAGAACAACCTTTTGGTGACGTCCAGATATATAGTCTTTTAGCCATTTAAGGAGATTGCCACGTATGCCCATTTTTTGTAATTTGAAGATTAACCCTTTATGCCAAACTTTGTCGAACGCTTTGGACACATCTAGGAAGACCATACAGGTATCCTTTCCCTCATTTATATCTTGGTAAATTTGGTGAACTATTTTTAGCAACTGATTTGTTGTAGAATCATTTTTCTTAAAACCAGAGTTCTTGTCAGTGAGTAACCTATTTTCAGTCAAATATTCATATAGACGTTTAAATACTATTTTCTCAAGAACTTTAGACATGTTCGATAACAAAGATATTGGTCGATAATTTACCTTATCAGATTTATTTCCCTTCTTATAGACTGGACAAACATTTGCAAGTTTCCATGTTCTAGGAAATACGCCATCAGCTAGGGATTTATTAAACAAAGCGGTCAGGGGCTTGCAAAGTGAATCAGAGCAATGGTGAAGGATCCAGTTTCCAATACCATCTGGTCCTGTTGATTTATGTACACCTAGTTGAGTTAATAAACGTTTTACTTCGAGTTCTGTTGTTTCGATACTATCAATTTGTGTATTTGTGTTTAACTGGATATCAGGCAAACGTGGCAGGGGCATGTTGGGATCATGAGAAGCAATAGATGCAAAATGGTTGTTGAATATTTCAGCTTTAGTTGTATCATCGGGAATAAGAATATTATTTTCTAACAACGGTGGAATCATACGCTCGGATTTGTCGCCTAGAATACGTTTCGAGATTTTCCAAAAATTTCTCACATCTAAGTTGGGATCACTAAGAGAGTCTACAGTCTTTGATTGAAAGCGTTTTTTAGCATTCCGCTTAGCCCTGTTTGCTTCTTTACGGGCAATGTAAAAGTTTAATTGATCCTGGGCAGATAAAGTTCTTTTAAAGCGCTTAAAACAGCGGTCTCTTTTACGTATAAAGTACCGAACCTCGTTACACATCCATGGTTTATCTTTGGTATGAATTGTTACATTTTTACTTATTATATGTTCTTTGCAAGTAGATAAAATGATCGAATTATTGAAGTTTAGTACATCATCTAGATCTTCATATAGTGTTAATGGAACACCCCATGGGGCAGCGTCCAGAGCTTCATTTAGGGCTTTAACATCCGCAGACTTGTAGTCCCAAACAATTCGCTTAAATGACTTGGTATGGTATGTTTTAATGTTGAATTCACATTGAATAGTGCAATGATCCAGGTTTGCCAGAGGGGGGCTTACTCCTGATCTTAGAACAAGGTGAGGGCAGTCTGTTATTATTAGGTCAAGTAGTGCTGGTTCATTACTGAAGTACCGTGTCGGCTCATTTATAATCTGATATAAGTTATTCTGTGTCAGGAGGTTCGAAAGTTTATTTCCAATCTCACTATGTGCGTGTGGTAAATTCCAGTCTGTGCACTTATCATTAAAGTCCCCCAGGAGCACAATAAGATCCGGGCATATATTTTTAACATTATCTATTGAATTTTCTAGTAGCCTAAAAAAAGCGTTTTGTTCATCTCTATTTTGTCCTGGAGGTCTGTAGCAGACTCCAACAATGATACGTTTTTGGTAGGTTCGAATTTCAACCCATAAAAGTTCAGCTTCTCTTGGACAAAGGTCCATACGAGGTATACAAAGTAAGTTGTCTGAAACGAAAAACCCAACACCGCCACCCCTGCCATTACCGTTTTCGCGGTCCTTACGATAAAACGTATAGTTGTCAATATGTAGGTCAGCATCATCACTCGGTGTAGCCGCGGTTAACCATGTTTCAGTCACTCCGATCACATTATACTCGTACTGGTTACACAGCGCGTTTCTTATTTCCTCCATTTTTTCTTGATTACTTTTTGACTCGGTGTTATACGCTAAGATACTACGAGTGTTGATGTGACAACATGAAAAGCTTTTATTTGTATTGGCCATCTAAGATAAAAAATATACAAAATGATCTGGCATGAACATCTGAGAGTTCCATCACAATGCAACTGCGCACACGACGTTTACATACTAAGCTTACTAAAAATGTGTAATATGTGCTAATAAGACGAGGTGGTAGTGTAAGAAGAGTGCTAACGGTAGCCATATCAGGCAAAACATTTCAATAGGGAAGTCACGTGGAAATCGTGAGGAATGTTTACCTGTACAAAAATAGAAAAGGTGTATTGGTACTCTGTCCGTGGAAGATAAGCCGGAAGTGGCGTGGAAGAACATACAAACAACAGGAGGTAAGACAGGTTATAACCGTTATTTTCGGTAAAATACTACTTAACCCTCAGGGCGCTTGCCGCACATACTATGGAATATGTCGTAAGTTAATGTTTTCTATAAACAATTGCTGGATTTATTTATTAAACCATGCAAGACTAGGGACAAACAGTGCAGACTCAGCTCAAAGGGATCTGAGCCTATACTCTTTGTAAGACATTTTATTTATCAAAGGACAGACGACATTTATCGGCAGTCGCACTAAGAGGGTTAACACCTGGTGGATAGAAAATAATGTCTAGCACTTATAAATTGATAATGCTCGTTATTTTGTTTGATTTGATTCTTTACGTCCACTCAACAATCTTTCAGTTATGCGGGACGGGATAATGCTCGTTACAATAATGGACTATGTATGCTTATCAAAACATCGATGCTCAAGCGTCACTTCCAACTTATCCTCCAACTGCAATTGATAATAACATATATCATAGTCATCATTTTGCACTTGTAGCGGTACTGTGGTATACTGATTAAAGTTCAAAGCGTCTCTGCTTTGACCCCTCATTCTGATGAGTGTTTGCACAAAGACCGTGGTAAGTCAGACATGGAATAGTCTATTTATTACATTAACGGACCGCCGACGCACCTCTGTCCCTATAGACTAATTTGTATCAACACAAGCTGCGCAGACCCGGATGATTAGCAGCACACGGCTACACACCATCCAGGTCCTCACTGTTTGCATTGTAACCTGTCTTTTGGAGGTCGCCGACACATGTCTACTAGCGCCCCAGCAAACTGACACGTGCAAACCATGTGGACCCAGATCATACCCAGCAAATGCTGCGCCAAACCAGTGTCTACATTGTTTGTATAGAATAAGCAAAAAAAAAAGACGTCCAATACGATGATACGCAAGCTAAAAAGACGCCCAAGAATTTAGAGACCTCGAGAGACAGGCCAGTCCATTGTTGTCAATGGGTATTTGTAGAGCGCATTTTTTAAATTGTTATCTACAGGGCAAACAGGGCCGAACAAGATAGAATGACTTACACCGCAACATCCCATCCGGGTCATCTTTGTTTATGTCCAAAGTGGCAAGGGGTTACCCAATTTTACTTATTTATGCCACATAAACTTTACATAGTAAGTAATGCTGACCCAGATCTCTCGCTGCAGTTGCGGCGCCGGACCTGGGTCCACATTATTTGCAAAGAGAATACAGGAATATCTGTCCGATTCAAAGGTTGTCAAGCAAAAGAGACAGACGGGCTAGGTGGAGAACCATATGACATTAATGGAACATGTGAATCGTGCATTTGGTAGATATGCATAATAATACTGACGAACTGAAAATAACAGTCCTCCCCGGTCACTGTAAAGGCGTTATTTAAAATTAAAATAACCATAAAAATTCGCTAACCGTTAATCATTTATACACCTAATTCAAAAGCATGTTTGAGAGCAGCTTGGTTCAACAGAGCATGCATAGCATATAGCCTACATATGTAGGACAAAAGTATTCGTCACTCCATGACTTGTCTAGATGATTATCAAGAGATAAACGGTGTTTCTTTACTCGGTCGGGCCGTCGCGTATTGATCAGGTTATCCAGTGTGACTTATTGCACGTCACAGCTTACGTCACAGCGCGCGTGCCAATACTGTTTATTGTATACACCGACACTCAAAAAAAGGTCAGATAATAGTGATATCATTCTTGCCCAGTGATATGATGCACGTTCATTTTGCGACTAGCAAAGTAGCGAAGTAGCAAGGCCCAAAATGCCAATTTCAAACAGACGTTATTAAAGTATCTCGTGGTATTATCTAAGCCACGTGAAAGCCATCATTTTCAGCCAATCCCAAGCCTCTAGCTGGTATAGAGTCACCCCCCCCCGAGCCTGGTCCATCATTAGGCAATCTGTTCTAATTAATACATTCCAGTGAAATAAATTGCCCCCCCCCCCCCCAATCCCAATGCGCGGAACCAGGAAATTTCTTCAGGGGCGGGAGTGGGCTTAGATCTAGATTTACCCATATACCGTGAGATTTTCGATGGGGTCCAGACCTTCTCTCCGCCCCCTCCCCCCCCCTGATCCGCGCATGCCCACCCAATTCCTTGCCCCCAGTATTGTAGTTAGGCACTGGAAGCCAATAGTCACTTTTAAATGATAATGATAGTCATTTGAATGCTCATTTTTAGCTGTTTTTATGATTATGATTACTTTATTTCAGTGAATTACAAAATGGATGCAAATCATGGAAATGCACATGTACAGCAGTGAAATCCATACTTAATGACAGCTTTAAAGTACCCCCTGAGGTACTTTAGTTAATGACAGCTTAAATGAGAACTTAATGCCGACTTAAAGTTAATGGACTTTTATGCAACAGAGTTAAAGTCGGCATTAAGTTAACAGCGACTTAAAGACGACTTAACTGGCAGTTAACTTTTAATGACGGTTTATGCAACAGCTAGAAACCCTATTTTTGTGATTTTTCAGGGGGTTCCGGACCCCCTGCCCCCCCCCCCCCTCTGGATCCGCCCATGACAACCAAGGATCAGTGCTTTTATTTGCAAAAAAACCTGCGGGAACATGGGTGACATGATTACAGTATTTAGCGATAGAATTATAATATTTTCTACACAAAACCATTTTTAGCTCACCAGAGCCAAAGGCCCAACGGGAGCTTATAGAATGGGACTCGAGCAGGCGTCTGTGCGTCCGTTCGTGCATTCACACTTTAAAACATGAATATCTCTGACACCAGCAGGTCTATTAAAATTGAATTTCATCTGGAGCATCATTGGGGTGGAGGAAAGGCTGCATAAGGTTTTGGGCCTGATTGGATCAGAACTCTGTTTTCCATGACAACAGATATGTCTGATAGAGTTATAATGGGGAAAATCTTGTGAGCACTCCAGCGCCTTCATTTTTTTATTGGATTGTCTACATTTCTGCAGGTAATGAGTACAACCACAATATCTCGGACAGGCTTGAAATTCAGCGAGATCCAACCAGGGACTGCGGAGTTAGCTACCCTTGAGCGTCTGGAAAAAATCCCATAGATTTATAATGGGAGAAATATTGTGACCACTCTAGTACGTGCTTTCATTTTCGAACTGATCTTCTTCATTCTTGCAGGTAAAAAGGATAACATTAAAAGCTTGGGTGGCTTTGAGTTTCGACCAGGTCCCTTCACCGACTGCAGAGTTAGCTTCCCTTAAGCATCTTAAAAATTGATGTATAATGTTGTGATCATTGCGCTTACATTTTTAATTGGATCTTCATCATTCTTGCAGGTAATGAGGACAACGATAACAGCTTGAATTAATTAATTTCAGCCAGATCCGACCTAGGACTGCAGAGTTATCTGTCCTTGAGCATCTGGAAATATCCCCATAGACTTACAATGGGATAAATGTTGTGACCACAAAAGGGCTTTTATTTTAGAATAAAATCTTTCTCATTCTTACAGATAACAAGGCAACCATTAAAGCTGGGATGCGTTTGAATTTCAGCCCCATCCCACCATCGACTACGGAGTTAGCTGAAAATCGATGTTAAAAATGTGACCATCCAAGCACTTTTTTATTGGACCTTCTTCATTCATGCAGGAGGACAATCATAAAGGCTTCAATGAGTTTGAATTTTGCCCAGCTCTCACTTGGGATTGTGGTGTTAGCTGCCCTTGAGCGTCTGGAATAATCACCATAGACTTAAATGGGAGAAATGTTGTTGCCACTCTAGCACCTTCATTTTTGAGTGTTTATCTTCATTCGTATAGGTAACAATGACTGCTAAATTATTAAAACAAGGTTATAGATATCATAAAATTCGAAAAGCATTTTCTAAATTCTACTACAGACACTCAGAGTTAATTGTTACATACAACATTGGGTTAAAAACTCTTCTGCAACAAGGCATATCAGAACCTATATTTTATGGTGATTTAGTCTATAACTTCAAACGAATTGTTGGAAAACCTAATTTTAGTGATCAATTCAAAAAGATAGTAAAACGTTATATAAGGGTTGGATATAATTTGGATATCATGCGACAGTCTGCATGCCTAGTTTTAAACCCAATCACGGTTTATAGCTATGGTTTCCTCTTTAATTGCACGACGATGGGTCAGGCCTCAGACTCTATGACGGCTCTGACGTAAAGCTTTAATCGGTTGGTTGGTGCCTGATGCTTATCTGTAGCTGGACCCACCGTGGCTCAACTTGAGGTTTTCTTTAGCTCTGACTATCTGTGAGTCATGAGCCCTTTTCTTTGTTTCATCATGGAGTGTTAATTTGATTAGAGTGTTTTCCATGATGATACATTGCATTAGTTAGATGGCCTCCATGCGAGCTGAACATTTCTTGTACTTCAACAACAGCAGAATCTAGGGCGAAGATTTGGTACCAGTAAAATGCATTTAAGCCCCCCGGTGGCTTAGGCTGCTGTCCGTTCTAAGGCGGTGGTTCTGTTGTTGTTGACTTTTTGTTTATTGTTACTCCCATTGTGGGAGTCTGTAATTGTTCTATGTTTTGTTGTACGTTACTTTATGTCCATTCTAGTATTGCAATCATCTTGATGGGGAAGAGAGAGCTGATTGCTTTGCTTATTTGTCTTCCTGGTGTCTTGTGATGGTTGAGCGGCTCTTCCTCGCGGTGCCATGGGGTTGTCTGCAGTTTGTGATTGTGGTATTTCCTGATCATACTCACTTACTATTTTTGCATAAAAGCTTGGATGAGTTTGGATTTCGATCTGATCCCAATACTGACTATGGAGTTAGCTGCCCTTTAGGGTCCTGAAAATATATTTACTCCATGTTTTTTCGTCCATTTTAGTCAGATCTTTTTAAATACTTGCAGATAAGCAGTACTGGCATAATTTTCTTTCGTTTGAAATTAGGCATGGCCACTGTTTCAATTTCAGAATTGCCTGCCTTTGAGCATTCTAAAATATGATGTCTCCAAACATTATGTTGGCTCTCATGAGCGATCGTTGTCCATTGGGCTACTTGTTGAAATAGTTTTGCACATGGTCAGATCAGTGATACATGATGACGCAGATTGATAGCATGATTGAGTCAATCAATCAGGCGAATCACATGACTTTGTGACACATTTGGTAGCCAAGTATGTCACATGTACCCATAATGCTCAAATCAATCAGATAGATCATAATCAGTATGTGATATGCATGCCACCCATCAGAAGATAATGATGATAACCATACTTTAGATTAAAGTTTGTTTTCGTTGGGAGGCTCAATCATCTATGACAAGCATACTTAAGATCTAGAGATTTACGTTTTGTGGAGAGGCTAAATTGTCTTTGTCAAGCACTCTTTATATTTAGGATTATATTCATGAGGTGGTTCAATTATCTATGGCAAATATACTTAAGATATAGATATATAGATATTTTAGTTGGAGGCTGAATTTTCTATGGCAAGAATAACCGCACTAGGGATTTAGATATTTCGGTGGTATGTTCATTTGTCTATGGTAATTATACATTCTATGTAAATACAGCTGCTTTCCAAATTTTCTCTAGATAGCGATTTTTGTCATAATTATTTACATACCCTATGTACTTATGATTTGATTTTGCAATGTTTTAAAAGGTGTGAATCATTATTTGTTCTATGTTTTATTTAAGCGCATGTATAGCACTATATCAACAAAGCATTTTATATTGAAACTGATTTCATTTCCAGCAAAAATCTGGCATGTCATCTTACACTTAGTAACACCACCATTAGTTGTAATGACAGCATAGATTCTTTTTGGCATAGCCGGATTCATGACTTCTTTGTCATCTGAATTCAAGGTGCATCAAATTTGATAGTAATTTCTAAAAATGTCAGTCTTTTATATTTGACACCGGACTTACGTGACGCTTAACAATGCTACAGTCAGTATCTTTGGGGGTCAGATCTACACTGTAAGGTGGCAACTCAAAAATATCGCCACCCTGGCCCCTGGAGAATGCGTGAATATTTTAAAGAGCTATTGCAAGGTACGTTATCTTGTTGAATGCTTGGGACATAGTACATTCATATTGGAGTTTTAGATCGCTTTTGGTATTATCCTGATATGCCTTAATGGTGATTGTTTTATTAACAAGCTTAAGTTGAGATACCCCTTTAAAAGTTACACTCCAGTTTATTTTTCTCCATCCATCAATGTCATGTGGATAAATTTGTTCGTGTTTCAGATGCCAGATGGGAATAGGTTTGCAAAAGAAATAGGTTTAGAGTGTGGATCCATCTGAAAAGATGACATTTTCCCAATTTTAATACAATATAAAACCCTCTTGGTCCATTTAACTGTTTGGCAGTACTGTACTTTCATTTTGGTCTTTCGCCTAATAATTGGGCTCTTACTATGTAGCATCAAATTTGAACACCAAAAAATAAGCTTAAAATATCTTTTTAATACGGCAACACTGAGGGGACATGTGAAAAAAAATATTTATCTCGTTCCCACGACATAATTATCTCGTTCCCACGACATAAGATCTCGTGCCCACGACATAAGATCTCGTGCCCACGACATATGATCTCGTGCCCACGACATAATTATCTCGTTCCCACGACATAATATCTCGTTCCCACGACATAATTATCTCGTTCCCACGACATAATATCTCGTTCCCACGACATAATCCGCCAATCAGGTAAGCTAATATTTTTAATGGCTTTATGATGGACGCCATGCATTCAGAGACTGTTGCTTATTAGATAACTAATTACTTAATAAAGGATTATGTTACAGATATATACAGTATGTATTGAAACACGAACATTCGATTTGTTTAAGATTAAGACCTCTTCAACTTCAAAGAAGAAACTATCACTGTTTACACACAGCTTTTAATTTCATACAATGACAGCTTTCTGGATCAGGACAACTTCATTGCATCGCATGATGTGGTAACGTTGTAATGAATATATGGAATCAACATCAAAATGAAAGATGCTAGATTGATACTACAATATTTGGATCCAGCCAGGGTAGTTTCAAGATTTGTGAGGCAAGTTGAAATGAGAAGATGTGTTCACCATGCATGCAGACCAAAGTTCATATGGCATATAGACGGTTTGTGTATCAATGGGTGCATATGTGGATTTTCTCGCAAACTTATATGGTTAAATGTTTATCAGACTAGCAATATCCCAAAAAATCACTGGTGGCTACTTTTTAGAAGATGTTATAGCTAATGGTGGGTGCCCTCTAACAATAAGGACAGACTACGGAACAGAAAACAGACATGACCGTTTGAAGGCAGTACTTCTTTTGTGGATCTTTGTCTTACAAGTGTTTGTTATGCTT
Organism: Loripinus fragilis; assembly: GCA_964019695.1. Taxonomy (NCBI): domain Eukaryota; kingdom Metazoa; phylum Mollusca; class Bivalvia; order Lucinida; family Lucinidae; genus Loripinus; species Loripinus fragilis. The sequence continues at coordinate 56,846,800 of OZ026527.1, read as the reverse complement.
TCCTGCGCGTCTGTTTATTGATGCCTTGTGGTCAGTGTACGTCTTTTTATTGATGCCTTGTGGTCACTTGCTTGGAAAGGGCTGACCTCTTGGCTCTCGTCTGTAATGTTTAATAGTGAGTTTGTTACTTTCCCATTAATATCCTGGGTCAGGTATGGAACTTGATTTTATCGATTCCTGATTTTTGCCCTCTTCCTTACTTTATTAATATGTAGCAGCATTTCAAACATTTCTAAGGCTCATCGATCCTGATGATGACAGACCATACATATATGGTATAAGTACAAGCTGGAGACACTTTGGACAGGAATCTTGTATTGTTCTGTTTCATATCATTAATTTAGGCAAGGTTTAGAAACCACAAAAATATAGAGTTTACTTACTGTTTATGATGAAAGCCAAATATATTTCTTCCAGTGTGGTGAAAAACAAATATTATCATGAGTGCGAAGCACCAGTGTATCTGCTGATATTTTCACCGCACGTTTGGTATAGCTGATTTCATAGGCCTTCCGTACTTTTTCGGATTTCTGTCGGGGCTCAAGTCACATGTACTTATATCACATGACTTTCTCAGCCAATCGAAGCTTGTTCCATTACCACAAGACCGAGCAGCCATGTGCTCGAGGACCAAAATATATATTGCATACGAAGTGAGGATTAGTTGTAAGGAGCCACTTAGAGTCGCTTCGTCTGTTTATTGTTACCTTGAAAACCAATTTTATGTCTTTCAAACAGCACCCGTAGCTGTTTACAGGCTGATGACGTCAGTATTCAGTACGTCACAGCACCGGTGTTACTGACTGAGTCCGTGAGTCAGTGTTTATGTAAACATTTCACCATCAGAAGAATGTCTCAAAATATCGTCAAAAACATCATTGATCATGTGGCATCGAGCTATCAAGTCAATCTAGCGACAGAAATTCCTAATTTAACCGAAAACTACATAAATTCGCACGTTTTAACTTGTCGACACTGGGTATCTGCAATGCTTATTTAAATATACGTCACGTTGTTGGGAAGTTTTTTTGATTGGCCAGATATTTTTTTAATCGGGAGAGCTCGGAGCTAATCAGAACATGTCGGAAAAACTCGGTATGAAATTAGCTATTTACCAGGGAAAAATCTCTTAATTTTACATATTTTATACTCAGGAGAATTAAAGAAAGCAAACATAACTTCTGGTGGTTTCTTGTCCGATTTGGCAGTTTCGAATAAAATTGGTTTTCACCATAGTTTACACGTAGAAAATGGCTTAGAAGAACATTTTTACGAATTAAAATAAAGACGTCAGCCTTTTAAGAAAGCCTTTCAAGTGCGCAGGCCTATGGATTGACGTAATGTGCAAACTTACGATAGCCCAGTCAAAAGGTGACATTATTTGCTTTGAAATTGACGTCATAACGCCGTTAGTGTTATGTCTGAAAAATACTTTACATTAAGAACCGTTTTGAAAAAGTTCCAGTCCCAGAATTAATTAAAAAACTTGTTTGGCTACAGTAAAAAGATATGTAGATGATATTTTTGCTTACAATTTTAAAGCTTAAAATATTTTTTGCTTTTATGACGTCACACATTATCAAACATGATGTCATATTTATAATGACGTTTCATAATGTGTCTGTCTTCCAAAAGTGAAAGCATAGGAGTTAGTCTCTAAAGATCCATCACAGACTGCACACAGACTGTATTGCAGCCACCTATGAAGTTTCATGACATAGTTCCAAACGGTAAACCTGAGACCAAGAGAGATATTTAAAAAAACTGAGGCACCTTTCGTGTTAGAGATACCTTGTCTTTATATGACGCACATGCCTATGAAGTTGCATGCTATAATTACAAATGATACTTGAGATATGATTCGGAAAAGGCTCACAGACCAAGGGAGATGAACTGCTGATATGAAAGACCGGTGGTGACTTCATACTTCACACTTTGAAACAAAAACTTAATTTAATTAATAGATGACAACGGAAAGTGACAATTCACAGTTCATATTCCATGGTTCATACTTAACGCTTCTCACTTCATACTTCAAAGTATACCCTTCAAACATTACTCTTCAGAAGTCATACTTCTCACTCCATAGTTCAGACATCATACTTTACACTTCATAGTTCATACTTCATAGTTCAGGCTCCACACTTCACGCTTCACACCTCACAGTCTCCAATCTTTAAACACGTGACTGTGACGTATTACTGATTAACATGCTGAATGTTTTTGCTATGGCTCGTTTGATAAAGTGTGAAGTATGAAGTTTGACATGTGAAGTCGGAACTATGAAGTGTGAAGTAAGAAGTGTGAACAGTGAAGTGTAAGCTATAAAGTATGAACTGTGAACTTTGAAACGTCACTTTCTCTTGTCTTCCATACATTAAATAACGTTAAGTTTAGAAAACTATGAAGTGTGAAGCATGACACACACACACACACACACACACACACACACGTGAACGCTTTAGAAAACTATGAAATGATAAATATCACATCTGAACTGTCAAGTATGACCTCATCACTGGTTTTCGCAGTTTTCAAATTATATGCTTTTAATTTTATTTTAGTCAGTACCATGTGTGCGCCCAATGCAATGCACACTGGACCCAGTCTATGGAACAGTGAAGATCACCAGCTTGTCAAGCTTCATCAGATGACATACAATTGTGTGCAGAAGAAGCGGAATTCCGCCCTATCATTCCATATGACGAAGATATCTACTCTGCATGCATATCCATCATGAAAGATAAAAACTGGATGCCTGCATCTGATGCCCAAGAAGCAACATATTGTATCAGCTTAAACAATTAAGGAAACACATTAGGATTTCAACTGCATAAAATATATAAAAAAAAAATCCAATGAAACGGGTATTGGTCAGCTATTTTTAACATTGAATTTTATTTGAAGACATATCAAATATTTGAAGAGAATTGTGGCCTGCGGTTTGAGTCTTTTCGGTTTTTTCCAACGTTTACTGAAAATGATAGGTTTAAAACCAAACCACGAACGTTAAGAATGATGGCAGGAGGCCTTGGCTGTTTGCTACATATATTAAGCAAAATGACTTACTTTGGAGGTCGATTAATGGTATTAAATGTTCAGATCACTATGACGAATGTTAAAAGATGGCTATGCTTAATATACGACTGTTATTTTTTTCAACACATTCTGAAAAGGAAGCATGTATACAAGCTAAAGGAAACCACATTCTGTGATTTACAGTAGAAATACGGACCCTCTTGTGACTGGGGCTTGGAACAATGAACGGTAGTACTGATATAAATGGTAATTATCTATTGATGAGATGGTAGGGACCTGATGCTTTGGCTGTTGTCAGGCCCACAAGGGTTTACCTGTTGGATTTCTTTTGCTCTGGTATTCAGTTTTATTTACTGTCGAGGCTTTATCTTCCCTTTATCGCCTATTATCTTGATATATATGTTCTAGGAGATGGTGCATTAATAATTTATGGGTATTTCATGCAAACCAAACATCTATGTGTCTTGATTCGCATCTGAACTAAGGGCGAGGTTGGCACGCCGTGAAACCAGTTTAAGCCCTCTTGTAAAATATATTTACTGACCTTGCAAAGACGGTGCTTCATTTGTGGATCATTTATGTTATTTTTGTTATGCTTTCGTGCGCATCTGTTTATTGATGTCTTGTGGTCACCTGATGGGAAAGGGCTGTGGTACTTGATTGTATCGATTCCTGATCTTTGCCCTCTTTCTTACTCGGAGTAGTACAGATCTCCAGTGACAGGCACTGGAACTCAGGATAGTAGAAATGATCTCTAGTAAAAAAAAAACATGTACTGGGATTCATAGCATTTCACAAACCTCTAGTGACAGGTACTGGAGCTTAGGGTAGTGTACTGACCTCTAGTGGCAAGTACTGGAACTCAGCTTGCAGATACTACGACTAATAGTAGTAGTACTGACATACTGTGACAGTAACTGTAATTCAGTGTATAAGTACTGGCCTATAGTGACATGTACTGGGACTCTGGATAGCAGTACTGACCTCTAGTTTTTTACTGAACTCAAGGAAGTAGAACTAACCTCTATTCGTCGTTTCAGTACTATAGTGTTCTAAATGACATTTTGGTCAAAAATGAGTTATGCATACCGTTGGAAAGGGGATCAAATGTTCTATCTACTGGTGAAGGTTTCAATTGCCTATCTTCTCCCAGTAAGCTTAAAATCGCTCTGCTTTTATGTTCTATCTACAAAAAGACAATTTTGTTCAGTGCTTTAGTGTTCTAAGTGATTTTCATCCAATTGCCAATGATGATTATGTCATGTGACTGGGTGAGTTCAGTGTCATACTGTTCTATCTACCGAAAGTCACTTCCCATGGAGAAATTGCTAAAAATTGCTGTTACCTCCATTACATAAATTTAAATATAAATTAAAGTAGTCTATCGGTGTTATGGCAAACTAATGGCTATATCAGCTACCTTTAACTCCAAATAATTCGCTCAGTCAAAAATATTATGCAAATTGATTCATGGACAGAATAATATGCTGTAGCAACAGATTAACTCCCTTACATATATTTAAACTGCTTTAATTGAAGTAATATGTCGATGTAATTACTAATCAATGGTTAAATCTGCTGCTTTTAGGTCCAAATGATCAGTTTAGTCTCAGATATTATACAAATTGACCCGGTTGACTGAAAAATTAACTCTAGAAACAGATTACCTGCCTTACATAAATTTTAATGGCATAAGCCATGCGGTTTGCTACTGTTATGCCAAAGAAATGACTAAATCTGCTACTTTTAGGTACAAATAATCACTTCTGTTCAGACGAGTATACGAATTGACTCCATAAACAGAATAATAAGCAGTAGGAAAATATAGAACACTATAGCACTGAACGCAGCAGGCGAATTTTAGGGGATACTGTTCTATCTGCAAACTGTAAAATGCCTGTAAATTCCATATTACTGTAAAAAAGTCTTCAAACCAAGGTCATTTACACTATGTGTATATATTTTAATCCTCTGGTATGATTCAAAGGTCTGTGATAAATAAGGCAAATAAAATAAGAATGATTAAATTTTCGAACTCATTTTTCTCAAAACTTGTGCAATGGTAGATAGAGCACTATAGCACTGAAGCGACGTAGTGCCAGGGACGGGGGAACTCAGTATAATAATACTGACATCATTGGACAGTTACTGTGACTCTAGAAAAAGTGACAATTAAAGACAGGTACTAGGATTCAGGGTATTATACTGACCTCTAGTGTCAGGTTTTTGGTACTCTTAGTACTGACTTCTAGTTAGAAGCGTTGGAAATCTGCGTAGCACTAGTTGTTTCAACCTCTAGTGACAGGTACTTTGATTCAGGGTAGCGGTGCAGGCCTCTAGTGACAGTTACAGAACTCTGAGCAGTAGTTCTAAGCCTAAAGACAGGCATTGCTACTAGAGTTATTAGCACTGTCATCATGTGACAAGTTATGGTACTCTGGGTAGTTTACTTACCTCTAGTGGCAGTTACATGTACCAGAACTCTGGGAGGAAGTTTTGAACTCTGAGGATAGATACTGGTACTCAGTTTGTTAGTACTGACCAATTGTGATAGGTACTTGGGGTCAGGGAAGTGTATTGAAATCTAGTGACAGTAACTAGAACTCTGGACAGCAATACTGAAGGCTAGTTACTGGTAAAGGTACGCAGGCTACAAGTACTGGACATGTGACATGTACTGATATCTAGGATAGTGTAATGACATCTAGTGACATGTACTGAGACTTAGCGTAGTGTACATTAAATACCTTGATTTTTTGCACTCTTAAAGTGTTGCCACTCACTTGGGGCTATGACAGGCAGATGAAAGGCAAATTTTAATGAGGTGATTATGAAATGAGATCCCATAAAGGGTTTATGTTCTTTGCCTCTTCCTCACAGTGCCATGGGTTGGTCTGGTGAATGTGATTGTAGCGTTTCCTGGTCTAGTGACAGGTAATGAGATTCAGGGCAGTGTATTTACATCCAGTGACAGGTACTGTGACTCAGACGCTAATGGTAGCTACTGGAAGTCTGGAAGTAGTGCTGACCACTGGTGACAGGTACTAGGGCTCTGAAAAGTGTTCTGACATCTAGTGACAGGCACTGAATTATGGGGTAGTGTACTGACAACTAAGTACTGGAGCTCTAGACAGTACTTGTGACCTCTAATGGTAACCAGGGTATTAGTACCGGCCAGTACAGTGTCTCAGGGTAATGTACTGACATCTAGTGACAGGTACTGGGACTTATAGTAGTTGTATGAACTACCTAATGACAACGAAAGTAACTCTGGGCAGTAGTACTGACCGCCAATGTCATGTGCTGGTACTCAGGGTATGAGTGCTGACCAAGACTAGCTTCTAGTCTGATTAATAATAGTTTAATTTTTTTCTGTTAAGTTAGAAACTGTATGGCCCTTTTTGATAGCGTGTCTACGTTTTACACACCTTGGCTTAAATTAATGTTAAAATTAAGACAAGAGAGAAGACTAGGCATATGGTGTACGTCTTAGATTTTATAGATTTCCCCCTTTTGTAGATATTTTCATTTTAACGTCTAGAGGCCAGGCTAGTGTTGACCACTTGTGACAGGTACTGAGGCTGATGGAGAGTACTGATGATATCTAGTGACATGTACTGAAAATACAGTGCCCTCAAGTGAAAGGTACTTTGACTCAGATGACAGTAACTGGAACTCTGGGCAAATATATGTACCGCTTATGACAGGTACTGGTACTCCAGTCATTAATTTTCTGCTGTAGTGACAATAACAAGAACTCTATGCTGACATTTGGTCACAAACGCCGGTACTCATACTGTTAGTACTGACCTTGGTCTCTAGTATGTGATTGTGGCATTTCCTGGTCAAACTCACTTACTTTTGGAGCAGACACGTCAATCGCTAATGACAGATACTGGTACTCAGGATGTTAATACTCGTCACTTGTGACAGGTACTGAGATTCAGCTGTGAAAACATCTAGTCACAGATAGAGGCTCTGAGTAGATCTTTAGTGACAACTAAGTTGTACTGTAACTCAGGATGATATAAGTACTATCCTCTTGTGATAGGAACTGTAACTCAGGGTAGAATACTGACCTCTTATGAAAGACACTTGCACTACTAGATTTGTACCCACGATTCCAGTACCTGCCACCAGAGGTCACTACTACTACTCAGAGCCCCAGTAAGTGCCACCTGCGGGCAGTACTACAACACAGGTCCCCGTAACTACCACTAGAGATCGTTAGTACTGACCAGTGCCCCAGTCTTTGTCTTCATCATGAAAATGACGATAGAAATGAGATTTTCAAGCGGTATTGCACGACCCTTGGGTCTGCACTTTTATCACGATGAGAGTCTGTCTGTCCATCCATCTGACCAATATTATCTAACCACTGGGATGTGTAACAGCCATTTTTGATTGACGAGGTTTGCTGAGCACCATATCGACCGGTTGTGGTCAATTAGTGAAAGTGCTCATAATTCCTAAACTGCATGGCATATTTGACTACTTATACATTTTTTTAATTGGCAGAGAAAATGACAAAGAAAAGAAAATATTTAAAGAAAAAATATTGGTAATGCCAGGATTGGAACCACTGTGCGCCAGGCTGTTGGATTACATGAAAGCCTCCTAGACCTATCGGCCACAACATATGATATACACACTAAAGCAATTTACCTATATACCCTTTACCTGTACCCGTCAGATTAAAATGGCATGATCCTTGGGTCTGCACTATATTGCACGACCCTTGGGTCTGCACTATAATCACTATGTGAGTCATACATGATCCTTGGTCTGCACTATGATATTGCACAAGCCTTATGATATACACCTTAGAGCAATTTTCCTATATACCCTTTACCTGTACTCGTCAGATTAAAATTACAAGACCATTGGTTTGCTCATCAGAATAGAATGCAATGGAAGTCTAAAATAACTGTAAAATAGTGCAATTACAGATATAATCCAGTAAACTATGACTTTAATCATATATACTTGTTTGCAGGCTTTAAATATTAATGAAAGAGAAGTTATTGCTTCTCTTATTGCGTGTTCTAAAGATGAAGGAACTAGTTTTGATTACAAATAGCAAGAGAGTTTGACACAATGGAATAGAATGGCACTGAAATGTTGTTCTTTTTCTATAGCATGAATTTAATATAAATACTTTGTATTGTTTTCTGCCAAATTCAACATATTTGCAATAAAGCATATATATACATGTTAAATGACTACTTGGAAGAAAACAAAACTTATCTTTATTGTAAAAAATCATTCCAGATAAGGGCTTGTTTAGAATGACATACTATACCTATTGTCGATAAATGGTCAGTATAATTGATAGGACTTTAAACACTGTGCTCGTTTGGATGCAGAAAATCACTTAGTTGGTCAGGTTTTCTGCCAATTTAAACAAAATAATTGTATTACTTTGAAATAATAGTTTCAAATAGTTCAAATACCTTGATAATTTTAAAAACTACCCTAAACAACAATAGTATTCGTAAGTAAGCTGCATGACATTCTTTGGTGACATCACTTTATGCATTTGTAAAAGCACAAAAGAAACTGACAGCTGAAGGATTTATTTCCTAAAACAAGTCATAATGACTCATAAAGACAGGAACAGTTAATATATTGGCATAACGGTCGTGTTCATCCACTGGGTTTGGATAATGAAATTTAAGCCTTGGACTTTCGTCAAACCCAAGAGAGGGTATGCTAATGAAGTCTTCAATCCATTTGGTTCATCTGAAATAAGAAAAAACGGCAATGAGCAATTGTTGATTAGACTTAAGGTAGTGCGGGACCCATGTCAAAAGATAACCTTACTTTTACTTAAAAGTAAGAGTGTAAGAGTTATCGTTCCTGAATCTTGTTTTTAAAAGAGAATACTTATTTTCTAAGACGGTAGATATTATTCTCCCCTGACAACTCTTTGATGCTTGAAACGTAATTCTGTAAGTATTTTGCTTTCACAAAAAGAAGGAATGCAAGTATTAGCTTTTAAAAACATCACCCAGAGTATGAAGTCATTCGGTATTAGTTGCGGACCGTATAAATATACATACTATATACATGTCTCGGTTGCTATTTCTGCATGCTGCCACTAACCTAAGACCCACCCCCACCCCAAAAAGGGGGGGGGGGGGTTGTAGACGTGCACATGCCTTGTATGTGACATTCTCATGTTTTAGGTCCCATGGAGGTACATGGTCACTAATGTTTTATGGAGAAATGACGTAACTGTTTCAATTACCTTATCACACCGGATAGGCAGCAATAAAAAACAGTCTAAACAATCGATGAATGCTGATAACAAATAGCTAGAAACAGTGTTTGTGATTGCCATTTGTTGCCTATCGGACTACAAACAACAATCCAAAATTATGTTACAATATTTAACTACGTTCGTCGATAGCATTAACGTTTTCGATTGCCGCCTATCTAGTGTGTTTTGATATACTGAAGACGTAGCCAAAACAATCTGATACAAGGGCTAGGAGTTATTTCATGTTTCTGTTGAAAAAATTATTTTGTTTCGTTGCATGTTTCATGATAATAAAATGGACATTTCTGCATAAATTTTAATAAAATTAATAGGAACTGCATGTGCCTGAAAGGAAGATATATGACAATATAACATTCTTTTCTGTATATAAATGGTTGGCAAGCATGGTACAGATGCGCGGATCCAGGAATTTTCATCAGGGAGGGGGGAGGGTCCAGGTCAGTCTGACAAAAAAGCCCTGACAACGATTTTTTTAGTCCTCAGCTTATTCTACAGAAGTCAAATGGTCAATTTCAAAGAAATCTATCGTTTTTCAAGGCTCCAGATGGGGTCCAATTTTTTTCCAGGGGGTCCAACTTTTTCCAGGGGGTGTCCAATTGTTTATTCCCTATAGAAACCCATTTAATTTGTGATTTTACAGAGGGAGTCCGGACCCCCTGCCCCCCCCCCTCTGGATCCCCACTTGGTGCAGCCCTCACAGCTTCATGGTTAAGGCTACTATACATTATCTCATTTGGGCTTGGCAAACGTTAATAGACAGAAGAATGTATCATCCTTTTATTGTTATATACCTTATAATAAGTGTTTACTATAGAAACTTGAGGTGTTTCAATCGCTGACAATTGTACATTTTATTTAATAATGTGTTATATTTTGGTTGATCGTTGACCAATCACTGACCGCGGGCTTTATTTCCGATAAAACCTTAATTGCCATTTCAACCTGCTCACGGATATCCTCTGCGAGTTAAGATACCGTCGCTTATGCTTTATTGAGAAATGACCAAAATATTCAATTATCATAAGATACGCTACTTTATTACATCGGATAGGCGACAATCGAGATCGATGAACGTGGATCGCAAATCGCTAGAATTTTCCATTTGTCGCCAGTCAGGCAAACAAACTGCAATCCAAAAAGTCTGTTTCTGACGGTATTTGATCTACGTTCGTCGATAGCATCAACGTTTTCGATTGCCACCTATCCGGTATGTGTATTGATACAATGAATACGTAACCAAAACAATCTGAAACAAGAGCTAGGAGTAATCTACATTTTTCAGTCATGTTTCTGTTGAAAAAAAAGTTTGTTTCCACACCGGATAGTGAGCAATCGAAAACACTCTTAACCATTGACGAACGCGGATCAAAACTCGCTAGAAACAGTGTTTTGATTGCAAAGTGTCGCCTGTTCGATGAGTGATGGTAATAAAAAAAAACTATGATTCTAACTATTTTTGGTCTATAATCGTCGATAGTATTGATGTTTTCGATTGCGCCTATAAGGTGTGGTTTTGTTGTATGCTTCACTATGTTAAAGTGGACATTTTTTTTAAATGCTTTTGCTTGAAAGGAAAGTATTCTAGAACTTTTTGGATACTGTAAAGGCGGCACCTCATGACTGCCTTATTAGTCTACTTTAGACATAGGTAAAATCTGAAAATGAGGCGTTATAACTACATTCGAAAGTATTTGTTTATTGTTTAACATTAGTATAGAGGCAAACAGTGTGGACCCAGATCAGACTGCTCTAGATGAGCAGTCTGCTCTAGATCTACACTGTTTGTTTAAGAGGCTTCATAATATTTCAATAGACGATAAAAACATACAATTGTGTTGTAATATACGCTTTAAGGGTTAATAAAAGTGGGTTCAGTGCATTAACGGACAGGACTTTCATGAAATGCACGCAGACCTGCGCGGCTTAAGCAACTTTTAAACGCTTAACCAATGGATAGAACCTGATTTCCATTCTTGAGCAGTTGAAATAACCGAACCACGCCCAGATATGAAAATCAAAGTTGCCACCTTTACAGTACCCAAAAAGTCCTATAATATATTACAATGACAATATAAAATTCCTTTCTGTATATTAACGTTTGTCAAGCCCTTGTGCGATAATGTGTTGCAGGCATCACCGCTGTGTGGTTCTGGTTGCAACACATCACATTCAGGCTTGCCAAACATTAATACAAGGAAAAGAATGTTTTATCCTCTTATTGCATATTTGTAAGTCTATTCTTTAAATGACATTTAGATCTATGCATCAAGAAGAAAGCTATAATTTTTAGCTTTTATCTACATAAATCCTACGTGTAAGAAAGCATCAAAGTATCAAGACATGCTATAGCCAAGCTTTAATGAGAATCATAATGTAATGTGCTGGGTCACATATGCTAGGTATCCTAGCTTAGTACTGGTTCAACCCAGGAAGACCCGTCCCGCATACCTGAAAGATTGTTGAGTGGACGTTAAGAATCAAATCAAACAAAACATATGCTAGGTCAAAATCTTTTTTGTCACTTTCTACGCCCATTTGTCAGTGCTTAATCAATAATAGCTATGTCTCCGCCCAGTGATATACAATAGGGCGTAGACAAACAAAAAAATTGGTGGAAAGGGGAGACAACACTTATTGTAGTCTTTATTTTTTTCACGATTTTTCAGAAAAGTCACCAAAACAAAAAAACGAGCACGGTGACACATATTTTTTATTCAATCATTAGATTCTTCATGAAAATATCTTTGTAAAAATATGTTTTTTGTTGTTCCAGTTACATTCTCTGATATGTTTATTTTGAATATTAATGTTTTTTGGGGCATTAATTCGTTTGACTTAATTAGGATTTTGCTTAATAAATTGTGTAAATACATGTTATTTCACTATTTTTTGTTTTTATTTATATCTCTGGTGTGAGTAGTATTTGTTCTGAAAAAAACTGTATTGCGTTTCTTGTTAATTTGTTAACAAAATCTGTATTTGTTTATTTCAAAAACCTGCGATTTTGCAGTTTTTGACATCAAATAACTTTTAAAAAAGAACGGTGAGGTATTGTTTTTTTTGTCTTAGATTATAAGTATAAGTCTATATTATAATATATTAAAAGATAAAACACTTTTGGACATATGCCGGTGAGTCCCCTACTACCTTAAATAGGGAAAATTGATATATGAGGGATGTTCCAAAAGTTATGATCCTTGCGTGATATCTCTTTAACCAGCAATGCAACATGGCTGAAAGTTGTACCAAATAATAATATATTCTTTGTCTATCACTGCTTTGACAAGTATTATGTAACTTGAGGGAGCGACCGGAAATATACCCCGAAACAGTCATACCCTCAATGCACTGACCTATCAAGCAGACTGTGCATATTAGAGACCTCACAATTCAGACAAGAGCAGTCTCAGCAATTCGTTTTCATGGCTGCTCAATACACTTAACAACACTTATAAGTGTGCAGATATAAATGGGCCCATATGTCCTTTAATACTGGTCAGATCATTTACAAATTTTCAACAAATATAAACGACATCTGTGTAATAAAGTTGCATTTATTTTATCTCGAATAAATTATAAGTTAAAAAATGCGAACGCAAAATTCAAATTTATGGTAAAATCAAAATTCACATTTTTCCAATACTTTAGAAGAGACCAGACTCGATCGAATATATCTCAAAACAAAGTAATTATCACAATATTCTTAAGTCAAATCCTGCAGCGGCGTCCGTGTCCATGTTAACTAAGTAGCCGTTCACTATGGCAAGACAACGGCATCTCATTGTGTGTGGTCGTAATAGCCTCTGTTCTACTTACACAGCGGTTTAGTTCATCCCAAATGTTTTCAAATATGTTTAAGTCTGGTGATTTGGATAGAAAGTCGACGACATTTACGTTGTTTACATTCAGATATGCAGTGGTGGCCCTTGCACAATGGGCAGGAGCATCATCGAGTAGCAACTGCATTCCTCTGTGGTTTTCCAACATTGGAATGACCTCCGTATCCAGCACTTCATGTTGATAGCGAGATGCAGTTAAGTTCCCACTAATGAAGACAATGTTAGTTTAATGATGTAAGGACACACCTGCCCACACCATCACAAAACCAACATCATTTTATTCAAAAATGCTTAACTATAAAATGATATGCATAATGAAATGTCATAGAAAGATAAATTCTAAAACGAAGAAAACTGTGAACTTTGATTTTACGATATATTTGAATTTTGATTTCGCATTTTAAAAGTAAAAGTATTATCAAAATTAAAATTCATGGAATATCATGTCATATATGTCATCTATATCTGTTGAAAATTTCAAAATCATCTGACTTTCATTTATGAAGATATAGGTCAATTTTTATGTGAACACTTATAAGTGTTGTTAAGTGTACATATGGCGAACTTTCTATATGATCTGGGTTTCCTAGGCCCTTTAATGTATGGCTATGCAACTGTCAGCTATAATCAAATTTTGACCACTTGAAGATTTGACCGGCCCAAACTGCCATAACAACAGCTGTATTAAAGGTAAAAAATAGAGTCAAACTCAGATGAACTGACTTTTGTCTGAAGCTGTTATTAATGGTCAGTATTGCTGGAGACTGATAGTACCCCATATAAGAAAATGCACACCAGACAACAAATTAAGTCAATAATCGGAGGTACAAAAATTTGCATGCGTATATCTAAAAATAAAACATAATCAATTGTCCCAAGGTGCACCACATCGTAAAATGATGCAATATGGGATTTAATTGAGCACAAAGCATCCATCAGAAACCAATAACAATTTTAAAAATTCTTATTCAAAATCATTTTTTTTTTTTTGAAAAGTATGAAACTTTTTACAATAAGATATTTTGCAATCAAAATAATATTGGTCTTAAATATTTTGCCGATATTAGGTTTAGCATGTTTTAGTCCAACTTGATAGATAAGAATATAATATTCTCAGAAATAAAAATTCTGCAATGTATTAAAAATCACCTGGTTGTCAATTTCAATTACGTCATTAGAACTGCGCATTGTGCTATAAATATTGATTTGACACGACCTTTCGCCATTACAACATTTGATGTGACATTATAAGTAACAAAAAGTAAAACTACAATGCAGGTTTATTTTTGGTTTTAAAGATGCTGGGCTTGAAATATTCAGATTCAAATATTATTATAATTCTATAACATGAAAAGGAGTGGGCGATATATAATATGCTGTAACTATAAGACGAAACAGAACAGCGAGAAAGTATTAACATCATTACAAAGATAAAAGACCGTTCTTTGAATGGTGCATAGTATATTTCTCAAAAATGTCTCTGGACAAAGCTTCAAGGTAAAGATCAGAACATTTGGAACGTCCCTCCTAAAATATAGTGTCATGAATGCTCGTATTGGGTTCTGGCAGATAGCAGAAAACAAATTTAAACTGATGCAAGGAGACTTTAATTGAGAGTTGACGCCGTATCTACTAATTATCACAAACATATACTATGATAACGAGTCTATCATGTACAAAGAGCTACGTACATTAAGGGGCTATTTTAGCCCCCGTATAAGGCTAAAAAATAAAAAAAAATGTTTTTCACCAATTCCTTCTCATTAGCCCAAGTGTAAAAGTCTGGTACACATTCGACTTTTACCGTTATTATAGTAAAAAGAGGGCCCATGGGCCCAAGATCGCTCACCTGAATCCTTGTCAGGAGAAGATAATGTTTACCACAAAATATAAATCTCATTCTCCAACACTTAAGTCCATCTTGTGTATCACTCAGATCATAACCAAAGCCTATCAATTTTAATCAAATTATACCTATCCGCACAGTTTCAATGTCTGGCATTTTTACCCAATCCAAAAGGCCAGGGGTGTGCATAATGTCAAACAGTTTAATGCCATAATGTGATGTGCACCATAACCTTCCTTTTTTACATTTTATCCCCATACAGGAGCCAATGGTGTGTAAAAGGGCAGAACATTTGCCTTTGTGGTGCCATATATCTTTCATTCTAATTAATTTGATTATGCAACATGGCTACTTTCAGAAAAGAAAACAAATCAGCCTTTTGAGTGTAAGAGTAAAACATTTGCTTGTATGTTATTGTAAGCTGCTTTAATTTGATATGCAACATGACCATATTCTGAAAGAACAGATTTTATTTTTATATGGGGGGATTTTTGGCCCCAGGGGCAGAATTTGAAAAAAAATATATTTTTCATCTGGAGCTCTGGTGGCCCTTTTGTTCAGCGGAGTGAAACCATTTGTGCAATTTTTGAAAAGGGCATTATGAGGAACAATTCTGTGAAATTATTTTGAATTTTTACCAGTGGTTTAAGAGAAAATGTCATTAAGATAATACATTATTTATCTAGAGCTCTGGTAGCCGCTTTGTATGGTGGAGCAGAACCATCTGTGCTATTTTGGTAGAAGGCATCATGAGGAATAATTCTGTGAATTATTTTGAATTTGGACCAGTGGGTCAGTAGGAGATGTCGTTTAAAGATATTTATTATTTGGAGCTCTGGCAGCCCTTTTGTTCAGCAGAGTTGAACCATTTGTGCAATTTTCGTAGAGGGTATTATGAGGAACAATTCTGTGAAATTATTCAAATTTTGACCGGCGATTCAGGAAGAGATGTCATTTAAAGCTATTTCTTATATGGCGCTTTGGCGGCCCCTTTTACAGTGGAGTGGAACCATTTGTGCAATTTTAGAGGAGGGTATCATGCAAGAGGAACAATTCTGTGAAATTATTTTGAATTTGGGTCAGTGGTTCAGGAGAAGGTTTCATTTAAAAAATCTTATCTGGAGCTCTGGCGGCCCTTGTGTTCGTTGGAGAGGAACACTTTATGCACTTTTGGTAGAGGGCATTATGGGAAACCTTCATGTGAAGTCATTTTAAATTTGAACTAGTTGTTCAGGAGGAAATGTTGTTTAAAGAAAAAGATTACCGACGAATGGACGCACGACGCACAACAGGCGAAGACTGATCACAATAGCTCACCTTGAGCCTTCAGCTCAGGTGAGATAACTAAAATGACCACCAAAATAGGCTAAAAATAGGAAAAGGACCATTTTGAGCAAATTTTAGACATCTGACAGAGAAATCAACATAGAGCACTGACAAGCAAATACCAAAAACTAATGATGCGTATTATCACGAAACACAAGATATTAAAAGGTTGTTTTCGGTATTTATCTGCTGATTTCCAATTCTTTAAACATCAGTCTCCAAAAGCCTTAGATTTGAGCCAACATGGCAATTTCTCTATTTAAAGCCTATTTCGTCAGCCATTTTTGTTACCATAGCAACGGTAATAGTTAAATAAATGCCAGAGTTTTACACTTGGGATATTTGGCGGTTGTCAGGCCCACTAGGGTTTACCTGTTGAATTTGTTTTGCTCTGGTATTCAGTTTTGTTTACTGTTGAGTATTTATCTTTGCTTTATCTCCTTTTTATATCTTGATTTATATGTTCTAGGAGATGATGCATCGATAAGTTATGGGTCTTTCATGCAAACCAAACATCTATGTGTCTTGATCCACATCTGAACTAAGGGTGAGGTAGGCAGGCCGTCAAACGGGTTTAAACCCTCCAGTAAAATAGTTTTACTGACCATTCCAAGTCAGTCTTCTTTTGTGGATTATTTATGTTATTTCTGTCTTGTTTTGTTATGCTCTCGTGTGCGTCTGTATTGATGCCTTGTGGTCACCTGCTGGGAAAGTGCTGACCTCTTGGCTCTCGTTTGTGATGTCTAATTGTGAAGTTGTCACTTTCCCATTTGTATCCTGGGTCAGGTGTGGTCCTTGATTGTATCGATTCCTGATCTTTGCCCTCCTTCTTACTTTATTCTTCTAATAGACCAATCAGAAGAAATTTGTGAAAAGCAACTTTTTATTTGCTCCAGAGGGGGCCAAATTAGCCCCTTAATGCACGTTGCTCTTTTGTATGTCCTCTCTATTTCTATAGTGTCCATTTTTTTTCTAGATTATTTATTGTGCCGTTTCGCGTTGGTAGAATTTAACTTCTTCTTTGATAATGACATTCTTTCATATAATGGTCGTAAAAACGTTGAGGTTGGCACAAAGCAGAATAAGTCAGTGCTAAGGGATTTGATGGTTGTGTTATAGTTCAACTTTAGAGGTCAGTACCATGAGGGATTAACTTGAAAATAATTTTAAAAGGGCTGCGTCAAAAAAATGCACATCGTAGATATGGAAGCCAGGTCAGACTATTGATAAAATATTACGACCAAGGTGTTGTTGTTTTTATTTTGAGAGACAGACAGAGGAAAGAGCAAAAGCCTGACACAAAAAATATCAGGAAATTGAATAAATTCAATTATCATAAAATGTTATAATTCTCTGCATCTCTTCTGGTGATAAATTCGACATTGAGGCCACAGCAGCTAACAAACCCTTAGAATAGAAAAAGAAGGCCTATATTCACTTTTATATTTTTACAGATACACGCCTACTTTTCTAAAAAAAAGTTTGTGACTAGTCTTGTTGTTGAGGCTGATTCCAGCTTGGCAATGTAATGTCAATTAATAAGACATCCACTAAACCTAACCACGGAAACTTTGCATATTGTGTTGTCTAGTATTAGCTAAAATAACTCATGACACTATTTAATTTCAAGCGCTATCTTGTTTTTCTTAAACTTTGGAAATTTTATCAGGATATTATGTCTTTCATGGCTTTGATATCTGTAATTATACATGTATTAGGTTGGTGGGTTAATATGTTTTAAGCTTATGTTGACTTTTTTTCGCCTGGCGTTATTTTGTCAAGTATTGTTTAGCGTTATTTCATTTTTTGCAGGTGTTATTTCGTCACTTGGCGTCTTTTCGTTTTATCGCCTGACATTATTTGGTATCTATACATATACTGTAAAAATAAGTGTAATCACCATTATTTGCGTCTGTGACCTTTCAATTGATTCAAAAACTATTTCTGTGCTATTAGTTTGATCCTTATAATGACTCCAACAATAACGGGTTAAATATTTACCATTTATCACTGGAGAAATGTTGGTTTCAAGTTGTTTAGTAAATGTAAGTTATACCAAAAGGGATTGCAGGAGGGTCTGGATGGGGGGGGGGGGGTCTGGTATTCACTATTCATTAAAAATTTAGCCCATTATTTATCTCATTAAAATTTGGGGTTATTCATTAAAATAAGACAAATTATTCATTAAATGTAAGAAAGGTGGCAAAGAAATACTGATTATTCATTATTTTTTTCTTTAATTCATTGAAAAAATAGGATTATTCATTATTTTTGGGACCTCAATATTCACTATTCATTAGTTTTTTGGCTCACTATTCATGATTCATTATAAAAAGGGCCATTATTCACTAAATATTATACCCCATCCAGACCCTCATTGCAGCGTAGCTGCCATAACTCACACGTATCGTGCACAGTGTAAGTTTAGAGAACACAAAATAAAAAGAACCTACAACTTTTGGGTCAATTTGGAGGGGGGCACCCGTCATTTTTTTCAATAAAGCTAAAAATGTATGGAGAACATAAACTAAAAAGAACCTACAAAAGTTGGGTCCTGAGGCGTCATCGTAAAAATAAAAAAAAAATGAGTGATCATTAAAAAAAGCATTGAGGGGATAACTGTATTCAAAATTCCTCATTTGTGGAGGTAGATCGTTAGATATATGGAAGGAAAATTTAATTTTTCGGTGACGTGTTAGTGGAGCCGAAACGTGACCTCTGATCGCATATCCGACGATATACCTCCCCAAATGATTATTTTGAGTGTGGTTATCCCCATTCTAATGCACAAGTAACATTTTCCCACAAAAAGATAATGAAAATGTAGTATGTTGCGACTACAGCCTGTAGCTGCCAGCTGCATACAACCACTTGCCAGCTGCATAAAACCACTTGTCAGGCATTGAAACGAGACGTTGCGTAATGCCGTTGCGTAATACCGTCACAGGATAAATTGTCGCAATCAGTAAATGAGTATGATCAGGAAATAGCACAATCAATCACTGCATACCAACCCACGGCATCAGGAAGAAGAGCCACAGAATACCAACAGCCACAAGACATCTGGAAGACAATTAAAGTAAAGCAATCAGCTCTCTCTTCCTCAAAATGATTGCAAACTAGAAATGACACTTAAGTAATGCATGACAAAACAAGGACCAAACACAGAGCCCCCACAATCCAATGAGAGGAACATTAAACAATGAATCCTGTACGTTAATAAATCCCTTCTCACAGACAATAAAAGTAAAGCAATCAGCTCTCTCTTCCTCAAGATGATTGCAAACTAGAAATGACACTTAAGTAATGCATAACAAAACAAGGACCAAACACAGAGCCCCCACAATCCAATGAGAGGAACATTAAACAATGAATCCAGTACGTTAATAAATCCCTTCTCACAGACAGAATAGTAGATAAAGTAGTAAACAAAAAGGTTGTAAGCAGATGCAGAACGTGGCCAACCTTTCGCCCCAAAATTGCGTTTTTATTTTCTTCAATACAAATACAACGTTCAAAATTGCATAATCTTTGGTATCCTTTATGTATGTCGCTTTACATTTCTATACCAAATATGCACTTTAACAGTTTCAAAAATAAGCTGACACAACATGTTGAAACATAATGTTATCCATGTGATGATATCTCTACTTTGCTGTTTCACTCTTTGGAATAGTACAAAATCTTTTTAAGTTTGCAAGGATTTCAAATTTTGTACAAATGTGAAATCTGTGCAATTTTGAACAGATTTTTTTTTTAAATTACATTCGAGTGTACACTGACCCATTGCGTTACATGTATCGGGTGTCCCAAAACACATGAAACGTTTTGAAAGCCCTTTAACATTTGACCCCACAAAGATAAGTTGCTTATTGATTAACTTACTATGCATAGAAATTATATAATGTCATATTCCGACTTGATTTCATTTCATGACAATGCAAGGTTGAGCTTTTAAAAAATGGGTTCTGATTCACACAGTTTTTACTTCTTGGGCTAGCTTTTTAACACCATATATCTATTAATTTGTGTATTGATATTCATTTCTTGGTGCTTGCTCTTGTAAATGTATATTATGTCTACACTTTTTTGTCTTAGCTTTTGTCTTCCTAAGTGTTCCTCAAGTTTTATAATCAAGACTCAAATTATATAACCACCTTGTTCAGAATGAGTATTTTTTAAAGACCTTTTAGTTTTACAAAATCAAGTCTGTTTCCATGGTGACCACCACGCTGTAATTTTGATGTCATGTGAAAATACTGAAGAGACTGCTCTTGCATACGGCCCAATTCAATTAGATTATACAGTTGCTTTAACTAAATGTATTGACAATATCATTAGGTATGCACTTTATTATAACACCACCTACTTTTCTCTATAAAGGCCACTGATACCTGGTGTTTAGTTTGAACTTTCATATGACAGTTAAGTGTGCATGTAATAAACAAAACCAATCGGTGTGTTTGTATGACACTATTGTTTTGTTTTATGCCTTTACATAAAAATTAGGGATTATGCCGTGAAATGGGTTTAAGCCCTCCAGTGAATATTTCACTGACCATTCCAAGGCGGTGTTTATTTTGTGGATCGTTTTTGTTAGTTATGCTTCATGTTGGTGTGTGATGTGGTGTCACGTCTGTTCCGTGTAGCCTTGTGGTCACCTGCTGGGAAAGGGCTGGCCTCTTGGCTGTCCTGTGTGTTGTGTTTGTCACTTTCCCAAATGTGTCCTAGTCCACATCAGAATTAAGGGGGAGGTTGTCGCCGTGAAACTGGTTTAAGCTCTCCAGTAAAATATTTTACTGACCGTTCCAAGGCGGTACTTCTTTTGTGGATCTTTTATGTTTTTTTTTCTGTCTTGTGTTTGTTATGCCTTTGTGCGCGTTTGTTTATTTGTGCCTTGTGGTCACCTGCTTGGAAAGGGCTGACCTCTTGGCTCTCGTTTGTGATTATAATTTTGAGTTTGTCACTTTCCCATTGGTATCCTGGATCAGGTGTGGTACTTGATTGAATCGATTCCTGATCTTTGCACCCTTACTTAAATACTGAACAATTTCATTACAAGTCACGCATTTTGCCTAAAATATCACGTTTATGCCTATTTCAGTTCAAAATTTATTGAAATTGGCTTATTTGGTGACACCATATTTGACGTTACCAGAAACATACTGTTTACAGAGGATAATGCTGGTGCCAGCAATGCCTTGAAATAAATTTTTGACATTTATTATTTTATATTTAGGGTATTTAGGTATGCCAAGCTTAAAGGTTGGACTTTTATTTAAGTTTAGAAACGTTCCATACCTTTTGGGACACCCTGTATATAGCCATAATTTAAAACCAATTGTTTCAAAAAAATACTAGACCACAAAAAATGGCACAGACACTCTAATAGTTGCACGGCTTGCTAAAATCTGCAATTTTGACAGAACATTCATTAAATTTTGCTTGTACAAGTATATGCTGCCGAACATGACAGAACGAATGCAATGAAATATGCACACAGTGAATATTCAGAACAACTTTTGCATGAACCCAGATAAATCTGAGTGTACACTGAATGGGTACAGGTAGTTACAATTGTAAGGCATTAGTGTTTTCCATGCACTCAGAAAAAGTATTCGCTGGTTGGACAGGTCATTTTTGGGGTTTTTTGGCATGCGGTGTCTATTACAGAGGGCAATGTGTACAGTCTAGTTTTAACCCCATTTCCCAGAATTAACGTGTCGTCTGTTTTCTCATCTGCGGATGTGCTTTAGTTGCATTTATTGCAAAAATATGGACCCATTTCAGACTGCTCCTAAGGTTCATGGTGTTCATATTGTTTTGCTTCCATGTTTAAAGTGGTTATGAGCCGTTTTGATATATGCAGAAGACATAATATGCAGACGACATTTTCAGGACAAAACATATCATGAAATCAGAAAGGAAAATCAATTGAGTAGATCGACCAGAAGATGGATCAGTTTGATGGGACATAAATTGATATTTAGTTGCGTTACCCTTTTAGATTCAGCCCTTTTAAATTTAGCCCTCATGTTTACAATGTGGATCTTTTGATCCAGCATATGTTAGAACAGTTCTTAAATAAATCAACAGCTTGTTTAACATGGCAAAACGTACTTACCTTTTATATATCTAGCATTGTTATCTAACACAGAATTGGCCTAACAAAAATGGTGAAGGTCAGTAATGGCTCATTTTCATTGGATAAAGATGTCGTGGGAACGAGATAATTATGCCGTGGGAACGAGATTTTATGTCGTGGGAACGAGATATTATGTCGTGGGAATGAGATAATCATGTCGTGGGAACGAGAACTTATGTAGTGGGAACGAGATCTTATGTCGCGGGAACGAGATAATTATGTCGTGGGAACGAGATAAATATTTTTTTTCACATGTCCCCTCAGTGCTGCCGTATTTTAAAGTAAATATGTAAAATAATGAAATTTGTGCAACCTGCTAGTGCACATACACCAAAGTAAATCAAGTGATTCATTGTTGTTACACTTGATAGCTTCAATTCTTTAAGTATTTTCACAATGCTCCGTATACATGACTTTATAGATTACCACCACAGTTTTCTTTGCTGCTCTCCTTATTATCCCATAATTCGAAATAGATTTTTGATAAGCAACTTTGATTTGCCTAAAATATAATCAACTTTTTTTTAAAAGTTAAAACTTGGTACAAAACATCTGCAAAAACAGCCATATTTTTACTCACTATAACTAGATATGTCGTGCATACAGGAGCAGAAATAAATCATATCTCAAGCAAAGCACAAGTTTATTACAAACACTCAAACAAGTATAGGGTATGAAAATAATTATGACAAAAATCGCTATCTTTAAAAATTTTGGAAAGCAGCTGTATTTAGTGGGAGGATATACGGATCCCCAGGATGGCAAACATCCTTAAGTCTTGCACTGTTGTGCTCAGGCGGGCATATTTGTTAATGGTAAGAATGGTTACTAAATTTGAACAAGTACATGCTTTTTTGGCACTTATGACATGTGTGCACGTCAGCATGAGAGTCTAAATGGGGCTTTACCTTTTAGAATCGCAAGCTGAAATATTAAGAGCAACATATTCCAATAAGTTCAGACAGATCTTCACTTCTACGTCATACTACAAAAATAGCATTTTCCACGTACTATCATAACATTGAACACATTGCCATCAGCTGTAGCTGAAGCCCCTGGCTTGGTATCCTCCAAGTGATGCTCAGAGCTACATGTATGCCGGTGGGGTTCCCATGCCCCCAAGTGGTCACCTTAACCTGATTGGTCTGAGTTGAAGGGATAGACACGTGTCTGGGACAAACTTTGCAATTCTTCTGTCTTTTATCTATCCCCAGTTCTTCTAACTTCACTATCTTTCTTTTCATTCTTTTTCCAGCACCACCACCATCGTATAGAAGTCAAGAGTGACTGCGTCGATGTATGATGTGGATCCGCAGCCTCTATCCATCAGATAGGACAGCACACTGGTTGAACATGTAGGATATGTGCCTGTAATAACATTGTCTGCCTAGGTGCAATATATATTCTAGATCGACCTGTCTACTATGCCACATATCACGATAAAAAAAGGAGAAATTGTGTTAATACGCGGTATGCGTTACTCAAAACAATACATTAGAAAGTAGCTAGATGCAAAAAGGTTATAAGTTATCCGCCTTTAGAGACATCAAGTCACCTTTGATAGCTAAACCATAGCAATGCGTCGCTTCAGTGTTATAGTGTTCTATCTACCATTGCACAAGTTTTGAGAAAAATGAGTTTGAAAATTTTAGTTTCCTGATTTTTGATGCCTCATTTATCACAGACCTTTGAATCATACCAGAGGGTTTAAATATATACATACAGTGTAAATGACCTTGGTTTGAAGAACTTTTCACAGTAATATGGAAATTACGGGCATTTTAAAGTTTGCAGATAGAACATTATGCCCTAAAAATCGCCTTCTGCGTTCAGTGCTATAGTGATCTATATTTTCCTACAGCTTATTATTCTGTTCATGGTGTCTATTTGTAGACTATTCTAAAAAAAAAAGATTATTTATAACTAAAATTAGCATATTTAGTCATTTGTTTGGCACAACACTAACAAACCGCACGGATTATGCCATTAAAATGTATGTAAGGGAGGTAATTTTTTTCTACAGTTAATTTTTCTGTCAATGCGTATAATATTTTGGACTTAACTAATTATTTGAACCTAAAAGTAGCAGATTTAACCATTGATTTGTAATTACAACGACAAATTACTTCAATTAAAGCTGTTAAAATATGCGTAAGGGACGTAATCTGTTTCTTCAGCTTATTATTTGTCCAAAGATCAATTTGCACAAAATCTTTGACTGAGTGGATTATTTGGAACAAAAAGTAGCAGATATAGCCATAAGTTCGTCATTACATCGACAAACCGCTTCAATATAGGAAATTTAAATTTATGTAAGGGAGGTAACTGCAATTTTTACCCAATTTCTCCAAGGGTAGTGATTTTCGGTAGATAGAACAGTATGACACTGAACTCATCCAGTCACATGACATAATGATCATTGGCCATTGGATGAAAATCACTTAGAACACTATAGCACTAAACGAAATTGTCTTTTTGTAGATAGAACAGAAATACACATCGATTTTAAGCTTACTGGGATGAGATAGGCAAATGAAACCTTCACCAGTAGATAGAACATTTGATCCCCTTTCCAACGGTATGCATAACTCATTTTTGACCAAAATATCACTTAGAACACTATAGCACTAAAGCGATGAATGATTGACCAGTATTACAGTTTGTTCTGTGTTGATAGGATATTCCACCACTGCTTGGAGCACCATTTTGGTAGGCGTGGTTTTAAATTAAGCAATAAAATTGTATTCTCTTACTATCTCTCCCAGAATTTTCTGGTTTAAAACGTAGGCCCGTTGTGTGTGCATCACTCTTATTACCATAAAGTTGATGAAAGTTGATGGCTTATTAATATATGTATATATATGCACTTTGTACAGGAAGTCCCAGCACCGTTTAAAATGTATTAACAATCACATGTCTTTCTTCTGTATTAAACTCCCAGTAAGGGACACCATGTACACATATGTATTAGCAACTAACCACGTTCTTCTTACCTTAGAATGCCTTATCAGAGCTTTAGATATTGTAAAAATTTACTTCGTGGACATATCAAAGATCGCACTTCTTTTGGAATGCAGTGCATAACATAGACCACGTGAAATATCACAGATCTGCATCCATGTCAGTTTGTTGATTTCTGTCAGTTTGGTATTATCAAGGATCAGCTGAACCATGCCTCTGTTGCCAACTTGAGTCCACCAGTGGCCTTCATGATGAGAAATAATTAGTGTCTCTAGCTTTGAGATGAAAGGTTGAGACCCCTCCTCTATTTTTTCACAAATCAGCATGAAATACACTAGGGCTAATAGCTTAGGCTGCTGTCCGTTCGAAGGCGATGGTTATGTTGTTGTTGATTTATTGTTTTATGTACCACCCATGGTTTGTGGAGGTTCTATGTTGGTTCTGTGGCTCTTCCTCACAGTGCCATGAGTTGGTCTGCAGCTTGTGATTGTGGTATTTCCTGGTTATGCTCACTTACTTTTTTAAAGTTGGTTTTCATGAGCTCACAAGGGCTTGGAAGTCCATATTTATACAGATTTTGAACATGATAACCCAGCTATGACAGTTATCATCTTGGCTTGACAGCTGTCTGAAAGCTAAATACTTCTTTACACACTCTTCTCTTGCGATATTTCCAATATGTATAAATGGTCTTCTCTGCAGTTCAAATTGAATTAGAAACTGTCCTTAAGGTCCATAAACAATAGGTAAGGAAGTATGTTGTCGTAAATGCTGGATACGCCTGAGCAAATCTTTGTGAAAACCATTCAGAATGTTAAGTACAGCTCTTCCTAAGCACCATGCAAATGGCGATACATCCATGGTTACAGAAATCGTAAATTTGTGTCCTATCGTGTTTTACTTGTCACCAAACACAGACTGGTACAATATTTCTTTGATTGGAAGCTCGTTGCCATGGCAACCAAAATTTTTCAATTTTACCTCATTTTCCAGTGTAAATGCTACAAAAAAGCTGATTTTTGGTTATTTTGATTTACCAAGAGTTTGTGCCATGGTAGTAAAATAGTTAATTTGGTATATCAGTTCTGTAGATTGATCTTGGCTTTAATAAATGATATACTAACAATTGTATTATGATAACTCGTACACGAAAATCAAACTAGTATTGGGAGGTGGGGTACTTATAATCTGGATTTTAGCAAAATTATGAAAAATCAGCAAATTTCAAGATAATTTTTCTCCCATGACCATCCTAATGTAAGACAATGATGTATTTAAATCAATAAAGTGATATATGTTCTCAAACAAAAATGGAAGAAACCCGTGTGTTTTTTCTTCTCTAACATGCAATTGTGTTAAGGTAGCAGCAACCGTTTTCAAAATCTTAGAAATCGACAAAAAAGGCACATTTAAACATAATTTTTCTCCCATGACCATCCTAATGTAAGACAATGATGTATTTAAACCAATAAAGTAATGTATGTTCTTAAGCAAAAATGCAAGAAACCCGTGTGTTTTTCCTTCTCTTGTGTGCAATTGTGTTAAGGTAGCAGCAACCGTTTTCAAAATCTTAGAAATCTGCCAAAATGGCACATTTAAACATAGTTTTTCTCCCATGACCATCCTAATGTAAGACAATGATGTATTTAAACCAATAAAGTAATGTATAATCTTAAGAAAAAATGCAA
Organism: Loripinus fragilis; assembly: GCA_964019695.1. Taxonomy (NCBI): domain Eukaryota; kingdom Metazoa; phylum Mollusca; class Bivalvia; order Lucinida; family Lucinidae; genus Loripinus; species Loripinus fragilis. The sequence continues at coordinate 56,819,673 of OZ026527.1, read as the reverse complement.
GAAACCCATGTGTTTTTCCTCTCTTGCGTGCAATTGTGTTAAGGTAGCAGCAACCGTTTTCAAAATCTAAGAAATCGGCAAAAATGGGCACATTTTAACATAATTTTTCTCCCATGACCACGCTAATGTAAGACAATGATGTTTTAGAACCAATAAAGTAATGACTGTTCTTAAGTAAAAATGCAAGAAACCCATGTGTTTTTTCTTCTCTTGCGTGCAATTGTGTTAAGGTAGCAGCAACCGTTTTTAAAATCTAAGAAATCGGCAAAAATGGACACACTTTAACATAATTTTTCTCCCATGACCACCCTAATGTAAGACAATGATGTTTTAGAACCAATAAAGTAATGTCTGTTCTTAAGTAAAAATGCAAGAAACCCATGTGTTTTTTCCTCTCTTGCGTACAATTGTGTTAAGGTAGCAGCAACCGTTTTCAAAATCTAAGAAATCTGCCAAAAGGCACATTTTACCATATTTTTTCTCCCATGACCATCCTAATGTAAAACAATGATGTATTTAAACCAATAACGTAATGAACGATCTAAAGCAAAAATGCAAGAAACCCATGTGTTTTTTCTTCTCTTTCATGCAATTATGTTAAGGTAGCAGCAACCGTTTTCAAAATCTAAGAAATCGGCCAAAAATGGCACATTTTAACATAATTTTTCTCCCATGACCATACTAATGTAAGACAATGATGTTTTAAAACCAATAAAGTAATGTCTGTTCTTAAACAAAAATGCAAGAAACCCATGTTTTTTTTTCTTCTCTTGCGTGCAATTGTGTTAAGGTAACAGCAACCTTTTTCAAAATCGAAGAAATCAGCAAATTGACACATTTTAACATAAAATTTCTATGATGTGAAATGTTAAAGTACAAGTGTAAACAAAATGATTAGTTTGACCACGGTGAGGGGCGGGGGAGCACTTCAGTAAAACTTTTGATATTTTCTATATGTTGAATATGTGTAGCAAAGATAGAGTTTTTACCTATATCTTTAAATTGTTATTTGTCCAATCAGAAAAACACTTTTGTGGAAAATTCGAGGGTTGAACCTACTATCTTTTTCATTGGAAAAATTCATTTTCTTTGAAACTTTTATCCGGCCATTTTATGGGCGGTCCTTCATTAAGACTGTCCGAGGTCCTTTAAAAGCATGCATGCATTTTGTGTGCAATTGTATTAAATTTAAGGAATATGTATTAAACCACTTTCAAAATCTAAGAAATGGGGGAAAAGGTACATTTCAAGATATTTTTTCTCTTATAGTGGATAAACCACTCGGTTATAAACCAGGGGTTGTTGGTTAGATTCTTGGCTTCTCCAGTCTTTCCATGACCGTTATTGCTTAACTGTTCGTTGAACGCTAAACAGAATCACACTGTTTCATATTGGCGATCGATAACACTATAATTGCGTTCTACTATACTATCGTTATGACAATCGAAAACCCTATTTTCGGCGATCGAAAATGTAGCTTTGATAAATCCGTGCCTTGGAGGTCGCCCTAACCCGTTGTGGTAAGTCTTGACATAGCTCAAAAAAGCCATGAAGAATTGAATTTTTGTGTTTAATGAGTTGTGCGTGCGTTTTTTTGTTTTTTTTTTGGCAGGCCTGTTAGGGATTATGTCAGGGGGGCTACATCTAGAATAATGAAGTTTGACGCAAAAGATAAATAAAATAAATAATACTCAGTGTCTCTGGGTCTGGTACTGGACAGTCTTTGAGTTCGGTATCGGGCCCCTAGACACAGAGTCTCAGAGTCAGATGCCAGACCCCGAGCCCCACCTATAAGGAGTGGCCAAAGGTCTGGTAGTATGTGCATTGTCCAGCACATTGTTGAATAACTGGCTCAACCCAAGGACTTGCCGTTTTTTTTTTTCTTTGCCACATTGCACTTTCAATAGTTAGCAAAAAGCGATTGCAGGCACATTGTTTAATTGCTATCGTACCCGACAAAGATAATCCTAAAGTTGTGATACGATTTTTCGCTAACAGTACAATTATACACAATTAACGACCAATCATCCTTGAAGCTGTGCAATTTTTCGAGTGAAACGCACAGTCTTTGAAAGCTGCAAAGGGCAGAGTTTCTAACAAGACAAGCTCTACGATATCATTAAGTATCTAACACTGTATTAGCGGCGGCATGAACATGAAATCCAGATGGATATGAAAGGAAAAAAAAACAGGTATATTTGATCGTCCGTCTGTCTGCCACTCCGTCCGTCCGTCTGCCAGGAACCTAGATCAGATTGCGTGATTGAAATATTTTTCTTTATTCCCAAGCAATGAAATTGTTCTTTTGAGCACCCAAAAGCTGGATAAGAAATTATTCACAGCATACCGAACAGCATGATTACAGTAATGCTTCAGTTTGTTGCATATACCTAAATCATCGTACTTTTAATATGTTCCGCCCGTCAATGAGACAGTTCTTTCGAGCACCCAAAAGCTATGTCAAAGCTAAGCATAAGACTCAAGAGCTGCCAATGTCGACCCGCCAGAGGAATGCCGTACTGGTGGGATGGGCCGATTTTTAGACAATACATAAACTTGTATTTGCCAAAATTAACTATTGACTTAGCAGACCCATATAACAGTATGCTAGCCCATTTAAAACGTCTTTGTAGCAAACAGTGTGGACCTAGATCAAACTGCTACCATAGCAGCAGTCTGATCCGGGTTCACACTGTTTGTCTGTATACCGAAATTAGCTAATTTAAGACATGTAGCAGATGACCACAACAGACATCATTTTAGATCTATTTGCTGTATGTGATCGAGTCTTGCAACCATTATAGATCCAGTTTTAGCGTCTCTGTAGCACAAATTGTTGATCCTTTTCAGAGCAGTTTGATCTTGGTCAAGACTGTTTGCATGTATGCAAAGTAAGCCATTTCTGTTTCCGCCTTATAGTTTGTTAGTTACCTGAAAATTGGTAAATATCTTAATAAACAGTGCAGACACTGATGAAATGCCACTGTTTGGGTCTTAACTGTTTGCCTAAGTACCTATGTGGTCAATGTTCAAACAGGGCTCATATTGTTCAGGCTTTATTTTGGTTGGATCCATTTTAGGATCCATTTTGATATATAGTAAACCTTTCCCATGTGTGGAACACCTCCATTCAGTATAAATCACCTGAACGTGAGAAGGTAATTATCTTTAGGCGTGGGACATTGACGGGACACAGTCATAACTCCCTTATTAAAGCCTAAGTGGGTGCATAAACTGGGTGTGTCGTGAGTGCTTTATATGTAAATGAGCGAAGGACCACGCACACCGTCAATATAACCGAAAATCGTTCGTTAGGTAATTATCTTAGCCCAATCCAACTTTTATAATGCATTAATATGACGCCAATTTAAAATATTATGGTTTTTTTATACTTCTTATATTTAATTATTGTTTTTAGTAATTAAAGGCTTGCAGTCAATAGCATCTTTGGTAGAATATAAAATTATAAAATATTTAAAATAAAACTATTGTAATTTGGAATAAATATATATATTAAAACAAGCAAATTATCACATTTGAAATACAAAACTTGCGAAATTAATTTCAACAAGGGAGCTAATTCAAAAACGGCAAGGGAGGGCAATTGCATAAATTTTACCGATATTTTCTTCTTCTTCTTCTTCTTTGTATTTAATGACACTCCCTCAATTGCTGAGGATTATCTGCCATGCGCATTATTTGCCCCATAAATATTTGTAATGGATGATTAGCAGTATTAGGGAAGAATTTTTAAATCATTTGTTATGTATTTGAAAAGAGGGAAGATCATCCTCTATAAAATAATAAAAAACATATATATTTGATAGATCTAGTAAAAGATTTCTTAACTGGGCATTGTCGATCCGTCTAGGCGCAGACAATGGGGCATTTTCAGTGTCATGCTCTTTTAAAAAAGCTACATACTTGTTAGGGATCCCTCATTTATTTGGAGTAATATAATTTAATTTGTGGATAATTAAGGAATTAAAATCTATATTACAGTGTTACAAAAAATTAAAGAAATAAACTGTTGTTTTTAGCATAGTTCAAAGAAATTATTCTAAAATAGTTATAGAAATTATAATGTTTTCGTTTCCAATTGACGATTTCTCCCGAATATTAAGGGAGGTATCTCCATGACAACTACATTTTAGCCTTTTTACCATAGATAACCTAAAAAACACACGGGTTTGAATTTTGAAATAAGAAAACAAAGGCCGTTGCCATATAATAGACCCAGTTTCATAATAATAACAGGACCATCATGAGAGAAAATTTAACTTCAAATTTCATAATGGAACCCTTTGGGAATTTCATCTCAAATGATGATTTTTAATCCATCGATAGCATTCTTCTACAAAATCGTTTACCAGTAAAAAGGGTCATTTGACTTATTTTAGGACATAATCAATTGGGAAAAGCAAAAAAGGTTCATTTTTGTAACATGCGATGTATCACCTTTTGCAGGTTTTGCATGGTTCTTAGCAAGAGCTGTACTTAATATCTTTTTGCTAAAAGAATCACAGTTTCAAGTCAATAGAGCAAGCGTGGTAACACACATAGGTTATAGATTGTCTTTGTTACCTTCTGGTTAAGTCCATTGTGCCCGTGGAATCCAGCACTCATAAGTACATAGGCTGCATGTCTTACCCATTTTGTTCTTTCTTTTACTAAACACGTATAAGCAAATTTAGATTACTATATCTAGTAACACCAATGTGTTTATATATTCTTCAGCTGTTCTGAGAGCTTTTCCATTATGAATGCGTTCTTGGTGATTGGGATTGTTATATTTTTGTTTATAAGTTTTGTTTTTGTATCTCCAATTCTATAATGTTCCTTTTGGGCATATTCTTCATGTATACTTGCCTGGAACCCAATACCAACGTCCTTCACAGTGTTCAACAGCGGATTGATGAAGAATTATATCCTGTTGGAGACCAGATTCACACAAACAAGACACCATCAAACTTTATTTTTTTGTCTGAAAACCACATATATCTACAGCCTTTCCACTTTTTGAAAATTTAATTTCTGTCCTAACTAGGTCATTGGAGACATACATTTCATTGACATAATTTTAACAGTGCTTCGTTTATCAAAAGTTTGACGAATTCAATATATTCTGTATATTTCTTATCACTCCTGATATCACCAGTCTCAGGATTAGCGATGCTTTTGAAGTAACTTGCACATGCCTCACGTATTTCAGATTTACCAGTCAATGGTTTAATCTCAATATGAAGCAACAACAGATTCTTTTCCCATTTTACTGTTGATTATCTATTAAAGTAAGGAAGAATGCAAAGATCAGGAATAGGTACAATCAAGTACCACACCTGACCCAGGAAGATGCCAAGAAGCTACAGATAGAACTTGATTGCCTTCAATAATGGGAAGACGATAGGCAGATGGGAAAGTGACATAAAATCACAAGAAAACATCACATATACGAGGGGTGATCGATAAATTCGAGAATTTCTTTAATATTTGACGCTGAATTAGGCGTAGGTTAATGAAACTTTGGCAATATGCTGAAATATCTATTAGGAACATTTTGACGACGTGAGGTCCTCATGACGCCAGAACTTATACCATGACGTCACATTTATGACGTCACGGTAAACGCGCATCGTCGAGAAATGGCGGACGACGTGGTTCACGAACTGTGTACTGTTCTTAAGTTCTATGTAAAATTAGGAAAGAATATGCCCGAAATTAAAGAAGACCTGCAAAAAGTTTACGGGGACTCTCGTTTCACAAATAGTTGTATTCACAAGTGGTTTCATCGATTCAGTGACGGTAGAAAGTCTCTGAAAGATGACCCCTGCTCCGGCCAAAAAGTAACAGTAAGTACAGACAAAAGAAATGCTGCAATAGAAGATTGTGTTATGAAAGATAGGCGAATTACTGTTCTGCAGGTAGGTGAGAACTTTGACATTGGTTATGGGACTGCTCAAGATATTCTGACAAATGAACTTGAAATGCGAAGGGTTTGTGCACGTTAGGTACCTAGACTGTCTGTTCCAGAACAGAAGACGGTTAGGGTACAAATATGCACAGAACTTCAACAGAGATTGTCGGATGAAGATGATTCATTTCTTAATAAAGTGATGACATGTGATGAAACATGGTTCTATCTCTTTGAGCCCGAAAGTAAGCAACAAAGCTCAATGTGGAAGCATACTTTGTCCCCTTCACCTGTAAAAGCACGCCTTTTGAAGTCGGTTGGCAAAGTAATGTCAATAATATTTTGTGATACGAAGGGAATTGTACTCAATCATATGGTACCTGACAAAACTATTGTAAATGGTGACTACTATTCCGGTGTACTTCGAGAACAATTCGGAAGAGCTATCTGAGATAAGCGCCCGCAATCATACAGGTCAGGATTCAATCTACACCAAGATAACGCGCCAGTACATGTCAGTCGTGTTGTAAAGCAAACTATGGGCGATTTAAATATAGAACCACTTCAACACCCACCGTACAGTCCAGATTTGGCTATTTTTGACTTATGCTGTTTCCAACCGTAAAAGATCACCTTCGTGGAAGGAAATTCGAGTCCAGAGAGGAACTAGGTACTGCAATACCGGAGGCGCTTTGAACGGTGACACGTGACGGCCTGCAGCATGTGTTCCGCACGTGGGTGGAAAGATGGGACAAGTGCATTAAAGCGAAGGGGTCTTACTTTGAAAAGATATGAACTTATTTGTAAGTACCTCTAACAGTATTTACATAATTTAGAAAATTCTCAAATTTATCGATCACCCCTTGTAAGAGAGCTAAGAGGGCAGCCCTATCCCAGCAGGTGACCATATGGTCGCAAGGTATGACATACAAACACAAAACACAAATATCAAAATGGATCCACAAAAAAAGCACTGCCTTGGATCTGTCAGTTAGAAAATTACTGGAGGGCATATAAACAAAAACTAAGTCTACAATTGGTGCGTTAAAGAATGAACATGGCAAAACAAACGTAGTTAACTAAAAAAAGAGCTTATATCTTGAATAAGTAGTTTGCATCCGTGTTTACAAAAGAAAGAAAGGGCAAGTGCAGTGGCCCAGTGGTAGAGTGCTTGACTCGAGACCTAGGGGCCGCGGGTTAGAGCCTCACTGGCATCACTGCGTTGTGGTCCTTGATCAAGACACATCTTATCCTAGCTTAGTACTGGTTCAACCCAGGAAGACCCGTCCCTATATTACTGAAATATTGTTAATGGGACGTAAAAAGTCAGGCACTGGAAGGAAAACCTTCCAAAAGGTTTGGATGTAAATTCCATCCAATCTAACAGACTCTCAATTTTAGTTCTGTTTCTAGAAATAGAAACATTATTTCTCATAAATTAGCCAAAGCATATATTTGTGATTGCCAGGACTTCCATCCAGATTTATTTATAGTAACACACTTATGTAATACTGCATGCCTTGAAAAGATATCTTCAAGAAAAGTCATCAAAAGTTTGCAAATTTTTCTTAACACCAGTGACAAGAAAAGATTGATAAATGATCTTAATCAACGGTTACCTATATTGTTATAAGGTTTATCAAGCAGAAACATGATTTTCTACTTGGTTATGTAATGAAAACATACTAATTACATCATTAACCCTGCAATCGGACAGCTGATCCGATGCCAAATTTGTAATGAAAAGGATGGTTTGGAGAGGTTACTCATCCAAAACTTGTCATTAAGATGGATGGTAAGACCTTCCAATTTTCAGTGAAAACACTAATTGGAAGAAAATCCATCAAAAGTGAAATTGTTCAGTTGGAAGACTTTTCCTTCCAAAAAGACATACTTTTGGCTTAGAAGGTTTACCTTCCAGTGCCTGACTGGTAAAGAATCGAATCAAAAATCATAAAAATCAAACAAAAGAAATGGATGAAAATCTCCCACACTTTGAGGAAAGAAAAATCACACAAACATTAGAGGAGATAGAAAGTACCAATGAAATAGTAGTGAAATCTTTGAGTAGCATGAAGGCATGGAAATCGTAAGGACTTGATATGATACACCCACGCATACTGAAAGAAACCAGAAACTAAATTATTGAACCACTTTGAAATTATTCAGGCAGTCGCTGGATGAAGGTAAACTACCAGAAGAATGGAAAAAAGCAAATTTTACAGCACTGTTCAAATTGGGAAAAAGACAGTTATCTAAAAATTATAGAATAATCAGTTTGACCTCTGTGGTGTGTAAACTTATGGAAAGGATTATAAGGAATAAGAGCGTAGACCACATGGAATCTAACAATCTTTTTGCAAATGAACAACATGGTTTCAGAGCAGGGCGAATATGTACTATCCAGCTATTAGAATTATGGAAGAGATTACAGAGGCCATTGATAAAGGTAACGAATTAGATGCCATATGTTTAGATTCTGCCAAAGCTTTCGATAAAGTGCCACACAAAAGGCTACTTAGTGAGCTAAAAGGCTATGGCATAAAAGGATAAATCTACGATTGGATAATGGATTTCCTATCTAATAGAAAACAGCCTGTAGAAGTCAATGGAAAAGTTTCACATTGGATACATGTTACTAGCGAGATTCCTCAGGATACTGTTCTTTGTCCGATCTTATTCCTAATATTCATTAATGACCTGCCAGAAGTATTAAATTGCTGCATGATGCTTTTTGCAGATCGTCGGATGCGAAATTATATCTGACTATCAGAAATTCTCAGGACGAAGAAATCTTACAAGGGAACATAGACAATTCCAAGATATGGGCAGAAATATTGGACATGAATTTCAATTCAAACAATATAAACACATAAGGCATGGTGTTAAAAAAACACATCAACTATACTGAATGAAATCAGGTCGAGAGAGAGTAAGTCTCAAACAATTAAACTAAGAGAAAGACCTAGGAGTGATATTTGATAATAAATTGCTATTCAGGTTACATATTAAAAAACCTGCAATAGCCAATAGAAACTATGGGATTATTTTTTAAAAGCCTCACGTATTTTGATAAAGATATGTCCCTGTGCCTTTACAAATCTTTGGTTCAACCACCACATGTATAGTATGCAACAACAGTATGGCCTCCAATGTAAAAAAAAGACGCAGTGCTACTAGAAAATATACAAAGGCGAGTTGCTAGAATGGTTAACTGTTTAAAACATATATCGTACAATGAAAGGCTAAACAAAAAAGGTATGCCATCTTTAGAATACAGGAGGCTCAGAACGGATGAAATTGAAGTTTACAAGATAGTGAAGCAGATTGATGGGATCTCAATAAATAGATTCTTCAAGATTAACGATGATCATCAATAGTGGTAATTGTCTAAAGCTCTTAAAAAGATCAAGATTGAATGTTCGGGCAAACGTGTTCTCAAATAGAGTTGTGAATGCATGGGACTTATTACCAAGTGAAGTTGCACTAGCATCTTTCCTGAGCTCTTTTAAGTTAAGACTTAATAAATTTTGGTACAGACATTCGCTGAAATTCATGCCAAGTTGCTACATCCCTGATGAAACAACCACATCAGTGATAAGAAGAAGTCGTAATAGGCCATTAGAAGCGTTTTAACTGTCAATGTCTGTAGGATGGTAAGAAACGGTAAAAAAAATGTTTGACGGTGCCAACCTCACCCTTATTTCTGATGTGGATCAAGACACATTGATGTTTGGATCGCATGAAAGATCCCTTACTTATCGATGTATCATATCCAAGTTCATTCAAATCAAGATATAAAAAGGAGATAAAACAAAGAACTCAACAGAAAATATAAGTGACCGCCTGAGCAAAAGAAATCCAAAGATTAACCTTGGTGGGACTGACAACAGACACAAAATCAGGCCCAAATCCTTCCATATATAAATTAGTCTTTAAGTCAGAACTGTCAGCAAGTCTGAGGTCTGATCCGCTGGCATACAATTAAAGAGAAAAGCAAAGCTGCCAAACATGATTGGGTTGACCACCAAGCATGCAGTCTGTTGCAATAATTCATAAAATATTTTCTTTTCTGCACTTAAGTTCACTGTATTGGATACTTTCGCATGTGACAATATTTCATTGTACAGTGTATATCTAAGTTTTGCTGCAAGTTGTCTCTGAATCTGACGTAATACTTTCTTTCTTTTCCGTATAAAAAGCTAGTGCGTATGATCAGGAAATACCTCAATTACACACTGCAGACGAACCCACGGCACCACGAGGAAAAGCCACAGAACACTGACTGTCCCAAGACACCAAGAAGACAATTAAAGCAAAGAAACCATCTCTCTCTCTTCCCCATTAATTAGACGGACACAGAGAACTGAATAACACAACTTAACTAGAACCAAAAACCACCCCACTCCCCAAAAAGCAGAAACAAAACAAACAAGAAATATCTTTAAAAAAGATATCTGGCTGCATTTCAATTGTGGAATTTGTTTTAGGCCTTTTACTTCGGTATTCAGTTTTATGTACCGTTGAGTCCTTATCTTTGCTTTATCTCCTTATTATATCTTGATTTATATGTTTTTGGAGATGGTGCATTGATAAGCTAGGGGTTTTTCATGAAAACCAAACATCTATGTGTCTTGATCTACATCTGAAATAAGAGTGAGGTTGGCGCCGTGAATCGGGTTTGAGCCCACAAGTTAACTATTTTTACTGACCTTTCCAAGGTGGTACTTCTTTTGTGGATCATTTCTGTTTTTGTGTCTTGTGTTTCTTATGGCTTATTAAGATCTTTCATATAAAGCATAGTAATAACCAGGGTTGCCGTCCCCTTTAATAAGATTCAAAACGAATTGTTGGAAATCTCATTTTAGTGATCAATTCAAAAAGATTGTAAAACGTTATATAAAGGTTGGATATATCTTGGATGTCATGCGACAGTCTGCATGCCTGATTTTAAACCAAATCACGGTTAATTTCCACGACGGTGGGTCAGGCCTCAGACTCTTTGACGGCTCTGACGTAAAGCTTTAATCGGTGGGTTGGTGCCTGATGCTTATCTGTAGCTGGACCCACCGTGGCTCAACATGTGGTTTTCTTTAGCTCGGACTATCTGTGAGTCATGAGCCCTTTTCTTTGTTTCATCATGGTGTGTTAATTTGATTAGAGTGTTTCTCCATGATGATACATTGAAATAGTTAGAAGGCTTCCATGCTAGCTGAACATTTCTTGCACTTCAACAACAGCAGAATCTATGGCAAAGATTTGGTACCAGTAAAATGCATTTAAGCCACCCGGTGGCTTAGGCTGCTGTCCGTTCTAAGGCGGTGGTTATGTTGTTGTTGACTTTTTGTTTATTGTGTTGTAAAACTGTGATGGCCTGTGGTATTAACCGCTGTTATAATACTTAAATACAACTACATTATGATTCAGGGACTTACCTTCCAAAGAGGTGTCGGTGTTTCCACACTGAGTTCTGTCGTCTGAATGCCGCTCAGTTCTCCTACTTGGCGGGCTTTCGTTGCCTTCAGCTGATTCATAACATGTTGTTTCCACTGCGCCCTCTATTATCGCTGGGCTACACTATATGTCGAAACATCTTTTTACCACAATTGTTACTCCCATTGTGGGAATCTGTAGTTGTTCTATGTTTTGTTGTACGTTACTTTATGTCCATTCTAGTATTGCAACTATCTTAACGGGGAAGAGAGAGCTGGTTGCTTTGCTTAATTTGTCTTCTTGGTGTCTCGTGATGGTTGGGTGGCTCTTCCTCGCGGTGCCATGTGGTTGCCTGCGGTTTGTGATTGTGGTATTTCCTGATCATACTCACTTACTATTTTTTCGTCAGAAACCAGCTGGTCTGGATCTACACTGTTTCCCAAACAGGATAAAGCCTAATTGTCTGAAATTTAGATCGTTAAAGTGATATCATAAGACTGCTAGCAGCAGCCTAATGACAGAAAAAAAAACATCAATACAATGGGAGCGAATAAACAATATATCAGTCATTTCAGTAATGTTTCTAAGAAAACCATATTTGTGTGTAAATTTCCTATATAGACGGATACTAGTTTTGTCTTTCTTTCTATCTATCTTACTGGCTTCGCTCAAACTTTAGCATAAATCTTCTTCTTCTTGTCTTCGTATTAACTCCCAAGGTTGGGACACCCAGATACTTCTGGTAAAACGTGTAATCTTATAATCGTATAATACGCCAGGTTGTTGTTGTTGTTGTATCAGGGATCCAGCCTGAGAAGGCTCAACTCCCAAAGCCTGGGAGAGGCCCGCCACAGCTAGCATTCTGACACCCCGAGACCATTGTATGGTCTAAAAACTCCCAAAAAACTAGTGGTGTTTAATGTAAGTTTCCGAACGGTTGTCGGTAAAAGCCCTAGCCGGACCGTGCCGGACCGAACCTACGATTGTGACCGAAGTCGGTCGCCGGAGAATGACGATTTTAAGTACCGGCTTTTATAACCTCATAAAAAGTGAAGTAAATATAGATGAATTATAGCCATTAAAACGTTTAAATCAATGCGTGTTTTACACACACCGATTCGCTATAAAATAAGGAAATTTTCGTAAATTAAAATAATATTTGGTATTTAAAAAAAATGAGAAAAACACACGGTTTCTCGCTCCCGGATTGTTCGGTCGATTCCGTGGAACGTCGTTTTTGCCGGGTCTGCCGGTTCGTTTTGACACTGCAAAAATAACTATAATATGGCCAATATCTTCAGATCTTTGTCAGTGATTGAATGGATTGATAGTTTGGCAGACAAATAGACAATTCCTTTTAAAATACACAGCCCTTAGTCATAGATCAGTGAGTGCTTTGGATGCCGGTTTTGCGGTCTGCTGGACTGCTTCAATTGCCGGGTCGATTTGGCAGTGTATTGCGACTACATGAATGTACTAAAATCAAGCTTTGTTAAAGACAGACAGATGAACACACAGACAGACGAAATGTTTGATAGATAGATAGATCCTTTAAAAATTCACAGACCTGGGTCATGTATACTGTAGTTGTGATATAATTAGGACCAAGTACTGCCGGTTTTGTCGAATCTGCTAGAGAATTTCAACTGCCGGGTCTGCCAGAGCGTGTCATCTGCCGGGTCTGCCAGAGCGTGTCATCTGCCGGGCGTGCAGGACTGTTTCATCTGATAGATCTACATATACAGATTAATCTGATCTAGACAGCAGACAGACAGATCCTTTTCAAATTAACATACCTAAGCAATCAGTCAGTTTTGCCGGGTCTGGCAGACTGTTTCTTCAGCCGGGTTTGCCGGAGCGTTTCATCTGCCGGCCGGGTTGTTTCGGCAGTGCCTAAGCAACTAGATCTAATTAAAATCAATTTCTCACAGCTTTGTCAAAGACAGACTGACAGATGGAGGGACTAAAAGACAGACAGACAGACAGATGTAGACATAAGATAGATCGATATATACTCTCTCTCTCGCTCTCTCTCTCTCTCTCTCTCTCTCTCTCTCTCAATATGCCTAAAAAACCTCAGTATACTAATCAAAGAGAAGTCATTAATGTATTTTGGATTGTCTTTCTATTCATTTGACAAGTCTCGTTGCAACAGATCATGCGCGGATCCAGAAAGTTTTGACAGAGGGGGTCCGCTTTTGACAATGTTTCTTTTTTAGTTGTTGAGGGGAGAGAGGATCCAAATACCACTATAAGCGGGCCATCATCGGTACGCCAGCGAAACGCCATTTAAATGGCATTTCGCTGGCGTGCCGATGATGGCCCAACATTGAATGCTGGCTTGGTAGCTTTGTGATTTTTTTTAATTTAATTCCCCCCAACGCCACGCTACGAGAAAACCGGACTTTCTTCCGTGCGAAAAACGAAGACACAGACCAGCCTGTGCATCCGATTAGCGCATGTATTGTTCGCTAGATATTCCAACTTGTTACAAGCAAATGTTCAGCATTCTTCTACACTGTGCACCTTTAAACATGTGCAGATTGGTTTCAGACTAACCTACACGTATCTGCACAGTCTGAAGACCAGTTTTGGCTCGAAGTGTCATTTTTGAAACGTCCTTGTATGCAATTTTCTCAGATGTACATGCTTAAATACTTTTTTGTGTCTATAGAGTTCCGTTTACTCATACAAAATACATATCCCTTTAACCTTTGGCGGTGATTTAATATGAGCTATCGTATAAAAAAAACTGTCATCGGGGTGTTTTAATGCACTGAGAAGATGTTCTTCGTTATTTGTTGATGCTTTACGTATCAGTCAATATTTTCAGTCATGTCAGGTTTTCCTGTCTTCCTGGTTTGAACCAGAATATAAAAAAGTAGAGGATAACTGGGGTCTTGTTCAAGGTAACAAAACGGTGCTCCGGGGAGTCTCGAACTAGCTACCCTTTGACCACAGACCTGCCTCTCATAAACAGTAAGCCACTGCGCTATTTGCAAAAATTCTAACCTAAGCACGCAGCCCATTACATATTAAACATGCGAGCCCTTGGCCAGTGCCATTATTTGAACGAACCTGGGTGAAGGTTTTTATATGGCCTTTTCATATTTTTTCTTTAAATAAAGCTATTAACATGTGAGCCCTAGAGCAGGGTCATTGGAAGTTCCACTAGGTTCCGAATATCAAGGCTCTATATAGGCATAGCGATTATAAACAAGAAAAAATGTCATGTTTTGGTTAAAATCTAACCAATGGTTCTGCAGATGTCCTTTGAAGCAAATGGTGACGAGACACTACACGACGGACAAACATCCAATGATTACAAAAGCTCACACTGAGCCTTTGACTCATGTAAGCTAAAATACTCAGTGCCCAGCCTTATGCTCATCTTTGTTTTTGCTTGTTAACTTCAGCATTATTAACGACTTTCTTTAAACATTGCAAGTAAGTTGAAGTTTTAAATTACATTTAAGTTGAAAATGATAACAAGTTTAGAATTTATGATATTTATGGCAAGCAATTTAAAAGTGTACAAACAGCAACTACTTTTCTGGCGACGTCTAGAATCTGCTGATTACCTTTGCAAACACTTTGTACCTGATCTGGACCCTGACTATTTGACACTCTGATAGTGTTCCTAAAAGATTATATTAGAAAAATATTTTGAGGAATGGCAGAAGACACCAACAAAACATGTAAAAAGCCAGCATGCAAACAGTTACGTGCATATTTTGGTCTCGTCGCGCGTCGAAAAAGCCATCATGATGAAACATTTCCGTGAAAATATTTGAATTTGAACCAGTGGTTCATAAGGAAATGACATTTAAAGACATGTCTTTCTTATCAAGAGCTCTGTGGAGTGGAACAATTTGTGCAATTTTGGTAGAGGGTATCATGAACAATTATGTGAAAGAGCGGAACCATTTGTGTTATTATAGGTTTTAGGTAAAGGGAATTATGAGGAACAATTCTGTGATTTTTTTAATTAGGACCAGTGGTTCAAGAGGGAATGCCCTTGAAAGACATTTCTTATCTAAAGCTCTGGCAGCCCCTGGAACAGTGTGTTTATTACGTTACCCATCATTTCCTTGAAAATACAAATATGTAATTAAGTCTTTATATTTAGTAGGTGAACTGCTTAAATGAACAAATCAGTTATGCAATCTGTAAGAACATGTTATTATCTATACATATTGTTATTTGTTAAAGTTGTTTTGGTCCATTTTAATGTCAATTACGTTACATTTTCAACTATACACTAAAATCAATAATATTTGTTACATAGTTTCCGTTCATAAAATTATTAACAGATATTTTCGTTAATGATAACATGTATTTAAAAGGTCAATTACTGACCATTTCAAAACTACAAACAGATATGTTCTAACATAAATACTTTTTATGCTCTAGATAAGAAATATCTTCAAATGAAATATCCTGGACCACTGGTCCAAAATAAAAATAATTTCACAGAAATGGTCCTCATGTTGCCCTCTACTTAAATTAATCTGAAAGTTTGGCTTGGCTGAACAACCTGGCTACCAGAGCTAAAAATAGAAATATCTTTTAAATCATATAATATCTCCTTAGCCACAGGCCAATACATCATCTAGTCATGTGCCAGGACTCAGGTGAGCGATCCAGGGCCCTAGTAGTCAGAGAGCCAGCAATACTTTTAATCAAGGCCCCTAATTATAATACAAATATCTACGACTCAGTTCTGCGAAATTTTGAATGATCAATCTATCCATCAAACAATTCGTCTGTCTGTCTGTTCATATGTTTGTCTGCCTTAAACAAAGATGTGAATTTCATGCATAGATCTACATGTTGTATAACACTGCCAAAACGACCCGGCAAACGAAGCAGTCCAACATACCGACAATGTTGGGCCATCATCGGCACGCCAGCGAAGCGCCATTTAAATGGCATTTCGTTGGCGGACCGATGATGGCCCGCTTATAGTGGTATTTGGATCCTCTCTCCCCTCAACAACTAAAAAAGAAACATTGTCAAAAGTGGACCCCTCTGTCAAAACTTTCTGGATCCGCGCATGATCTGTCCCGACGAGACTTGTCAGGTGCATTAATTACTTCTCTTTGGTTAGCTTTGTGAGCTTTACACTGAGGTTTTTTGAGGCCTATTTCATATTGAGAGAGAGAGAGATAGAGAGAGACAGACAGACAGACAGACAGACAGAGACAGAGAGAGTATATACAAATGTATATATCGATCTATCATATGTCTACATCTGTCTGTCTGCCTGTTGGTCCCTCCGTCTGTCAGTTTGTCTTTGGCAAAGCTGTGACAAATTAATTTTTATAGTAGATCCAGTTGCTTAGGCACTGCCGAAACAACCCGGCAGATGAAACGCTCCGGCAAACCCGGCAGATGAAACAGTCTGCCAGACCCGGCAAAAATTAATTGCTTAGGTATGTAAATTTGAAAAGGATCTGTCTGTCTGTCTGTCTGTCTGTCTGTCTTTCTATCTGCTGTCTAGATCAGATTAGTCTGTATATGTATATCTATCAGATGAAACAGTCTTGCAGGCCCGGCAGATGACACGCTCTGGCAGACCCGGCAGTTGACACGCTCTGACAGACCCGGCAGTTGAAATGCTCTAGCAGATTCGGCAAAACCGGCAGTAGGTCCTAATTATATCACAACTATACATGACTCAGGTCTATGAATTTTTTAAAGGATCTATATATCTATCATGTAGTCGTGATCTAGTTATGCACTGCCAAATCGACCCGGCAAATGAAGCAGTCCGGGCCAGCAGACTGCAAAACCGGCATTCAAAACACTAATCCGTGACTAAGGTCTGTGTATTTTAAAAGGAACTGTCTATTTGTCTGCCAAACTTTCAATCCATTCAACCACTAACAAAGATCTGAAGATATTTGGCCATATAATAGGTTATTTTTGCAGTGCCAAATGAACCGGCAGACCCGGCAGAAACGACGTTTCACGGAATCGACCGAACAATCCGGGAGCAAGAAACCGTGTGTAAACTCTAGTGATTTTTCTCATTTTTTTTTAAATACCAACTATTATTTTAATTTGCGAACCTGCCCTTTGTTCATAGCGAATCTGTGTGTGTAAAATACGCATTGATTTAAACGTTTAAATGGCTATAATTCATCTATATTTACTTCACTTTTTATGAGGTTATAAAAGCCGGTACCGAAAATCGTCATTCTCCGGAGACCAACTTCGGTCACAATCGTAGGTTCGGTCCGGCACGGTCCGGCTAGGGCTTTTACCGACAACCTTTCCGAACCGTACACTGGACACGAAGAGGTCATGCCAGCGTAACGGCCGGAGTCTGTTTTTACCTTGTGGAAAGAAGCCGGAGTGCCCGGAGAAAAGAACCACGGCGAGCTTGCTCGGAACAGACAAACCGAAACAAGCCAGGGTAACAATTGTCACAATTGATTCACCTACAATTTCACCAAACCGCGTTTTAGAGTAACCAGTCAACATAAAAAAGTTCCGTAGTCGCCCGAATGACCGGCACGTCGCACGATCCGATCGTACGTTAAAACCCTCTTAATACAACCTCAGAATTATTGTTTTGTAGACTGAATTTATATTGTCATGCACTTATATGAGTTGTAAAATTTAGAAAATTTGTTTTTTATTCACTGGAATACTCTTGGAAGCCTATTTCATCAACGCACTAGGAAATCAAAGAGCTGCAAGATTTGGTCTTGTTGTCGTAAGTATCCCATTTCCGTCATTCAATCTAACTGTAACCAAAAATTAAGATAAAGAAGCCTTATTTATCGTCGCTTATAATGTAACAGACAACATTAGCATAGAAGCTATTCTGCTACATAACAAGATCTTAAACAGATACTTACCTGCCTTACTCAATCTTCTACTAAGTCTAGCACAAGCGCTTTTTATGCAAGCGTTAGCAAGGGAGCTCAAAGGAATCCGGGTCGTTTCGCCCCAGTTCCAGTTCGCCCTCTAGACGTTTCGCCCCAGCGGCGTTTCCCCCCAGGTCGTTTCGCCCCTGGTCGTTTCGCCCCCCTAGTCATTTCGCCCCCCTAGTCATTTCGCCCCTGGTCGATTCGCCCCAAGAAGAAATATCAACCTATTTTGTTGAAATATATGTAAATAGTTAGTGCAAATATATTTGCAATGTTTTACGCCATGCAGTAGTAATGTAGTTTAACAGTTAAAATCTTCAACTCTATTGGCTGGATAAAGATTATGTGCACATGTTTTTTGCATAAAGCTATTGTGCCGGTTCATGAGAATTTAATACTTATGATCACTTATTGCATATGCGATTATACCTAAAGTAATGTCAATCATATAACTTATGACAAAGATTTTTTCTGATATATTCAGCTTGGCTATAAAATTTAGGTCTAATTTGTGGCCTACGTCTCCATTTTAATTCGTACGTTTTATATGCAATCAACATGGGCTCAGTAGATGAGTCTATGTTATTCAGCAATAAACTTGTATCAAATGCTCATGTTATGGTTTAGTTACTAATTTCTGCCAAGTAGAATTTCCTAGGGGTAGGTAATTGTTTTTTGTTTGGATGTCTGAAAATTCTGAGTTTTCGTCATGTAGACCACTTTAACTATAGCGCATTCCGTTTATCGCACAATCCGTTTCCCCATTATAAAGATAATGCAAACATATTTGAAATTAATTACATTCATTTCATCTGACGACTCTGCAACGTAAAGCAATATTATATCTTGCAAATATGACAAACTATGCAGAGGACATTTGTAGAATCTTACACATGGCAAAAGGGTTTCCATGTCTCTTTCCAATGGGTAAAACGAATAACGATAATTATACACGAAATAATGATAAGATAACACTTTTCATCAGTTTAATTCACTCATTGCAAACAATCAAACAAACAAACATCATAGACAACAATCAGGCCGTCTATCCTTTGACCTACGTTGGTCATTAATTTCGACAAAATTGCAATTTTTTTACTTATTTATATCAGGATCGTATATTCCTGCTCTCCAAGATCAACGTTTTTGCAATCAAAAGCATCCGGATAAGCAGTTTAAAACATGCGTCAAACGTCGCTGATCTTGTCCGACTTAATGAAGAATGAACCGCGGCATAAATCAAAGGATCAAACCATTTAATGAACTCAATACTTAGCCCATTGCCCGCCCACTTTCCAGTAAGCATGTAAAATCGTGCCACTATCGGCCCGCCAGCGAAATGTCATTCGAATGGCGTCTCACCGGCGGGCCGATAGTGGCACAAGATTAGATGCTGGCGTGATTCCTATGTTTTCAGCCAATGCGTGGTATATTTTCCGTACCTAATACTTTTTGAGATTATAACTTGGATGGAAATTGAAGTCCAAAATGTTGATACGGATGACATATCGCATATTGCCACACGTCAGGACCGTCTACACTGCCTGTCATGATATGCGTAAAATTACTGAAATACTTTATTCAAACATTAGCGGATCATGATAAACATTGTAGATACGGAGGACATTCCGCACAAACGTACGTTCACCGACGAAGTCAAAGCACGTCACCGACATATCGAAGTTTAATCGATCAATAAAATTTTAATTGCAGCTGATTGATTGGTGTGTGTTTTCGACACCCTAGTCTTAATCCCATTAATGACTCACAGATTAAAGAATATCTGGCCGCACACTTACTTTAATTAGAGACAATTAACGTCCAATTACTTTAACTGCTTGATCAGTCCCTTTTCTTAATGCAATGAGCAGAGCGCTGCCACCCTGCGTATTGGCGCAGAGGTGAAGGGAATTTAGAATTATTTTATTAGTAGGCCTATTTTTTGGTAAGGATTGCATTTTGTTATCACGGTTTGTCCAAGTCATGCTTATAACATTTATGTACTACACTCCTCCCAAACTTTTTTCATGGATACCTGCACCCTCGAGCCTGCACCATACCAATTATCAGATAATAATTTACAGCAGTGTGGATCCTGATCAGATGGCTTTTGATATACAAAAAGAGATAGATCTGGGTTCCACAAGGCTTAATTGCTATCATTATTACTGAAGCGTGTTCATTGTTAAACTAAATTATTACTGAAGCGTGTTCATCGTTAAAATTAAATTATTATCATATTTTGATAATGCTTAAAATATCTTGATGAAGTGTATAACATTTTCGAGGGGTTAAAAAATAGAGGGGCGAAACGACTAGGGTAAAAAAATTAAGTGGGGCGAAACGACTAGGGTGTAGGGGCGAAACGTCTAGGCATCAAATTTGGGGCGAAACGACTAGAGGCGAACTGGTCGTGGGGCGAAACGACTTGTTACCGCTCAAAGTACCATTTTGTACACCTTTGATTTGGTGCGGCCGCTTGATTTGAACCCACAACCTCCTGCTCCGAAAGTGGACACTCTACCAACGAATCCAGGACGTTTCGCCCCCAAACCATTTCCTCCCCTAGTCGTTTCACCCCCAAGACGTTTCGCTGCCATTAGTCGTTTCGCCCCACTAGTCGTTTCACCCCAAGTATATATAAGAAGTTGCTTCCCTTAACATGCTAACAAGTATTAGCTTTTTAAAACAATACAAGCAAAAACAAGTTTAATGTAGTTCTGGGACCATAACCTAGTTTGTAAGTTTCATCATGCACAATTGGTAAACCTAGGAACTACCACGAAATTGTGTTAACGTAATTTTGTTCCCAAGCCACATCCGGGACACGTCGTGGAGTTTCCAGGCCGAAAATTGGATAAAGAAAGGTTGGTGTCACTTTCATTTTTGTTTTATTTTACAGCTAAGAACGAACAATGGTGAAATCCGACAATGTGGTTCCGTGTAAATATGTTTCAGCGTCCCCTCTAGCCCAACATTTTGTTTGAAAAATTATTTTCTTTCTTTAGGTTCGTGTTTCCCCACTGACCATCGGACCAACTTTCCCCAAAGTTCAAAGGATTTTAGCCCATATCTGTCAAATTAAATGGAATTTGATATCATTTGACGATGGAAATGATAAAAAATACCCTGAATAAACATTCCTACACAGAAAAAAATCTGAGCATTTACTCTTAAATGATTCATGCCCAATTCGTCCTGTGTGGTAGTTTCCAGCTCATCGTGGTAGTTAAAATGCTATCGTGGTAGTTTCCAAGACTTTATAGGATACGTTTCTGAAGTGTTACAAAACAGTATAGTGGTTGTTTGTTTCGCATGATAACCCTCAAACTCGTCAATTAATTACCACGGTAAACAAATAAATCACATTTCAACACCATGAAGAAGCAAGCTGAGGACTCAAGAGATTCAATGTGATGCTTGACAGCTGGAGATCATGCCCTGGATTGCCAAACAACACCTCTGGGAATCTAAAGCAAAAGAAGGTCATCAGTTGAGCCGTGGTGGACCAAGCAACAGACCAAAAAATGATATAAAAATTGCGTCACTCGTTACGTTGTTCCATGTTCAGTCAACTTTAAGATAAAATGGCAGGCTAAGACTACTGGCCCAAAGTATCGTTAGTACTTGCGCTTCAGAAAAAAGGGAAATATCCTCGGGTTGGGACACTTTTTACATGCATGTGAGTGCGACGATATACGGGCATTTTATTTGATAATTAAAAAGTATGTTTATTCAAAAACAAAATATATGAATATCCCTTCTTTTCATTCTTCTCATCATTTCAATAGCCCGCTATAATTAAAAATCAGGCAGTCGACATTTGTTATCTGACAAAAGGTTGTTTGAAAAGGTCTTCATATGAATAAGAGGGGTATTCAAGGTTCGGCCCCATACCCTGTCTTTATAAAAATGAAGTAGCCCCTGAATAGTGAACATCTGTTGATGCGAACTACTACTAAATTCCTACAAAGTCTTGGAAACTACCACAATATCATTTTAACTACCACGATGAGCTGGAAACTACCACACAGGACCAATTGGGCATGAATCGTTTAAGAGTAAATGATCAGATTTTTTTTCTGTGTAGGAATGTTTATTCAGGGTCTTTTTATCATTTCCATCGTCAAATGATATTAAATTCCATTTAATTTGACAGATATGGGCTAAAATCCTTTGAACTTTGTGGAAAGTTGGCCCGATGCTCAGTGGGGAAACACGAACCTAAAGAAAGAAAATAACTTTTCAAACAAAATTTTGGGCTAGAGGGGACGCTGAGACATATTTACACGGAACCACATTGTCGGATTTCACCATTGTTCGTTCTTAGTTGTAAAATAAAACAAAAATGTGAGTGACACCAACCTTTCTTTATCCAATTTTCGGCCTGGAAACTACCACGACGTGTCCCGGATGTGGCTTGGGAACAAAATTACGGTAACACAATTTCGTGGTAGTTCCTAGGTCTACCACCCGTGTCATGGTCAAACTTAGACCTAAGATTAGGCCTAAGAATGGATTTTTCTGTTTGTCCCATTCTTAGGCCTAATATTTTGGGTCACATTTTGTTCAAATAGCAACACTCTAACATTTGACTCAAAAGTTTATATATGGAATAATATGCCTGGTGAAAAAATTATTGTAATAGTAAGTCCCTTACCTCTAGTTGGTGCTCACACAAAAATATGTCAAAAATATTGAAAATCCACTTTTGTAACAGCAAATAATGATTTGTTTACAAAAAATAGTTCAAAAACACATATGCTGACACAGTGACATCACAGTTTTATGAATGACTGCAGCATTGTGGGTGAATATGCATGAAGAGAAACCTGTAAGCCCATTGGCTGATGGTCAATTGACCATAACTGATAGTCACATGACATATCTGCTGATGTGGCTCACTGATTCCTGTCTCCAAATTTATAGCACTAAGAGACAGGGAACCAGGTTGACCCAAATGGAAGCTAAAGGTCAGGAGATACATGTGTTCTGAAACTTTGTTGATCTTTCTGGTTTGTACATTTTTATGTTTAATTATTCTCATGCATTTTATTTCATTTATATGTGCAGCATTTGCCCTTAGCTCATAGAATATGTAGAAATGAAGGAACTATGAATAAATACTTACAACTTATATTTGTAAACAAACTGTAGTGTAAACAATTACTAATTTTGCTTCTATTGTAAATAAAAACCATAACCTAGTTTGACCATGATGAAACTTACAAACTAGGTTATGGTCCCAGAACTAGGTCAAACTAGGTTATGGTTTTTGTGTACAATAGAATCAAAATAAGTATTGTTTACACTACAGTTTGTTTACAAATGTAAGGTGTAAGTATTTATTCATAGTTCCCTCATTTCTACATACTCTGTAAGCCTAGGGCAAATACTGAACATGCAAATGAAATATAATGCATGAGAAAAATGAAACATAAAAATGTACAAACCAGAAAGATCAACAAAGTTTCAGAACACATGTATCTCCTGACCTATAGCTTCCATTTTGGGTCAAGGTTATTGTCACTGGTTCCTTGCTCTTAGTGCTATAAATTTGGAGACAGGAATCAGTGAGCCACATCAGCAGATATATCATGTGACTAACAGTTATGGTCAGGTGACCATGCAATGGACAGCAGCCAATGATTTCTCTTCATGCAAATTTACCCACAAGCCACAGCCATTCATAAAACTGTGATGTCATGTGTCAGCATATGTGTTTTTGGGCATTTTTTTGTAAACAAATCATTATTTGCTGCTACAAAAGTGGATTTTCAATATTTTGGACATATTTTTGTGTGAGCACCAACTAGAGGTAAGGGACTTACTATTTCAATAAATTTTACACTAGACAAATTGTTGCATATATAAACTTTTGAGTCAAATGTTAGAGTGTAGCTATTTGAACAAAATGTGACCCAAAATATTAGGCCTAAGTTTAATGCAACTAATAAAATTTGCACTGGGACTTAAGAAAAACATAGTAAGATAGTCCTATTGACTCCTGTAATACAAGACTGAAGGAAAACCCTGAACTCGCACAAAATAAAGATCGTTTTCTCAAAATAGCTAAAATATTCTCTGTATATATGCTTGTCATTTATTTTTATATGCATTCTCGGGACCGCCGTGACGTCACAGCCTTAGCGACACAGGTAAACAAATGTACCGCGGTGATGAGAACGGTGAATTTTAACATTACGGGTAATGGGAAAATGATGAAAAATGGGCCGTATTTATTCAAATTCTCTGAGTTTTTCACCAGTCTGCGCTTATTTCGAAGGGAAATATTGTCTTTTGTCCCGCCTCGATTATTTTGATAATAATAGCACCGATTTTTCACAAGTTATTGAAAAAAACTCGGGGTGTGGATGGGGTAAACGGTCATCGGTTTGCGATCATTTAGACCTGAAAGAAATGAGTGTCTCTAATATCTTTAACACATTTAAATGGTCTTTCAATTCCATATACCTTGAGATATTATCAAATTCCAGATAGATAAATGACTATTTTGAATCTGAATTCTGACACATCACATCCAAGTTTGATACTCAACACCTTTAATTGGTACAATATACAGCCTGTCATAAGCGCTATCCTTTTCAAGAAAAGTCCCCAGCAATTATTATATGGCATTCGAGCTTTGATGAAGCAACAATAGCTCAAGATTTGTATCAAGGCGTGGGCGGATCCAGGAATTTTCGTCAGGGGGAAAAGGGGTGGTCCAGGTCCATCTGTCATAAAAAATATCTGACAACGGTTTTTTTAGTTCTTTTTAGATGACCTCCACTTATTTTACAGAATGCCAATGGTCTATTTCAATGAAAATTATAATTTTCCAAGGTTCCAGAGGGGCTTCAACATTTTTCCAGGGGGGGTCCAACTTTTTCTAGGGGGATCCAATTGCTTATTCCCTGCAGAATCCCATATAACTTGTGTTTTTCCAGGGGGTTCCGACCCCCCCCCCCCCCCCCCCCCTCTGGATCAGCACATGCAATATTTGGATCAACTGGATGCTGTGACAAAAGTTAGATATGAGAAAGAAAAAGTTATCAATTTGATCCCCCCCCCCCCCCCCCCCCCCCCCCCCCCCCCCCCCCCCCCCCCCCCCCCCCCCTGGGTATCCCTAAATGTATGCATGGTGTCTGGGAAAACAACCATGGTGGCCTGACCAGGATCCAAATTGTTTTTCCAGGTTCTGACAACTTTGGGTCAAATCCATTGTATTTTACCTTTTGCATTAAAACTTTACCTGACATGTCATCTGCTGATAACCTTTGCAAACAGTTTGGACCCAGATCAGGCCCAACATTCTGTTCAGGCCTGATCGGGGTCCAAACTGTTTGACACTCAATAGGTTATGGCAAGTTGAACCGATGTATTTTATTTTTGTGTTAAACCTTTACATTATGACATTGTCATCTGCTGATAACCCTTTCAAACAATTTGGACCCAGATCAGGCCTGAAGTTCTGTCAGGAGCTGATAGGGGTCCAAACTGTTTGACACTTTAGAGGCTATGACAAGTTGAAGTTGAACCGATGTATTTTAACTTTGCGTTAAACCTTTACATGACATTGTCATCTGCTGATAATCCTTTCAAACAAATTGGACCCAGATCAGGCTCGACATTCTCTCAGGACCTGATAGGGGTCCAAACTGTTTGACACTTTAGAGGCTATGACAAGTTGAAGTTGAACCGATGTATTTAAACTTTGGGTTAAATCTTTACATGACATTGTCATCTGCTGATAACACTTTCAAACAAATTGGAGTCCCAGATCAGGCTCGACATTCTGTCGCGACCTGATCGGGATCCAAACTGTTTGACACTTTAGAGGTTATGACAAGTTGAAGTTGAACCAATGTATTTTAACTTTGCGTTAAACCTTTACATGACATTGTCATCTGCTGATAACCCTTTCAAACAATTTGAACCAAGATCAAGCCCGACATTCTGTCCGGACCTGATAGGGGTCCAAACTGTTTGACACTTTCGAGGTTATGACAAGTTGAAGTTGAATCGGTGTATTTTAACTTTGCCTGAAACCTTTACCTAACAATATCATCTGCTGATAACCCCTTCAAACAATTTGAACCCAGATCAAGCCCAACATTCTGTCCGGACCTGATAGGGGTCCAAACTGTTTGACACTTTCAGGTTATGACAAGTTGAAGTTGAATCGGTGTATTTTAACTGAGTTAAACCTCTGCTGATAACCTTTTCAAACAATTTGGAACAAGACCAAGCCTGACATTCTGTCCGGTCTGAAAATGTCTGGCCTGATTGAGGTCCAAACTGTTCAACACTTTAGTGATATAACAAGTTTAAACTTTGCAAGCATGATGCATGAGTTTGTGAGCATATCTACACAGGACAGTCTGCTGAGATGTAACATGATATGGTTTGTAGTCATATCTGCAGCTGAGATGGGACATGATGTCTGTCTGTCTGTCTGCCTGTCTGCCTGCCTGCATGCCTGCCTTTTTATCTATCTGTCTGTCTGTCTGTCTGTCTGTCTGTCTATCATATGACAAAATGTTTTGAGTTATTATTATTCAGATAAATCGTGCATGCCTTATTTGCTATGCGTGATACATATCAGTACTGAAATGGTCTTTTATTGTCTTGTTGTTTAACTCCTGCCGTGACTGCAAAGATCGATATTTCTGAGTGCTTGTCATTATTATTTGGGAAGCTAAAACTCTGTATTTTCTAGTCTTTTATAATGTTATGATTGTTGCAACCTACTGCAAACTACGATTTTGCTATTTTTGAAGGCTATCTTGCGGGAAACGCTAAAATCAAAATATCAATAAAATGTGGTTTTCACATTCGGCCGCCCTTGACGACCGTTGCTAACCGGAAGTGCGGTCCCGAGAATAGGTCTAGATAAGGAAATAATTATTTTGAGCGTAAATAGTAATTATTTTATTACCCATCAATTAAAACCTGTATTTTGGGTGCTCAAATGGTTCTTTTGAGTACCCACTACCCACAACACATGCTTTGGTTGGGAAATAAGAAAAATAATTTTCCTATTTGATTTCTTCGTAAAACAGTCATATCTCCGGTGAGAGGCCCATTTTGTATTTGTTAAAGAAGACTGATCATGTGTGCCAAAGCTATAAATGAGGATGCAGGCAAAGCCCTCTCAATCAGTTTTTGATTGGCCAAGTCACGGACAGATTTGCTTAGTAATTATTGTCGAAGAAAACATAAAATTGTAATTATTTTCTTACTTATCATCTAAAACAAATGTTTTGGGTGCTCAAAAGAACCGTCTCATTGAGACGGTTCTTTTGAGTACCCACAACATATGTTTTGGTTGAGAAATAAGAAAAGTAAGTTTCCATCATGGGTAGGAAACTTCAAAAATATATACTCAACAAAAAAAGTTAAGGAAATTGTGTTAGAGGGGCTATGACAAAAGTTCTAAAACATTTAAAGACATTTGAATTTCACATTAGTATAATATATGACCATTTTTCTTTATATTGACGCTTTATCTGGGTCTGTAGTGCCCATAGCAGCTTAGTAAATTCATTTCAAAGTTGACTGGTCTTCACTCCATTTTTCGCAAAAATTCAATATACGGAGCAAACCTAGGTTTTCATACATTAACGTTCGCCAAGTCCCTCGGGAGATGGAGATGTTTAAAACCTATTGTGCGTACAGGAATTCAGTGAACAACGCTTTTTTGCGTTTATTTCGTTATGTGCGGACTGATTGCACAATGACCATCAGGATTTAATACAGCTATACACCGCCTAATTGGTGATATTTTTTTCGTTACAAAATGTATTGTCAAACGAGCTGTGATATGATGGAATTTGTCCTCATTTGAGCAACTGCATTTTTTAACTTACCCTAAATGCACCTTTGTATGGATCACTGCCTTTAGTTTACTATCGATGAATAATTATACGGTTTTATAAGACGAAGTAATGTGTAAGAAGAAGGGACTCTTATCATATCAAAATCAAATGCAAATTATGGCCATAGTTTGGGCGCACAGAATTTTGACATACGAGAAAATATTGAGGCCTTCCCAGTGGGTACCTGTCCGCATGTTCCTATGAAATGAATCTCTGTGTTCCCCTGTTCCTCAATTTAAAATCTTGATTTTCTTTGTTCCCTGCTCCTTCTCTGATCATCAGATTTTAAAAAAAACTTGTTTATTAAAAAAAATTGAACTTTCTATCTGTTTATTCCAAATACTGATTTATTGACACCAGACAATGCAAAACATGCATACCAAAACGTAATTCGGGGCAACTATAAGTGATAAAATAAAATAATCACAGGGCTCACCCGTCAGGTGTGATTCAAGCGAAAAGAAGTGTCATTTGTAACCACTGCTTCACCCAAGCCTCTGAGCAGGATGGGGATATAATGTGCTGTGTTTTTACCTTAACGTTGTCGTTGTCTCCACAATGCGGAGGAAATGTAGGGGTTTGTGTCATTTGTAACCACTGCTTCACCAATGCCTCTGAGCAGGATGGGGATATAATGTGCTGTGTTTTTACTTTAACGTTGTCGTTGTCTCCACAATGCGGAGGAAATGTAGGGGTTTGGTAGACCTAGACAAACATTGCTGTGCAGTATAAAAACAGACTGCTGGGGAGAACTGTCATGGTTTTGCCAGCTAGCTGCCCCCACAGTATGGTGGTTACTGTGGGGAACTGCAGACACAAAGTCAAAGTCCTCGACATTCCTCTGAGCTGGGGGGGTGGTCACAAATGACTGGTGCATAAAGACAAAAGAAATTATGTGCACCACTCATTTGTAGCCACGCACAAGCCGGGCAAATGCGCTGTTAGTACATGGTCATACCAGAGACCTGTAGCCAGAAAATCAAAGCCCCCGCAGTTCCCGGCTCTGTGGGCCATAGTTACGAATGACTTGTGTATTAGACGATGTAGAGCGCAATCAAATACTGTGATTCCCATTACAATATCCAATGAACAGCCTCCTCCTTATATTGGTTTTTAATATTATTATCTGTTGCACTTGAAGTATTTGTCCTAGAGCTGTCGAGCCACGACGCGAGAAAACCTGTCTTCTGGGTTTCCGACAAATTGAGTCTCAAACTAGTCCCTTCGGCTAAACAGGTGATTTTTTTCGCACGAGGCAAGTCTAGGGATAATTCTTCTCAAAAAGCAGACAACACAGTTGCTGATGATACTGCGTGGATGCGCAGGCTGGTCTGGGCCTTTATTGTTACAAATCAACGAAGACAGGTTTTCTCAGTCGCAATCCAATTGCTTTATGTGTCATTTAACCATGACACATAAATATGAAAACAAGATGCGAAATTTGATTATCGTGAATCATGATAACTCAGACAGAATTGTAACTTGTGCAGTCTCTTCAAAGCATTTTCAGTGAATATATAGACATACCAAGAGTTATCCTGCTGGTGACCGTTTTCTTAATCATATACTAAAGTAAACATGGTAATCATTGAACTGTATAAACCACGTGCTACCCATATGAAATACACTGAGGGAAAATAAGGATTTTTCTAAATCGAAAATGACTAAGTTATTTTATTTTACAAGAGATTCCAGACTTATTTTCCTATCATAAATATTCAAATATGCAATTGTATATTAGGCGGTGTTTTATTATATGTATGTGCAAAATTCTGGTCCAAAATTTTATCATTAAAGACATTTTAAGAAAGAAAAAACGATGTTCACTGAATTTCTGTACGGACTATAGGACGACAGATCAGGTGCTTGTAGAGGGACACTTGATCAGTCCAGTGTTCATGGATGAGGTGTTGAGGTCTGTTGTCCTGCTTTTTCGTGCGAAAACCAGTGATAGTACCAGGCCTAGGATGACAATGCCAGAATACACCTCACTAGAAACAGCAAAAACAATGTTGTGCGCATTGACTGGTCAGTTCGGTCATCAGACATGTCTAAAATTTTAACATGTCTATGACAATTTTAGACAGAGGGTCCAACGCATAATAATGGCATCAAGAAACCCCAAGCTTTTGGATGCGGCGTTGCATGAGATATTGATGTGGATCCCTCAGCACCAAATCACTAGTATTCAGAGTATGCGAAACCGGTGATAGTCCTAATTTGCCACTGACTGGGGACAGTCTGACTGTCTCTCGTTACTGATGAAGGCTTTCTCATCTTCGAAATGTAATGTTTAAGGCTATCAAGTTAATTTCATGTGACATTCAAAGGAATTGCACTTCAAGTTTTGAAAACTTACATGTTTTTCATGTGTTTATGAGGGAATACTCTGTGGTCATTTTTGCGAAAAATGACTGACCCCTAGGTTACTTGACACTGTGCAACAACAAAGGTATTGGTGCTAACAAACTAAATTAAACATTTTTGTCAACGGATGACATGTATCTAAACAAATAAATAAAAATTGAATAATTGTTTGCTTATGTGTTCTTAAGTTGCATGGTTTTCTGAGATTTCCTTAACTTTTTTTGTTGAGTATATTATTTTTATCGTTTAAAATGGTGAAAAAGGCGAGTGTAGTGCTCCACTCTGTTCTTTTAACTTCTAACCCAAGCTGATTTGACCTGAAAATGAGCATGATTTTATCTGAATCGTTTTTGTCGTGAGGTAAACAACATGACGAAACCGATTTAGACAAAACCGTACACAATTTGTAGCTTGCATCAGCTTAGATAAGCAGGGTTTTCATAAGGGCTGCCACGTTTAGGAAATTTGGTAAACGTTTACACCAGTTCCACTAACCGAAACCATCCCGTTTACACGGAATTCCAGATTTGATTTTTTTCAATATGCAAATCGGTAAAATCGCTGATATTTTTCCGAAAAAAACTCCTTGAAAAATGTACCTTGCACGAATATTCGAAATCAGTTGGTTGGGTGTTGTGATAGAACTCATTTCAAGTTATTGGATAGTGATTGCAACATGCGCAGACTAGTAGATTACCGACATTTTCTTCAGTTGCAAGTGTGTAATTAACGAGTTGACACGCACAAGACATAACTGCCAATCATCACGTACACATCAATACACACGTCGACAGGAAGTAAACAAGATGCCTCTCCACCAAACCTTTACACAACTGTTAAAAATACAGGAATGCTCCAAGCAGTGACTGAGTGAGACGATTTTCTGGGCATTTTTATGGCCCGTCGAGTTACTGTCTGTTCAGGCGCGATACTCAAAGAATTTGAAAAATGCTCCCTTCCGTTGAGCATGTCCGCCGTAATATTCTAATTTCAGTAGATACTTTATCGAATACAGCCTAATCTGAGAAAACAAACAAATTGATTGATGGTCCAGAACAGGATGTTCATAAGGAAATGCTATTTATAAACCACGACGCTGGTCACGTGCTAAAGTTCGCATAAACGGTAGGCCAATTTTGTAAACGTTTATTGCAAAAACATGAAATGGTGCCGTGTACACGTGTAAATGTGGCAGCCCTAGTTTTCATTGAGAAATTCCAAAAGGGGCTAGATAATGATTTGAGGACAAATATTGTCATTTCATATACCTTGCCTTTCAAAAATGAGATTTGAGGAGGCCAGAACATGTGTTGAGACAGGCATTTTAGCCATTAGCCGCCTCTTAATGAAAACCCTGGATAAGAAGTTAAAAGACCAGAGCGGAGCACTACATTCTCTTGTTTTCGCTATTTTACACCATTAAAGCATGGAATGGAAAACTTACTGGTCTTTGGCGATTTTTTCAGCCTCTGCGTACAGAACCCGAAAAACCCTCATAAGATTTCCTTTTCAGAGCCGCAGCTCTGTTTATGAAGTTTCCTAACAGTGATCATGTACTCTAATCTGGAGGCCTGCTGTATAGCTGTAATGCTTTCCCCTGACCTAAAAACAGTCATTATATCAGGTGAGAGACCAAGGACATGATGGCACTCTTGTAGCATTTTGTATTTGTTTACAGATACAGTCCTAAGAAGTGACCATGTCCGCCAAAGCTATATACGAGGGTGCTGGCAAAGCCCTGCTCAATCAGTTTTTAACTGGCCAAGCAATGAAGAACAGGTTTGCTATTGTTGAAGAAAACGTGAACTGGAGCCAGCTGGTACAAGATAACCCGTGGTTGAATGAACAGGTTTGTGAAAAAAATCAACAATCTAATCATAGGTCTAGTTAAGCAAAAAATTTTCAGGGTGCGTAACAGAAAAATAATTTTCTTATTTCTCAACCAAAACATATGTTGTGGTACTCAAAAATAACCGTCTCAATGAGACGGTTCTTTTGAGCACACAAAACATATGCTAATTATTATCAATAAGAAAATATTAACATTTTTACACTGAAACTTTTTGCTTATCTAAACCTATGAATTATAGCGTAAAATTGTCATGATTGTGATTATTTTCTTATCCATGTGTTTTCTGTGATCAAAAAACTGGTTACAGTTCTTTTAGGTAGCCACAAAATTTTCTAAATTTTTGAGCGTAAAATTGTGATTAATTTCTTATCCATCAGTAAATACATGGGTCTCATTGAGATGGTTCTTTTGTCAGAGTAGTGAGAGTACCCACAACATATGATTTGGGTGATAAATAATATCAAGTCTTCAGAGCTCCCACTAACTGCTTTGATTTGCAGTTCTGAACTCCCATTTTTGGTGCTGGGACTCCTGTTTTTTGAAGGAGGCTGTTTTCTTTTGTATGATGGGACTCCCACCTTTTGGCAAAGAGGGCTCTGGTACTCCTGTTTTCAAAATCCTAGTGAGATCTCCAAGTCTTATCAGTCAATTTATGAATGAAATATTGAGTCTTATCAGGCAATTGGCATGAAATATCAACTTTTATCTAGCAATTTGGATGCAAAATCTTAAGAACACTCTATTAATTTGTTTCGGAAATTATTTTTTTTGTACGGAAAACAACAGGTTTTACTGATTGACAAAATGTATGCCAGGAATAGGTTATGTTGAACCTTAGAAGTGGCCAGTATAGTCAATGTGAACAAAACGTATGCCAGAAATAGGTTTTGTCTACAAAATGTATTCCAGGAATAGGTTATGTTGAACCATATCAAGTGGCCAGCAAAACATATGCCAGGAATAGGTTTTGTTGACAAAATGTATGCCAAGAATAGATTATGTTGACCAAAGGTCGATTTGTTTAGTCAATCAGTAAAACCTGGTGTTTTCCGAGCAAAAAATCATTTCCGAAATTAAATGATAGGCTGTTTAAGACTTTGTAAAACTGAAAAGTTGTCACCTGCAATAATTATGATTGTTTCTGAAAATAATAAAGATCTACAGGCCACAGGGACAAAATGTGACTTCAAGTTAATATTACTGTAGTTTGAGTTTGAAAGAGCTTGTATGTGAGGCCAAATAAAAAAATACCTGTGTTTAGGGTAACCCGACCCTACCTAAATTTACTGGTGAAACCTAGAATGTTTTCAGATCTTCTGGGAAAAATATAAAATTTTATGCATTTTGAAAGGCATTTTGCCTTTCAAAATGCATAAAATTAAAAAAATTTCCAGAAAAAAAAATAATTAAAAAAAATGTGTACCTAACGTATCTATAATTTTCAGACCCGTTACCCGAAACACACTTATTTTTTTATTTGGCCTAAGTAATAAATCGCCCAAGCAGCGACATTTCATCTGGGTCTTCACTCTTTGCCAAAGTATGCATTTAGGGGTTTCCTGTCCGCAAATGTTTAATGAACTTTTGTGTATCATTTTCATTGTTTATTTCAGAAGCTTGTAGTGAAGCCTGATCAGCTGATAAAGAGGCGGGGCAAGCTAGGTCTGATCAAGGCGGGGACTGATCTAGCAGGTGTCAAAGACTGGCTAACAACAAGACTAGGCAAAGAATTCAAGGTAATCACAAACATCATAGCATCATACATACCAAGCCGCATAGTGCAGTCGGTAACATGTCTGTCTGCAGATCCAGGGGTCGCGAGTTTGATCCTGGCCCAGTCCCATACTTTAGTGGAGATTAATCATGAAATAATTTCTACGGCCATTTTCCTCGCACTGATTCAAAAAGGGTTGTTGTCAGTTACAAGCGAAAGTATGTGCACAAAGTACTGGTTAACGGCTTAGTCAAGCATGCCCTTGAAAAAAGTGTGGTTAGGTGAACTGACCGTCGCGACATGACCATAGCTGTTGACTGGGACGTAAATAATCAAACCAAACCAAAGCCAAAACTACATTGTATATGTATAGCCTTATATGAGGTCTACATGTAGGTGGGCTATACGGCCAAATGAAAAAATAAGTGTGTTTCGGGTAAGGGGTCTAAAAATAGGTAGGTTAGCAGTGATTTTATTTGGTCATTTTTAAGGCCGTATATGAGTGTCATTCCCAATCCAAAAATGACCATTATTTTCCCAATTTCATGTATTTTAGCACTTATTTTCCCAATTGTAATAAAATATTTTCCCAAATGTGAAGGAAAAGGTAGCTTCCTAAAATCTCAAATAAAATCACTGGTTAGGCACACAATTTTTTCTTCTAATAATTTTTTTTTTTTTGGAAAAAAATATGATTTTATGCATTTTGAAAGGCATTTCGTCTTTCAAAATGCATAAAATTATATATATTTTTTCCCAGAAGACCTGACAAAATTCTAGGTTTCACCAGTAAATTTAGGTAGTGTCGGGCTACCCTAAACACAGGTATATTTTTTATTTGGCCTAAGAAGAAAAATTAACTCTAACTACTAATGTCTTCTGCTTTTGCAGACTGTTTGGACCCAGATCAGGCCCAACAAAAAGTCAGGGCCTAATCTTAACCCAAACTGTTTTACTCTTTCATGGTATGCAATTCCTGATTTTTTTTCTGAAAATGCATATTTTGAAAAAAAATCAGCAGAGACAAAAAAAAAATCCCAGCATGCAAGAGTTAATAACTAATCTGATTGGTTGTTGCAGGTAAGGGTGAGTGATTGACAGGTCTTAACAACTAAAAAGAGACTCATCTCTTGTCATTTATTACCTTGCAATCAGGCATTGGGTTAATTTTTTGTCAGTATCTGTTCATTTGTTAATTATTCAAGGTTGGGAATTATTGTTGGATATACTGCATGCATGTAAAAAGGAGGGCTCTTCATCTCTGCACAGATTTCTCATAGTATCTAATGAATCCTGCACCATTTTCCAGACCAATTTGTCAGAATCAAATAATACCTCATTGTATCCCTAATGGCTCGTTAAATGGGCAAACACACTAACAAAATTTCCAGTGAGTGGCCATGTTTCATATTCCTCAATGGAAATTTTGTGACTACTGTGCGTCGAGGTTTAAGTGACCCCTGTTTTTTTCTTTTTTAAACAGCTTTAATCTTTACTTAGACAAACGACACTTAGCATGTGGATGTAAATGCACACAGCGTAACTGAAACTTATTTTTTGGGAAGTCTTTATTTTTAACTAAGGCTTAAATGAAATGTATGTGTGGTTCCTGTTGGCCTACCTACCCTAATTTTTTTAACCCTACCTTGAAAATTAAAATGGTCTTTTGAGAAAAATACCTAAAATGGGCACTTTCTCAGATTTTGTCACTATTTTCTTTGGTTAATGTTATACCAAAATTTAATAATATCCCTACCTTCCCCTTAATTTTGTTGGTATGCAACAGGAACCACACATATATTTCATTTAGGCCTAAAGCTCAAATCCCCTGAAAAATAGAATAACTGCTGTGAATATGCCCATTTATACCTCAAAAGACAGTGTCACACTCATGATATATTTGCATTTTGGTATTACCATATTAACTAGTCTACGGAAGTACCTATTTCCACTGATTGAGCGAAAATCTGTGCCACTCAGATACACTCAACACACGCACACACTCGCCAATACTTTTACTTTAATCCCCTTAGAATACAGGCCATTTCGATGAATCAATTTTAGATGTACAGTGAATTTTAAAGTTAGTATAAGCTGTGAATCATAGCTTAATGCATGAATTACCACGACTGACCTGTAAAATTCATAGAATATTTAAATTGTTAGGTTCACTTGGGGACTATTTCAAAGAGGAGCAGCAAAAACTCTAATCCCAGGCTATATAATAATCATAATAAGTGAACGAAAAAATTTCAACCAGAACACATTCTATGGCACACCATCGCAAATCCCCACACTCTCAAAGAAATCTAATACTATTTGACCCTTTGAACCCATCCCAAGGTCACCAATTTGATCGTTGGGTAAAACTTTTCAGTGTATCCTGGTCTACTGCTCATCCCCTTTAATTTGATATGCCACATGACCATGTTCGGAAAATTAAATTTTTGACCTCCAAGCACCCCAAGTCCCACCCCTGGGGTATGACCCAGGGTACCGAATGAAAATCCCATCTAATATGTTTTATATCTTTCATTTTTGAGAAGACACAAAAAGTTTGGTTTAAAAATCTTTGAAATTCTCTATGAAGTTGAGAGTTAATGATATTGATCTTTTGACCCCTACCAAAGGCCTCAGGGGGGACCCAAAAAATTGTGCAGTTGCATGTGCCATTCATGTAAGTAACTCACACACCAAATCTGTTTGAATTTCAGAAAAAAATGACCCCCCCCCCCACCCCACACGATACCCCAAAGTCCCACCCCTGGGGTATGATCCAAGTGCCAAATGAAAATCCCATCTAATATGTTTGATATCTTTCATTTGTGAGAAGACACACAAAGTTTGGTTTCAAAATCTTTGAAATTGACTTTGTAATTGAGATTTGATGATATTTGACCTTTTGGCCCCTCCCAAAGGCCTCAGGAGGCGGGGACCCAAAAAACTGTGCAATTGCATGTGCCATGCATGTAAGTAACTCACACACCAAATCTGGTTGAATTCCGGAAAAAAATAATTTGACCCCCTAACCCCCCATGGTACCCCCAAGTCCCACCCCTGGGGTATGACCCAGGCGACCTAATGAAAATCCCGTCTGATATGTTTTATATCATTCATTTGTGAGAAGGCACACAAAGTTTGGTTTAAAAATCTTTGAAATTGACTTTGTAAATGAGATTTGATATTTTACCTTTTGGCCCCTCCTCAAGGCCCCAGGGGGCGGGAACCCCAAAAAATGTATCTTTGCATGTGCCATTCATAAAAGTAACTCACACTTCAAATCTAGTCGAATTTTGGGATTTTTTTTTTTAACCCTCCCCAACCCCCTTGGTACCTCCAAGTCCCACCCCTGGGGCATGACCCAGGCAACTGAATGAAAATCCCTTCTGATATGTTTTATATGTTTCATTTGTGAGAAGACACACAAAGTTTGGTTTAAAAATCTTTGAAAATTTTGACTTTGTAATTGAAATTTAATGATACTTGACCTTTTGGCCCCTCCCCAGGCCCCAGGGGTGGGGCCAAAAATGCCTTTGCATGCCCCATCCATGTGAGTAACTCATACACCAAATTTGGTTGGATTTCGTCTAATGGTTTAGGAAGAGATAGCGTGATGGGCAGGCGGAGGGGCAGAGGCGATTGGAATATCCCCATTGCATTTTAAGAAAGCGTGGGGATAATTAAGCGGTCTATATCTAAATTCGTTTCTGTATTTTTTTTATGCCCCCGCCATTTATAATGGGGGGGGGGGGCATATAGCATCACCCTTGTCCGTACGTCCGTACGTACGTCCCGTACGTCCTGTCCTGTACGTACGAAAATGGTTTCCGGGCGATATCTTTTGAAAACATTGGGATATTGGATTCATATTTCATACACAGGTATATAATCATAAAATACATGTCAAGTTCGATTATGGACGAAATCCACCAATTATTATCAGAGTTATGGCCCTTGACCTCTGAATGAAAAATGGTTTCCGGGCGATATCTTTTGAATACAGCTATGTATTGGATTCATATTTCATACACAGGTATATAATAATAAAATACAGGTCAAGTTCGATTACGGGTAAAATCCACCAATTATCATCAGAGTTATGGCCCTTGATCTCGGTACGAAAATGGTTTCCGGGCGATATCTTTTGAATACATTGGTGAAATGGATTCATATTTCATACACAGGTATATAATCATAGAATACAGGTCAAGTTTGATTACGGATAAAATCAACCAATTATTATCAGAGTTATGGCCCTTGATCTCAGTACGAAAAATGGTTTCCGGGCGATATCTTTTGAATACATTGGTGAAATGGATTCATATTTCATACACAGGTATATAATCATAGAATACAGGTCAAG
Source organism: Loripinus fragilis (assembly GCA_964019695.1). NCBI lineage: Eukaryota > Metazoa > Mollusca > Bivalvia > Lucinida > Lucinidae > Loripinus > Loripinus fragilis. The sequence continues at coordinate 56,781,271 of OZ026527.1, read as the reverse complement.
TTTGATTACGGATAAAATCAACCAATTATTATCAGAGTTATGGCCCTTGATCTCCTTATGAAAAATGGTTTCTGGGCAATATCTTTTGAATACGTTGGTGTATTGGATTCATATTTCATACACAGGTATGTAATCATAAGATACAGGTCAAGATCAATTATGGATAAAATCCACCAATTATTATTAGAGTTATGGCCCTTTGTTAATGACAATGCCCTATTTATGCGAATTTGGCAATAGCGGGGGCATCCGTGTCCCATGGACACATTTCTAGTTTCAATTAAAATCACCATTACAGAACAATCGGCAAAAACAGGGGTCACTTTAAACCTTGAAGTACAGTAATAAGAGTTTTATAAATCTAAGACGAAGATGATATATTTTTTACCATCCTTGAAAAATGTCTTTTGAATAATTGATTGCAGTTGAACTTACCAGGCATTTAGTTAAGAGTGCATAACAGAAAAATAATTTTCTTATTTCTCAACCAAAACATGTTGTCGTTACTCAAAAGAACTGACTCAATGAAACGGTTCTTTTGAGCACCAAAACATATGCTAAAAATATTGGTAAGAAAATATTTTCAATTTTACACTTATCTAAACCTGTGATTTACCCTCATATTTTCTACAGGGTTTACAGGTAACTAAAGTGTAGTCAGTGGCATGTATAATTTTCAGGGATTTTCCAACCTTTCTGGAGTGGGGGCCAGGCGCCTGTTTCAGTGTTGAATTTGGGAAAATATCTTTCAAGCCATCGAATGGAAATTTGATGCAGTCTAAAAGAACTGGACAGCCGTTTTAAATGGATTAAAAACCATATAAGAAATTAGCGTTGTAAAGCTGTAACATATGCTCTTCAAAAAAACTCATGAAAATTTGCACATAAATGTGAATGAAAACATGTTTTCATTCACATTTTTATGCAAATTTTCATGCATCTGTAACTTTGCTATTTTGTTCAGATATTCATGAATTTTTTACCAAAAAGTATAACTAAGAAATTGGGAATGATATATATGCCATTTTGGGAAATGTTTGCTCATTTTTCAATTGGTAAGGGGTGGATATAAGGCCCTCAGATCAGGCCTAGGAAAATCCCTGTTTTTTATGCAAAAAGGCGATAGTCCACAATATTCAGTGATGTGTAAAAATTTGTTTAGGATTTTGAAATAATGCAACAAGGGATGCTGCTAAAATTCCTGATGTTCTAGCAATGTCTACCGACCTAGCTGAGTTGCTTCAAACATTTGTAGGATATTCTAGGGAGAGCGGTTTCTGTACGGCAGACTGAACACAGCATGTGCTGATATCTGACTGTCTTTACAGGTCTGTGAAGATTTGCACGTTTTTCAGAGTGACCTTTCCTGTTTTCAGCAGCACCTAGAGGTATTCTTTCATGAATAGATTGTCGATAATTACTGTTTTCCCCTGGTAAGTGTTTGCTGAACAGTGTGATATTTTTTTTTTAAACCGATTTGTAAACAATTTTAACACATCATTGAATGCTCTGGTCCATGACTTTTTTTGCTGAGTATATATTGAACATTGTGAGTGAAATATTTTATTGCCTTTTGTAGTGAGTGCAGCATGTTTTTTTCTTGCAGGTAATAAGCTAGGGGGCAACTTGGGCGAAAAAGTCCCTCTATAGTTTAAGCCCCCTTCACACTCAGGCAAAGACCATGCAGTCCGCACTATGTTCTGTAAAATTCTTTCAAATTTGATGAGGGGAGCATTCTGCCATACTTTCTTCCTTCATTAAGCTACCATTTGTCATTAAGGTCTTTGTTTTGATTTTTTGGAGAGTGGCCGCTTAAGACAGGTTTTACTGTATTTTAAAAGATATGTGTATGACCATGGTGTGCTTTTTAGGTCAAATATGGTTAAAATAACGGTCAAATAATGTTAGACCATGCGTAGATCCAGAGGGGGGTCCAGATCCCCTGAAAATCCCAAAGCTACTAAGCCAGAATTCAATGTTGGGCCATCAAAACGCCATCGAAATGGCGTTTTGATGGCAGGTCCATGATGGCCTGCTGTATCCTCCCTTCATAAACTGAAAAAAAAAAAACACAAAAAAGGGTTGTCAAACTTGGTTGACAAAACTTTCTGGGTTCGCACATGTTAGACTGTTAAGGTGAACAAAAAATATTTTATTTTAGACACTGTTATTATGCTTGGGAAAATCGTACAAGTTTGATATGATAGGTGCTTTAAAATGATTAGAAGGAATGTTTGCCTTTGGCAGAAAAATCATAACAGAAAGAAAAATAGCTAAAAGAAAACAACAACAAAAATTAGAAGAGGTGACATATGAAAGGGGTCCATTTGAAATTCAAGGGTGCAAATATTCTGTGTTTGATCAGGGTGACTGTATGGAGATTTTCCTAGCTCCTCATTTGTGGCAAAATATGGATCCTGTCTCTATACTTTTAGCCCTTATCCCGCCAAAGTTTTGTCCCGAAAACATCATTTGCTAATACATGTAATAATATTATAATATATCTGCAGCATATATTCAAAAGCACTCCAAAATACTTTTATCAGGGGAAAAAATGACATTGAACCCAGAGAGAGAGGGAAGGGAGGGGAGGCAAGGCTATGGAGGGAGGGGGTTTCATTTTGTCGTCTGCTGATTTTTTTTTCAAAATCAACTTTTTCGAAAACTTCTTCCAGGAATACCATCAGAGTGTCAAACAGTTTGGATCCAGATCAGGCCAGACGCTTTGTCGGGCCTGATCTGGGTCCAAATTGTTTGCAAAAGTTATCAGCAGACGACACTAGTAGGCAAAGAGTTAAGCAAGAGTGAAGTCCAGGTCGGACCTGATAAGCTTGAGGTGGTAGCTTCCTTCTGCTACCTAAGTAACATGCTTTCTGCTGGTGGAGGCTGTGAAATGGCGGTCACTACTCGTGTGAAAACCGCCTGGAAGAAGTTCAGGGAGCTACTACCAGTTCTCACATCCCGCCACCTCTCTTACAAGACCCGTGACCATGTGTACAGCTCTTGCGTGCGGAGCGCCATGCTCCATGCCAGTGAAACTTGGCCACTTACCAAGACGAACCTGCAGCGCTTGCAACGCAATGATAGGGCCATGATCAGACAGATCTGCAGTATCAAGCCAGAGAATGTGGCCAGGGTAAGGTCAAGCGAGCTACTGGCAAAGCTTCAGCTTGAGGACCTCGACCTCATTTTGAGAGAGAGAAGGCTTCACTGGTTTGGGCATATGGAGGGTTCGAGTGGTGCAATTAGAACAGCATACGATATGCAGATTGACGGCAAGCGGGGGGCAGGGAGGCCCAAACAAACATGGAAGAAACTGACAGAGAAAGATTGCCGTGAGTGGAAGCTCACCCCAGTTGAACCTCCAGAAAGGAGCACCTGGAGATCAGGTGTGAGATCTGCTATGCTTGCAGCTAGCCAGTTACCTGGAAAGGGGCCCACTGATGTAGATGATGCCCCTGCACCTGCACGTTAATCAAAAATCCGATTATGATATATGATGATGAAGGACAACAAATGGTGCTCAAAGTGAGGGATCAGTCATTTTCTGGCGTTGTCCATCGTCAAAAATTTGCTTTAAAAGACCACTGGACCAATATAAACCAAACACTTAAGATACCCTCTTCAAAAAGAGCTAAAGCAAACTTGGTTCCTCAAAAAATATAGCTGGCTCAGTGGTAGAGTGCTTGACTCAAGATCCTGGGGCTGTGGGTTCCAGCCTCGCCGGAGGCACTGCCTTGTGTCCTTGGGCAAGACACTTTATCCTCTGCTTAGTACTGGTTCAACCCAGGAAGACCCATCCCGACATAGCTGAAAAATTGTTGACTGGGATGTAAAGAATCAAAACAAACAATGCTTGTTGAAAAAGAAAATTAAATTCCTTTAGATAGGGGTGTGTAATAAAAATAATAACTTTCTTATTCCTCAACCAAAACATAAGTTGTGGGTATTCTTAATGGAATGGTTCTTTTGAGCACCAAAACAAATGATGGATAAGAAAATAATGACAGTTTTATGTAGGTTTTAAAGGCCCCATTTCTTTATTGGACAGGTAAACAATAATAAAGATATGTAAACAAAATTTTATTACATAATATTACACACAAAATCGAAAGAATATTTTTATCAGTATGTTTTTACAGTTGTCATTATTATCAGATATCCTTACAACAATAATAAAAAACAACAAATACAACAACAATATTAACCCTTAAAGCGTCCTAAAAATACATCTGAAAAATGACGTCTGCTGAAGTTGTCTGCTGCAAATAATTGCCTAACATAAATGACTATTTTAAGTATAGAAGCAAACAGGGTGGACCCAGATCAGACTGCTCAGTGGCTCAGTGGTAGAGTGCTTGACTCAAGACCAAATGGCCGTGGGTTCGAGCCTCACCGGCGTCACTGCGTTGTGGTCGTTGAGCAAGACACATTTATCCTAGCATAGTACTGGTTAAAACCAGGAAGACCCGTCCCTATGTAACTGAAAGATTGTTGATGGGACGTAAAGAATCAAATCAAACAAAAATAATCAGAAGTTGCAGTGGTCTCTAAATCTCTCTTTCATAATTGAGGGAACACATTGGCTCAGTGGTAGAATGCTTAACTCGAGATCGAGGGGTCGCGGATTGGAGCCTACCGGCGTCACTGCGTTGTGGTCCTTGAGCAAGACACATTTATGCTAGCTTAGAACAGGTTCAACCCAGGAAGACCCATCCCTGTTTAACTGAAAGATTGTTGATGGGCCGTAAAGAATCAAATCAAACAAATCTTTCTTAGTTGGGAAAATAGACATGCAATTTTGGAAAAAAAGGTGGCTGTTTACCATTGAAAATGGGGCCGAATTTAAACCCCGCAGGTATGGCAGATAAAGCCCTGGCATGCTGGGTAATTTTTCGTACTTTTTAGTTAGTTATCTGCTTTTTGTTTACAGTCATCTTTTTTGAAAAAATCTTTAAGGAATACCATCAAAGTGTCTGTATGTCAAACAGTTTGGAGCCAGGTCAGGCCTGAAGTTTTGTTGGGCTTGATCTGTGTCCAAAGTTCCAAACTGTTTGCAAGGACTATCAGCAGATGCCACTAGCATATTTAAAGCTATCTGGATTTAACCTGAAAATTCTGCATTTGTACCTCCTTCATTTTTAGGGCAACAAGGCTTGGTATTTCGTGTGAATCATCTGCTGCCAGACAATTCACATGGAATTTCAAGACTTATTTGGTCCATAGTAAAAACTTATTTTTCGTTTACAAAATGTCGCCAGTCCAGTAGTGGTAGTGCTACAGATTTTAGACGATCTTAGGGTTTAAAGCTTCTCACTGGATTTTTATGTAAATCTCTGTTCAGAGATTTCCTTAATAGAGTAACAGAGATATATATACAGACGTGAATTTCTCAGTAATAGTCTTTTATAACAAGATCAATCTATCTTTCCAGAAATCTGGCTGTTTTACACACAAAATCAATGAAAAATGCCAGCCAAATTATCTGTTTCCCGCTCTTTTATATCGAGTATTGATCTCCGCTACTCTTTTACCCAATGGCCCAAAGAAAACTATCAATTTTCAGAGATTGTTTCAGGGTCTTGTGCAGCCAATTAGTGTAGTTTGTAGGTTTTGTAAACCTAATTAGTTTGATCTTCTTAGATATTTTTGAGTGTTTATTGATTATTAAATTCATTTGTCCAAGATGTTAAACTCTTTGCATGCTGGGTAATTTTTCATGTTTTTTTGTTGTCTTCTGATTTTTTTCCAAAATTAATGTATTCTTTCAGGAATACCATCAGAGTGTCAAACAGTTTGAACCCAGATCAGGTCCGACATTTTGTCGGGCCTGATCTGGGTCCAGACTGTTTGCAAAGGTTAAGAGAAGAAGACACTAGCTTGCAAGGTGTCAACTAGATTCCATTAGACAAGTACTTAACCGTTGTTGTGCTGAACCGGTATGTGAATACTTTTATAAACAGTGTAGATCAAAAACAGATGGCTTTTTTTGCTGATCAGATCAACACTGATATTTAGGCAGCCATTTTAGACAGGTCCAGCCTCAATTTTAGGGTTTTTGTATAGCTCCTTATAGCTCACATATATGTATTTTTGTTTTGTGACGATGAGCTGTATATGCTTAAGTCTAATAAAACTTCTGTTCTGTTCTGTTCTTCTTATGGTCTTACGTTAGCAAATAGTGTTTTGGTATTAAGAATCAGATCAGTTCCTTCAGATCCTATTTTGACTTTTTTCAAAAGTCAACCTTTTCAACCAAATTATTTTTCTGAAATGATATCAGAGTGTCAAACAGTTTAGATCCTGATCAGGCAGGCCTGACATTTTGCCAAGCCTGACCTGGGTTTAATCTGTTTGCAAAGGTTTTCAGTTAAGGGTCATCAGTGTCAGTTCCGACAATGCTACCTGTGACAATGGTCCTCACTGTTCATCTTTAAGCAATTTTAGGGGTACTGTTACCGTACAGTAATACCTGTCTTATGTAAACAAAACAAAGGTTTTAAAGACAAATGGTAGCTTAATGAAGGTCAAAAGTATTGCAGAATGCTCTCTTGGAGCATTCTGCAATACTTTTGACCTGCATTAAGCGATAAAAAGAGAGCATTCTGCAATACTTTTGACCTTCATTAAGCGATAATCGGTCTTGAAAACCAATTTTTGGTCTTCTTTTTGAGTGGCCGCTTAAGACAGGTTTTACTGTATACGATCTTGGTTTGACTAGGATTGGATTGTCTGCCTAAAACTGGTTTATATTCTGATTTCTGACGTGATTCTTGCTGCCATATTGTTAGTGTATTGATAGCAATACTCTTGTCTGTAAAATGGATGTCATACATCACCTTGTTACACAATGAGGGAAAAGGGCATGTGCAGATGTCTGCCTTTTATTGTAAGCTCTGCCTGCTAAACTAGTGTTGTCTGTTAAATTATAACCTATGCAAAAAGTTTTGGCCAAGATAAGGCCTGACAGAACTGTTTGACACTGATATTATTTCTGAAAGAATTTTTTTGAAAATTTTAATTTTGCAAATAAAAAACAACCCCAAAAAACATTTTGTGTGTTTGTGTGTGTGTGTGTGGGGGGGGGGAGTGGAATTAAGTACTCAGCATGCAAAAGTGTTAATAATTGACATGTCCTTCTGAATCTCTACATGAATTCAAAATAATTTCACAAGAAACTCACCCAAATGCCATCTCACAAACATGTATATGCTGAAATGGTTCCCATTTGCTGATCAAAATTGGAGCCACAGGGGAAATATCAAAATCTTGTGAACCAGGAGTCAATGGCTCGGGTAAGCAATGCGGGTTGTCATGACCCCATTGTTATCTCAACATTTGATGACTGATGTATTTTGGCCAAAATGATCCATTTGTAAATTAACCTTGACCTGCTAGTGCTGTCTGCTGGCATTGCTGATAACCTTTTAAACAGTTTGGACTCAGATCAGGCCCAACAAGTTTAAGCCTGATCTCGTTGCAAGCTGTTTGACAATGTGATGATAATAGCTATTCCTGAAAAAAAATATTTTGAAAAAAATCTTCAGGTGACAAGATACCCAGCATGTAAAGAGTTAACTCCAAAGTTGTTTGGCAGGTTGACATGCTATAGCAATGATTGATCAATTTGTTAATTAGACAGCACCTTGACCTCATGAATAATTTATATTTTATTAGGAAGTCCACTTTTTCTTTAGGTAAACATGAGACACAATGTTGATATCTAGTTATCCTTAAAGCTCTGTCAACAAATTGCAGCATACAAAAGTTTCATATTTTGGCAGTTGTTTTATCTCTGCATGCTGGGTAAATTTACGTGATTTTTTGCTGACTTTTTTTTCAGAATTAACTTATTCAAAAAAATCTTTCAGGAATACATCATCATAAAATGTACCATGAAAGGTTCAAACAGTTTGGATCCAAATCAGGCACAACCTTTTGCCAGGCCTGATCTGGGTTCAAACTGTTTGAACTAAAGGTTATCAGCAGAAGACAGGTTGGCAGTCAAAGAGTTATGAAACCTAATAAGACTTTTATGTTTTTTTCTGTCTTGTGTTTGTTATGCTTTTGTGTGGGTCTGTTTATTAATTTGTGCCTAGTGGTCACCTGCTGGGAAAGGGCTGACCTCTTGGCTCTCGTTTGTGATGTCTAACTGTTAGTTTGTCACTTTCCCATTGGTATCCTGGGTCAGGTGTGGTACTTGATTGTATTGATTACTGATCTTTGCACCCTTACTTACTTTGTGATTGGTACCAAATTGCCATATATCGTATTCAGAAAGAGATAACAAAAGTTTGTAATCTGACCAGCGTTGATTGGTGCTCAAACTCTTTAACGTTTGTTTTCTGCTGATAACCTTGTCAACAATTTGGACCTAGATCAGGACCCACAGAATGTCAGTCCTGATCTGGATCTAAGCTTTTTGACACTCTGCAAAATCAGCAGACAACAAAATAGCAACGGAAATTGCCCAGCAATGAGCATGCAAAATGTTACAATAAATATTTGTTCTAAAACTCTTTAGGACAATAGTTGCCTGCCTAAAAGGCCTAGACAAACAGCAAGAGACCCAGATCAAACTGCTTTTTTTCTTTTTTGTGAAAAGAAAATGAAAAGTTTTCGGATTGAGTCGTGGCATTAGATTTCCAACAATTTGGTGTGTGCGACCAGCAAAGGCTTAGACCAGCCTGTGCATACGCACAGACTGATCAGAGCCTTTGCTAGTTGCTTGAATATTCTATGAGTGTTAAGCTACTATGAGTGTTAAGCTGCTGACTGAACACCATTTGAAGTTTCTAAGCTTAAAAGGAGGCTGCAGAGGCTCGTCCGAGTCTACAAATGTCAAAATGCCACATTGTTGGAAATCTCATGCCACGGCTCAAATTTTAGAATACCAATTTTGAATGTTTCAGGTTGGTGCCGCATGTGGAAGACTTAAAAGATTTATCATTGAACCATTTGTTGAACATAAACAGGTAAGCCTAAGAATCATACATGCCGTGACGTGAGAAAACATGTCTTCATGGTTTTTCGACAAACCATCTTGCTCAGCTACAGAGACTAGGTAGAAAATAGAAATTTCTCTTGTAACAAGTTTAGATATGTTACTTTCCAAAAAGTGAATAACAAAGGCGCTCATCAGACTGCGTGGATGCGCAGCTGTTGTTGTTCACAAACCCGGAAGACAGGATTTCTTATGTCGAGGCCCGTACAGTCATGGTTCTGTTCACTCTTTCCCGGATATTCACTTCAAATGCTGTTTGCTTTGTCATCTATAGATGTAATTTAGTGGCCAAGACTGCAACAAATGAGCCCAGCTCATTTTTAGAGTGTTTGTTTCTATGATAAAACTATAACCCTCTACCTCTGAGGAGCGCAGTGGCTTATTATGGGATGGAAGGGTCACTAGCTCGAGACTCACTGAAGGCAGTGTGTTGTGTGCTTTGGCAAGATATTTTATCAGTACCATACTGTGCTTAGTACTGGTTCAACCCCAGAAGACAGGAAAACATCCCAACATGAATGAAAAATTGTTGACTGGGACAGAAAGCATCAACACAAACAAAAATTCATATCATCTGTCTTTTCAAAAAAAAAGCTGCAAGCGGGTGGTAGGCTATTCCTTATAAGGAAAACTTTAAAACACTTCTTGCAGAAATAACTGACATGATAAAAAACACTGTGTGTGTGACTCACAGTGAGCATCACTTTAAGGCTCTGTAAGGTCTGTATGGATGCTCAGCTGAGCCTTTGCTGCTTGTAGTTGAGATGACCACAAAAAAACTCATGTGCTGGTCCAAATGATTTTACACAGTCACCACCCTGATGTTGGCCTTCACCAAAATTGCTTGAACTTTTTCTGCTTTAATCCTTTGTATACTGCATACTTTGGCAAATAGTGAAATCCAGACGAAATACTACTTTCCATTGCTAATGTGACACAATACTCTTTGTTTCAGAGTGAAGAATTCTATATATGTATACTTTCCCATCGCTATGGTGATACAATACTCTTCCATCATGAAGGAGGAATTGATATAGGAGATGTAGATTCTAAGGTATGTTTTCGCTTTTTCCATCCATAAAATTCCGCTTAATTTTTCGGCTACTGCTTTTGTCGTCTATCGATATTTATCAAAAGCACTTTCTTCAAATATTTCTTTCAAAAATACAATCAGACTGTCAAACAGTTTGGATCTAGATCAGGGCTGACATCTTGGTTCAAACTGTTTGCAAACGTTATCAGCAGACGTTACCTTTGTAGACAAAGAGTTAAAATACAGAAATAGGAAGATTATATTAGCTTCTTTGATATTTTTTTTCTCTTTATTTAACAACACTTGTCGCTATCTGATGACAATTGACCATTTAAACTTGATATTGATAATATTTGATAGGCTTACTTCTATTTTTAAGATTAAATTTTGAATTTCCTTAGTATAGGATTTTTGAAAATTAAGGCTCACCCATGTCAGGCTGAAACAGCAAATCATGTGACCAGTGTCGGCGTCGGGGTGACAGATGTGTGCAAGTTACATGTATCTCATGATCTAGTTGGCAGATTGAAATCAGTTTTGCATGGATATGATATTTAGGGGGCATGATGAAAACTTGATTAGGTTTTGGTGACCTTGCCCTAATTTTCATGGTCACAGCAGATCTTAATAGGTCAAATTTAAACCAAATAGAGCTTGTATGCAAGATATGTGATGGGGGATATCCCTTTTCAAAAATATCTACTTTCTTTGAAAACAGTAGTAGTTATTAGTTGAGCCTCGATCCAAGAAAACCTGTCTTTCGGGTTTTGTGAACAACAAAGGCGCAGACCAGCCTGCGCATTATGGCAGTCTGATCAGTGTCTTTGTTATTCGTTTATTGGAAAGTATCATATCGAGACTTGCTACAAGTGAAATTTCTAACTAGTCTCTGTAGCTGAGCAGGCTGATTTTAGTCTTGCTTTGTCTGAAAGCCCGATGACAGGTTTTCTCATAACGAGGCCAAGTTAAAAATTGTTTGAAGCTAAAGTCGTGCACTTACCAAGTTACCAAGGTGAGTAGGGTTTTAGTCTTTAACTTTGTTACAGGCCATAAAATTAGAAGTAGCAGTAGAAGGAAATTTAGAAGAAAATGATGTAGAGAACAAACTACTAGTCAACGTAGCTGCAGAAACCAAAAAGTAAGTTGATGAGTATTTGAAGTTATATTTGTTTGTTTGATTTGATTCTTTATGTCCCAGTCAACATTTTTTCAGTCATGTTGGGATGGGTCCTCCTGGTTTGAACCAGTACTAAGCAGGGATTAATGTGTCTTGCTCAAGGACACAACGCAGTGCTGCCTCTCGAGTCAAGCACTCTACCACTGAGCCACTGCACTCCCTGAGTATTTGAAGTGACAAATTTTCTGTGACCACCACCACCTTTGACACTTAAACAAAGGGTATACTACTTATTTAGCAACATTGTCTGTATGTGCCATATTCTTGGAAGATCAACCTGTCTACTATGAGGCATCACTACACTAAGTATCCCATACTGGAAACTATTAACATGGGTGAAAGTTGTCAGGATTATTCCTGAATTCAGGATTTTGAGGCTGACTTTCCAAAGTGATAGCTTCTTGATGTATGTTCAGTTCATCTAAGAGCATTTAACCATTTAAACTTTCATCTAAGGGCATTTAACCATTTAAACTTGAAATTGTTAATACTTTGTAGGCATACAGCATGTTTCTAAGATTTAAATTTCGACAGTTCAGGATGTTTGAAATTTTGAACTTTCACCAATGTATTAATGCTCCATTGGCATTACTCAAAGCAGCTCTGCCACAAAAAGGAAGTTAGCAGAAAAAAGGATTCATAGGAATCAACACTTGCAATTTATAACCATACCAGAACAAAATAATGTATTACAGTATTTTGGGATAGAAAGATTATGTTTTTCTATGTTAAAAAAACATTTTCGAAAATAATTTCATATGGTCAGGTCATAGAAGTGTCCCAGTGACTTGTGATGATACTGATTGTAATAAGGTTGAATTAACCAATTGAGCGAATCACATGACTTCCTGACTCATTTGGTAAACCCATAGGGTTTACATACCCAGAATGCTCAAATCAGATAGGTCAGTACTTGGAGAAAGCAACCTATCAGCAGATAATGTATTTGGTAGGCTTTAGTTTTGACTCTGAATGATGCCCAACGGTGGATGTAAAGATTGGAGAACGGGGGATAAAAATAAGATATAGCAATTTTGTCTTGTTTCATTTGAAGTGGTTGGGGTACTACTTGCACAGGTTTAGATAAGCACAAATTTTCAGCGTCAAATTGTTAATATTTTCATACCCATCAATTTAAACATATGTTTTGGGTGCTCAAAAGAACCGTCTCATTGAGACGGTTCTTTTGAGTACCCACAACAAATGTTTTGGTTGAGAAATAAGAAAATTAAATTTTCGTTACCTCTCTTAACTAAAGTCCAGTACTTGACTACATATTTTATTTTATTCATGCTATTGTTTATCTGAATTTTTTCCTTTTTTTCAGGTCCCTAACTTCATTCATATCTTCACTTTACAATGTATACAGAGATCTCTTCTTTACATATCTAGAAATCAACCCACTTGGTAAGTTCTTACACACACCAATCATTAACAAAAGGTACAGTGCTGTCCCTTTATAACACACCTAGATATAACACAGATTTGGATATAACATGATTATGTTGCTCCCAAATACTTTTACCATGGATTATGTATACCACAGTAAAGTCAATCGCGCTACTGGCAAAGCTTGAGCTTTAGGACCTCTACCTCATTTTGAGAGAGAGAAGGCTCGCTGGTTTAGGCATGTGGAAGTTTCTAGTGGTGCAGTCAGAACAGCATGTGATATACAGTTTGATGGCAGGCGGGGGCAGGGAGGCCCAAGCTAACATGGAAGAAACTGACGGAGAAAGACTGCCTGAGTGGAAGCTCACGACAGTTGACCCTTAAGAAAGGAGCACTTGGAGATCAGGTGTGAGATCTGCTCTGCGTGCAGCTAGCCAGTTACCTGATGTGGATGATGTCTCTGCACCTGCATGTTAATCAAAAATTGGATTATGATGATGATAAAAAGGAATTTTACATAGGCATGGAAGGAAAATGACCAAGAAATGGTCATTTTCCTACATTCCTTGGTAAAATAGTCCCTTTATAACATGGTTCACTTGTCTTATATTTATTCCATTCCTATGGACCCCAAACATAGCGTTATAAAGGGACTGCACTGTACCATACTGTGACGGCTCAAAGACAATCAGGACGTTTTGTTTGTTTGATTTTGATTCTTTACGTCCCAGTCTACAATTTTTCAGTTATGTTGGGACAGGCCCCGAGGTTATAAAACTTTTTTCATGCTCAACGGAACTGAGCACGGAAGAAGTTTCTTCCTTTAAGTCTCTCAGATGTTGTAGTTATCATGCTAATAAATGTTCCTGGGTTGAACCAGTACTAAGCAAGGATTAATGTATCTTGCTCAAGGTCACAACACAGTGAAGCCGGTGAGGTTCGAACCCACTGCCCTTTGGTCTCCAGTCAAGCACTCTACCACTGAGCCACTACACTCCCTTTTATAATATGGTTCACTTGTATCATATAGACCCCAAACATAGCGTTATAAAGAGACTGCACTGTACCATAGTGTGACATCCCAAGGACAATTAGGATGTGAAGGGAAAGAAGTGCATTTGTTGGCCAATGCCAAGTTCGACTTTACTAGCAGGGATAAATAATGCATGGAACTAAAATTGGACAATTTTAACTTTTTACATACCAACATTTTTTTTGCCCAAAAATCAAAGGAAGCAGATGATTTTTTTCAGTAGCATGCTGATTGCCGAATATCGTTGCAACAAAATGAAAATCTCTTAACTCTCTTTAGATGTTGCTGTTTGGTGTGGTTTTGTAACATTAAGTAGTACCTATCATATGACCACATATACATATGCTTTGGTTATTAGTGAGTAATACTATGATGTATTTACTGATGATGATCTTTTTTCACTGAAAAACTCTACTGTTTTTTTGACAATAAATTAAAATTGGTTACAAGGGTCATCCAATAAAGAATGAGACTTTTGCTATAGGGCAGTGAATTAACATGCTAGACTTATGAAATTGCGTTCAAAGCAAGCATGTTTTTTTGGCTGTTCACATGACTGTACCATATTCGATTTGTAACATAATTTCAATTTCTGTTGCTAGGCAACATTAGAAGACTAGGCGAACACGCGTGGACAGCTCACTTTATATAGTCGCCCTGGCAACGGACTAAGATGTATGGTTTAATTTTCTACTAATACTTGCATATGCTCATGCAATCTGTCTATAAACAGTAGGAAAAAGTAATGTTCCGGAGTCTTCAGCTGTTATCATGGAAACAAAGCTTAAAAATCAAGTTTCCAAGAAATATCTGGTATTTTTCGCTGACTTCTTGACTCTAAAAGTTAATATCAAATAGTCAAAGGCAGTTAAAGTGAGCAGGGTTCTATTCATGTGAACTAAATTACAATCAGCTGAACATAACCGTAATTTTGTACGATATTCATCTCTAACATAGTTACCATAGCAACGCAAAGTATGGTGTTTATAAAAAATAGAGTTTATTGGTTGCTAGGCAACCAAAATAAAGGATATGCATCTTTGGTTCTTCTTTTATAGCATTTTTATGTAACACTAAGATTGTTCAAATGAAGAAATTGAAAGCAAGAGGTTAAATTCTATCTGTGATCGAAAATAAAAGACTATGAATGACCATGGGTATGCAAAAAGTAACACAAACGTGGCCATGCATCTTCAAGTCCTTCTACAAAACATCCCGTTGCTATGGCAACTGATCAATCAAAACATATTGTTTCTATTCCTGAATTGCTAAGATGTGGTACTATTATTATGGTGAATTTAAACTAAATGCACACACAGATTTTCAGACTATGAAGAAAGTCTCATTCTTTATTGGATGACCCTCGTATTAATTAAACAATTATATGATAAACAGACATTGCTGAGCTTTTTTTATGTATTTTAGAAACTGGTCAAAGGTATGATTTGTAAATTGATAGAAAATGACTGAATGTGCTATAATTAGCCTGTATTGATATTTCAGTGGTGACATCAGCTGGTATATTTGTCCTTGACCTTGCTGCAAAGATAGACCAGTGTGCTGAATTCCTATGCAAAGCCAAATGGGGGGAGCTAGAGTTTCCTCCCCCTTTTGGGAGAGATGCTCTACCAGCGGTTGGTAGTTTTTACATTAATACTTCCAATTGTAAATACTGTAACTTTGGAAATTTTCGCAAGGGTTGTGTTTTCGGGAAACTTCGTGGAAGCGAAGTTTCGTAAAAATAAAACCCTAGCAAAATAGTGAAATCACTCTGTCGTTTACTGATGTAGATAAATCATGCCCTAGTCCCGAATTTTAAACTTTTCGAATATGCCTTTAAAATCTCAATAATAATAAAATTATCGTGAAAATTTTGGAATTTACAGTAGACCAATGGGAGCATACTTAACCCTTAATGCGCCAATCGCAACAAAAGTCGTCTGCTTTTCTCTTCTGCTGAAATGTTTAAGAAGCCTCTATGGCAAACAGTATGAACCCAGATCAGACTCTGGTTTGCGTCCACGCTGTTTGCTTCTATACTTAATTCGTCAGTGATGTTAGGCAATTATTTGCAGCAGACGACTTCAGCAGACAACATTTTCAGATGCATTTTTTTCTTGGGGCTTTAAGAGTTAAATGGGTTTTTTTGTATGAAGGTATGTTTCCCACCCTGACCCAGCTTCCAGCTAACATATAATGTGTAAATTAATTATAGATGTTTACCTTTTAAAGGATTTGCAGGGTCAATGTAGGGAACATACTTTTATACAAGAACATTTAGGCATCCCTATTTGTCTGTTTACAATCAGAAGTAATAACTGCATTTTGCACGCTTAAATAATGTGCAGGCATACTGATCAGACAGATCAAATCAGATATTAAGGGGATAAAACATTCTTCTCCATGCAGCAATGTTTGCCAAGCCCGAGTGTGATAATGTGTTGCAGTCTGAACCACTTTATTGTTCTATACCTTCCTTTCCAGCATAAACATTTACAGAACGCAGTTCCAAATGATTTTATTCAATTGTATGCAGAAATATCCACCGTAGCATCATGAAGCATACAACAAAACAAAAGTATTTTTTCAACAGAAACATGAAAAGTCCTTGACCGGGCTTAAATAGCAATGAAGCCCTCTGCTGCCATGTATTAATGGGAATGAAGCCCACAGCTAGTGAATGGTCAATGATCAGCCGCATTGCGAGACGTTAAATTTAGATTAAATGTACAACTGTCGGCGATTGAAATGCGTCAAAATTCTATAATAAACACTTATTAGGTATATAACAATGTTAGATAAATCAATTTTACATCTTTTGAATTGATTGTAAAACACAGTTGTGGGGTTAGTAAGAAAATTACTTTATCTCCCTTTATACCTTTATTCAAATTCAGGCATAAATTTTGCCAATTTGAAAGTGACATACCCGTATTTTAGGATTTATTTGAATTCCAGGTTTCTTGAATTATAGAACTTTAAGCCATGGGTTCAATTTTTCAGAAAATGAATTTTTTATCTGCTTGCTATTGATCAAATGGTGCTTTGTGGAGGAATCTAATCTTGCAAATTTTAACCATTAAAGCGCCAATCACAACAGCAGCAGACGACAAATTTTGCGACTTCTTTCCCAATTTTCGACAAAAATAAGGTATGATATTACATGAGACGATTCTCATAAAATATTATGCCTCATTGGTTGTTTTTGAAAAAGTGGCAAAATTTGAAATTGTCTTCTGCTGCAAATTATAGGTGGTGCTTGATGGGTTAACAAGCCTCCAGATAAGAGTGTTTAATGAAATAATTTTCTTATTTTCCGATCAAACTGTAGTCGAGGCTGCTAAAAATGAGGAGCGCAATTGCTCAGTGGTAGAGTGCTTGACTCGAGATCAAGGAGTTGCAGGTTCGAGCCTCACTGTTGGCACTGTGTTGTTTACTTGAGCAAGACACTTTATCCTCTGCTTAGTACTGGTTTGACCCAGAACGACCCATCACGATGTGACTGAAATAATATAGACTGGGAGGTAAAGAATCAAATCAAATAAACAAACAGGGGCTACTAAAAAGAACTATCTCAATGAGACACTTTGTATACCCATAACATGGTAGTTAAAACTGTTGGATTAGAAAATGATCACAATTTGCCCTTAAAAATGCTAGTTTATCCGGACCTATGCTTAATTTTAGGAAGCTTACATAGCAGAACTAGATGCCAAAAGTGGGGCATCACTGAAGCTAACAGTACTCAACAAGACTGGTCGTATATGGACAATGGTTGCTGGGGGCGGAGCTTCTGTAATATATGCGTAAGTACCTACCAATCTTGTTTAATGTATGTGGCAGAACTAGATGCCAAGAGTGGGGCATCACTGAAACTAACAGTGCTCAACAAGACTGGTCGTATATGGAGGGGCAGATCTTCTGTAAAATATGCGTAAGTACCTAGCAATGTCATTAATAGTGACTCAGAGTGGGGCATCACTGAAACTAACACTACTGTGTAACAGTACTCAACAAGAGTGGTCGTATCTGGACATTTTGTTGCTGGAGGGGGAGCCTCTGTAATATTTGCGTAAGTACCCAGCAATGTCATTAATGGTGACATAATGTATGTGTCAGAACTAGATGCCAAGGGTGGGGCATCACTGAAACTAACAGTTCTCAACAAGACTGGTTGTATCTGGACGATGGCTGCTGGGGGCGGAGCTTCTGTAATATATGTGTAATTTACTAAATACCTAGCGATGTCATTGATAGTGAATTAAATATATGTGGCAGGATAAGATTCCAAGGGTGGGGCATCACTGAAACTTACAGTACTTAACAAGACTGGTCGAATTCAGACAATGGTTGCTGGGGGCGGAGCTTCTGTAATATATGCTTAAGTAGCCAGAAATGTCATTTAATGTAATTGGCAGAACTAGATACCAAAGGTTGGGCGTTGGTTGCAACTAGCAGTACTTAACAAGACTGGCAGAGCAATCTGATCAGGGTTCATATTGTTTGCTTCCATGAAAAAGCAGACAAAATTTTCAAGACAAAAATTTTGACGGAATAAGAGTTGAAAACATAAAAACAACCAATTAATTTCATGAATATTGTGAAAATGTTGAAAAAATGATTTATTTTACTTGGTATACAGTAAACCCTGTCTTAAGCAGTCACTCAAAAGAAGATCCAAAAATATGCTTTCAAGACCAATAATCTCTTAGTGCAGGTCAAAACTATTGCAGAATGCTCTGGTGGAGCAGTCTGCAATACTTCTGACCTGCACTAACCATCTGTCTTCAAGACTTGTTTTGTCTATTTTTGAGTGGCAGCTTAAGACAGGTTTGCTATAGAAAACTCTTTTGATTACAGGGATACTATATGTGATCTTGGTGGTGCAGCTGAACTGGCCAACTATGGAGAATACTCCGGTGCCCCCAGTGAACAACAGACGTACGAGTACGCCAAAACTGTGCTATCACTTATGACAGAGGAGAAACATCCAGATGGTAATTATTGCCACAAAAAGATACGTCCGGTTAAACAAAATTTTTGAATATAACATAGTGATTTCTTATCCATCAGTTTAACCCATTACATCATAGACACGCCTTTTAAAACTTTTGCAAACAGAGCAGATCCAGATCAGGCAGCTCTTCTTAGAGCTGCCTGATCAGGGTCTACTCTGTTTGCTTGTGGAAATATGATTAGATATGATCCTGCACTAGTGTACAAATGTGAAAGCTATATACAAACGTGAAAGTTTATTTTATATAATTATTCACAGTGGGTGGAGCTTAGCATGAATATTCATGAAGGAAAGGGTTAATCCTTTGTAAGATGTGTGCTCAAAAGAACCATCTCATTTAAGTGTTTTTACTCCTGAAGGTGTTAAGCTTCTAAAGGTGTTTTACTCTGAAGGTGTTTTTTTACTCCTAAAATGGGATTAATTAAAACATGTTTGTGTGAATTAGATAAGTTTATATTGAAAAATCAGCACAGCTCAAATTTTGCTTGAGGATCACTCAAAAATAGTGAGTATGATCAGGAAATACCACAATCACAAACGGCAGACAAACCGGTAGCTCCGTGAGGAAGAGCCACAGCACAATCAGGAGACGCCAGGATTGAGGAAGACAAACTAAGCAAAGCAACCAGCTCTCTCTTCCCCATTAAGATGATTGCAAAACTAAACTAGAATGGACACACAAAGGAATGCAAAACAAAACATAGAACAATTACAGAATCCCACAATGGGAGTAACAATCAACAACAAATCAACAACAACAGAACAAATGCTGCTTAAGGATCATAAAGATAAGTTTATATTGAAAATTGAAACAAAATCACTTAAGTGAGGTTTTTAAATATCAGTGCCCATGGTTGCTAAATAGAGCAAGCAAAACTTATGTGGTTTTGACTTTTTTCAGGTAAAATCTTGATTGTGGGTGGTGGAATAGCCAACTTTACCAATGTAGCAGCCACATTTAAGGTAATACTTGTTTCTGTTATTAACCATTGTTCTGTTGAACCGGGGTTTATCCTTTTTTAAAAACACTGTAGATCCAGATGGGTTGGCTTCATCAGAAGCCAACCGATCAGGATTTTTCAGTATTTTCCACTCTGATTGAAAATATGTGCTTGCAACTTGAATGTTGCATGTTAACAGGATAAAACTTGGGGAGGCGTGTAGTGCATAAAATATGTAGCATGCCAAGGGTCGAGTAAAGTTAAGAATAGCCTTGAATGTTAAAGTGATAAATTACTTAACCCTTTACCTCATAGAGATGCCTTTTAACACTTTTATAAACAGAACAGACCCAGCTCTTGTAAGAGCTGCCTGATCAGGGTCTACTCTGTTTGATTATGGAAATATGGATTAGATATGATCCTACCTGGCAAGTAATGTGTTCGGTCTATGTTATAATGTACAAAAATGAACATTTATTAGATAATTCTTCATAGTGGGCGGAGCTTAGCATGAATATTCAGGGAGGAAAGGGTTAATTGATTGTCCTATCTATGAAAACATTTTTGGTGCTGATTTGAAGCAGCTCATTGAAATGCTTCCAGTGAACACTGCAACACATGAGCTTCTGCCCATAAGCACTGGACAAACATCTCTAAATTTTACATTTAGTGTTAGACTCATTGTGGTCATCAAGCTATTTCAGATGAGTACGCATAAAACATTTTTTCATGAAGAAATCATTTATGGAGATTGGTTTATGAAATTTATACCTTCCAATTAAGATCGTCTAACAGCCATTGTGGATTCCAAATAGGTAACCCGGCAGCCAATTTAGATTCCATTTAAGTCCCCGGCAGCCATTTTGGATTCCAATTAAGTCGCCAGCACTGAGCAGCCATTTTGCAATTTTGCATCCCATATTGAACAATTCCTAATATCGCCAGACTGGGACTAGATGAATTGCATTGAAGTTATAAATCACATATTAAAACTCTTTTACTATTTACCAGAGGTTTTGAGCCCAATACACACAGTATGCACAAATGTATTGCATGTATAACAAATTCAAGGCAGTCCACCATAGGTGGACCAATATTGTTTAAAACTTTTGGAATACCATAAGGGGCTGCTCTTGAAGGAAAGAATTTGCTTCCTCTGAGAGCTAATTCTTTCCTCCAAGAGCAGTCCCCACTTTGAAAAGGGATGCAAATGAAAAGACCTCACCAGTGTGTTGTGTCCTTGAGCAAAACACATTTATCCTTGCTTGGTACTGGTTCAATCCAGGAAGATCATCCTGATATAACTGAAAATTGTTGACTTGCACGTAAAGAATCAAATCAAAAGCAAACAATTTAAAAGAATCGGTGCTCATTTTGATGTGTGTAACTTCTCCTACCCTGGCTTCATGCTTGTCAACTTAATAAGTCTTTATCTTCTGTAGGGTATTGTAAGAGCTCTGAGAGAATACCAGAAACTACTAATTGAAGGAAATGTTTCTATATATGTGAGAAGGGCTGGTCCAAACTACCAGGAAGGTCTACGAGTCATGAGAGAACTAGGTGGGTGAATTAAAGATTTATTGACATTAGACTTTGATGCCACTTGGAACTCATATGCCAAAACACTTGGCAACAAATTTGTGGATGAAAAAGCAGTTTTGATCATGATCTGCTGGCTTTAACTTAATCCAGTTGGTCTTGATCTACTACCGTCAGTGAGTCTGTGAAGAATAAAACACTTTTTCAGAAGTGGATATAGAATTTGAAAAAGTTGTGCAAATAATACTAGTGTGCATGTAGGTTAGGCCAAGAAAAAAAAAGTGTGGAGCAGGTTACCCGAATAACCCTAAATTTTTACCCCCTACCCTAAACTTTTTTCTCCAAATTCTGAAGTTGGAAGAGAATAGCAGAACAAAATAATTTATATTGTTCTGCTATTCTCTTCCAACTTCAGAATTTGGAGAAAAAATACATATCAAAATGACCATCTGTAATGGAAATCTAAATTTCTATGCATTCATTTAAGAAATAGATTAGCTCAAGCAGTGAATTGTTGAGGAATAATTCACTGTTTGGAGTTCAGTTGTAAAGAAGATCAAATCACGAGCGTGCAGCGCGAGTGATTTATCTTTGTAAAACTGACTGACAAACAATGAATTATTACTCAACAATTCACGCACTGGAGCTGATCTATTTCGATTCTAATACATAATAAACGACGAAAACACATTCGAAGTCTTCAGCTTCTTCCAACTTTCTGCCATTTCACCGAAGAACTCCCGCCAATACTAAGACTACGTCGCATACGTTTACATGTAATTGAAACGTCTTTCAAGCGTAAAAACGACGTAACACTGTCTAACGCCATGAATGACGTCATTTTCCAGTGACGTCAGCTATCACACACTTTATCTGTGAATTATTGTCGTATATATCACAGTTTGTTAACGTTGGCTCTTTAGGCGAGGTGTGTTAGAATATTTGGTATTGTAAGTACAAGGATTAAACAAGGTTATATCTTCAAAATAGTCCTGTTTATATCACCTGTTTTTCTGTGCAGAATTATGATATGTCTCTCAATCTGATACAGCGACACTTGTGTGTTTCCACCACAGTGGAGACATAATCCATATAAATATTTCGCCTTCTGTGGGGGTTGAACCCACGAATGCGGCATTTGCGCCTAGCACTGCAACGTCTGACGTCCTTAACCATTACACCACTGAGGCATCAAAAAAAAAGCATGCTCAAGTAGCGAATATAGATGTTGCAGAACACTGGGTGTAGGGGTTCTATATTAACTATTTTTCTGTGCAGAATTATATTTCTCTCAATCTGAGGCAGCGACACTTGTCTTTTTCGACCACAGTGGAGACATAAGCCATATAAATATTTCGACTTCTGTGGGGGTTGTACATAAAATGAGGAGGCAAAGAAGCTCTAGTGATAAGGCGTGTATTTTACCTAGTTGACATGATTACAAAGGCTAAATTTTCAAATAGCCATAATAGTTTTAAATTTCGTCTGTTTGGGTAGTATAATATGAATAGTTAGCGTCAAAATACGTTTCAAAGCGATTCATCATTTACAAAGCCTTGAAAACTTGCGCTTTCTACTCCCACCCCTCATTTTACGTCTTTATACTGGTTGTCGTTTAGACCAGAATTTTAGTAAATCCACTATAGTTTTTCAAAAAAGTAAAAGTACTAAATTATTAAGGATATAAATGCCCTTCGTTTCCAAAACTTTGCAGTATTCCTACTGCGCATGCATACGAAATATACTTAAAATTGAGATGTTTGTCAATAGAAAAGATGATACTGGTGTCTTTCAGTTTGTTTTTAGATGCTTTCCCCCCTAGACTTAAGATGTCCTTTGGACAATTGAATGCCGTTATATAAATATACAACATGTGCAAAGGGTGTCTTGGGTCGGGGGGGGGGGGGGGGGGGGGGGGGGGAGGGGGGGAGGGGGGGGTTGTATAAGCGAAAGATGACATCAATCATCTGACAAAGATAGACCACTTTGCAAGATGGTCGTTTTTTATTGTACATCAACTGTATAAATATATATAGTATACTCTATCGTGATAAATATAGGACGATTGATTACCTTAGTTTTACGGTCTATTTCCCACACATGTTACTGAATAGTGAGTCGAATAGTGAGGGGGGGGGGGGGGGGGGAAGGGAGGGGGGGTTGTATAAGCGAAAGATGACATCAATCATCTGACAAAGATAGACCACTTTGCAAGATGGTCGTTTTTTATTGTACATCAACTGTATAAATATATATAGTATACTCTATCGTGATAAATATAGGACGATTGATTACCTTAGTTTTACGGTCTATTTCCCACACATGTTACTGAATAGTGAGTCGAATAGTGAGGGGGGGGGGGGGGGGGGGGAAGGGAGGGGGGGTTGTATAAGCGAAAGATGACATCAATCATCTGACAAAGATAGACCACTTTGCAAGATGGTCGTTTTTTATTGTACATCAACTGTATAAATATATATAGTATACTCTATCGTGATAAATATAGGACGATTGATTACCTTAGTTTTACGGTCTATTTCCCACACATGTTACTGAATAGTGAGCACAGTTGATGATCAAAATAAATTCTCATTCAAAATGCAGTAGATATTATTACATGCATTTATGAAACCCCGTTTTAAATATACAAACTAGCAGACATGGGTACATAGACGGCTCGTCTATATGTATTTGTCGAGTGTGCCTAGTGTCTCCAGTCATTATTTCAACAAAATAAAACGAACGTCTTATTTAGGCCTAAATGAAATATATGTGTGGTTCCTGTTTGCTGCCAAAAAAAATTAGGGTAGGTAGGTAGGCCCTAACATTAAATTAAGACATAACATTAAAATCACATGACGGCCTAAAATATGATACTGAATATACATGTAGTACAAGAAAGTCAATAAACATATTTTGATATATTATAGATAAATTAATATTTTATGTCAGAAATATTTGTTTTGCTTGTTTTAACTGTGCATTTCTGAAAGCAGTCATTTGAGTCCACTAAATTAGAAAAAGAAAGAAAACTACCTTGTACGCATGTTACCAAGGATTATGGATAGAATTGACTCACTTCATATTATGAAACATGGTGATGCCTCTATATGCAGTAGTGCTGTGTTTCTCATCACATGATGCAGTGTTCAGAACTGGTTTCCTTTGCTTTGTGTTCCCAGTGTCTCATGATTGTTGTGTGGCTCTTCCTCACGGTGCCACGAGTTTGTCTGCAGTTTGTGATTGTGGTATTTCGTGTTCATACTCATTATTTTCAATCCAGAACACCCCATTGGCCCATTTGAAAGGCAATTGGCGCAATTTTCGATGTCTACTGGTCTTCTGTTCGTAGATAACTGGGTTCTGTATAGGAAAATATATTCACTTCAGGACTGTCTCATCCTGCAAGAAGAATTTAACTCACTAGCTTAGGACAGTGGGAAGCTGATGGGCAAATGAAATTTAATGAAGCCAGATGTCACTATATGAGAGTGACTAGGAATAAGCATCACAACCAACAGGGACCTAACACAAAAACCCACAAACATCGGGAGCAATGAGAGACAATGAATCAACAATCACAGAACCATCACCTTGGAATGTACAGCAGCTGAAGCCACAAGGATGGATCTTCACCCTGGATTCTGCTGTTGTCAAAACACAACATTTGTTTAACTTTGGTTCGGCCTATAATCTTGAGTATGCAGCACTGATTTAAAATTAATCCACATACAGATTTGATTCCATTAATTCTTTACGTCCCATCATTAATCTTTCAGTTATATAGGGACGGGTCTTCCTGGGTTGAACCAGTACTAAGCTAGGATAAATGTGTCTTGCTCAAGGACCACAATGCAGTGGCGCCGGTGAGGCTCGACCCCGTGGCCTTTCGGTCTCGAGTCCAGCACTCTACCACTGAGCCACTGCGCTCTAAAAAAAAAAACCACATACACTCTAAAACTTTGATTAAATTGACAACGCTCTGAGGACGGCTGCCCGTTGGACCTGCAAATGGCGAAATGCAAGTAGTGTTTAGCAAAATGCTTGATGAGTTTGAGTGGTTATCTCTTGAGGCCTGCATTGTGGGTATTGGTCTTCTTACCTTCTCTTCCATAGGGTTCATTGTGGTGCTGTGTCTATTGAAAAAGACACGTACTAAAACCTGCCCACAGTTCGAAAATTACCAGGTTATCACATTGGATACGCCCCCAGAAATATAGTTATGTCCTGAAGAATAAGTTTTCCCCCTTACTGTTCCCACTTTGAAATATTTCTCCTAATGCTGTCACTACCCATACAAAAGCGGATATGAAGGCTCTCTCATTTCTTCTAAACACAACAAAAAGTTTTTTGTTTATTCTCCAAACTTCAAAATTAGCACTCCTAGGCGTAATTACCAGCACTGATCGATGCCAGTAAAGAAGATATATACTGGGGCCGAAATCGCGCGGTACGAATCTATCGCGGTACGAAAATATGATTATCAGCTTATTTGCAATCTATTTTCCGTAAAGTAACAATTTATTTACGTGTTTTTATCGGTATTAAAAGTTGAGGAAGGTTGGTATGTATCTAAAAGTTACTTTATTTCACATTAGTTTGATCTTTGTTGCTGTTTTGAAGGCCAATTACAAATGTCATTAGTTTTCGTGACCAATCGAGTTCCGATGAACTCGGAAAAAAAACATGTAAATTTTGACTGTTTTATCACCTGTTTAAATCAAGTCCCCTTCTTTTTCGGAGTGACCCCTTTTATAGATTATATAAGCCCTATTTGCATATAGATTGAACACAGCACATGACGGCACCAGCTACGGAAAACGGTCATTTAAAAATTTTCCATTTTTTTTTTACAGAAACACCATTTTAATGTTTAGGGTCGCAGGTTTTTAAATAGGCACGGTCGGCAACCGGAACCACACATATATTTCATTTAGGCCTTAGGGAAAAAGCCTGCCTTATCGCTAGAAATTCTTCAACTCTAGATTTAGTTCATCTTCATTTCATAAAGTTCCTCTCAAGACTTTATATACATAGTTATTGGCTGTGAAGAAATTGGTTTGGGACCAAGGGTCTTAAGGGAAAAATAACAAATAAGTACACCATGCACATATTTTTTTCAAAATTCTTGGTACTCTTTAGAAAACCTGATGAAGACAGCTAATCAGGATCTTCAATGTTTTTCATCTACACCATAACAGTAAAGAAATTGCAATGCTGGCATGAAATGGGCCTAGGCGCGAGAATACCTGTCTTCGGTGGTTTGCGAACAACCAAGGTGCAGACCAGCCTGCGCATCCGCACAGTCTGATCAGCGCCTTTATTATTCGCTTATTGGAAAGTATCGTATCTAGACTTTCCACATGGGAAATTTCAGATTTTTAGCTAGTGTCTGTAGCTGAGCCGACTGGTTTGAACTTCACCTTGTCAAAAACCCTGAAGACAGGTTTTCTCACGAGGAGGCCCAAATATTCTTTGAGTTCTAATTGGAACATGCATACTTATAAGATCACAGCACAGAATTGGTACATTACACAAATTCTTCTGTAGTAGGCATTTAGAATACAGAGTAAGGAATCCTTCTGCATAAGGTATTTAGAATACAGAGTAAACAAATCCTTCTGCTGTTTTGTAGGTAGCACATTAGGGGTTCCAATTCACGTCTTTGGTCCAGAGACACACATGACGGCTATTGTGAGCATGGCCCTTGGTAAAAGAGACATTCCAAAGGTTCCTAAACCTCTCCAGACGACAGCCAACTTCCTGTTGCCGTCTGCTTCATCTGCTAGTGTAAGTTGAATTCTATCATGTCATAGCTTACACCCTTTCATTCTGATAGATTTTTCCCAAACATATTTATACAATAAGTATGGGATAGTCCATTTTGTGTTTTCATGGTGTTGTAGGATGAACTTTATAAATTGTGATGTTTTTATGTACCTAAAGATTGTTTTTATGCCACCACCATTTTCATTAGGGGACATTATCTCCCTTGTCCGTCCTTCTGGAATGCCCCGTCTTTCCCGTTATGTACAAAATATAGTTTCAGGGAGACTATTTCTCTCGTACAATGGCCCTGGACCACATTGGTTGTTAGAGCATGGGCAAGCAAATAAGGCTTTGATGACACTGTTTCGATGTACAGTAAAACCTGTCTTAAGCGGCCACTCAAAAATAGACAAAACAAATGTCTTAAAGCCATGTGGTACCTTAATGCAGGTCAAAAGTATTGCAGAATGCTCCAAGGGAGCATTCTGCAATACTTTGACCTGCATTAAGCAATTATCCATCTCGAAAACCTATTTTTAGTCTTATGAGTGGCTGCTTAAGACAGGTTTTTTCTGTACACAGAGAAGTATGGAAGCAGAAGGCTTTGATCAAAACCCCCTAGCCCCACTAGATAGCTGAGTGACTTTAAGGATGTGCAGTAAATAGAGAATACTAGGTGAGTGTCTTTTGATATTAAGTTTAACAGGCAAAGCTTCAAAAACGCCTGTTGACATCGCGAGGCTTGCAGAGCGATTCAACAAGCGTTCTCGAAGCTGAGCCTGGTAAACTTGATATCAAAAGAAGCGAACTTGGTATTCTATTTATTAGCTTACCAAGTTGATTCACTCTTCAAACAAGCAAATATGACGTAATGATTGATTTTTTGTGTCAATTTAGCGTCAATGGCGACGTCATTTAAAAAGTGCAACTTCATCATGACCTGATAGGCACATGCTGAGAGATAGACAATGTTTATCAGGCAATGTGCAAGGCTGCATTTAATATGAATGGTGACTGATAAGTATTAAAATCTCATGAGCTAACCCATATGTTTTTAAAGAAACTAAGATAAATAGCAACCTTAACACAGTGCAGTCCCTTTATAATGCTTTGTTTGAGGTCCATTATAAAAGGACAATTTTACAATGGAATTATAGGAAAATGACCATTCCATAGTCATTTTCCTTTAATTCCTTTGTAAAATTTCCAAGGTAAAAACTGTGGAGCCACAACATGACCGTGTTACACATGTATAACCGAATTTGTGATATTACAAGGTGTGCTATAAAGGGACCACACTGTACTCCTCTTATTCAGATGTTATGGATTGTATTTAAACAAATAATTCATCAATTTTTCTCCACATATTTTTTACAGGCTTTACAGGTAACAAAGCTGTTGTCATTGGCATGATTGTGTGTATTGAAATTTTTGTTGCCATTTTTTGGTTGTCATTTTGATTGATATTTTTTTACCATTTGCTTGTATTTTTTTCCATTTTGATTAAATTTTTTGTTGCCATTTAGATATGATATTTTGTTGCCATTTTGAAAGGATTTGTGTTGCCAATGTGAATGATTTTTTTTGCCATTTTGACTGATTTTTTTGTTGACATTTCCATGGATTATTGTTGCCATTTTAACTGTTAGATTGGACCATATTGCATATTGAATAGCCAGTTTAGTTAATCAGTTTGTGCATTGTTTTCCCAGTTGTTCAGTATGTTGGATGTAAGTATTTTATTCAAAAGATAATAATTGCTTTATTCTCACTGTTGTTATACCTTAAAGCGCCAATCATGACTGCAGCAGACGACACATTTTGCTACATCTTTCCCAATTTCCAAAAAAAAAATAAGGTATGAGATTTCATGAGAATCGACTGCCAGCAGACGATTCTCATGAAATATCATGCCTTATTTGTTATTTTGAAAAAGCGGCAAAATTTGAAATTGTCGTCTGCTGCAAATTATAGGTTGCCCTTTAAGGGTTAATCCTTATCCTGCCAATACTTTTGTGTCCTGAAAATGTTGTCCGCTTTTTACGTCCGCTGCTTATATTCAAACGCACTTCAGACTAGATTTCATCATGGAAGCAAGCACTATGAAACCTGATCAGACTGCTCCTTTTGGAGCAGTCTGATCTGGGTGCATATTGTTTGCAAAATAGGCTATCTAAGAACAAAGGCAGACAAGAGAGCAGACGACAGAAGTCATGACTGGGGGGGGAGAAACTTAACCGCCACCTATAATTTGCAGCAGACGACCATTTCAAATTTTGCGGCTTTTTTCAAAATATCAATATGGCATGATGTTTCATGAGAATCGTCTGCGGGCAGACGATTCTCATGTAATATCATACCTTATTTTTGTCGAAAATTGGTCAAAATGTCGCAAAATTTGTTGTCTGCTGCTGTCGTGTAAGGGTTAAACTTTCCAAACAAAAGATTATGAATTCAAAGAAATATTTTTAACTCTTTAAGCACAAGCTAATCCATGCAACAGACAGCATTTTGAAGTACCTTTACCACTTTCATACATGGATAAATCCTTGTTAGTCTCTGTTGCCGAGTTGGCTTGTTTTCATCTAACCGGTTCTGAACCCTGAAGACAGGTATCTACTTGCATGGCTTATATGACAGAGAACAAGAAAAACTGAATGCATGACCTTAATAATCCTTGTAGTGTTAACCCTTTATGTACTAATGGATTCTACCTTCTGGTTTTGCCGGGCCGTGTAGCGCAGTCGGTAACGTGTCTGGCAACAGATGCGAGTCCTGGCCCGGTCCGATACTTTTGTGGAGGTTGATCATTAAGTAATTTCTATGGTCATTCTCCTCCCTTCTGCTGAATCATTCAAGAAATGTTTTTGTCAGTTACAAGAGAAAGTATGTGCACAAAGTATTGGTTAACTGCTTCTTCAAGCTTGCCCAAGAAAATTGTGGTTAGGGGAACTGACCATCCCGCCATTACCATAGCTGTTGACTTGGGACGTAAAGCAACAAAACAAACTAAAACCTTCTGGTTTGACACAATAAATTTGGAATAGTCCATTGTATATATATCGAGTGGTCACAGGGTGTAATTTCCAAATAGAATTGTATTCTGTTCTTTGAAGGTGGTTTTGTCTAGCAAACAGTCTAGACCCTTATGAAATGCCCCATTATCAGGTCTTCGCTGTGTACCAAATATGGATGATTTTCATACACATGCTAATGTAGTTAGGAATTTGCGGATATACTGTTTGAAATAGTTTGACATCATTCCAACCACCCAACTACCAATTTAGCAATATACTCCAAAGAAACATTGCATGATAAGTTGTCAGAAGTATAAAATAGGCTGTTAGGTACATAACAAACTACATGAAAACTTCTTCATTTCTACATGCTCATAATGAAAGTTGTTGAGAGTTTGTTTAAAAAAGCTTATGGTGAAAAACTAATTTATTGAAAAGACATGTTGTAGGTACACATCAGAATTGCCTCATAGCACATCAGATTTGCCTCTATAAGGCAATTCCAATGTGCACCTACAACACATAGAGGCAATTCGGATGTGTACCTACAACACATGTTACTGAAAATAAGGAAAAATATTTGAAAAATTTACACTTACCAAGTATCATATCCATTGTCTTTGCCTCTTCTTAACTTCCCAAGCTGCCAATTAGTATTAAAATACCTGTTGCTTTACTGCAAATTGTTTATATTTGCATGACAGCTATATCTCCAAATTTGAGTTCATAAACTACCTCTTTGCTAGCCTGGTTGTTGCGTGGTTGTAATTACGCCGCATTTGGTAGGATGACATGTGACTCTAGGCAGCTTTCAATGCTCCGATTTGAGATGAGGGAGGAGCATTTTTACAAACCACAAGCGCAGAAGTGCATTAGAATGAGGATAACCATAATATTATTTGAAATGTTCATTTGGGGAGGTATATTGTTGGGAGGTATATTGTTGGAGATACGGTAGGAAATCATGTTTCACGGCTACGCTCACGCATTTCGGTAAAACTAAATTTCCAACCGTATATCCGATGATATATACCTTCCCAAAGGAATTTTTTTTACAGTTATCCTCTAAATATTGTATATCTTAGAGTCTTCAGAATCAATTGTTTTCCATTTTTAACTTAGTATTCTGTTTCTTTATTTGTCTACAATATTATAGGATGAAGTAAGTTGACCCATGATAATCATGAATTCATATCACCATTAATTTCACCCTTCTTATTGGGCTAAAACACAAATTTTCACTCACACACTCATCACTGTCCCAATATTTATAATCTGATCGAATTATATTTTATGAAACTAAATATATTTTGAGAAAGAATTAAGATATATCTATGGTGTCGGAACTAAACCACAACCATGTATGGTGGCTTACCCTAGCAGACATGGTTCATTGCATTGGTCTGCGCTGATGCAGGCTTAAGTCTTTGTACAAACGGTTTTGGGATTTCATCATTTGTTTCTCTGATATATAGTATATGGTAAAACAATTATATTACTTTAAAACTTCCTATTATTATTACATACAAGAATATTTATGGCATCTTTAGGTTTAAGATTTTGTACAAACTTTGTGACATTTTATTGTTCAGATAATAACTTGATAGAAAATCACTTAGTTTGTACAAAGTCTTGTGTTATTAATAAATTGCAGGACAATTATGCCACAGCCATATTTCCTGCTAACATGTTACATTGCATAATTTATGTAATATATGCAGCATTTAACATATTTTGTTATATTTTTCTACAGACAAATGAATTGTTGAACAAATATTCAACACTCAGAAGTCAGAAATTTTCGCTAGGGTTTTATTTTCGTGAGACAGCTCATGCAAAATTTTCTGAAAATAAAACCCTTGCGAAATGGCAAAATCTTTCTGTCATGTACTGATGTAGGTAAATTATGCCTTAGCCATGAATCTTTAGAATCACAAATAAGTCTTTTAATGCTATTCGAGGAAATAAAATTCTCGCAAAAATTTTTAAATTTACAGTATGAATATGGTTGATGGCATAATTATGATTGAAATTTCAATCTTAAGATTTTGAGCAAATTGCGAGAAATTTTACAGATCAATGATACATTCTCAAAGTAGATAATTATCTAATGTATAGGTGTAGGGAGTTAGGAGTTACATATATCTCTGCCCAGTTGTTCAGGACAGGGTTAGCTTAACAAAGTCATTGGTGGTTACAGTACATTGTTTTCACAGATATGTAAACAGGGATTGTTTTTGATGGAAACTCATGAGTTAGTTAAATATCATGTACATGTATTTGGCTAATTATGACAGTTTAAAATATTCAAGAGAGTAAGAAGAAGACAGAACTATCAATAATAAACAATTAGTAGAACATAATTTATTAGAAGTAGCACATTTCAGTCTTACGGAGGCCTTCATCAGGACATAAAGAACATAAAAATAAGGCTTCTGAAGTTTAGGTGTAGATGGTATCCCTTTTCACTTTGATGGGTCGGAGCGCAGTGGCTCAGTAGTAGAGTGCTTGACTCGAGACCGAGGGGCCGCTGGTTCGAGCCTCACCGTCGTCACTGCGTTGTGGTCCTTGAGCAGGACACATTTATCCTAGCTTAGTACTGGTTCAACCCAGAAGACCCGTCCCTGTTTAACTGAAAGATTGTTGATGGAGCATAAAGAATCAAATCAAACAAAACAAACAAACTTTGATGGGTTATCCCATACATATTGATACAATAAGAATGGAATTATCCATTTTGTAAAATAAGGGGTTGCCTGTTAAAATTTCTACAAAATGATGTATTTCTGTCACTGAAGATTGTTTTAATATAGCAAACAGTACAGACCCTGATGAAATGCCACCTTATGTAGTATTTCATCTGGGTCTTCACTGCCAAACTACCTGTTTACTGGTATACAGAATGAAAAGGGTTAATGAGGTGATTAGTTTTGAACAATTTGCCCTAATATATTATGGTGAAAGATTTTACATTTTAAAGATGTGCATACCTTGGTAAAGGATCCTATTAAACGAATTCATGTGGATTGTCTTCCATGTTGAAAATTCACATTAAACATAAAACTTCTTTCAAGCTCAACTCGGCTGAGCATGAAATTTATCCTACTGATAACTTAAAATGCCAACAGTACTAGTGGGCATTTTACATCATTATTATTAGAAGGATTAATACAACATCTGATAGTTTTAAAGCAAGAAATCTTGTTATTTTAAAGCACTTTAATTTTTATAAGCAATTGAAATTTCACGCTCAGTTGGAGTGAGCATGAAAAAGATTTTATAGCCTTAGGACATGGTCTTGTATTCTCAGATATTGAGATTTGAAGGAT
The DNA here is from genome assembly GCA_964019695.1 of Loripinus fragilis. Classification (NCBI taxonomy): domain Eukaryota; kingdom Metazoa; phylum Mollusca; class Bivalvia; order Lucinida; family Lucinidae; genus Loripinus; species Loripinus fragilis. The sequence goes on along the minus strand of OZ026527.1, from coordinate 56,748,023 downwards.
TAACATAACTAACACTAACAACACACCCTTTACCCGAGATGCAACATTTTTTTTTACTCGCAGATTAGGCACAAGCACACACGTCGCGTGAGTTAATGGATTGTCGCAAGTTGACATTATTTTTTACTTCTACAGACAATTATATGAGGAGCCCTTGAAATGAACAGATTTTTGGTGGATTTTATGTTAAAAAAAAACAAAAACAAACAGTTAAGAATTGCAGCAATTTTTAAATGACATCTTTGAACATGGTGACTAGGGAATCAATTTACACTATTGCCCACAGAATGGCAAAGATTAAAGCGAGTTTTTGCAGTTTTCATTGAAATAGTTATAGATTTGTGATACAGTAAATTTCAAAAACTTCTTTGTCTGTTTTCAAATAAATTGTTTGTTTTCAGAGTTGGAATTCACAAAATGCTTGTCAGAATAACAAACAGGGAAGACCCTGATCAGACTGCTTCTTCGGAAACAGTCTCTGGTTTGGGTCGTGGGTCTGTGCTGTTTGTCTAGGCCTTTTTGGTAGGCATCTAGTGACCAGAATTTGAGAACATTTGCTGTACATGTAATTATTCTACAGCGCTTATATACAAGGTAGATCAAGCTTACTCTTTAATAAAAAATATTTTTTCATTAAATAAAAAGTAATTGTACATATCTGTTTTCTCAAGCACAGTTTAGCAAGAGCCAGCTTTGCTGTTGTATTTTCTTTACAATCTGTTGTAGCATTTCGTTTTTTGTTACGCCAAACAAAAAACAGGTTACATGTGTTATAGAAGTGTGTTTTATACCTAGCCCCGTGGCACATGAAATTTTAAAATAGGGTTAAGGTATGATAGTATTTCTTATTTTGTAAAAATATTTTACAAGGGGAAGATGAGGAAACAATATGGGCAAACTGGAAATCCTTTGAAATCCCCTAAAAATGCTTAAAAACTTTAGGGGTGGGTGGGGAGGCAAAAAATTAGGCATGGTCGCTTAACCTGAATACACATTATTTTTTCATTTTAGGCCTTAGTTTCTCCATTTGATAATATTATGTTGCTTGATCGATATATAACATTCCTCTCTCATTACTATTAAAACATGTGTTCTTGCTTGGTTTGGTTGAGTGATCAGAAAACTAGTCAAAACCTTTTCCCTCAATTTTTGCCTTTAAATGTATATGGAGATAAGATTATAAGAATATATCATGAGTATGAGGGTGGGATAGAACAATCCGTCCCGAGGATCACGGATTGGCATCACGAGGCTTGCCGATCGTGAGGGACGGATTTTTCTATCCCATCCTCACACGAATTTTGGATTCTTTTTCTTGCTCACCACTTAATACCTCATTTATATTAGAAAAACTAGAAAAAGACTTCCAGAAAATCCTGAATTCGCTGAGATGCGACATGATGACGTCATTTTAACATTACAATGACGTCACGGATCGACGTGCGGCCAGCGTGCGGCTGTTCGTTTTTAGCTCACCTGAGCCGAAGGCTCATGGGTGAGCTAATAGTATACCAATAGTATACCAGTCACTCCGGCGTCCGTCCGTCGTCCGTCCGTCCGTCCACAATTTCAAACATCTTCTCCTCTGAAACCACTGGGCCAATTAAATTCAAATTACATATGGAGACTCCTTAGGACGCGGGAACGAAAGTTTGTTCAAATGGTCTTGGTCACATGACCAAGATGGCCGCCACGCCCATATATGGTAAAAACACTTTAAAAATCTTCTTCTCCAGAACCAGAAGGCCGATGACCTTGGGACTTGGTATGTAGCATTGGGGTAGTGGGGCCTATCAAGTTTGTTCAAATGATGATCCTAGGTTGACCTTGACCTACTTATAGTCAAGGTCAAATTTTCTTCCTAATGCATTTAAATGGGAAAATTTCTAGAAAGTTGAATTTTTGGAAAACTGTGGAAGCCTTAGTCATTATTCTCACTTGATATGTTTAACCTAATGAGACAATGGCTATAAATAAGTTCCAAAGGTCAAGGTTCACCTTTGACCTTTCAGCTTAAGTCACTCATATTGGAGTCCCATCAATATATTAAAACATAGTTTTCTCACAAACCATCAGTCCAATTGAACTCAAATTTCATGTGAAGACTCCTTATGATAAGTTAGACAAAATTTATGCAAAATACTTTGGTCACATGACCAAGATGACTGCCACGCCCATATATGGTAAAAACCCTTTAAAAATCTTCTACTCCAGAACCAGAAGGCCAATGACCTTGGGACTTGGTATGTAGCATTTGGGTAGTGGGGCCTACCAAGTTTGTTCAAATGATGATCCTAGGTTGACCTTGACCTACTTAACTTCAAGGTCAAATTTGCTTCCTAATGCATTTAAATGGGATTGTTTTTGAAAAGTTGATTCTTTAATATTGTTGAAGCCAAAGTCATTATTCTAACTTGATATGTTAAACTTAATGAGACTTTGGCTATAAATAGGTTTCAAAGGTCAAGGCCACCACACCCATATATGGTAAAAAACCCTCTAAATACCTTATTCTCTGAAACAAAAGGCCAATGGGCTTGGGACTTGGTATGTAGCATTGAGGCTGTGGTCTCTACCAGGTTTGCACAAATGATGAATCTAGCTTGACCGTGACCTACTTTATGGCAAGGTCAAATTTGATTCTTATGCATTTATATGGGAAAAATCTTGAAATGTTCATTTTTCTATAACTGTTTAAGCCGAAATCATAATACTTTTTAGAAATGTTTAACTTTATGAGACAATGGTTTTATACCAAATGTCAAGCTGACCTGTGACCTTTTATCCAATGCCACTCATTTGGACTGCCACATACCTATCTAAACATTGGTTTCTCAGAAATCACTGGGCTGTTTGATGGAGTATTCATTAGATTGTTTTAGGTCACTTGACCAAAATGGCAGCAACCCCCATATATGGTAAAACAAAATATGTTTTATTATAAGCCGTAAAACCTTGACCTATTTTAACATTATAAAAGAGATCAGGTGAGCGCCTCAGGACCTTCAGGTCCTCTAGTTTATCTTTTCCTTGGGCTGGTATATCTCACATGGGTAAAAAGAACAGAAATCCTGATCTGGTGTGAGAGATTTCAATCTTGTTTATTTGCAGCCATCACCTGCACATAGCAGACGTGGATCCAACGCGGAGGCCAACAAGAATCCAGTACCCACAATTCCACCAGAGCTGATAGCTGCGGCAGATGAAATGCCTTCTAGACCGCTGTTTACCAGGACAACCAAGTCTATTATCTGGGGTATGCAGCAACGTGCAGTACAAGGAATGCTCGACTTTGATTATGTCTGCTCTAGGAAAGAACCCTCTGTTGTAGCCATGATTTATCCATTCACGTAAGTTGTGATAAGTTTTAAGTTACTGTAAATCCGGAAATTTTCGGGAGAACTTTATTTTTGTGAATAGCATTAAAAGACATATTTGGGACATTTAAAATTTGCAATTAAGGCATGAATTACTTACAGCAGTAAACGGCAGAATGATTTCTCTATTTTGCAAGGATTTTATTTTCACAAAACTTCGCATGTGCGAAGTTTCCTGAGAATAAAACCCTCGCAAAAATTTCCGAATTTACAGCAACACATCTCAGGATATGAGGAGCAGTGTCATCAAAGTTTTCACTGTGTATTTTCAAATAGCATTACTTTAAAAAAAAAAGGCATGACAACTTAATTTTTAAACCAAACTTAAGGTTAGAAATGTAATCTGTTAACCAAAATTTTTGCTGAGAAAAGTGACCTGATAACCAAAATTTAGCTGGGAACAATGATTGTTTATCATTTAAGATAAAATGTAAAAATTTTGAACAAGCTCCACACTTAAAGACATATGCGGCTATTTCCAATGCGCACCTTTCCCGCGTCTGCAAACGGGGAAAGTTGTCTGGGTCCTGTCTTTTGACCATTGACGGATTCGGATCAACACAGCTTTCCGATATTCTTATGTCATATTGCTGATCAGACATTTTCTTGACAAAATAAAGTAATTAAAGTGTGTCCGAAATATCTATTGACATATTTTCAGAACTGATCGTCTCAGCACTAAAGACAGATAAATGTAGCTCAGTCGAAATCAAACGACGTACACAATTACCCTGGTTACGAATACTATAGTGGCCGAGTCTCTACTATTTGCATGGTTATTTAGAGCGGCACACGACCTGACCTCGTGGCCTAGTAGTTAGCGTGCCTGGCTACAAAGCCAGAGGACCAGGATCGATTCCCGGATGCGCACATATTTTCAGTGTGTTTTTTCTTTTTTTCTTTTTAACATTTTAATGCTAAATTGCTTTATATACTAGTAAAATGGCATCATCAAAACAACCGAAATGGTAATTCCTGAACTTTTTATATTGAATTACGCATGAAGCCTATGGGGGTGGGGTTCAATTTAGCCCTCTAGAAAGAGAATTAGTTTGGTGACACCAGTTTTTTTTTCTGAAAGGTATTATAATAGTCCATGAACTAAAAAAAAATTTCGGTGACACCAGTTTTTTTTTCTGAAAGGTATTATAATAGTCCATGAACTAAAAATAAATTTTTAAGATTTTCAACATCAGATTTTTTAATACATGATTTATTCTAAAAACAAATTCCAATTTTCGACGAATAGCCAAAATATATTATGCAGTAAGTTAAAAGAAAGAAGCTGGCTGAAGATTACAACCGTTTTAGCTCGATAATTAGGACTAGTTTTATTATTTTATATTTGTAGAAAATTGGTCAAATGCTGAAAACTTCAATATGAGATTCTGAAAAAAGAAGCACGGTGACATATCCTTTTTATTTCATAAATGGATAGCCCATGCATAAAACAAACTGTATGCAAAGTATTGAAAATATTTCAACATGGGAAGTATTTAGTAGCATATGTCCTTAAATCATAGCCTGCCAGTGTCCTCTGCTAATGACATTTGTAATCAGTTTGGCACTCTGATGGTATTCTAGATTTTTATTTTGAAAAAGAAATAATTATAATTTAAAAAAAATCAACAGATGACAGTTTTTTAGTGAAAAAAAATACCCAGGATTCAATGAGTTAGCCGTTTAATAGTCTTAAATTCTAATTTTCTAGCGGTGACCACAAACAGAAGTTCTACTGGGGCCATAAAGAGATTTTGATCCCAGTCTACAAAAACATGGCAGATTGTATGAAGAAACATTCTAAAGCAGATGTTCTGGTCAGTTTTGCTTCCTTAAGATCTGCCTATGAGAGTACAGTTGAAACTATGGAGTATCCACAGGTAAACTATCATAATTATTCCCTATAAGATGGGAGAGTTTTTTTATGAGGAGGACCATGGACCAGTTGGTAGAGTGTTGGACGTTGGATCGAAAGGTCGTGAGCTGGAAACTCACTGCCAGCAGAGTCACTGTGTTGTGTCCTTGAGCAAGAAACTTTATCCGCTGCTTAGTACTGTTTCAACCCAAGGAGATAGGATATCGCCTGGACATGATTGAATTCTTTTTGACTGGGACATAAAGCATCCAAACAAACAAACAGATATGATTGGGGACACAGTGTTTCACAACTCACTTTATATTTTATTATCCTCTTTCAGGCATCCAGAATTTGAGCGCCTTTTGGAAAATTATTTTTCATATTTCTCAACCAAAACATATGTTGTGGGTACTCAAAAGAACCTTCTCATTTAGACGGTTCTTTTGAGCACCCAAAACACATGTTTTTACTGATGGGTTAGAAAATAATTACAATTTTACGCTAACAAAATCCTCATCTCTAATTGTTTTCAGATCAGAACAATAGCCATTATAGCAGAGGGAATACCAGAGAATCTCACTAGGAAATTGTTGAAGCTGGCCAATGAGAAAGGAGTCTCAATTATTGGACCAGCTACGGTAGGTTCTCATTTTATAACTGTTCTCCAAAGAAATATCAAGCATCTGATTTGTTCACTTATACCTTAGCCTGCCATTCATAACTTTTGTCTTCTGCTTTCTCATGCTCAAATGCATGGGTGAAATTTTTCTGGATTAATCCTGAATTCAGGATTTTGAGGCTGACTTTCCATAGAAAGTCAGCCTCCAAATGCTGAATTAGGGAGATTATAATAGCTTCTCTGATTAATTTTCAGATTATCTAAACACATTTAACCATTTAAACATGAAATTATATTAATTTTTGTAGGCATCCTTGCAAGTCTGAAAATTTGAATTTCTAAAGTTTAGTATTTTAGAAATTTTGAACTTTCACCCATGCTAATGTTCTTAGTTAGCCTATATCGCAAACAATATAGACCCAGATCAGACTGCTCCCAGATCAGTCTGTTAGGGATCATAGTGTTTGCTTCCGTGATAAACTCTAACCTGAAGTGCACTTGAATAAATGCAACAGACATAAAAAGCAGATAACATTTTCAGGACAAAAATAGTGGCAGGATAAGGGTTAGTTTATCCAGAAAGTGCCAATCATGGCTGCAGCAGATGACAAATTTCATAGAATCTTTCTGTCTGAAAAATAAGGTTTGACAATTAGGCCTTTACTCCATAGGCTATTTTAGATCATGACATCATTTTCTATTTTTAGACAACATTGAAATTTTTTTAGAAAAATTTAAGTTAAGTTTTGAATACTTTTGAAAATATTGTGGAAAATGGAGCATTTGCTCCAAAAGAGCAAATGCTCCATTTTCCATAATATTTTCAAGTACATGATCAAAAGGTGTTAATATGGAGTAAAGGGTCAAATGAGAATCATCTCACATAAAATGTAAATCCTTATCCTGGTATTTTTTTTTTGTTTTGATTTTACACCTGCTGCATATATTCAAATGCACTTCAGACTTAAATCATCATGGAAGCAAGCACTATGCACACTTTTAGATCGGGGTCCTTATTATTTGGAATAAAGGCCCCCAAAGTACATACTTTTAAGTTGATGAGACAGCAGACGACATTTGTAGTGAATGAAGGGGAAAATGGTTGAGAAGCCATATTTGGTTTTCTAGAGGAGCATCAAACCTATAAATATCACCAGCTTCAAATTTGATGTGGCTCTTAAAGGGGTAAATAAGAAATAGATATTCTAGCTCCCCCACCCCACAACAAATACACAAGAAGATTTTGTGGTATTTAACGGTCTAGCAATGCCCACAACTGGTTCCTATCTCGGTTAGCTTTACAAGAGACCAGGACATTGCATACCACATGGCGATACAGTGACCAAATAGCTGTATAATACTCATTGCCAACATCATAATGAGTACCCCCACATAAGTATTTGTATAGAAATTAGAAATTCATTAATCTGCAATCACTCGATATCCTGGGCTGTGTTTTATAACAGCTCTAAACTTTGCAGAAAAAACGGGGCCATATTGCTTTCGGCTTGTTGGTCTCTCATTTAGTTCGTCAAGCTTTTAGTTGCAACTTATGAATAAGAAAATATCAACATTTTTACGCTCAATATTTTTTGTTTAACTAGACCTATGCATGGGTGAAAGTTTTCAGGATTATTCCTGAATTCATGATTTTAGGCTGACTTTCCATAGAAAGTCAGCCTCAAAATGCTGAATTAAGCAGATTATTATAGCTTCTCTGATTTATTGTCAGTTCATCTTTGGACAATTGACCATTTAACTTGAAATTATTAATAATTTATAGGCATACATCAAGTTTTAAGACTTAAATTTCAAAAGTTCAGGATTTTGGAAATTTTGAACTTTTACTCCGGTCTATGTCAATTTCTATTTTCTTTGACATTTTTAGGTTGGAGGGGTAAAGCCAGGCTGTTTCAAGATTGGCAACACTGGTGGCATGTTGGATAATATCCTAGCATCGAAACTGTTCCGTCCAGGGAGTGTAGCCTACGTGTCTAGATCAGGCGGCATGTCCAATGAGCTCAACAATATCATTGCCCTTAATACAGATGGTGTCTACGAGGGCATCGCCATTGGTGGTGATCGGTAAGTGGAGTTTATCAGTGGGGGCACTTAGCCCTTTCCTTTATGCATATTCATGCTAGGCTCCACCCACTTTGAATAATTATATAAATAAACGTTCGTGTTGGTACATAGAACAAAGAAAATACTTGTCAGGTTCACTAGTGCATGATCATATCTAATCATATTTCCATAAGCAAACCTAGTAGACCCTGATCAGACAGGTTCACTAGTGTTTGATCAGATATATTATATTTCTATAAGCAAACAGAGTAGACCCTGATCAGACAGCTCTTACAAAAGCTGCCTGATCTGGGTCTGATCTGCTTGCAAAGGCATTAAAAGGCGTCAATATGAGGTAAAGGGTTAAATGAGAACTGTTCATTTCTTCATAAGACAATTCCTTTCAAGCAAAAACATTTTTTCCCTCAAATATTTACTGTGGTGCGTGTGGGAAGTGTTTAATGGAGATGTTTTCAATGAGTATCCACATCATATCAGAAGGTATGTGGTAATACCATGACTGACTTGTTCAAGATGATCTCTTATAATTCAAGAAAAGTTTGAAATTTCTATTTTCTTGTTGTGGGGCAAATTTAAATAAAGTTGATATAATTCTGTTTTTACAAAGTTGTTTAGCTTATCCATCAACATGCTTCAAATAAATTGATATGCTTTTGTATGATTTTCATGTTACCCAGTACCATGGTTTGATTATATAAGATCTATCATGAATGTGATGGTGGGGTAGAAAAATCTGTCCCGAGGATTGCTGTTATGCTGAGTGATGACAAATGGTGATTACGAGGGGCGGATTTTTACTATCCAACCCTCACACAAATAATGGATTCTTTTTCTTGCACACCATTAAATACAGCATTTTTATATTTAAAAAAAAGGTGACATATAACATAACGACGTCACATTAACATGCCAATGATATCACTTGTCCTCGACATGCAGCTGTTTGATTTTTAACTCACCAGAGCCAAAGGCTCAGGATGAGCTTATAGGATTGGACTCAAGCCGGAGTCTGTCTGTCTATCTGTCCACACTTTCAAACATGAATCTCTCTAAGACCAGCTGGCCCATCAAAATCAAATTTTATCTGTAGCATCATTAGGGCGGGGGATTGACTGCATTAGGTTTTGGGATAGTTCGGATCAGAACTCTGGCTTCCATGGCAACAGATAGCTCCCATAGGGTTATTATGGGGAAAATCTTGTGGCCACTCTATCGCCTTCATTTTTGATTGGATCTTCTTTATTCTTCTAGATGACAAGGACAACCATAAAATCTTTTATGGTTTTGAAATTCGGTAAGATCGGACCAGAGACTGAGGAGTTAGTGTCTGGAAATATCCCCCATAGACTTATAATGGGAGAAATGTTGTGACCACTCAAGTGCCTTCATTTTTGGATGGATCTTCTTCATTCTAGGAGGTAACAAGGACAATCATAAAAGCTTGAACAAGTTTGAATTTCGTCAAGATCCCATCACCGACTACTGAGTTAGCTTCCCTTGAGCGTCTGAAAAATAAATAATGATGTGACCACTGTAGCGCCTTCTTCATTCATGCAGGTAACATGGACAACCATTAAGTCTCGGATGGGTTCGAAAGTTAGCCAGATCAGACTTTGGACTGCAGAGTTAGCTGCCCTTGAGCATCAGAAAAAATCCCCATAGACTTATAATTAGGGCTGGCTAATCAAAGACAAAATGCTAATTGATAATTGGTCCTTGCATTTCGATATATAACCGATTAGTAATCGCTCAAACTTGACAGAGAGTCTCGGAACGTTTTGACAACTCTTTTATGGTCAATGACATTGATGTCCCCAGCATTTCACAAAGCAACACTAAGTAGCACGAGTTATATATTAAATAGATAATAGGTTTCAAATAAAAGTGGCACCTTTGCTCAAAACAAGACGTCATCCACTATGTTTGAAGAAAATTGACTTGCTAATTGGCAAAGTCGGTATTTAAACTCGCAGTCGGCCATTTATTGTTGTTGTCAACTTCATGTTGCATGACATCATACAAGAGGAAGTCAAGTATGCATGACACGAACACCTTTGTGTAAAATAAGACCCACTGTAATCGTCGGTAAAATTGAAAGCTTCTAAACTCAAATTTAACCGCGGAGAAAAACAACTTTCATGCTAGATTATTCATCTGATGAAAATTTGTGATTTGGTACAACTTTAAAACAGAGAAGCGCAGTATAAGCTTTTCTAACAATCAGTTGTTGAGTTAGCCTGCAGAGTACACTTCGTTACAGCAATTTATACACATCTACTGTTTACAACCACTTTAGTGCTTTCATTTTTGAATGGATAACCATAAAAGTTTGGATGAGTTTGAATGTCAACCAGATCCCATCACCGACTATGAAGTAAGCTGCACTTGATCGTCTGAAAAATAAATGTATAATGTTGTGACCTTACCTTTTGATTGGATTTTCTTCATTCTTGCAGGACCAGGACAGCCATAAACTGTTGGATGGGTTTGAAATTCCACAAGATCTGACCAGGGACCTCAGAGTTAGCCTGCAGAGTACACTTCGTTACAGCAATTTATACACATCTACTGTTTACAACAATGCACTTCCCGTCCAAAAAAAATCACACAGGGCAATTACACTTGGATTTTAATTGAATAAATAAACAGAACATCCATTAAAAGTAACCGATTTCTTAATTTTCATATCGATAATCGTTTTTCTTTTGTATATCAATTGATTAACCGATATTTCGATTAATCGTACCAGTCCTACTTATAATGGGAGAAATGTTGTGACCACTTTAGTGCTTTCATTTTTGAATGGATAACCATAAAAGTTTGGATGAGTTTGAATTTCAACCAGATCCCATCACCGACTATGGAGTTAGCTGCACTTGAGCGTCTGAAAAATAAATGTATAATGTTGTGACCTTACCTTTTGATTGGATCTTCTTCATTCATGCAGGACCAGGACAGCCATAAACTGTTGGATGGGTTTGAAATTCCACAAGATCGGGCCAGGGACCTCAGAGTTAGCTGCCCTTGAGCGTCTGGAAAAATTCCCATAGACTTATAATCGGAGAAATGTAGTGACGACTCGGGGCCCATTCATTTTTGAATAGAACTTCATTTTAGCAGGTAGCAAGGACAACCATAAAAGCTTGAATGAGTTTGAATTTCAAGCAGAACCACATTGTCGCAAACAGGGTGCACGCTAGCACGTACTAACGTGTTGCCTTTCGTTTGGTGCACACTGGGATTGAACTGCCATTTTTATTAAAAGTATATTATGCGATCACTGCTTGCATGACTCGGGGCTTTACATCCAGAAAATATTGACTAAAAGAGAAATGATAAACTGTCAAAAATTTTACTTTTTTGCTTTTTTTAACAATAAATTCTGTCCCTACAGGAGCGCGAGAATTGAACGGGACTAGCCAAATATCGCTAGCTACCCATAATGCAAAGGGCAAAATGTGAGAGATCTAGATGAGGTGTCGTCAGATCTCGCGAGAATGGCAGAACCAACCTCAGATGTGGCGTTAACTGCCCTTGTAGAGCGTCTTGAAAAGTCTGCATAGACTTACAATGTAAGGTCTGTTGTGGCCACTCTGGAGCCTTCTTTTTTAGCTCACCTGTCAGGTAGTGACAATGTGAGCTTTTGTGATCGGTCTTCGTCCGTCGTCTGTTAACAATTAACTAAAATGACATCTCCTAATTTACTGATTGGATTTTGACCAAACTTGGCAGGAATGATCCTTATAAGGCCCTCTTTTTTTTTGTTCAAATGGTTCAGGTCTGTTGCATATCTAGGTCACACAGGCTAAAAATAGATTTTCAAGATGAAAACTTTAAAAATCTCCTTGTCTGAAACCACAAGGCCTAGAGCCTTGATATTTGGTGTGTAGCATCACCTAGTGGACCTCTACCAAAATTGTTCAAATTATTATTTCCCTTGGGCCAAAAATGGGCCTGCCCCTGAGGTCACAGGTTAACATAGGCTTATATAGGGAAAGCATGAAAAAATCTTGTCTTGAACCACAAGGCCTAGAGCCTTAATATTTTGCATGAAGCATCATCTAGTGGACCTCTTCCACGTTTGTTCAAATGATACCCCGAGGGCCCAAAATGGGCTCGCCCGGGGGGAGGGGGGGGGTCACATGTTTACATAGCCTTATATAGGGTAAATATGAAAAAATCTTCTTGTCTGAAACCACGAGGCCTAGATCCTTGATATTTGGTATGGTGCATCCCCTAGCGGACCTCTACCAAGTTTGTTCAAATTATCCCCGGGGCCAAAATTGGGCACGCCCCGGGGGTCACATGTTTTGTAATAGACTTATATAGTGAAAACATGAAAAAATCTTCTTGTCTGAAACCACAAGGCCTAGAGCCTTCATATTTGGTATGAAGCATCATCTAGTGGACCTCTACCAAGTTTGTTCAAATTATGCCCCTGGGGCCAAAAATGGGCTCGCATGGGGGTCACATGTTTTTCATAGACTTATATAGGAAAAATATGAAAAAATCTTCTTGTCTGAAACCACAAGGCCTCGAGTCTTGATATTTGTTATGTAGCATCACCTAGTGGACCTCTACCATGTTTGTTCAAATTATGCCCCTGTCGCCAAAAATGGGCCCGCCCCCGGAGTCACATGTTTTGTATAGACTTATATAGGGAAAACATGAAGAAAATCTTGTCTGAAATCACTGAGCCTAGAGCCTTAATGTTTGGCATGTAGCATCACCTTGTGGAACTCTACCAAGTTTGTTTAAATTATACCCCTGAGGCTAAAAATGGGTCTGCCCCTGGGGTCACATATTTTACATAGGCTTACATAAGGGAGAAAATAAATTCTTCTTGTCTGAAACCACAAGGACTAAAGCCTTGATATTAAGTATGTAGCATCACCTAGTAGACCACTATCATGTTTATTCAAATTATGCCCATGGGGCCAAAATTGGACCTGCCTTGGGGGTCACATGCTTTACATAGGCTTATATAATGAAAACATGATAAACTCTTCTTGTAAGAAATCACAAGGACTAAAACCTTGATATTTGGTATGTAGCACCACCTAGTGGACTGCTACCAAGTTTGTTCAAATAATGCTCCTGGGGCCAAAGTTGGCCTCCCCAGGGGTCACTTAAGCTTATATGACTGGTGCACATAGTACAGGTGAGCAATTTAGGGCCACTATGGCCCTCTTGTTGAAATGATCCTCCTCATTATTGCAGGTAATGAGGACAACCTTAAAAGCTTGAATGAGTTTGATTTTAGGCCACACCCGACAACCACCCATTACAGAGTTAGCTTTTCTTGTCCCTTTATAACTGAAAGATTGTTGATGCGACGTAAAGAATCAAATCAAACAAACAAAACAGAGTTAGCTACAGAGCTACAGAGTAAGCTGCCCTTGAGCGTCTAAAATATAGCTGTATAATGTTGTGACCACTCTAGATCTAGCGCCTTCATTTTTCATTTAATATTCTTCATTCTTGTAGGTAACCAGGACATACATAAAAGCATGGATGAGTTTGATTTTTGGTCAGATTCCATCTCTGACTACAGAATTAGCTGAAAAATATAGTTTTTACACGTTTCCTCTGCAATTCAGATCTTTTGAATACTTGCAGATAACCAGAACTGGCATAATATCTTAAGTGTTTGAATTTATTCCTGATCACTGTTTCAAGATCAGAGTTACCTGCCATTGAGCATCATATATATAATAATTATGGTTTTTCCAAGATTATGCTAGCTCCCAGGTGAGCGATCGTTGTCCATTGGGCTCTTTGTTATCGTATGGGTTTGTGATATAGAATTATCTCAAATGGGTAAAAACAACGGAAATCCCAATCTGGTGTGCATGAAATTAATATCTCACATGTTGTACAGAAAAAGGTGTGGATACAGAAAATGGTGTGGATCCTGATCAGCTGGCTTCTTCAGAAGCCAGCTGATCAGGATCCACACTGTTTGCAAAGTAACCAGCATATAGGCTCAGAATTGCACTAGAAATAGAAGTACATTTAGGACACACAATCATGCTTATTGAATTTTTTCAATTTTCTAATTAGCAATGTAGCTAGGAAAATGGATATCACTTTCAGCAAATAAGCAAGTGATCACCAACCACTTTAGCAATTGAGAAAAATAATCACTTGCTAATTTTAGTATGTGATTTAGAATCTTGAATTAGATCCTTGTTCTTATTCAAGAACTTGTCCTATGGTGTGTGTAATTGTAGGTATCCTGGTACAACATTTATGGATCATATTCTGAGATACCAAGATGACCCCGCTGTGAAGATGTTAGTATTGCTAGGAGAGGTGAGTAGATTAATCTTTACCATGCTGAATACTATCATGTACTATACTCGTCCTCCCTAATAACAAAACAGGACTGTATGTCTTGCTTTTTTAGTAGCATCAATTAGGGGATGACTGTATTTAAATTTTTCATTTGTTGAGGTATATCGTCAGTTATACGGTCGGAAATTTAGTTTTACAGCGACACGAAAGTGATTTCCGAACGTATATCTAGATATACCTCCCCAAATGAAAATTTTTGAATATGATTCACCATTCGATTGCACTTATAACATTTTTCCTTCAAAAAGACAGTGAAAATGTACTTTGTTGTGCCTACGTCCAGCACCTGCCAGCTGCATAAAACTGCTTGCCAGCTGCATATAATCACTTGTCAACCAATGAAAGGCAATGTTATGTAATGATGTCGGGTCTGCTACAGTATATCGCAGAATATGTCCAATCAGACATTGCGTTGCATTTGCAAGTGCATTAGAATATTGTTATTAACAAATCATATCAAGGATATCAATCATTTTTTTGGATAACAAATCCTCATTTTTGCAGATAAAAGTATTTTAACCCTTTGTATACTATTGACTCCTAAATGTGTACTTTTGCAAACAGTGAATACCCAGAAGAAATATTATGCTGCATTTCATCAGAGTCTACACTCTTTGCTAGGACAAAAATGATCTATGGAGAAAGAAAATACAATTTTATTTGGAAATTGAAGCCTCTGACCCCTCTATAAACAATGGACCATCCAAGTTCATTGTATCAAACCAGAAGGAAGAATCCATTAGTATAGAAAGGGTTAAAGCTGACTATGGTTACTTGTTTTCTAGGCTGGTCTCACTAATATAAAATATATCCATTTTAATGCCTGTTGAAGTGTTTAGAATGTTTGTAGAGGAATGACAGAGTAGATCCTGATCAGAATGCTCTGTTGAAGAACTTTGGTCTATTTCTACACTGTTTTCTGAGTCCATTCACTCGTATCATTTTGGGTTAATACAGTTGTTTGTTTTCCTAGGTTGGAGGAATAGAAGAATATCGACTGACCAAGGCCATGAAAGAGAGACGTGTGACTAAACCTGTCGTAGCTTGGTGTATTGGCACATGTGCAAGAATGTTCACTTCGGAGGTAAGAGGTTCATTCATGATACAGTCGATCCCTTTATAACACACAGCGTATAACAAAGATCTGGATATAACACAGTCATGTTGTGGCCTCCAAATTTTTTTTCCATGGAATTTTACAAGGAATTATAGGAAAATGACCAAATGGTCATTTTCCTGTAATTCTTTTGTAAAATTGTCTCTTTATAACACATTTTACTCATAAAATGATCCATTGCTATGGACCCAGTGTTAGAAATAAGCAATTGCCCACTTGCCTGACACAGGTTAAATTTGCTGGGGGAAAACTGATAGACTGGGAAGGTTGCCCCTTGGACAAGCTGAAATTCATAATAATTAGATTTTGTCATATGGTCTAAAACTATTAACCTAAATTTTCGGACAAGCATGTCTAGACAAACAGTGCAGACCCAGATCAGATTGCTCCCAGGGGAGCAGTCTGATCAGGGTCTTCACTGCTTGCCATTGCATCCTCGTATTTTGAGCCTATCAGAATTCCTAGATTCCAAGCTAGGGCAAGTTAAAATTGTGGGGGACAAGTTGCCTTTATCTAAGTAATTGATATTTTATATAAATCATAGCATCCATAAAAAAGCAAATGGTCCTGGTTTCTCTGCCATTCAACTAATTTTATGTGAAATGTTTATTACAAACCTTCTTTCTTTTATTAAGAAAATGAAAGATATAATAACATAAAGCAAAATATATAATATTTAAAAAATAATAAAAAATAGAGTGTCTCTCCGGCTGCCATTGACGTTTACAAATACAACCAACAGCTTTCTATTTAAAAATTTTTTTTTTTCGCAATAGGTCTTGTTTCATGTGTTCAGCTCTGCATGCTGGGTAATTTTTCATGATGTCTGCAGACTTTTTAAAAAAATTCTTTCAGGAACACCATCAGAATGTCAAACTGTTTGGATCCAGACTGTCGGTCCTGATCTAGGTCCAAACTGTTTGCAAGGGAATTATCAGCAAATGATAAAAGTCACTACTAGCAAGTTGTATGAGCTAGTACATTTTGGCCTATTCAGCTTGTGTAATCTTGTATTGATCTTTTCTTAAATTTTTATAAAGAAGTAAGAATCTTTGAATTCAGGTGCAGTTTGGTCATGCTGGTTCCTGTGCCAATGCTGACGCTGAGACAGCTGACGCGAAGAACAAGGCATTGAAAGAAGCCGGGGCACATATACCAAAGAGCTTTGATGAACTTGGCAACCTGATCAGGTATGATACAATGAGACAGGTGCCCATACTCACCTTGATAAGCTTACAGTGTATGTGTTAAAGTTTTCAAGATTATTTTCGAAAATCAGGATTTTGAGGCTGACTTTCCATAGAAAGTCAGCCTCCAAATCCTGAATGAGGCAGATTATAGCAGCTTCTCTTTGCCTCAAATCCTGAATGAGGCAGATTATAGCAGCTTCTCTGTGCCTCAAAATCCTGAATGAGGCAGATTATAGCAGCATCTCTGTGCCTCAAAATCCTGAATGAGGCAGATTATAACAGCATCTCTGTGCCTCAAAATCCTGAATGAGGCAGAGTATAGCAGCATCTCTGTGCCTCAAAATCCTGAATGAGGCAGATTATAACAGCATCTCTGTGCCTCAAAATCCTGAATGAGGCAGATTATAGCAGCTTTTCTGTCAGATCTATTTTCCAATTAGCTCAAGACAAATAACCGCTTAAACTTATTATTGTAGGAATGCTGCTTGTGTAAACTGGATTCCTAAAATTCAGGATTTTGGAAATTTTATCCATTTCTTTTTATCCTATCTGCTATTATAGTGGTCACATATTATCCAATTTATGCTGTAGTGTGTCACATTGTATCCAATTTTAGCTATAGTATGTCATGATATATTTTAGTAGGCATACTGTATGTTTTAAACTATGGATTTCTAGAGTTCAGGATTTTGGAAATTTTGTCCAATGTTTTATCAAATCTTCTTTTAAAGTGTGTCCTGTTTTATCCATTTTGTGCTATAGTAGGTCACATTTATCCAAATTATGCTATTTTGGGTCATTTTTTACCCAATTTATGCTATAATGAGTCAAATTATATTTTCAGAGAGGTGTTTGAAAACATGGTAGCAGAAGGTGTTATTATTCCTAAACCAGATGAAGCGCCACCAACAGTTCCTATGGATTATAACTGGGCCAGGGTAATTACAGCACAGTCCCTTTATAACACACCTTGTTATTACACAAATTTGGATAAACAGGGTGTCCAAAAATAAATGATAACACTTTGAAAATGCTATAACCTTTTTGTTTTTAAAGTATAATACTACCATATTTTACATTGGCACACTCAAACTTTGTTCATTACCTAATATTCACAATGACCACCATTTTTAACAATGACTGATTCTAGGTGTTTCGGCATACTGTGCAAAAGGGATTTGAGACAGTTAATAGTGACTTCCCTCCATGCCTTTAGGATTCGTTATTTTAGTTCATCCAATGTCTGAGGTTCTTGGTCACAGTACACTTTTTCGTTTAGAATGCTGAAGAGGTTTTCCATTGGATTTAAATCGGGACTATTTTGTAGCCAATCATCTTTATTTATAAAGTTACGCAGGTTTTGAAGACACCAATCCTGTGCACGTTTGGAGGTGCAGGCAGGGGCACCATCTTGTTGGTGTTTCCTTTTGTATGCTTTGAGTCCCAAATTCTTTTTTAAATAACTATGCACAGAAGATTACCAAAC
The DNA here is from genome assembly GCA_964019695.1 of Loripinus fragilis. Classification (NCBI taxonomy): domain Eukaryota; kingdom Metazoa; phylum Mollusca; class Bivalvia; order Lucinida; family Lucinidae; genus Loripinus; species Loripinus fragilis. Next base: position 56,729,934 of record OZ026527.1, on the reverse strand, counting down.
AGTCAGTCCTGAATGTTTTAGCTTTCTGCTTAGTTTTCTTGTAGATTGATGGTGCTTGTACATGGACTTTTCAAGGGTAGTTAGAATGTTACTTGAAATTTTAGAAGGTCTTCTGCTGCCTTTTTTCCTCTCAAATGTCCCATTCTCACCACGTTTTGACCACTTCTGGGCAAAAAATACTTGATATGCCAATGAGCTGAGCAGTGTCTTTCACAGAATATCCCTGTTTATCAATATATAAGCTTGAGATCTTTTAGACACTGCTTCTGCTTTATTGCTGTCCATCTTTTGACTTTCAGCGAACCAGACACACAGCAAATGACATCATTTTTCAATTATGACATCACTTCCTGTTAAATGACGTCACATTCTATACAAGCGCTATCTAACAAAACAGATGGCCAATTTATAACCAATTATCACCAAATTATGTTGTGGTAAAATATCAACACTGTATTTTTATCAGTCAAGAAGTTATTGCATTTTAAAAGTGTTATCGTTTTTTTGACACCCTGTCACATGGTCATCTTGTGGCTCCCCAATTTTTTTACCATAGAATTTTCCAAAGGAATTATAGAAAAATGACCATGAAATGGTCATTTTCCTTTAATTCCTTTGTAAAATTGTCCCTTTATAACTGGATTCCTTTATGATATGGCCCATTCCTATGGACCCCAAATGCATTATAAAGGGCCTACACCTATATGCAGATGATCTTGTCATCATTGCTGACTCCTTAGAGGAATGTGTCAGGAGGCTCTTGATATGGAAAGAAGCCATGGAGAGGAAGGGGTTGAGTGTAAATGCAAGAAAGACAAAGGTCATGATCTGTGGTACAGGCCAGGACCTCTTGCAGAGTTCAGGTGAATACCCATGCGCTGTCTGTCGTACAGGAGTAGGCAACAACAGCATCAACTGCAATGGCTGCAAACTTTGGGTGCATAAGAAATGCAGTGGGCTACAACGACTGACACCAAATCCTGATTATAGGTGTGCATGGTGCATGGGAAATGCCCGCCCTATTGACGGCAGGCCACAGAATGAAGTCCAGGTCGGACCTGATAAGCTTGAGGTGGTAGCTTCCTTCTGCTACCTGGGTGACATGCTTTCTGCTGGTGGAGGCTGTGAAATAGCGGTCACTACTTGTGTGAAAACAGCTTGGAAGAAGTTCAGGGAGCTACTACCAGTTCTCACATACCGCCACCTCTCTTACAAGACACTTGGCCATGTATACAGCTCTTACGTGCGGAGCGCCATGCTCCATGCCAGTGAAACATGGCCACTGACCAAGACCAACCTGCAACACTTGCAGCGCAATGATAGGGCCATGATCAGACTGATCTGCAGCATCAAGCCAGAGGACGTGGCCACAGTAAGGTCAAGCGAATTACTGGCAAAGCTTGAGCTTGAGGACCTGGACCTCATTTTGAGAGAGAGAAGGCTTCGCTGGTATGGGCATGTGGAGTGTTCTAGTGGTGCAATCAGAACAGCATGTGATATACAGATTGAAGGAAGGCGGGGGGCAGGGAGGCCAAAGCTAACCTGGAAGAAACTGACGGAGAGAGACTGCCGTGAGTGGAAGCTCACGACAGTTGACCCTCAAGAAAGGAGCACCTGGAGATCAGGTGTGAGATCTGCTATGCTTGCAGCTAGCCAGTTACCTGGAAAGGGGCCCACTGATGTGGATGATGCCCCTGCACCTGCACGTTAATCAAAAATCTGATTATATATATATATATACCTTACTATCACTCTAGTCACACTTATTACATTTATGTCAGATAGAATCTTCCTTTCTTGCACCATTATACAGTAACAACTATATAATTCAAACTCCTATATTTAAAAGTACCTGCTAATTCAAATTAATATAATCTTCATTTATATTCCACAAGGAACAATTTTAAACACATAATGAGCCGTGGCATGTGATTTCCAACAATGTGGGCTTTTGACAAGTGTAGACTCAGACGAGCCTGTGCAGCCTCCCTTTAAGCTTAGTAACTCCAAATGATGTTCGGTCAGTATCTTAACACTCATAGAATATTCAAGCGACTAGCAAAGGCTCTGATCAGACTGTGCATAGGCGCAGGCTGATCTGAGCCTTGCTGGTCGCACATACCACATTATTGGAAATCTCATGTCGCGGCTCATTCGTATTCCATAGGGAACAATATTAAATACATATGACCAGCAACCAGAGATTTCCAAGAATGTAGTATGTGGGACCAACAAAGCCTCAGATCAGCCTACGCATACACGCTGTCTGATCAGAGCTTTTGCTATATATATATTGAATATAATATGGCTGTAAAGCTAATGCCTGAACATCATTTTGAGTTTCTAAGCTAAAAAGGAGGCTGCACAGGCACGTCTGAGTCTACACTTGTCAAAATTTCACATTGTTGGAAATCACATGTCACGGCTCATATGTTTAATACTCTTGACTCAATATTTAGGCCTGAGGCCTTTACCAAGAAAAAACATGCACTCTGATATGAAGTACATAGTCACTGTCTGCACCATTTTGTACTTGTCTATAAATTCAATAAAACCTGCAACTCATGTAAGATCCTCTATGTATTTCTTCTGTAGGAGCTTGGCCTCATTAGAAAGCCAGCATCATTTATGACGAGTATATGTGATGAGAGGGGCCAGGAACTGTTGTATGCTGGGATACCTATCACAGACATCTTCAAGGAGGATCTAGGAGTGGGTGGGGTGCTTAGCTTACTATGGTTTCAAAGAAGGTAATAATATTAAGCAAACTTTTCATTAGTATTGATCAGATAACAACTTAGGATTGCTTAAACACTGTAAACCTGTGATTGAATGTTTTTTCTTACTCAGAATATATATTTTGTTCTTTGATAATACTTATTTTAGATAATTTTAAAATTATTTTCCCATTATTCTCGCTCCTTTTTGTAGACAACAGGCAAGTTACTGTTGAAAAACCTGTTGAAAATTCAGCATGTACATTTCTTTTCCTACTCGTGTCAGTCATGTAGGCACTTTGTTCAACCTTCTCTTGATTTGCTGAGACTGCTTCTTTTTGCTATCAGTCAAATAAAAAACTGTTCGACAGGTTATTTGTCTGTTTATTCTCTTGAATAGTAAATTTGGAGGATAAAGGTTAAGACACTGTCAAGGCAATAACACTTGACTGGAGGTGGTTTAACACTGTTTATGCCCTGTGCACAGACAATTCTTCATGGCTGAATTTTGGTTAACTCTTTGTCTACTAGTGTCATCTGCTGGTAAACTTTGCAAACAGTTTGGACCCAGATCAGGCCAGACATAAAGTCGGGCCTGATCTGGATCCAAACTGTTTGACACTCTGATGGTTTTCCTGAAAGAATTTTTCAAAAAAGTTGATTTTGAAAAAAACTCAGCAGAACACAAAAGAAAGCGTGCAAAATTACCCAGTAGGCAAAGCGTTAAAATACCAGAGCATGTAGTAATTCTTCTTCATTACCACAGGTTGCCAAGATATGCTACCAAGTTTATAGAGATGTGTCTGATGGTGACAGCGGACCATGGCCCAGCAGTGTCGGGAGCCCACAATACCATAGTGTGTGCAAGAGCTGGTAAAGATCTGGTATCAAGTCTCACTTCTGGTCTTCTTACCATAGTAAGTGAAAAAATCAATAACTCTAGGGATTCAAATTGTGCTTTACTCTTTGCATTCTTGTTGATTTTCCATTCTATTTTGTTAGCTCTGTATTTTTTGTTAGCTGGACAAAAAGGCCGCCAGAGCTATAATAAGAAAATATCCTTAAATGACCTTGCCTCTTGATCCACTGGTCCAAATCGAAAATAACTTGACAGAAATGTTCCTCATGACGCCTTTTACTAAAATTTATCAGAATGTTTGGCTCAGCTGAACAACATGGATACCAAAGCAAAAATAGAAATATCTTGATATCTCATTAGCCATAGGCCAATACATCATCTTATGTGCCAGGGCTCAGGTGAGAGATCCAGGGCCCTAGGGCCGACTTGTTTGAATAAGTTTTTCAAAAAGAAATTCAAATATACCATCAGAGTGTTATTAATTTTAAATTAAGCCATAATTGATTTTGTGTGTTTGCGTTGATGCTTTAAGTCCCAGTCAACAATTTTGAGTCATGTCGGGACCATTTCCTATCTTCCTGCATTTAACCAGAACTAAGCAGTAGATAGAGTGTCTTGCTATAAGACATATCACTGTGAGTCTGGAACCTGCAACCCTTCGATCCCCAGTCTAACACTCTACCAACTGAGCCACTGCACTCCAGGATAGCCCTGTTGAAAATACAATGGCACTTAGGCCAAATAAAACAAATACCTGTGTTTAGGGTAACCCGACCCCAAGGTCCTAAATTTACTGGTGAAACCTTGAATTTTTTCGGGTGTTCTGGAAAATAAAATATTTTTTCTGCATTTTGAAAGGCATTTCACCTTTCAAAACACATAAAATTATATTTTTTCCATCAAAAAAAAAAAAAATATGTGTGCCTACCCTGCTTAAAATTTTCAGACCTGTTACCCGAAACATACTTATTTTTGTATTTGGCCTTAAGTGGAGAAAAGGACTAAACCAAATACAAGAGATAATAATAACAATTTTTTTACAGAATGTTTTTGTTTATTTACACCCATTATTGGTATATTTTAGGGTGACAGATTTGGTGGTGCTCTGGATGCAGCAGCTAAACAGTTCAGTGATGCTCTAGACACTGGAATCATTCCAATGGAGTTTGTTAATTCCATGAGAAAGAAGGGACAGCTCATCATGGGAATAGGCCATAGAGTGAAATCTGTAAGTAGCCAGTCATTCTTTATGTTCAATGACAAAATTAAGAGCCAGTGCATGAGATTTCCAACAATGTGGCATTTTGACATGTGTAGACTCGGACGAGCCTCTGCAGCCTCCTTTTAAGCTTAGAAACTCCAAATGGTGTTCAGTCAGTAGCTTAACAATCATAGAATACTCAAGCGACTAGCAAAGGCTCTGATCAGACTGCGTGTATGCGCAGGCTGATCTGAGGCTTTGCTGGTTGCACATACCACATTGTTGGAAATCTCATGCACTGGTCATTAATTTAATTGTCTTGTCTTAAAGTGTTTGTAAAGATATGCAGGCCCCCAGATAAGAGTGCGTAATTAAAAATTATTTTTCTTATTTCTCCTAAATCTTATGGATAATAAAATGTTAACTTTTTCAAAAGACTTGTCTCATTGAGACAGATTGAGACGGTTCCCTATATATCTTTATTTAAACTCATAGCTATCAGAGCTGGAAAAATCCACTCGTCCGCTCGCCATGGCAAGTGCCTCATGCTGCAGGACAAGTAGAAATTTTGACTGTTTCCAATGTAAAATTATTGAATTTACCAATAAATATGGTGATGTTGGACGTGTAGAAATTTTAAGAATTTTCCACCCCTGGGCTATGTTTTGGTTGCTTCAAACAAGATGGAAGAGTTCATGGATATAAAGGGGGTCAACCCATATAAGCCTAGCATCCTTTTTGTGGGACATAGGCAAACAGCGCAGACCCAGATCAGACCCCGCAGAATGCGGCATCTGATCAGGGTCTCCAACTCTCCACTGTTTGCTTACACAGAATGTTCTATTTGAATAATAATGAAAAATACCACCCAATCACCCTTAAACCGAAATGGACTGGTCTAATTGATAAGACAGGGAAATTCCATTCGGCTTAAATGGGTTAATGTATAAGACATGATTTTGGTATCTTCAGATCAACAATCCTGATATGAGAGTTGTTATCTTAAAAGACTATGCACAGAAGAATTTCCCGTCAACACCCATCCTTAACTATGCCATAGAGGTGGAGAAAATTACAACATCCAAGGTATAGTATAGTTGTTTACAATAAAACACTTATATTTTCCAGGTATTTCTATTTGGCACTATTGGTGGTATAAACAACAATTGCCGGGTTGGAGCCTCACCGGCATCAAGGTCCTTGAGCATGACACATATATCCTGGCTTAGTACTGGTTCAACCTGGGAAGACCCCTCCCTGTTTAACTGAAAGATTGTTGATGGGACATAAAGAATCAAACAAACAAACAAAAACAAAAATTGCCAAAATATGAGACTGCGAAATATAGTTTCGATTTTATTTACATAATAAGCAATAAATGGACACACACCCTTTTTATGTTGGTATCTGTATCTTCAAAATACAATTTTTGAATGGTAGAGTATGTATCAACGTTGAGGACACCACATCCTAACCCTTAAGGCGCCAATCACAACAAAAGTCGTCTGCTTTTCTCGTCTGCTTAAATGTTTAAGAAGCCTCTATGCCAAACAGTGTGGACCCAGATCAGACTGCTCCTATAGGAGCAGTCTGTTCTGGGCCCACGCTGTTTGCTTCTATACTTGATTCGTCAGTAATGTCAGGCAATTATTTTCAGCAAATACTTCAGCAGACCACATTTTCAGATGCATTTTTTTCTTGGCGCTTTAAGGGCTAAAAGGGCAACTGTTTAAGAGTAGTCCCTATGAGAATAGAAAATAACTTTAAAGGGTATTAAGTTGAGAAACCGCCAACATTAAACTATGCCAATATCAGTCTTTTAAAATTGCTAAATTGTGATGCCGCAAATATTAAGTGCATCTACAGCAGTTAATACTGATGCTTTTTTATATCTCAGTATTTTGAGATGGTCAGTTGATAAAACCACACTTTTTTCTGGGAAGATCTATACCAAATTTGGTCAGCAGTGCTCCGTGCTAATTCTTTCACCAGCAACTGACTAACGGCTTGCTTGAATGCAGTAGGAAGAGAATAAATTACAGGGTTTGCACAGGCTTGAAAGTACTTGAATATACAGGACTGTCTTGAAAAGTCCTAGAAAATAAAATTTGCCTTGAAAAGTACTTAAAAACATACACAAGGGCCTTGAAAAGTCCTTGAATTTTACCATTTGCAAGAGGATTCAACAATGTTTTTTGGAGGCCTAAATCAGTATAAAATTGTGGTGCCTTTATTTGGTGCAGCATATGCTGCACCAAATAAAGGCACCATAATTTTACACTGATTTTCTAAAACTAATACCTTAAGTAATGGACTCTAGCATTTCAGAAGTAGAATTTTACGAGGGATGATCCAAAAGTTCTGATCTTTACCTTCTAGCTTTGTCCAGAGACATTTTTGAGTGGCATACTATGCACCATTCAAACGAATGAGTTTTATCTTTATAATGATGCTAATATTTTCTCCCTGCACTGTTTCGTTTTATAATTACAGCACATTATATATGGCTCACTCCATACCACTGACCTGTTTTCATGTTATAGAATTATAATAATATTTGAATCTGGATCTTTCAAGCCACGCATCTTTAAAACCACAAAATAAAATTGCATTGTATTTTTGTTTGCTGCTTTCGAAGCAGCAAACTTTCAGATTGACTTTTTCGGAAATCCGGTCATGCGCACTGCACAGTTGACGCAAAACGTTTCGCTTATTTCGTCATACTCTTTTGGACACATGACTCTTCATTAATACGCGGATCATTGCTTTAAATAGTCGGATAAAACGTAAGACGTTCAATAAATGAGAAACTATTTTACTGGCTTTTATTTGGGATCCTTTTACATAACGATATTTAAGGATCCGCGAAAAATGGAAAATTGCTATATTTTGTTTGTTTGTGTGATTTGTTTCTTTACGTCCCATCAACAATCTTTCAGTTAAACAGGGACGGGTCTTCCTGGGTTGAATCAGTACTATGCTAGGATAAATGTGTCTTGCTCAAGGACCACAACGCAGTGATGGCGATGAGGCTCGAACCCACGGCCCCTCGGTCTCGAGTCAAGCACTCTACCACTAAGCCACTGCATTGCCATATAAAGTTGAGCTGAGCTATATGTAATTATACTCGGAATCGCTGGATGCAGGTCATTAAAGAAATAATTTAAAAAAGTAAACCTCTTACCTTAAAATGATTTACGTGATCCATGTATCCGAATTACGTTTGAAAACTAAAATTTATGTATTAATCCATTTATCCGCAATTGCGTTTGAAAACTAAAATTACAGAAGCACACTTGTAAAACATACATTTTCCATCATCATTTTAACAAAACAAGTTCAGACAAAAGTGACCCACGCAAGCGTCTGTCTGGTCTGGCCTCTAAAATTTGCATGTATATTTCACACTTTTCTGATGCAACACTTGTCCTAATGCTGACTGATTAACCTTTTATCCCTCATAATATATTCCGTAAACTCCTGCAAAAATTGACACTGCAGTCCGCATTTATATGCGGCTGTTTTTCTGTAAAATGTGGGCCCAAACTCATTGCCTGCTGGCTGCGAATTTTGTCTCGCAAACAGTTTGGACCCAGATCAGGATGTCATGCCTGGTCTGGGTCCAAGCTGTTTGACACCCTGGTGTTATGCCTTAAAGATTATTTTGATAAAGATAAAAGTAAAGTTGAAAAATATCTGCAGACACAAACATTTATCAGCATGCAAAGAGTTATTCCTTTGAAGTTTTCGGGCATCCTGACTATTGTCATTTTGTGTGTACACAGAGGAAATCAGTGACAATGAAAAATGGACTTTATTGTAATCACAGATCACCTGAAGTTATACAAACTCGGCAAATCATTTTTATGAATTGTGTTAAATGATATGCACAATGGATGCATTGACCAGTCATATGTAAAAATGCAGTCTCATCTCTTATCATTATATTTGCCTGATATATGGTACTTCTGGTCTACAGTAAGGGCCAATCTACTAAGGTCAAGTTTTTAAGAAATCAAAAGGATTTAGCTGTCGAAAAAGGACCCTTTCCAACATGTGCAAACTACAAAGGACCCTTTGCAAACAATCTATCTATCTATCTATCTATCTATCTATCTATCTATCTATCTATCTATCTATCTATTTATCTATTTATCTATCTATCTATCTATCTATCCACCCACCCACCCACCCACATCAGTTTGTCTGTGTATCCACAATACAAACATAAACAATCTTACAGTTTTATCTTAGCAGAGTCAAACTCTCATATGGGGGTGGGGGCTTAATAGTATAGTCTCTATTTTCTGAGTCGTCCAAATACCACTTTACTCGCCAAACATCTCCCTAAATTCACTTTCTCCAATTTTCTGGGATAGCTTGGACCCTGCTCTTGGAAGTGTTGTAAAACATTTACAGCGGTGATCTACATTAGTTTGTTTCTTTGTTTTGTTGCTTTACGTCCCAAGTCAACAGCTATGGTCATTGTGGGACGTTCAGTTCACCTAACCTCACTTTTTCCTGGCAAGCTTGAACAAGCAGTTAACCAGTACTTCGTGCACATACTTTCGCTTGTAACTGACAACAACCCTTCTTGAATGATTCAGCGGAAGGGAGGAGAATGACCGTAGAAATTATTTCATGATCAATTTCCACGAAAATATGGTACCGGGCCGGGATCGAACTCGCGACCCCTGGATCTGCAGTCAGACTCACATCTGTTGCCAGACACCTTACCGATTGGCTACGCGGCCCGGTAGTGATCTACATTTGTTGTGAAGCAAATGATCAGATGTGATCCTTTACAGGTGAAAAGGCCTGTACACCAAGCTACACAGAGGTAAATTATAAAACCTGTTTTCTGTTCTTCGTTACTTCAAATCCTCAGAAAAAACAGTTTATACGGCAATTTTCTATGGTTGAAAACCTTTTAACCTTAGGGGCAAGTTGAAATGAAACACAACATGCCCTCCTGGGCAAGTTCAAAGCCTGGTGGGCAAGCTACACTGAATTTCAAGTTGCCCCCTACCCCCCACCCCCGGGCAAGTGCTGATAAAATTCTAATGTCAACCCCTGCCGGATTCATTTAGTAGGATATAACCCAACACAGCTGTCTGTGTTGAACTGAAAGAATGCTTGGATTAAAAAAAAAAGACAGCAGATGACAAAAATCTTGAAAAAATACGCAGCTTATAAAACAGCTGGGCAGGATTATTGACTTGATTTGTTTTGTTTCTTTACGTCCCAATCAACAGCTATGGTTATGGCGGGACGGTCAGTTCACCTAACCACACTTTTTCCTGGTCAAGCTTGAACGTTAACCAGTAATTCGTGCACATATTTTCGCTTGTAACTGACAAAAAACTTCTTGAATGTATCAGCGGAAGGGAGGAGAATGACCGTAGAAATTATTTCACGATCAATCTCTACGAAAGTATGGGGCCGGGCCGCGATCGTACTCGCTACCCCTGAATATGCAGTCAGACAGGCATCTCTAGCCAGACACGATACCGAATGCCCTCCTCGGCCCGTGCAGGATTATTGAAGGAGAATTATGAAAGTACTTTTCTGCATTTACTATCACATCTTTCTGTCTGACCCTCGCTTCGGCAGGAGTAACCATATCGAAATTACTGTAGGGTTCTTTAACCTGCACAAGGGGCACCTTTCTGTGGACAGGGACATCCAGTTATCGTCCCGATCCGACGGAAGATGCACTTATCTAGTATCATTCCTGCAAATGACACTAGAGAAACTCCGAGAAAGCATGTTCGGATACCGAAATTTTCCTCGCTACAAGAGGGGATCGGACCTTGGACCTCTAGCACCAGAGGCAAGTGTGTTAACTACTGAGCTTGTCCGACCACACTTACGAGAGAACATAATTTTTATATATCCCCAAAATATCAATATCCCTGAAAGTACGCAAAAAAATGGAACACAGTATCCTATATCCCTGTAAGTAAAATGGATAGTATCCTATATCCCTGGAAGTAAAATGGCAAATATCCTGTATCCCTTAACCCCCTATACAAGCCTCTATTGTGGTACTTGAATCCTTTTACAATTCATAGATGGATAACTAGATGTGAAACTGGTCTAATTTTTTTTAATGTAGACTGGCCCCAGTCCTGAAACATTGATATCTTAGAGAAAATCCTAATACTGTAACAAAATTACTGTACCTTCTGAGGCTGCCAGGAAGTGCCATTTTAATGAGAACTTAAAAAGAATATGATATTTTTTCTGATATATCAATTCTTTTTAAGTTCTGTCTGTCTGATTTGATTCCTTACGTCCCATCAACAATCTTTACGTTATACAAGGACGGGTCTTCCTGGGTTGGACCAGTACTAAGCTAGAATTAATGTTCTTGCTCAAGGACACAACGCTGTGATGCCGGTGAGGCTCGATCCTGGGGCCCCTCGGTCTCAAGTCAAGCACTCTACCACTTAGCCACTGCCAATGTTACAGGATAGGAGCACTGGCACCATTAATGTTTGTCTAATTTTGATGCAGGATTTCTGTCCGTAATTACATTGAATTTGGAACAGTGGTCTAGGAGGAGATTTCTATTTTCAGTTTTGTCGGCCATTTTGTTCAGTCGAGGGAAAAAGTTTGTGAAATTTTTAAACTAGTTTAATCCTTCCAGTACTTTTCTTAATGACCTTTCCAAAGTGGAACTTCATATTTGTGTTTGTCTTTGGCATATTGTCAAGCTTGTGGTCACCTGATGGGAAAGGGATGATCTTTTGCCTATGTGTGATGTTTTCTTGAGTTTTATCACTTTCTCACTCGGTGTCCTAGGTCAGGTGTGGTACTTGATTGTATAGATTCCTGATCTTTGCCTTCTTCCTTACTTTGGTAGGGGGCATTATAAGGAACATTTCTGTGTTATTATTTCAATTTCATTGGAATTATTTTGAATTTTCATATTTTGGAACTCAAGTACTTCTTTGGATGCACATTTATGACCCGGTTTGTGCAGTCTAGCTACTCATCATTTGTGCTTATTCATATAAATGTTTTAATCCGTTCTCTTCGCAGTCAAATATTTTCAATCATATCGGACTGTCTCATGAGTTGAATCAGTACCAAGCAGAGGAGATTAATAAAGCACACAACACAGTAGGATTATCTCTGGTGATGCTTGAACCTCCAACGCAATAATCTCAAGTTGCTTATTCTTATAACGGGCCACTGTACTCCCCTTATCTAATATTGAATGACAACCAAAGAACTACACAGATGTCCACTCTGATCTGAGCGGTGACGTTTCAATGTGATAGATTACTGCATGCGAGTTTTACAGATTTTGTAGCTTGTGATACGGATTCCTAGACTGGTATCAGACCAGTAAATATAGTAGCAGTAAAATATAAAACATTGACCTAACCAAACACTACCCCTGTGTGCCAGTTTACACCGAAATTGTATTTTGGTCAATGGGAGTTACAGAGCTTTCAGTATGCATGTCCTGAAGTCCCCCCAGCCCATGTAGGGGTCATAATATCTCCAATCAGATAAGAATACATGCTTAATTAGTGCATCTAAAGGTAAATTTTGATCTCAGAAGATTCAAAGATTGGACGAGTCTAATTAGTAGCATGTGAATAGGTGGTTATTTTAAATCGAATGATTACTTAATGTGTTATTGATGTTGAACAGAAAACTGATACTTCACCCATCTTTCAATTTTATGTTACACCATGTACTTCTCTCACTTTTGACCCGTCTGAGGTTAAATTTATCAAAACTTGAATATTGCACCTTAAATGGTTTCCTAGGGATTATAGGGCAGTAGTTCATAAAGAAAACTGGGCAAACCATCCTTTTAAAAGGAAACTTTATTACTTTTTATTACTTATAATATCGATTCAAATTTAAGAATGGCGACATATTATGTCGATTTAAAGGACAATGCACAATTATTATGACATCATTGAAATTGAAAACTACGTCATTTTTAATACATTGCAGATTTTTCATTTCGCAGAATTTTCTATTTTAGGCTATCAATTTTGGCTAAAAACATGTCAAACGTAATATCGCCAAAATATTTAAGACCAATATTATTTGTATTACAAAATATCTTAATCTTAATTGGAATATTGCAAAAAGCTTAACTTTTTCTAAAATACTGATTGATTTTAAATTATGAATTTTTCTAAATTGTCATTGGTCTCAGGCGGATGCTTTGTGCTCAATTTAAACCCGTATTGCATCATTTTACGATATAGTGCACCTTTGGACAATTGATTGGGTTTTATCTTTAGATAAACACATGCAAATTTGTGTACCACCGAATATTGACTTAATTTGTGGACTCATTTTATTTTTTTATGTGGGTTTCTATCAGTCTCCGACGATACCGACTTTTTATAACTGCTTCAGACAAAAGTCAGTTTATATAAGTTTGCCCAAAAATATTTTTACCTTTAACACAGGTGTTGTTTACGGCAGAATGGGCTGGTCAAAACGTCAAGTGGTCCAAAATTTGATTATAGCTGACAGTTGCATAGCCATGCATTCAAGGGCCTAGGAAACCCAGATCATATTGAAAGTTTGCTATATTTACAGGAAATATTGGCTTACGGATGAACATTGAGCAGCCATGAAAACGAATTGCTGAGACTGCTCTTGTCTGAATTTTGAGGTCTCTAATATGTACAGTCTGCTTGATATGTCAGTGCATTGAGGGTATGGCTGTTTCGGGGTAGATTTCCGGTCGCTCCTTCGAGTTACACAAAACTTGTCAGTGTGGTGTATAGACAAAGAATGTATTTGGTACAATTTTCAGGCATGTTGCATTGCTGGTTACAAAGATATTACGCCAGGATCAGAACTTTAGGATCATCCCTCGTAATGTGTAAACCAGTATTTTCCATAAGTTTTCAGTCCTTGAAAACAGTAGGAAATTCTTTTAGAAGTCCTTGAAAAGTCCTTGAATTTTACAGGAACTTGCCTGTTTGAACCCTGAATTAGTTCATGATAATTTGTTACTTGATAATGCTTTACCCAAATTGTACAGAGATGAACAAAAATTGCTGCCAAAGCTAAAATTAAAAAACATTTTTAAACAGCATTTATTCCTGAACCAGGACTCAGGTGAGTGATCCAGAGCTTTGTGGCCCTCTTGTTGATTTGTTGGCATACACCTTTTGTCTCTCAATGAAGTAAACTTATTTTTTGATCCACAGAAACCCAACCTTATTTTGAATGTGGATGGATTTATTGGTGTTGCGTTTGTAGACCTGTTGAGAAATTGTGGCTGTTTTACAAGGTAAGCATGTACAGAAACTTTTCTAACACTTTTAAAATGCCACCTAAAATAAGCAGGTGACAATTCTAATCATATTGCTTCTTTAACTTTTTGCCTACCCAAGTAATTGTCGTCTGCTGATTTTTTTTCAAAATCAACTTTTTTGAAAAATTCTTTCAGGAATGCTATCAGAGTGTCAAACAGTTTGGATCCAAATCAGGCCGGATGTTTTAGGGCCTGATCTGGGTCCAAACTGTTTGCAAAGGTTATCAGCCCGCAAGACTAGTAGGCAAAGAGTTAAGAAATCATTCATGGCTAGATATTTCATATCAATTGCCTGCTGACATAAAATATCAGGCTTCATTTTCCTTAAAATTCATGAAACATATGGCAATGTTCGTTAGTGTAAACAATTTTTTATTCAAATTTAAATCGGGCCACGTAGCGCAGTCTGTAACGTGTCTAAATGCAGACCCAGGGTTTGCGAGATTGATCCCGGCCCGGTCCCATACTTTCTAGAGCCATCCTACTCCATTCTGCTGATTCAAGAGAGGCTGTTGTCAGTTACAAGTGGGAGTATGTACACATAGTACTGGTTATCCTCTCAGTCAAGCTTGCCCAGGAAAAAAGTGTGGTTAGGTGAACTGACTGTCCCGACATGACAGTAGCTGTTGACTGGGACGTAAAGCATCAAACCAAACAAATTATTCAAAAAAAAGTACATCAAGATACAAACAAGTCATATACACAATACATTACATTAGAGATGGATACAGCTATAAGTCTTAGAATGTTTTTTGCCAGCAGTAGTAGTGATAGGCCCTTTTAACCCTTTATGCAATAATGGCATTATCCTTCTTGTTTAAAGATGTGCAATGCAAATATATCAGCCCTTATAGAATAGCAAAAATGTGCTGCAACATGTGATTTCCAACAATGTGGCATTTTGACAAGTGCAGACTCAGACGAGCCTGTGTAGCCTCCTTTTAAGCTTAGAATCTTCAAACCATGCTCAGTCAGTAGCTTAACACTCATAGAATATTCAAGCAACTAGCAAAGGCTCTGATCAGAATGCGCATATGTGCAGGCTGATCTGACGCTTTTCTGGTCGCACATACCACATTGTTGGAAATCTCATGTTGCGGCTCAAATATCTGTTAACTCTTTGCCTACTGGTGTAGTCTTCTGATAACCTTTGCAAACAGTTTGGACCCAGATCAGGTCAGACAAAATGTAGAGCCTGATCTGGATTCAAACTGTTTGACACTGATGGTATTCCTGAAAGTTGATTTTGAAGGAAAAATCAGCAGACGAAATAAAAGCATAAAACATTACCCAATTTGCAAAGTGTTAATAAGAAAGGAACAAACAAATTAAAACGTTTATGCCAATATGAAGACCTACGACAGCCTAGAAGGTCCACTTTTAAAAAAGAAAAAAAATATCTCGTTATAACGAGATAGCTTACTCGTAATAACGAGTTGATCATCTCGTAATAACGAGATGATCAACTCGTAATAACGAGATGATTAACTCGTTATAACGAGAAAGTTAAGTCGTAATAACGAGAAAATACATATCTCGTAATAACGAGATAATTATCTCGTAATAACGAGAAAACTAACTCTTGATAACGAGATAATTAACTCGTAATAACGAGATAATTAACTCGTTATAACAAGATGACTAACTCGTTATTACGAGATAACTATCTCGTAATTGCGAGAAATAAAACTAACTCGTTTTTACGAGATAACTTGTTTGGCACCAGAGATTCCTGGAAGTCTTGCAAGGGCGCCAGAGACAGTCGCAGACTGGTGCATTGAGCTTAGGGGGTCCATAGAGGTCGACACTGGTCTAAGCTTGTTCGGCACCAGGGATTCCTTGAAGTTTGCAATGGCATCAGGGGCAGTCAAATACAAGTGCTTGTGACTCGGGGGGAGTCCAGGGAGGTGGAAACTGGTCTAAAGTGTTTGACTTCGGAGATCTTGGAAGTCTGTGACTGTGTCAGAGACAGTCGCAAACAAGTGCATTAACTGAAGAAATTCCCTAGAGGCTTTATATAGAGATCTTAAACTGGTCTTAACCCGATTGGCACCAGGGAATCCTGGAAATCTGCGGGTATATAGGGGTCCCTAGAAGTCTAAACTGGTCTTTCCCGATTGGCACTAGGAAGTCCTGGAAGTCTGAAAGACGACCAAGAAAGTCGGACATCGGTGCATTTAACACGGGAGTATCCATAGAGGTCGAAACTGGTTGGGGCCTGTTTTGCATTGGAGATTCCTGGAGTCTGCAACCGTGTCGTCCTGAACAGTCTCAGACCAGTCCATTGAACTCCGGGGGGATGTCCATAGAGGTCAAAACTAGTCTTTACTAAAGTGAGAACTATCTCGTAATAATGAGATAATTATCTCGTAATAACGCGATAACTAACTCGTAATAATGAGATAGCTAACTCGTAAAAACGTGATAGTTATCTCGTAATAATGAGATAATTATCTCGTAATAACGTGATAATTATCTCGTAATAACGCGATAATTATCTCATAATAACGAGATAACTAACTCGTAATAACGAGATAACTAACTCGTTATTACGAGATAACGTGTTTGGCACCAGGGATCCTGGAAGTCTGCGACAATGTTAGAGACAGTCGCAGACCAGTGCAATGAACTGTAGAAGGTCCCTGGACGTCTAAACTGGTCTTAACCCGTTTGGCAGAGGGGATTCTAACCCACTTATTGTTCAAGACAAGACGTTCTATAGGCAGAACTGCAGTGCGGAATTTCCTCATCACATCCACGTGTAGACCTTCTTGTCCCATTTACATGACCTGCTCAGCCCATCCAAGTGCCGACTTCTAATTATAACACTTTTAAGTTGAGCAATTTACGCCTTAAAATTATGTGGAAATACGTCATTCTCACATTGTTGTATGACGTCATAACATTTCTGACGTCACTAAAATGCAACAACAATGTGACGCAGGTTATTTACACAGTTTTTTTTGCACCACGACATCTTTCTCAATAGAGATCCCAATAATCATACACCAGCCATTCGTACCCCCGGCCCCTTGGGGCCGGGGAACAGCAGGGCTTTTAACTTTTCAATTTTTAAAGCCCTGCACTTCGGGGCCAAATTTGTGGTAACATTCCTGCTAAATGCCACCACCTCCGGGGTTGACAATAATGCAACAGTCATTTGTATCCCCCATCCACTCGGGGCCGGGGAATAGCGGGGCAATGAAATCTCGCCCTCGGACCCGAATAATTTGGTCAGAAACTCGGTAGAGCCTCGTTTCTGACGAATTAATCTGGTCCTCGGGTGGGATTTCCTTGTCTCACAATGCTACATATGAAGGATACTTTTAATCCAGGAAGTTTATGACAGTCCCAGAGAGAATGCCAGCACGGTGCATTTCTCTTCAGCGGGTCCATACTGGTCAAAACTCATTTAAGCTTGTTTGACACGGGGACTCCTGTAAGTTTGAGCTTGTGTCAGACGTTAAGACCAGTTTAGACCTCTAGTGACCATCTCGAATTTAGTGCACTTGTCTGCGACTGTCTCTAACACCGTCTGAGACTTCCAGGATCCCTGGTGCTAAAGAACTTAAGACTGGTTTCAACCTCTATGGACCCTCCGAAATCAATAAGAATATCCCTGACACAGTCACATACTTCCCTCGTGTCAAAAAAAGCTTAAACGAGTTTTGACGTGTAAGGACCCTCCCAAGAGCAATGCCGACTCTTGGACTGTCACAAACTTCTAGGATTTCCCTGTGTCAATCAGGTTAAGACCAGTTAAGGCTTAGAACTACGGACCTTCTCTAGATCAGTGCACTGGTCTGCTACTATCTCTGACACTGTCGCAGACTTCCAGGACACCTGGCGAAAGAAGTAATCTCGTAATTACGAGTAAGTTATCTCCTTATAACGAGTTAGTTATCTCGTTATAACAAGTTAGTTATCTCGTTAATACGAGATAATCATCTCGTTATTACGAGATAATTATCTCGTTATTACGAGTTAGTTATCTTGCTATTACGAGATAATCATCTCGTTATTACGAGTTGGTTATCTCATTATTATGAGTTAGTTATCTCGTTATTACGAGATCGCTATTACGACTTAACTTTCTTGTTATAACGAGTTAGTTATCTCGTTATTACGAGTTAGTTTTCTCGTTATAACGATATAAAAACTATTTTCTTTTTTTAAAAGTGGACCTTCTAGGCTTTCGTAGACCTGTCCTTCACACTAAAGTTCAAAATAGTTATGAAAGATTCAAATTGTAGACTGCATCTCCCGTCAAAATTTCCATTTCTCTAATATAAAAATACAATTTTTAATATTTCCTAAGTTTCAGAATCAACTGTTTTAATTTAAATCAGCGAACTAAAATGGTTGGAAAACAGAAGTGAATGTGCCATTTTAATTAATTCATCAGGGCAAGGGTTAACAGCCCATAAACTACTCAATGTGCACATATTTGAGCATATGCCTTCATTATGTCAAATGCTATATCAGTTCTTCATGGGAGGGCAGTGGCTCAGTGGTAGAGTGCTTGACTCGAGACTGAGGGGCCGCTGGTTCAAGCCACACCGGCGTCACTGCATTGTGTCCTTGAGTAATACACATTAATCCTAGCTTAGTACTGGTTCAACCCAGGAAGACCCGTCCCTACATAACTGAAAGATTGTTGATGGAACTTAAAAGGATCAAATCAAACAAACAAAACAGTTCTTCATAATCTGATTGACAAACTCAGTAAAATAACCACATTCATTCTGATGGACCTTCCCAAACATATTGAATGTTAAAAGTATGGAATTGTCTATTTTGTGTTTTAAGGGGTCACAGGTCAAAATTATGATGTATTTATATCCCTAAAGATTGTTTTAATCTAAGGAAACTGTGCAGAGGTGGCATTTCATCTGGGTCTTCACTGTTTGCTCCAAATTATTTCATTTTTATGAGGATATTTAAGAAAAATTGAGGTAAATATCAGCAAATCGAACCCCTTTATACATTTGAAGTCACTTTTCAGAAATCCTGGTTCTGCCCCTGCAGGTTTTCAGGCTTTATTTTGCTTAATTAAAGTAAACAGATATAAAGAAGAGTTCCCCAATCAGGAATAAGATATATTTTTCATTTGCAAATCAATGAGGCCTATATTTGACCCCAATTTATCAGCAGAAGAATCTATTTGGAAGGTATATTTTGACCTGTTGTGTTTCAAATGGTTTTATTTATTTTTCCAGAGAAGAGGCCCAGGAGTTTGTGGAGATTGGAGCTCTGAATGGGTTGTTTGTGCTCGGAAGAAGTATGGGATTTATAGGTTAGTACAGTAAAACTGCGAAAACTTGAACTCTGATGGTTCGAAATGCTCGCTAATTTGAAATAAATTTGGTATTCAATGGATTCAAAGTTAAGGGCATATTTTTGTTAACTATTTTAATAACAGTCTATAAAAACATATGTTTGGGTGCGTAAAAGAAACATCTCCTTGAGAGGTTTCTTTTATGTACACAAAACATATGTTAGATAGGGAAAAACTGAAAATAATCATTTTTGGGGGGTTAAATACTTTTATGTCTACCTCCCTATAATTCGAACTACTGAAAATTCTAAATAAAACACCTAGTCCCTAGAACTTCGCATTTACAAGAGTTTACTGTATTCTGGGTCTCATCACCAAATGAGCCAGCTTGCAAGATTTTGATACTTATCCCATATGGGTATGGTCACTATTTAATAATGAATACACAGCTACTTAGTGGGGCTCAAAGACCTAATTGTGGTCTGAATCTTCATCTACCTCCAAACATTGTTTATAGCAGGAGCCACCATGGTATAGTGGATAAACCACTCAACTTGTACCCAGGGGTCCTTAGTTTTATACCTGGTCCACTCCTCCAGACTGTCAGATGAGACTTAAGCCATGGCCCAATCTCCGTATGACCTAAGCTGTTGGTGGGATGTTAAACATAAATTCACTCGCATATGGCAGAAGAAAAGGCTCTGGCAAGACTGCTCAGGCACATCTGAGCCTTCGGGAGCGCAGTGGCTCAGTGGTAGAGTGCTTGACTCAAGACCGAAGGGCCACGGGTTCGAGCCTCACCGGCGTCACTGCGTTGTGTCCTTGAGCAAGAACATTAATCCTAGCTTAGTACTGGTTCAACCCAGGAAGACCCGTCCCTTTATAACTGAAAGATTGTTGATGGGACGTAAAGAATCAAATCAAACAAAAACAAAACATCTGAGCCTTCTCTGTTCGCTTTAGGATGAGTACTTAAATCTCATGTGCTGACTCAAATCATTTCAGTGCAAATGTGAACCTAATTTTGCACCTAAAATATGGAAAAATTGGGAAACCAAGGAAAGGTATTGATAAAATATGGGTCTCGGCATGAAAAAAGCCTGTCTTTAGGGTTCTGAGCAGGTAAGGTTCAAAACAGGCTACTCAACTACAGAGACCAGTTAGAATATTAAAATCTTGCATGAAGCAAGTTTGCAATTGGCTTGCCAGATAGTTAATAACAAAGGCGCTGATCAGACTGCGTGAATATGCAGGCTGGTCTGTGCCTTTGTTGTTCACATGCAAAAAAATCAGTTTTTTTTTTCGTGTCAAGGCCCATTTATGACATAACAATTGCATGTTTGTCAATCACCAAGAAATCTTAATTTTTGTACTCATTGGAAGCAGCATCTCTTCAAATGAGCATCAAATCAGCTGTTTCTTGGATAATTCAGAAAAGTTATTGTCTTTTGCTTTACAAGTATTACCAACTTGACATTGAAAGGTTGAACCGTTTTTCAGACCAATGGAATCTTCCACAAAGCTACATATAATAGTCAGGGTGGTCCATTGTATATATTGAGGGGTCACAGGTCATAATTTCCGAAAACAAATAATGTATTTCTTTCTCTGAAGATTGATTCTTTTTTAGCAAACAGTGTAGACCCTGATGAAATACCGCAATATGCGGGATTTCATCTGGGTCTACACTGTTTGCCAAAGTTACGTTTAGGGTGGTTCTGGCATGCAAAGGGTTAATGAATGATAATGATGATGTTGATTAATAATGATGATGATTGTGACGATAATAATCATGATTGTGAAAATAATGATGATGATGATTTATTTCAGGACACTTTCTAGACCAGAAACGTTTGAAGCAAGGTCTATACAGACATCCATGGGACGACATTTCCTACGTCATGCCAGAGACAATGGGAGGAGAGGGTGACGCACAGACGTAAAGTGTTGAAACTGCAGAGGGGCCAAACTGTGATCAACATTTTGAAGAACAAATTGCAAAACTATAAATCATCCCTTTGATAAAACTGTGATCCAGATTTTTTTACGAACAAGCAAACTCCAAAACTAGGAATTTTTCCTTCAAGCATATGCAGACAACGGTTCAGAGTACCCTGCGTATCAGCATAGGGTTTAAACATTTTTTTTTCATACATTAATGTCAGTTAGGTCCAGAGGGAGCTGTTAAAAACAGAGGGTGCAGCCAGAGGTTTTCAACAACCCATAAGGGACCTGGTGACTGCCATTGCATTGAAAAATATTGTTTAATCATTGTTATTGCATTAATTCAACAAAATATCCCACCAAAATTTGCAAAAAATATACAGTAAAGCCTGTCTTAAGCGGCCCCTCAAAAAATACCAAAAATTTGCTTTAAAGACCGATTATCCCTTAATGCAGGTCGAAAGTATTGCAGAATGCATTCTGCAAAACTTTCCACCTTCATTAAGCTACCATTTGTCTTTAAGATCTTTGTTTTGTCTATTTTTTGAGTAGCCATTTTAGACAGGTTTTACTTTAGCACTATTCAATAGGCTTAAATAGTGGCAAAGTTTTGAACAACAGGACCTAGAGCTTTGATATTGTGCAAGATATTGTTGGAAGAGCTTTTCAAATATACCAAAGTCATTCAGAACTCCTCTGCCCAATCAGGTCTCTGATTTATGTAAGACCTAGAATTATGTATGATAGAGCTGAGTTTTATTAGCCGGAAACTGGTGCAAGGAAAAAAGTCCAGTAGCATGTGAGGTCAGCCTAATTAGAATTGAATAATCTGGTAGGATGAACAATTTTATCAACATGATAAATTAAGTTTACACTTTTCCATAACATTTTATCATTGAAGCATATTTATTACGATGACGTTAATCATGACATGTTTTAGCTGTCTATTCCCTTAAATAGAACTTTTATTGTATTGGCATGTTTTCATGATAGTGATGATAATGATTGAAGCAAGGTCTATACAGACATCATATGTCATAATAATCACTTGACCCCACATTATACATCCGAGATCTGATTTACGGAATTGTCCGAGGAGTTCCGAATGATACCAAAATATTATATGAACTTCGTTTTCAACCTACTTTTGAATATGAATAATAGTTAAATATAGCTTTACTGTGAATGGTATATGTTCTAGGGGTATAGTGTTTCATAAATACATCTTGTTTTGTACTGTACATTATGTGGGCCTCAATGGCTGAAACAATATCTTTGGGGTTTGTGACCAAATTAAAGTTCAAACCAGCCTGCTCAGCTACATAGCCAAGTAAGAGAAGTGAATTTTTGCCTGTAGCAAGTTTAGTTATTCTACTTTCCAGAGAGTGAATAACAAATGAGCCGTGGCATTTGATTTCCAACAATGTGGCACTTTGACAAGTGTAGACTCAGATGAGCCTGTGCATATGCGCAGGCTGGTCCGCAGGCTGGTCTGAGCCTTTGCTGGTCGCACATACTACATTGTTGGAAATCTCATGTCGCGGCTCAAATGTGCTGATCAGACTGGGCAGATGGACAGGCTGGTATGCACCTTTACTGTTTTAGTGCAACAAACTCAGGCTCAGGTTGAGGCCTATAAATCACTGTATATAGTTCAATATAATTGGTCCTTGACGTGAGAAAACCTGTCTTCGGGATTTCCGACAAAGCGTGACTAAAATCAGTCTCCTCAGCTAGAGATTAGCTTAAAAATCGAAATTTCACTTGCAGCAAGTTAAGATATGATACTTTCCAAAAAGCAAGTAACAAAGGCACTGAACAGTCTGCCAGGACACGCAGGCTGGTCTGCGCCTTTGTTGTTCGCAAAAAACGAAGACAGGTTTTCTCGTGTCAAGCCCAATTGAAAATCCCAGCCACATGTGCTAAGTAGCTAACTCATTTGAGCCACAACATGAGATTTCCAACAATTTGGTATTTGTGACCACCAAAGCCTCAGATCAGCCTGCGCAAACGCACAGTCTGATCAGAGCCTTTGTTATTTTCTTGAATATTCTATGAGTGTTGAGCTACTGACTAATCATTATTTTGAGTTTCTAAGCTTAAAAGGAGGCTGTACAGGCTTGTCTGTGTCTATTCATGTCAAAATGCCACATTGTTGGAAATCTCATGTTGGGGCTCATATATATATCACAAAATGTTTGGCCGTGGGATATTTATTTGTAGTATGGTTTATTGGTGCATGTAAGTTATTTAGATTGGAGATGGTGTATAGCATCTAATGCAGTGTCAGGTGAAAAAGTCAACGTTTTGCAATCACTTAACCCTTAATGTGCCAATCGCAACAAAAGTCGTCAGCTTTTCTCGTCTGCTGAAAAGTTTAAGAGGCCTCTATGGCAAACAGTGTGGACCTAGATCAGACTGCTCCTATAGGAGCAGTCTGTTCTGGGTCCACGTTGTTTGCTTCTAAACTTAATTTGTTGGTAATGTAAGGCAATTATTTGCAGCAGACGACTTCAGCAGACGACATTTTCAGAACATTTTTTTTCTTGGCGCTTTAAGG
Source organism: Loripinus fragilis (assembly GCA_964019695.1). Classification (NCBI taxonomy): domain Eukaryota; kingdom Metazoa; phylum Mollusca; class Bivalvia; order Lucinida; family Lucinidae; genus Loripinus; species Loripinus fragilis. The sequence goes on along the minus strand of OZ026527.1, from coordinate 56,706,068 downwards.
GTTAAACTTAGAATAATGTTCTCTTCTCCAAAGTGGAGGGATCACTTTGTTTTTGGTGTGGATCCCATCGGCCTGCTGCTTACTTGTGTACACCATATCTCATGAAATATTTGGCAGATTGGAACCATATTTGGGGGCTGAGCTATAAAACGTGATTTTCGACGGTATGTCCAACGATATGCCTCCCCAAATAAAAATTTTGAATATAGTTATACCCATTTTAATGCACTTCTGCAATTTTGTCTCAAATTAGATCATTGTAAGGTCACATACTGCCGCATGTCATCCAATGAAATGCAATATTAATGACGTCAAACTATTTCCTACAGTATATTACATGATATACTTACGCAAATTTTTGACAAAGTGCATTTTAATGGGGTATGAAAAAAATACAATCTAATTTGAAATTATATTCTGTGAGCCCTCAGTGTATACAATGGACCATCCCAAGTTTATTCTATCAAACCAGGAGGAAGAATCCATTAGTATATAAAGGGGTCAAAATTGGTTTACCTACAATATACTATGAAACATTTTAGCTAACTTTAGTGGTAGTTTGGAAGAATTCAGGAGAAACTAATTATATTCTGAATCGGGAATAATGCAATCATTAATAATTATTTAAAAAAGGGAGCCATTAATCACTAACTGATAAACCCAATCCATTCATATATGGGCCCCATCACGAGAAAACCTGTCTTTGGGGTTTCTGACAAAGCAGACTCAAACCAGTCTCAGCTACAGCGACTAGCTAGAAAAATGAAAATTTGCTTGTAGCAGCTTCAGATATACTTTCCAAAAAGCGAATAACAAAGGTGCTGATCAGACCGCCCGGATGTGCAGGCTGGTCTGCTCCTTTGTTGTTCCCATATCCCCGAAGACAGGTATTCTCGCCTCGAGGCCCATATATATATGGGGTCGGAGGTGGAAATTAACAGCTTAACTTCTTTAGTGAAAAACTGTTTGTTAAAGCAAGTAGTACAGATTATCTACATTTCTTTGTTGATGTCCAATATTATGATATTAGACAGAAATAGATCCAGTTTCTATTGTAGGTAGAGGGAATTTTGAATGATTCGCCCTTATTTTAGAAAGAGGGGGTTTCTTTTATATGAACAAAGAAGCAAAATGCTCGCTTTTACTATTTGGGCCAGTGCATGAGATTTCCAACAATTTGGTATGTGCGACCAGCAAAGCCTCAGATCAGCCTGCGCATACGCGCAGTCTGATCAGAGCCTTTGCCAGTCGCTTAAGTATTCTATGATTGTTAAGCTACTGACTGAACATCATTTGGCGTTTCTAAGCTTAAAAGGTGGCTGCACAGGCTCGTCTGAGTCTACACTTGTCAAAATGTCAAATTGTTGGAAATCTCGTGCCGGGGCTTATTTATGCAAACAATATGGACCCAGATCAAACTGCTCCTAAGGTTCATGATAAAACTTAGTCTGAAGTGCACTTGAATATATGTAGCAGGCACAAAAGGCAGACAACTTTTTCATGACAAAAAGTATTGGCGGGATAAGGGTTAAAAAATCTTCCTTGAATAGACACTGAATAGGTCGACGTATCATGATTAATTTTCCTTTTGTGTATCATGGTGTTGTGTACATGTATTTATTCTGAAAGCTTAAAGCTTACATTTTGCTTTGCATTGTATTTTATACCATATTTTTTTTTGTGTTTGTTTTTATGGCCAAAACTAACATCAAGAAATCCTTACATTTTCCATGTGATTCAAGTTGCTTTATATTTGGTATCATGATATTCTTTGATTAAAGCAATAGTTTTTGTTTCAATTCCTTCCCCACTAGTAATGGCTTATTTTTGTCTGTTAGATAAGGGCTATTTCAGAAAAAAATACCTAGGGGGGGAAGAAGGCAAACGATATATTTTTCTATGGGTGGTTGGTGCTGATTTTTTCCAAATTATATGGGTCATTGGTGTTTGAAAAAATCTGATTACATATGTGGTTGGGTTTTATCAGAAAATCGGTTACTGCTAATTGATAGGTATATCAAATGGAATGTTCCTGTATCTATTAAATATCAAATCCCAATCTGCCTGTTTTTCTGTTGTGTGAAATCGTCCAATTTATGCATAAATTAATGAATTTTGTGTGAAAATAAAACTGAACAAAGTTGTTTTCCATGTTTATAAAGCCGTTATTGCATGTCAAACATGATTGCAGTATGCAATCGGTAAAGCAACATGATAACCTATGAAAGTTTCCAAATACAACATCTATATCTAAGTGGTGTAGGATTGGATAAAACATTGGCTGTTCCAGTTATCACCCTTGTATTAACAGCTGAGTGGGACCAATGATGGTGATGTCAGACAGAAAAATACAAAGTTAAGCAAGTTGATCTAAAACCATTTGCTTCAAAACTAAAATGTATGAGGTTTTTGATTCATTGACAGCGGCTGTTTTCTGTAAGACTATTACGTTGACAACACAGTATAAGAAAATGAACATGACTTGCATTTTCCTCTTTTTTTACAGAAGCTTATTAAAATAAATCACATGAGTAGATGTTAGACTTGCTTACTCTATATTGATTATCGAACATTTTGTATCAATATACATATTTAATTCTATAGGTAGTTGGTATATGAACCTTTCTAATTACATGGATGGTCGGTGTCTGTGGAAATTTAATTCCATGTGTGGTGGGGTCCCCAAAAAAGTGCCTTCTTCCCCCTCCAGGTATTTTTTTCTGGAATAGCCCTAACCAGTTTGGACTCAAACCAGACCTGACATTATGTCGGGCATGATCTGGATACAAACTGTTAGCAAAGGTCATGACACTAGCAGGTATAGAGTTAAACATGCAAACACAGCTTTTTAATGGGGCTGGAAGTCTAATTATTGACTACAATTTTCATCTTCTATGAAACTTTGTGTTGTGACAGTGAAGGCTCAGGTGAGACTACACAACTGTGCAGTCTTGCCTGAGCCCTCACTGGTCACATATGGGCGTGGACCCGAGAAAACCTGTCTTCGGGTATTGCGCACAACAAAGGCCAAGACCATCCTGCGAATCCTTGCAGTCTGATCAGCGCCTTTATGATTCGCTTTTTGGCTGTATAGCTACAATAGAAATTTCATTTTTTTGCCAATCTGGTTTGAGTCTTGCTTTGTTGAAAACCCAGAAGATGGGTTTTGTTGGGTCAAGACCTAAATGAGATAAGTACCAAAATCTTGTTTTCTGACATAATTATAGTTGCTTTATTAATGATAGTATTTGTAAGTATTTATTTAAGATTTGTTTTGTATTACATGTACTCTGAAAGAGTTGATAAACATTGATCTCTTTACTTCTGGAGCTTACAGTTGTACCTTGTCTCTATATGACTATATTAGTTAACAGGATGGTAAAAATGAATGCCCATAGAGAATTATTGTAGCTTTGCTGGCACTTTGTATGTAATGATAACAATATTTTTTCTTTGCAATTACTATATTTGCTACATGCAAAATTTGAATATTCTAGCTAATCTGTGTAGCTGCCCAGGCTGGATTGAGTCTTGCCTGGTTGTAAACCCCCGGAACCAGTTGCTTCATTTTGATATTCTGCTACATGATTTGTACATAAAACCTTTATAGTTTAATACAATTAAGTTTAGCTGGCTCATTACCTCGTGTGTTCTCAAAAGTACGATTGCGTTAGTGTCCTTTTAGGCCAAACAGTACAGAACCAGATGACCTTTTAGGTCTAAATTACTGGTTAATGTACCAATTATTAAATGGGGTATTTTTTAAGACTACTGTATACATATTTGGTTGTAACTGGCATAATTTTAGGTTTGGTTGTTACTGGGATAATTACATGTGATCATTACTTAATTCTTACCATACTGGCTATTTTATGTACTACGCTCCTCCCCAATTTTAATCCAATTGCTGAATTCCAGTTTGCGGAGCTTAGTGGCTCGGTAGAGTGTTAGACTGGGGATCGAACGGTTGCTAGTTCGATATTCACTGGATTCACTGTGCTGTGTCCTTGAGCAAGACACTTGATCTGCTGCTTAATACTGGTTCAACCCAGGAAGACCGAGAATTGTCCCGACATGACTGAAAAGTTGTTGACTGGGATGTAAAGCATTAACACAAACAAAAATTCCAGAAGCATGAGTTTACTGGCAGAGTGGGAAACAGTGTAAATCTTGATCAGCTGGCTTCTCAGAAGCCAGCTGATCTTGATCTACATTGTTTTCAAAACAAGATACATTCCAATTTAGCATGTAAAGGGTTAAGAAGGTCCTATTTAAATGCAAACAATGTGTTGTGAAAACAATTTTTTAAAGGAAAGTTCATGAACAGTCATGTGACCAAGGGACCCCACAGTTTCTGGGAGAGATTGATATTCAAAATTTGCACCAATATGGCTTCCAAAATGGCCGCCAAAGGTCACGTGACTATTTTGTTTTATTATTAGTTCAAATGAAGTTATACATTTTTGCAACATTCTGTGAAAGTTTGACAGCAATAGGTTAAATGGTTCTGGAGATACTCTGTGTTGAACCCATATACCCTTCATATTCAGGAGTCCTTAAAACGTGCTTGGCACTGAGGTATTGGTTTTTTTGAGGTGCTTGGCAGCGAAAGTGTTAAATGCTTTCGAAATCATGTTAATTTTATCTAGTAACATAAATTATGTATAACCCTCATGAAGTGTCCATTTGAGTCGGATGGGGAGGGGTGTTGGAACAAAAAAATAAAGACTGCATTTTGCTGTAAAACGTATATTTGCATTATTAGCAAAAGGAAAAGAGAAAAAAGGGGTAGAATTGTACTGCAAGTAATAAAGAAAATCCAGGCCTTATCCCCTACCCCCCCCCCCCCCCAATTAAAATCAAATGGCTGCTCTGTTACAAGGGAAGAGAGATATTTGGAATACAGTAAAACGTGTGTAAAACGCCCACTCTCAAAAAGACAGAAAATTGGTTTTCAAGACCAATTATGCTTAATGCAGGTCAAAAGTATTGCAATACTTTCGACCTTCATTAAGCTACCATTTGTCATTAAATTTTTGTTTTGTCTATTTTTGAGTGGCGGTTTTAAACGGGTTTTACTGTACATATAAGATAAGAGTGCATAATCCAAAAATGCATTCTCCACCAAAACTATCTTGTGGGTACTCAAAATAATTGTCTCAATGAGGTGGTTCTTTTGAGCACCAAACACCTGTGTTTAGACTGACAGGCAAGAAAATAATAACATTTTCACGCACAAAAATTGTTAAGTTGGGCCGATGCTTATTGTATATACTATTATATGCTATTAGAGAATGGTTATTAATGCTGTTGGTTGATGATGAGATCTGTTAGTGCATAATTACTTGATTAGATACGCAATAAATTGGGTAGAAAATTACCGTCTTGTGTTCATTATCTTTCAGATTGTATCACTCTTAACCCTTAAAGCGACAATCACGCCTGCAGCAGACGACAAATTTTGCGACATCTTTCCCAATTTTCGACAAAAATAAGGTATGATATTACATGAGAATTGTCTGCCAGCAGACGATTCTCATGAAATATTATACAATTATTGACTAATGAGGCATTGGATATGATGTGATATCGACCAGAGAATACCAATATTGACCTCGGCTTCGCCTCGGTCAATATTGGTATTATCTGGTCGATATCACATCATATCCAATGCCTCATTAGTCAATAACTGTTTTATTATATAACATTTAGAGAAAGATGTACAGGTATTATTGCACCTGGAAAAAAATACTGAACTTATATACAAGTTTTGGGACAAACAAGCATTTAGCAGAAACAGTGCAACCCTAAATAAGACCACCATTTTACTATTGCATATATGTTGTGCATGAGTGTCATCATTCAACATTTACAAACAAGAATTCTAACACACTTCGCATGTAGAGCCAATGATAAAATAAGTGTGATATGCCAAACAATAATTCATAGCTTTGAAAGCGCAGGGAAAATGTGTGATAGCTGACGTCATTTGTTTCTGGTAAATGACGTCATTCATGGTGTTAGACGGTGTAACGTCGTTTTTACGCTTGAAAGACGTTACAAATACATGTAAACGTATGCGACGTGGTCTAAGTATTGGCGGGAGTTCTTCAGTGCAAAGGCGGAAAGCTGGAAGAAGCTGAAGACTTCAAATTTGTTTTGGCCGTTTATTGTGCATTAAAATCGAAATAAATCAGCTCCAGTGCGTGATTTGTTGAGTTCTCAGCATCTACGATATGATTATTAGCCACGCCTTAGAAAAGCAGAACCAGAACGGAAAAAACAGCAAGGAGTCTAATTTTAGTAACTAATATACACTGGCAAGCGCGCGCAAGCCAGTGAATATGACAATATATTGACTGGCCACGTGAGCGCTCTAAGCCAATGAAATTCAGTCTTTTTTCTTAGTTATATAATAACACGCCTTATTGGTAATTTTTGAAAAAAAAAAGCGGGAAAATTTGAAATTGTCGTCTGCTGCAAATTATAGGTGGCGCTTTAAGAGTTAAGAGAAAACTGGAGTAATTCCTTGAATTAACACTTTCTTGCTAGTAAGAAGATTTGAGCCATGATATGTGATTTCTAACAATGTGGCATTTTGACAAGTGTAGACTCGGAAGAGCCTGTGCAACCTCCTTTTACGCTTAGACACTCCAAATGATGTTCAGTCAGTAGCTTAACAGTAATAGAATATTCAAGAGACTAGCAAAGGCTCTGATCAGACTGCGTGTAGGCACAGGCTGGTCTGAGCCGTTGCTGGTTGCACATCGTTGGAAATCGCATGTTGCGGCTCATTTGTCTTGTCTTCTCATACAGTTTTGAGGCCTAAATTGCTAACAATATGAACCCAGATCAGACTACTCCCCCTTGGATTCATAACGTTTGCTTCCATGATCAAATCTGGTCTGAAGCGCACTAGAATATATGCAGCAAAAGTAAATAGCAGACATTATTACCCAACCGTCTATATACGGAGTAATTGTCTATTTTTTGCTATGTCATGAGTCACTGAACTATTGACCAGTCAATAAATTCGACTATTGACTGGCACTATACCATGGCCTGGTGTCCCGCTTCCCTGTTGAAAACACACAGGTACTTAAAACGTGGGCGACTACGATGCATGTACGGTTCGTTTATGAAAGGAGAAGTTATGCAGCAATGGTGAAAATGAGGCATGGTTTGGCAACTTTAAACTCCAATAACTCCGTTGTTTATGGTCAGAAACATAAAGTGTGGATATTCATTTTCTTAGTTAGAACGAGCGGAACATTTTGAGACCAAAATTGAGCAGATCTGGTGAAATTTTCTGTTTGCAACAAAACTGCATCGTCTACAGCAACTCCATTCAAGGAACGCTGCTAAGTATTTCATCAAATGGGTTGGGCAATAAAACAATTATTTCATGCCTGTTTGTAGTACGGTCAAACTATTACCACTCGGTACCGTGGACGACCTGATGCACTATTGCACTCGTCCTTCGGCCTCATGCAATAGTGCATCGACCTGATGCATGAGTCCACGACACCTCGGGGAAATAGTTTTGACTATACTACAAACAGGCATGAAATAACTGTATACAATGAAAATAGTCAATAAGCAATGCTTATTAGATACCCCCCCCCCTCGCACAGTAAGAGTCATTAAAAAAACTTGGTAAGTTATAGTTCAAACCAGCAGACCTTAGTTTTGAAAAGAAGGTTTCAGTAGAATCTGTGCAAACAAAAATTATTTTTCCGAAATAAACTCCTTCACACATATGTTCAATGTGTCTACCTTGTATCGGCAAAGTATCAAATTGCTCCCATCAAATTGTTGTGGTAGGAGTTGATCGACCCAAGAAGGCAATATCCATGCATATACAAAATCATTGTCTAAGTTCTCATAGCTGTCATTTTGTCAAAAAATTTATGTTCAATGTGTCTTTATTGTTTAGGCAAAGTATCAAATTGCTTCATTAAAAGCTGTGGCCCACGAAGGCACCGTCTATGCATATACAAACACCTTATTAGGGAGAAATTGTCTAAGTTCTCACAGCTGTCATTTTGTCAAAAATTATTTTTCTAAACCAAACTCCTTCATACATATGTTCAATGTGTCTACATTGTATAGGCAAAGTATCAAATTGATCCATCAAAAGCTGTGGTAGGAGTTGATTGGCCCATGAAGGCGCCTATCTATGCATATACAAAAGCCTTATTAGAGAAAAAACGCCTAAGTTCTCACGGCTGTCATTTTGTCAAAAATTATTTTTTTCTAATTCAAACTCCTTCACGCATATGTTCAATGTGTCTACATTGTATAGGCAAAGTATCAAATTGCTCCATCAAAAGCTGTGGTAGGAGTTGATTGGCCCATGAAGGACACCTTATTAGAGAAAAAGTGCCTAAGTTCTCACAGCTGTGATTTGGTAAAAAAATTTTTTTTCTGAACCAAAATCCTTCATGCATATATATGTTCAATGTGTCTACATTGTATAGGAAAAGTATCAAATTGTTCCATCAAAAGCTGCGGTAGGAGTTGCTCGGCCCGTGTATGGACTATTATAGCATTAGCATAAAACCCTATATAAAAAGCCATTTAGAACTACAAAGGGAAATACATGTAGCTCTAATAGGATTGGCCCCTAGCCCTTACTTTTTTGTCTAAAGTATTTGTCTTGCATATATGAACATGTTTGCAAGGTTTGATGAAAATCCAGCAATCACTCTTCAAGATATTAATGAAACAAAACGTTACGGACGGACGCACGCACGCACGGGCGGATGGACAACGTGAACCACAAACAAAGTTTGCGGGGGTATAAAAATTATTTTTTCTGAACCAAACTCCTTCATGCATATGTTCAATTTGTCTACATTGTATAGGCAAAGTATCAAATTGTTCCGTCAAAAGCTGTGGTAGGAGTTGATCGGCCCACGAAGGCCCTATCTATGCATATACAAAAGCCTTATTAGAGAAAAATTGCCTAAGTTCTCACAGCTGTCATTTTGTCAAAAATTATTTTTTCTGAACCAAACTCCTTCATGCATATTTTCAATGTGTCTACATTGTATAGGCAAAGTATCAAATTGCTCCATCAAAAGCTGTGGTAGGAGTTGATTGGCCCATGAAGGCGCCTATCTATGCATATACAAAAGCCTTATTAGAGAAAAATCGCCTTAGTTCTCACGGCTGTCATTTTGTCAAAAATTATTTTTTTGAACCAAACTCCTTCACGCATATGTTCAATGTGTCTACATTGTATAGGCAAAGTATCAAATTGCTCCATCAAAAGCTGTGGTAGGAGTTGATTGGCCCATGAAGGACACCTTATTAGAGAAAAAGTGCCTAAGTTCTCACAGCTGTGATTTGGTCAAAAATTATTTTTTCTGAACCAAACTCCTTCATGCATATTTTCAATGTGTCTACATTGTATAGGCAAAGTATCAAATTGCTCCATCAAAAGCTGTGGTAGGAGTTGATTGGCCCATGAAGGCGCCTATCTATGCATATACAAAAGCCTTATTAGAGAAAAAATGACTAAGTTCTCACAGCTGTAATTTTGTTAAAAATTATTTTTTTGAACCAAACTCCTTCATGCATATGTTCAATGTGTCTACATTGATAGGAAAAATATCAAATTGTTCCATCAAAAGCTGCGGTAAGAGTTGATCGGCCCGTGTATGGACTAAAATAGCATAAGCATAAACCCCTATATAAAAAGCCATTTAGAACTACAAAGGGAAATAAGTCTAATAGAATTGGTCCCTAGCCCTTACTTTTTTGTCTTGCATATATGAACATGTTTGCTAGGTTTGATGAAAATCCAGCAATGACTCTTCAATATATTACGGAAACAAAACGTTACGGACGGACGCACGCACCGACGGAACAGTATACCCACCACAATCAAAGTTTGCGGGGGGGGGGGGGGGGGTATAATTATCAGGACGAAATATAGCAGGATAAGGATTCAGTCCTTTAGTTAAGAGTGTGTATCAAAAAATTATTTTTCTTATTTCTCAACCAAAACATATGGGACGGTTCTTTTGAGCATCCAAAACAAATGTTAAAATTGATGGAGAAGAACATATCAACAATTGAGAGATGGAAAATTTTGTTTGTCTAGACCTATGGGATTATATGTACCAAATCTACCCAAATTAATTATTAATTCCTCATTATACATATTATACATCGAAAAAGAACAGTTCTTACATATAGACCAGCAGCACTTAAGATTTTGGTATACATCATTCACACAGGCCAGTACTGTTTAAATGTCCATGCTGTCGTATTCAGTTGTCTGCTGCAAATAATTGCCTAACATTACTGACGAATTAAGAATAGAAGCAAGCAGGGTGGACCCAGAACAGACTGCTCATATAGGAGCAGTCTGATCTGGGTCCACACAGTTTGCCATAGAGGCTTCTTAATTATTTCAGCAGACGAGAAAAGCAGACAACTTTTGTTGTAAAAATGCATCTGAAAATGTGGTCTGCTGAAGTTGTCAGCTGCAAATAGTTGCCTAACATTACTGACGAATTAAGTATAGAAGCAAACAGCGTGGACCCAGAACAGACTGCTCTGATCTGGGTCCACACTGTTTGCCACAGAGGCTTCTTAAAAATTTCAGCAGACGACTTTTGTTGCGATTGGCATTATCTGAGAGCGTCAAATTCAGCTGGAAATTGAAGAAAAAATATTTCTTCTTGAAATTTTGCCCATTTTTTTTACTTCTGCCCAGAGACGAAAAAAGTGCATATATTTTTCATTTTTCACTTTCGTTTGCATGGCGACCACAATTTTCAATTTTTAGCATTTTTATGCCCCCGCCATGACAATGGCCGGGAATTAAGTGTTACCCCTGTCCGTCCGTCTGTCCGTATGTACGTCTGTCCAACGACGTCCGCTCTCTATATCGTGTAGACTTTTTTGGCTTCAGTATTGATTTTCAAAGATGGCGGACGTGAGAGACAGCAAATCGTGGGTACACTTTTAATTACAAAATATAGGACGTGAGAGACAGCATATCGTGGGTACACTTTCAATTACAAAATATACTGGGCCGCGTAGCGCAGTCGGTAACGTGTCTGGCTACAGATGCGAACCTGACTGCAGATCCAGGGGTCGCGAGTTCTATCCCGGCCCGGTCCCATACTTTCGTGGAGATTGATCATGAAATAATTTCTACGGTCATTCTCCTCCCTTCCCTTCATTCATGAAGGGTTGTTCATTCATGAAGGGTTGTTGTCAGTTACAAGCGAAAGTATGTGCACGATTACTGGTTAACTGCTTGTTCAAGCTTGCCCAGGAAAAAAGTGTGGTTAGGTGAACTGACCGTCCCGCAATGACCATAGCTGTTGACTTGGGACGTAAAGCAACAAAACAAACAAAAACAATAATTACAAAATATGGCCTGTTTATTTACACCCAGCGACCAGTCATAGACGCTAACACGTTAAGAAAAAAATGGATTTTATGATTTTCCTATTCTCTTTGCGCAGTTTGATCTGTTAAGCTAGAATTTGGCAGAGAGAAGTGGGTGACTTGCAAAAAGTTGAAACGAAGTGAAGAAGCGACCGGTTTTCTTGTCATTTTGTCTTTTTAACATCAAATATTGGGAGTCTTTTACTATATACCATAAGTACAGTCCTTGAAACTCACCATCTTGTCCTGAAAGCCCAGAAAAACTGTTTTGGATGATGATATGCGAGATTAAAAATATCGGCCTTGATATCGTGTAGACCATGGCTCTTTTCCGTGGTGTATCGTGTAGACAGAAGCAGTTTTTGTTAATAATGCGACAGTGTAGACATGGGCTATGGATACTGTGTAGACACAGGCTATGGATACTGTGTAGATCCATAAAACTGGCTTTCATCATCATGAAGCATTTTGTCTGATTTACATGTAAGCAACCCATTGTCTTTAGAAAGCCAATATTGTGAGTCTTGGCGGATTCAAACTCTTATAGACTCGGTTACCTCTCATACTGAGCTGAACCTTCGCTGCATGCATATTCCATTTTAGCTTACACACCTTAACCATAGGCTAAAATGAACATAAACTAATAGCTGGATTTGGACCAAACTTTAGAGTAACCATTCTACATGTATCGAACGTCTCAATTTCGAAAGAGTACCACAACACAGGTTTGTATGAAGAGATAAGAAAACACTTTTATATGAATTTTAAGACCCAAGGTAGGCGCCGCCAGATCGTTTGAACACTGGATTGTATCAGTGTTTCGTTTTGGATCTACAAAACAAAGTTCTCGACCGTCAAATGTTATTGATTACCGCAATGTGTATTTTTTTGTGATCAAAAACATTGATTTCGGCATTCAGACACGGTAATGGACAGACCAAAGTGTTACTAATAGTAACTCTATGTCTGCTAGTATCTACTCTGTTGATAACATTTGCAAGCGGTTTGGACAAAATAAGGCCCAACAAAATATTAGCCTTATTTGTCCTAATCTGAATTTAATCCAATTATTCTTTGATGCTTTACTTGAGCTTTTGAGATAAGGAATACTTGGAGAATAGCAAATAAACTGATAAGTCATAGATGATTCTAAATAATAAATGCTAACATACCCTTAGGTGATTCTACATACAGCTTATCAAGGTTTTATGCCTTTTTGATTTCAAACAAACCCATGTTTGTCGTTTTTCCAAATAAACCTGAAAATGTGTTTAGAAGTCTAACCCCTAGGGTGCGTTTATTTTGCCAGATTGTCATTATGCTACAACTACACAATGCAGACTAACCCATTGCACCCTGAGGAAGCCACACAATATAAATGATAATAATACTTTAAGTAAAGTGTCCGTACCTAGTAGCGATCCACTTAGTGATTTTACATACCTAATACCAAGGCTGTAAGGCATATTGATTTCAGACAGGAAGATAATTTAAAAGTTCTCTCTAAATAAAACTACATAAAATATGTGACACCTGATGTGTACCTGTAGCCCTAGGGTCATAATATTCACAAACTTGATAAAGTACCACTACGTTATTCTACATACATGTACCTAATATACAGATTCTATGCCTAGCAGTTTGAGTCAAGAGATTCTTTTTATGTTTTGCCTACATAAACCTGTGTAAAACATGTGTCCAAAGGGCTGGGCCATTTTTGAACCAGGCGACATTAATAAACTTAGTGGTCTACTAGATGATAATACATATCAAATATCAAGACTCTTTGCATTGAGTGGTCCAGATAAACTCCAATGTAAAGATTGTTGGGTGTGGCCTCTTTGATCACAGGGCCATAATTTCAATAACTTGGTAGAGGCCCACTGGCAGATGCTATATACCAAAGATCAAAGCTCTAGATCTTGAGGTTTCAGATAAAATATGTGTCTATGTTTTCCCTATATAAGCCTATGTAGAGCACAGGACCCCCAGAGTAGGTCGCTTTTTGTCCCATATCCACAAATTGAACACACATTGCAGAGGTACAGTACTGGAGTATTGCACCTCAATCAGAACACAGATTTTCGTTTTTAAAATTTTACATACAAGTTACTTCACACTGAAAGTTTGCATGCGCATAGAAATAGCAAAACCCTGACTAGATTTAAATTTTGATGGAGAATATTATCATTTTTACTGCTCTGATATCTTGTAAAAATAAATAACTTAGTTTTTGTTAGTATGAAAATACCTGTTCAGTACCCATTTTTGTACTGTCAGTGCAATGCGCCTGGGATAGATATACCAGTATTTGCTCATCTATAAAATGTCCATTAGAGATTACAGCAGACGATTATTTTGTTGAAGGCATCACAAATTGTTCTGCTTACGATACAATTAAAGCTGCTTTTATAGGCCTACGAATAATGACATTTCTTTTGGGTCACCATTTTTGTGATATGGCTGGAAATAACTGAAACATTATTGACTAGGCTGATAAACGGCAACACAAGCCAATATGTAGCTACATTTTAAACCAATGAAGAATAGTTATGAATTGTCTTATACTAGTATATACATGGTTTTATGTTCAACTGATAGTCATTGATCCGTTTCTCTCAAGGTACTAGAGGGGAATAATATTTGGCCTTTAACATTAAGAATGTTAAAATGCCATCCTATCACAGCATTTATGAAAACGCATGCTAACTTCAAAAAAAAAAATATTAGTTTTTTTTGTTTAAATATATATTTACAATTAAATTTAAAATTCGCATTTTATATTTAATGTTATTGCCGATAAACAGTGTTCCATTTGAAGGGCAATACTACAGTAGGTAATGCTAGATGCCCAAATATAAGAGCTATCTAGGTTTTTGTTAATATTCCTTTTATCTTATGTGACCTAGACAGGCAACTGACTGTAACCATGCAAACAACTTTTGAAGGGACCATATAATGATCATTTAAGTCAAGTTTGGTCAAAATCCAGCGGTAAGTTTATGTTCATTTTGAGCTTATGGCTAAGGAATGTAAGCTTAAATAGAACATGCATACAGTGAAGGCTCAGATCAGTATGAGAAGTAACCGGGTCTATTGTGGTTTGCAATCGCAAAGTTTAACGAATACAAAAAGTAGCTTAAATCAGACAAAATGCTTCATGGCCAGTTTTGTGGATCTATACGGTATCCTAAAACTGTGTCTACACTGTCGCATAATTTACAAAAACTGCTTGTGTCTACACGATACACCACGGAAAAGATCCATGGTCTACACGATATCAAGGCCGATATTTTGAATCTCGCATATTATCATCAAAGACAGTTTCTTTGGACTTTCAGGACTAGAGGGTGAGTTTCAAGGTCTGGGCTTATGGTATATAGTAAAAGAATCATGATATTTGCTGTTAAAAAGACAAAATGAAAAGAAAATCGGTTGGATCTTCGCTTCGTTTCCACTTTCTGCAAGTCACTCACTTCTCTCTGTCAAATTCTTCCTTAACAGATCAAACTGCGCAAAGAGAATGGGAAAATCATAAAATCCAATTTTTCCTTAGCGTGTTAGCGTCTATGGCTGCAGCCAAAAAAGTCTACACGATATCACGTATATGACTGGATCTGTCGATTCTAAGTCCCTTTTAACTCTGTTAACAAAACATGACGTCACTGTCGCTCTTGTCTGACAGGACAGTAGTTTATGTACAAAGCTCATCTTTTTTTTGTTTAATGTAATTGCTAAATTCCAGTTATTAGCGTGTATTTACCACCAGCAGAGTCGAAAACATCCAGGAATCTGATTATGTCCCCCCCTCGACCCCAAAAAAGGTGGGGAACATTACTTTTCGTGTGATTCCTGTTAGCGTTAGCATCGGCGTAGCTTTTGACCGCACTCTAACTTGGAATAGGACCAAACTTGCGCAGATACTTATTTGGAACAGCCGAAGGTAGTGATTAAATTTTGGTGACATTTACTTATTTTCAAGGTCACCAGGGTCGTATAACTATGAAAAGTCTTGTCTGCACTCTATTTTTCGAATCAATGTTCAAATTTTGACTTAACTTGCACAGATATAACATTGTGAGGACCTTAATAATTAATTAGATTTTGGTGATCTTGGCCTAATTTAAAAGCTAACCAGGGTCATATAACTCTATGAAAATGCTTTGCACGTACTCTATCTTCTGAGCCAATGGTAAGATTTTGATCAAACTGGCACATATACACTATTGAGAAGACCTCAATGAATTATTAGATTTTTGTGACCTTGACCTAATTTTAAGGTCACAAGGGTCATATACCTCTATGAAGTGGTGGTTCATATGTTTTCTTTCGAAAACTTCATCTAGATGTAGTTAGATACAGAAGCCATCTTATCTGGATACATACTGTTTTCTAGGTTCAGCATGACCAGGGTTAAAAAAGACCATAATTAATGATTAATTGAAAATCACACCGATAATGATAAAGCATGTTGCTATAAAATTGCCTCTACTAGTGCTCTCTCATGCATTAAATTGCATAACTATTTTTGCTATATCAAAAACATAGATGTAATTGCGCTTAAAATAGAAAAAAGGCGCTATAAAAAGAAATTCTATAAGAATTTTTATATCGTGATTGACTTTCAGCTGACCTAGTATCTACACGCTTTGATAATTATGTAATTCATCTTCAAAGATCTTGGAATTAAGTCAAGGACGTGGACTTTATGAACGCAAATATACAGGTTAACCATTTGTGTGCCATTAATGCTGCACGAGGAAACCAGCGAATGCATTTTCCTAGTGTAGTGGGTCAGGCTATAAATAATAATAATAAATAAAAAAAAATAGGAAGGTTGGCCCTGCTTATTATGAATGTTCAATGGAACAATGCATCGAACGTGCTCACTTTTTAAGCATACCAGAGCCATATCCCAGCAGGCACATAACGTCAAAACAACGTCGTATCGACGTCACTGCGACGTCATGACGTCGCATTGACGTTGATATGACGTTGTTTTAAGGTTGTTGCCTGCAGGGAATGGATCCTATAGTGATATGCCTCCGTCCGTAGTGCATCGTCCGTCCGTTGTTCGTAAACTTTTCTCCTCCTGAACAACTAGTCCAAATTCAAAATCATTTCACAGGAATATTCCAATAATCCCTCTACCAAAATTACAAAACGCATAGTCTGCGCATGCTCGATATTAAAATATCGACCTGTGTACTATGGCTCATCACCGCTGAAAAATGGGGTTTGTGTTACTACGCGGTGTGCATTAGGCTAGATTTTTTTTATTAGTTGAATTACGGGATTTTTTTCAGATTTAGGGTGGGGGACGAAAAAAAAGCTCTGAAAAGGACCAGTTGACTGGTCCTTTTCAGAGCTTTTTTTTCATTTTCAGAGCTTTTTCCTTTCTTAATATCTCCAGAACAAACAGTATAGCTAGTAAAGTAAACCATAGTCTGTATTAAATCTTTAAATATTTCATAATTTTCCTGCATAGGACAATCACTTTTAACAGTGCCACTCTCAAAAATACACTAAAAGAACCTCAAAAATATATTTGTTTTTCAACGAAACAAATAATATTTAAAGTCGGCGGATAAAATAAAAAAAAACTAATTTTAGAAATTTCTGGAAAATTACAGTACTGAGGAGGGTTCGTAAATCAACTTATAAAAAAAATCTTGCCTTACTCAAATCACTTACGTTAGAAAGTAGCAAGCGGCGAATGGCTATGAATAATCCGTCTCTGGAGACGTCAAGTCACCTTTGGTAGCAAAACCATAACAATGATAATATTTTCTACGCTAAAACATTTTTGAAAAACAAAATGCGCATGATCAGGTCAATGAAGCGTTTCAGTGACGCGTGATGAGGCAGATTGATAGCACATGACTTTGTGACGCATTTGGTAAACACGTATGCCACATGTACCCACAATACTCAGATCATATAGGTCAGTTTGTGATATGGAAGGCAATTTGCACCGCCAAACAAAATGGCCACTAGAGATAAAAATAGAAAAATCTTTAAACGACATCTCCCTTTGAACTTCTGGGCAAATTCAAAACAATTTCACAGAAATGTGTATCAAAATTGCACAGCCGTTCCGCTCCACTAAACTAAAATGCCACCAGAGAGAGAAATAACTTCAAAATAATTTTACAGAAATGTACACCATGGCCCTCTACTCACATTGCACAAACGCAAACACAATTGCCATCAGAGCTGTAGTAATATCTTTAAACAACATATCCTCCTTAACCACTGGCTTAAATTCAAAATAATTTGACAGAAATGTTCCTCATAATGCCCTCTACCAAAATTGCACAAACGCTTTGTTAAACAAAATGGTTACCAGAGATAAACATAGAAATATCTTTAAATTTAAACTAGATCTCCTGAAACACGGTCCCAAATTCGAAAGAATTAATACAACTTTTTCTCATGTCCTCTATCAAATTGCACAAACGGTTATGTCCCACTGAACAAAATGGCCACCAGAGAAAATTAGATTTGTTTTTAATCATCATCTTCTGAGCAAGGACTCAAGTGAGCGATCCAGGGCCCCAGTGCCCTCTTGTTTTATATCATGATATGGAAATTTTCATGGTCCTGACATCAAAGTTATAAAACTATTTCATGCTCAACTCAACTGAGGACAAAGTGTTTTATCAAGAAACATTTTTTCAGGATTTTGTTTTTTTGAGCAGCTGCATTTCATCTCATTTGGGTTGAACATAAAAAATGTTTAAATTTCTGGGCTTGAACTGATGCAATTTCATTTCATTAAATGACATTAGGTACGTCAATCAAATGTCAAGATTAATTGGAAGACTGGTAGAGAATAGCTGGAGTCAAATAAACGTGTATTGGATTTCTACTTGTGATGATTTTTTAAAAAAGAAAAAAAAACAAGTCATGTCTCTTACGACAGAAAATGTCAACTTGTATCTCGCAAATTGCAAACTTTGTTTTTGTACTCATTTCCTCTTACCTGTAAGATATTGCACGATCCGCAGGTGTGCGCTATAATCACAATGTGAGTCCGTCTGTCTGTCTGTCTGTCCGTCCGTGTGTAGGCAGTTCGTATATAGTAGTGTAAATTTCGCAACGGTGGCATTTGTCATTCTTGAAAGGGACCCTTCAAAATAGCAAAAAAAAGCTATTTCACATGTAAAAGCCTTTAAAAAGATAAAACAAATCAAAATTTTATATTTTAATCTTACCAAGGAACAAATGTTCGAAATACCAAACGTGTAGAGTAATTCACCCTAGCTGCCGTTGAAATGTCAAGCACGGATCCAGAGGGAGTACATGCGCGGATCCAGAAAGTTTTGCCAAAGGGGGTCCAAATCTGAAACTTTTTTTTAGATAATGAGGGAGAGAGGATCCAAATGCCACTAAAAGTGGGCCATCATCGCCCCGACAGCGAAACGCCATTTTAATGGCGTTTCGCTATAGGGCCGATAATGGCCCAAAATTGAATGCTAGCTTTGTGATTTTCAGGGGATCCGGACCAGTATTGCTAAGACACCCTATATTTTTGTGATTTTTCAGGAGGGGGGGGGGTCCATACCCCTGCCCCCCCCCCCTCTTGATCCGTCCATGATACTCGGGGACTAGGGTTCTGGACCCCCTGGAAAATCACAAAGCTGGAGGTTTCCTTGTACACTGGTATCCAGCCCCCACCCAACCTAGAAAATTGCAAAGCTACCTAGCCAGCATTCCGTGTCGGGTCATCATCGGCCCGCCAGTGTAACGCTGATGGTGGCTCGCTTAACTTACTTGGTATAGCACTATGGCGTAGCCAGAACGCTGAAAAAGTTACGCACTTCGAAGGGAGACTACTGTATCAAGCAATGATTCTCTACAATTACGTCCCTTTTCAGAATGGGAACTTCTCTTAAAGGAAAGAATTTGCTCCCAGAGGGAGCGATTTCTTTTCTTTTAGAGCAGGTACTTAAGGTATGGAAATCACTTTTACCACATTAGGCGAGCTCCGTGAGTGTTACTATTTTTATTTCGCACGTGCGTATACTGCGTAATGGGCCCTACGCCAATGTAGCACAACCGGTTAACAAGGTATTGCATTAGGCTGTTTCATTACGATTGCTTGTCATGGTGGCCTAACGAAATACTAAGGCTGCGTGTTGGTTCCATGTTGAAATAACAGTCGTGCCTTCAATAAAACTAGTGGAATCGAAGAAGAAAGCCATGAGGTAAAGAATTGGATAGTAAATAAATGAGTATCTTTATTAACAGTTTGAAGCAAATAGCACCTCTTTGTTTGATGTTATTTGTCTTGTTTGTGTTAGGAATTGTGTTAAAAGAGTGTTGGTTTCTTTCGTACCCAGTCTTAGATACGGTGCGATATACTGTAGGTTTTTTTCATTCTGATATTGCACAAACAAGATGGAAAAGATATTAGGGAAATTTTCTACTTGTAGGAGGAGCGGAGCTATTTCATTACACCCTAAAGAGCCAACTACAACAAATTTTGTCTGCTATGTCATCTCCTGCATTGGTTTTGAAGCCTTTTGGTCAAAGCATGTATACCCAGATCAGACTGCTCCTTTAGGAGGAACTTGATCTGAGTACACACTGTTTGCCTTTATTCTTACATTAAAATAATAACAAAAATTAACAAATATATGCAGCGGACCACTCAAGTAGACCACATGTTTTGTTTTTTGATATCGCTTTATGGGTTAAGTTTGATATTGCTTAGACTCGTGGCAAAACTAACAAAATGTTATTTAGTTTGGCCAGCATCTTCGCTGTCTGCATGGTAGGTTTGGATTCATATAACTAGATACTATGTGCCAGCGAAAACTTATCTGACTGGACATAAACGATGGTTTGATTGTTTTAATATGAATGGTTAGCCCATTTTAGGATAACAACATTGCCCTGCTCAATCAACCCATACACATGATGGTTCTTAGCATCACATTCTACAAGGACACTCTAATTTACAAGGATATCCTAAAGCACACATACTTAGGAGCCATGTGGTGTAATTCGTAAACTCCTTGCCGTTTACACAGAGGTTCCAAGTTTGATTACCCACTCCTCCAGTCTGTCCAAACCCTAGCCCCATTCGCATGACCTTAGCTGTTGCATTTGTAAATTAATACTTGCAGTTGCAGGTATACTATAATCTGTTTGCGCACAAGAGTAACCTTCCTCAGAAAGAGTATCATGGTATATTTGTTATCCCCACGCTTTTTTAAAAAAGCATCAGGATATTGCAATCGCCTTCGTCCGTCCATCCGTCACGCTATCTCCCCCTTAACCATTGGACAAAATCCGACCAAATTTGGTGTGTGAGTTGCTCACATGAATGGAGTGTGCAACGGCACATTTTTTAGCCCCACCCCCTGGGGCCCTGGGGAGGGGCCAAAAGGTCAAATATCATTAAATATCATTAAATTTCAATTACAAAGTCAATTTCAAAGATTTTTTAACCAAACTTTGTTTGTCTTCTCACACATGAAAGATATAAAACATATCAGACGGGATTTTCATTTGGTCACTGGGTCATGCCCCAGGGGTTGGACTTAGGGGTACCGGGGGGGGGGGGGGGGGGTCAATTTTTCTTTTAGAATTTCAACCAGATTTGGTGTGTGAGTTACTTACATGAATGGCACATGCACTGGCACCATTTTTTTGGTCCCCACCCCCTGGGGCCTTGGGGAGGGGCCAAAATGTCAAATATCATTAAATCTGAATTACAAATTTAATTTCAAAGGTTTTTAAACCAAACTTTGTGTATCTTCTCACAAATGAAAGATATATAACATATAAGACAGGATTTTCATTCGGCAGCCTGGGTCATGCCCAGGGGTGGGACTTGGGGGTACAGTGGGGGCTTGGGGGTCAATAAAATGTTTTTCGGAAATTTAACCAGATTTGGTGTGTGAGTTACTCACATGAATGGCACATGCACCGCCACAATTCTTTGGGTCCCCACCCCCTGGGGCCTTGTGGAGGGGTCAAAAATTTAATTTTCAAAACATGGTCATGTGGCATATCAAATTTAAGGGGATGAGCATTAGACCATGATACACTGAACAATTTTAACCTACGATAAAACTGGTGACCTTGGGATTTGGTCAAAGGGTCAATTACCGTCGAGAGCGTGGGAATTTGCGATGGCGCGCCATCAAATGTGTTCTAGTTTAGATTTCATTTTTTCTTCAGTTTCAATATGTATTCTGCTAAGAAAAATGGATGTTGTTTTTTTTATGTGGCGTGCATTACGTTAAATAATGAGTATATGGAGACAAGCTATAACAGCATTACAGTCTTAGGGTGGGGTCATATCTATACAGCTTAGGACTTTTTCTAAAGGTAAAGCACAGGTGTTTGGCACAGACCTGAGATAATATAAGGGGTATTTGACCATTTCTAGACAAGTTACCCCTAAAATAAGTATATCTACACTGAAAATAGAAAAGGTAAATAAATCCAGAAATCATGATTTTACGACGCCCTCACTTCTATGTTCTCTCACCTTTGTCACATTCAGTATTTCAGGAAAAAATAGTGGCGATCGGTAGCAGGGTCATTTACCTTCACAAAAATACCATACACTATAGACCAGTCCAATGTTATTGTTTCATCCGGGCTTATTGACCACGTGATTACACTTTTGACCTTGTGACTTTGTATTGTGGTTGGCAAAAAAAACCTTCCGCTCAATGCAATGGCCATTGAGTTAAGCCAACATTTACATGAGAAAACATAAAATTAAACGATATTTTAGCCCCAGGTTTTGATTGGATATGTAGAAAAAAAATGGGACATTGATTTACAATAATTTTCATGTAAAAAAATAATTAATTTTATTAGTTTTTATTTGTTTTGACGCCCCCCCCCCCCTCCTGTGTTTTGGTCTGATGTCAACCATTTCAATCTCGGATATTTTTGTTAAATGATGATAAAAAAAATGTGAAAAAAACATCATTTGATAGGTCAATAATCAAACTATGGGAACCAGTCGTTAGAATTAATTTACGAGATAAATACGGCTTTAAATCGCAATAAAACATGTGCTGTTTCCATGTCCGACACAGGTAAACAACAGTTTACTGCCAACCAGAGTAGTTACCAGCTATCGGATAAAAACCGTAGTGTTCCAGATGATATTGATTTGTGACGTAGTGCTTTGATTCGTCTATATACTAGGAGGAAACACTTAGCCACAGCAGCCCAGGATTTAATATTTTTCTGCCAAAGCGTGTACTCAGAATCATAGACTTTAATCCAATGTCGGGTATTTTCGCTACTTGTGTCAAAATATATATACACTATGTGCTGAGTATTTACGATAAAATGCATCGCTATCCGATAACTTAACATAAAACAAAATCATTAGTGCCCAGTCGAAAGAACAATACCATTTCATAGGCGCATAATCTGTTTACTTTTTTGGAGCGATCTTGAATCGGCCATTTGGATGGATAACTTTATTTCTGACCTTGACAGACAGAGCAATTTGGATCACTTCAGCAATTTTCATTGAAAGACTTAAGTGTAGGAATGCATTTGGAATACATAAACCGGAGGTGTGACTCCATTGACCCCAAATACAGCACCGGCATATGCATGATGCAAAATAAAATGGCCAATTCGAGAAGAAATGAGGGTTTTGCTCCAAAAAAGTAAACAGATTATGTGCCTATGAATCGGTATTGTTCTGGAAATACTGAATGTGACAAAGGTGAGGGAACATAGAAGTGAGGGCGTCGAAAAATCATAATTTTTGGACTTATTTACCTTTTCTATTTTCACTATAATAGGTACAGAATGGGCCAATATTTGTTGGTCGCTAAAATTTCAAAAGTGTTTTTGGGTATGCCTGATATTCCTGATCTTCTGTTTTGGTAATCAGTAATTACTTAGCCTAAACCTTATGACCCCCAACCCATGAAAATGCTAGAACTATGTATGCTAATTACTGTTTGCGTGTTAATATAGCCAATCAGCTGGTCATGTTTGGTCAACATTTTACCATTATCACAGATATGACAAATATGTACATAAGCACTTTTGGTGGCCCACCTTTGCATGCATATATTATCAATGAAATTCGTAACAGAACCATAGCCAATTGTCGCAAATCATCCAATACACTCAAGTAGAGGTCTGTAAAGGCACCGTAATCCATTCTGGATGTAACCTTTACATCTCACTTCAGGAAAGAGTTAGAATAAACATTCTTTTTCATTCAACGGTCCATAATTCGAGTTCTATAAAAATGCTTGTTTTATCTTTCAAATTTTGACAATAAGTTTCAGAAACAACAGTCATCTCATGAGAAAAGGTTGTTTGAAATCTGCTAATAACGAAGTTGCACATCAGTCTATGCATCCGCACCGTTGGTTCTGTGCATGCAACTGATAAGAATATTGAGAATGAATTGAGCCATACCTGGCCGCAACACTCCAAAGACAAGTGTTCTCGCAAAGTTTAAATATCCTGTGTTCCAGTCTGATCATTTTTCTTCTTTTTTATATTTCCGTTTTTTGGTCAAAATTAATCGAAATCAATAACGGACTACCGATACCTTTGATGTATCTTTTTATTCTCTTTTTATAGAGTATTAGCATAAAAATGAAAATATTGCCACAATAATGACGACTGGACCCAGGCTAAGTTGAAAGTGCTCAGCTCAGGACCTTTCAATGGATTTGTTGGACATGCAAGATGTATAAATTTACCCCTTTTCCCACCAGTCAGACACTTTTGCTTCGTCCTTTATGTCTGATTATGTTCTTAGGTATCAACTATTGCAAAATACCCAGATAAGATTGCACCCTTAGGAGCAGTCTGATCCGGGTTAATAGTGATTGCTTCAACGATCATGATAAAAGTTTAGTCTGAATTACACTTGAATGTCTGCAGCAGACGTTAAAAGCAGACAACATCTAGGACAAAACAATTTGGCTGAAAAGGGGTTAACTCATTGAATGCTGGGTACCTTATCATACTTTTTACATTTTCAAAATTAACTTAAAAAGGTAGTAAAATCTTAAGGAACGCTACCATAGTGTTTTTGTTTGTTTGTTTTGTTGCTATACTTTCCAAGTCAACAGCTATGGTCATGGCGGGACGGTCAGTTCACCTAAACACACTTTTTCCTGGACAAGCTTGAACAAACGGTTTACCAGTACTTCGTGCACATACTTTCGCTTGTAACTGACAACAACTCTTCTTGAATGATTCAGCGGAAGGGAGGAGAATGATCGTAGAAATTATTTCATGATCAATTTCCACAAAAGTATGGGACTGGGCCGAGATCGAACTCGCGCCCACCGGAACTGCTGTCAGACACATCATCTGAAGTCAGACACGCCACGTTACCGACTGCGCTTTGCGGCCCGGTCTACCTTAGTGTCAACCTTTTTGAATCCAGATCAACTCCGACCCAATGTCATGCTTGATACGGGTCCAAACGGTTTGCAAATGCCATCAGCACATGCATAACATCCCCGTTGGTAAGGAAAAAGTTAAATAGTATATGTATTGTATGCATTCATATGTACAGTTTGTGATTGTTTGGATTACACATGCGTAGAATGCACGCATACCTATGTAGTGGGATTAGAGGCCACCTATATTTTGTCCTCATTCGGCAGCAAAGGCATTGGCAAAACTGCATAGATGTGCAGGCTTGTCTTAGCCTTAGCTGTTCAAATATATGTGATAATACATAAATATCTGGCTCATTTATATGTGAAATGTGAGGCCACAAAAACATAGTTAGCTTGTGGTTCTAATAATCAAATGACAACGCAAAAATGTTCCATAAAATGGAGTTAATTATGAAAAGTAACATCGAGTTCAACTCTCTGAATTCTGAGTAAAAGAGATGATACAGAAGTTGATATTTCAAGTTCAGGATTTCTCATGTGCAAGATCAATCGTTGTCTCATAATTTCTAATCTTGTGACTTCTGAACTAAAGTCTGTTGATTTTTCATCTTGTATTTCAAACTCTCATTACAAAGTATCAGCATCTAAACACACACTTTTTGTTTTTCACCACTGTTCGCTCCCCTTGCATTTCAATTTCTAAACCCAAAATGTTTACTTTCAATTTCAATATTTTAATTGAAACCAAATATTTAACTATTGAGCAATACATTGAATTGCTTACTTTTGACCCTATATAATATATGCGCAACATCACCATCCAAAATCAAACATCTTTGCTGCGTGCTCAGTTGGTAGCTAATAATCATTGGTTTCCCTATATGGACAGTGAACCGGGCACACCTAATAGATGACAGGTGGCTGATCAGAGTCTCCAATCTATTAATCATGAATATTAATCATTTTGGTGTTACTTTTCACTGAAAGATTAGATAACATAGAACATGTGTATTATGCCTTCACAGTAAACAGTTGGAGGTAAGACAGTGGACAGCCAATAATTATTATTTATTAGTGACCACTGTTACAATTATGGAGCAAAGATGTGTTTCCCTGGGGAAGCAATGTTTGCCTTTAAATTAACCCTTGAAGCACCAATCACAACAAAAGTTGTCTCCTTTTCTCGTCTGCTGAAATGTTTAAGAAGCCTCTGTGGCAAACAGTCAGGAACCAGATCAGACTGCTCCTATAGGAGCAGTCTGTTCTGGGTCCACGCTGTTTGCTTCTACACTTAATTTGTCAGTAATGTTAGGCAATTATTTGCAGCAGATGACTTCAGCAGATGACATTTTCAGATGCATTTTTTTCTTGGTGCTTTAAGGGTTAACACTTTCTTGCAAGTAAGAACATTTGAGCCATGATATGTGATTTCCAACAATGTGGCATTTTGACAAGTGTAGACTCGGACGAGTCTGTGCAACCTCCTTTGACGCTTAGAAACTCCAAATGATGTTCAGTCAGTAGCTTAACAGTAATAGAATATTCAAGTGACTAGCAAAGGCTCTGATCAGACTGCGCGTATGCGCAGGCTGGTCTGAGCCTTTGCTGGTTGCACATACCACATAGTTAAATTCTCATGTTGCGGCTCATTTGTTGTCTTCTCATACAGTTTTGGAGCCTAAATTGCACAATATGGACCCAGATCAGACTACTCCCCCTTTGGTTCATAACGTTTGCTTCCATGATCAAATCTAGTCTGAAGCGCACTAGAATATATACAGCAAAAGTAAATAGCAGACATTATTACCCAACCGTCTATATACGGAGTAATTGTCTATTTTTGCTATGTCATGAGTCACTGAACTATTGACCAGTCAATAAATTCGACCATTGACTGCACTATACCATGGCCTGGTTTCCCGCTTCCCTGTTGAAAACACACAGGTGCTTAAAACGTGGGCGGCTACAATGCACGTTTATGAAAGGAGACCTTATGCAACAATGGTGAAAATGAGACATGGTTTGGCAACTTTAAACTCCAATAACTCCGTTGTTTATGGTCAGAAACATAAAGTGTGGGTACTCGCTTTCTCAGTTAGAACGAGCGGAACATTTTGAGACCAAAATTGAGCAGATTTGGTGAAATTTTCTGTTTTGCAACAAAACTGCATCGTCTGCAGCAACTCCATTCAAGAAACGCTGCTAAGTATTTCATCAAATGGGTTGGGTAATAAAACAATTATTCATGCCTATTTGTAGTATGGTCAAACTATTACCACTCGGTACTGTGGACGACCTGATGCACTATTGTACTCGTCCATCGGCCTCATGCAATAGTGCATCGACCTGATGCATGAGTCCACGGCACCTCGGGGAAATAGTTTTGACTATACTACTAACAGGCATGAAATAACTGTATACAATGAAAAAAGTCAATAAGCAATGCTTATTAGATACCCCCCCCCCCTCTCGCACAGTAAGTCATTAAAAAAACTTGGTAAGTTATAGTTCAATCCAGCAGACCTTAGTTTTGAAAAGAAGGTTTCAGTAGAATCTGTGCAAACAAAATTTATTTTTCCGAACCAAACTCCTTCACGCATATTTTCAATGTGTCTACCTTGTATCGGCAAAGTATCAAATTGCTCCCATCAAATTGTTGTGGTAGGAGTTGATTGACCCAAGAAGGCAATATCCATGCATATAAAAAAGCGATATATGGGAATAATTGTCTAAGTTCTCATAGCTGTCATTTTGTCAAAATTTTTATGTTCAATGTGTCTTTATTGTTTAGGCAAAGTATCAAATTGCTTCACTAAAAGCTGTGGCAGGAGTTGATCGGCCCACGAAGGCACCGTCTAAGCATATACAAACACCCTATTAGGGAAAAATTGTCTAAGTTCTCACAGCTGTCATTTTGTCAAAAATTATTTTTCTAAACAAACTCCTTCATGCATATGTTCAATGTGTCTACATTGTATAGGCAAAGTATCAAATTGTTCCGTCAAAAGCTGTGGTAGGAGTTGATTGGCCCATGGTAGAGCAAAAAACTGGCAAAAAGTCGCTTATTTAAGGCGGAACCCCTCCCCATCTGTAAAATGGAAAACGATCGCGTGAATGATATGACAAGATGTTGAAGTTTCTTGGATCGCCGGAATTACTTTTTCAAAGAGGGGCAATGGTGTTAAAATTTGGCAAAAACTTCATTTTTCGAAGTGAAATTGCGAATTTCTGAAATCCACTTGCAGCAACAGATACACGACACCGGCGAAGAAAGACTGAAAAATGATCATTGAGTTTTATATAATCTTGA
Organism: Loripinus fragilis; assembly: GCA_964019695.1. NCBI lineage: Eukaryota > Metazoa > Mollusca > Bivalvia > Lucinida > Lucinidae > Loripinus > Loripinus fragilis. Next base: position 56,677,976 of record OZ026527.1, on the reverse strand, counting down.
CCTGGCTTTATTATGAAGTCAAAGTCAGAAATGAAATGTCTTTATTTTTGGGTGAAAATCAGTATTTTTATAAAAAAATAATCCAATTTTTTGTAACCGGACAGGTAAAGTTTTTAAAATTTATAGTTTTTATTTATCTTGTTTTAAATTTTATGCTGCCTTATTCAACTTACATATATCCTGTCGTGTTTACTTATAAAACCTACTAAAATATTTTCTTTTTTTGCCTCGAAAACTGACACTTTTATATTCAGGTATATTTTGGGAAATGCATGTTTTGCTGTTTCATAGCTATCAGGGCATTGTCATATTATGAAAATGACGTGCATATAGTAAAATATCAAATGGAAACAGCATTTATCATGTTCTGTGATATCATATCAAGTATTGACACACACTAAAAGAGGGCCAAGTGACCCTGGATCGCTCACCTGAGTTTTTGTTTGAAACACTTCATCTAGATGTATCTATTAAAAATGACCAGGCTCTGGTGAACTCTTGGTGGGGCCATTTTTGTCCCCAGAGCTCTATTTGGAGCAAATTTAGATATGGTCCATCCACTGGGTGATATTAGGGATCTAGACCTATTGGTTTCAAACCAGGAGATTTTGTATGTTTCAATTTATAAGTCAATGTAAATTCTGTGACATCCGGGATGAGGCCATTTTGACCACATAACTACAATTTGAGCAAACTCGGTAGAGTACCACTAGGTACTGTTACATACCAAATATCAGACTTTGGGGTATTTTGTTTTCTGGCAAGAATATTTTTTAATGTTTTCTCTAAATAACCTATTCATCGAGGAAAAATCTGGCACATTATAAGTAGCTCAGTTGAAGTGGAACCTCTCCCTACTTGTAAAATAGGATTGTGATATATCAATGGAAAGCTTTATAACTGTACATTATGAAACCACTAGAACTGCTTTTCAAAACAGGGGCAGTGGCTTTTTATTGGGCTTCGAAGAAGAGCACCTTCATTTAGCATCTAAAATAAGCAAAAGTTGGCTGGGTGAAAAGAAATACAAAAATGCAATAGTTTCAAAATTTTAAAGTATTAGGGGTGTATTATTTAACCATATAAGCCATGCATTAAAACAGTTAGACCTATTTTAATGTAATACATAAGAACGCGGATCTGACAAAAGGGACCTTAAGAGATCCAAGTAATTATTACGTAAGAGACATTTCAAAACTACTTAAAATAACATAAAATTGCATACCTTTATATTTCCATGAAAATGCTCTTTAAACTTTGATATCATCAAAATAATAAAAGTTTCTGATTATACTTTTTTTGAAGGTTTTCTACAAGGGTTGTTGCCATGTGAACACTCAGATCACATCACCTACAAGTGGGTCATTTTGAATGTCTATAATACGATATAGAAGATATAAATTCATGTAACTTCATCTGCATTTCCATTATCACATGTATAAGACACGAGAAAACTTTATATTTGCTAGATTTTTATGCTGAGCATGCAATAATCAACACACCAAAATAGACCAACACTCTGACGGCATCATACGGTTAAGGCCGTTATTGACGTCACATTCCTGATTACATTTGTTGTTTCTAACATCCGTATATTTATCAGTTTCGGAGAAATTTTCAGGAAATACTCTTAACATGTAATACTTTGCAGATGAAACATTAGCCTGATTTTGATTATCGCGATCATAGGGCACCTTTCCCTATATCCTGGCCCATATATATGCAGAATGGAAGTACCTGATTTATCATTTGACATCATTATTTAGTACCATGATTTCATTTATTTTAATCTATTGTCTTCAATTTACACATATTGTCAGTGCATACGATTTTAATGCATTCCAAATCAAGTATGGTCTTTTATACGTCATATAATTAAAAATATAGGCTTTGCCTTTGGGTATTAGAAGCAGCATGGAGTTTGTGCCTCACCAATTGTCCTCCTAAATCTGTTTTAAAGAGTAACTATGTAAGTGTTATATTAGAACTTGCCATTTATCTTTATGCCTCGATGTTCATATTTGGTGTTTATTTCAAATAATAAATTTAATCTTGGAGTTAAAGGTCAAGGTCAAATTAAGACAAAATCTGTAATACGACTCATAACATGAACTCCTCTTTCATTTTTACGACCCAGGGTGTTCATATATGACTCAATGAATGTCTATGGGGTGTAGAATACAGCATAGGTTTCTTATCACCACTTTGCCATTGGTGTCAAAAGACAAGGTCACATAATTAAAATCAGTTTATGGCTTGTTACGCAAACTCCTCCTTCATTGATTACGTACGTTACACATCACCGCTATGGCCCTGAAAACAAAGGTTAATGAGAATCGGTTTTACGGTGGCATGTTTTGACAGAGATGCTTCATATTTTGTAGAATAATTGCCTATATAACATTTGAGCCTTAATTTTCAAAATAATTTGAAGCCAGTTGTATGGATTGTAAAACAATATCTCTAACATGTTATGTTGTAGATTGTTCATATTTTGCACATTGATTGTCTTAGCTGTTCTATAGCTTCTGACTGCTGATATGACCTTTGTATCAAGGTTCAAGGTCAAACTGCTTAAAAACCTACATTTTGCACCCTCAAAGTGGTACTGATCATAATGTGTGTATGACTCTCCTAGGTTCTATGCGAGGCAGACCAAATAGTGGATTATAAATTCCCTGCATGGGGTAATAAAGAGATTCTTAAAGGGTTTAGCTGTTTTCTGATAAAACATTTATACTAATCTTAATAAACCTATATAGGCGATAAGTCCCCTCTTGGAGCCCCTTAGTCCGGTGAGATATTGAAATACACTTAGACATGAAAAGATCTTTCCCTTAGCAATTAATCTGCTGATGACCACTCATAAACCAAAGTGTAGACCTTTAACCTCTGCATATACGGCATGTAATGCATTCTGTTTTGGAAGAGATGTATAAATGATCATGTTTGGGACACTGGCTTTCTATGGTTTTATGATGGCACAGTCTCCTCTTAAATTACTTGCTAGATTTTAACTAAACTTTGCAGGAATGATTCTTATATGACCCTCTTAAATAATTGTTCAAATAGTTAAGTCCATTGCATATCTAGGTCACATGGGCTAAAATAGATTTTCAAAATGAAAATCTTCTTGTTTGAAACCAGAATGCCTAGAATCTTAATATTTGGTATGTAGCATAACCTAGTAGACCTCCACCAAGTTTGTTCAAATGATAGCCCTGTGGTTTAAATGTCACATTCCTGGAGGTGGCATTTTTACAAAGGCATGTGATCACCTGCTGGGAAATGGCTGATCTCTTGGCTCCGTGTGTGTGGTGTTTTCTTGTATTTTGTCACTTTCCCATATGGTGTCTCGGGTCAGTTGTGGTACTTGACTGTATCGATTTCTGGTTTTTGTCCTCTGCTTTAAATTTTATATTTGGAAAACAAACCAAATCTTCTTGTTTGAAACGACAATACCTAGTACCTTGATATTTGGTATGCAACATCACCTAGTACGCCTCTACCCATTTTATTCAATTTGGGGCACAGGGACTATTAAGTGGACCCATCTGCGAGCTCACACATTCACTATAGGAATCAATTGGGAAAATCTTCTTGTCTGACACCACAAGGCATGGAACATTGCTATTTGTTATGTAATATCACCTAGTATACCTCTACTAAGTTTGTTCACATAATGGCCCTTGTGCCAAAACTGGCCCCACCCTGGGGTCACATTTCTCGTATATGGAACACTTAAAATAGTTTAGTCTGAAACCACAGAACCTAGAGTCTATATTTGGCATGTAGCAACATCTAGTAGACTTGCTAAGTTTGTTTAAAACTATGAACCTTTGGCCGAAAATGAGGCCGACCCGGGGATCAAGGTTTTATATTTAGCCTATATAGAGAACATATTAAAACACATTCTTGTCAGATACTAAAAGGCTTGATATTTGATGTGTATCATCACCAAGTGGTACTCTACCAAGTTTGTTCAAATTATGGTACTGTGGTCAAAATGGCATCGTCCTGGAGGTCACAGAGTTTATGAGGCTGTTGTTGTTCTTTGACTCTTCCTCTTGGTGCCATGGGTTTGTATTCAGTTTGTGAGTGTTGCATTCCCTGGTCATACATTCTTTCTTACATTGACTTACATATGGTGAAAACATAAAAACATATATTTGTCTGAAACCACCAAGCCTAGAGCCCTGTTATTTGGCATGTAGCATCAGCTGGTAGACAAAATCTAAATATGTCCCAATTATGACTCTGGGACCAAACATGGACCACTACGCAGGTCATCAAGAGCGTGGCCAGTTTCCAATAGATACGTATAGATAAGACGTTTAAAACAAAACTCAGGTGAGCGATCCAGGGTCACTGGGTCCTCTTTTTATTATGTCATTACTTGATATGATATCATAGAACATCATAAATGCTGTTTCCATTTGAAATGTTAACTTTATGTACGTCATTTTCTTAATATGACAATGTCCAGATGTACAAGTAACATCAATACATGAATTTCACAAAATATACCTGAATATCAAAATGCCAGATTTTGAGTTCAAAACGAAAATATTTTGGTGTTTTTTTAAGTAAACACGATAGAGATATATGTAAGTTGAATAATTCAGCATCAAATTTGAAACAAGTTCAATAACAGCCCTAAATTTTAAAACTTTATAAGCCAGATTACAAAAATTTGTGTTTAAATTTACAAAAAACACCGATTTTCACCCAAAATCCAAGACATTAAAATTCCAGTTTTGACACCATAATAAAATCAGAGTGGACTTATATAAGACTCAATAATCATTTTTCAGTCATTCTTTACTAGTGTCATGTATCTGTTGCTGCAAATGGATTTCAGAAATTCGCAATTTCACTTCTAAAAATGAAGTTTTTGCCAATTTTTAACACCACTGCCCCTCTTTGCGAAAGTAATTCCGGCGATCCAAGAAACTTTAACATCTTGACACATCATTCATACAATCATTTTCCATTTTACTGATGGGGAGGGGTTATCGGTCAATTTTCGCTAGTTTTTGCTCTACCACCATGAAGGCGCCTATCAATGCATATACAAAAGCCTTATTAGAGAAAATCGCCTAAGTTCTCACGGCTGTCATTTTGTCAAAAATTATTTTTTCTAATTCAAACTCCTTCACGCATATGTTCAATGTGTCTACATTGTGTAGGCAAAGTATCAAATTGCTCCATCAAAAGCTGTGGTAGGAGTTGATTGGCCCATGAAGGCACCATCTACGCATATACAAACACCTTATTAGAGAAAAAGTGCCTAAGTTCTCACAGCTGTGATTTGGTAAAATATTATTTTTTCTGAACCAAAATCCTTCATGCATATGTTCAATGTGTCTACATTGTATAGGAAAAGTATCAAATTGTTCCATCAAAAGCTGTGGTAGGAGTTGATTGGCCCGTGTATGAACTATTATAGCCTTAGCATAAAACCCTATATAAAAAGCCATTTAGAACTACAAAGGGAAATACATGTAGCTCTAATAGGATTGGCCCCTAGCCCTTACTTTTTTGTCTAAAGTATTTGTCTTGCATATATGAACATGTTTGCAAGGTTTGATGAAAATCCAGCAATCACTCTTCAAGATATTAAGGAAACAAAACGTTACGGACGCACGGACGGGCGGATGGACAACGTGAAAACAGTATACCCACCACAAACAAAGTTTGCGGGGGTATAAAAATTATTTTTCTGAACCAAACTCCTTCATGCATATGTTCAATTTGTCTACATTGTATAGGCAAAGTATCAAATTGTTCCGTCAAAAGCTGTGGTAGGAGTTGATCGGCCCATGAAGGCGCCTATCTATGCATATACAAAAGCCTTTTTAGAGAAAAATCGCCTAAGTTCTCACGGCTGTCATTTTGTCAAAAAATACTTTTTCTAATTCAAACTCCTTCACGCATATGTTCAATGTGTCTACATTGTATAGGCAAAGTATCAAATTGCTCCATCAAAAGCTGTGGTAGGAGTTGATTAGCCCATGAAGGCACCATCTATGCATATACAAACACCTTATTAGAGAAAAATTGACTAAGTTCTCACAGCTGTAAGAATTTCTAGCGATAAGGCGAGGAGACGTTCGTTTTATTTTGTTGAAATAACGACTGGAGAAACTAGGCACATTCAAGAAATATATATAGACGGGCCGACGATGCACCATTGCCCCCGAATTTGTATATTTAAAACGGGATTTCCTTAATGCAAGTAATAAATCTACTTCTTATTGAATGAGAATTTATTTCGATCATCAACTGTACTTGTTATTCAGTAACATATATGGGAACTAGACCGTTAAACAAGGGTACCAATCGTCCTATCAAAACTATTTATACAGTTGATGGAATAGGACCAAACTTGCACAGACACTTATTTGGGACAGCCAAAGGTAGTGATTAGATTTTGGTGACATTGACCTATTTTCAAGGTCACCATAGTCGTATAACTAGGAAAAGTCTTGTCTGCACTCTATTTTCCGAATCAATGTTCAAATTTTGACTTAACTAGCACAGATACAACATTGTGAGGACCTTGATAAATAATTAGATTTAGGTGACCTTGACTTAATTTGAAAGGTCACCAGGGTCATATAACTTTATGAAAATGCCTTGCATGCACTCTATCGTCTGAGCCAATGACCAAACTGGCCTGGAAGACCATAATAAATTATATGATTTTTTTTAAACCTTGACCGAATTTTTAAGGTCACAAAGGTCATATACCTCTATAAAGTGGGTGGTGCACTTGTTTTCTTTCGAAAACTCCATGAACATGTTAGCTACAGAAGCTATCTCATCTGGATCCGGGAGCGCAGCCGGGGCCTCGAGCCTCACCGGCGTCACTGCGTTGTGGTCCTTGAGTAAGACACTGGTTCGACCCAGGAAGACCTGTCCCTGTTTAACTGAAAGATTGTTGATGGGACGTAAAGAATCAAATCAAACAAAATCATCTGGATCCATACTCAGGCACGTAGCCATTCGGAGGCTAGGAAGCTTCAACATCATATGGGCATAGACACGAGAAACCCTGACTTTGTTGCTTGCGAACAACAAAGGCGCAGACCAGCCTGCGCATCCGCGCAGTCTGATCAGCGCCTTTGTTATTCGCTATCACTAGATCAGGTATCTCTTAATTCTCTATTTTTGTGGGTTTCAACATGATAAAGTCTCTTTCTTTTGCTACTCCCCTGAAACCGTTTTCTAGGTTCAGCATGACCAGGGTTAAAAGACCATAATTAATGGTTAATTGAAAATCACATCGATGATTTTATATAATTTCCTCTGCTAGTGCTCTCTCATGCATTAAATTGCATAACTATTTTTGCAATATTAAAAACATAGATGTAATTGTGCTTAAAATAGAAAAAAGCGCTATAAAAAGAAATTCTATGAGAATTTTTATATCGTGATTGACTTTCAGCTGACCTAGTATCTACACGCTTTGATAATTATGTAATTCATCTTCAAAAATTTTGGAATTAAGTCAAGGACGTGGTCTTTATGAACGCAAAAATACAGGTTAACCATTTGTGTGCCATTAATGCTGCACGAGGAAACCAGCGAATGCATTTTCCTAGTGGGTCAGGCTCAAAAAAAAAGTAATAATAATATAAAGGAAGGTTGGCCCTGCTTTTATGAATGTTCAATGGCGAGCATCAAATGTGATAACTTTTTAGGCATACCTGAGCCATATCCCAGCAGGTACATGACGTCAAAACAACGTCATATCGACGTCGATGCGACGTCATGACGTCGCATTGGCGTCGATATGACGTTGTTTTAAGGTTGTTGCCTGCAGGGAATGGATCCTATAGGGTCCGTGTCTGAGCCGAACTAACGTGATAGGCCTTCGTCCGTCGTGCATCGTCCGTCCGATGGTCGTAAACTTTTTCTCCTCCTGAACAACTGGTCCAATTTTAAAATTATTTCGCAGGGATATTCCCATAGCCCCTCTGACAAAATTACACAAAAGCATTGTCTGCGCATGCTCGATATCAAAAGATCGACCTGTCTGCTTATGGCACATCACCTCTGAAAAATGGGGTTGTGTTACTACGCGGTGTGCATTACTCAAAACACTTACGTTAAAAAATAGCAAGTAAATAATCCGTCTCTGGAGACATCAAGTCACCTTTGGTAGCAAAACCATAACAATGATTATAAGGATCTATCATGAGTGAGAGGGCCATGGGGGTACTCTGATATTTTCATACATACGTAGGCTCGGATCAATTTTTGGGGGTTCAAAATTTTGAATTTCAATATTTTTTGGGGTTTTCAGAAAATATATTTTTGGGGGTATGAAGATATTGTGGATATTTTTTAGGGTCATCACAAGATTGGACTATATTTAGGGGTAATTTCTATGCATTTTAGGGTCTTTTCTTAAGGTACAGAATGGTGGTATTTTTTGGGGTCGCTAAAATTTCAAATGTTTTTTTTGGGTGCTTGAAATTCCTGATATTTTTTGGGGTTGAACGGTAGATGCTGGGCCCGAGCCTACGTATGAAGAAAAAAATAGAGTACCCCCGCCCCGCCCCCCCCCCCCTGGGCATGTATTCACACTGCTCAAATCATATAGGTCAGTTTGTGATATGTATCTGCCTATGGAAAGGCAATTTGCACCGCCAAACAAAATGGCCACTACAGCTAAAAAATAGAAAAAAATCTTTAAACGACATCTCCCTTTCAACCTCTGGCCTCGAGGTTATAAAACTTGAGTACAGTCTCAAACTCAGAATAAAGCGCAATAATTGGCTGCTTGCGGACACGGAGCAGCCAACCGTTGTGCTTTATTTTGAATTTGAGAATGAACTCAAGTTTATAACCTCGGGGGCTGGACAAATTCAAAGCAATTTCACAGAAATGTGTATCAAATTGCACAGCCGTTCCGCTCCACCCTACTAAAATGCCACCAGAGAGAGAAATAAATTCAAAATAATTTAAAAGAAATGTACCCCATGGCCCTCTACTCTCACTGCACAAACGCAAACGCAACGGCAATCAGAGCTTTAGTATTATCTTTAAACAAAATATCCTCCTTAACCACCTGTTTAAATTCAAAATAATTTCACAGAAATGTTCCTCATAATGCCCTCTACCAAAATTGCACAAACGCTTTGTTGAACAAAATGGTTACCAGAGATAAACATAGAAGTATCTTTAAACTAGATCTCCTGAAACACTGTCCCAAATTCGAAAGAATTAATAGAACTTTTATCATGTCCTCTGTCAAATTGATCAAATGGTTATGCCCCACTGAACAAAATGGCCACCAGAGAAAATTAGATGTGTTTTTAATCATCATCTTCTGAGTGAGGACTCAAGTGAGCGACCCAGGGCCCAAGTGCCCTCTTTTTATCTCATGATATGGAATTTTTCATTGTCCTGACCTCAAAGTTATAAAACCATTTCATGCTCAACTCAACTGAGGACAAATACAACATCTGAGTGTTTTATCAGGAAAACATTTTTGCAGGATTTGTTTTTTTGAGCAGCTGCATTTCCATGCTAATTTGGGTTGAGAATAAAAAAAGTTTAAATTTCTGGGCTTAAACCGATGCAATTTCATTTCATTAAATGACATTAGGTACGTCAATCAAATGTCAAGATTAATTGGAAGACTGGTAGAGAATAGCTGGAGTCAAATAAACGTGTATTGGATTTCTACTTGTGATGATTTTTTAAAAAAGAAAAAACAAGTCATGTCTCTTACGACAGAAAATGTCCACATGTATCTCGCAAATTGCAAACTTTGTTTTTGTACTCATCTCCTCTTACTTGTAAGATATTGCACGATCCGCAGGTGTGCGCTACAATCACAATGTGAGTCCGCCTGTCTGTCTGTCCGTCCGTGTGTAGGCAGTTCGTATATAGTAGTGTAATTAAATTTGCAACGGTGGCATTTGTCATTCTTGAAAGGGACCCTTCAAAATAGCAAAAAAGAGCTATTTCACATGTAAAAGTCTTTAAAAAGATAAAACAATCAAAAATTTATATTTTAATCTTACCAAGGAACAAATGTTCGAAATACCAAACGTGTAGAGTAATTCACCCTAGCTGCTGCTGAAATGTCAAGCACGGGTCCAGAGGGAGTACATGCGCGGATCCAGAAAGTTTTGCCAGAGGGGGTCCAAATCTGAAACTTTTTTTTAGATAATGAGGGAGGGAGGATCCAAATGCCACTAAAAGTGGGCCATCATCGCCCCGCCAGCGAAACGCCATTTTAATGGCGTTTCGCTATAGGGCCGATAATGGCCCAAAATTGAATGCTAGCTTTGTGATTTTCAGGGGATCCGGACCAGTATTGCTAAGACACCCTATATTTTTGTGATTTTTCAGGAGGGGGGAGGGGGTCCATACCCCTGCCCCCCCCCCCCCTCTTGATCCGTCCATGATACTCGGGGACTAGGGTTCTGGACCCCCTGGAAAATCACAAAGCTGGAGGTTTCCTTGTACACTGGTATCCAGCCCCCACCCCAACCTAGAAAATTGCAAAGCTACCTAGCCAGCATTCCGTGTCGGGTCATCATCGGCCCGCCAGTGTAACGCTGATGGTGGCTCGCTTTACTTACTTGGTATAGCACTATGGCGTAGCCAGAACGCTGAAAAAGTTACGCACTTCGAAGGGAGACTACTGTATCAAGCAATGATTCTCTACAATTACGTCCCTTTTCAGAATGGGAACTTCTCTTAAAGGAAAGAATTTGCTCCCAGAGGGAGCGATTTCTTTTCTTTTAGAGCAGGTACTTAAGGTATGGAAATCACTTTTACCACATTGTGTGAGCTCCCTTTAGTATTATTACTATTTTATAACATACGTGCGTATGCTGCGTAATGGGCCCTACGCCAATGTAGCACAACCGGTTAACAAGGTATTGCACTAGGCTGTTTCATTACGACTACTTTTCATTGTGTCCTGTCGAAATACTAAGGCTGTGTGTTATTTCCATGTTGAAATAGCAGTCGTGCCTTCAATAAAACAAATGGAATCGAAGAAGAAAGCCATAAGGTAAAGTATTCGATAGTGTTCGCTAGTTAAATTTATTTTGTGTTAAACAATATGTAAAAGATAATAGGGAAATTTTCTATTTGTAAGAGGTGCTGAGCTATTTCTATAAACCATAAAGAGCCAATTACAGCACAATTTGTCTGCTATGTCATCTCCTGCAATGGTTTGGAAGCCTTTTGGTCAAACCACGTATACCCAGATCAGACTGCTTTTTTAGGACGAACTTGATCTGGGTACACACTGCTTGCCTTTAACATTACATTAATATAATAGCAATAAATTAAGGAATATATGCAGCAGATGACTCAAGCAGACATCATGTTTTATTTTTTGATATCGCTTTATGAGTTAAGATTGGTATTGCTCAGACTCGTGGCAAAACTAACAAAATGTTATTTAGTTTGGCCAGCATATTCGCTGTCTGCATGGTAGGTTTGGATCCATATAACTAGATACTGTGTGCCAGCGAAAACTTATCAGACTGGGTGGAATCACACGCAGATCTGAGTACTCCCTGGACATAACGATAGTTTGATTGTTTTAATATGAATAGGTAGCTAGCCCATTTTAGGATAACAACATCGCCCTGCTTGATCCACCCATACACACGATGGTTCCTAGCATCACACTCTACTAGGACGCTCTAATTTACAAGGATATCCTTAGGCACACGTACTTAGGGACCATGTGGTGTAATTGGTAAACTCCTTGCCCTTTACACAGAGGTTCCAATTTGATTACCAACTCCTCCAGTCCATCCAATAGGACTCTCAGCCGTAGCCCCCTTCACATGACCTAAACTGTTGGCTGTACAGTAAACACAAAGCAAGTTACTAGCATTTGTAGGTTCATACTTGCGGTTGTAAGTATACTATTATCTGTTTGCACACAAGAGTAACCTTCCTCGGAAAGAGAATCATGGTATAATTGTTTGAATTGCATGTTGTCTGCATGCTCAATATGTATTCTAGACCAGCCTATTTAATAAAAATATGGATTTTTTAATGTGGCGTTATTACGTTAAATAATGAGTATATAGAGACAAACTATAACAGTATTACAGTTTCAGGAAGGGGGTCATATCTATACAGTTTAACTCTATTTCTTGAGGTCAGGGACCAAGGTACAGAATGGGCCAATATATTTAGGTAGCTAAAATTTCAAAAGTGTTTTGGTATGCATGATATTCCTGATCGTCTGTTTTGGTAATCAGTAATTACTGGGTTTTAGCCTAATTACCCCCAACCCATGAAAATGCTAGAACTATGTATGCTAATTGCTGTTTGTGTGTTAATATAGCCATTCAGCTGGTCATGTTTGGCCAGCCTTTTACCATTATCACAGATATGACAAATATGTACATAAGCACTTTAGGTGGCCTTCCTTTTGCATGCACATATTATCAATGAAATTCGTAACAGAACCATACAGGGGTATCAACCTACGTCATAGCATGGATGTTGCTAACACGTAGTAGGGCGCCATCTTTGATTTACAAGGTACATTTTTCCCTTCATAAAGTTATGCAAATGAGTGTCTGTCAAAACTAAGCAGTGCAGGCGGTGCTTAACGTCACACTTGAACAGAATATATAATAAACACGCCCAGATATGCTGTTGCCTTTGTAATCATTCACCCACAACAATCGGGAGACATGAGGATAATTTTAGCAGTATCCCGCTTCGATATTTGTGGGTGAAATGATCACAAAGGCAATGGCATTTCTGGGCGTGACCATTATATATTTTGTTCAAGTATGATGTAAGGCACTGCCTGCACTGCTTAGTTTTGACAGACACTCATTTGTATAATATTACGAAAGGAAAAACGTACCTTGTAAATCAAAGATGGCGCCATACTACATGTTTGCAACATCCATGCTATGACGTAGGTTGTTACCCTTGACCATAGCTTATTGTCGTAAATCATCCAATACACTCAAGTAGAGGTCTGTAAAGGCATCGCAATTCAATCTAAATCTAACCTTTAAACCTCACTTCAGGAAAGAGATAAAATAAATGAGAGTTCTATCTGTTATGTACGAGGGTTAGTCAAGAATAACTGAGCCCTACCTCATAACATTTATTTCAAGTAAAATGGACACATATTTAAATGATATTTCATCGCAGTTATATGTCATCTATTCAATAACCTAATTTATATCTGTTAATGGTTGCTAGGCAACCGAACAAGACCATTTGAACGGGTGCGTTCACGCTGTAATACATCAATATCTAAGCGTTGCCATGGAAACGATAATGCAAATGTCATGCTGCATTTACTGTGGTGTGATACCTATTACATTTACCCACTCAGTGCTGCAGAAAAGAAAACAACTGACCCCAAATTGTAGATGCTGTGGTAGTTTGATTTCAGAATTTGGCAAATTTTTACGTGCCTCAAGTCCTATAATTTACCCACCCAAATTCATATTAACACAATGTTAATAGAAAACATAAATAAATAGCCTAATAATGCTTTTGCAGTTCTGCATACACAAACAAACCCTCAGAAATATTAAAACTCCTTGTTTGGAATAAATGATTCTGTTTCCATGGCAACACAATCCTCATGTATTTGAAAATTAGTGAAATTATGACTTATTTTGTTGCTAGGCAACATATGCAATCAGTGTTCACCTAAACATTTACAAACCAAGTATAATGAAAAGACAATAAGACATATGTTATTCAAATATCATGAACGCATTGCTCTGACTGACGATCTTTAGTTGCCTAGCAACCATAACAGAAGCTTCACGGGGGTAATTATTTTGTGTCAAAACGTCTATGACATGTTATACTTATAAAAGATAATCACATTTCTTGTCTTCAATGTGAGGCTAAGAAATAATGAGGTAGGGCTCAGTTATTTTCGACTAACCCTCGTATGCGATGAAGTATTATCATTTACAGTTTGGCTTTAAGTTTTGGTCCTATTTATCCTTAAATCTGCGAAATTGTGTGAGGAATTATCGTAAATGGTCCCATTTTTCAATATTTACCTTTTACCATCTTAAAAACAAATACCTGGCATTCTTCTGTGAAATCTTACCATTTCTTTGCGGTTGTCTATACAGAAAAAAGAACCACTCTCAAAAAAAAAACAAAAGCAGATCTTTCACATGGCCACAAACACACATCCCAACGTCGCCAAGACTCTTCATGAGGTCCCCAATACTTATTCGTATGGGCACCTCGACGTGCTATCGTATTGAAACAGGCTCTGTATTGACCTTGTTAACCGGGTGTGTATAGGTTTCCTTATGAATACTGTTAACCCTCTGTAAAATAAGTTGATGGCGAAATAAAACGTTGTCTTAAAACTTTGGACCTGGACCCCCCTACCCCACCCCACCTTGACGAGACTTTCTGGGTTTCGCTCTGGATCCACGAAAGGGTGTTTCACATAGGCGAGCAACGAAATCGACGAGGCTACGGAAACGAGATACAATGTAAAGATAAGTGTTAGTGTTAGTTAACACCAAAAGAGGTGGCAGCTGAACTGCTAGTATTTGGTGTACTTTCCTTCTAAAACAACTTGGGACCAATGTTTCTCCAGTGGTAAATGTTAACGAAAACATCTCTACCTGTTACTGTTGTAGTTGTGTTCCGGATCAATACTATCGAACAAAACATACATGTACTAGCTTTTAAGGTCATTGGTAAATCAGTGGCCCTTCAGCTGCCATCAAATTTGGTATAAAGTTACACTGATTTTTTACGGCTCATAAGCAAACTCATTAGATAAGATAATCACACCGGCATGTAAATGCGGCTACTGCGAACGCGCTGTAGTACAACATACATCTACAGCTGTCTCGTCGGGCTAGAATCTGTTTTGCGCTGAAATATGTATATGACATCAACATCAAGGTCATTGATGAGGGTTGCGATTGAGCATAAAACTACGGACTTATATATCCACGGATCCGTATATTGACGTAAGACTTAAGCAATTCTTCTAAGATGCCGACTGTCTAGTGGTGGGGGACAGCCTGTGCAGTTCTCGGCGTTCGACCGGGAAATACTCTGTGAAACCACCGAAACCCAGAAGGTGACAGTCGAACCATGTAAACATACCACAGCAAGAACAATTTGATAGTGTTATTCCCTAAACGATGTTATTGCTAGCGACGCTACCGAGATTCGAACCTGAGCGGCAGAGGTATCTAGCTAGTCAGCGAATTGAATCATTGGGATCTTGGTTACCTATAGAGCGCCTAGCAAATACTCTGATCAGACTGCGCGGGTGCGCAGGCTGATATGAGTTTTCGCTGGGCGCACATACCAAGTTGTACTTTTTACTATGCCCCTGTTCGTCAAGACGGTGAACACGCTGGTGGCAAATTTGATGAAGTAGAACCAAGAAAAATAAATAAATTTTAATACAAGTTTTTTTTCTGTCCGTCAAAACGCACGTACCAAGGTAAACAAAACATTACGGACTGTATGTTACGGTTCGCCTATATGCAGCAGAGTTTTAACCCTTAATGCGCCAATCACAACAAACTCGTCTGCTTTTCTCGTCTGCTGAAATGTTTAAGAAGCCTCTATGGCAAACAGTGTGGACCCAGATAGGAGCAGTCTGTCCTGGGTCAACGCTGTTTGCTTCTATACTTAATTCGTCAGTAATGTTAGGCAATTATTTACAGCAGACGATTTCAGCAGACGACATTTCCAAATGCATTTTTTCTTGGCGCTTTAAGGGTTTATAAAACGGAACGTCGCATAACCATGTATCAAAAACCCCAGTATATCACAAGCGACGCTATAGTATTCAAACAATAGTCAATTACAACTAAACCAAATTGATATAAACCTGGTGTTCCTTTTTTGGGACATAGGCAAACAGGGCAGACCCAGATAAGATGCCACATATTGCAACATTTGATCGTGCTCACCTCTGGTCTTAATTCAACATAGAGTAGAAAATAAATATACATCTATCTATCTAGCTTTAAAATTGAAAATGTACTATTCCAATTTAAAAGGAATTTAATTTCCATTCGCACCAAACGGGTTAACCCATATATGTTTTTCTTACTGGACATAGGCAAGCAGTGCAGACCCGGATCAGACGCAACAGAATGTGGTGTCTGATCAGATTCTGCACTATTGCCTAACATGATTTACTTTTAAAATTTGAATGAAATTGTAAATTACTATCCATCAACCCTTAAATTCGAAATGGATTCGTCCAATTGACAAGGACGGGAAACTTCATTCGGCATAAATGTGTTGATTGCACAAATCATTTAATGGAATTCGTCTGAGTACACTTCACAGCCACATTTTGTCACTATCATACCAGGCAAAAAAGCTATACGCACTTCGTCCTGGTAGTCGACATATAGAATTGCTAAAGATTTATAGCTAACTGGCGCACATATATTATGTGATGTCAAATTCCTCGTCCTCTTTTTATGTCCAACAGTTCTTGTATTATCACGTTCAGATGACGTCACATTATTTTGAGCATGCTTAATATCATCACTACAGACTGTCGCACAATGCCCTCTATCGAATCGTGTCGGTGCGATAAACCAGGACCAGCCAGGATTGATATCAATGAAATGCGGCTCCAAGTGACAGGAACATCCTGTTACACTCGAAGAGCATTTCTGGACGGATGCACTTCTGCGACTTCTGTTGTCAGACTGTATCTGCGTATGTAGATATAAGATAGGTCGTCTTTTATGTAAGCGTCGTAAACCAGTCACAAGATTCCTTCTCCTCCTTCCTTTTTGTGCTAGAATCAGTCTAGTCCGTTTATCACAACCCTTGCATTTCAAGTAAACTTGTAACAGTTTAGAGTCTGAATCAACTGCCTTTTGCACAATATCTTTTGGTAAACTGAGTCGCAACCATTTTGTTTTTCTTAGTCTTGATTTTATAGATGCTAACTGGACGCTTGGTTTACCATCACTATTCACACTGTATATCATTAAGTCAACAAGTTTCCTTTTGCGTTTGCGTCTGTGTTTTTCTCCTGATGAAGATCGCTGTTGTTTAACTGGCCTTTGCTTATATTTCACTCTGACCACGAGATTAGCACTTTTAACTAGTAACTGTTGACCCTGGCTTCCAGCTACCTTGAATTGTATGATGTTTGCGTCGGTATAATTGTCTGAAAATGTAAATAGATAAAGAATTAAAGTTCATGTTCGATTTGTTTTGTTTTTCATTTTGATTTTCGGCGATGACTTTTGTTATTTTCAATTTTAGCGAACTGCGTTCGCGATAAAAGTTGTACAGAAAAAAATAGCGCCAATTTCGCCAAAGGGTCCAAAGTTTATGGTTCAAACAGATTTGGGTGTACGTAGATGAAGAATTTGCAATAAACGGAATTCAGCCATTTTTTCATAGGCTTGACAGAAAGGGTTCGTCTCCAAAGAATATTCACAAGCGGTGAATATACCGTTATTCAGCGGTTGTGCATAGCGTAAGCATGCCGTTTCCATACCCAGAATAAACTCTGCACATGCAGAATCTACTTTGAGCGTGATCATTTGTAGGAACAGAAGCTGGGATTTTGCATGATTTGCTATTTTTCTCATTAGCACGAGCTCCAAAACGGAAGGTTTCGAGATGACCCCACAAGTTTTAAGCACATGATTTCCAATATATCTGAACAAGTCATCCATCGCCTTAGTTGGTAAATGTAACTTTTTACTGACATATTTAACTTTGTTTGTCTTCATATGATTTCTCTTCTCTCTATACTACATTGCCTCATAATCTAATCAAAGAAAACTCACAAAATTAATTGAACAAACATTTAACAGAGAGGGCTCTTTTTATTTGGCTTGTAATGATAAAAATGCATTTTTTACTTCTGAACAATCTATACGATGTAAGTTGTGGTCATGTCAGAAAGTGTGTGATACTCTCCTTTATCTTTGGGACAATATATTTATAAGTTTTGGCTCGAAATTATATGAACAAATTGTAGGTAATCCAATGCATACTAATTGTGCTCCTCTTGTTGCAGATTTGTTTTTTTTCTTTTGTTATGAGGAGACATCATGTTGTCTCTGTCAGACAATAATCAAACTGATATTATTGAAGCTTTTAACTCCATCTCCAGATATTTAGATGACTTACTTAATATTGATAATCCTTATTTTGTTCAAATAGTAGGTCAGATATATCCTACTGAACTTCGTTAAATAAGGGCGAATTCTTCTGATACTGAAACTCCGTTTTCGGACTTGAACTTGTCCATAACAAATGGCATAGTTTCTTCTAAACTTTATGATAAACGGGATGATTTTAATTTTAAGATAGTTAATTCAGCCATTTTTTTGTTTCATCATAGTGTGTTCATTTGATTAGAGTGTTTCTCCATGATGATACATTGCAATAGTTAGAAGGCTTCCATGCGAGCTGAACATTTCTTGTACTTCAACACGTCAGAATCTAGGACGAGGATTTGGTACCAGTAAAATGCATTTAAGCCCCCCCCCCCCACACACACACACACCTCCGGTGGCTAATGCTGCTGTTCGTTCTAAGGCGGTGGTTGTTTTGTTTTTGACTTGTTGCTTGTTGTTTATTGTTAACCCAATTCTACTATGTTTGTTGTACGTTACTTTATGTCCATTCTAGTTTTGCAATCATCTTGATGGGAAGGAGAGAGATGATTGCTTTGCTTAGTTTGTCTTCCTGTATCTCGTGATTGGTGTGTGGCTCTTCCTCGCGGTGCCGTGGGTTTGTCTGCAATTTGTGATTGTGGTATTTCATGATCATACCCACTTACTAGTTTTGTACTGGAGAACTTAATTCATTAAATTGCTTCCTTATTCGGTAGGGATGGCATTTTAAACCGCACAGTTTCTTGGCAAACTCAGATCACTCAGTCCATCGAAGCACCCCTATTGTAATATGCAATATCACCTAGTCCACTGAAACACCGCAAATCCATCAAGTCTACTGAAACACCACAAAGTCTGTGGTCCGTGGATACACCCGTAGCCACAAAGTAAAAAGTCTATTGCAGAATTCCTAACGACTCCATGCGCGGATCCAGAAAATTTTCTCATAGGGGGTTCAGTTTTGATTTTGACGTTGTTGTTTTTTTGTTTTTTGTTTTTTTTTTTGTTTTTTTTTTTCTTGTTTTTTTTAGTTGATGAGGGGAGGGAGGGTCCAAATACACTATAAGCAGGCCATAATCGGTCCGCCATTAAATGGCGTTTCGCTGTCGTGCCGATGGTGCGCCAACATTGAATGCTGGCTTGGTAGCTTTGTGATTTTCAGGGATCCGGACCAGTATTGCTAAGAAATCCTATATATTTGTGATTTACAGGGGGGGGGGGGGTCAGGATCCCTGTCCCCCCTCCCCCCTCTGCATCCGCGAATGGATTCTGCGCATTGATTGATTTCTTAAAAGCAGGGGGAACATGTAAATGTCGTGTGCTGCATTTTCTGATGGCAATTTACGGGTTAATGAAGATAGAGAATATTAGATGAGTGTCTTTTGATATCAAGTTTACCAGGCAAGGCTTTGAGAACGCTTGTTGACATCGCGAGGCTTGCCGAGCGATTCAACATGCGTTCTCAAAGCCGAGCCTGGGTTAACTTGATATATCAAAAGACGCGAATCAAACTAGCGATTATGACGTTATTATCGATTTTTGTGTCGATTCAGTCATTGGCACTTCATTCAAAAAGTGCAACGTCATCATGACCAGATAAAGATAGTTAACGTTTATCAGGCAACGTGCAACAATGCATTTTCCATATGAGAGATAACTGATAATTAAAGATTCGAAGTTCTAAAGTTTAAGGGCAGTTTACCTGGAATTTCTGAATAGCTGAGTAATTCAGACAGTTCCTGTGTGTCGTCTGCTTTTATAACATTGCCCGCGGTTTCCACATCCGCGTTTTTCTGCCTCATTTTCGGAAAAGCGGTTGGTTGCTGAGAGTGAGGCGCTGGTGGATTCCCAGATTGTTGTTGGGAAATTCCAAGGCGACGCAATATCTCTGCTTTTATCATAGCTACTCGTTTTAATGGCTCAAAGGAAATGACGTCAATCTTGCGGCACCCTGGACAATCTCCTATTGGGGAGCGATTGTTGAACCCACAAACAGCAACACAGACCGTACTTAACACGATAAAACTGGCAGGCAGTATTTTCATTGTTTGAAAAGAGTTAACACTCAGATCACCTGAAAATAGAAAAAAACCAGAACATTATAACATTTTAAATCTTTACCTATTGGATATTTTTTATGCTTTTGTCGTCTACAATAATAGGCTTTTTCGTGCTCCTGTAGTGACACAATTTATAGTAAAAGTATAAAAAATAAAAAAAAAAGTCTAATTTTTGAAATTTCCCATTTCTCTATAAGTCGACATATTCCGAATGTAAAGGTGTAAATCTTGCAAGCTGTGATCGTACAATACTATTTTAATAAAGAATAAGTTGGTATGGTCCTGCAGCGCTATTCTAACTATGTTGACATTCTGTATTTACAATAATATTGACCAAAAACAACTTCATTTTTAACTCATTATTTTTTAGAATAATAAGTGTATCTTATTATATTTGAAATATAGTATGCACATGCCAATCCCAAGAAGATAAATGTAAACATAGCCATAATATCGTGGCAGCACTATACCAAATCGTTTTGTCATGTCATGGTCGTAAATAAGGTCCCCATTTTTCATTCGTTTTTCCCCCAAATATACCCCTACTCATTTCAAGCATGCACTGGACGCCCACGCCAAGTTCTTTTTTTGACAAAAATAATATCAAGTAGCCGTTGAATTATAGTTTCCACAAATGTATTATTTGATAGAATTTTATCAACGCATTTTGGAGTTAAGATGCCATGCTACGAACTTGTCAAATGCCCCTCGTATTTAAGCGAATTATGGAGAGCAGATTAAAATTTCACCTGTACCTGGTGACAATTTATTATCTTTATCCATTTATGCAAGACACATTTTTGTCACCTACGTTACCCTACGTTACCTTATTAATAATTACGCAGCAATTTAAGATCCATTATTGCTGGTATAGTTATAATTTGGTTACACTGTGACAGAGATTTTACCAAATCCAATGCAATGTAGATAATTGAGGAAGAAATCTGTAAGCTGGAACAAGTTAACATGCTAATCAGCATATTTACTGCACTACACTATATTGCCAGTTAAAAATTATAAACAACTTCAAAATATAAAAAATGGACATTTTCCATTATGTATTTATGGTCGCAGAATAAGTTTTTTTTCTAATATGTTATATGTAAAGTCATTATTTGCAGTTTTGTATACAATGTAACTTAAGTATCGCTGACGAGCGAAAATACATATCACAGATGTCTGCAATTGATATTTATGTCTACTTTAAAAAAAATAAGTTTAAATTGTTTCATTTATATTATTGAAATAAATCATACTAATTTTGTATTTTGTGTACTGCTTTTTTCAATGTCAGTAGGGTAACGTTGATTACAGGTCATTTACAGAAAACTGACCACAGAAAACTCAGTAAAACATAGATTTCTAAGGCCCCAAGAAATGTCCCAAACTAAAAATTCTTCTTGTGAGTGCAACAACCTCGTAACATAGCCCATATATCTCAGTTTCACGCTTAGGGATGTCTGTTACAACGCAAGGTGGTTCTGGACGACAATTCGTTACGGGCCCATGACGACTGCTTACCTGTGCTGGACGACAGGTAACAGGTTTTAGATGACAGATTTAGGGTTTCGGACGACAGTGGAAAGGTGCAACACACAGAGACGTCGAAGAAAATGATAAAATAGTGTGTTTGGCTATTTTTAATCAATTCTGGCATATTAGTGTTTGTAAGTTTGACATTAGAAGTACAAACACCATAGATATTTGTAGTTAAATTGTAAAACTCCGGTCTGGAATAGAAACTACAGAAATATGTAATTTATGATTAATTACTTGCGTTCCCATCTTGAAATAAGCATAAATGATTAGACAATAGATCTCACATGATTTTTCAGTCAATTTTAACATGTCCTTCTTAAAAGAAAACTAAAAACCTCAAAATTTCATTTTATCTAATGTTACTGGTTAGAGACGACTGTGTAACAGGTAATAGACGACGTCAGTTTTTCTGTAACAGGTGTGAGACGACATTTTCTCTCTTTCATGAACACTTGAGTAGATGTAAATACTGTTCTGAAGCCTATTCAACGCTTGAAGGAGTAGTTCAGCACTGTGCGACCTCCCATCGAATGTGCATACCGAGCCCCCAGGTAATCAAAAGAATTTAAAGGTCAATACCATATATTAGTCCGTTAGGTGAGACCCTCAAAAATAAATTTCGTTGCACCCCCCTAGGTACCAAGGTTGCTATATACCATTTTGTAGGTACTTTTATGCTAAAATCAATAGGCAATGTTGTCAACCTGACAAACTGTGCAGAAATTGTGTAAACAAGTATTTGTAGAGCAGGGGTAGGGTAAAAAGTATTAACACAATAAAACACCCGCACAAAATTTTGATATGTGTTTTCTCTTTAAAGAGTTAATTAAACTCTTCAGAAAGATATCCCAGATCATTCAAATGCATAAATGTTAAATATAGCTGAGAAAAGAAAACAAATGCCACCAAAAACCCTTGTTTTTTTCTGTAAATTAACTATGTTCCCACATTTATGCTCGTTTTCAAAATCATGTTGCTTTCAAAAAGTGTCTGCCTAAGACAGAAAGTATTCTCTTCATCCCCAACTTAAAATAGCAGTATTCAAATTTTGCAAGAATGCATAAACTTCTTACTTAATAATATCTGTGTCAAAAGAATCACATTTATATGTGACAGCTTGTTATCTACTTCCCACATTAAAATCTTTTTAATTCTTTACATACAGTTTGTTTTATGTATGGACTGTCAATTTATGAAATAAAAAGGATATATCACCACGCTAAATTTTTCATAATCTCACATGGAAGTTTTCAGCATTTCACAAATTTTCTGAAAAAATCCAAGTTCTTAATATTAAGCTAGAAACTTTGTAATCGCCATCCAGCTTCTTTATTTTAATTTTAATAATTGCTCATGACCTCAAACTTTTTAGAAAATGTGAAAATGAACTTGTTTTCTCAAGCCGTGTCAAGATACTGCATGATATATTGTGTTATTCCCCCACAAAAGGATTTTGATTTCTAGAGTAAATTATATATAAAAAATGACATTAAAAATCTTATTTTATTGTTTTTATTTCATTGACTATCATTTGACATTTTAGAAACCAGACTAATTATCTTTCAGGAGGGCCAAAGTTATCCCCACCCCTCAAATTTTGAGCATAATTCAATATAAAACGTTAAGGAGTGTGATTTTTGTCATTTGTATAATTCCATATTTCTTGTATGAAGTAATTTTGCATTACAAGGCGAACAAAGAAAAAGAAAATAATTGTAATAAGTGCCCACCCGGAAATTAGCCCTGGTCCTCTGGTTCCAAAGTCTGACACGCTAACCAGTTGGCCAAGATGTCAAGTCGTGTGCGGCTCGAAATAACAGTACATAATCTGAGTATAAGCCATATTTGTATTCGCATACAGGGTAATTGACATTTCACCCTCGATCAAGACAGAAAATTCTTCGGTTTAAGATTATAACTTATAAATCCACCACTGTCGTCCCCACCTGCGACGCTGTCGACAATAACCTGTAACAAAATATTTGCAGTCGTTACATATCTGTAACATGGAAAAATGACTGCAGTACATTCGTTTCAGTTTTAAAAACGCGTTTCTCTAAAGTAAGTAGATTGATAAGAAAATTCTTTCTTGGTCTATGTGATGGACAATGCAATGTCTAATCATATCATGTTATAAAATGTTCAAAGAAAACGAAAGTGAAAGTACTAAATAAGGATTTGCCGACAAGTGTAGTAGTAAAATACAGTTTTAAGAATAATAATGTATCATATACGCGTTACTTGGATACAGTCGCCATGGTCTACAGGATGAATTAAGTTTAGATAAGTGTCGTGGACAAATAAACAAAGACAAAATAAGATACTTGCGGATTATTGTCTCTTAAATCTCCCGAAAACGATTCACATTCAATAAAACAAACCTATTTTTAGAAATATTTCGTCCGGGACCCGTAACGTACTGTCGTCCAGAACCACCTTGCGTTGTAACAGACATCCCTAAGCGTGAGTTTGGTCCCTAGAGGGAAAATTTCGGTCAAAATTTGCAAACAGCTTGCTATGTTTGTCTTTGTAAAATTCTTGAAACGATGCTTTATTGAACAGCAAATTTCACACCTCGTAAATTTCACACTGTGAAGAATTGGAACCAATTCCTAACAGCACGTAAAAAATTTGTACCGATCCGTCACATATTTTGTACCAATATCTCACACTTTGTGAAAATACGCACGAAGTCAAATTTCATATAGCATAAATGCGTATTCCTCACATTGATAAAATACACCCAATCTGCTGCATTTTGCATTCGATTCTTCATACTTTTGCCGCTGACATCTGTGGCGATCTGTGATGATTTGGTACCAATTTTTCACATGTGTGGGGATATGGTACCAGTTCTTTACACGTGTGAGTTTTGATACTAATTTTTCACGTGAGAGGATTTGATACACATTTTTCACCGATGTAAGGATTTGGTTCCGATTCTTCACACGTGTCAGGGTTTTATACCGGTTCTTCACATATTGAGATATGCATATTTTTGTTGGTACATTCCCATTATCCCATTATTTAGAGATTATGGGTTACTATGGAAACGAATATACTTTCTGCTGACCACTCAGTTTACACACAAATAAACAGAAAACCATCCACACCGTAAAAAATCATTATTTTCTCTTTTTTTTTTTTCAGGTACAAGTGGTTGGTGCGAAGCCACTCCTCATTGCTGCATACTATCGACCATCAGAGCATGACCAGGTAAGTGCTGAAGAATTGAAAAACTCCCTGACACGTGTCGACCCTACCAAGCATCATGTCTGGGTCCTGGGCGACTTCAACTACCCTAAACTGGACTGGGAGGAAAATCAGCCGATTATTAAACAAAATTGTCCAAACCGGGAATCATATCTAGACTTTGTGTCTACCATAGAAGACAACTGCCTAACCCAGATGGTAAGTGAACACACACGGGAAAATAATATCCTAGACCTTTTCCTGACAAATAGCCCTACACTTGTAGACTCTGTCAGTGTTATACCTGGCATTGCTGACCATTCGGCAGTAATGGCAGTTGTCAGATTGAGGCCCACAATTCAAAAGGTGAAACCCAGAACCGTACACTTGTACTCAAAAGCGGATTGGGAAAGTATGAGACAGGGTATGCAGGATTTTCAGGCAACATTTCTCACAACCTGTGAAGGGAAATCTACTGAACAGCTATGGCAGGAGTTCAAGGGAGAGACCGAAACCCTCATTGGTAGGTATGTGCCAACCAAAACATTAAGGGGCAGAAAGAACTTACCTTGGATTACCCAGGAAATTAGGAGAAAAATGAACAGGCGAGACCGTCTCTATCAGATCCAGAAATCGACAGGTAAGGACACCCACCGCCAACTTTTCAAAAAGGTGAAGTATGAAGTTGACTGTATGACCAAATCAGCATACAACACATACCTACACAGCCTTGTCGGCATCATTGATGACACCCCAGACACAGTAAGCTCCTGCCCAAATACTAAAAAGCTTTTCTCCTTCCTTAAAAACTGCAGGCAGGACTCCCAAGGCAGTTCACCCCTTAAGAAGGATGAACAATTGTACACTGATAATGTTCAGAAGGCAAATCTCCTTAACTGTCAGTTCCAATCGGTGTTCACCCCTAAGTCCCCCCTTACACTCAAACAGCTGTCCCAAAAAAAAGTTCAGGACCTCCAGGAATCAGGTCATCACAACCCAGAAAATGTCCTCCCTGAAGCCAGAAATAAATACACAAGCATGACAGACATTAAAATATCATCAAATGGCATCATGAAATTGCTGCAAGGTCTAAAACCAGACAAAGCACCGGGCCCCGACCGCATTAAACCCTTATTTCTAAACAAACTTCACTCCGAGGTCGCTCCCATCCTACAAGTTATCTTCACTAAGTCTCTCCAGGAAGGTACCTTGCCCTCTGACTGGTTAAAGGCCAATGTCTCGCCCATCTTTAAGAAAGGAGATAAAACATGCCCTGCCAATTATAGGCCTATCTCCCTTACTTGCATCCTATGCAAGTTACTAGAACACATAGTGACCTCAAATGTAGTGAGACACTTGGACCAACACAACATCCTCTATGACCTCCAACATGGCTTTCGTGCCAAGAGGTCAAGTGAAACACAACTCACGATGCTAATCGAGGAAATACAGCAAAATCTGTCAGAGGGCAAACAGACGGATGTCATCTTGCTGGATTTCAGCAAAGCATTTGACAAGGTAAGTCATGAGAAGTTGATCCACAAACTTCATGGATATGGTATCAGAGGCGAAACCTTGTCCTGGATAAAGGCTTTCCTTAATGGTAGGTCACAGACTGTTGTCCTTGAGGGGGATTGTTCTGAGGAGGTACCTGTCACATCAGGTGTCCCGCAAGGATCAGTCCTCGGACCAATCCTCTTCCTGGTGTACATAAATGACCTGCCTGATAAGGTTAAGTCCCAGGTAAGGTTGTTTGCTGACGATACAGCTGCTTACCTAGCCATCACCAAGTCTGCTGAGTCTAAGCAACTCCAAGATGACCTTGATACCCTCCAGGAATGGGAACTAGACTGGAATATGGAATTTAATCCAGGTAAGTGCCAGGTCATTCAGGTAACTCGATCAAGATCACCCATCCCAACCCAGTATTCTCTACATGGCCAGAATCTTGAGGTTGTAAACTCCGCCAGGTACTTGGGTGTGGATATTGCAAGTGACCTTTCCTGGAAACCCCATATCACCAGAATAACCAATAATGCTAATAAGTCACTTGGGTTCCTGAGAAGGAACCTTAAAGCCAAAAGCCCTGAGCTTAGAGAGATAGCCTACAAAGCCATAGTCCGCCCCAACTGGAATATGCTGCACCAGTCTGGGACCCATACATACAGGAAGACATCCAAAGAATTGAGATGGTTCAGAGACGGGCGGCTCGATGGGTCATGAGTGACTATTCACCCTACTCAAGTGTCTCAGACATGCTGGGAAGACTGGGCTGGCGCACCCTTGAACAGCGGCGTGCTGACTCACGGCTGGTCCTGTTTTATAAGATAGAGCACGGCCTGGTTGCTATCCCTCTCCCAACATATGTCATCCCCCTAAATCGGTATTCTCGAACAACGCACCCTTTGGCTTTCAGACAACTTTATGCTAGGACTGATTACTACAAATACTCGTTCTTCCCATTGGCAGTGGTACAGTGGAACAATCTTTCGGCTGGTACAGCAACCCTGACAAACATTGATAGCTTTAAAGTTGCTATCAGTCAGGAGTGCCACTTCAGACCATAAATCTAAAGACCACTGTTTTTATCCTCACTTTTCTTGTTTCTACTGTTTAATACACTAACACTATGCACTTTTATTCAGTTCTCCTATCAGCTTTATTTTAAATTCTTACTTTTAACGCATGTTGCGGGGAACCCGGCACGTAATACTCATATGAGGGTGTATGCCGTATAAAGAGATAGAGATAGATAGATAGAGATAGGTACCCCAGCCGCTAATAGTAATGGTGATAAAATCTTACATCTTAATTTTCTCTGAACTGGCACGTATATATATTGAGGATTTTTATATGGTTATTTACATAACAAAAACCTGTGTTTTTGGCCCTAAAATAATTTCTTAATGAATTATCTTGACATTAAAAGTTAAAAGTTCCTTGCCTATATTGAGTATATGTTTTGCTTTATTTGTAGCGAACAATGCAAAAAATCAGTTCCTCGCGTAAAAAGTGTGGCTTTATTTTTTTACTTTTTTGTTTGAGTTGTTTTCAATTGAAATGAACCAGAGCGTTGACTCATAACTAGACTCATTATGTCCAATGGGAAAGATTTTTAGAAATATCTTCCCTTTGTTCTGGTTTAAAAAATATTTTGGTTTCAAAACTAAGAGCATAAAGTGTGCTTCACAAAAATATAGACATAGGGCATATTTAAACTACTGTCGGTTATATTAATGCTCTGCCCACTTTTCAAAAGGTAAAAAGTTATGTTCTCCGCTGAAATTTTACGTTTTCTCGTATACAAACAGTATATGTATTCACAATAATATTGTTTGAGTCTGCACTTTACCATCCTCACGAAATTTGTGCCATAACATAGAGTAAAGATAGCTCCTTAAAATGATACCAAACATGATGGGGTTTGAAAATCGGTTACTGAGATAAAAGACCATGCTACGGACTTTCAAAACATAGACAATTTATTCTATATAAAAGTAAGAAAGACAGCAAGGATCAGGAATCGATACAATCAAGTACCACAACTGTCCCAGGTCACCAAATGGAAAGGTAACAAAATCACAATAAACATCACAGACAAGAGCCAAGAGGTCAGCCCTTTTCCTTCAGATGACCACAAGGCAGCAATGAACAGACGCGAAAGCATGACAAACACATTACATAAATAACACAATTGATCCATAAAAGAAGTCCCGCCTTGGAACGGTCAGTAAAATATTTTACTAGAGGGCTTAAACAGGTTTCACGGCGCGCCAACTTCACCATTAGTTAAGATGTGGATCAAGACACATAGATGTTTGGTTTCCATCAAAGACCCCTAACTTATCCATGCATCGTCTCCTAGAACATATAAATAAAGATATAAAAAAAAGATAAAGCAAAGATAAGGACTCAACAGTACATAAAACTGAATAACGGAGCTAAAGAAATCCAACAGGTAAACCCCCGTGGGCCTGATAACAGCCAAAGCATCAGGACCCTACCATCTTACCAATAGATAAGTCTTTAAGTCGGAACCGTCATAGAGACTGAAGTCCGACCCACAGGCGTACAATTAAAATGGAAAGCAAAGCTGCCAGCCGTGATTGGGTTGACCACCAAGCATACAGTCTGTTGCAATACATTAATGTTATAGCCAATCTTTTTATAATGGGAAATTATTGATTAAACTGCGCTGAAAAATTATGAGAGCCAACAATATTCTTCAATTCATACACCGAGTCACCATAGAATTCAGGTTCCGAAAGTCCTTGGCGCAAGAGAGATTTAAGTCTAACTTGGAATTAAGATATCATATCATAGTATTGTATCGTCTTTCAAATTTAGAAAGTGTTTTGCGTAGTTTATGATACAGATAGCCTTGTGTAATAGTTTCTGAGTTAACAATTTATTGCGAGTGTTGAAGTCAGCAACATGGCTAGATGATCTAGCAAAACGTATTAGTTGAAAGCTATAGACTCCATAGGATGTAGAACGAGGAACATCACCATCTAAATATGGGAAATTGGCCATTTCAAAATCAAAATTGTCACAGTTATCATAAATTTTGACAGAAACAATATCGTTAGAAATGGACAAGTGCAAGTCAAAAAACATGGTAGCGGTATCAGAGGTATTAGCTTTATTAAGTTGGAGCTTCGAAGGGTATATTTGACTTACCACATTGTCAAAATAAACGTTATTTATGTTTAATATATCATAGTCCAAATATCTGGATGCAGTGTAAAAATCATCAACAATATCAGCCTGCTTGTCATCAGAAAAAGACATCATAAAGTCTCTCTCATGACAAAACAGGAATAAATCGCACAATATGTAAACTGAAATAAACATCCTGTACCCGTTCCTCCTAGCTCTCGCCTTATACATTATGAATTACAGCACTCATGCGTAACCAGTTGTCGGAAATCGTGATGTGAGAGCTGTTGGTACAGCAGTAATTGCGAGGGCCCACCTATTAAAATTCATTTTTCCATAGATCTTAGTAACTGTTGCAGTTACAACAATGTAATCATATATACATGTGATTGCCAATTCCACTAAAACCATGCAAACTGGCATTTAAGCTCGTTTTCGACACAGAACAGCTCTGATTGTGAGCAAGTCGTTTTTAACAAAGCAAAATACAAAAGAGGAAACCGTTAAAATCATGGAATAAAACGGTATAAAATAGATAAAATGGCTTTTCTTACCTTGTCCGAATGTGTATTGTCTGTATCGCTAACAATATAAATCGAAACGTGTACATGTACCTAAATACACGCATTTTTCCGACTACTGATTACGCACGAGTGCTGTTATTCATGTTTATAAGGCGAGAGCTAGGAGGAACGGGTACAGGATGTTTATTTCAGTTTACATTCTGTGAATCGGCAACCAGGGGTGCACAATAAGTGGCCATAGGACTCCCAACTACTTGTCTATACAACTTGGTGCCAAATCAAATAAAAATGTTCAACAAAAAGTCAGTGCATCACAAAGATTTTGACAAGACCATACAAGATATTTTGAGTTTTTTCCGAAGTAAAAAATGCGTTTCTGTCGTTACATGCAAGGTAGACAGAGCCTTCTCTATTGATGGTTCTTTCAATACGACCAATCAGTGTATCTTTTATCAGATTATGAGGTAAAGTCGTGTAAAGAGTAGAAAAATCATGAGAATACAAATGTGTCGCATTGAAATCTCTAGCTTTAAGTTTATCTAAAATTTCACCAGAATTTTTAATAGACCAAAATAGATTTTTACCAGATCTCTCATATACCTTTTCACAGTACTTAATTACATGTTTTAACAGCTGTAAGACATGAGGTTAACAATTTAGAAAGTTTTGTTGTCATACAAGAACTAGAAGTAGGAATTAATCTTGCTTGGAGTTTAGGTAACCAGTACAACGTAGGAACTTTATCTTGGTTTTCATTAGCTTTGACACCAAATGTAGGGTTGTGTGACAACCATACCCAGCGACAACAACATTAATTTAAAAGTTTTTAGAGTGCTCTGGGTTGGTTTGCAGTAGTGTCATGCGCAGTTTGCTTACATTATTCGCAAGGTAGTTTTTTGTGTTTTGTTTATGCACTGTTGTATTGTGTTGAGCTATTTGTTTGAGATTAAGTCCTATCCTATGCTTGTTGGGTTTAAAGGTTTACTTAACTCGGCTTATTGTGATAGTCTTAATGAAAAACGCAGATCAAGAAGTAAAAGTGTCTGAAAAGACAGGCATTTGCACACAAACAACTTGATCAAAATCGGTTGAGAAATTAAGAAAGGTATCAATAAATGAAGTTGTCATAACATCCTGTCACAGCCGCCATTTTGAATATATAATGAGATGCTAATGAGATGCATGAAACGTTCTGAAGATGCATAAAATCTTTATTTTAGCATATGATAACAGAATTTCTAGCACATTGATCCTTTATTGTTATATAAGACATATATATAAAAATAGAGTGAAAATTAATTTTCAAATCTTATTTGTTTCATTTTAGCATGTATAATTAGATGGCTATGACGTCATAAAAACACAAATATGGCGGCTTCCATAAAAGAAATAATTGAATCTTCAAATGCATATAACTTATCTATTTCTTGATAGATTTTGATAAAATTTTCAGCAAACTGATTTGATAGACAAATCCCTTTTTTTAAAGTTCATAAATTATATGGTGAGCGTTTCCCTTTAACTGTTTATGCTGTATATGTTTATCACTCTTTTTGAAAGTTCAAGATTTTATTGTTAATTCTGGAAGATTTCCCTAAATCTGCCTAGCATAATTACACTTAAGGTAAGTAAGGATGCAAAGATCAGAAATTGATACAATCAAGTACCACACCTGACTCAGGATACAAATGGGAAAGTAACAAACTCACAGTTATATACCACAAACGAGAGCAAGGCTATAGTCCCCAGCGGTAGGAGTTCAGTCACTTCTTAACTTAATCTCTTCATTTATGCCAGCTAATAAATAATTATAGATCATTCAGCACATCCTCCCATTTTTGTTAGAATACATAGTGCTCCTGTGGTGTGGCGCATCTAGTGGTAACTACTAGATGTATGTAAATCTCATCAAATGTAAAAAAGAATCTATCTATCTATCTATCTATCTATCTATCTATCTATCTATCTATCTATCTATCTATCTATCTATCTATCTATCTATCTATCTATCTATCTATCTGTCTGTCTGTCTATCTATCTATCTATCTATCTATCTATCTATCTATCTATCTATCTATCTATCTATCTATCTATCTATCTATCTATCTATCTATCTATCTAAGTGTTTAGACTATTTATACCGTTCATATATGTTGCAAGATCCACAAGTATTAGGAAATGACCACAATAAGCCTCACAGCTTAATGTCAGATCCTACTTCTACTATGTACTTCCATAACATGACTTGTGATTGATCGGATAAAATATTGTTTAAACCAACTGTATATGCAAAGCCATCATAATATGTGAACAATACTGCTGATAACATCGCGCAGACAGTTTTTTAGTAAAAACTGGCTCATTCATGTAACTATAACTTTGTAGATATTTGTGAAGACTAACCTCGTATGAGGGTTTATTTGTCTGTAGTGAAAGTAAAGTAGTTCGGTTTTATTTCAAGAGTAATGCTATATCAAAACTACACATTTTGAGTACGTTAATACCAGTTACAAGTGCTAGCTAATCTGGTATATTGCACTTGTATCAACGAGCAGTAGATATCTTTAATGTAAAGACCAGCCCAATATGCAATCAATCCCTGTTTTAGCAAATCGACATGGTTAACATATGCATTTTACTTTCGGATAGGCGAGCTTACCATCTTAGGGATATTTTTTTACATCAAGCAATTCGGAGGTGTTAAAACAATTGATTATGGCTATAAATGTACATATTAGATGCAATTATTCTAAAAATTAAGAAATGACATCTAACTGATGAAAGACTAAGTATACAATCGAATCACCAGTTGCTCTGAGCGCCCGCGAACGCTCAAATTGTTGAACTGTTGAATCTAATATTCCCGTATCGTCACAAAAAGCAAATCACATGAAATTCAAATATGTAATGTACATAATCATATTTTTCACTACTTACACTATCGTCTTTGTTTAAAAGTTTAATGTCAAATTTGAAACTGCTGTAACTCATATATTTTCTGGATTTACATTCTAATTTGGTTAGTCTGATCTGCAGGAATACGCAGTCACCATGAGAATAGCTATTAACTTAATTCACTGGTTTGAAACAGTCTCTGAAGATGAGTTGTCAAATTTAAAGCGTTTAAAAATGCTGTCTGAATCGAAACTCGCACGATTTCTCTTAAAAAGATGAAGTTTTCTCTGGAAAGCTTATCTAAATTGTTCATATATGATTAAAGCGTGTTCTATTAGAACCCAAAGCATATCAGCTGGATTTTTATTTTTTGGAAGAGACTTGAACATCATTTCTTTTGGTTTACAGTTTCCAAGGCAACACTAAATTGTATGCGAAATACATGAATGCAATTTTTGGGGATCAGTTTTATCAACAATATTATACTTAAAATAACTAAAAACTCGAGTCGGCTACAGGTTTTTAGAATTTGTTTTTCACTATTCTTCTATGACACATTTTATACATGGAATACCCATTTGGGCACTTGTATGGTAGAACTTATTAAGCCCAGTTGGCAAGCAAAAATAAGCGCACATAAGCTGCTTTTCATTTTGAATAATAGACTGAATGTTTCTCTAAGCTTAAAAGAAAATTGCACACTTGATATGCATTTCATTAAAGATACACCCTTTTGAGCTCTTAAAAGCATAAAAAGGAGGGTGGGTGTGTACTTTGGGTCGCCGTTTGATGGTTATGCTTTAAATTTCTTTTTTGTCTATTTGACCATACTTGGTACACGTTTGCTATCTATAATAAAGCAAATTTAGTTTGTTTTATTCATATGCAACTGCAAAAATTGAAATTCACATCTGTTTAAAATAAACATGAAACAGGTCTCGTTTATGAACTGACATCAGAATGAACGGATGTTCATTTGATCTGACCTTAGAATGCACGTGTGTCACTCACATTGAAGTTACCTTAGAATGAACGGGTGTCACTCATGTTGAGCTGACCTTAGAGTGAGCGGGTGTCACTCACTTTGAGGCGGCCAATGAACGAGTGTCACTCACTTTGACCTGACCTAAGAATGAACAGATGTCAGTCATTTTGACCTGACCTAAGAATGAACGGATGTCAGTCACTTTGAGCTTACCTTAGAATGAACAGGTGTCACTCACTTTGAGCTAACCTTAGAATGAACGGGTGTCACTCACTTTGAGGCAGCCATAGAATGAACGAGTGTCACTCACTTTGAGCTGACCTTAGAATGAACGGATGTCACTCACTTTAATCTGACCTTAGAATGAACGTATGTCAGTAACTTTGACCTGATATTCGAATGAATGTTTGCCACTTACTTTGAATTGACCCTAGAATTAACGAGTGTCACTCACTTTGAACGGACATTAGAATGAACGGGTGTCACTCACTTTGAGCTAACCTTAGAATGAACGGGTGTCACTCACTTAGAACTTACCTTAGAATGAACGGGTGTCACTCACTTTGATCTGACCTTAGAATGAACGGGTGTCACTCACTTTGATCTGACCTTAGAATGAACGGGTGTCACTCATTTTAACTGACTTTAAAATGAACGGGTGTCACTCATTTTAGCTGACCTTAGAATGAACATGTGTCACTCACTTTAAACTTACCCTATAATGAACGGGTGTCACTCACTTTGAACTGACCTTAGAATAAGCCGGTGTAACCCACTTTTAACTTACCTCAGAATGAGTGGGTGGCACTCATTTTGAGTTGACCCTAGAATGAACGGGTGTCACTCACTTTGAGTTTATCTTAGAATGAACGGGTGTCACCCACTTTGAACTGACCCTTAATTGAACGGGTATCACTTACTTTGAACTGACCTTAGAATGAACGGGTGTCACCAACTTTGAACTGACTCAAGAATTAATGGGTGTCACTCACTTAGAGCTTACTCAAGGGTGATAGATGTAACTCACTTTGAACTGGGCCTCATACTTTCATGAACATCCGAAAACGAAATTCATTTCTCAAATAGTTCATAGTGTGCAGAAAAACGTGCAAACAGTAATTAAGATAAGCTGGATAAGAATGAGGACATAACTTCATCTGTGCCAATAATGATGGAAAACTAATAAGTGTTTGGTTTCTTAGCGTTGGCGTAGACATACTGAGCTGCTAAAACTGAGGTTAATTGCAAATGGCATCTTTTACTTTAGAAGATGAGTCAGTAATAGAATCCTGCGAAAAGGACTTTATTAATTAACAATGTGGATATAACGTATGGCCCTCATCAGCCCCGTGCACAAACCAAGGCCCCTGATGTTAATCTAGTCAGAGGTAGTCCGAAAAACAAAGTAAAAACTGTACTGGACAGGCGCTATATGCAGATATTCAATATCGAATGGAAACATATCTCATATGTGTGCCTAAAATAAAATGACATTTTTACTGAACAAGATAATGTCTCACCACCGTACCTTTGCCAGATCTGTCATTTAACTGGAATGGTTTTGTGCTTTACGATAACGCCCCTGAATGCTAAACCTTGGAATACCAGGAAATCTTACAACGTATTTGTCTCATTTTTGCTGTATCATATTAAATGAAAAATAGATGAATTCTTTGCTTGCTAGCGGCGACTTTTGTCGTCTACTGATGAGCTCTGCAAACAGTTTGTACCCAGATCAGGTCGGTCCAGATCTAGAACTAAACCGTTAGACACTGATAGTGTTTCTGTAACCATGGTGTTGATGCAAAGTTCGTATATTCTCACAAACAAAGCCAAAAAATGAAATTTTGATGAGCAAAGGGCAATGACTCTTGAAGACATGGTGGGATATGGACAATTATCAAACTTGAAAAAAACAACATTATGGTTCTAAACAATGTGACCAAGTTAAATAAAATTCCGTTCAGAACGACATAGAATGGCTAAATTTACGAAAGGACAATAACTCATGAAGGAATATTGCGATTATAATATACCATGTTATAACTCGGGAAAGATATTTTGGTACTTAACATCTAAAGTTTTGATAAAAAATATACTTGATTTAGAGACATTTTGGAGACCATACACCATAGAAAGTGTCGTTTTTCATCAGCAAAAAAGACAATAACTCATAATGGCATATGGCATATGGCGATGTAGATCGAGAAAGAAATTTTGGTATTAAACATTGTGATGAAGTTTCATAAAGTTGTGAACCGGAAACCATCAAAAATTCAAAAAAAATCATGAACAAAGGATCATAACTCCTGAAGGCAGGGTGCGATATAGACCTTTGTCTAACTTGAAGAAGATATAATAGAACCAAACAATGTGACCAAGTTTCATAAAGTTGTGATCATTACTGAACTTTAACAGACCAGACACCATCAAAAATAAAATCCAATCCAAACTTTTGGACTTATTGACTGGACACCATGAAAAATGGCGGATTTACATGAACAAAAGGCAATATTCATATGATTCATAAAAAAAATATATTGAATATCTCGTGCATATCTGTTGTAAATTATCATAAACTAACACAGCAAAAAAAAATATAATGTCACTGTCTGGTTGAGACAATGTCAAGGTCTTGAAAACGATTCTGATGGAACCGTCACGGTTTATTTAAGACAGTTTAAAGCTGTCTGATACTGTTTTTCCTTGTAATCATATCAAAGCATTTTTAAAATGGACATTGCTTGGTCCACCTTTAAGCTGACAGCTTGACTAGTACTTTGTAGAAGTAAATTCAATTTTCTGCATTAATGCACAGCAACTGTGTATAACTAGGAAACGCCATAATCACCTACACCAGGAACCACTAGCCTTGTTAACCTGGGGTTGCAGGCTCGATCTCTAGCTTCTCCAGGATGTCGAATAAGACTTTAAGCCATGACCTTATCTCGATATGACCTTAGCTGTTGGTGGAAAATTAAAAACTCAAACACGCATGTACAAAGCTATGCAAATCACAAAGCCAAATAAACACTTTGAGACCATAGCTGCAGTTTTAATCTTAAAATATTCAAGTTCAGAGAAGACCAGCGGGGTAACTGAATAACAATAATGTTATATAAGGTCATTAGTATAGAGTATTGTACTCCATGTGACAGGGATGGAGTAGGGGACTCAATATAAAACGGACAGGAATGTGCCACTTCGCACAAATTCCAAGACAGACAATAGTGGTTTGAGAAAATATGATGAACCACCAACTTTCCATTGTCTTCGCAAATAATCTCATAAGTTTCACAGCTTAAAGAGATGCAGCCATGGGTGGGCGAATAGGGCAAATGGACAGATAACAAAAAGCCAAAATATTATCCGATTTTTTTCAACAGGGGATCAAAAAATAGGAAATAACTACATACACTGTAAAATTAGTGTAGCTTATCACCCAATGTGGTAGCAATTGAACTTCCACTGTTACTGGTGTAACCTATCCACTGCTTTAAAAATGTTTTGTTTGATTGTTCTGGTCCAGTGATAACTACAACAATGACAGGTAGAAATGTTTAATATGATGCACTCACACATCCTCCACAATGGTAGGCGCTACCATACATGTAGGTGGTGTAGACGTAATAATGACCAAGTTGAACGCTCCCAAAATATAATGAACTATTTTCAAATATACACAAAATAGAAGGTACACATCTCCAAATGTATGAACAATCATTTTGGAAAGTTTGAATACTGTTCAAATTGTCTGATTTTCGTATTTTTAATGAAAACATGAGAGATGGGAGAAAATCGTAGAAAATTAAACGGGCTGTACCTAAAACTACTCATATCTCAGCTGCCACTAATCACAAACTTCAAATCTTGGTACCCAATTAAAGCCTAGTTAAAGTACTTTTAAGTTAAATTTTGATATGCAAGGTATCTGATCTAAATATTCATACATGTAATAAAAACTCAAGAAAATAAGAAAAGTCGAATTCAAATTAATTGGACTGTACTCGGATGCTAGTTATTTTATACTACTAACATTGAAATAAACAAAAGCTGTTATATCTAAATTAGCAATAATCTGGTACCACGTTTGGTAGTATTAAACACTTAGCAGCCGAGATAGAGCTAATTTTATTGGTAGACCCCTTTCATTTTTCTATATTTTTTTGCTTTATTTCTAATGTCTTCGTTAATATTCATGATATTCAGATTATGCTGCTAGCATATCTGTTAGTTACTTAAAAGTGCCATGTAATAGCATCGTTTTGGTACCAAGCTTGGTTGTATAGAACACTAAGCAGTTGAGATATATAGGTAGTTTGAAGGTACAGCCCCTTGATTCTAATCTTCTTTTAACTATTTTTTTCATTAGTATTAATGGATATGCAAATTATACAAAAAAAGATAATTTACTTAAATGACCATCCCCTGTCTAAACATTACTTTGGTGCCATGTTTAGTAGTCTAGGATAAGCAGCAATTAAGATCCGATTGATTTTGCAGGTACACCCCATTTCTTTAGAATCACATTATGGGTTGCCATGGAAACCATGCTTTTTCAAATAGCCCAAACATGTTTATTTTTAAGGACAACTTTTATCGCATTCAAGGGGTCTCACTTAACAATTTGATATGCATTAGAAAACACTATAGGAGTTAGGTACCTTACACCTTCTTGGGGGGGGGGGGTATAGTTTTTACATGATTTTCTCCATTTTTTAAGTTTTCATGTATTTTTATGAATATGCAAATGAGATAATATTCATATAAGACCCTTGTACGAATGGACTTGTGAAAGTGTACACGTGGCATTGATTATATCAATGGATTGATATTGTCGTATTTTTGACCCTGAAGTTCAAAGGGAGTGGCTTATGCTATAAAAAAATTAATTTTATATCAGCCCTGTTATTGATAGTTTTCGCCAAATATACGAGAATAAATGAGATTATCTGAAATTGAATATATCATAACGGTAAAATATGACTATATCGTTCCGCTAAGTCCAGGACTCGTATTGTAGAAGAGGGACTCGTATTGTAGAAGAGGGAAGTTCGAATCTCGCGAGGAGGAATGCTTTACTTTTTTTCAGAAGAATACTTCATATGTGATCTACTGATATGACGGAAAACTATACAAAAGCGTGAAAATGTTAATTTTTTGTAAGTTGCGCTTATGTACACGTGGTCAACACGTGCAGTCGCCAGTAAATTGAGACTGTTTCGCCTAAGAGCCAAGAATGGTTGCCCGACATTTTTGATTTATTAGCATCTGCAGTGTTTTCATGTGTTCATTTACATTTACTATAAACAATTCGCACGAGCAAAAAATCATTTCACGCTTTTCTGGGTTTTTAGCGCATACAAACCCTTTCTTTACCGGAAAAAATAAAATGCTCCTCGTGAGATCGTGAGATTCGAACTTACATTGTACCTGCTTTATGTTACGAGTCCTGCGTCTAACCCACTACACTACAGCGGAAGCTGCTTCTTATGTTCTCTAATAGCATATTCTATTTCAAATAACCTTATTAGTTCCCGTGTATTCCGCGAAAACTACGGAGAGATAAAATTAGCATAGGCCACTCCCTTTGAGCTTCAGGGTCAAGAAAATACGACAATATCAGCTTATTTATGTTTTTAATGAGTTTCCCTTATTGTGTAACTTTTTACTCATGAATGCACAACTTATAGAAATAAGATAATTTGCATATTTGGCATTGACTGAAAGGCCTGTGTCTGAGATTTCGATTGGTACCAATTTTAGTAGTCTCTGACAAATTATTGATTTTGTAGGTATACCCCCATTCTTGAATCACATTTTTTTTATGTTTTCATAAATATGTATGAATATGCAAATGAGATAATTAACATATGTGACAAATCGATAAAATGCCTACGTCGAAGCTTTAATTTGGTTCTAAGTTTAGTAGTCTATGATAAGTAACAGCTGAGACATGAGTAATTTTGCAGCACATCCCCATCCTCCATTCCGCTATGGATTTTCACAATTGTTTCGCACCTAGGGGGTCATAATAAACAATTTGACACCCATGAAAAATTGTCATGGGGCGGGGTGGGGTGCACGGTAAGCTAAATTGGCTCACGGACTAAATGACATAATAGTTTTGCTTTATGCTCAATTGGCGCAATATAGTTGGTTCTTGAAAACTTAAAATCTGATCACTCAGTTAAAAATACACTGCTCAAAATATCTAAAGACACAAATGCGACAATGTTTACCTCTGTCCGATAGCCAAACCAAAGTGGGACAGGAGAGGTTCAAAGCATTGAGGTATGTACCACTCGCTGTCCAGTTTAATGGCTCAAGATTTGTAATGTTAATGATTTTCTTGAAAATATATATTTTCCTATCCAGGATTTTATAATAAAAAGCTACAGTTCTCCAATTATGGAGATTTTAAGATGTCCTACGAGATTCCACCAGTTTTTGCCGTCCTACAAATGATGGCAATTATAATTGGCTTAGTTTGCAACCTGTATGGGAACATCGGCTAAGTGGTGTAGCATGAGATAGCCCTTTCTGTGAAAATTACCTGTGTGTATTGCCTCATGGTGTCACAGCACTAAAATTACACGAACAGGCTCATCACCATCTGCGCGAGAGGAGATGGCGATGAGGTAGGTGTGTCATTTAATAGATCATCACTTTCGTTTTTGATACAGCCACTGAAATTGTGCTTTCAAATTGCTGCTGAACGACAACAGCCTCTATAGTAAAAATGTTGAAAGATGACAAGCTTTTTGAAAAACTTTTACTTCTTATCAATAGTAATCACTCAACTAATCTGCGCAAGACAAGATGCTTTAACCCCTCGCATGCTCCGAAACAATGCATATACACTAAAGGACTTTGAAAACGCATCACCCAGATTAAATCCTTTATTTCACAAACCCTGAGAAAGTC
Source organism: Loripinus fragilis (assembly GCA_964019695.1). Taxonomy (NCBI): domain Eukaryota; kingdom Metazoa; phylum Mollusca; class Bivalvia; order Lucinida; family Lucinidae; genus Loripinus; species Loripinus fragilis. The sequence goes on along the minus strand of OZ026527.1, from coordinate 56,637,058 downwards.
AGCGAGAAAATTGTTATTGCATATTATAGTCTGAACATCTGGTAATGTGTCCTAGAAATTTCATGGTTGTAATTTTACTTTAAGGTATTGAAAAAGCATCCATTTTAAGACAGGGGTGGTCGATTTTGAAGGACACAAATTCAGCTGCAATTTAACACGCGTTAGTTTTGATTCCTGACTCAACGAATTTGCGTCCTCTGCTTCTTTCTCGATTGTACATTCATCATTGAAGGATTAGAAATGAATTGACAGTTTGGTATGCTCAAAAATACACCCCTTAAAATTACCGACATACCCCACCCACCCTGATTACTATAGTCTAGTAATAAAATTCAACGTTTTGGGCCTTTCAAAGTTTCGATTTCTTACGTCCGGTTTTATTGGGAGAGGCTAAGGGCATACACAAATGACAGATTATTCATAAATTACGCTTGTATAACGTGTCTTTTGTATTGTACAAGTGACGTTAACGTAAATTTTTAAGACGTTCTCGATCACATGACAGCAGATCTCCTGCAACGATTTACATCAAAACGTCTTCCCCACATGCTTGTCAGTGTATGTAATCATTATCAGTAATGAAATTGTGCATAAAGGTAACTTATGGAATTGTTTCTAAAAAGGAGCTATAAATTGATATTCAAATTTGACGTTTATTTTCGAAATATTGAAGTTATCAATTACTTTTAATTAGAAAAAGTCTATAAACTCTTTTGGTAACATGGCATCATATACGCCACAGTTTAAACATAAAAAAAATCAAAAAAGCTTCATTTATTTGTGCAGAAAGGTGCTAGATGTTGTATGTACCCATGTGACGTCATCAGCAGCGTCGCGTGATAGTGCAGTCAAATTAATGACTGATTCATACCAATTCTGGGTTGCACATTAAAACCTGCTAGTAACTTTTCAATCGCATATACGGTTTGCAAGAAAAGTGCAAAAATATGGTGATGCGTTTTCAAAGTCCTCTAGTATAATAGTGTCGTCTGCAAAGGTCGTCTGCTGCATCTAGTTGCTAATATCACAAACTTATTTCAGCATACAGGCAAACATTGTGGACCCTGATCAGACTGCTCCTAGAGGAGCAGTTTGATCTGGGTCCACACTATTTGATACGGAGACGTTTCAAAAATACCAGCAGACGACACATAGCAGATAAAAATTAGTCACAGAGCTAAAGTTTGCTTTGTCGGATATTAGAAATGATCCCCCAGGTCGGAATCATATCCCTTGAAATAAAGACTGAGTACGAGCTAACTCTTTGCCTGCCGGTTTCGTCTGGTGGTAGCCTATACTAACCGTTTATAATCAGAGGTTAAAAAACTTTTTTATGCTCGAATCAGCTGAGAATGAAATGTCAACTGTTCATAAAAACTGGAATGCTGAAAAGTAATAGACTTTTCTTGTTTTCAAACCTTTAAACAATTGTAGGCATTTAACACGTTTGAGCATGATAAAGTCCATGCTCAATTCATTAAGCATTAATTCATTACTCAAGCTATTTAATAACCAGATCCAAACTGCTTGACATTCTGATGATTTTTAGTTGTTTTTTTAGTGCAAAGAGTTTATGATTTTATTAAATGAAGGTATCACCTGAACGTAAATAAACATTAATCCGGATATAATCCAAAGAACATATTCAAACCCTTTTGTACAGAGAAAAGTCTCCAAGTTTGACTTCATAAATGATAGAAAGAAAGCATACGAACTGCATTTCCAAGTTGCGTCATTTGGATGGCATAAATTAAAACTTAGCATGGAGTGGATTGGCAAAGAGTTGATTTTCTCCTGAGCGTAACAGCAGCGCGCATGTTTAGAAGCCTATCCTTTAACATGCTATCATCTTAGTCTCGTGAATGTATTTGCAACGCGCATCTGGAATCCCAATGTTCACATTTTAGAAAGGTAATTTTGAACCATGGTGCCTCCCAAAATACCTGCCTTTGACCCCTGAGTAAATAGATGTGCATCCAGGGGGACTTCAAAATATACATTTAAATCTTAACTCTAATAACCTGTATTCAATTCCGGGGCCGTTTGTGCAAAACATTTTTTGGCTTAATTTTTGTAATGGACTATCTAAAGTCAGTGACCATATATATTTCATCAATTTGAAAAATTAACAGTTTTAAACCTAAATTCCATATTTTAGTAACTATTACAAAATAATTGTGTTTCTATTTAAGTAATGTTGCTTATGCTGAACTAGTATGCTCATCAGTTGAGCAGGTTTGGTTGTCAGATATTCTGACATAAGTTGCATGTCTTGTTACCAGGCAACCATAGAACACTAGTAGGGAGCGCAGTGGCTCAGTGGTAGAGTGCTTGACTCGAGACCGAAGGGCCGCGGGTTCGAGCCTCACCGGCGTCACTGCGTTGTGGTCCTTGAGCAAGACACATTTATCCTAGTTTAGTACTGGTTCAACCCAGGAAGACTCGTCCCGCATAACTGAAAGATTGTTGAGTGGACGTAAAGAATCAAATCAAACAAACAAACAAATAGAACACTAGTAAAACTCCCTTACCTATCTATTGAATATGATTGTTATGGTAACAAACAATAATATATTGTGACTTGCAGTCATTAAAAGTAAAAAGGATATATCAATAATTGATGATTTATTTATTCAAAGTTAATAATACATCACACTTCAAGTCATTCAGACATTGATTCCATTGAAATGCGTGTAAAATATGTCAAAAGTAGGTTTAGAAAATTAGAAAATGAAATATAAACATCTACCCTTTCTTGGAATTTTGTTTAAACAGCATCAGATAAAGTCTGATACATTTACTTCATAACCCTAGCCCTAACCTAGCCTTTATCCAATGAACCCCAAGTACGGATCCAGAAAGTTTCGTAAGGGGGGTCTAGCTATGACCCCGGTTTTTTTATCATCAGTTTCGAGGGGTCCGTACCAGTATTCCGAAGAAACCCCAGTATACAACTAAAACCGGGCCATCATTCGGCCTGCCAGCGAATATGGCGTTTCGCTGGCAGGCCGATGATGGCACAACATTGAATGCTAGCTGGGTAACTTTGAGCTTAACTCATAAAGCGCCACCTATAATTTGCAGCAGACGACAATTTCAAATCATGCCGCTTTTTCAAAAATGACAAATAAGACATGATATTGCATGAGAATCGTCTGCTGGCAGACGATTCTCATGAAACATCATTCCTTATTTCATTCAAAAATAAGGAAAGATGTCGCAAAATTTGTCATCTGCTACAGTTGTGATTGGCGCTTTAAGGGTTAAGAGAACTTAAAACTTTGTGATTTTCCATTGCTGCTGTACCCACTTCGGGCTACCAGCCCTCTATCCCCACACACCCGCTGGATCCGCGCATGAACCCGGTGGACAGATTATAATAAACAGAAAGGGTGTTCAATTCAGATCCGTTATAACATGGTTAAAGCTGCATAATCTGTAACTTTTGATATTTTCATCTTAAAAATAATGTTTCTATTTTTCAAGAACACAGTAAAAATACTAAAATTCAGGTATACATTTTACCTTTTTCGTAATAATTAACAAATTATTAGTGCCAAAACAACAGCATTTATGTTAAAAATTAACTGTCTAGAATTATTGGAGGGACGCAAATAATTACAAACAAGAGAAAATACAAATGTTTTTATAAGATAATTCACTTTTTCATGCAGTTTTCAACTGTAGAAATTAGATTTATTGTGACAACATAACTACTCTACTTTTGCAAATGATTTAAAAAGAATTTTTTTTTTTCGAAAAATGTTCATAGTTACAGAGTATGCAGCTTTAAAACAATGAGACTTGGCAAACACTGTAGACTCTGATCAGATCACTCAAAGAGGAATACTCTGGTCTGAGTCTTCACTCTTAACTGAGGACCAACCATATGTGCAGATACTGTAAATGCAAGAATTTTGTTTTCGCGAATAACCGTTAAAATACACATTTGCGACGCTAAAAATTCGCGACTGGTGCATTACAACCACGCAACTACCAACTTAGCAATATACTCCAATGAAACATTTCAAGATAAGCTGTCAGAGGCATAAAATAGGCAGTCTAGTATTGTCATCCAGGTGCATGACAAACTACATGAAAACTTGTTCATTTCTACATGCTTATTTCACTGAATCAATGAAAGTGGTTGAGAATTAGTTTTAATAAGGTTACGGTGAAAAACTTATTTATTGAAAAGACATATGTTGTAGGTACACATTAGAATTGCCTCCATGAGACCATTCCAATTTGTACCTACAACACATGTTACTGAAAATAAGGAAAACTGTTTTGAATTTACGCTTACCAAGTATCATGTCCATTGTCTTTACCTCTTTTAAACATCCCGAACTGCCAATCAGTATTTAAATACCTGTCGCTCTACTGCAAATTGTTTATATTTGCATGGTAGCTATATCTCCGAATTAGCATTCATGAACTACCTCTTTGCTAACTTGGTAGCTGCGTCGTTTAAATGGCAAAGTGATTTCCCCATTTAACAAGGGTTTAACTCAGCGAAAGTTCGCGGAAATTAAACCCTCGCGAAAAACTTCTGAATTTATAGTACAAAGTCAGAATAGTTTAGAAGTCTATTTTTGAATATGTTATCAGGTCACTTTCCTACAATAGAGTGCTGCATGTTGCTGCGTCGCATCATGATATACGCTGTCTGTAAATGCTCCTGCCTTGGTATCATATGCATTAATGCATTAACCGTGTTTCCACAAGTGCTAACTTTGAAGTTTAGGTCAGGTACGGCTCTAGCTTATTTTAAGATTCATAATCTTGCATTAGTTATAAACCATAACAAGCAAATATGTGATAGCCGTTTTCTCTTAAAATGCCAGTTTCAACATTATGAAATTAAGGTAGCGCCAATGACACCGACTGATTCGCATTCCTTTTTCTAAAGAGTACCACGATTATAAGAACAGCTTTGCTAATGAAATCTTTAATGCCTGTCTATTAAAATGCAACCTGAGAGACGTTTTATCATACAATCACCTCTCCTTTAACTGGTAATTTCCCCGCCCATTCTTTTTTTCCTCAAAATATCTCTATCTGGCTAAGTCTTACAGGGGGCAGAGCACTAGTCTTCTCTACCAATCGCATCAGTGAGCAGTGAATGCTCAGGCGAGTCTGTGCATATGCACAGACTCGCCGGAGCCTTTGCTGCTCGCATACGCCAAGTATACAAATACAAATACTTTATTCAGTGATATAAGCCTCTGGGCCCAGAACACAAAACATTGTTTAGGGAATAATATTTTAGCGCCAACTCTATGTGTACTATGGTCTATAGCTTTTTTTTTATTTTCCGCCATGTGCTCGAAAGAAACAAAACATACTTCTGCTAGGAAAATAGCAATACAACTCCAATACGCACTAATTTTCGCCAAAGCGTATGTTCTATGTGCTCAAAAGAAACATCTCAATGAGACGCCCCCTGGAGCAAACAGAAGATAATCCTGACTGAAGAAGCACCAGAACATCTCACCCACTTAAGCACCAAACACATGTTCTTGATATTAACGATTATCTTCATTATTTTCCATCAAAACTCTTGCGCTGTGTGCTCAAAAGAAACGTCTCGATGAGACGCCTCTTTTGAGCAAACAATGCATACTTCTGCTAGGAAAATAGCAATACAACTACAATACGCACTAACTTTTCGCCAAAGCGTATGTTCTGTGTGCTCAAAAGAAACATCGCCATGAGGCGCCCCCTCGAAGCAAACAGAAGAAGCATCAGAACATCTCAGATGCACACTCTGACATCAAAACAAAGTAATACTAAAAAAATCATTATTTACCAAAACGTACCATGCTTTGTGTGCTTAAGAGAAACGTCTCATCGGGACACCAAGTATGTATATAGAAGAAGGCCCATATCAAAACTTAGACCTCTAGCATCGCTCTATACGTCAACATGGCCGTTTTATTTATTAGAGGCATTTGCGCATATGCGAAAAATACCATGATCTCGTGTCCTGGTCCATATAATTCCGTGCAAATGATGATACTAATGAGCTCAAAGATAAGAACACTCCAGGATCATTGATCAATCACCGAAAATGAAACTTGTTTATGTTCAAAAATATTCGGAAGTGGTTAAAGACCTGTCGGTAAGCTCTTTGCTACAAGCTTTTTGTCTTCTACAGATAACTTTTAAGTAAACAAAAAAGGTCTTTAGGGGCCATCAGCATGTTAACAGTAAGACAAACTCATGGGCATTGTCTATGTCCAAGCTCTTTGAAAAGGTTAGATTAGCATTTTAGCAGTCGAAAAAGTCACCATTATATAGCGGAGCCGCAGCTTTTGAGGCAAACATAACCAGTTACGTATAAACGAACAGCCGAGTTATACGGGTTCTTCGATATCTTCCATAGTCCAAAGTGTTGTATGTTGATTTACATGGAAGTTGATTTGTTTGTTTGATTTTTAATTCTTTACGTCCCATCAACAATCTTTCAGTTAGACAGGGACGGGTCTTCCTGGGTTGGACCAGTACTAAGCTAGGATAAATGTGTCTTGCTCAAGGACCACAACGCAGTGACGCCGGCGAGGCTCGAACCCGCGACCCCTCGCTCTCAAGTCAAGCACTTAATCACTGAGCCACTGTACTACCTCCATGGAAGTTGAAACGATGGTGCTTGGCATATGCGCAAAAGCCTGTAATTAACGCCCATCGAGAAACGCCCAAGCTGACGTATGCAGTGGAGCTGGAATCCACCTTTTTGGTCTGAATCTCCATCTACGCTCATACTTTGTGTTAGTGTATGCTAGCACCATATGCACAGGCTTGTCTTATCTTTCGACAATGCGATAAGCACGTTGGCCGCTTCTGCCTTTAAACGATCGTGATCATCCCCGCATGATTTATCAGGCCTGCTGTGCCGACATTCGCTCGAAATTCCATTTTTGTTGTCTGTGGCTCTAGTAAGAAATTTTCATGTGATTTTAAGTGGTGCAGTGCAGCCAGATAATAAACTTAACACTGTCAGCTGATTAGCAAGATTCAAAGAAATGCACAACGTGCAGTTTCAGACTGATAACATTACAAAAAATGGCGAAACTTTTTTTTACTGATGCACTAATAATACATCGGATAAATTAGAACATAAGAACTTGGAAGACAGGCTTCAAGATAAGGGTGCATCATTGAAATTTATTTATTTTCATTTCTCAATCAAAACATTTGTTGTGGGTACTCAAAAGAACCGTCTCATTGAGACGGTTCTTTTGGGCACCCAAAACATATTTTTTAACTAGAGGGTAAGAAAATAATGTAATTTTCTTCTCAAACAGTTTCCCTATCTGGACCTATGGGGAAACTTGTAATACTGCACGTTTTCGCTTTTGTCAATGACAATGTGATTAAGTTGAAATATAACGTAATAAAGGTTCAAACCGTGGACCGCGTTGCCCTCCAAAAGAGCATTGTTTTTCTCTATGTTCATTAGCGTGTAACAGCAGGTATCCATAGCATTCTGCAATACTTTCGACCTGCATAAAGCTACTTTTTGTCATTAAAGGCATACATTTTTAGCAATGATAGTGGTACCACTCATTATGACTCTCTCCAGGGGTCATACTGGGCAGATCAAGAGGACAGTCATAATGAGGTGATTTGGGATAGGTGATGTATTGTAAGACACCGTGTCCATAGGGATATGTGGTGTATTGTAAGACATTGTGTGTTTGTGGAGAGGTGGTGCACAATATAAAACAACGTTTCATTGATGATAGCTGGTGCATTGTATGACAATGTGTCACAGGGGATAGGTGATGTATTCCATAACAACGTACAAATTAGGGTAATGTGATGCATTTATGACAGCGTACCATTGAGAAAAGGTGATTTATTGTATTACAACGTGTCATTTGAGATAGGTGATGTATTTTCATTACAATATGTCATTTGGGATAGGTGATGTATTGTATGACACCGTGTCCTTTGGGATTGATACGTGGTGTATTGTAAGACGTCGTTTATTTGTGGACAGGTGGTGCATTATATAACAACGTGTCAATGATGATAGTTGATGCATTGTATCGCCCCCTTAGCGGCAGAAGGTGCTATGTGCATTTTTCATACTTTTGAGAAAAACGCGTTTAAAGGTTTGCAGCCTCCTGAAAAATCAGGTTTGCAATATTAATGTTTGTTCTGGTATTGAAAATAATGTATGAGTGTATAGTTTCAAATAAAACTTGTTTAAAACAATTTAGTTTAGAAATAAAGAGTTATTCCCCCTTTTCGGAGATAGCTCTTTTTACCGTACAGCAAATTCTCATTTTTGGGGGATGAAAAGGTGTCATATGTCACATAGCACCTTTTGTAACCAATGGAATTTAGGTCATGTGTTGATTGAAAAGGTGCTATTTGACAAATAACACCTTTTGTCAACACTAAGTTATATTCTATCTTTAAAGAAAAAGGTGCTGTCTGCCAAATGGTACATTTTGTCACCAAATAATGTTTAGCTCTAATCATTTTGGTTAAAGCAAAAGGTGCTATTTGTTAGTTATGTGAGATTGTGACAAATGTATATATGAATGTGTCATCTATATATACGAATATGTAGATATATGAAATTTCAAGGTAAGAATATGACATTCTATATGTAAGAATGCGACATTTCTATGTAAAAATGAGACATATCTATGAAAGAATGCGTAGCTATCTCTATATAAGAATGCACTATCTTTATGTACGAATATGACATCTCTGTGTGAGAATGTGACATCTCTTTTTAAATGTTATCTTTGTAAGACCTAGACATCTTTATGTAAGAAAGTGACGTTACTATTTACCCTGACATCTCTATGTAAGAATGTTAATTTCTGTGTGATAATGCAACATCTCTATTTAAGAATGTAAAATTCTCTAAAATATATATGAGAGTATGATCAGGAAATACAACAATCGCAAACTGCAGACAAACCCATGGCACCGCAAGGAAGAGCCACTCAACAATCACAAGACACCAGTGAGACAAACTTAGCCAAGCAATCAGCTCTCTCTTCCCATCAAGATGATTGCAAAACAAGAATGGACATAACGCAACGTTCAACAAAACATAGAACAAATACATATTCTACAATGGGAATTACAATAAACAACGAATCAACAACAACAGAACCACCGCCTTAGGACAGCAGCCTAAGCCATAGGGGGGGGGGGGGGTGCTTAAATGCATGTAACTGGTACCAAATCTTCGACCTAGATTCTGCTGTTGTATAAGAATGTTTCATCTTTATGTAAGAATGTGTCATCTTTATATAAGATTGTGTCATCTGTATCTTAGATCATATTGCATCACTATATGACAATGTGTTATCTCTACATTTAAGAATGCAACATCTCTACAAAAATTGTGACAAGTCAATGTAAGATTGTAACATGTCTATGAAAGAATGTGACAAGTATAATACAAATGTAACATAATATGTATGTAAGAATGTGACATTTGTACATATGAATGTGACATCTCATAGAAAGAATAACTATAATATTTGTATGTAGGAGTGTGATATCACATTGCAATAATGTGGCATATCTATGTAAGAATTGGACAATGCCACACCTGTTTGTAAGAATATAACAGCTCTTTTTAAGAATTTGACATCTATATGTAGGAATAAGACATCTGTATGTAAGGATGTGATATTTCTTTGAAAGACTAATATGATATTTCTTTAAATTTCTTGATTTCATAATTTATTTTTTTTGATGAGTAAAGTTATCAAATATCGTTCGTTACTAAACTCATAGGTTATTAAAGCCAGTAATTGAGATAAATATTTTTTCGACAGTAATGAAAACAGTTTTAAAATAAAAATGGAGAAAATAAAGCACGGTTATTTAATAAAACAATTAATGTATTCCTTCAAATCCAAGGTGGACACCACTATGCATTCCTATCTACCTTGACAAGTCCTCATGTTAACCACAGAAGAGCATTTCAGTTGTCCAATTTGACATCTGTATGTAAGAATGAGGCATCTCTATGTAAGATGATATGACATCACTATATATGAATGTGACATCTCTCATTTGAGAATGCGATATCTCAAAGTAAGAATACAACATATGTATGTTAGAATGTGACATATATAATATGTAAGAATCTCATATTTGTCTGTAAAGAACTGACTTCGTTATGTAAAAATCTGACATCTGTATGTAATAATGTGACACCTCTAATGTAAGAATGTGACATGTATGTAAGTTTGCAACACATCTTTGTAAGAATATAACATCTCTATGAAAGGATGTGATATCTGTATATAAGAATGTTACATATATATTACCAAACTGACATTTTTATACAAGAATAAGTTATGTGTAAAATGAAAAAACGGTGCTATTTGAAAAATAGCACCTTTTTCAAAACAAAGAAAAAGGCGCTATCTGTCAAATGGTACATTTTGTCACCCAATACTGTATTGTTGTAATCATTTTGGTAAATGCAAAAGGTATTATTTGTCATGTAACACCTTTTAAATCTAAATAAGTTTAACAAAAGCAGCACTTTTCTTCCAACTAAAAGGTGTTATGTGACACATCGTCGCTTCAGTGCTATAGTGTTCTAAGTGACATTTTGGTCAAAAATGAGTTATGCATACCGTTGGAAAGGGGATCGAATGTTCTATCTACTGGCGAAGGTTTCAGTTGCCTATCTCCTCCCAGTAAGCTTAAATTCGCTGTGCGTTTCTGTTCTATCTACAAAAAGACATTTTCGTTCAGTGCTATAGTGTTCTAAGTGATTTTCATCCAATGACCAATGATACTTATGTCACGTGACTGGATGAGTTCAGTGTCATACTGTTCTATCTACATAAATTCACTTCCCTTGGAGCAATTGCTACAAAATGCAGTTATCTCCCTTACATAAATTTAAATTTACTTAATTGAAGCGGTTTGTAGGTCATATGACGAACTAATGGCTATATCGGCTTTTTTTAGGTCCAAATAAACCGCTCAGTCAAAAGTATAGCGCAAACTGATCCGTGGACAGAATAATAAGCTGTAGAAACAGATTACCTCCCTTACACATATCTAAACCGCTTTAATTGAAGTAATTTGTCGATGTTATTACAAATCAATGGTTAAATCTGCTTCTTTTAGGTCCAAATAGTCAGGTCAGTCTAAAATATTATATAAATTGACCCCAATGACAGAAAAATTAACTGTAGAAACAGATTACCTCCCTTGCATAAATTTTAACAGCATAATCCGTGCTTTTTGTTACTGTTGTGCCTAATAAATAACTAAATTTGCTACTTTTAGGTACAAATAATCATTTCTGTTTACACTAGTATATGAATTGACTCCATAACCAGAATAATAAGCTGTAGGAAAATATAGAACACTATAGCACTGAAAGCAGAATGCGATTTTTAGGGCATAATGTTCTATCTGCAAACTGTAAATTGCCCGTAAATTCCATATTACTGTAAAAATTTCTTCAAACCAAGTTCATTTACACTGTATGTATACATTTTAACCCTCTGATATGATTCAAAGGTCTGTGCTAAATAAGGAATCAAAAATCAGGATACTAAATTTTTCAAACTCATTTTTCTCAAAACTTGTGCAATGGTAGATAGAACACTATAGCACTGAAGCGACGACATAGCACCTTCTACTGCAAATTTGACTGCAAATAACTCTTTTTGCCGCGAGCAAAATCATAGTTGTGCACATAACCCAAAATGAAATTTTTGTACCATTATTTGTGTTCAAGGAATACAGCCATGGTAATTTGTGAGATGATAGATACTATGTTAAGAATCGTAAAAACTAAAATAACTCATTTTTGTTGAAAATGTTAGATAGCACCTTCTACCACTAAGGGGGCGGTATGACAACGTGTCATTGATGCATTGTATGCCAGTGTATCACTGGGAATATGTGATGTATTGAATGACAATGCGTCATAGGTGATATGTATTTTATTGTATGGCAGCATGCCATTGGGGACAGGTAATGTATGCCAACGTGTCATCGGGGATAAGTGGTGTATTATATGACAACTTGTCAGTAGGGACAGGTAATGTATTATATGGCAATATGTCAGTAGGGATAGGTAATGTATTGTATGACAATATGTCAGTGGGAACAGGTAATGTATTGTATGACAGCGTGTCAGTTGGGAGCGGTAATGTATTTTATGACAATGTGTCATAGGGGATAGGTGATGTATTGTATGACAACGCGTCATTGGTGATAGGTGGTGTATTGTGTGACAACGTGTCAGTGGTGACAGATAATGTATTTTAAGATTGGGGATAGGGAAGTATTGTATAGCAACGCGTCATTGGTGACAGGTAGTATATTGTGCGAAAACGTGTCATTGGTGACAGATATTAAATTGTATGACAACGTGTCATAGGTGACAGGTTATGTATTGTATGACAATATGTCATTGGGGATAGGTGATGTAGGTCAGTTGACTGCTTAATTTTGTTTCTCTAGTACAAACTGCATCATCTGGTTAAAACTTGTATCGAGGAAATAAATACCTATGTTCCCTTCTCATTAATGTAAATCTCACTTTAATATATGCCGCGCTAGTATAGGACATGAAACTTATCTCCGCCACCTTCTCTCATTTATTAATTAATTTACTTTGATTGATTGATTGATTTATTTATTTCAGTATCACATATTAGCAAATAAAATAAAACAGCACAAAGTGATGTTAAACATACACATAAAATATACATTTAAAATTCACAAATTGCAATGCTCTATGGCTTGCTAACCAATACCAAGGGTAACACAAAAAAGAGAAAGTGATTTTTACTTTGGTTTCTCTAAGTGTAAGCTCATCATCTGGTTAACACTTGTATCGAGGAAATACATTCTCAATAATGCAAACATTAAAACGAGAATATTTCGAGGGATTGAACTAAAATTATCGTACAATGCTATTGTATATTCCATTTACTGTCCTTGGTTGCAATACATTTAGACCCGCCCTCGTATAAATTCTAAATCACATTTAGTCATATTTTTTCATCATTTTGAGGTTTGATCAACAAATACAAATAAGGCTAAAATGAATTAAGAAACACACTAGACAATACCTCGAATTTAAGGTATCAGGTTGCTAATTAATCAAAATTTTACTAGGCTGTTTGAGAAACATCTATAAACTAATAATAAAAGATGCTAGTTCTCCATGGGTTTTACAGCATATGTACCCTCAAAAATGTAGAAAAAAAACGTGTAAAGAGTGATTGAAAAGGTATGAGGATGTACACACTTGGGAGAGAACTGTCAAATTGAGAACATTTCGCGAGGGTTTTATTTTGGCGAGGTAACTCTGTCGTTTATTGTGAATCATAGGCAAGTCGCGAATATAAAATTCTCGCGAAAATGTCTGAATTTACAGTAGCGAGAGGCGTCCCCAACGATGAAGCAATACAAAACCTGGCCCCGAGGTAATAATTTTTTTCATGCTCAACTCAATTGAGCACGAAATTTCAACTGCTCATAAAAACTAAAAAAGCTTAAATGAAGTCTCCCAGATGTTGTATTTATTATGCTAATAAATGTTAAAATGCCAACAAATTTTGGCATTTTTACATTTATGAGCAGGATGAATTTTGTGCTCGGCTGAGTTTAGCATGAAAAAGGTTTTATAGCATCGGGTCCTGTGTTGCAAATTGAACAATACTTTAAACAATGACCGATTTATCGGAATTTTATTTTTTGCAGCAGTTGTTCTCTTTTGACAGATAGCAAGCTGCACTTTTTTGTAAACATGCACATTTTTTTCAAGGGTTTGATATCGCACTTTTATTGAGTTCACTAGGTTTATGAGGCAATTATTCGTTATCAAGTCTGCATGTTTTCACGGCATTTCAACAGTCTGGAATCACTTAACATTACATTTGCACACTAACCTTTGTGAAGAAAACTTGGGCAAATATTTTAATGCTCACACTTTTGAAAAGTACTATTTTTAGAAGGCATTAGAATACGTGTTCATGTGTTTTCTATGATAATAACATTTAATCGACTTGACGTCTCTTAAGCAAGCGGAGTACATTAGAGTCAATGACCATATTTTCATCTCCAACCCATTTAGCTTTTTCCAGATTTTAATTCTCTATGTCTTCTACGAACCTCTAACTAATAGTCCAAGGGCCAATAATGGAAACCCTCCCCCTTAGCGGGAATGTGTTACACCTACACATTCTTGAAGCTTAGGGTAAATGTTAACAAACCTAGGTTGTTGGACATTAAATGGACATTAAACGGATTTTCTCGAAATGTTTGTTACATGGCCTGCATCTTACGTTTAAGATTTGCTTGCATGCCTACTCATTAATGTAAATTAGAATCTTAAAAAAAAACATGCTGAATTTGTTTAAAATGGATTGTTTTAACACATGAGTATGATTTTTTTCATTTTTGGTATTCAAATGTTGAAAATTGCACAAACAATAACCAGGTCGTTTATTATTTCATTTACAGCTCATTAGACACACAATATTGCTTTAGAAAACAAAAAAGTGGGTGGGGTAAAATGACCCCCAAATTAAGAAAATATGGAACTTTGTCCTTAAAATATTTTTTACAAATTACGCGGTAAATTTTCACAACTATATTAAAACTACATATTCTATGCACATAGGTGTCCAAGTTTAAGTAAAATATACCGCTTTAAAATATATCGCAGCTTTAAAAAAATATAATGCTTCAAAAGTCAATATATGTGTGTCGTCCAATAAAAGCGGGATTTTCCTTACAATGTAAGACTTCGTATCATTTAAACGTCATAAAATGTAACCTTTATTTGGCATCATTTGTTGAGCATGCAACAATATATACATATATTGATGGAAATATAGATTGATTGTTGCTTAGCAACAAATCATGATATTTAAGCTAACCTGGCCAGATTTTCCTCGTGCAAAAACCGCATGCTAAAGAAACGCAATCTGACATTTAACTATTATCATGTTTCTGAACATTGTTTGTCATTTACTTTGTTCTTATTAAATTGTTCTCAATATAAATTATAAAATTTGGTCATTTACAGGTCCAAGTTAGTCAGGGTTGCCTAGCAACCACACAATAGTGGAAAATCAGACTACATGCATTTGTATGGTCTATATTCTTCTGTTGCTAGGCAGCAAGGGACAATTTTGATTTGTGCTTTCCCATATGGTGTCCTGGGTCTGGTGTGGTACTTGAATGTATCGATTCCTGGTCTTTCCATTATTCCTTATTTTAAAAAAAACTGTTTTTTAAATATAGAATATATTTAATGATTTAAGGGCGTTTAAAAACTTTTATATCAACCAACGATAATTTTAGCGCCAATTCATGACCCCTACCCCAATTTATGAAGCCACAAAATTTGCAATTTTGTCGCCTTTCATGCTTACCTTCCTTCATTTTGACATGTTTCAAAAGGATTCAAAGAGCTTTACAAAATAGTTACTTTATATTGTAGTTATATGAGGTAAAGCAGGGCTCTAACAAGATCATTTTGGTGAAGATCCTAGTCGGTCAGCAAGTGTTTGGCTTTATATCTGTCTATGCCCCACAATGTTGCCTCAAGGATGCTGTAAAGGATCTATACAACTACCAACTACGTGTCATCCTAGCATCAGCATCCCTCATTCCATATGATGATTATAACGACCACGGAGGCAGCTACATATAGGTCAGGTAATACAGACTGTTTTATTTCATAAGAGCCTATGCAAGCTTGTTACTGCAACAGCTGGTAAGCGCCATGTTGATTGATATGCTGCCCCAAATCAAGCCCCAATTCACTCCCCATACCTCTCCAAATGTGTAGAGATGGCAAGGGCCTAACTGACTGTTAGCAAAATTTCATTGTCTGGAATTACAAGGGAAATGGTGATGCTCAGGATGGAGGCAACTATAAAGGCCTCAAGTGTGATGCTCTGGACAGAGACAACTATCGAGCGTGAAACAGGGGTGACCAACCATGAAGATCCTACAGAGAATTGGTGATGGTGACTCCCAGTCTGGCTTTGTCCCAGAAAGAGGCATTGCAGATGCAATATTTGTGGTTTGGCAAATGCAGGAATAATGTCTAGCAGTAAACAAACATATTTATATGGCCTTCCTGGCCCTAGGGAAGGCATTTAACTTTGTACCTCGAATATTTATCTGGTGGGAGCTGAGAAAGCTATGTTACCAAGGGAGTGAACATAAATACGAAAAGCCATGCCTGTGTTGTTTATGGTTACAGCCAAGAGTTTAAGGTAAATGTTGAGGTCCACCGAGGCTCTGTGCTTAGTCATCTGCTCCTTATCATTGTGATGGAGGCATTGTACGTGTGTTACGGAGCTCCCTGGGAGGATATCTATGCAGATCATCTTGTCATTATTTCTGAATCGCTGGAGGAACATGTCAGGAGGCTCTTGATATAGAAAAAAGCTGTGGAGGAGAAAGGGTTGTTTTGTTGATCGTTTTCGTTCTGTCTTGTGTTTGCTATGTCTTTGTGCGCGTCTGTTTATATGTGCTTTTTGTTCACCTACTGGGAAAGCGCTGACCTCATTGCTCTCGTTTGTGGTGTCTAACTATGAGTTTGTCACTTTCCCATAGGTATCCTGGGTCATGTGTGGTACTTGATTGTATCGATTCCTGATCTTTGCACCCTTACTTACTTTGAGGGTAAATGAACATAGTGTGCAGTACAGGCCTTGACCTCCTGCAGAGTTCAGGTAGGTTCCCATTTAAAATCTGTCATACAGGAGCTTTTCCAAAATCAGGAAAGATGGTCGTGATTGGCGCATAAATATTGGACGGTGAATTTGCGTATTTGATAAGTTTTGGTTGAGAATAAAAAAACTAACTTTTAAATACGCACTCTTGTCTGAAGATTTGATTTTTGTCGCAAAACTGTTATCATGCAAAGGCAGTTTTGTTAAGGTCAATATACCCGTATATAATGAATGAACGTGAATTGTAAACACGTATTACGTCATCTGGCATTCAAGGACACACAGTGAGATACCAATATTTCTTGAATCGTTCCAAAGGGAATTCATGAAAAACGACGAAGAATGACATGTCATTTTTTGCATTAATTTTATTGATGACTCCCCTGATGTAATTCTGAGAATGAAATTAACTTTTTGCCTACTAATGCCGTCTGCTGACCACTTTTGCAAACAGTTCGGACCCAGACCAGGCCCGACTAAATGTCGGGCCTGATCTGGATCCGAACTGTTTGATACTCTGATGGCATTCCTAAATGAATTTTCCGAAAAGGTTGATTTTGAAAAAAAAATCAGCAGACGACAAAAAGAGCACGAAACTTTTCACAATAGGCAAAGTGCATTATGAACCAATAACGAATGTATAAAAAATGTCAGCGTAAAATACGTCAGCGTTCAAATACGTCATAAGAAATGGGTACTCATTCA
This sequence comes from Loripinus fragilis, assembly GCA_964019695.1. Lineage (NCBI taxonomy): Eukaryota > Metazoa > Mollusca > Bivalvia > Lucinida > Lucinidae > Loripinus > Loripinus fragilis. Next base: position 56,619,632 of record OZ026527.1, on the reverse strand, counting down.
TAATTATACATACCGTGCTCAATCTTATATTAAAGGGAACTATGTGGATCAAGACAATTTTTTAGAACAAGAGGGCGCTCAGGCCATGGGTCGCTCACCAGAGAATGACTGCCTATAAGGGTCTAGAAAGCATAGTCCAGCTATGAATTTCGATAGAGAAGCAGTTTCTTTTAGGCTTTACATAGAAAAGTATCCATTAACCATTAAAGCACCAAGTAAAAAATACATCTGAAAATGTCGTCTGCTGAAGTCATCTGCTGCAAATAACTGCCTTAACATTACTGACGAATTAAGTATAGAAGCAAACAGCGTGGACCCAGAACACTGGGCTCACACCGTTTGCCATACTAGGCTATGAGCTACTAAGGGTTTTGCTCCCCCAGGGGGAATTTTGTAGACTATGTTTTACATAAAGCGTATTATCTAACAAGCTTTTTAAAACATGTTAGCCCTCTGGCGGCTGGGGCGTTTGGGTGTTAGAGCGTGTTAATTACGTTACCCCTCATTTAAAAAAACAAAAATATGTAATTAAGGCTGTTAAGGTAGTACTTGAACAATTCAAATCGGCTAAATAGTCATGTAATATACAAGAACAGTTAATTTCCTCCAGATATTGATGTTTGTCAAAGTAATTTAGGTCCATTATGGTGTAATTTACGTTACATTTTCACGTACACCCTATAAAATCATTGAACTTGTGTTAAATAGTTTCATTTGATTATTTTCTCAAGAGGTATTTTAGATTAAAATACATGTCAATGAAAGACAATTCCTGATAATTCCAAAATAGTAAGTGAGTATGATCAGGAAATACCACAATCACAAACTGCAGACAACCCCGTGGCATCGCGAGGAAGAGCCGCTCAACCATCACGAGACACCAGGAAGACAAATTAAGCAAAGCAATCATCTCTCTCTTCCCCATCAAGATGATTGCAATACTAGAATGGACATAAAGTAACGTACAACAAAACATAGAACAATTACAAACTCCCACAATGGGAGTAACAATAAACAAAAAGTCAACAACAACAGAACCACTGCCTTAGAACGGACAGCAGCCTAAGCCACCGGGGGGCTTAAATGCATTTTACTGGTACCAAAATCTTCGCCCTAGATTCTGCTGTTGTTGAAGTACAAGAAATGTTCAGGTCGCATGGAGGCCATCTAACTAATGCAATGTATCATCATGGAAAACACTCTAATCAAATTAACACTCCATGCAAACAGCAAAACTGCAAACAGCTTGCTTCTATATAAAAAACAAGAATTATAAGCTGTAGAATATGACAACCCTGAAGAAAATGTTATGTAAGGTAAGAATCTTTTCATTTTAAAATACAGCATGCAATCCTATCTGTATGCTTTTAAACACCATATATGAGCATTCCATTGATAAGCAAGACTGGATGGGGATATTAAACATTGTTTCTGGTGTAAAATATCATTTTGATGTTTGATTGCTAATATTTTATGTATGTTAATTATCTTCAAGGCGTTCTATATATTGATTGATACCCTAAATTTTACACCATAGGGTATTTTAATTTATTTTTAAACTTGTTTTGTGTGTTTGATAGATATAAAGATAATAATTTGTCTGAAATGGAATTTATCAGCTCGTATTAAGAGACTAAATCAAATTGTCAAAGCATATTTGCTTTTGTGAAATCATTTATTTTTTGAACTTTTAAAAAAATATTTTTACCAATTTGACAAAATTCATAGCTTTTAAACTTCATTAACAAAGAAAATTAGAGCTCTCAAGTGATAGCTGAATTAAAATATATTCCCACGTTTTGTAAAATCTGTTAAAGTAACGTATATCACCGTATTGAATATATCATAAGGTACTATGTGTGTCCAAAATAATGTCAAAAACAGTATAATTTGAGTCTGAAATGGTAATATAAGGTGGATTTGGATTTTGTAATACTTTTCTGAAGACTGTTGGTACTAAGTTTAATTCAATTACTTATTTAACAGCAACCAAATAATTTTAGTGCAACCAGTTAACTGTTATTCATATTTTACGAACATAGTCGGTAACACGATACAGGCTAGTATTCCTTGTATATTTATGCTCACCTACAGTAATAAAAACTGCTTTTTAATTAAATGATGTGTTGGAGATGGTAGCATACAAAAGTGTGTGCTAACAATCCAGATAGAATCAAGCATATATAAGTTGGTACAATGAAAATTGATATGTGTTACATTAGATACTATGCATAATAAGTGAATGTAATCAGAAACTGTTTAAAGAATTTGTCTCTAAATAAAATCTTATACTGACATCTTATTTGCATATGCAGATGGTGACACATTGCTTTATTTTAGCTTTTAAATGGACTTTGTTATCTTCAGCATAGCTTTCACTGTTTAGTGAATAAAAATGTGAATGAAATCAACATAGTATTTCTGATCATTTGCTCAAGCAATGTAAACTTTATATAAATAAGTAAATGATTTACAAAGAACACATTTTATACTTCCATGAATTGGGAAAAAAATAAGTGTTAATGATGGGGTTTTATGTGACAATGATCGTATGTGATAGGATCATATCCACAGAATCAGGCCAGTTGTTACTAACGATACCAATTTAAATTTATAAGACTTTATCAGCCAGAATAAGGGCATACCAAATTTGGCCAGCGGACATTCAAGTTAGTTTAAAATAGATTTAACAATGTTCTTTTAGCATGTCGGATGGAAAAGTTAAACATAAAAAACAGTGCTGTCATGAGATCTTACTTAGTTTTATGAATTAATGTCAAAACAGCTGATGCTAGTTTCCACTATAAAGAATGTGGCTTGACCAAATTATTGCATGAATTCTCAATAGCAAAGCATTATATGAATATTAACTAATAGACTGAGTTGTAAACACACCAGAGTTTGCAATCAGGACACATACAACAAAAGTCAACTGTTCTGACAAAAATAGTATTGAGAGGCCACCCTAAGTCTATATCAACAGTGTTACCATGATAAACTTACATGCAATGTTAACAAAGTAAACATGATTTTATTGATAAGTATCTATGTATTTCTGATTTCCATGGGTCTTTTTCCTCAATTATTTCCAAAAGAAATCATATTTCTTTCACAATGAAAAAGATATCATAAATATCAGATATATTACAGTGTATCTATTGTCAAATGTGTTACATGTGTGTATGATATAGTATACCAAATATTGATACCATATCTCAGATTTGTTCTTTGACAGTAGCAAAAGTATAAAAAATATTGCATTTATATGGAAACAATAATTGCTGATCTTATTTAATGTAATATATAAAGTGCTCAAATGAAGTTTTGACCAGCATGTGAGATTTTGGTACTTATCACATATTGGCAAAAGCCATCATTAATTGTCCATAGACAATGGAGCCAGTTGTTTTAGTTCTGGTCTACATCTATACTTAGTGTATGCAGGCAGCAAAGGCTCTGGTGAGTCTACACATTTACACAGGCTTAAATGAGCCTTCGTTTCTTGAAACTGTGATAAGTACCAAAATCAAATGTGCTGGCTCATTTGATTTATTCGTTGCATTACTAGTTATAATCTATTCAGCTTGATTTGATTTATGCAAATGATCAAACTCCGGCTGTTAACTTTTTAGACTTTTTCGCAATAACTTTTTTCATCTTCAATTTTAGCAAAATGTGCTCGCGATGAAAGTTGTAGAGGAGAAGTTCCGCCAACTTCTCCAAAAGGTCTTGTGCTTGTGGCGCAAACAGATTTTTTGTGTATATAGATGAAGATTTTGCAATGAATTGAATTCGTCCTAAATTTCTAAGTCTTTTAATGACAGGGGCGTGACAGAAAGGGGTAGTTTCAAAAAATATTCAGAAGCGGTGCACATCCCGTTCTTCAAAGGCTGTGCATAACATTAAACTGCCGTAACATACTCAGAATTTACCGCGCAAATGCAGAATCAACTTAAAGCAGGCTCATTTGTAGGAACAAAGGCTGGGTTATCACATTACGTGCAATTTTTCTCTTATGCACGTGCTATGAAATGAACAGTTTTGAGATGACCCTACTAGCTTAACGCACGAGCGAATCAGGCGCGATTTCTACTATACTCAAACAAAAAAGAAACGTCCGATTTTCATGGTACTGTATCTTTCGATCCAGTTAAGATGTTGCAACAAAAATAAAACCAAAATGTTTATCTAACGTCCGACACACATAAAATGGTAATCACTTGATTTTATCTTCTGATCTTGAAGAGTTATTACACCTGATGTGCACACAGCTTTTTCCATTATCATCAGGAAGTTAATCATCAAAACGTGACAAATTTTACGTTAATTGGCAACCAGAAGCGTCCGACGATGAAAAGACATCTGAAAATCCCAAATCTGCTTATGGAACGTGTGGCATAGCAGTTCCAAATCTTTCATTTACGAAATTAACTAAAATTACCTCCCTTTGAATTAAGCAAATAACAATTTAAGAACTTTCAAATCTCCTTAACCTAACATCATTTTGAGACCGTTTTTGTTTTAATTTGTTGTGTTTGTTTATGACAACAATTAGACAATAGAGAAAAACAAAAACTATGGCTGATGTCCGGCTTCAAGATTCACTTAATCTGTGTTTTATACCCCACCCCTTACTGCAAAACCATCAGAGAATTTCCATTTTCAATTGTTTTGATGCTGATTAGTCTTAATTAATGTTAAAATGCTTGTGATGACGAAAAAACATCATTTTTTTAGATTTCGTTGATTATCAAAATGTTGGGTCCATAATGAATTTCCTGAGTGTTTCCACGCACGCTCGTGATCGTTGTTTTGTGACGACAGAGTATGTTTTAGACTAATGGCTGTGGCCGTAAAAGCAATGCATACAACTAGCCAGCTTATCTTACTAGAGAGTTTGTTCAGTGATGTTTAAATGTGCTTAATTGGTTCGGGATTATGACGGACACATAAGCTATTGATGTTGTGACTTTCGAATTTAAGGGTACTCGTGTTCGCGGCTTTGTCAGCGGCTACACTGATTATCAATTGGATTACTCCTAGGTGCAAATCATTTCTAAATAATCAAAGTTTGTAAGGTGAAAATTTGAATGAAATGGGCTCATACATTTGGAACTGGCAGACATAAACGTCAAGCGGACATACCTTTATTGTTTCAGTATATATTTGAACAAGCCATCCATCGCTTTAGTAATTGAATTAGGGCGGAGCAATGTGTCTTTTTGACTGACATCTTGGACTTGGTTTATTTGCGCTTTGCTTAAAATGTTCAAAGAGTGCATCTAAGCACAGAGGAACCTGCAGCATCTAGGATGTTGGAACCATTCAGAGAAGTTGGCGAAGATATTCCTGAATACTTTTCATCGCGAACACATTTTGCTAAAATTGAAGATAAAAAAGTTATTGCGTAAAGTTAAGTCTAAAAACTTAACAGCTGGAGTTTAGAAGGATGTAATTTTGTAACCATGATCATATTTTCATTGGGCATGCTAAATACGAATAAAACAAAATTCCACTGTTAGACTAAGTATAATTGACAGAAATAACTCAAAGCAAAATTACCAATGAATTATTTAAGTCCATTCATTTAGTCATGTCTACAATACAATACTAACAATGCAAGGGAGCTTTCTATGTATTATCCCTTTTAAATATGTGACTAACAAAGAACCTTTAGAACAAAACTTATGCTGTCATGTTTCATTACTTCACAAAATTGTATAACCAGATGAAACAGATGACAAGTGTTATAATCTCCTAAAATATTTGTGTTATGTATGTTACCAAGATGAAGTTTATACTGGACAAGCTTTAGATATAGAGGGATTCATTACCATAGTGGATATAACCAAAGTTTTGGCATATTTGGTGCCATATATGGGTCAGAAATCACTATGGTTTTAAAAAATCTTTAGTTTTTGTCCAAAGGATAAACACTTGTTTTAATTCTTCATTTTGACCATACTTAAAATGACTTACAATTTTAGAAATTGTAAGGTAGCTTATATCCTTGATTGTTATCAATATAGTTGTTGTAATCAATAGCTGATAAGCTATATATGTATTTTGTTGGCTTACATAATGGTCAATAGATCTTACTAAACTACTGCATGCTTAATATCATGTTTCATCTAAATTGAACTGTAGAAAGTGAGAGAAAATGTCTTGCATATACAATGTATCATTTCATGTATAAAAATAATTAAACATATATAAGTGTAAGACAGATAACTGATATTATATAAGCATTTAAGAAACATAATTTGATAATTGAATTAAGCATTTCTGTAAGTGATGTTTACATATATTCGATAAAACACTCATAAAGAGGTAACATGCATTATTAGGTGACTTATGTAATGTGGTTTTAGAAAATTATAGTGTATAAAACTCCCCCTCAGATATATTTTGGCAGTTCATGGTCTAGTGATAGCACAACACTAAGTAGTAGTATATTTGAAAGTAAGTAACGTATACAACTGCAATATAATGGACTTAAATTGTTTTGATGCAGACTAGCTGTTTGCTGCATTTAATTAAGTGATTTAGGCCATCAGCATGTCGATGAATAAGATTTAGTTATAGATTTGCATTTGCACAAGAGGATTGGAAGCTGTTATAGGGTAATGTAGTTAACATGGCTGTAACACGGTAACGCCCCAGCTGCCAGATGGCTGACATGTGTCATTTTGCGTCATATATAGTGTAGTTTTAGAAAATCATAGTGTACAAAATTCCCCTGGGGGGAGGGGGTCTATAAGCAGCTCACGGTCTATACAGGCTTCGTAAACATTTCAGCAGACGGGAAAGCAGACCACTTTTATTGCGATTGGCGCATTAAAGGTTAATTATGTTGACAAATTTAACAGAATTTAGATCCTCAACTTTTTTTATGTAAGTCTATGTAAAACATGTAAAATCCCAAAGGGGCTATTTTGTCCCCCAGGAGCATAATTTGAACAAACTTGTCAGTGGTTCACTAGATGATGCTACATACGTAATTAACATCATGGCTCTAGACCTAGTGGTTTCAGAAAAGGAGATTTTTACAATTTCCCTATATAAGCCTATGAAAAACATGTGACCCCAGGGTGGATCATAATTTTAACAAATTTGGTAGAAATCTACTTAGTGATGCTTAACATACCAACTATCAAGGCTATTCGCCAAGTGGTTTCTCACAAGAAGATTATTTGTGTTTCCTTATGCAAGTCTAAGTAAAATGTGTGACCCTCTGGGCGGGGCCATTGTTGGCCCAACGGTCATAATGTGAACAAACCTGGTTTCTTTTATTTATCGTTCACTTCTAAAATCTACAAAGAAAGCACTTTCAAAGAGAGACGACTGCTGTATTTTTTTGTTTTCTTGCTTTACGTCCTAAGTAAACAGCTATGGTCATGGCGGGACGGTCAGTTCACCTAACCACACTTTTTCCTGGGCAGGCTTGAACAAGCGGTTACCCAGTAATTCGTGCACATACTTTCGCTTGTAACTGACAACAACCCTTCTTGAATGAATCAGCGGAAGGGAGTAGAATGACCGTAGAAATTATTTCATGATCAATCTCCACGAAAGTATGGTACCGGGCCGGGATCGAACTCGCGACCCCTGAATCTGCAGTTTGACACGCATCTGTAGCCACACATAGTCAGATACGCATCTGTAGCCACACACGTTACCGACTGCGCTAGGTGGCCCGGCTATGACTACTGTTAGTCAAAAGACAACCACAACTGCAAGTGTTGTCTCCCTGAGAACAGCCTATGTAAAACATGTGACCCTCAGGGCGGAGCAAGGACATAATTTGAACAATCTTGATAAAGGCCCAAAAGATGATGCTAAATACCAAATATCAATGCTCTATGCCTCGTGGTTTCAGACAAGAAAGTTTTTTTTTTATGTTTTTGCTATATAAATAATCTGGAAAAACGGATCCCTCAGAAATAGAGAGAACCTACACTATAAGAAAAACAGCAAACTCGGTTTTGTTGAGTCTGTCCATGAGAAGTAATGGAAAGTGCAACAATTCTCACGCCCCATAGCACCGACTTAAGCGGTATTCTGCTTTCCGTCAGAGCCCAATATTCCTGAAGGACCAGAATATGACAAAATATCAACACCATATCGATGTACGGGGAGAAGTTTTGCCAACTCCACGCGGCACAGCGACAGCTGTTACGACCTCTAACTAATCTGGAAAACGGATCCTTCAGAAATAGAGAAAACCTACGCTATAAAAAAACAGCAAACTCCATGCCATAACTTGAACGAGTTTGGTAAAGGCTGACTAGATGATGCATTATATCAAATACCAAGGCTCTAGACCTTGTGGTTTCAGACAAGACTTGTTTTTAAAGTTTTCCCTATATTAACATATGAAAAACTGGCCACGCCACGTGGCGGGCAGGTATTCAACCAATCAAAATAATTTCCCCCCACTTTGAGAGAGAGGTTCACACAAGGACCATTTGTACCTCATTATTTGAAATTTGTCCAGTAGTTTTTGACAAGAAGATTTTTGAAGGTTTTCCTTTCGGTTGCCATAGTAACCAGAATTATGTATGGAATAAAATTCTTTGGGCAACTTTGAAAAGAGACTACCCAAGGATCACTCATGTTAAGTTTGATGAAATTCTGCCAATCGTTGATGTACGACGGACGGACGTTCGATGGACATCCTATGGTCACAATAGCTCCCATTGAGCCTATGGCCTAGTTGAGCTAAAGATAAGGCTTAGTTGAGCTAAAGATAACATGAACTAGACTGCACTCGATGGAACACCATCGCATATACCCGTTTTTGTACCTTTAACCTTGACATTGGGGTCAAAGGTCACACAAAATGTTGCCAGAGTACCCTCTACATCGTGTCACCTATGCTCCAGCAAAGTTGGAAATTGATACGTCCAACGGTTTAGAAGAAGAATCATTTACAAGAAAATACATAATTTGAACTTGATCTCTGGGTCAAGGTCACGTGAGATGTTGACCAGTACCCTTTACAACATTTGACCTATGGACCTGCAACGTTTGACGTTGCTACGTCCAACAGTTAAGGAGATGATGCATTTACAAGAAATATATTATTTGACCATGACCTTGGGCTTAAAGTCATACCATGTTGGTCAGTACCCTCTACATGATGTGACCTATGCACCTGCAAAGTTTGAAGTTGCTACGCCCAATGGTTTAGGAGGAGATGCTTACTTTAGTAAAATGCAAAATACCAGTCATTAAATGTGCACACTTTAGATATCTGAGGTCAGAACATTTTGAAAGTTATTCGAGCTTTTCACACTATACGCATAGTTCTGTATATCGGGTGTACTGGCCCAGTGATCGGGTCGTCGACTGTCACTCAACTCAATTTAATCGTGTTAAGCAGATACACAGCTGGATTATTAGCGAAGCATATTTTCAGAAAAAAATATATTGACCAAAATATTACCCTTTTTAACAGCTAGGTACACTATTATGTGCACTCGTCAACTGCAACCAACACGCGATGACTGTACTGTTCGAGTACATGGGTGATTTTGGTGCGTAAGGTCGCAGAAGTGTGCTAAAAATCAAAGCGGATGATTGATGATCAATCGCGGATATACTTTTTGCTCTGAAATGTCTGCAGACAAAATGCGTTATCTCATGAAAATGATGGTGCATTTTGGAAGCGATAAACATTTGAAAAGGGTGATGTTTACGCTTAAAATATGCCATTTTCATAAGGGGTTGAGATTTATTTACATGCATGAAACAACAAAATTGTTCCCAGCCAGCTATTTTGAAAACAAAAACCTCAGCAGACGACATTACAAGCATGAAAAAATACCCAGTTTGCAAAGTATTAAAAGATCTAGACTGTCGACTGATTAATACGGTATCTTAGAACTTGCAGATGTTTGGAAATCGCTCGCTTAACCCTTAATGCGCCAATCGCAACAAAAGTCGTCTGCTTTTCTCGTCTGCTGAAATGTTTAAGAAGCCTCTATGGCAAACAGTGTGGATCCAGACCAGACTGCTCCTATATGAGCAGTCTGTTCTGGGTCCACACTGTTTGCTTCTATACTTAATTCGTCAGTAATGTTAGGCATTTTTTTGCATCAGACGACTTCTGCAGACGACATTTTCAGATGCATTTTTTTTCTTGGCGCTTTAAGGGTTAACTTAGATAACAAGAGCAATAAAATTCGTTATAATCAAATGCATCTTCTGCATTCAACAAACCATAAAATGTCGATAAACAATGCGTAATGACGTCATAGTCAATCTTCACAGTAGAGGAACGCAGTGGCACAGTGATCGACTTGAGAGCAAGGGGTCACTGATTAGAGCTTCATCCGAGGCATTGTGTTGTGATACGTACGGGCATGACTGAAAACTGTTGACTTGGATGTAAAGCGTCAACTCAATCAAACATACAAACAATCTCAACAATTAAGAATGAAACATTTTTTTTCAGATTTTTTTAAAATGTTGCTTTTTTAGGAAAAAAAACTATAAGGCGACCAAAATGCATGAACAGCTACATGATTTTTGTCGTCTGCTGCTAATGCCCTGAACCCAAAATTACAATGCCTCTTTGATGACCGTCATGTTTTCCTATTGCACTTTCTGTATATATATATATATAGATATATATTTATTTGCTAAGTTTGTATGTTTTATGTTATTCTGAGACTGTGAGGGCCACATGGTACAAGAGTTATATACTAGCTATTCTAAATATGTTTACCCTCATAAAATAATGTATATAAATAAATAAATAAATAAATAAATAAATAAATAAATAAATAAATAAATAAATAAATAAATAAGATTAAGGACAACCTTAGTTAAGTATTGAATTCTAGGATACGAAAGTTATTAAAATCTTAATTGTTTCCTGTATTCTGTAGATCACAATGGCACAAGACCACACTGATACTAGCAAATGATTTTCTAGGACATGAAAAATGACGTTTCAAACTTTTAACTCTGTTATCAATAGCTACTACAGCCGCCTTGCAAACAGAACGTCGGTCCTCATCTGGCTTCGAAGTGTTTGACATTATGATATGGTATTCCCGAAATAATTTTTCGTAAGTTGATTTTGAAAAAAAAACAGAAGACGACAAATGAAAAATTACCTATAAGCAAAGGGTTAAAATCAAAAAATTGTTTCATGTATGCTGTATATCACAATGATATCTTGGTCATATGAACTGCAGCGGGCCTACCGATTTATTAAACATTTAAACCCATTGAAATATCAATACTTAAATAAAAGTAAGTAAGGGTGCAAAGATCAGGAATCGATACAATCAAGTACAACACTTGACCCAGGATACCAATGGGAAAGTGACAAACTCACAGTTATACACCACAAACGAGAGCCAAGAAGTCAGCCCTTTCCCAGCAGGTGACCACAAAGCACATATAAACAGACGCGCACAAAGACATAGCAAACACAAGGCAGAACAAAAACATAAAAGATCCACAAAAGAAGTACCGCCTTGGAACGGTCAGTAAAATATCTTACTGGAGGGCTTAAACCGGTTTAACGGTGTCAACCTCACCCTTAATTCAGATGTGGATCAAGACACATAGATATTTGGTTTGCATGAAAGACCCCTAACTTATCAATGCATCATCTCCTAAAACATATAAATCAAGATATAACAAGGAGATAAAGCAAAGATAAAGACTCAACAGTAAATAAAACTGAATACAGGAGCAAAAAAAAACAACAGGTAAACCCCGGTGGGCCCGACAAACAGCCAAAGCATCAGGCCCCTACCATCTCATCAAAAGATAAGTCTTTAAGTCGGAACCATCATAGAGTCTGAAGTCTGACCCAACGGCGTGCAATTAAAGAGGAAAGCAAAGTTGCCAACCGTGATTGGGTTGACCACCAAGCATGCAGTCTGTTACAATACATTAATGTTATAGCCAAACTTTTTATAATGAGAAATAATTTTAATTAACTGCGCTGAAAAAATATTAGAGCCAACGATCTTCTTCAATTTATTCACCAAGTGGGCCCGGGATTACAATGCCTCCTTAGAGTGAAGGAAGACTTAAGTTAAGTATTGATTTTTCAGGATGTGAAAAACAACGTTTAAAACTGATTAAAATCAAAATAGTTTTGATTTTTCTGAAGATCACAATGATATCTTTGACCACCAATACCACATCGATCCAGGCAATCTATTTAGCATTTAATATAGCATGTTGAAATATCAGTACTTAACTTAAGTCTTGCTTAACTTTAAGGAAGCATTGTAATTCTGGGCCCAGGTTCTGAAAGTCCTTGGCGCAAGAGAGATGTGCTTAACTTTAAGGAGGCAATGTAATTTTGGCCCAGGCTTATTATGTTTTTATAATGTGCGTACTGTTTTCAAGCAAACTATTCGCATGCTCTGCCTACAGGTCGCCTCCTTCCCCGCCAGTCATGACCTTTTTCGCATGCTCTCTCGTCTGCGTATTATCTTTGGTAGCCTGTATTGCAAACAATAAAGACCCAGATCATAAGGGCGCAGTCTGATCAGGGTTCATATTGTTTGCTTCCTTAAAAAAACTCTCGTCTGAAATGCACTTGAATATATACAGCAGACGTGAAACGCAGACGACATTTTCAGACCAGAAAACTGGCTGGAAAAGTGTTAACCCAGGATGCCAGCATTGTCACCGCAGCTTAGGTTACTCACCCGCGAGAATTTCATATTAAATCAATGTCGTTAAAATTTATCCGGTAACAGGTTTGATTTAAGTGCTGTTTTTTCTAAAGATGAAAACAGTTTGATCCAATTTAGAAAGCTAACAGAATTTAAATCAGAGGCTGCCTGAATTTCTTTACAAGAATCTCTGGTGTGACCGGTAGTACAACATGCTCATAAATTCACATACACCTAGATATGCTTGGATGTATGGTTGTGAGTGACTTAAAGAGCTACAAAACTGCAGTTAAAACCTCGAAAATAAATATTCGAAATGCTCTCTAATTTGAAATAGATATGGTAATCACTGAGTTCAAAGAATGAGACATATTCGTGATCTACAGTAAACCCCGTTTTAAGAGGCCACTCATACGAATACAAAAAATAGGGTTACAAGACCGACAATCCCTTAATGCAGGTCAAAAGTATCGTGGAGCATTCTGCATTTTTTGACCTGCATTCAGCTACCACATGGCTTTAAGTCCTTTGTTTTGTCTTTTTATTGAGTGGCCGCTTCAGACAGGTCTCACTGTATTTTATAACATACGTATGATAAAAATATATCTTTTATGGTTATATATTTTTTTATATAGTTCGAACTGCTGATAATTCAAAACAAAACCTGTAGTCCTGCATTGGCATAGCTCCCATTATGCAGTATACGCACGTGCGTAATAAAAATAGTAACACTCAAGGGAGCTCACCTAATGTGGTAAAAGTGATTTTCTATACCTTAAGAAACTGCTCTTTAAGGAAAGAATTCGCTCCCTCTGGGAGCCAATTTTTTCCTTTAAGAGAAGTTCCTATTTTCAAAAGGGACGTAATTGTAGAGAATCATTGCTTGATACAGTAGTCTCCCTTTGATGTTTGTAACTTTTTCAGCGTTCTGGCTGTGCCATTGGTCTACCTAAGGAGATGATAGGTGAACTTGCAGAACTTTTCTCAGTTTCTCTTTCAATGAACACATAATGATAGATATAATTTTGTTATCCCTTACTTTTTATGTTGTGGGGATCGAAATAAATTGAAACAACATAATAAAAAATTTGTATGTCCAAGCAGTGTTAGCTCTTGCCATACTGCATGAAATTACAGTCTTGTCTATGCTTTCGATGCTCGCATACGCGTTTATACTATATATCACAAGCTCGAAGAAGTTACTATAAATTAGGACACATAGGTCCAAACCATTTGACACTCTTATAAACTCCGGCTGTTAAGTTTTTAGAACTTATTTTTCGCAATGACTTTTTTATTTTCAATTTGAGCAAACTGTGTTTGCAACGAAATTCGTAGAGGAGACATTCCGCCAAATTCTCTAAAAGGTCTGTTGCTTGTGGCGCAAACCGATTTTTGTGTATATAGATGAAGATTGTGCAATATATTGAATTCGTCCTAAATTTCTTAGTTTTTTTATTGACAGATAAAATTGGTATCGGTGTTCCAGAAAGGGGGAGGCTCAATAAATATACGTAAGCGGTGCATACATGTATTACTTGACTTTTCGCATACTGTAAAGGCGGCAACTTTAATACTCAAATCTGGGTGTGGTTCGGCTATTTCATCTGCTAAGGAAGGGAAATCAGGTTCTATTTATTATTTGATGAAGAATTAATAAGTTGTTTGGGCCGCGCAAACGTGCGTGTATTTCATAAAAATCCTAACCGTATATACACTGAACTCACATTTATTAACCCTTAAAGCGCATAATCACAAGCTGTATGTTTTTGTCGTCCACTAAACTATTTGAAGCCTCATAGATAAACAGTGTGGACCCAGATCAGACTGCTCCTGAAGGAGCAGTCTGATCTGGGTCCACAATGTTTGCCTCTATGCCTATTATGTTGAAAGGACATTTTCAGATGCAGTTATTTTGCTGGCGTTTTAAGGACTAAATAACGTCTGAGGTAATTGCACAAGATGACACAGTTACTTTTGAATAAAACCATGCCTCACTTCAGCTTTTACCTATGCCTAAGGTTGACCAGTCCTAATTACGCATTCATGAGGCGACGCCTTTACAGTAAGCAAAAAGTCAAAGAATACCCCGTTATTCAAAGTTGTGCATAACATGAAACTGCCATTTGCATACTCAGATTTTACCGTGCATATGCAGGGTCAACTTTAAGCAGGCTCATTTGTTGGAACAAAGTTAGGGTTTTCGAATGACGTGCCATTTTTTTTCTCTTATGCACGTGCTATGAAATAAACGGTTTTGAGATGACCCTACTAGCTTAACGCACGAGCGAATCAGGCGCGATTTCCATTACATTTGAACAAGCCATCCATCGCTTTAGTAATTGAATTAGGGCGGTGCAATGTAACTTTTTGACTGACATCTTGAACTTGGTTTATTTGCGCTTTGCTTTAAATGTTCAAAGAATGCATATTAGCACAGAGGAACCTGTAGCATCTTGGATGTGGGAACTGTTTTGAGAAGTTGGCGGAGATGTTCTTGAATAATTTTCGATTTATGACGCAGTAAAAAGTTATTGTTCTAAAAACTTAACAGCTGGAGTTTAGTGTTCCTGAAAAAAGCTTAGGAAAAATATTGGTTAAAAAGTCAATAGACGATAACAAAACAAAACGAAAAGCATCAAAAATTGCCCAGCATGCAAATATTTAAGTAGGTTTAATTTCTGCTCGGAATACTGGGTCCGAGATTTCAATAACCCGGATTATACTTTTGAGAATTAATTTCCCCATGTACTTCATATAACAATAAAGTCCGGTTTGAATTGTATCTTCTTAACACTTGTTAGATGCTTATATAATTAAATAAACAATTATATTATTAAGTGCATACTTATCTAATATTCCTCTGTAAAAATGTGATAAGGTTTTCCTGAGTAACCAACATCATTAACTGGTAAAAGACGCAATCCTCTATTATATGCAGTTATTATTTTCGTCTTAAAAAAATAAACATGGAAACTACCACATGTGTTCCACTAAGCACACACCTTTAAATGTTTAGTGTCCTTTCCGTCCTACATCTTGTTTTTTTTCACATTCAATTTACCCAACATAAAAAAGAGTACGTAGTGCCGAACGAAAATGATTCGCGGCCCCTGGCAAATTCGTACTTCTAAAGGGCGTGGCTAATGCTGACAGCCTGGCTTAGTCGGATTCCCCAAAGATGCAGCTAAGGCTGACAGGCTGGCATAATCGTACTCCTCAAGGACACAGCTAAGGCTGACAGCCTGGCTTAGTCGTACTCCTCAAGAACGCATCTAAGGCTGACAGCCTGGCATAGTTGTACTCCTCAAGGACGCAGCTAAGGCTGACAGCCTAACATAGTCGTACTAATCAAGGGCATAGCAAAGGCTGACAGCCTAGCATAGTCGTACTAAAAAGGGCATAGCAAAGGCTGACAGCCTAGCATAGTCGTACTAAAAAGGGCATAGCAAAGGCTGACAGCCTTGCAAAGTCGTACTCCTTAAAGCTAAGGTTTACAGCCCGACATAGTCGTACTCTTCAAGGGCGACTGTCTGACATTGTCGTACTCCTCTAAGACGCGGCTAAGGCTGACAACCTGGCATTTTCGTACTACTCAGTGACCTTGCCAAGGCTTACAGCTTGGCATGTTCGTACTACTCAATGGCGTAGCTAAGGCTGATAGCCTGGCATGTTCGCACTACTCAATGGCTTAGTTAAGGTTGGCAGCTTGGCATAGTCGTACTACTCAAGGTCATAGCTTAAGCTGACAGCCTGGTAAAGTCGTACTACTGAAGGGCATAGCTAAGGCTGACAGTCTAGCCTAGTCATACTCACCAAGGGTGTAGCAAAGGCTGTCAGCCTGACACAGTCATGCTCACCAAGGGCGTAACCAGAATGTGAATTAAAGGGAGAATACTAAAATCAGCAGTCTTCTTTTTTTCATTATCATCTTTTCTCAAATAGGGGACGACTGTGAAAAGATTTATTATTTCTTTCCGTATGAAATGGGGAAATACTATCGACATATTAGGTGATGACAATAATCACTGCACTCGCGTACTTAGTGCTACGTACTTGCTCCTGACTATATGTTTGATGAAATGTTGAAATGTACAAACACTCGCCCGTGAGGTGTGTGCTGATCAAAGCACATACGGTATGCAGCTTAGTTCCAAATCCAGCAATTGTGTTTCTAAACATAGAAGTGCTAAATGTCAATCCATTATCCAACAGCTACTGCTAAAACAATTTCCGTCATCAGGAAATAAAATCAAGAATGTTTTGGACACTTTTTCTGTATTTAGTTTCCATGACAATAAAGTGTACGAGATCAAAGTGCACCTATATTACGAATGTGCATGTTGCTGTATTTAACCTTCATTTAACTTTATCGAAGCACTTAACCCGATTGTGTCTGACAGAAAATGCATTGATGTTCCAGGTTAAATATTCAAAAAAAAGTCCCCGAAATGAAATTTCCCTTGACATTTTGGAACAAGGTGGCGTTCAGTATGATTGACATCACACGAATAATGCGCCGCCATTGAGGAAATTAATCAGTAAAACGGCTCAGCCACAATCAGATGCACTTTTTGTACCAACAGCTATGCTCCTGACATACAGAAAATAGTGTTAAAACACTTTATTTTTGTTTCATTGAAGTGCTAAGGGACTGTTTGAAGAGGGCAAATAGCATTGAACATCATTGACAGAACTGGTTTTTCGCATCAGAGCATACAATGGTAAAAATGCATGAAAAATACTGTTATACTGTTTCATGTGAAAAAACTGTTTTTTTAAAAAATAACTTCATACCCATTCCTTTAATTGTACATATACTATGCGCAAAAAATTTAGCAATTTCTTATGTTTCGCATCTTTTTTGTGCTCATCTTTGAGCAGTGCCGATCAATTTTAATTGCAATGACGAGAACAGGATCTTGGGCAAATGAAACCACGAAATTTCAGGCGCCACACTTTAAATACGCATTTGGGGAGAGCAAGAATTGCAGAAGGGGTCAGTACAGTCTTACCCAAAGCCCCTCATATCTTGAGAATTCTCTGAGAGAGCATAACTGTACAGTTAATACACTGTGACATTATAATGATGCTTAACCAATCAACATGACAAGTGATTTATCAGATTTCAAGAGAAACTATCTAAATGGGTCAGTTCAGAGGCCAGTTAATGGCCATTTATACAATGGGTATCTGTATTCTTGTTTATGGCTTAGATATTCTTGCTTCATCTGTTTTAAACCTATGAAGTCACAACAGCATTTTTTTCCTTTTTAATTATTTGCTGACATAATAATAATAATAATAATAATAATGATAATAATAATAATAATAATGATAATAATAATTTTGCTTTTGTGAGGCAAGTCAGAAGGATATCATTTTGGCATCGTCAGTCTGACTGATCATTATTGCGTCCATCTATTCATCCATCCTGAGCCATATCTCAGTAGTTTGAGTTAAGGAATAACATATTTTCAGTATATCTCTAAATCACAGACCCTGCAAGAACAAAACAGTGTTTTCAAATTTTGTGAGAAGGGGACGGTATAGTGTGTTCACTCGCCAGGGCATGATGTCAAGATCCATGTACTCTAAAAGTCTTGATGAGAGGCTTTTAGAAATAGCAGGGATAGGGTTCTTAATATACGCAACAAAAAAAATTATGGAAATTGTGTTTGAGTGGCTATGACAAAACATCTGAAACATTGAAAGATATTTGAATTTCACAGTATTATAGTGTGTCCATTTTCCTTTAGATGGATCCTTTATTTGGGTTTGTAGCACCTACAGCAGCTTAAAAAATCAATGTCAATGTTGACTGTTCTTCACGCCATTTTTCGCAAAATTTCAATGTTCGGATCAAACATTGGTTTTCATGCACAAACGTTCACCATGTCCCTCATGTCCCTTTAAACCCGAGAGCGACAGATCCGGTGGTTATAGAGGGAAATCTGATTAGCCAATCGTGCATCTGTGCCAGAACCAGTGTCAGTACCAGTATCAGGCCTAGGATGGCAACGTCAGAACACATCTCGCCAGAATCAGAAAATGTATTTCATCAGAACAATGCTGTGCGGACTGACTGGCCAGTGGGCACATTAGACAGGTCTAAAATTGAACACGTGAAGGACATTTTTGGACAGAGGACCCGACGCATTATGCTGGCACAAAGAAACCTCCCGGCTCTCAATGCGGCGTTACGGGAGGATCGAGGCTGATCCCTAGGTACTGCATCACCAGAATTATTCGGAGTATGCGAAACCAATGCAAGTCCTAATTTGCGGCTAAAGGGGACACACTCGTTCTCATCTTCCAAACGTGACATTTAAGGCTATCACGTTAATTTCATGGACATTCAAAAGAATTGCATTTCAAGTTTTGAATACTTACAGCTTATTCATGTGTTTTGCGTCAAAAGAGGGAATACTCTGTAGACACTTTTTTGCGAAAAATGACTTGACCCCTAGTCTACTTGACACAGTGCCACAACAAGGGTATAAGAGCTAGTAAACTAAACGAAAAATCTTTTTCAACCGATGAAATGTATCTTAACAAATAAATAAAATTAATTAATTAATTGCTTTGGTGTTCTTTTGTTATATTACTGCGCTACTGCGCTACTGCTAACTTCACCCACGTGATTTCCTTAACTTTTTTGTTGAGTATAGTAGCGATGACGCGGACGATGCAATGCTAGGCAGTTATGTCAAGGTGGTGAGTTTGAATCCAGAATTGTACAAAGAAATTCAGCATTTCGGTAGATTACCGGGGGTCCGGGCTTCATAGTGCGATTGGTAGCTAGTTTGATTGCAGAGTCCAGGGTTCGTGAGTTTGATCCTGGCCAGTACCATACTTTCGTGGAGATTGATAATGGAATATTGTCTTTGTTCATTCTAGAAGGACTGTTGGGCCGTTACAAGCGATTCATGTGCACGATGTTCTTGCAAACGGCTTGGTTATAAGCTTGCAGAGGAATAAGTGTTAAGTTAACTGACCAACTCCACATGATCATGAATGTTTACTGGGGCGTAAAACCACAAACCAGACAAAAAAAAATTGATCGTCAGACCTACATGTACTTTGATTACATTTACAGCTCTTCAATTGTTTATGTATTTATTATTATTATTATTATTATTATTATTATTATTATTATTATTATTATTATTTATTTTAGTATTTTTGTTGCTGCTGTTGTGGTGCTGGTGATATGTTGTTGTTGTTGTTGTTGTTGTTGTTGTTGTTGTTGTTGTTGTTGTTGAAAAAAAAAATCAAACCATAAAAAAACAAAATGTTTAATAATGCAATATTTATAATTGCTTATAACTGATTATATTGTTAAATTGCTACTGGAAAGTGTAATTCTGTTCTTGAAAGACTATACTTTATCTGGAACCAAAGACATTAGGCTAACTGACTAATTTATGGCCTTCTTGCTGCTTTGGTCTAAATTTCTTGAACCTGTAGAGTAATTGATAGCTTGACCATGATGATAAGGGTTATAAAATCTAACTGTACTGGATTTTCAACAGTGAGGAAAATTCTGTCACTTTACTGGAGATTGAGTAAGCAAAAATCACATCCGTTGTTAGTAATGCTAAAATGATAAGCATGTGATTTTTCGTTTGGTGGTCTTTCATCTTCCTCATGCATCATACGCCTATAAAACCTATTGGTTATGTCACAGATGTGATAGAAATTTCATGCTCGTAAAAAAAATCAGCTGTCACGAATGACGTCAAAACGTAGTCATCATTTGATTAAGCTTCTAATGTTAATTGGCGTGCCAATTCAAAAGAGACTCAGTTTACAAAGATATCACAGGCTTACAATGTAACTCATCTTATGGTTGGTTAAAACCTTAAGTTACTGAAAAATAGTGCGACGCTTTTGCGAGATGATGGTGACGTTAGATTTTATCTTTCGGCTTGTGCACTGTGGTAGTGAAGATGTTTCATTCAACAGTATTTGTCTGAATGTGTTGGAAGGCATCAAGCAGTTTTATTTGTTAATGTGGTTCAAGAAACCCCGACTAGAAACACCTTTTAAAGGTGACAACGTAAAAGCATTAGCAAAAACGTCAAATTGTGAAAACTTGGTCCTTTATTTCTCTGAGAAAGTTCAGAAAATTGCGGCATTTGCTATGCATTTTTGGTTTGTAGTGACCAAACAATCGTTTGAAAATGGTTTCGGCTTCCCCCAATGATCAGAAATACCCACGTTATCCGCTAGTCTTAAAATTAAACGTCACTTCAGCACGACCGCTGCGTATTCTGTATTTTTTTTTTATAAATGGAAAAGCTTGTCAGATGATCGGCGCTTTTATCTTCATGACAGCAAATGAAACTTTTGATCTGATGTGGATGGGCTCCCCCATACAAAACAATTGCTAAATTTATTGTGCATAGTATATAATGATATAAAGTTTTGTATAATACAGACTTTCCTCTTTCTTTTGTTGGTCAAATTATCAAGCTAGGTCAATTAGTACCTAAATGGCATCTAAAAAAACAATGCCTACTTTGTTATATTTTTTTTCAAATTTTGGAAGTAACAGATAGCACAGCACCTTTAATCGTAGCAAATATTATAAAAATACAATTGATTAAGTGAATTGGGAAGTAGGGTAAAGTCGGGTATATTCGGACAGACTGGTAAATTCGGACAGTCGCCTTGCTTGTTTCATAGTTCAGTTATTGGAATAAAAAATAAATTAACTAAGCAAACAGTGAAAATCCTGATGAGACGGCTCATAAGGAGCCGTCTCATCTGGATGACCACTGTTTGCAAGTGTGTGTCCAAATTTACCTGATGTCCGAATTTACCCGACTTTACCCTATACATACCAGCTAACGAGTTTGTTTAACATTAAGTATCTCAGGAAAGAAATGAATTTACAGTTTTCATTCGGCTGGTATGGTGTAAAATGGTCCAAAAATATGTCCAGTCCGTAGACACCCTTGTTTTTATTGAACACTTTGAAAGGTTAATGTCATGTTTTTATGCGTGATACAAGTTGGTGCCAGGGACTAAGTTAATATATGAGATAGAAAGATTGCTTGCAACAGAAAGGATTTAGGCTTCTTTGAATGCAAAATGCCTGTCAGTAGACACGTCCTGTCCGTAGACACTAATATTTAAATGAATAATTAGAATTAAAGTTACACTAGTATTGATTTAATCTAAATCACATCTGTTTATTACTTTAGAAAAAAGGGTCTAATTTCGTACAACAGTCGGTCCGTCATGTGTGTGCGTGTGTTGGTCCATCTATCACGTTTCTTGTAAATGCACCTCCTCCTAAACAATTGGACGTAGCAACTGCAAACTGTGCAGGTGTATAGCTCACATGGTGTAGAGGAGAGTGAGCATTTTTTGTGTATCCTTGACCATGGGGTCAAGATCAAATAGTGTATTTTATTGTAAATGCATCTCCTCCTTGACCATTAGGTGTATTTACTTCAATTTTACAGGTGCAGAGGTCACATGATGTAGTGGGTACTAGGCAACATTTCCTGTGATATTGAGCAATGAGAAGTAAGTTCGATATTCGACATTCGATATTCGATATTCAAATGGAGAAGTTAGTTCGATATTCGACATTCGATATTCGATTTTCAAATGGAGAAGTTAGTTCGATATTGGACATTCGATATTCGATATTCAGATGGAGAAGTTAGTTTGATATTCGATATTCGAACTGCCGCTGTTGATCATCTTATTAGGGTCAAAACATTCTTTGGCAATCGGAAAGTGACCGAATATCAAGTTTTTAATATCAAAACTAACTTTTAATTCACGATTTTGAATATCAAATTGCCAATTCGATATTCGTAGTTCGATATTCGATATTCGAACTACCGCATTTTTTCATCTTATTAGGGTCAAAAACCTTCTTTGGCATTCGGAAGGTTACCGAATATCAAGTTTTTAATATCAAAACTAACTTTTAATGCACGGTTTTGAATATCAAATTACCAATTCGATATTCGTAGTTCGATATTCGATATTCGAACTGCCGCTGTTTTTCGTCTTATTAGGGTCAAAAACCTTTTTTGGCATTCGGAAAGTTACCAAATTTCATTTTTTTAATATCCAAACTAGCTTTTAATGCACGATTTTGAATATCAGATTACTAATTCGATATTCGTAATTCGAAGATCGATATTCGATATTCGAACTGCCCCTGTTTTTCGTCTTCTTATGGTCAAAAACCTTCTTCAGCAATCAGAAAGTGACCGAATATCAAGTTTTTAATATCAAAACCAACTTTAAATGCACGATTTTGAATATCAAATTACCAATTCGATATTCGTAGTTCGATATTCGATAATCTAACTGCCGCTGTTTTTCATTTTATTAGGATCAAAAACCTTCTTTGGCATTCGGAAAGTAAACAAATTTGAAATTTTTAATATCAAAACTAACTTTTAATGCATGGTTTTGAATATCAAATTACCAATTCGATATTCGTAGTTCGATATTCGATAATCTAACTGCCGCTGTTTTTCATTTTATTAGGGTCAAAAACCTTCTTAAGCATTCGGAAAGTGACCGAATATCAAGTTTTTAATATCAAAACTAATTTTAAATGCACGGTTTTGAATATCAATTTACCAATTCGATATTCGTAGTTCGATATTCGATATTCGAACTACCGCATTTTTTCATCTTATTAGGGTCAAAAACCTTCGTAAGCATGCGGAAAGCTACCGAATTTCAAGTTTTTAATATCAAAACTAACTTTTAATGCACGATTTTGAATATCAAATTACCAATTCGATATTCGAAATTCGATATTCGGTATTCGAACTGCCGCTGTTTTTAATCTTCTTAGGGTCAAAAACCTTCTTTGGCATTCGGAAAGTTACCGAATATCAAATTTGTAATATCAAAACTAACTTTAAATGCACACTTTTTAATATCAAATTATCAATTCGATATTCGATATTCGAACTGCCGATGTTTTTCATCTTATTAGGGTCAAAAACCTTCTTTAGGATATGGAAAGATACTTAATATCAAATTTTTAATGTCAAAACTAATTTTAATGCACGATTTTTTTATATTAAAAACATGATATTCGGTAACTTTCCGAATGCCAAAGAAGGGTTTTGACCTTATTAAGACGAAAAACGGCGACAGTTTGAATATCGAATATCGAACTACGAATATCGAATTGATAATTTGATATTCAAAATTGTGCATTAAAAGTTAGTTTTGATATTAAAAACTTGATATTCGGTAACTTTCCGAATGCCAAAGAAGGTTTTTGACCTTATTAAGACGAAAAACGGCGGCAGTTCGAATATCGAATATCGAACTACGAATATCGAATTGGTAATTCGATATTCATAATCGCGCATTAAAAGTTAGTTTTGATATTAAAGATTTGATATTCGGTAACTTTCCGAATGCCAAAGAAGGTTTTTGACCCTAATAAGATGAAAAAATGCGGTAGTACGAATATCGAACTACGAATATCGAATTGGCAATTTGATATTCAAAATCGTGAAATAAAAGTTAGTTTTGATATTAAAAACTTGATATTCGGTCATTCTCCGATTGCTAAAGAAGGTTTTTGACCATTAGAAGACGAAAAACAGGGGCAGTTCGAATATCGAATATCGAATTACGAATATCGAATTTGTAATTTGATATTCAAAATCGTGCATTAAAAGTTAGTTTTGATATTAAAAACTTGATATTCGGTCACTTTCCGATTGCCAAAGAATGTTTTGACCCTAATAAGATGATCAACAGCGGCAGTTCGAATATCGAATATCGAACTAACTTCTCCATCTGAATATCGAATATCGAATGTCGAATATCGAACTAACTTCTCCATTTGAAAATCGAATATCGAATGTCGAATATCGAACTAACTTCTCCACTTGAATATCGAATATCGAATGTCGAATATCGAACTAACTTCTCCATTTGAATATCGAATATCGAATGTCGAATATCGAACTAACTTCTCCATTTGAATATCGAATATCGAATGTCGAATATCGAACTAACTTCTCATTGCTGTGATATTGGGCCTACGGTCAATGATGTATTTGCTTGTAAATGCATTTCCCTTAACCCATCGACATAGCACCTTCAAACTCTGCAGGTGTATAGGACACATGGTGTTGAGGGTACTGGTCAACACTACCCAAGGTCAATGTCTAATAATGTCTTTTCTTGCAAATGCATCTCCTCCTAAACTGTTGGACATAGCGACTTCAAATTCTGCCGGTGCATAGATAATATGGGCCTCGACGCGAGAAAACCTGTCTTCGGGGGTTTGCGAACAACACAGGCGCAGACCAGCTTGCGCATCCGCGCAGACTGATCAGCGCCTCTGTTATTCGCTTATCGAAAAGAATCATATCTAGACTTGTTACGAGAGAAATTTCAATTTTCTAGCTAGTCTCTGTAGCTGAGGAGACTGGTTTAAAACTTGCTTTGTCGGAAACCCCGAAGACAGGTTTTCTCGCGACGAGGCCCATATGATGTGGAGGGTACCGGACGACATTTTATGTGACATTGACCCAAATGTTATTGTAAATGCATCTCCTCCTTAACCGTTGGACATTGCAACTTCATAATTTGCAGATGCATAGGTGACATGATGTAGAGGGTATTGGGCAACATTTTGTGTAACCTTAACCCCAAGGTAAAGGTTAAAGGTAAAACGGTGGGCATTTGCGACGGTGTACCATCGACTGCTGCTCTAATTATTTTATTATAATAATTACTTTGAATAACACTTAGATTTTGGAAAGAAAACTGCATAATTTCTCTCTAACTAGTGAGAAATAGTTATTTCAGAAATAATGATGTTTTATTTTACAAAATCTATGTGTTATTTAAAGAAATCATCAAAAACAGATATAGACAATCTGATGCAGATTGAATCAGTGCTTGTGGTAGTTTCTCTTCTTAATAACCATAAAGGGCTTATATCTATGGACAACGTCTACGGTAAAGACATTTTATAATCAAAGGCTGATAAATCCTTTCTGTTGTGAACAATCCTTGTAATTCATAATTGAACTTAGTTTTTGCACCCACTTGTATATCAAACATAAAGATCACTTTAATATGTCGAAGCCGTCAATAAAAACAAGGGTGTCTACGGACTGTACAGTTTTTTGACCAATTAACACAATAGGAACTGCAGGAAAAATGACAAATGCATTTATATCCTGATACTTAATGTTATACAAATTGAGACATGTACTGGTTTGTTTTTCTTCACAACGCACTATACCAGCAGTAATCAAAACATATCTGCCTTGGTTAAAGCTGCTGGACTATATAGCACTCCTTAAAGAGACTAAGTCTGCAACTATGAACATTTTTCGAAAATTTTTAATTTCTTATTAAATCATTTGTAAAAACAGAATTAAGTTAAGTTTTCACAATAAATCTGCTCACCATAGCTGAAAACTGCACGGAAAAGTGAATTATCTTATAAAACAGGTGTGTTTTTCTCTTGTTGGTAATTATTTGCGTCCCTCCAATAATTATAGACAGTTAATTTTAGCTGAAATGCTGTTGTTTTGATACGGATAATTTGTTTTGATTTACGAAATTGGTAAAATGTATACCTGAATTTTAGTTTTTTACCGTGTTCGTGATAAATATAAACATTAGTTCTAAAGTTAAAATATCAAAAGTTACAGACTATGCAGCTTTAAATTTGGGAAATATATAAGAAACTAGAAGTTTGACCTTTTTAATGCCATTTAGGTTCTAGTTGACATAGCTAGATAATTTAACCTGCAAAAGAAATAACACAGTCAATTGTATAGAAATTGATATCATATTCTGATCATTTTGAGAAATGGTTATATGATCATTTGTTGAAAACAGTACTTTTCAAACGAAACAGTTTAACAGCACTTTTCAAGCATTTTTGACTATTTTTATGCGCTGATTTTTGTTTGATTTGGTTCTTTACGTCAGTCAATAAATTTTCAGTTATGTCGGAAAGGGTCTTCCTGGGTTGAACCTGTACTTAGCAAGGATTTATGTCTTCTTCAAGAACACAACGCAGGTTATGCTCGAACCCACAACCTCTAGGTCTTTATCCGAGTACTCCACCACTGAGCCACTACCCTCCCTTTGTGTGCTGATTTGAAAAAACAACAACATAATTTGTCAATGCCGTTCAGTGCTATTTGCCCTCTTGATATAATCATGTGAATAGAGTTTTCCTTTATCAAGAGATGTATAGCAATTGAACGGAGTCATTTCTTTGAGTTTGTATAACATACTGTCATTTCACAGGCGAAAAAAAATGTAAATGAACCTCACAACATTTAACATCCAAATGCTGTGTCTTTCAAAACATAAGAACATTTGAGTATGGCTTATCTTGGGTGAAAAATACTCATATTATGATAGTATGGTGATTTTTCCCATACAACATCCTCTTTCAACCATAAATGTGCGAGCTAGTACTTTCGTTACTCGTTTAAGACAATTTTAAGTATATAAAATGTGAAAATGCATGCAAAAAGCGGATTGAAAGAACTTTATTTTTGACCTCCGATGAATCAAAAATTTGCTTCTGATTGTGGTTGAGCCGACAAGAGTATGGGTGACGTATATTTGCATGCTCGGATCCAGAGGAGGGGGGACAGGGGGTCTAGAGCCCCATTCGAAAATCACAAAAATACAGGGTTCCTAAGTAATACTGGTCCGGATCCCCTCAGAAATCACAAAGCTACCAAGCCAGCATTAAATGTTGGACCATCATGGGCACACCAGCGGGCCGTTGATGACCCACTTATAGTGGTATTCGGATCATTCCTCCCCTTATCAAACTAAAGAAACATTTAAAATAAAATAAGAACTAGTCAAATTCGGACCCCTCTGGTAAAACTTTCTGTATCCGCGCTGTTACCTTAAAATGCTGGGAATTTTTTCATGCGTTTGTTGTTGTCTGCTGACCTTTTTAAAATCACATTTTTTGAAAAATTCTTTCAGGAATGCCATCAGAGTGTTTGGATCCAGATCAGGCCCGACAATTCATCAGGTCTGATCTGGATTTTATCTGGTTCTTAAGGTATCGGCGGTCCAAAACAGTCAGTCAAATATGAGAGATCACCATGCTCATGAAATCTTCTGACGGGGCCAGGTGGTTAGGGTTTTACTGTTTGTCATTCCATCCTACTATACAGTATACAAATCTTCAATAAATATGAGTCGTGACATGTGATTTCCAACAATGTGGCATTTTGACAAGTCTAGACTTCGAAGAATCTGTTCATGCTCATTTTAAGCTTAGAAACTCCGAACGGTGTTCTGTCAGTAGCTTAATATTCATAGAATATTCAAGCGACTAGCAAAGGCTCTGATCAGACTGCGCATATGCGCAGGCTGGTCTGAGCCTTTGCTGGTCGCACATACCACATTGTTGGAAATCTCATGTTGCGGCTCATATATGGAGGCAGTAGCACCCCGTAAACATCTAAAAGTGGGCTACTATCGGTCCACCAGCGAAACGCGACTAAAATGGCGGGCCGATGGTGGCCCGACACTGTGTGCTAGCTGCTAAAATATCATGGCAAAATTGCAAGAATACTACATGTATATGGATTGATTAAGGGGGAACTGGTTGCTTAACTAAATGCACTCTTGCCTGCTGTATTCATGTCTTAAAAAGACTAGGGCCCGGAATTACAATGCCTCCTTAAAGTTAAGCAAGACTTAAGCTAAGTATTGATATTTCGACATGCTATATTAAATGCTAAATAAATTGCCTGGATCGATGTGGTATCTGTGGTCAAAGATATCATTGTGATCTTCAGAAAAAATAAAACTATTTTGATTTTAATCAGTTTTGAACGTTATTTTTCGCATCCTGAAAAATCAATACTTAACTTAAGTCTTCCTTAACTCTAAGGAGGCATTGTAATTCCGGGCCTAGGTCTGTAACTATGAAAAAATTATTTCTTTTTAAATCATTTGTAAAAGTAGAATTATGTTATGTTTTCACAAAAATATGTTCTGTACAGCTGAAAACTGCAAGGAAAAGCAAATTATCTTATTACAATAGGTGTTTTTCTCCTATTGGTAATTACATGTATTTACGTCACTCCAATAATTCTAGACAGTTGATTTTTAACATAAATGCTGTTGTTTTGATAGTGGTAATTTGTTAAGATATACGAAAATGGTAGAATGTTTACATGAATTTGAGTATTTTTACTGTGTTCTTGAAAAATAGAAACTTTATTTCTAAAATTAGAAGATCAATAGTTACAGATTATGCAGCTTTAAGCTATGGTATACAGTACGGTCATGTATACACGTTGTTGATCGTAGGTCATTTCAAACGTAGTCTGCCGGAGTGCTACTTAGGTTGAAGTACGTTCGAAGTAGATTTTCAAAATTGGCAAAGAGGGGGGAAAAGAAAGTCTTAGTTGGTTGAACTATGTGTAAGCAAGGTTAACTACATTCAAAAGCGAGCAAATTGGCTGGGCCCTACGTCTAACTACGAGTAACTGCGTTACACTACGTCCTAATTACGCGCAACTATTGCAAGTTAGTGTCACTTACGTTAAAAGGGGACGGCATCATTGAAATCCAGTGAATCTAAAATGTAAGCCCTTATTAACCCTTAAGCGCCAAGAAAAATGCATCTGAAAAATGACGTCTGCTGAAGTCGTCTGCTGCAAAAAATAACCTAACATTACTGATGAATTAAGTATAGAAGCAAACAGTGTGAGCCCAGAGCAGACTGCTCCAACAGGAGCAGTCTGATCTGGGTCCACACTGTTTGCCATAGAGGCTTCTTAAACATTTCAGCAGACGAGAAAAGCAGACGACTTTTGCTGCAATTGGCGCATTAAGGGTTAAATTATGCAATCTGACACATGCCTGATCAATAGCGGATGAAAAACAAGAAAGTCACTGATATTTGTATAGTAGAGAATTGAAAGCTTTGGATGCAATTTCATTCATTCTTATGTTGAAAATATTTTATTTTGGACGAAAAAAAAACAGTACAGTTTGCAGTGAAATTCGGCATTTTAATGGCTTTTCAAATTAACAGGAAACTCTGAATTAAATTTTCAAAATGGCGGCCTCAATTGGCTTAACAGAAGTCAGAATTTTGATTTTAGGATTGCTATAACTTTCTTATTTTATGTCCGATTTAGATCAATTTTACGACATATTGCAAGGTTTTAAACCTTAAAGTCGTTAAACCGGTTTAAGCCCTCCAGTAAAATATTTTATTGACCGTTCCAAGGCGGTACTTCTTTTGTGGATCTTTTATGTTTTTGTTCTGTCTTATGTTTGCTATGTCTTTGTGCGCGCCTGTTTATATGTGCTTTGTGGTCACCTGCTGGGAAAGGACTGACCTCCTAGCTCTCGTTTGTGGTGTCTAACTGTGAGTTTGTTACTTTCCCATTGGTATCCTGGGTCGGGTGTGGTACTTAATTTTATCGACTCCTGATCTTTGCACCCTTACTTACTTTTAATAAGGGCTTACATTTCACTAGTTTTCATTGTGCCATTGCCTACGTGCGACAACTTTGCAATTTTCTTCTGCCTTCTATCTATCTCCGGTTCTTCTTATTTTACTATCTTTCTTTTTTGTTTTTTTACCAGCACCAGCACCGTCGCATAACTGCGTCGTAGATATAAACACCTTTTAATGGATATCTGGAGTTGAATTTCTACGTATTTAAAGGAAGGGATAGTATGGGATAGTATTTTGGAAGTCACAAACTTTCAAGAATGGCCGTGTTCGATCCAGCCAGTATTGAAAGAATAAAGTGTTGACTTTCATAAAAGATATCGTTTTAAAGGAATTTCCCCCACAGATGCAACCCACTGCATGTATGTTTTTTTTTTGTTCTTTATATGAAGTGGGTATGGTAGTAGGCATATTGTAAAACATGGAGTTCAGTGGAGCCATTGAGTGGAGTACGTACTTTTTTCGAAGTGTTGTTCTGGCTCTCTCAGATCACTGCCCAGTCACGTAGAGGTCATCTTCTGACTTCTTAGAAAGGACTAAGAATGTCACTTATAAAAAGATACTAATAATAAAAATAAATCAATACAAAACATACAAACACATCTCTTATTAAAACCATTGTACGCCATGGCGCTATGCCATTCCATGTTTAAGCATAAGCCTCTTAGCTGTGTAAGGGATTGTTTTCAAGGCTGTTTTTGGTGACACACAACCAATTGCGAAGGATATAAAACTGGTAGTTCAGTGATGAAGACCAACATATCTCTCTTGTAGACAGGACCCATAAACAGAAGAACTCCACAACACAAATGCTTTGCTTTTAATACTAAGCACTGGTATTAGGTCCGATTTTGTAATTTAATGCATCAAAAGTCAGCCAAGTCCATATCGATAAGACAAATTAGGGGGAAGGAGGCAGTTTTGACTTAACTGTGTATTAAAGATGTTCCAAATTCTTCAATTAACTATTTTCTAAAACCGAAACTTAAATGCCAATTAAAAATGTCAGATAATTCAATGACAATGCTAATCATGTTCGCTTCTCCGAATACAAAATTGACCATCTTCTGCTCTTGCAGCTTTCTATCAATCAAACCTTCTACAAACCGCCCCATAAAACAACATGTTATACTTTTCTTGTTAAAATAGCTTATATATAATAAAATACAATTGTGAACATTTTTTTTTCTGAAAAATGTTTCAGACTGAAGCCAGTCTATAAAATCGTTCGACTCACGAAACAATATGTTCGTAAGGGGCTAGTTTCGCATGTCACTTCATCACAAACAACTGGCATGTGAACAGGGGCGGATCCAGGATTTCTGGAAATGGGGTTCATATGTATAAAAAAAGGGGGGGGGGGAGTTGATCTCATTTTTCTTGATTATCCCATGAAATAAAAATTCTTTCATTTTGATAGGATATTTAAAAAGATGGGGCGGGAGGGGGTTCGAACGAACCCCCTGAATCCCCTCTGGATCCGCCACTGTGTGAAAACAATACAATGGGCGTAATTTTGCACCATAGTGCAATCAGGCACCCAGGAGCACATTTGCACTCAGGTGAAATATGCACAGATAAACAAGTATCAAATATTTCCTTGCTAGCGGTGACATATGTCGTCTGCTGATAACCTTTGCAAACAGTTTGGACTCAGATCAGGTCCGACATAACGTCGGCCCTGATCAGGAACCAAACAATTTGACACTATGATAGTGTTCCTGAAAGGAATTTTTGAAAAGGTTACTTTTGAAAAAATCAACAGACGGCGACAAAAGCATGAAAAATTACCCAGCATGAAAAGTACTCGAAGTCTTCCCGCAAAGTACTTTCTTATTGATGAGGTTGTGGTAAATAGACCTTGTGAAATGCATTTGCATTTCTTTGGCATGATTGCTTTAATTATTTTGCACTTAAATTAATCTGAAGGCAAGCGAAATGACATTGTGAACGACTTTCTTGCTCTTTCACTCGGTCGTTGGTATCTATGCGGTTAGCCTATATGTTCGTGAACAATCGGCGGTGATCATTTTAACATTCACAAGTGCACTTTCTGCACATGCGGTTGCGGAGGATTGTTTCTATTCAGACTAGTCGACATTTTCCAAATAATGAGGGGAAATCTTTATGCACTGTTAGTTTGTCTGTCTGATATTGGACTCAGGTAGCCTTAAACTTTGCAAAAGATGTCACTCATTCATAAATCATAAAACCTTTTGGTCACCTTCTTGATACATTAAAATTTGTTACAGCCAGTAGCCTTTTATTATTATTATTATTATTATTATTATTATTATTATTATTATTATTATTATTATTATTATTATTATTATTATTATTATTATCATCATCATCTAGGGTCAGTCAAAAATAAATGAGAGTTGATACATATCTCCTATATGTACACTAGTCAAATTTGCACATGTATGCAACGAACTGTCTGCCTCAGAATATGCTATATACAAGATTATGCAAAGTATAGATTGCTGTTGCTAAGCAACCAAGGAATGCTCTATAACGCCATGCGTTCACACTGGAATAAAGCGTTGCCATGGTAACACGTAACAAAATTTCAGTGGTATCAACTTGTGTATTTGTTGCAAATAAAGTGTTTGAAGACATTTTGCTAAATAAAACAACTGTAACTGAGGCATTGGAATTTTAATTCACAAATAAAAGGAAAGTTAGACGGAAAATCCCACTCCGAAATATACCCCACCCACCAACAACGGTTCATTTAAGAATAACACTTATCAACTAGATAGCATAATATATGACTATTTAATTGTGTTTAGTAATTGTTTTAATATCTAATTGCTTATCATGAATATTCTTAGGAATAAACGGTCGCCACAGCAACACAATTTGTCGATATTTGCCAAAAATAAAATACCATCGATTTTGGTTGCTAGGCAACGAACATCACATGTATTGAATTTACTTTCTATTGCAATTCTTCAAAACATTGCTAACACATTATTTGCTTCAACTGGTGTGAGAAAAGGTATGTTATTATATTGTTTTAGATTTGAATTGATTTTGAATTCAGAAAATGTCGTCAGCGCGAACGCACAGAGCTGAGAGACGATCTTATGTTGCCTAGCAACAGTGCATTGAAGATGATATAATGTCACCCTCTTTATGCAATGAAGCCCGACGGTTCATTTTATATGTATAAAGTTTCAGTCAAAAGTACTAACCCAGTCAAAAGATATTAACCATCTCTTGATTATATTAAAAGAGATTTTCAAAAAACACGTGTAGTAAAGGGCGAAACTGACGCAACCACAACCTGAAGCTGAAGGATAAACATGGCTTCACACTTTATCCTGCTTGTTTCATCAGAGCAGTAACTACACTTGGTCTAGTACTTATTTGACTTCACATAGTGCAGTGCCACCATTTGCATAAATATGAGCACGTGGTCATGTTGGACTTTAAGACTTTAGAATTCCGTTCTTTAAGAATAATAAATATCAGATGAAGACTTTTTACATATTGTGAAGTTTAATTTAATGCTTTATTAGAATATGCTTTTCTGGCGTGTATACGTAACCTGGATGTGATAGGGTGTATCATAAACTTCGCAAAACTTTTTCTAAATTTTATAGACGATATGTTACTATGATTTGATTTCTATATTCCAAGTTGGAGTTAAATCTCTCTTGCGCCAAGGACTTTCGGAACCTGATTTCTATGGTGATTTGGTGTATAAATTAAAGAAGATTGTTGGCCCTAATAATTTTTCAGCGCAGTTCATTTAAATAATTTCCCACTTAAAAAGATTGGCTATAACATTAATGTATTGCGACAGACTGCATGCTTAATGGTCAACCCAATCACGGTTGGCAACTTTGCTTTTCCTCTTTAATTGCACGCCGGTGCGTCGGACTTCAGACTCTATGATGGTTCTGACTTATGGACTTATCTATTGATGAGACGGTAGGGGCCTGATGCTTTGGGCTGTTTGTCGGGCCCACCGGGGTTTACCTGTTGGATCTCTTTTGCTCCGGTATTCAGTTTTATTTACTGTTGAGTCCTTACCTTTGCTTTATCTCCTTGTTATATCTTGATTTATATGTTTAAGGAGATGATGCATTGATAAGTTAGGGATCTTTCATGCAAACGAAATATCTATGTGTCTTGATCCACATCTTAATTAAGGGTGAGGTTGGTGCCGTTTTACTGGTTTAAGCCCTCCAATAAACGTTCTAAGGCGGTACTTCTTTTGTGGATCTTATATGTGTTTTTTTTTTCTGTCTTGTGTTTGCTATGTCTTTGTGCGCGTCTGTTTACATGTGCTTTGTGGTCACCTGCTTGGAATGGGCTGACCTCTTGGCTCTCGTTTGTGGTGTCTGGCTGCGAGTTTGTGACTTTCCCATTGGTATCCTGGGTCAGGTGTGGTACTTGATTGTACCGATTCCTGATCTTTACACCCTTACTTAATTTTATTATTATTTTTTTAGCCTTATGGGATGCACTGTTTGACAATGTCCCATAAAATGACACTGAGATTTCATTGTTAAATAATATATACTTTATCGACACAAAAATATAATAAAGTAAAATAATAGATAAATAAATAAACTAGAATTTTTTTAAGTAAGTAAGGAGGCAAAGATCAGGAATCGATACAATCAAATACCACACCTGCCCCAGGACACCACATGGGAAAGTGACAAAACACAATAAAGCATCACATACAAGAGAGCCAAGAGGTTAGCCCTTTCCCAGCAGGAGACCACAACATATTTTTGTGGGACACAGGCAAACATTGCAGACCCAGACGCCGCAGAACGCAGCATTTGATCAGGGTCAACTGCTTGCTCACAGAATGTTCCATTAAAATTTAAAAAAAGAAAGAAATATACCACCCAAAAACATTTAAAACAGAAATGCACTTGTCCAATTGATAGCCTACGATAGGGAAATCCGTTCGGCATAAATGGATTATCTAAAATATTTTCATTTTTTAAAT
The DNA here is from genome assembly GCA_964019695.1 of Loripinus fragilis. Lineage (NCBI taxonomy): Eukaryota > Metazoa > Mollusca > Bivalvia > Lucinida > Lucinidae > Loripinus > Loripinus fragilis. Next base: position 56,584,510 of record OZ026527.1, on the reverse strand, counting down.
TCATCAAATAATTCGCCTTTGTTGTCCACGTGCAGCAATATCAGGTTTTCTACTGTCCAGCCAGCCAAGAGTGACAGTGACGTCATGTTTTGCTTATAACCTTGAAAGGAACTTATAATCGATAGAGCGCGTGTGTATTAATCCTATCCACAGGATATGATTAATACACACGTGATCTATCGATTCGCGCTAGATCAAGTATAGAGCACAAGCTACCTTTTACTTAGCAATTTTGAACACAATATTACGTCACTGTCATTTTTGATTGGTACGACAGTAACGCCAAGGTCTATAATATTATGATAACGAAGGTTGTTTCAATTTGATGGAACTCGAACAAAATGGTGTACCCGCTGCACTTTCATTTTAAAGCGAGTAAGATGATTATTTTGTTGACATTGTGCATCTAAAATAGCTGCACAAAATAGATAACCAGACGTTCGCGGTTTTTTTTGCTTGTAGAATTATCGTCTGCTCCTTGTTTATCACTCAGCATTATTTTCAGGAGAAGTCTGATGGAGTTAGCAAAGAATTTAGTGGTTAATTTATTTTGGAATTTTGTGTAGGGTCTGCAAAAGACTGACAGATAGATGGTAAACAATTTTAGTGTTAAATTCATGTACTAAACTCGTTTGTTGTTGTTTTCAGGGAAAACTTTTTTTCATTATTGATATTATTGTTTGCCCTGCCTTGTCCCCCCTGCAGGTAGCAGGTAAGTCGATCACAATGTCTCAACCAGCACTGGCAATATCTATCTACCATGAAAGACATATGAAAGATGGCAATGATGACATTAGAATTTTTTTACGGTAACCATGCAGTGCAAACACAAGAGTCGTGACATCTTGAACTCAGCATTTGCTAGACACCCTATATACTCTCTAGATAGTCTCTCTTCTTTTCTATTTTCTTCTTTATTTAAAATAAATCTTCTCCGTAACTTTAGTAATACTTCAAATTATCTAATACTTCTCATTCCGTATAAATATACATGTATGTACAAAAGTCGTGAGAATGAGTAACACACAACTGTATAAAATTAGTGTAAGATGGCACTCCCGGCCCCTCTGCACATCATGTTACGGGGAGATTAAAAAAAAGAGTCGTGACAAAAATGCAAGTGAGTATGACCAGGCCTGGAGGTTATTAAACTTGAGTACAGTCTCAGACTCAAGATAAAGCGCAATGATTGGCTGCTTGCGGACACGTGTCCGCAAGCAACCAATCATTGCGCTTTATTTTGAGTCTGAGAATGAACTCAAGTTTTATAACCTCGAGGCCAGGCAATTCTATAATCACAAATTGCAGACCAACCCTCGGTACCACGAGGAAGAGCCACAGAACACAAACGGTCACAAAACATCAGAAAGACAATAAAAGTAAAGTAACCAGCTATCTCCTCCTTCGTTTAATGGTGTATCATCCCATCATCCAGTCTCAACTGTTACATACCCTATATTTGATAGTTTTAGAAGAGTAAAATTTTGATGCGTTGATCAAATATTTTTTTTTTCAAAATTGAAATTATCTTTAAATAATAGATATTATTTTCCTTACGACAAAATGTTACTCTTGGCATTCCATTCTCGAGCATACAATGTCTGACAATGTTCGTGAAATACCCATTTTGCAGATGTTGGGTTGCTGACTGAATCGTTCTAAAAAGATCTAGACCATGAGCTGCTAAAAGACCCCAGGGGAATTTTGTACACTATGATTTTCTAAAATTGCGTTATATAAGAAGCAAAATGACATATGTTGGCCATCTGGCAGTTGGGGCGTTACCGTGTAACAACCATGTTAACTACGTTATCCTAAAACATCTCTAAATCCTATTGTTCAAATACAAAGCTACACATAAATTTTATTTATCCACATGCTGATTGTCTTAAAAGTACTTATTTAAATGCAGTAAATAGCCAGTATGCATTAAAACAAATTATACATACTTTATTGCAGTATATACGCTACTTTATTTCAAATAAACTACTATTTAGCCCTGTGCAATCATTAGATCATTTGCTGCTTAAATACCTCCTACAAGGAGTTTTGTTCACTATAATTTTTCTAAATTCACATTATATAAGGCCAAAATATTGCATGTTATCTCTTTATTGGTTGATACGTTACCCTGCAATTGCAGAGTTTACTATGTTACCCTAAAATAATAGGAACACCTTTAGTGTAAATATCAAAATTATTCCTTATTCTTACAAATCAATAATATCTTGTTATTGAAAGAAAATGACTAGCAGACTAATTTTAACTCATTTAAGTACCTTTTATTACTGTTACATACGTTACTTTATTTTGAATACATTAATTTAATGCAAAAATAGCATTATATGAGTTTAAACTCCTAATGGACGTAAATTACTGCCATTTTAGAGCTCAATAATGAGAAAAATAATAATTTGTGTCTTTTTAAACATAAACTATAAGTGAAATTAAGCTCTGACAAAAGCACTGGTGACTAAAAGGATGAAGCTTTACTTCAAGGCACATAAAATGTTGTTTCAACTGAATGTTTTAATCGAATATGTAAACATCACTTGTAGAAGCTACTTATTTTAATAATCAAAATATGTATCTTAAATGCTTAAATCATATCATTTATATCTGACACTTATGTGTGTTAACTTAATTTAATCAATGATATCATATATATACAAGACATTTTCCATGCTTTCTACAGCTCAGTTTAGACGAAACAGGATTTTAAACATGTAGTAGCTTGATAAGTTCTATTACCAATTGTGTAGGCCAACGAAATACATATACAGCTTACCTGCTATTGATTACAACAACTATAATTAAAACAACTAAAGACGAAAGCTAGCTCACAATTTGTAAAATTTTATGTCATTCAGGCATGGTCAACATTGAAAAATGAAGAATTTATATAGATGTTATCTCTGGTCATTTGAATGAAAAACTTAAGTTGTTTTTGAATCATATAACAATTTCAATTCCAATACCTGTCCCTATGGTTATAATACCTATGGTAGCAATCAGCATGTCTAGTTTGGTAAAGAAAGAAAAAAATCTTGGTAACATGCATAACAAGAATATTTAAGGAGATTATTACACTTATCATTGGTTTCGCATGTTTCTAAAAGTTTTTAAAGCATTTAAACAGCTAGCTAGGGCAGCATTTCTCCAAAATGTTTAACTTAGTCATATATTTAAAAGAGATAAATTAATGCTTAGAAAAGATCCCTTGCATTGTTGATATTGTATTATCGACATGACTAAATGAAAGGACTTCAATTCATTGGGTTTTTCTGTCAACAAGACTTAGTTTAACAGTGTAATTTTGATTTATATTAAATTTGGTACTTTGCATGCCACATGGGAACACGATCATTGTTATGAATTTTCATCCTCTTAATCCTTTGGATATTTCAAAATAAGCTAAATAGATTATAACTGGTAACACAGAATAAGTCAAATCAGCCAGCTCTTTTGATTTGATGCTAGTACTCATTGCAGTGTCAAGAAATGAGGGCTCAGACGAGTCTTGTAAATGTGCAGACTCATAAGAGCCTTTGCTGTCTGAATACACAAACTATGGATATATAGATGCAGACTTATACCAGAATTAATATGGCTAGCTCGCCTGCATCAGCATGAGCAATCAATGGATCAAAGATCTTTGGTAAAATAATAACAATAATAATAATAATAATGATAATAATAATAACAATAATAATTACCAAAATCTCACGTGCTGGCCAAATCCTTATTGAGCTCTTTATAGATAACAATAAATGAGATCAACAATTATTTTTCCATCTAAAGGCAATACTGTCAAAAGCAAATCTGATATAAGGTTTCAATATTTGGTATACTGTATCATACACACATGTAACATAAATGACAATTGAGACACTGCTGTCCATATCTGAACTTTAAGATATTCTTTTCAATGTGAAAGAGATATGATTTGTTTTGGAGATGATTAAATAAAAATACCCACGGTAATTAGAATTGCATAGATACTCATCACCGAAATCTTGTACATGTATGCTTTGTTAACATTGTATGTACGTTTATCATCGCTAACAATGTTTACACTGAGTAGAGTGTTCTCCCAATGCCATTTTTGTCAGAAAAGTTGACTTTTTGCATATGTTTTGAATCCATACCCTGGTGTGTTTGCAACTCATTCGTATTGTTAATATCCATATAACGCTTTGCTATAATTTGGCCATGTCACATTCTGTAAAGTGGAAATTAGCATCAGCTATTTTAGCATTAATTGCTAAAACTACCAATACATGTAAGTAAGATTTCATTACTGCACTTTTACTTTAAATATTTTACTTTTCTATCCAACATTCTAAAAGAACATTGTGAAATAATTTTTTACATCAACTTGAATGTCAAATTGGGTCTGGCCTTATTCTGGCAAATAAATTCCTTTAAATTTAAATTGGTATCGTAAGTTACAATTAACTTGTTTCCTTGGATATGATCATATCACACGTGATTATTGTCATGTAAATGCTCCACCATTATCACTAATTTTTCCCATTTCACAGAAACATTTGTTCTAAATAACTCACTTACTAATAGAATTTACATTGCTTAAGCAAATGATCAGAAGAACTATGTTGATTTAATTATCAGTTTCATCCATTAAATAATAGAAGCTATGCTGAAGATAAACTAAAGTCTATTTAAAAGCTTAAATTAAAGTAATGCATCAACATATGTATACTCAAATACAATAATGTCAGTATAAAATTTGATTTGGAGACAGTCTCTTCAAATGGTATATGATTACATGCACTTATAATGCATAGTATCTATGAAACATATATCAAGTTTTGCTCTACCAACTTACAAATACAATGTACTTGATTCTATCTGGGTTGTAATAGCACAAATGTTTTGTAAACTACATTCTTCCATACAACATTTAGTAAAAAAAAGTTTCGTTATTGAAGATGAACCTAAATATACAGGGATTACCTGTGTGTATTGTGTTACTGCTATGTTTGTATATTTTGAGCAGCAGTTATCTGGATACACTAAGATATTTTGGTTACTGTTAAAAAAGTGACTGGATAAAAATCTAAATCCGCCACATATGAACATTTCAGACTCAATTTAATACTGTGTTTTACAGCATTTTGGACATACATAATACCTTTTGATATATATTTATATGGTAATATATGTTACTTTAGCAATTTAGACAGAACATGGGAATTTATCCTTATGCAGCTGGTACTTGAAAGCGAGAATTGTCTTTGTTAATGAGGTTTAAAACCTATCTCTTTGGCCAAAATCGACATGTCTTTTTTTTAAAGTTCTAAAATATACTATTTTTCAAAAATAAATATGCTTTGACAATATGGCATAGTCTGGTGATTAGAACAGGTAAATTCTATTGTAGACAAACTAGTATCTTTATATATATTTAACACAAAAATTGGTTCTGAAATGAAATAAAATGCCCTATGATGTGTCATGTAGCGTATTAATCAACATATAGAAAGCCTTAAAGTTTGTAACATACGTTGCATGTTGCCAAACAAACACAAAAACTGATGCTTTAACCCGGAAACAATATTAAATATCCTCTTTCACTCTTGTTTATCAATATAATGCTCATGCTCATATATGGTGTTTAAAAGCTTACAGATAAGATTACATGCTCTGATTTTAGAGAAAAAGGTTCTTACATTACATAACCTTTTCCTGGGGGTTGTTATATTCAACAGCTTAAAACACCTGAAGTTTTTGTGATAGAAGCAAGCTGTTTGCAGTTTTGAAATGGTCAGATAAGTGTCCTTTAGAGACATGTTATTTTTATCTAAAATATGTATTGAAAAGTTTATTAAAAGAAACTATATAACACAATATCAATGATTTTAAAGGGTTTAGTTGAAAATGTAACGTAAATGACACCATTATGGGCCTAATTTACTCTAAAAAACACCAGTTTCTGCAGGAAATTAACTGTTCTTCCGTATGACATGGCTGTTTAGCCAATTGGAATAGCTAAAGTACCACTTAAACAGTCCTAATTCTATATTTTTGTTTTTCAAAAAAATGAGGGATAACGTATTCAACACGCTGTAGCACCCAAAGGCACCGACCGCCAGATGCCCAACATGTTGCAAAAAGCTCGTTAGATGTTATGCTTTAAGACAAACATAGTCTACAAAATTCCCCTCCTGGGGGGAGCAAAACCCTTAGTAGCTCATGGCCTAATCTAGATGGCCAACAGAAACTAGTATGCCACAAATACAGCAGATCCATTTAAAATCATAAAAAATCTTTTCTTGTTCTTTAAGCTTTAGACTTAGGCTGCTGTTCGTTCTAAGGCGCTGGTTCTGTCGTTGTTGACTTTTTGTCTATTGTGACGCCCATTGTTGGAGTCTGTAATTGTTCTATGTTTTGTTGTTCGTTACTGTATGTCCATTCTAGTTTTGCGATCATCTTGATGGGGAAGGGAGAGCTGGTTGCTTTGCTTAGTTTGTCTTCCTTGGGTCTCGTGATGGTTGTGTGGCTCTTCCTCGCGGTGCCATGGGTTTGTCTGCGGTTTATGATTGTGTTAGTTCCTGATCATACTTGCTAACTATTTTTTCGTCTCAAAATTTAGGCTGCAAACATTTTATTTCCATGTATATGGATAAATACCTGACGAAACTTTGTTTTTCTGCGAAATAAAATTTGGTCATAAGAATACCCCACCCCTTAACTCTAATGTCCTGGCATTAATACGCAATGTTTTTCAAATATTTTTTTTATTTGGCTCGGTGCACTAAATGCAAGGTTTTGATTTAAGCGCAATAAAACAGTTGCCAATCAAATATTATCCAAGCCACATGCTCTCAAAATGTGGGCAGATTGATTAGGAGGCAGTCCCAGGTACCTAGTCTTTTCAATTTTAGATGAGATATTCAGACTTTTATCCATGGTGTTATCAACATGCATGCTATTCTCTACGACAGATAGCTCGGAACAAAGAACAACCTTGGAAGAATAAATGTATGAGCATGTACGTTTACCGACAATGAATCATGCTTTTTAGCAGTCCACAAACATAGCACGCTCTCGCTCATTTTTAAGTTGCTGATTATTCGCAGATCATTTAATTGTCATTAGTGCGTAACCGAACATCTTCTGATAGTTTACCGTCACTCCTACACTCTCTGCACTCAAGATGAGAAAATATGGGTAAGTATTTGAATTTTTGTCTTGCGGTTTAGCAGTAGAAGCGCCTCTAAGGAGGCGCTTCCACTGCGTAGCCAGAAGAAAAATGGTCAAATACGTATTTTATAACGCCTCGTTTATCACGAATTCAAATGTGCCTCTTATCTGGACAGATCACTCAGTTCCATTCGAGAGAATAAAAGCAAAAAAAAGTAGTACGATAGATTTTTTGAGTGCAGAGATCGAAGATTATTGCATTGCAGCGTCTATTTATGTTTTTTCTTATCTATTTCAAGTGGGGAAAGTACAAGCGGAATATCTTTTCAGTCAAGCAGACATTCTTAGAATTTTTTCTCCTTCGGTAATCAACAAGATTCTCTATTTGTGCTGTATCAGGCGGAAATATCCGATTAAAACGAGCAATTCAGCAGATACAAACAATCAAAGTGACATATGATATCATAAATAATAACCAATAATTAGAATGCTGATAGACCAGGTACAAAAATGGCATATCAACTTATATATGGCATGGCTTTTTTGTATATGGGCAAAGCTGCTGTCCGTTCTAGCCCACTAGACGCAAAACGTTAAACAACGTGGTATGGACGTCGATTATGCTTCGACGTAAGTTGTTTGCTGTGAATGCGGTGGTCCTGTTGTTGTTGATTTATTGCTCATCGTTTCTACCATTGTTTGACATTTGATAACATAAATAATAATAATAAAAAAAAAATAGAATACCTATATAACAGTTACAAATATGGCATATCAACTTATATGGCATGTTTTTTATTTGTATATCGGCAAAGCTGCTGTCCGTTCTAACCCACTAGACGCAAAACGTTAAAAAACGTGATATGGACGTCGATGTTGCTTCGACGTAAGTTGTTTGCTGTGATGTTGTTGTTGATTAATTGCTCATCGTTTCTCCCATTGTTTGAGATATGATATCGTAAATAATAACCAATAATTAGAATACTGATCGACCAGGTACAAAAATGGCATAGCACTTTATATGGCATGGCTTTTATTAGTATATGGGCAAAGCTAATGTCCGTTCTAGCCCACTAGACGCAAAATGTTAAACAACGTGGTATGGACGTCGATGTTGCTTCGACGTAAGTTGTTTGCTGTGAATGCGGTGGTTCCGTTGTTTTTGATCCATTGATCATCGTTTCTCTCATTGTTTGACATTCAGTAATATAATAACTTAAATAATAACCAATAATTAGAATACCAATAGACCAGGTAAAAATGGCATAGCAATTTATGTATGGCATTACTTTTATTTTATTTGGACAAAGCTGCTTTCTGTTCTACACTTACTAGACACAAAACGTTAAAACAGCGTGGTATGAACGTTGATGAGATTTCGTCGCATTGACATTGATAAGACTTTGATTAGACGTGACCCAGCAGGCACACATCGTTGACTCAAGATTGATTCAACGTTGATTCAACGTCATGGTATGGAATCAACCTTGAATCAAGGTTGAGTCAACAATGTGTGCCTGCTGGGAAGGGGTTTGCTGTGACGGCAGTGGTTCTTTTGTTGTTGATTAATTGATCATCGTTTCTTCCATTGTTTGGTGGGTTTCGTGTTAAGAATTTGGCCAATGTTATGTTGCAGAGAATTTGTGTCCTTCATCTCGCTGGAGAAGAGAGAGCTGGTTGCAATGTGTACTGTGATTGTCTTTCTTGATCACGCCATACAACTGGCTCCTTTGATGTCAGATTACTGACGATGATGACAGATCCAACATTATAAATCGCATGATTGGGTAGATTATAATTTTCGGTTTAAAAAATTGGGAAAGAATCCCTCTGGTATTCTGTAGTGGATGAATAAATGTGTTGGTGTTCAGAGATCCTACAGAAACAAGATGGCGTAATATCTCTCGAAAATAAAGCCACGCTTGATCCTCATTGTAGAGCTTTTCCCTAGAAAAGTCACAAAAATGTTACCCCTTCGGTCTCTCCGTCAGTCTGCTTTTTTCACCTTTATACAATAAAACTAATACCATTCAGCTACATTTCAGCCAAATATGAGGCCTCAGTTTTAGTTTAAAAGATGCTGGAGCCTATAAAAAACAACAGGTTGATGTAAAACGACTGCCAATATCTACAGATCAGTTTTGAAGTGGCTGTCTTTGATGACTGATCATTTTTTGTGGCTATCATCGATGACCGATCAATATTTTAGAAAGCAACTTTAATTCAACAGATTTCTTCACCTAGAGCAAAAATCATCTTCCATATAGTATCAAATTAAAGTCATCTCACCTATCATTTAGCTGACTGATATTGAGCATAGGCATGTCAGCAGGTACTCTCATACATAAAAGCCTTGGATTCATCAAAAACCACTGGGTGAGATAGACTTCGACCCAAACTTTTCAAACTTGCAATAAATAGCCTAAGTCCAGTAATTGCAATTCTCATTAGTAACAGCATAGAAGCTGAGCAATTTCCCCATCATGAAATGCGCTAAAGTATTTCCAATTTTAAAGGATTCAATAGTTCTGATCTATCAAATTATAGACCTATATCTATACTATCAATGATATCAAAATATTTGAAAGACATGTCAAACTATCTTACTAAATGCAAGCTTATTCATGAACATCAATCAGGCTCTCTCAATTTTATCGACGATACTATAATTTGATATCTAAATTCTAAATGCTTGGTGGTCAACCCAATCACAGTCTGCAACTTTGCCTTCCTCTTTAATTGCAAGCAAGTGGGTCGGACTTACGACTCTATGTCGGTTCCGACTTGAAGACTTATCTATTGATGAGATGCTAGAGGCCTGATGCTTTTGGCTGTTGTCAGGCCAACCAGGGTTTACTCTTTTTCACTCCAGTATTCAGTTTTATGTACTGTTGAGTCCTTATTTTTGCTTTATCTCCTTTTTATATCTTGATTTATATCTTCTAGGAGATGATGCATGGATAAGATAGGGATCTTACATGCAAACCAAACATCTATGTGTCTTGATCTACATCTGAACTAAGGGCGAGGTTGACCCGCCCCCACTCGAAAAAGTTGGACCCCCCTGGAAAATAGTGGGTTCCCTCTGAAACCTTGGAAAATTATAGTTTTCTTTGAAATAATCCATTGATAAACCACTGTAAAATAAGTTGAGGAATAAAAAAAAACGTTGTCAGAGCTGTTTTCTGGCAGTCAGGCTTGGACCCCCCTGGCAAAAATTCCTGGATCCGCATATGTTCATGTCCTGCGTAACATTGTTAAAGAAACAAGATATCGTAACAATAAATGTCTGAAAATGAGAAGACCAACCCTTTCATTCACATCCCACCTGAACTAGAGTAGCAATATTCTGGTGCTATGACCAGGATAAAGTCTTAAGAGACTTAACAGTGTTATCATAGAACAAAGTGCTCTACACAAATAAGTGAGGTCAAGAAACGAGGTTGTATGCCTAGATTACGGGCATAAAGAGACCAAGCTAGCTAAAGTATAAATATTGCTCACATGTAAAACCAGCATCAATTGTACAGAACAGAATGACCAGAGAATATTTAAACATTAAAATTAGCAATAATTTTGAGGTCAGGAATTTCTTTAACAAAATATTTCATTTTAACAAATGGGTTTGACAGGGGATACGTTTTATGAATTGGGTTTTTAATAAACATTACATTTACGATATCATGAGTATGAGGTTCTTCTCCTGTATTAATTAACATACTTAATAATGTTACATATTAGCATAACGTTTGTTAGACAGTTTTAACGTTAGAAACTAAGGGGTGTTAAGTAAAGATGCCACTGCATTGTTTCATTTCGGGTAAAAGCATTGTGCAAGCACTTCATTAAAAAAGAATCATGGACCTTACTATCATAGGTTAGTATTTTTTGTTTGCAAACATATTATCGGGAAAAAGACTTAAACATATCAACATCTTAAAACAAAGTTATTCAAACTGAAGTCAGTCTTTGAGTATGTTTTACACTGGAACATAATTATTGTGTATTTAACATTTCAATGGATTAGGACCTTGTGTTTGCATCAAGTTAAAATATATGTTACCGGCCCTTGATTTTCATGAAATTTGGTCAACATATTCTAAATATATATGGACAGTTTTTATGTTGAAATGGTATCTTGACAAAGAGTGAACATGTTAAAATTTGAATTCCAAATTTGACGGAATACAAAACATACAGTTGAAATATTGGGGTACCGTGATATAAAAATGAACGCCCGCCCACTTTCCAAATATAAACAATAACATTTTAGTATCAACGAACTCATCAATGAAAGCGTTTATTCATAAAACATTTAAGGTATGACAAGTACCAGGGCACACCAAGTCCCCGCCAGTTTCCACTAAAAGTAAAGTTCAACTTTAAAGGAAAGTAACACATTTTGCTCCCTGGAACGGTGCAATGCTGTTGTATATATCTGCGTGCGTGTGTGACCGCGCGTTGGTGCGAGTGTGCGTGCGTGTGTGTCATGTTCATAGTTCTCTTTACAATTTGTGGTTATATTGTATTTGGGGCGTCTGTCTGTTAGCATTTGATTCTAAACGGTAAATGACGTGAAGATTAAACAGCTGTGTCTTGATATTTCCAGGAATAAGTCTTCATTGCTCTTTGGTCCTGCGAAATTGTGACATTTTCAGTCTGTCATTCAGCATCGACGCAAGAAAACCTGTCTTCGTGGTTTGCGAACGACAAAGGCACTGACCAGCGAGCGCATCCACGCAGTCTGATCATCGCCTTTGTTATTTTATTTATTATTTATTTTATTTATACAATTTTTATAGAAGGGACACAATTTGCTATTGTGGCCTTCTGAAACATATAACTAAACAATTAAGCATATAATGGGTGAGTTTAGAAACGCACCATTTTACATTCACTGTTTCTTCTGATTTAAGGATCTTTCCTTTATCATTTTTAATCCTCTTACACAATGGACCATGATTTGTCATAATATCAATTTGCTCATGCTGTTCATTCTGACGTAACACCGACGCTAGTGTTTTTTCAATAAATGTCGTCTAACAAATGATAGTTTATTTCAATTTAAAAGTTAACACTTTAAGCTAGTAGCCATATGTCTTAACCAATGGAAAAACACGAAAGGTTTCGGAAATAATCGTTTAATTACACTCCCAGGCGCAGCTTTTCTTTGCTAACGTCAGTCTTATTTTTTCAAACTGCAATAACAGGCAGATGACGTTCGCGCATGCCGCGATACTTTTGTCTTTTATGTAACGAGTTGAGGAGTATCTGGTGGCACTAAAAGATTTTAATGTTCCTATTCCCTAGAATATAAACGGCCAATTACGTCAAAAAATAAATGACGTCATGTAGACGAAATGAACGTTGCCAGTGGCCTTTAACTTCATGATTCGATTTTTTTTCTCCCCTATTGCGTTCGAGAACAAACATCGGTTCGAAAACTATTTTGCCCTCATTATGGAAGGTATTGGTAGGCTACACTGTGACTTTTTTAAATTTGGGTTGTCTCATAATTATCACGACGTCACGGCAACCATAACCCACAGCGTTTCCATTATTGAATTCAAGCTAAATGACAGGATTTGTCAATTTTATTTTCATACTAGTAATTAAAACATAATATATATGACAATAAATTAGCATTTTAGCAGATGGTGCGTTTCTAAAGTCCTTCAGTATATATACATAAGTACAACTCAGACCAGCGGATACCGGATTATTCGCTCTTTGGAAAGAATCTTATCTTAAGGTAGTACCGGACTCACCAGCATATGTCCAAAAAGTTTCCATCTTTTGACATGTAGTCAGGGGCGATCGGGACTCCCGTGCGACTTTGATGCCGATTTATGGTGACCTATACCAAATCAAGCTTTAGGGGATACCTAATGAAAATCACCTGGTCACCCATCTGGGTTTTACGTCTGGACGTCATTATGACGTCATCAAAATAACGTATATTGTATCAGTGCAATTTAAACGGTATGTCCATTGTAGTCTATGGCGATCAGGACTTTCTTGCATTTTGTTTGCCAATTTCAGTCGAAATGCACCAAATTTAATCTTAGGAGGTTAATGATTAAAATTAACATGTCGCCCATAGTGTTTTCGCATCAGAACAAAAAGGTGACGTCATTGAAATGACGCTTATATGTAAATACCACATATATATGCGTTTTGTCCATTTCCAACGCATGGAACTATTCCTTTAATAAACTGGCAGCCTTATCATGACTGAATACAAACTCTTTTAAATCGTAACATACAAAATATGTTCAGATAGTGTGAAGTCAGTTCGAGGGCGGGACGTAAATGCCGTCACGATTTACGAATAAAAAGACAGTGGAGTGAATAAAAAAAACACGATAATAAACGGTGTAAATATAATCTGAATCCACATGAAAATAGTTGTTCAAAAGTCATAAGCATATTGACCACTGGCAATACTTTACATGAGTCCTCTTCTGCTCCACGGCAACACAAATCAGTACAATATAAATGGTTTACTTTGTACTTACACCGAGATGTTTCGCATACAGACATGCTGCAACTACATTTTATCAGCTGCAGAGGGGTTTCGGGGTCAGCAGGCAACATGCGCGGATCCAGGGATTTTTGTCAGTCTTATTTAGTCCTCAGCTTATTTTACAGTTTACAGAGGGGGTCCAATGGTTTTATTGCTGAGAAACTATACTTATACTTTACCAAGGATCCAAAGGGGGGTCCATTATTTTCCAGGGGGGGGGGGTCCAAATGGTAATTTCTTTAGAAACCCATGAACGTACTTGTTATTTTCCAGGGAGAGGGGTGTCCGGACCCCCTATCCCCCTCTGGATCCGCACATGGGCAATGTCATCATAACGGGACAATATTTTTCACAGTCCCGCTTCTAACCATAATTGTCAGGCATTGATTTGTCAGGATTAATGACAGATGAGGTTTTCCAAATGATGCACTGGTACTGCGCACGTTTGACACCTTCGAGAAACACAGCTCTTGGAAGTGGTAGTTTTTGCAATTCAGCTTTTTTTTCTCCCAAATATCCACTACGTCAACGCAGTGAGTCGAACAATATCGGTGACTGGCTAATACAAATTAAGAAAGACGGCAAAGATCAGGAATCGATACAATCAAGTACCACACCTGACCCAGGATACCAATGGGAAAGTGATAAACTCTTAGTTAGACATCACAAACGACAGCCAAGAGGTCAGGACAATTTACAAATATATTTTTCTAGTGCATCCGCCACAGTACTTTCTAAGGGCACTGAGCCAAGGTGAAAGAATGCTTCGTGGATAGAGTCTCTAGCATCGCTAAATGCCTGTCAATATGATTTCTTGCTCTTTCCTGACATTGAACTAGTTAATATCAGCACCTGAAAGTGCATGGAATTCGATCAGAGCCCTGGTTGTGACATCACCAATGCCACATTGACATCTTTAATAAGTGTTCTGATCTTAGAAATTTGATGATATATGAGCAAGACTGTTTAAGAAAATGTAGAATATCAACACACTGCAATTGTTTTATATATGTTTTATTTAAGCGGCGAAAACAAAATTTGCTCCTCTGCAAAACTGGGAGTAGGGTTGTGCATTAGCTCATGTAAGACAACATATTTAAGACAGAAAAGCAAACTTTGGTTTTTGTATTCGTCAATTGAGTATAGGTTTGTTAAACCTTATCTAAAACGATATTGATTTATATTCCATAGGGAACAATGTAAAACACATATGATAATTTTACTCTTAATTCAATATTTCGGTCAAAGGCCTTTATCAAGAAAAACATGCACTTCAATGTCAACTACATAGTCTCTGTTCCACCATCTTGTAGTTGACATTGAAGTGCATGTTTTCTTGATAATGGCCTTTGGCCGAAATATTGAATTAAGAGTAAAATTATAATGATAATCTAAAACGGTTTGAAACCGACTCAGAGCAGTCGTTTAACTAAATGACGATAGCCAAAATTACCACTTTTAAATTATAAGTAAGTTCATGTAACGCCTATAATTCAACACGTAGCCGTAAACAGCTGTCATATATAGTAAAGTCATCCAGTAATGTGCAGACTATTAGAATGTTCATTGATAAGCTAGTTTTTAAGTCTTTCTTCTGTAGCTCAAACTTTCAATTTTCTTACTCTCAAATTGATAAAGTAACATATGTAACAATCTGTTCCAAGCTAACACCCATGCTTACAGTGTGCAAACATCTCCTATTCGATGCACCTTGAATTGGTACATACGATAGAGTATATCTAAAAGAGTTTGGGATGGAGCAGGTCAATACTCAGCTTGCAGTCAAAATCTTGTTTGATGATTATTCTGTTTTTTATGAGATGAGGAGGACAATTATTTTACCAGAAAAGCAGAACTAATAATCGATATTGTATATGACTTGAATGAGGATTGGTTTAGAATATTTACATTAGAAAGGGCCATTTACTAAATTGTACAGTTGAAATGTGAAACGATTATTTTCTATGTTCCTCTAGGATGCATCTTTATTTTAGAAGTATTCCTATTAGGAAATATTGAAAACACATATTCATAACATCTGTAACAAAGGTACAGGGGCTTAATAATAATCAATACCTAAGACAAAGGCACCAGAGGCTGGAGACTTTAGCTAAGAAAACATGCGAAATTTATTCATTTTATCCTGAAATATCATCTCTTACATAAAAGCAATGTCCTTGCTCATTAATTATGTCATGTAACATATGTTACAACCTTTAACAAGTGCTTCAATCTTGTTGTTAAACCTGCAAATTCTATAATTTTAATAATATGAGCAAGACAATCCCAAATATGCAAGATATCCAACAGCAGCAAATGTTTTCATATATTTTTACTTAAATGATGCCTACCAAATTCGGCTCCTTAAAATTGGGTATAGCCTTTGGGTTGTTTAATTGCACGTATAAGACACTATATTTAAAATATAAAAGCAAACTTTGGATTTTCTCAAACCAAAATGAGTTTGTTAGTACAAAATAATCAAAACATTTTGGAAAATGCACATATCAGCTAAAAAGCAAATGATATTGGTCACAAGTTTCATGTTTAAAGGGTAATCTAATTAAAGTAACGTACATAACACCACAGGAAGCTGTAATTTTGCTCCAAAAGAATTTATATGTAGCTTTAGTTGTCAATATGCAGACCATATGAGTAATTTAAATAATTAGCAATCTTTCTGTAGCTCAAACTTTTAATTTCTTTTTTTTCTAAATTTAATATGGTAACATATGTAACAGGCTGTCAGAGACTAACGCCCCGGCGAACATAGTGCAAACATCTATTAAAAGACGCAACTTGGAATCCTCTTTTAGATAGGATAAGCTTGCAAAATTCCCCAGGGGGAGCAATAACATTCTCAGCCATCAGTCTAAAGGTGGCCCAATAAGCTGGTTATTTATAGGAAATCTACGGTATTTTGCATGCAAAGTATAGTTATCGATAAATAATTCATTGTAAAAGTCAGGTAAAGCATTGATGTAACCATCATATGACTAAAATAATTGATATTATGTTAAAAAAAGCGTTCGTGTTGGATAAATATGACCATACCAACACAAACAATAGCTTTTATTAACCGGCAGTTTCTTATTATGGTCGCCATATTTATGACGTCATAACTAGCCTCAGACGCGGATTTGAGATGGGTGACCACCTTTAAATTAAAGGTAAGACTCCACAGAAGGTTTTGATATAGGTCACCATAAATCGGCACACAATTCGCACGGGACCTATTTTTTGTCCCTAAGGGCCCTGACTAATGTTAAAAAATAGCTCAAAACTCATCTATTTTGACAAAAATAACAGGACCTTACCGTGCTTTTTAAAAAGTTATTAAACTTTAAAAATCGTAAAATATGAGTTTTTCAAAATATCAATTTCTCATATTTTAAAAAAATTGAAAGTAAAAAAATGCCATATTTTTTTCCTGGGAATACACTACATGCTATTGGCTAATAAAAGAATACAAAAAACAGCGAAAAAACTGCACGTCGCTTATTTTTTAAGCAAAAATCTATTTTGTAAAAAAACATTAAGGCCAAAAAATCGTTTAAATCTAGAGTAAAAAATGTCACACAATGTAACTACAGAAACAAAAAACTTATTAATTTGAAGGAAATTTCGCATAGAAACTTATAATTAATTAAAAAGCATATGTCACCGTGCTCGTTTTTCTTTTTTTGTGCTATTTTCTTTTTTTACCTCTGAAATAAAAACAGGCATGGAGTGCCATACCTGCTTCATTGTTTAATTTAGGTCCGTGTGCGTAGGCAGCGTATTTAGACGGATGGCTGAGAATGGGTTTGCTCCCCCCCCCCCTAGGGAATTTTGCAGATATATCCTATCTTGTAGAGAATTGAAAGCCGAGTCTTTTAAGAGATGTTTGCACTCTGTGCTCCGGGGCGTTAGTATGTAAGAGCCTGTAACATACGTTACTTAATCAAACTAAAAAAAAGCAAATTGAAAGTTTGGGCTACAAATTAAAGACATTAAAATATTTATTTTTAAAAATCATTCATATAGTCTGCATACTGGATATCTTAACTACATATGACAGCCATTTGAACAAAATTGCCGCTTCCTAAGGTGTCATATGCGTTACATAAATCAGATAACCCATTAAAATTTGCAAGTGTGGCTCACATCATTTACATTCACAATCTCTCTGTGTGTTTTGCAAAATGTTTTTAACCATGTCTGACTAGCTTATGCAATTGGCTAACAGAAAAATTAAAGTTTGTTTCCCTAGCTTGAATATTTTTTCTGGAATAAGCAATTAAACAACCCTACCCCTACCCAGTTTTAAGGTGAAATGTTTGGTATTAAAACTAAAGTAAAAATAGTTAAAAAATATTTGCAGTTGATGAATGTGTTTCATTGTTTGGGATTTATTTGCTTATATGAAAAGACTCATAAATTTGCAAGTTTGTTGCAAACTTTTTAATATCAGAGGCTGTAACATATGTTACCTGATGTAATAAATGGGCAAGCTCATTGCCTTTACGTAAGATATGCCTAAAAATTTTCTAATCTCCTCGATTGGAATTTTGCAGACATATTCCTTCTTATAGTACAACTCAAGCTGCATCGAATAAGGGATGTTTGCACTCTCTATGTTGGGGCG
Organism: Loripinus fragilis; assembly: GCA_964019695.1. Classification (NCBI taxonomy): domain Eukaryota; kingdom Metazoa; phylum Mollusca; class Bivalvia; order Lucinida; family Lucinidae; genus Loripinus; species Loripinus fragilis. Next base: position 56,566,190 of record OZ026527.1, on the reverse strand, counting down.
TTAGTCTGAAACAGCGTGTTACATGCGTTACTATATCAAATTAAGGAAATGTAGTTTGAAAGTTTGAGCTAAAATTGTGAAAAAACTTGCAGCTGTTGGATATCTTACATTGTTTAGGGATTTTAAACTGGCTCCTATGATAAAGACTTATATATCTGCTAGTTGTCATCAAGTTTTAAAGATCAGAGAGCGTTACATATGTTAGCGTGATAAGTAAAATCACCAAACAGTATTTGACATCAAGCTGAGTGAGGGCCTGCTCCATCCTAATCCCCTTTGGAATTCTGCAGACAAATTACATCTTATGTTACCATCCAAGGTGCATTTAATAAGAAATGTTTGCACTCTGTAAGTCGGGGCGTTAGCCTGTAACAGTTTGTTACATATGTTACTATATCAATTTGAGAATAAGAAATTTGAATGTATGAGCTACTAAAAGAAGACAGTAAATTTATCTAATAAATTGACATTCTTATAGTCTTTATACTGGATGTCTTTACTACATATGGAAGCTGTTTAACATTAAAACGGCTAACTGTGGTGTTATGTGCGTTACATGAACCTAATTATAATTTAAAAGCTATAATTGTGGCTATCCTCATTTAGTTAAACAACTTCTATGACTTGGTTTCAAACTGTTTTATTAGATTTTACAAACATATACTCAATTGATGAATAGGAAAAACCAAGTTTGCTTTTCTATCTTAAATATATTGTCTTTTAGGAGCAAATACACAGCCATACTCCCAGTTTTACAGAGAAGCGAATTTTGATATTACCATTTAAGTAAAACACATGAAAGCAATTACAGCGTGTGGATATTTTTCATTTTCTTAGTCTGTCTTGCTCATATTTCTGCAAGATGTCATTAAGTTTAAGATCAGGACACTTTATGTGTACTTATAATATAAGTCTTTGGTGCAAAAACACTAGAAATTATATTCATTTCTGATTATCAAGCCCATGGACTGTTTTTACAGATGTTATCAATGACCTTTTGGACACATTTCCTAATACGGTGCATATAATGCTAAATATAGAGCCACAAATAGAAAAAATAGTTTTTCATTTTTACAAGAAAATACAATAAATAAAATGGTCCAAACTATTTCTCATCGATTTAACACTCATGTTAAACATTTGTCGTTGTCTTTTTCTGTGGTAATCCTTATTATCACACGCCTCCTTGCAACTAGTAAAATCATCACACAATATTTCAATCATTTACTGTTATTCAATTTTACCACCAGTCCACTCAAAATTGATGAGCCATTATCAACTTTCCAATTTTGCCATTTATGGCTTGGAACATTCGGAAACTGATATGAATTCCTAATAGTTGGCTCTTCGAGTATGTGTTTCAAGTGATACTCTGCAAGTAGGAGAAAGACTAAAGCTTTACAAGGAGGAAAACTATGCCATTAAGAGCAATGAGTACCTGAACTGATGTATCTTGATATTTCTGTGATAAAGAATCATATCTTAGTTGGTTAACTTTTATAAATGTAGCCTTTCCATACATGCAACCCACATATTTTCATCTAATAATGTCTCTGCACTTATTATCTTTCCCCAAGCATTCAAAAACTTATTTGAAGTCTTAGTACTTCTGAAGTGCTGAAACCGAGGTAACCCTTTCCCTTCAGATAAACAAACTAGATGTATCACAGCAGGTAAAGCAATGAAATGCAGGATGAACAGAGCGCAAATAGACCCTTTCAATTCAATGGTTCACTAAGTTTCTTAGATAAGAGCGCTTATTAAAGGATGTAACATAGATAACTCGTCATAATAAATGAGCAAGGGCATTGTCGTGACATCCTTTTTGATTACACAGTCAGAGGCAAGTGTTTTCAATTTCAGTGTTTTCAATGGATCATGAAATGGGGCACCTTATCAACGTGTTTACTCTGTATAAACCTTCCATAGAGCATAATATAGAACTACTGGTTATCCCATTCTACCTATAGTCCACTTTCCTTCTTTTGAATGCAACAGCTAATGATATGGCTGTAAAAACTGAGAAATCATAGGTTTTACATTATTTTAAGACATGCTTCAATGTACTGACATAAAAAAACAACCTACTGCAAACATAATTGATGGCAATGGCCAACTTCATATTCTTTCTCTTATACCAGATAACTAAGTTCAAGGTGTAACAGAAATTGTTTCAGACGGTCTGTCAAAACAATCAAGAGTCAACATTGCAACTAAAGAAAACTTATAAAGTTCTTTGGGCGCAGCAAAATACTATTGATCTAAGACCTGAAGACATAAGCACCAAAAGACTGGAAAGGTTCCATGGCAAATGATGCAAAAAAGCAGCCTATCAAATTTCTGTTTGACCAATGTCAGGAATCTTAAAGTATTCTTAGAGGTACACGGTAGAGACATAGATTTTGCAAAACCAGAGCAAAGTTATCATTTGACTAGCACGGGTGCAGATGCAGCTGCAGTTAGATTGCTCTTGGCACTTCACAGGAAGAGATATATACCAGAGTCATACTCCATTGTATGCATATATGTGAAATGGCATTAAACCCATATTTAATCAGGTGTTTGATCCCATGACACTGACATGCTGTTTCTGCTTTTGAAGAATGCTAAGGATTCAAGTTTGGCTGAGTCAAGTTGTTTGACGCTGGCACTGGCCACACATACAAAGAAAATTAAGTCTTTTGATGGCAAAAGAGGAGGATCACGCAAAATGCTTATAAGTGATGTTTGTCACAATTACCAATTTTAAAAAGTAATTTGAATTAATGTAACACATATAACACCAAAGGAAGCAGTATATTTGTTAAAAAATCTTTTCTTATGTATCAAAGGTATTCAGCATGCAAACTACATGAATAACTCAAATAAATAGATAGTTTTATGTCTTCTTTCTGTTTCTCAGACTTTCAATTCATTTATTCTTAAATTGATATGGTAACATACGTATCATAACATTACAGGCTAAACCCCTAGTTAATGGAGTGCAACTCTTATTTGATGCAGCTTAAATTGTTCTTTAAGGTAGGATATGAATGCACACTTCCCAAAGGGGTGGGGAGGAACAGGATTGTACTCAGTTTGCAGTCCTAATACAATGCCATGATTCTACTGGTTGTGATGAAATGGGTGATTATTTTGCCATAGAAGCAGACACAATGGTAGACATTGTGAGGGTGACTCGAATAAAGATTGTTTTTGAATAATTCTATTTAATAGGAATATTTATTAAATTGTGTCATTTAAATGAGAACTATTATTTTCTATCTATATGTCTATATATTTTAATATTATAGGCATAAGGAAATATGTGATTAAAAAGGTTATATATAACATATGTAACACAATATCATAGGCTTGTTATCAGCAATGACTGTAATTACTAAGACTAAGGCACCAGAGGCTAGAGATTAATAGGAAAACATGTGAAAAACGGTATTTTTCTGAAATATCATCTCTTTCTTCCAAGAAAATTCCCTAGCTCATTCATTATGCCATGTAACATACGTTACATACTTTAATAAGTGCTCTGATCCTGATGTCAAACTTGCAAATGTATGATTCTTTATTGTATTAGCAAGACTGTGCCAAAAATGTAAGATATCCACGAGCGTCAAATATTTTCATATATTTTTCTTCAATAATAGATACCAAAATTGGGTACTTAAAATTGGGGGTAGGGTTGTTTAATAGCTCATATAAAACAATGTATTCGAGATAGAAAAGCAATCTTTGTTTTTTCTATTAGTCAAATGAGAATTTAAGTAAACTAAGATTAAAAACACTTGTAAAAATGCACAAATTGTCTGTAAAATGAATGATGTTAGTCATAATTTCAACTTTCAAAGGGAAATTTAATCTATGTAACGCATATAACACCATCGAAGGCTGAAATTTTGTTTGAAATGCTGCTTTTATGTAGCTTAGGCATCCAGCTTGCAAACTACATAAGAAATTTGAATAATTAGATGGTTCAATGTCTTCTATCTGTAGCTCAAACTTTCATTTTGATTTTTTCCTTAGTTTGTTACAGTAACATATGTAACAGGCTGTCAGAGACTAACGCCCCGGAGCACAGAGTGCAAACATCTCTTAAAAGATGCAGCTTGAAATTTTCGTCAAGATAGGATATGTCTGCAAAATTCCCTAGGGGGGGGGGGGGGGGGGGCAGGACCTTTTTTAGCTCGAAGTCTAATTGTTTGAGTTGATGTCCGTGTGCAAAAAAGCCTATTATTTGTCTACTCCTCATTTGGCACGTACAAGGACCCCTTAAGATCTTTATAAGTGCGTGCGTGCGTGCGCGCTTGTGTGTGTGCCAAAATGAGGGTGAGTGTATGAGAGAGAGAGAGAGAGAGAGAGAGAGAGAGAGAGAGAGGGCAAGTAACGTGCTGATGATTCATAACATTTTTGTGATGCTTTTATTCTTTTCTTTTTTTTTTCTTTACTTTACGTACAGTATAAGTATTCTGGATTCGTTACAAATTGACGTCATCAGCAGTAACGGGTATAGAAGTGTCGTCAGGATGACGCAAGTCTTTGATCTGGAAAAAGGTTCTATTTCGAAAACGTTGTTGCAAGTGTTCAAGCGAGAAAATGACCTTATGCAATAATGGTTTTCTGATACACTATCATCTGCTAGACCCCTCAGGGGTAGTCATAACCCTCGCCTTTCATGTTTGGGTTTCAACACCACCCTGGTGTTCTAGCAGGTGGTAATGCATAGAAAACCACGTTTGATCCCAATATTGAAGTTATTAAACGAGCTGTAAAAAGAGATGAAATGCGAGGCTTGTCAAAAATTGTGTCACTTTTTCGTGACAAGCTTGATAAATTTAATAATACAGGAGCACGACTGTTAGGTTCTATTTATTGTATGACCCTAAAACTACTTTTAAATCGCGTTTAGAAATTGCGTGGAACTATGCTTTGATGTTGCCATATAATTATATGAGAAATCATTACGGACGTCATTACATAGCGACGTGATAGCGTTACCAAAATTTGTAAACCACTAGTGGTACTTGTCATTATATCACTCCCATGAAAAACACAAACGAACAAATAAATAAGTAAACAAACAAACAAGCAATAGGGCCCAAACCAGGGACTACTTGGTCTTAAGTTGAACATTCTACCAATGCGGCAATGGGTAAAGAAGAGATGATACACTAGTTTAGTTCTTTTCATAAAGGCAATTAGTTAATGCTAAGACAAGCATGCATATGTGAACGGCCATATTAGATTATTCACAGCTCGCATATATATATACAAAATAAGCCTCAGTCAAAAAACTCCCCACTGGCTAGCTAAAAATAGCACAAAGGCACGCCCCAGCATTTGGCGAGCGCTCTCACAGTGTCCAATATGTTGCCCTTGGGTTTCACCCAAGCTAAAAAAATGGAGCCCTCCCACCTACGACGTCATATTTACAAAGATAATTAACTTAAGAAGCACAGTGGCTCAGCATTTCTTAGAGTGTTAAACTAGGGATCGAAGGAATATTAATTTGTGAATCACCAGAGTCAAAGTGTTGTGTCATGGGGCAAGACACTTTATCAGCTAATAGTATATACATTGAATACGCATGAATATTAAATTTTCTGACCAGAATTGCCTGACCAGTGAAACTCAGAACGCATTGAGATGAAACTGGACCAGACGATCAAAATATATTTGGTCATACAGATGTGTTGATAAATGATATTTTTGTGAACGCCAATACTTGTACGTTTTAAGACAATAAATAAAGATAAACTCTTACTTTTTTAAAAACACTCGGTTATCTTTTGACATGGGTCCTGTATCACTTAATGGAAGCAAACCATATATGAAATTTAGAAGAAATCCAATTAAAAGTGACTAAGTAAGAGTGACCACGGTGGATGCAAACTGATAGACGGCGGCCATTTTGCCGACCATCTTGATTATCATTTGTCGGAAAAAATCCATATTTGAATTTGAATCAGAGTTGATGCAAGCAATCCATAAATGCTATTTGGAAGAAATCCGATTGAAAATGACTAAGTTAGAGTGACCACACCAGCAGAAGGACGGACAGATGGACGGACAGACAGATTGAAAGACATATGGACGGACAAGCCAAACACAATAGAGCTCCGCCAACTCGTTGGCGTGGACCTAAATATATACTTGGTCATACAGATGTGTTGATAAACGATACGCACGTTTTTGTGAATAACAATACTTGTACATTTTAAGGCAAAAAATAACGATAACTCTTACTTTTATAAAAACTCTGGGTTATCGTTTCAACGGGTCCCGTACTACGTTAACTTGCAACAAGCCATAATTCAATTTTCTAGCTAGTCTCTGTAGCAGAACAGCTTGATTTGGGTACGAGCTGATTCGACTCAACAACGCGATACGTTCTAATGTCTCATGTGCTGGCAGATTTATGAACTTCAAGTTTCGTATCAATTCAGCCCACCTGATCAATTAGTACTGGAAGCCTGCGTTTATGCAACAAAGGATAAATAGAACCAAAACCATCCCAAATTGTTCAAATGAGCTATGTGAGCTATAATTTAAATTAATGTGCATGCTTTTAACGCACATTTCTTTAAAACGGTTCTAATAATGATGTGTATACTGTGTGCCAATAACGTTCTACCTCTTCGCCAGCTAAGATAAAGATAAAAAAAAATAAAGAAGCTTTATTCAACGTCGCATATTTGAAACCTACAACATTAGCTCTGTAGAGCTATTATTGCGACATAACACTTCCTTTAACGTAGCGTCCCAGCAGGCACACGTCAATGACTCAACATTGATTCAATGTTGTTTCAACATCATGACGTTGAATCAACGTTAAATCAATATTGAGTCAACGCTGTGTTCCTGCTGGGGTAGTCCATTCTGTATATGAGTTTCGTGTTAAGTCTTGACTTTGTGGAGTTCTCGTAGATATTTGTGTCCTTTTCAGTTTGACGGTCGTCTCGCTCAAGAAGAACCACTGCTCGCTTAGCTCCTGCGTGCGTGCGCATGTGTGTATGTGCGTGTACGTACACGCGTGTGTGTGCTCCTCATGGTGTCGTAGGATTGTCTGTGGTCTCTGATTGCCACATTCCCTAGTCTTATGCTTTGTTTTTCTCAGAAACGATACAGTATTTTGACCATATACTTTGTTTCACCATAGGTGGTCGTTCATGTATCTCTATGAAGTGCGTTCCTCTATAGGCAGATATGAGCTGTGTTTCTTTGACATCAAACGGCGTACGCCGCTGCCTGGCCTGCGCTCCGGCTTACGCCGATCACATGACCGGGGTTGGGTAAAAACGGCGTAACAGTATTTACTTTGTGTTACGAACCGTTAAGAGGCGAAGCAGGCCTCGCCGCTTCCACGCCTTGGTTGAAATTCGGCGAGATCGGATAGGCGCCGAGCCGCCACGTGATCCAAATCAGTCGAGTGCCCCGCCGGTTAAAGACTACAACGGGCTTACGCCCGGCGAAGCCAAAGAAACACACCCATGAGTTTGGGCAGCGGCGTAGTCTTGAGCGAAAATTTGGCCGGTGTGATGTTCAGCCACCACACCCTCCAGCCATGTCACAACATATAAGAAATGACAACAAAATGCTGCTACAATGCGGGGCTACAATATGACAACAGAATACTGCTACAATGCGGAGCTACAATATGACAACATAATACTGCTACAATGCGGAGGTACAATATGACAACATAATACTGCTACAATGCGGAGCTACAATATGACAACAGAATACTGCTACAATGCGGGGCTACATTGTAGCTCCGCATTGTAGCAGTATTCTGTTGTCATTTCTTATTGTAGCTACGCATTGTAGCTATATTCTGTTGCCATTTCTTATTTGTTGTTGTTCCCATTAAGTTGTAAGGAATCAGACCACAATTATGTCCCTTGATTGGTTGTATAGAATAAGGATGTTATTTCGCGCAAATAGTTCCCCTTTTAGTGGGCTGTAAATCTACCAATTCATGTGAGCATCCTTGTTATTGGGTATGTCTGAACTGCCCAATGAATAAGCTTTCAGAAAATGTTGCTTCTGTCCCGGTAACTGGTAATTCTAGGAAAATTGAGGCCTCTGCACACCTAAGTAAAATGCTGTTAAGATAGCCAAAACGACTGCTGTGTCACATAGGGTTTGTCTAAACTCCTGGGCCCAGACCTGTAAATGTTTTTCCATAGACCTCCATTATAGCTTTTGAGTAAGCTGTGGTCCACACAACTCTTCAAGCACAATGAGGCTGCCGTAGAATTACAGATTGGACCTAGGTCAACCAATAAACAAATATGAGATACCATGGTGACCACCATGTTTTACCACTTTTTGGCCCCTGAAGGTGGGCACCCTACATGAGAGGAAATTTTCATTGAAAAAAATACCAAAATGCAAGGTCCATTTTTCTTAGCCACACCAGTAAACTTAATCAATAAAAGCAATGAGAAGTTGTTTCAAAAAGTACAGCAAAGATATACCCGTCTAATAAATACAATATATTTCCTAGTTTTATTATTGACCAATCATGAAACTCCTTACAACTTAAAAATATTGTGCTGAGCTTCCACCCACCGTTTGAGCCAATCAGTGCCCTTTTTACATTTACAGGTCTGTGGCCTAAAGACATGACCCGTTTTAGATAAAAGACCAACAAAACCATTTAATTCAAACCATTAAACATTTTAAAGCACATTTATATTGTTTGTTTGCATTATATACCCCAAAGTTATTCTTGGGAACCCTTTAAACAGCCCTACCCCCTACATATGTTACTAGAAAAATCATTGTATAGCAAAATAATGAAAAAGGGAAAGTGAAAATATTAATTTTCTTATATCTCTGTTATTATATATCAGAAATGCCTCAAACTTCTCTCATATAAGCTTATAACACCACCTTACAATAAACTATACATAGAAGATGCATGTGCTTTACCATCATTAGTCTAATGTGGAGTTACCCCACCCACCCCCATTGACAAGGCAAAAATTACATGCTCCTAGCTATGGGGCATAGAATCCTTTCTTTACACATAAAATCAACTTCTAATCACTTAAAAAACTCATTTGTACAAAAAAGAGCAATTTCTGCTAATTTAGATGAAAAAAGCTAATATTATGTAACAGTCAGAGGTGGGGAAGAGCAAAGCTTTCTTCCATGCAGAGGGACTATGCTCACCGGCATGGCATTTGGACTACTTACATTTCACCGAAGGCCTAGGGGGAGAATAAAACTACTTCAGCCAGGATGCTGCCAGGTCAAGGTCAGTGAAATGGAGATTTTAAGGTCATAGAGGTCAAAGGTCAAGGTCACTTTGCAGTTTTATTGGCCAAAAAGATACCAATTCTACTATTTATGACCTATTTCTCTTAAATGAGGTAAAATGGTCAGAGAAAAGCACCAAATTATTGACAAAAATTTAAAATTACTAGCCTAAAATACTCATTTTATAAATTGCAGGCTATAAATTTGCTAAAAGCATGCATGTGAATTGGTATTTTGAAGAAGTTTCATAATACATTTTTTTCAAAGTGTCATTTATATTGCCGGATCCAATAGTAAAGATTAAAACGGGCTAATACGCATACATATATGCATCTGAAATGGCTCCTCTTATAAAGGTTAAGGTCATTAATAAGGTCTAGGGTCAATTTGGCACAGCAAATCAAGCAAAAGGGCCCAGGTGGATTAATTAACAAAGTGGACACTGCAACTTCAGACAGGTTTCCAAGTTGTTCTTCACTGTTGCTAAATGGAAAGGTCCATTTTTCAAAGGTCAAGGTCATATTGGGTCATGTGACAGTCTCCTGTGCTATCTCCAAGTTCAACTAAGGCAAATGACAATAAATGATCATGCAAATGTGGGTTTAACACATGTTATACTTTTCAACAAAGTTGCTGCATTTAACTCAATCAAGTGACCACTACTGCCGTCTACGGAAACTTGCGAAAGGGCCATTTTACCATATTTTGTCAATTACAAGAAGAAATACTCAAAAAAAGCTTCAGCATAACAATGAAACATACAAATGTATGTGATATAAGAACCCGTAAGCTTTTGATATATGAAATGATGCCTCCAGTATAGCCTCATAGTGCAGTAGTGGAACTCACATGCTTCCCAGCCCAATATGTAGTGCAAAACCTGGCCAGCCATCACCCCTACCATCTAATAAGGCTCTTTTTCTGTAGTCTTAATGATTTTTGTCTTAAAAAGGTGGACTTTTTGAAGCTGAAATCATTATAGGACTCACTGAAACCAAAACAATGCATCAAAAACATATTACAGGTCACATGCATAGCAGCCAAGGTATCCAACAAAACAGGCCTGATGTTCTTCTTTAAAAGGGCCCAGACCTGTAAATGTTTTTCCATAGACCTCCATTATAGCTTTTGAGTAAGCTGTGGTCCACACAACTCTTCAAGCACAATGAGGCTGCCGTAGAATTACAGATTGGACCTAGGTCAACCAATAAACAAATATGAGATACCATGGTGACCACCATGTTTTACCACTTTTTGGCCCCTGAAGGTGGGCACCCTACATGAGAGGAAATTTTCATTGAAAAAAATACCAAAATGCAAGGTCCAATTTTCTTAGCCACACCAGTAAACTTAATCAATAAAAGCAATGAGAAGTTGTTTCAAAAAGTACAGCAAAGATATACCCGTCTAATAAATACAATATATTTCCTAGTTTTATTATTGACCAATCATGAAACTCCTTACAACTTAAAAATATTGTGCTGAGCTTCCACCCACCTTTTGAGCCAATCAGTGCCCTTTTTACATTTACAGGTCTGTGGCCTCCTGTGGTTCCAAATCAAGCCGAACTTGCCCTATCTAGTCAGTGATTAGAATGACTCCCAGGCCATGTTTGAGTGGGGAAAAGCTTCAGAAGAAAGCCAGCTTCATCATGTATAAAAGGAGGTGCTGTAATGAATGATTAAATTATATAGTAAAATTAATTGTGGTCTCGCGCCAGAACTGTTCTATGGGACAGTTCATGATATACGCATATGTTTAAAGCCATCCGTTATACATACACACACAGCTGTCTTGTGGGGCTAGCGGTCTTAATTTCGACCTGAGCCTTCATCTTCATACAGTTTCTACGTGTGCGAAAAGCGAAGGCTTTGGCGAGACTGCGCATTTGCGCAGGCTCGTCTGAGTCGTCGCTTCTCGCATATATGTCCGATAAGTACAAACATCTCATATTCTGGCTTAAAGAACAAATAAGGATTCTGTTTGTTACTTGATCCGTCCTTGAAGCCTTAGAGAACCATATTTACGTTTTTACCTAGCAAAAAGTATTCTATTTGTCAATTTAAAAAAGATTCAAAAATAACAGTACTTTAAATACTGTCATTTTTGCACGATTATGACGTCCTCGCCAAAAAGAGAAACTGAAGCCATTAAAGGGTGGCGATATCCTCATGAAATTTGTCAACGCAAAAGAAATATTTCATACCAAGGTCGTGAGGAAGTAAAAACCTCAGGCACCTAATTAATCAAAGCTATATTATTTTAAAATGTTTATCTGAAAATAGTATCCGACCCTTTGAATTCGGGAAACCCCTAAACGAGTATTTATCCAAACAGTGAAGACCCAGATGAAATGAAGCATCATGCTGCATTTCATCAAGGTCTACACTGTCTGTAAAGGTAAAAAAAATCTTCTGACAAAAAATTACAATATTTTTTTATAATTACAACCTGACACCCCTAGATACATACAATGGACTATCCCAAGTTCATCGTATCAAACCAGAGGAAAGAACCCATCAGTGTCACGCCTACCAAACGCTCGAATGCTCAACATCTCAGAGGTTGAATATCAAAAACAACTGCTCTATGAAGAAAATAAAAAATCGGGAAATTTCATGCAACAGCCTATGGACTCCAGCGTTTGTGGTATAACTATGAGCTCAGAAAGTATTCTCATTAGATCATATAATTACTTTTCGCGCGAATTCTGGTACACCTATTTTACGCGAAATGTAAATCAGACAAAACGAGAGAACTTTCTGACCTCAAATTTATACCACAGACGTAGGAATACATAACCTGTTGCCTGACATTCTCCAATTTTTTATTCTGTTCTTGGAGGTATTGTTTTTAATATTCGACCAGATGTTGAGCATTCGAGCGTTTGTTAGGCGTGAGTATACAATGAGTTAATGAGACTAGATCTGTAACAATGAACATTTTTCGAAAAAAAAAGTCTTTTTAAATCATTTGTAAAAATAGAATTAAGTTATGTTTTCACAATAAATATGTTCAGTACAGCTGAAAGCTGCATGGAACAGTGAATTATCTAATAAAAACAGGTGATTTTTCTCTTGTTAGGAATTACAATAATTCTAGACAGTTGATTTTTAACATAAATGCTGTTGTTTTGATAGATATAATTCATTAAAATTTATGAAAATGGTAAAATGTTTACCTGAATTTGAGTATTTTTACTGTATTCTTGAAAAATAGAAACTTTATTTCCAAAATTTGAATATCAAAAGTTACAGACTATGCAGCTTTAATGAAAAACAAGTGATTATGGTCAGGAAAATCACAGACTAACACCTGACACTAATATGATTGCTGAACTTATACCACCACAACCGCTGGGCGACTCATCGTCTCATACGCGGATCCAGATCGGATAGAGGGTATGGGGGTTCCAGCCCCCCCCCCCCCCTGGAAAATCGCAAAACTATAGGATTCCTTCTTAGCAATACCATTTATCGGCCCGCTGGCGAAATGCGTTTCGCTGGCGAGCCGATTATGACCCGCTTGTAGTGGTATTTGGATCCTTTTTCCCTCATCTACTAAATAAACGTTGTGAGAGTTGGACCCCTCTTGGATCCGCGCATGCGTCTAGACATGCTTTACCTTTTTTCCAACTCTAGATTATTTTGCCCACTATACATATTAGATACTAATACTCATCGCACGTGGCAAAAGTCCATACTAGCTATACAATATGGTTATCTAAAGCCTCGTTTATATGCACAATTTGCACCCTGGTGCAAATTTACTGCCGGGTGCAAAATTGCACCCGGTAGTAAATTTTCACCCCCTTATGTAGCGTTCATATGTCAATAAATTGTGTTCATATGTTATTGGATTTGCTCTTTAAACATATCACAAATGTTTCAGTTTTACATTAAGGAGAAATTCGATGTGTTAAGAATGTTTCGATTATTAGTCAGTTCAAGATACCGTCGTGTGAGAAAAATGCAACTCCATTTGGTTTTATCTGTTTTATTTATTTATACAATATTTAAAGAGGATAATGCACCAGTCATTTGTATCCACGGCCCCCACCTACGGGGATAGCCGTGGATTAGCCGGGGTAAGGTGCTGGACAATTACTTTTTGATTGTCCCCGCAGTGCCGGGGAAGTGTGGGGGAATAACATTGGGACACCTACCCTGATGGGATTTTCTGTTGTGTAGGGTTTGGGCAAAGAGCAGGGTTGTTATAATCAGCTTGTCCCCACAGGGTGGGGCTTATACCAGGGCTCTGGAAAGTGAAAACCATTATCCCAGCCCATCCCCGTAGGTGGTGGAGCAGTGGATACAAATGACTTGTGCATAAATGGCACTTATAGAAGCTGTTGCAGCAGTACTAACTTAATATATGACTATCTGGCCAAGAGAGGTGTACGAACGTAGTGCTTGAGACTTATACAAGTACTGATGATCCATGGCTTCCGAATGTCACGGGCTCTGCGACAAACTGGGCAAATAGCTGCAACGGAATGCGCGTGTGCTGTAAGTTGTTTCAATTGAACTGCTGGTGACAGTTTGACTTAGGACTGCGCAGAGCTGGACAATTGAGACCTCTTCCTAATAGCAAAATAAACGTCTTATGAATGTGTGAAACGGGTTTTGTTTTCTCTTCTAAATCTCTGTTAAGTTTCCGAAGCGAAATGGCTCAACCGAGGTTATCATGGCTACAAGAGGTTTGGAACCCAAATTGGGGGGGGGGGGGGTAAGATAGAGGGTAGACATATTTTAATTATTGCTATGTCTGAACATCACGTTGATTACATGAATCGTAAAGGTGGTCACTCCGTTATTATACAGGGGGGGATCTTTTCACCGATGTGTACATCAGATAGCATGGACTCGTGAATGGCGCCAGGGTTCTGGCAAACTATGATTTCTATTGCTGAGATTAGGAAGAGATATTATTCGGAAATAGAATCGTGCAAATCGAAGCCCATAGACCAGAAATTCCAGTTGTTCTGCGTGGCAACCAGGCATAGCCGATGAAGTAGTGACTACAGAGAGAAGCCATGACCTTAAATTTGATAAAGGGACTATTTATATAGTTTATTTTCATACAAATGTACATGTTCATATAGAAAAGATGGGTAATTTATCAAAATCTAAGATCAAATTGTACATATGTGATAACAAGTTGCGTTCATATGCGCAATTTGCACCTAGGGGCAAATCTGCACCCGGGTGCTAATTTGCTCCACCGAATTTGCACCACCTACAAAGGTGGAGCAAATTAGCACCCCGGTGCAGATTTGCACCCTGGTGCATTTTCTTAAAGCACCGTTTACATGACCAAATACACCCCAGGTGCAAATTTACACCCCGGGTGTATATTTGCACCGGGGTGTATATTGTGCATATGAACGAGGCTTAAGACTTTGTATTGCCTTATAAACATCGATACTTCCACCGGTAGTTCCACCGACACTTCCTCCGACACTTCCACTGCTCGCCTGTGTTCTGCACCCACCTTTAAAGGGCTATCAAACGATACACGGATATTTATGGTGTACCAGAAGGGTTAAAAGCAGCGAAGTGGTCCACCTTTTCGCTGTTATTGGCCCTTCTGGAACACCATAGATATGGCTTGTACATTAATTGGAACGCAAATCTTAGACCAATAGAGATAACATGGGCTGATCCAGAAAATTTCATCAGGGATGTCCTGACAACGTTTTTCTAGTCATCAACGTATTTCACTGAGGGTCGTACTCACTTACTTTTTGACGCACTATCATTCGAACAACTTTCAAACAATTCCTGAAAGTACTGTAAAGTTTTATTTGACCAATTCAAATCAATACAGTAAAACATTTGTAAAACGGCCACTCTCAACAAACACCGAAAATTGGTTTCCAATACCAATTATTGCTTAATGCAGGTCAAAAGTACTACCCCGGGATCCAATTTAGGTTACCTTGCACCCCAGGACAATTTTTCATGGGTGCCAAATTGTTCATTGGGACCCCCAGGATGCGAAACGAAGGTGTCCTAAAAATTGTTATGGGCTATGTAAAAATACATGGTTTCCATGGCAACCCATAGCGGATTTGAGAACTGGGCTATACCTACAAAAGTACTCATATCTCAGCTGTTACCTATCCTAGACTACTAAACTTAATACCAAATTAAAGCTTAGACAAAGGCCTATTAAACCGTGTTGCATATGCAAATTATCTAATTTGCATATTAATAAATGTTCATGAAAACATTAAAAATGTGATTCACAGATGGGGGTATATGTACAATTTCATAATATCTCTTTTAGCCATAGATTTCTAAAATTTGTACTAAATGTTACGTGCCAGGCGTAACTAGAAAAGAATTCAGGAAACCAAAATTTTGTTATTTGGAAAGTTTTGAAATTTAACAAAATTTATTAAAAACAAAATTATCATTTACAATAAGCAATGGAAAATATTTAAACAATCAAAGAAAGTCTAATTTATAGTACCATATATATCCAAACTGTCCCTCAGAATATTAATCAAATAAAGTCTTTCAGCAGATTCTGATCCCCAGATTTTGAAGTTTAATCCAAATGAACACTTAGTCTGAATCCAAAACTGAACTAGACTTCAGTCGATGGTAAACCATCGCAAATACCCGCTTTTGAGCTAACCAAAGCATCTGTAAAGTTTGAAGTTGCTACGTTCAACCGTTTAGGAGGAGACGCATTTACAAGAAAGTACATTATCCATTTTTGACTTTGACCTTAGGTCAAGGACAAACACGAAACTTTGCCCAGTATCCTCTACATTATATGAACTATGATCTGCAAAGATCGAAGCTGCTATGTACAACGGTTTAGAGGAAATGCATTTACAAGAAATATTTGAATTGATCACATGAAGCATTGCCCTCTACATCATGTGACCTATGTACCTGCAAAGTTTTAAGTTGCTATGGCCAATGGTTAAAGAGATGCATTACTAAGAAACCCCAAGGTCAAGGGGCTCAAGGTCACATGAAATGTTGCCCAGTACCCTCGATATCATGTGACCTATGCACCAGCAAAGTTTGATATTGCTACTTCCTACGGTTAAGGTAAAGATGCATTTACAAGAAAATACTTTATTGACCTCGACCTTTAGGTTAAGGTCATCAGAAATGTTGCCCAGTGCCTTCTCAGGGCCGTAGGAATAGGGGGGGGGGGGGGGGCACGGGGGCCGTGCCCCCCCAATAATTTGCACAAATATGCCCCCCCCCCCCCCAAAAAAAAATAAAAAAATTATGTGTGCCCCCCCCCCCAATCTGTAATGTGTGCCCCCCCCCCAATCTGTAATTGCTTCCTACGGGCCTGCTTCTACATCATGTGACCTATGCACCTACAGAGTTTGAAGTTACTACGTCAAAAGGTTCAGGAGGAGAAGCATTTACAAGAAAATTCAATATTTGACCTTTGACCTTGACCTTGGGGTGAAGGTCACATGGAATGTTGCCCAATACCCTCAACATCATGTGGCTTATTCAGCTACAAAGTTTGACGTTGCTACGTCTAACCATTTAAGAGGAGATACATTTACAAGAAATACATAATTTGACCTTTGACCTTGACCCACACGAAATGTTGCACAGTACCATTACATCATGTGACCTATTCAGCTAGAAAGTTTGAAATTGCTACATTGAAAGGTTAAGAAGGAGATGCACCCACAAGAAAATCAATATTTGACCTTTACCTTGGGGTCAAGGTCACGCGAAATGTTGCCCAGTACCCTCTACATCATGTGACCTATTCAGCTACAAAGTTTGAAGTTGCTACATCAAAAGGTTTAGGAAGCAATGCGTTTACAAGAAAATTCAATATAAGGTCACACGAAATATTGCCCAGTACCCTCTTCATCATGTGACCTATTTAGCTACAAATTTTGAAGTTGCTACCTCTAACGGTTTAGGAGGAGATACATTTACAAGAAACGTGACGGACAGACGCATGTACGGACAGACGGACGGACGACGGACCGACTTTGGTACAAAATTAATATATCCTTTTTTTTCTAAAGAAAAAGTGGGTATAAAAATCCAAAGTAATCCAAAATGAATAGATTAAACACAAAGTATTTCAGTATAGAATTCCAGCATAAAAGGTTTAGACTTTTAAATTGTGAAATTATTTCAAAGATGCTCTTATGAAAATTAATCTTATATATACTCTTTAAGAAAGCTTCCAAATAAACAGGAAAGAACTATGATATTATAAGCTATAATTATTTTTTCTGGAAATTTCCAGAGGTTACGCAATGATTCCACTGATTTCCAGAAACTTCTATTTGCATGAAAAAGAAAATTCTAGAGGATTCTGGACTTTTCCAGAAACTTCCAAGGCAACGCATTTTTAATTTCTAGATGATAAGTCATCCTTTTAGAAAAATCTTATGATCAAATAAACACCTTGATTACAAAAACGTGTTTACCATCCATATCTCCAATATCTGGGTCAACAGAAACTTAGTAAATAACATATCAAATAGACAAAAATCATACATGTTACATAAATAAAAGCTAAGACACAGGTCTTTCATTCCATGGTCAAAAATGCAAGTTATCATATTTGCATAATTTGTGTATTCAGGAATATTCATAAAAACGCTAAAAAATAAGTGAAAATCATTAAAAGTATAAATAGGCTGATTTCATCCCAATATTGTCATTGTTGCATGTTTTGGTATAATCAATGGTACAACTTGACACGTCCATTCATCCAGTGGTCCTATATGAATGATATCTAATTTGCATATTCATGAATATACATGACACCTAAAAAAAATGGAGAAAATCGCGTAAAAAACTATATGCCTAGGAGAGGGGCTGAGGTACGATCTATCCTGCACTCCTGAGGGCCTTTTAAATTCATGCCAAATTGGTCAGTGGGACCCTCTGAATGCGAAACGAAGCTCTACTCAAAACGTTTTGATATGGGCTATGTGAAAATGCATGGTTTCCATGGCAACCCCTTATATGGTTTTCGAGAATGGGGGTGTAGGCCTACAAATTCAACCATATCTAGGGTTCTACTTATCCCAGAGCACTAAAATTGGTGTCAAATTAAAGCTTAGACACGTGTCTTTTTTTCTGTGGTCAGATATGTAAATCTACTAATTTGCATATTTATTAATGAAAACCTTAAAAATTGAATAAAAACCATAAAAAACTTAAATGAATATATTTCAGCCCAAAAACATCTTCAGACCACTATTGTTGCCAGGGATGAAATCAGCCTATTTATACTTTTGATGAGTTTCCCTTATTTTTTAGCGTTTTTATTAATATTCATGAATACGCAATTTATGCAAATATAATAACTTGCATATTTGACCGTGGAATAAAAGACCTATGTCTTAGCTTTCATTTAGTACAAATTTCAGTAATCTATGGCTAAAAGCAACTGAGATATAATTGAAAATGTACATATACCTCGTCTGTGAATCACATGTTTAATGTTTTCATGAATATTCATGAATATGCATTTTAGATAATTTGGGTTTGCACACAGGGATAATAGGCCTATGTCTAAGCTTTAATTTGGTATTAAGTTTGGTTCTAGGATAAGAACCAACTGAGATATGAGTTCCTTTGTAGGCATACCCCGACTCAAATCCGCTATGGGTTGCCATGGAAACCATGCATTTTCACATAGCCCATACCAAAACGTTTTTGAGGACACCTTCGTTTCGCATCCAGGGGGTCCTAATGAACAATTTGGCACCCATGAAAAATTGTTCTGGGGGTGCAAGGTAACCTAAATTGGATGCCGGGGTAGATTGCAGACTGTTACAAGGAGCATTCTGCAAAACTTTTGACCTTCATTAAGATACCATTTGTCATTAAGATCATTGTTTTGTCTATTTTTGAGTGGCCGTTTTACACAGGTTTTACTGGACAGCAAATTTAACATTCACCTGATCCCATCACTAACAAAAGTCGTGGGCTCAATTCAATAGAGAAATTAAACACATGACTTGAAGTTAATCTGGGAAAATCTGAGTTGTCTTTACACTCGAAAGCAATATAATCTTGTTCTGACAGACCATAAAGGTCACCATTTCAAAGGACGATGGCGAAGAGAGAAAATATTTATTTCTGGAAATGTCAGAAAACAGATAAATCCTTTGATTAAGCAAAAAGGGTGCAGCGTTTTATGCGTTTGTGGTTAATTTAATTAAACCATTTGCATACTAGCGGCGACGTTTGTCGTTTAATGATAACACTTGTAAACACCAGACCTGGTTCAACACTGTTTGACCTGTGTAAATTAAAATAAATATCACTTTAAAATACACTGAAAAAGAAATAGGTAGCAAATGAGCTGCCACCTCTATTGATGCAAAATTACACTTACTTTCCAAGGCCAACTTTTCACCAGTGATGTAATTATTAAACATTTCTAC
The DNA here is from genome assembly GCA_964019695.1 of Loripinus fragilis. NCBI lineage: Eukaryota > Metazoa > Mollusca > Bivalvia > Lucinida > Lucinidae > Loripinus > Loripinus fragilis. The sequence continues at coordinate 56,546,515 of OZ026527.1, read as the reverse complement.
CTGTTATTGTTGTAGTTATCCTCCGGATCAAAACCGTCACACATAACATAGTTTTTAGAACAGATAATTAAAAGGTTTCACCAAGACCAGTGATACTTCAGCTGCCACAATTTTGGTGCAAAGTTACACTTATTTTCCAAATAACAAAGTTTAGGGCCCACTTTTCACCAGTGATATAATTATTAAACACTTTAACCTGTTATTGTTGTAGTTGAAACTACTCTTATACACATGGTTGATTCTTGGCTACATGCTATCGACAATGGCCAAATGATTGGTGTTGTATTTGTGGACTTCAAGAAAGCTTTTGATCTTGTTGATCATCAAATACTTTTGTCAAAAATAGTAAGCGGGTATGATCTGAAAATACCACAATCACAAACCGCAGACAACCCTGTGGCACCGCGAGGAAGAGCCGCTCAACCATCACGAGACACCAGGAAGACAAATTAAGCAAAGCAACCAGCTCTCTCTTCCCCATCAAGATGATTGCAACACTAGAATGGGCACAAAGCAACGCACAACAAAGCATAGAACAATTACAGACTCCCACAATGGGAGTAACAATAGACAAAAAATCACCAACAACAGAACCACCGCCCCAGAACGGACAGCAGCCCAAGCCACCGGGGGGCTTAAACGCACCCACTGGTACCAAATCTTCGCCCTAGATTCTGCTGTTGTTGAAGTACAAGATATATTCAGCTCGCATGGAGGCCATCGTACTAATGCAATGTATCATCATGGAGAAACACTAATCAAATTAACACACCATGATGAAACAAAGAAAAGGGCTCATGACTCACAGATAGTCAGAGCTAAAGAATACCTCAAGTTGAGCCACGGTGGGTCCAGCTAAAGATGAGCATCAGGCACCAGCCCACCGATTAAAGCTTTACGTCATGAGTCCATCATAGAGTCTGAGGCCTTACCCACCGTCGTGCAATTAAAGAGGAAACCATAGCTATAAGCCGAGATTGGGTTTAAAACTAGGCATGCAGACTGTCGCATGATATCCAAGTTATATCCAATCCTTATATAACGTTTTACTATCTTTTTGAATTGATCACTAAAATTAGGTTTTCCAACAATTCGTTTGAATTTATAAACTAAATCACCATAAAATATAGGTTCTGATATGCCTTGTTGCAGAAGAGTTTTTAACCCAATGTTGTATTTAACAATTAACTCTGAGTGTCTGTGGTAGAATTTAGAAAATGCTTTTCGAATTTTATGATATCTGTAACCTTGTTTTAATAACTTAGCAGTTAAAAAAAGTTTCTGTTGTTGAAGTCCTCAACATTAGAACACACTCTAGCAAAACGAATAAGCTGAGAAATATATACACCATAGGAAGGAGAGCGAGGAACATCTCCATCAAGAAAGGGGAAATTTACTATTTCAAAATTAAAATCATCCCGTTTATCATAAATTTTAGAAGAAACTATGCCATTTTTTATTGACAAGTTCAAGTCCAAAACTTGAAATATATGGCATAAAAGATGAAGCCCTACAATGGTTTAAAACTTGTCTAACACGAAGAAGGCAGCAAGTTTATGTTAACAACAGTAAATCAGACATTGGACAAGTGTTGTATGGGCTTCCACAAGGATCAACTCTGGGCCCTCTTTTATTTCTTCTTTTTATAAATGACTATATGTTCACAATGTTAATACAGATCTATATGCCGATGATACTACTTTGTAGGACATCTGGAATTCATAAGAAGATAATCAGAATAATCTACAAATTGCTTTGGATAGTCTAAATACTTGGTGCAATGTAATGGTATGCTTCTCAATTCATCCAAAACAAAAACCATGCTTTTACCAGCAACCCAAAAGAAGCAAAGACTCAATAAAGAAATTCTTGACCTAAAATTTAATAGAACGTCACTTGGTTCATCTCTAATGACAAAATCTAGGTGTCTTTGTTAATCAGAACTTGACCTGATCTGATCATATTAGACACCTAAACAAAAAGAATACCTCAAGTATCTGGCTTCTCTTGAAAGTAAAGAAATTTCTTTCTCAAGAGCACCGCATTTTATTTTATAAGTCTTACATTCAACCTCATAATGATTTATTGATTTTTGTAATATTGTTTTGGGTAGTTCCTCTGAAACAAATAAGCAAAAAATTCTTAAGTCACAGAAAAGAGCATGTCGAGTGTTTTTAGATTATAATGTTGAAGACTCTTCCCAAGCAATGGATACTTTGAACATTCTCTCAATAATGACAGGTTAAATCTTAGATAAGCCAAATTTATGTTTAAAGTGTACCAGCATATTACACCTGATTATATTTCTAAACAGTTTACTTTACGAAATAATGTCAATACATCTGCTAACTTAAGATCTGCTACAGCTTGCTGTTTTATTCCACCAAAGCCCAGAACTACTTATTACAAACACAGTTTAAGATATTCAGAATGTCTGGTCTGGAACAGTCTGCCTGATGAAATTAAAAGGGCAGAGAGCCTTAATACTTTTCATAACAGATGTATAACATGGTTAATTAAATGAAAATATATATGTAGGTTATTTAGATTTAGAAGATAGTCACTCAATCAAAATATGTTTGTTTCATTTTATTTTTCTTGATTACATCATGTAAATATTTGTACCATGATATAATGATTATATATTTCCTCTTCTAGTAAGCTAAGTTGGAAGCGTATAACAATTATGTAAAAACTCTTTTGATTTGGGGAAAAAAAAGAAGGTCTTGATCAGCCAGCTTCAGAATGAATGATTTGGCTGACCAGAGCCTTCTCTTTCCTGGTTATAGAAGACTATCTCTCACATTAAACACATCTGGTATTTACATCTTGATTTATATATAGTTTGTGATCTGCCTGTATTATATGAATATGTATATAATGTTTTAGGGCCTCATGGAAGATTAATTATTACATTTGTCATAATTTGTTTACACTAAATGAAGTCGGCCTCGTTAAACAAAGCCTTTACTTACTTACTTACTTACTTGCTTGCTTGCTTACTTACTTACTTACTTACTTACTTACTTACTTACTTACTTACTTACTTACTTACTTACTTACTTACTTACTTACTTACTTACTTACTTACTTACTTACTTAATTAATTAATTAATTAATTAATTAATTACTTGTTATTCTCCGGATCAATACCACTAAACATAACATACAGTAAAACCTGCCACTCAAAACAGACAAAGCAAAGTTCTTAAAGACAGATGCTAGCTGAGTGTAGGTCAAAATCATTGCAGAGCATTCTGCAATACTTTTGACCTGCATTAAGTGATTATCGGTCGTGAGTCTCTCTCCATGATGAAACATTGCAATAGTTAGAAGGGCTTCCTTGCGAGCTGAACATTTCTTGTACTTCAACAACAGCAGAATCTAGGGCGAAGATTTGTTACAAGTAAAATGCATTTAAGCCCCCCCCCCCCCCACGGTTGCATAGGCTGCTGTCCGTTCTAAGGGGGCGGTTTTGTTGTTGTTGACTTGTTGTTTATTGTTACTCACATTGTGGGAGTCTGCAATTGTTCTATGTTTTGCTGTACGTTACTTTATGTCCCTTCTAGTTTTGCAATCATCTTGATGGGAAAGAGAGAGCTGGTTGCTTTGCCTAGTTAGTCTTCATGGTGTCTCGTGATTGTTGTGTGGCTCTTCCTCGCGGTGCCATGGGTTTGTCTGCAGTTTGTGATTGTGGTATTTCCTGATCATACTCACTTACTATTTTTGAAAATATATTTTTGGTCTGTTTTTGAGTGACAGCTTGAGACAGGGTTTACTGTAGTTTTATAACAGATAAAAGGTTTCACCAAGATCAGTGGCAGCTCAGTTGCCACCAAGTTTGATGTAAAGTTACGTTTATTTTTTTACAATGTTATTACTCTTTAGGATGTACTCTCCCTTGTGTTTGGGACTTGCACCTTTAACCAATGTGAGCCTAGCTTCCTTTTTGTGAGACATATGCAACTAGAGCAGTTCCAGTCCAGACATCTGATCAGGATCTTCACTGTTTGCTTACAGTATGCTATTAAAATTTGAAATAAAAAAGAAGAAGAAAAATACCACCCAACAACCATAAAAATGGAAATTGGCTCGTCCTACTGATAAGGGTAGGAAAGTTCATTCCACTTTACATGGGTCAACTGTCCCCCTATGTCTCTCCTCATGTTGTCATACATAGGTACTGTCGTGCCAACCAAGAGTAACAGTGATGTAATATTTTGTTTACAATTGTTAAGTAAAACATTAACTTGTACACTCCACGAGAGATCACTTGTGTACTAATCCTATCCACAGGATAAGATTGATACACAAGCGATCTATCGATTCCAAGTCCCTTATAACTTTGTAAGCAAAACATGACATCACTGTCACTCTTAGCTGGCAGGACAGTAGCATTTCCTGGTTTTGTTCTTTGGAATAACTCCAGTATACTGGGTCAGAAGACAATTCATCTCAGTTTGCAAAATGTTTAGCAGAAAATGATTTTAAATCATATGTATAGACTTAACGAATTAGCCATTTAAATTGAATGCGTCTGTTTTGAATTGAATCACGCGAGAGTCTTGGTGAAATAACAGCACACTTGATGGTATAAAACATCACCTTAGCGCACTAAAACAGTCAATAACGTAACGGTACATGGAATATCAGAAGTTCTCGTAATACATAATGAAAAGAGACTTTATCGGGCATATTGATAATGTTCTGAGGAGGGCAGCCCACTGGACCCACAGGCGATGGCGAAACAAGTATTTGTGGCGATATGCTCGATAAGCTTGAGTGGCCGTAGAGATTGGCCCTCTTTGCTCCTCTTTCACGATATGCATTGCGGTGCAGAGTGTGTTTAAAAAGTATTATCATAGCTTGAAAGGTACTAAGTTATCACACAGTGGCAATATTGTAGAAACCAGACATTATTGAGCCGCGACATGTGATTTCCAACAATGTGGTATTTTGGCAAGTGTAGACTCAGACGAGCCTGTGCAGCTTACTTTTAAGCTTAGAAATTCCAATTGATGTTCAGTCAGTAGCTTAACACTCAAAGAATATTCAAGCGACTAGCAAAGGCTCTGATCAGACTGCGCGTATGCGCAGGCTGATCTGAGGCTTTGCTGGTCGCACATACCACATTGTTGGAAAGCTCATGTCACGGTTCAATTATAGTGATGCCCTGAAGAATACCTTTTCCCCCGATCTATTCTAAGTTGGAATAGTCGCTCTCCTTCTGCGGCCACTGCCCAGGCCACAAAGAAGTTTGAGCTTTCATTTAGTCGGAACATAGCATAGAGATGCTTCAAAAGCTAAAATTGAGGTTTCCCTGGCAAATGTTCAGTTTTGAGCATGACAATATTGATAGAAAAACTATTGTGTAATTAAGGCATGTTTTGTCTTGCCTGACCAGGGTCTAAACTATTTGCAGAGGTTCAACCGTAGACAGAAATTAGCACTAGCAAAGATAGCGTTAAGAAACCGCTTATTATTTAAGTGTTGGGGAGGTGGCGGCTATTTTCCAAATTTCGTTTGACCACCATATAAGAAAAATCCCTCCCCCCCCCTCGGAAACCACAAACAGAATAACCTGACCCCCCCCCCCCCGCCCTTATCACACCACACATTAAAATTTTCACTATTTTGACAAACCCCTTGACTTCATTATCTTGTATGTTTTTTTAAATATTCACTGCCAGGAAAGAACATATATCCGAAATTTCAAGGATCAAGTTCATTTCTCAAGCACAGCAGGCCGGTTTTAATCTAACCCACATAAGTGTTAAGTGGAGTTCCCCAGGGCTCAGTCTTGGGACTATGTTGTTCATCCTGCTTGTAAATGACGTCCCAGACATAGTAAATACAAAAAACAAAATGTACGCTGATGACACAAACGTGTTTGAAAAAAAAAACAGACTGAATTTGGATAGTTGCTAAGAAACCTAGAAAAATTGGAAGAATGGTCTAGAAAATGGCTTATGAAATTTAATAGTGCAAAGTGATGCACTTTGGAAATAAAAATCTCAAGCATATGCGTGAAATAGGCAATACTTAACTAGCTAAAATGACAAACGAGAAAGACTTTGTGTTTATATAACAGACGTTGCAATGCCAAACCTTCAGTTTTTGAAGCGATGAAAAAGACATTGCAGTCCTTAGTATTTATAAAAATAGCATTCACAAAAACGTAAAAAAGTGCTGCAATTCTGTATGAGACATATCTATATATTCCACCTCATATGGAACTTGCAGTTCCAGAAGGGAATCTTTTAATACCTCATAGAAGACATTGAATGCTTTGAGAAGATTGAGCATAGAGTATCAATGATGGTCCCAGAGTGAGATACTCTGAATGTAGTGATACGCAGTTAAAATCTGTGTAAAACGGCCACTCTCAACAAAACTAAAAATTGGTTTACAAGACTTATTATCGCTTCGTGCAGGTCAAAAGTATTGCAAAATTCTCCAAGGTGGGGGCATTCTGCAACACTTTCTACCTTCATTAAGCTACCATTTGCCATTAAAGATATGTATATTGTTTTTATCTATTTTGAGTGGCCGTTTTACACAGGTTTACTGTACTAAGAGCACTAAACGTGTATGCATAAGAACAAATACGTGAAAGGAGTGGTTTAATTACAGCATGCAACAATACAACTGGTAAAGAAAAAAAAAAGAAATGAGAAAAGTTCTTCAAGCTCTGGGATAAAAATAACCCCTCTTTTCCAATTGTTTAAGAAATTTTCCATGGACTTGCATTCTTCATTTATAGTTTACTCCGCCCCTCCCCGTGCTTCACGTCCAATCGGTTTGCACAGAAATTTATCATTTTTAGCCAACTTAATCACATATTTTGTCAATTTTGTAATATCTATTAAGAAGATCATGAAGTAAATCCGTGAAGTGGTCAATGCGACCATTTCAAACGGAGCGTTAGGAATGGAGAGAAAACTATAAGTAGGTCATTGATCATATATAACAATTATAAATGAATTGAGTGGTTCACTCGCTGCGCTCGTTCCCACTTAATTCCTTTATAATTGTAATATATGATCTATAATCTATACATATATAAACCTTTGGGATGTTTCCTGAACTGCAGGGCAAAAACAACTATCCTTAAACAAATCAAACACATTTTGGAAAATATTAGATTTTTCCAGTACGTTTGAGAGACAGTATCTATTGAAAAATATAATTTTGTGGCGTCTTTGTATGTCAGACTAGATGTCAAACGCTTTCAATTTATAACAGGCAATGACAGATTCATAGAGACCGCAACTTTTTGTAGCATCATTTTCTTTTTAATGATTTGAAATTTAATGATGAACTGCGGAGCGAAATTTCATAACACCCTTTAGTTCATTTCTCAAGCAGAGCAGGCCCAACCAGCTTTAGCACGAAATATCTCGTGATGTGCAAGGCCAACACTGATGTAGATGATATATAATAGTTTTACCATGATTGTCCACCTGTACGTAAGATATTCCACTCGCTAAAGCTCACGGATTATCTCTACGTACAGGCGGACAATCCATGGTATAACTATTACTCGGGAGGTCCTCTCCCTGGTATATATTCCATAATGAATAACCTATATATGTGTACTTAGATTGAAAAATGAAGCATACAAGACGAAAAAACAAAAACTCAACCTTTGAACAATTAACTTTTAAAATATGACCCCCCTACTGTGAAGTCAGAGTTTGAGGAGACTCCCCTACATAAAATCATATGACCCCCCCCCCATACTTTTTAGCTGCCCCCTCCCACACTCTGACACTTAGATAATGAGCGTAACCTAAATACTATTCTTGCAAAAGGGGATAAAAAATACCTGAGATTTCAGCCTGTGTTATACATGATGTAGCCTTGCATCTCAGTGCATTAAGAAATTTCTGAAAACTTATTTCAAAATAAAAAGTAAAAATTAAAAGACAAGCAAAAGGAAAAATTCCATTATTTGTGTAAGGGCTGGATAGAGAAATTATCCTTCTGTATCGCCGTTTGTCATGATAAACCGTCATTATTAGAATTATTCTGTGTGTGTCTATAAGGACACAGTTATCAAATCAAATACGGTAGGTTTATTCAGAGGCGATCCGTTCATTCACCTCAATTTATCTACTTATCAATGAAAGCTTTTATTACGTAAACAATTATATAAGTATAGTGCCAAAAGTACATATGAACTTGACCTGGAAATACCACAACTAAGGTTAAAGTGGTTGGTTAGTATGGCAATCTATCATGTGTCAAACACAATGCCAAAAGTCATAATAGTTTACCTCCAGTCTAATATTTTACCATGAATCAGTAGCTCACTTTCCCCGATACTATCAAACACAAACTGAGAGACTGGAGAAAGCATACAAGTCAGAGCTACCTTAACAAAATATATGCATATAACATCACTGCAACACATCGCTCTTGAACAGTAGTTCCTTACTGATCTATAAGTGATTTTTGCAATACAAATAAGCTATGGGTTCACTAATTAAAATTGAAATTCATGATCATCCCAAGATCATGTTCAGATCACAACCAGATAATATAAATAGATAACCTTTGGATCATACAAGTTGTTGACAAATAAATGGCGTTTACTCAGTACAATTGGCATTGGGACCAAACGCTTTTTTGGCTTGTTGCACCCCCAGGAAGAAAAAGGTGGTTACTATTTTCAGTCAGGGGCATGTCTTGGGGCCTTTGAAACCCTGTATTACTAAGTTTTCTGTGGTCAGTTTCTATCAATGGCCTGTAAACAACGCTACATGTCTTCTTTTCAACCAATTATATTGCATTGAAATTGACAATATCTCTGCCATATTGAAATCAAATTATAACTAAATAAACAATTTAAACCATTATGGTTTAGACTTGTTCTTTAATTGCTGTCAGTATATAAATTAGGTAACGTATGCAACAAAAAGGTATCTTGCATAAATGAATAAAGATAATATTATGCTGCCAGGCTCTATAATATTTGAGTCTGCTCTGCACAATTCGCTTACACATATTATAGAAATTTATTCTAAATAACACTAATTTAAAAAATTCAGACCGGTTCATTGAAGAAAATATACGCCTAATATATGACATTCTGTTTGAATCTAAACAACAGAATATCCCTGGTTTGCTAGTCTCGATAGACTTTCAACAAGCTTTTGACTCCTTATCATGGAAATTCATAGATAAAACTTTAGACTACTTCAATTTTGGTCCTTCCTTTAAAAATGGATAAAATTATTTCAGAAAGGGTCAGAATCTTGTATTCTACAAAATGGTTTCATGTCAGACTACTTTTGGCAGGCAAGGGGATTCAATATCACCATATATTTTTATTCGATGTGTGGAAGTTTAAAGGAAAATGATATGAAATAACAAAGAAATACTAGGTATACAATTAAATGAAACAGAATTCAAGCTTAGTCAGTATGCGGATGACACTGATATATTTTTAGATGTATCTAAAAATCTATGAAACAGCTTATTTCTACTTTGCAATTTTTGTATCAAATGTCTGTTCTTAAAATTAATGTAGAGAAAACTAAAGCTCTTTGGATGTGGTCCATGTCAAAATCACAGGAAAAATATGTCAAGAGTACTATTTAGACTGGGAAAAGAAACCAATTAAAATAGTAGGGGTTACTTTGATTGCAGATATGTGCAATGTCTGGGAACATAATGCAAATGAAATTTTACACAAATAAATAGGATGATAAATGCTTAGTCCAAGAGAAAACTAACATTAACAGGAAAAATCACGTTAATTAAATCTTTAATTTTAGCGAAATTTACACATCTATTTTTTGCACTTCCAAACCTGGCAGGAAAGTTGATAAAAATATTAGGAAAAATATTTTACAAATTTCTACAGAACAATGGTCTGGACGAGTAAGTAGGAAAATACTATGAAAATGTGAGAGATGGTGGTTTAAGGATGATAAATATTATAACATTTATCACATCCTTAAATGTATCTTGTTTGCGCAGGTTTATCATATACTCAGAAAATGACAACTGTAGCCATTTGAGTAAAATCAATTTTAGCAAACTATTCAGCTTGGGGGGCCTTTATTATTGCTTGGAACAGTTGAAAAATATACGTAATCCGATCTGGAAAAGCATGGTTGAGAGCTGGACATGTTTCATTAAATCTATGAAAATTAAAGAACTTGAGGAAACTGATAATTGTCCACTTTGGAAAAATTCCCATGTAAGTTATAATGGAAGATCAGCGCCTTTGTTATTCGCTTTATTGAAAGTATTATATCTAAACTTGCTACTAGCGAAATTTCAATGCTCTAGCTAGTAGCTGTAGCTGTGGAGACTTGTTTGAGTCTTGCTTTGTCGGAGACCCCGAAGACAGGTTTTCTCGCGTCGTGGCTCATATGATACAGGTATTAGAAACAAAATGGACATTATCAATAAAATTGTCTGTTTTGTGATTTCGTAGAGTTAAAACGTAAATATAATAAAATTATATAAGGAACATACTTAGACTACACTCAACTTCTAAAAAATATACGTAATCCTGAGGGTCTGGATGGGGGGTCTGGTATTCACTATTCATTAAAAATTCAGCCCATTATACATCTCATTAGAATTTTGGGTTATTCATTAGAATAAAACCAATTATTCATTAAAAGTAAAAAAGGTGGCAAAGAAATCTGATTATTCACTATTCATAATTAAAAAGGACCCTTATTCACTAATCGTTATACCCCATCTAGACCCTCAAACCTTGGAAAGAAATTGTAAATGTTGAAGCTGATAAATGTGCAAAGCACAAGAATCATTAGAGAATAAACTGCTCTGTCACATATATTTAACAAAAAACAGACGAGGCTGATACACTTATTCCAGTGGACGAAACGACTATTCCATAAAAATGGTTGCATAACTATTGAAGTATGAAAATATATCATAAATGTATAATAAAAAACTGAACTATATAAAAGAGGTTAAACTTTAAGATTTTCAATACAAGATTTTGAATAGAATACTTGCGACAAATAGTCCTTATATTTGCTTTATCTCCTTTTATATATTGATTTATATGTTCTAGGAGATGATGCATTGATAAGTTAGGGTTTCATGCAAACCAAACATCTATGTGTCTTGATCCACATCTGAACTAAGGGTGAGGTTGGTGCACCATTAAACCGGTTATAGCCATCCAGTAAAATATTTTTAGTGAACGTTCCTAGACGGTGCTTCTTTTGTGGATCATTTATATTATTTCTGTCTTGTTTTTTTGTATGCTTTCATGCACGTCTGTTTGTTGTCCCTTGTGGTCACCTGCTGGGAAAGAGCTGACATCTTGGCTCTCGTTTGTGATGTCTTATTGTGACATTGTCACTTTCCTATTGGTATCCTGGGTCAGGTGTGGTGCTTGATTTTATCGATTCCTGATCTTTACCCTCTGTCTTACTTTTCTCTATAAATCAAACGAATAAGTGCTCTTACTGTAAAAAAGAGAGTGAAAGTATCACACACCTGCGACTCCTGGTTTACAAGGCGAAGTATGTATGGAAACCAAAGCAAATTGATATAGCGATGCCTTAGTTGCCTAGGGCCAATTATTATATCATTGAATGATTTGTCTTTAACTAGTTCTTGCAAATCATTAATTTCACTTCCCTGGGTGCATAAACAATTTGGCTCCCTTTAAAAGGAATTCCATACATGTTTAAAATTATTTGGATACCTCATAAAAAGAAGAACACATAGTAACATAAGCTTATTTATAAGAAAGAAAAGTACAAAGTAAGTAAGGGTGCAAACATCAGGAATCGATACAATCAAGTACTACACCTGACCCAGGATACCAGTGGGAAAGTGACACACTCAAAAATGTACTAGTAAATAAGACAAACAACGAAATAAAGCTAGTGAAGTTATCCTAGAAATGACGTCTATTTTGCATTGATTGTGGTTTAAAGTTATTAAACACCTTTTAAAATTACTGTCAGATATTGAAAAATAAAATTCCCCTATTACACTTCATTCGGCTTAATAAAACGGGACAAAACTTACCAAAAGACAACCAAGCAACTTCAATAATTTCAAAATTACATTTATGTTATTGGTAGTAGCACTTGGACAGTCGACTGAATGTGCATTTGTAGCAGTAAAAGTACAATACAATATTTTCTTCTCAATAGATGGTATTATGTTAATAAGATGTAACTTTACTATCATGATTACAGTGGCTTACATGTTATTTCGAGTCAAGCGAATGTTCAACATTTTAATTTTATTAAAAATAAATGCATTATTTACTGTCGCACTGTCCAAAGCTGAATGGCTATTTAACATCACATCTCACGTGCATTCAATCGAAAACACCGCCGCCTAGTGCTCATATCTAGTACTTAGAAGAAATCGACTTTCTTCATAAATTCAAACGCAGAAAATTACATTTGATTATATCAAGGATTTCAATTGAAAGTGGGAGCTAGAAATAATGTTGCTTTGATTCCAAACCACAATGATAAAATTTTAAAATGATACAGAGCTCCATTCCTTTGACTCACGACGTTTGTGCGAGTTTCGTCTCTCAGATATTAAGTCAGGTACAGCGGGTGAACAAAAGTATTCGTCACAATGGCGGCCATGTTGGAATCGATGTATATTTTGTCGGCTTTTTAAAATGAAACAGCACAACTGAACCAAGAAATATCTTTCATAAAGATATTCGGCTGCATTTCAATTGAAGAATTTGTTGTCAGGCCTATATGTATTGATCTTTAATACACAGGGCTATCTGACTTGGGAAAGTATAAGTGATACTGTTACAATACAAACAGTCAATAGTTTTATTATTGTGAGTGTTTTTAAACCAATTCTGGGCACTATTTCAGGCAAATCACTACTTAATTCCCCTAAGAACAGCCGCTTTAAATGTAACTAAAGCCTTGTGCAGACGACATTTTAAATGCTGATATCAAACTATAGGATAACACATAGTGGTTAGAAAGTTTCACCAAAAATGCTGATGTTTCATGACGAGTGACCTGCAATGAATAGATTTGTCTAAAAAAAGTCTACTCTCAGTATCGTTGACAATTTTCCGAGAAGAAAAGTGCAAAAGTATTTTTGGCTACTTCAGTCTTTATCCCTAGATATTGACTTCATTTTCAGTGAGTGTTGTCACCCGGAATAAAATTGTATGGACAGTCTGGTAATTAAGCAATCCAACTTTCATATTTCTAGCAGATACTCATATATGTATTTCTGTCTATTCCTGATTGGTTGAAATTTAGATAGTCAAAGTGATATTATAAGGCTGCAAGCAGCCTAAAAACCTTTTGTATTAAGTTTTACCCCAGTACTTTGTTAGAAATTTTGAATTCTTCTGGGAATTGACTCGTAAAGGCTCTGTGTGTAATCTGTTCCGATGGACTGCCAGAAACGGTGGATTTCGTTGAATAAAAAATGGTATAATTTGGAATGGGGGACCATCGTTTCTTGGCCTGAGAAATCAGTTGAATAAAGTGCAAACAAAATGATGACCACATAGTAATGTAGCCCTGAAATTCCAGGAATATTTTAGTGCTAACGGCGCCGGTTATGTGAGTTTTGGCAACCTATTACAAGGTTAAGTAGTTTATGATCAGTTTATTTGCTGTTATTGTCTAATCACCTGACTCCCACGTATAATTTCGAAACCATGAAGTAGTTAGGCCAGATATTTTTATTAGTTGATTTACGGGAATTTTTTTTTCATATCTAGGGTCGGGGGGACGAAAAAAAATAAATAAATAAGCTCTGAAAATGACCAGTTGACTGGTCATTTTCAGAGCTTTTTTTTTTTTTTTTCAGAGCTTTTTTTTTCTTTAATATCTCCAGAAAAACAGTAAAACTAGTAAGGTAATCTTTAAATATTTCATCATTTTCCTAAAAATCTGGACAGGACAATCAATTTTAAGTGTCACATTCAAAAATGCACAGACAGAACCTCAAAAAAATATCATTTTTTTTTTCAACCAAACAATTAATATTTAGAGTCGGCAAATAAAATAAAAAAAAAATTTTAGAAATTAAATTTTATTTTTTTCCTACTTTCTGGAAAATTACAGTAGGAGGGTTCGTAAATCAACTAATAAAAAAATTCTGGCCTTAGCCAAAATACTTCTCAACCTGTGTTTACTGATGAATTCTTCCAACCAGATCTGATCCACACAGTAGACATACTCGTTGTATGCTACTGTCGTGCCAGCCAAGAGTGACAGTGACTTCATATTTTGTTTACAAAGTTATCAGGGACTTATAATCGATAGATCACTTGTGTATTAGCCCTATCCTCAGGATAGGATTAATACACAATTGGTCTAGTGATTCGCGCGTTAGTTCAGGTGAAGTGTACACATTGGCTTTTAACTTAGCAATTGTAAACAAAGTATAATGTCACTGTCATTCTTGGTTGGCACGACAGTAGTGACGAATTTTGTCGTCTGCTGATGATGATAACGATTGCAAACAGCTTGGACCCAGATCTGGATCCAAACCGCTCCACACCCAAAAGAATTATTCGAATAAGTTAATGTTGAAAAAATCATAAGACAACCAAAAATCATGAACAATTTAGTTGAATTATATGTTAGCCAAAACAAATTAGCATTGTGATTACTTATGATTTCTTCCCCCCCCCCCCCCCCCCCCCCCCAGATGTGAACAACCCATTATCCCTATTAACCCCTTTACCTCATAGACGCCCCTTTAAAACTTTTGCAAATAGAGTAGAACCAGATCAGGCAGCTCTTGTAAGAGCTGCCTGATCAGGGTCTACTCTAATTGCTCATGGACATATGATATATCCGATCATACGCTAGCGGACCTGGCAAGTAATTTCTTTGCTCTATGTACCAACATGAAAGTTTATTTATATAATTTTTCATAGTGGGTAAAGCTTAGCATGAATATTCATGAAGGAAAGGTTTAAGGGGGCACACGTTTAGAGCCGCGAAAGGAGTATGCTCATTTGTACTTAGATACACTGAGTTTAACTATTTAAAGAAGCTATTATAATCTGACTAGAATCATTATTTCAGACTGACTTTCGTGGAAAGTCAGTCTCAAAAGCCTTATTTCAGGATTAATCCTGGACATTTTACTGAACCAACTGTCACTTTTGGCGTCTACTGATAACCTTTGAAAACAGTTTGGATACAGTTCATATGGATCCAAACTTTTAACACTCAAATGGTATTCATGAGTACTTTTTGTTGTTGATGATTTTGCTGTTGTTGTTGATGTTTTTGCTGTTGTTGTTTGGTTTTGGATTTGGAAAAGGGATTTATATATAAAAAGACTACACTTGACAAAAAAGTGCATTCAAATCCAGCAGACAAAGTAAAGGAGTAGCAAAAATACTAGTTCAACAAAATAGTTTAACTCTTGGCCTAATTGGTAATTTTTCATGATTTTTTACCGTCTGCTCAGTGCTGATATTTTTTTCAAAATCAACTTTTTCAAAAATATCTTTCAGGAATACCATCAGAGTGTCAAACTATTTAGAGCCAGATCAGGTATTGTCGGGCCTGATCTGGGTCCAAACTGTAGGTAATAGAGGTTATCAGCAGACGACTCTAGTAGGCAATGAGATAAGAAGAAAAAATCTACAGGTATGTTTAAAACTTCTAATTCGAATTAGATCTCTCAAGACAAATTTATCTGACATTTTCCAAATGATAGAGGAATGAATGATTGAAGTAACAACATCAGACAAGATAATATTTTCATCAAGATGTAGGTCATGATTTATCTTAGCACTTTTATTCACTTGTCTGACTCTGCTATTTTTATCATTGAAACAGAAGGCGCATGCGCGGATCCAGAGGGGGATAGGGGGTCCGGATCCCCCTCACCTGAAAAAATCACAAAAATATAGGGTCTCTTAGCAATACCGGTCCGGATCCCCTAGAAAACCAAAAAGCTACCAAGCCAGCATTCAATGTATGGCCACCATCGCCCCGCCAGCGAAACGCCATTTAAATAGCGCTTCGCTGGCGGGACGATGATGGTCCGCTTAAAGTGGTATCAACTAAAATAACGTAGTTGGACCCCTCCGAAAAAATTTCTTGATCCGCACATGTGCTTCAAATCGCCCCCAAATAGAAGTTACAGTATATGGTGGCTTCAAATTGAATTTAAACAGAAACAGCAGCACCGCGCAATTATTTATTTGACGTAAACTCTACAGTTTCTAGTCAAGCAAATACGAGAATAATTTACATATCAAGGTCACAAGTACTTTAAAATACTTAAATCAAGTTGTGTGCTTATCTAACGATTTTGGCTTAAATCATATATGCCAATAAAATGGCGGTTTTGAATGGCATTCATGGGTTTATGTGTATATTATGACATTCAAATGTTAGAATATTTGATAATTTCAAATCAAACCAGTTCCATTATGCATTCCAATAACTGGAGGCTGAGCCCAATCTCAACCACCCAGTCAGCTCCCACCAACACAAAAAGTGCCTGTATCGTCCCCTTTGTGGGGATATGGTGCTGACTCAGTTCTGTATGGTAGCTCAGCCGGACCTTACAGATTGATATATCAAAAGCAACGCTGACAATTATATAGGAGATCATAGGACAGAAAGTATGACATTATATGTTTTATGTTATGCACTAATAACATTGCAAACAAGAAATATCTTTAAAAAAGATATTCGGCGGCTCTCAAATACTTACAATTTTAACACAACTAAATGACGAAATCCCCTTATACCCCCTGTCTTTGCATGCTGGAAAAGGATGTTCCATCTTAAACCAGCGAATTTGGAAGTTATGATTATGTTTCTGGTCTCTCTTTTGCTTGGTGCTCTTTTCGCTGAGCGATATGCATCTGAATCGTTCCAAATTTTAGACACTTCACCAGCAAAGGCTATGGAACAATGTTATTAGTCCTAAAGTTTTTAAGAAAAAAAAAACGGGAGATTTTGACGATAAATGTATGTACTGAAACAAACTGAAAACCCGGAAAAAAACATGCCATATTGCTGTTGTTGTTGTCACAAAGGCTAGATTCTGCCAGTCTCGGATCTCAACTTGGAGTAGTTTTCAAGTTTTTTTAAATGGTTTACACTTCCATCACTCTATTTACATATTATGAATGTCTCTATTTACAGAAAAATGCTGATATACCAAA
Organism: Loripinus fragilis; assembly: GCA_964019695.1. Taxonomy (NCBI): domain Eukaryota; kingdom Metazoa; phylum Mollusca; class Bivalvia; order Lucinida; family Lucinidae; genus Loripinus; species Loripinus fragilis. The sequence continues at coordinate 56,529,357 of OZ026527.1, read as the reverse complement.
TCGCTTTTGTTCGGGACTAACTCCTATAACCTTTCTCTTTCCTGTGGCACCTCACCATAGCCGGGGTCGGGGAATAAATGCATGTAGACTCAAAAACTGATCGACTAGCTCCCGGTAAGCACGTAAAATCGTGCCACTCTCTACCCGCCAGAAAAAACATCATTCGAAAAGCGTTTCGCTGGCGGGCCTATAGTAGCCCGAGATTTGGTGCTGGCTGTTTGCAAGTTAGCCTTATATGATAAATGTTCGTCTGACATACATGTAGTTAAAGAAACTAGAGCTTGTGCTTGTCGTCTTCCTAAAGGAAATAGCAAAATACGCTGATACATGTACAGCTGCGCAGGTTGATCTGAATCTAAGTGTAGGATTGTGTGTTGCGGGCACATTCAAATTGTAGGAAATCATGTGCCATTTATACATTAAATATCCATCCCATTATAGAAAAGATGTATCTTGTTAAGCGCTATTAATAGACATTTTTTTGGTTGTCTATTCATAACGCACCATGTTGTCTGATTAAAAAGACTGCCGATAGCTACACTGTCCTTGTAAGAACATGCATTTGCCGGTCAGAGCAAGCTTTGCACGTATTTACTCGCCTGAACCCTTTACTCGCCTGAACCCGAGGTTACTCTCTAATTCGCGATGAATTTTACGCCCTTGTAATGTAACCCATTAAATACACTTGTTATATTTGTTTTAGAAATAGACTAGACCTAGAACAGGCGCGAGACCACAGTTAATTTTACTATATAATTTAATCATTCATTACAGCACCTTCTATTATACATGATGAAACTTTCTAGGCTGGTACGAGCACACTTGTATAGTCACATCATACAACTGCTTGTCAAAGCAAGCATAAATGAACATTTTTCATCCCCATATCAATTATTGATCTCTGCATTAATATTGCTAGGGACTTAGGATGGTGTTACTCATGGGATCGAACACAAAACAAATGTATATGTTTGTAGGGTGGAGTATATTCTGCTCGACAATTCATTGTTAAGCCCATTCCAGAATATCCAAAAGCGAGATATTACATAAGGCTCTATGACTATAAATAACATTTTTTTAAAGATGGCGTATGGTGGACATCTTGCATTTGGTTATTTGAGACTACATTCAGAATGGTTTCAGCATACCAGAAAACGACTTAAAAGACATACTTTATCATTTTCCATGGCGTACAGTGAGTTAAAATATTATTTTTAAAGATGGCGTCTGGCGCCCATCTTGGATATGGTTATTCGAGGTCCTCACAATGCAAAAATACATGCAGAATTGGATTCCTCATACCAGAATCCCTCTAAAATGACATATTGTACAACATTCAGTGACAATTAATTAGAAAAGTTAGGTTTTCCAAGATGGCATATGGTGGCCATCTTGGATATGGTTATTTGGGGACCTCAAAATGAAAAAATACTTGCAGAAATGGATTCCTCATACCAGAAAACCTCTAAAATGACATATTGTACCACATTTTGTGACAATTATTGGAAAAATTAGTTTTCTAAGATGCCGTCTGGTGGCCATTTTGGATTTATGCAAATTTCCGGAGTTGCCCAAAGTTGCCATTCTGGCAACCAAGCTAGATTAGTTCTAGAACATCTCAAAAGAGCAAATAAACAATAAAACTTCATTGTACTCGACATTTCTAGGTTAATGTATAGGACATATAGGAGTGTCAAATGGACTAGAGCTGGCTTTCTTCTGAAGCTTTTCCCCACTAAAACATGGCCTGGGAGTCATTCTAATCACTGACTAGATAGGAGAAGTTCGGCTCGTTTTGGAACCACAGGAGTTTAGACAAACCCTATGTGACACAGCAGTCGTGTTGGCTATCTTAACAGCATTTTACTTAGGTGTGCAGAGGCCTCAATCGACCTACACTTACAAGTTACTGGGACAGAAGCAACATTTTCTGAAAGCTTATTCATTGGGCAGTTCAGACATACCCAATAACAAGGATACTCACATGAATTGGTAGATTTACAGCCCACTAAAAGGGGAACTATTGGCGCGAAATAACATCCTTATTCTATACAACCAATCAAGGGACATAATTGTGGTCTGATTCCTATCAATTGTCGTAATTTATGAAACAGACTATAATCGTGTAACGCATTTGATATGGGAAACCATAATGGCTTGAATAAAAACTACAAAGATTTGCTTTATATAATGCTGTTAAAGTACGTTAGGATTTAGTGAGTTATTTCAAATTGCACTTATTTACTATGTGCAATTAAGCAAGGCATGCAAAAAATGGTGAAAAAGCAAATTAGAAATGCTGTACAGCGGGTTTGACCTATATTTCAGATCAATGTCCATTGTTAGGACTAGTGCACAGACTAGTTCTGGGCCATTTACATGGAGGTTTTCAAGTTAAAGCATCTATAATAAGATCGTGTGGTCAGTCTTAGTATTAACCAATGAGGGCATTGTTTGCTAGCTGGTGTGATGAATATTACAATTTAAGAATACTTCTGATTGGCGAAAATTTACATAAAATTTAGGTTCAAAGCGATGATAGAGCGTCGGCGAAGCCACCGCAAAAAAAATACAAAAGAATGAAAATTTGAATTGTATCGTTTTAAAGAACCGGTGTATATTAATGAGTAGGATTTTCTGGAATACTGTCCTAGCACGCGAAATGTTCTAATGAAACGCAAGTTACACGTATACCAAATCACACTCAGTCTTACAAGTACCCAAAAGGCAGAAACGCCGTAATTTGTAGATACTTAAAATCAGATTATATTTACATCATCACAGCATATTTTATAGATCCTAATGGAATCCTCAGCAGGAAAACTCGACAGGATCACAGGTAGCATGGTAAAAAGATGGAATAATGATTTGATCATCAGCGTGAATCGTTGTTACCTGTTTTGTTACGTGCAATCGGCCCCGTATCATTTAATCAAACACTCTTCGCTTTAGCTTTATATTCCAGTCCCAGCAAACATGCCGTCAAAACAACGCCATATCAACGTCGGTGCGACGTTACGTCGCATCGAATCGACGTTGATACACCGTTGTATCATTGTTTGTGTCTGCTGGGTACAGCATTATTTTTTATTCATATCAGTTTGGTTTGATACTTATTGAATAAAGATACTATCTGACAAGGTAGTTATGCATTTACGTTCCATGCAAGGTCCCGTGGGAGATAATGCAAACGTGGTTTTCAACATTTCCCAAGGGACTTGGCGAACGTAAATGCATTGAAAATAATGTTTGGTCGCTATTATTGCATGAATGTCACGAAATGTTCTCCAAAACAATAAGTCACTATATTTTGCCACTGTTTCATAGTCAACAAGTGATTGAACATTCTTATAAATACAAGTATCCATCTTCCTTGATGAAGCCATGTTGAAACTTATTACAAAAAGTAAGTGAGTTTAAAAAAAATGTCACTGTATGTGTGATTAAATCATACACTGCAGACCAACCTATGGCGCACTTGTGCTACGCACTCGTGAAAATTCTGATGTTTTCAACACACTCGATGAAATATATTTGGTATTCACCTCAAAAAACTAAACACCCTCTGTGTAAAACGGCCACTCAAAAATAGACAAAACAAAAGTCTTAATGACAAATAGTAGCTTGAAGGTCGATCTTTTTAAAGAAATTGAGAAGAAAAAAATGGGGGATGTTTATAATTTGCCACTTTCAGCCGAGCTCAGTAAGTATCTGTAGTGATGCTTCTAGGTCACATGATTGCTGGAATCTCGCTAAAACTCTAGTCAGAACGAACAAAAAATATGCCCTGCGCCCAAATGATGCATATTTAAATAGCTAGTGTCATACATGCCTGGTGCAAAAAATCTAAAACTGTAGTTGACCGTAACCTACAAATATTAGTTAAGTTGACCGTAGCTTACAAATATCGGCAATTTTTCCCTACGGAAGAGGTATCGTGCCATACATTATTTTTTTAAACCATCGACGAAGATATTTCGTTACATTTCTCGCGTCAACGTGAAATCATAATTGAAACTTGTGAAAAAGTGCAAAATAAAAAAATAAATAAACATAACATAACATACTACTAAATCTCTGAGATAGATGAATAACCATTTCATGGCATGTTGTTGTTTTTTTCATACAGAATTCAAGTCAGCTTTTCACCAACAATCAAATTATAGAAATTATAAAGCAATCAACAATTAAAACTGCCAGAGAAAAAATTCTTGATATTATAAATAAAGGACACCTTGTTGATCGATACAGAGACGCACATCCTGAGTTTAAAAGGTACACCTGGTGAAGAAGACAACCGCTACAACAAGCAAGACTTGATTTCTTTAGTTTCCGAAAACCATTTAACACCTATTAAAAATGCAGAATCGAAAACAGCTATAGATCTGACCACTCCCCAGTTACATTAAGCCTCTCTTCCACTGAGTTCATCAAAGGTAAACCATTATGGAAATTTTACAACTCTCTACTTAATGACATCCAATACATCAATGCAATATATAAAAAGGTACACGAAGTCAAAGAAAAAAACAGTCTACCAATTTACAATGCAATGAATTTACACAATATACATGAAAGTGATCAATGATCAACTCTTTCTGGACACACTGCTAATGGAAATAAGAGGAAAACATTATCTTACTCATCACACAAAATGGAACAAAATTACAAAAATGACACAACTAGCTGCAAATATTCTTAAATTAGAACAAAACTTGAAAGAAGACAACTTGCAAGAACTTGAAAAGCTAAAACAGAATTAACAGAATTAAGACAATCAAAAGTGAAAGGGGCATTCATCAGATCTCGAGCTACCAATTTATTAGAAGGAGAAAAATCCACTAAATAGTTTAGTTCTTTAGAAACTCATAATTACCTGAGTAAAATCATTCCAAAGTTAGAAATATCAGAAGGACACATATTAACAGATAAAAATGACATTTTAAAAGAAGCTAAATTTTTCACAAAAATTTATACAGTAATTGGGCCAAAAAAAAAAAATTGTGTGGTTCGAGTAACGGCTGAAAAAAACATTAGGTAGGGTAGGTAGGTATTTTTTTTTTTTTTTTTTTTTTTTTGCGATGGCTCACATGTTGGATGACAAAAAAAAACGGCTTTCTAGCTGAGAACAATTTAGAATTCTGAAAGTCCGGAGTTCTGCTGTGTGTTCATATTTTGGCCTGAAGATATTCAGCAAAACGCTGACAGAATCCATTACTTTAACGCAGAAATGGGCGAAAAAAACTCAAAAAATCGGGTGATTGAAAGCGAAACCGGAAGTGGCAAATGCGCGGTTATACAATCTACCCGAAATGACTGAAGCGACTGTTCCGGTACTACCGAACTGTACCGAACCGTATCGCTAACTGTACCGAACAGTACCGCGATTTTCTGCGATTTTTAAATATTTTTTTACAGGACGAGAAAAAATTAGGGTCGGGACCAAAATCGTAGGTAGGTTCGGGTTACCCGAACCACACATTTTTTTTTGTTTTGGCCTTAAGACGACCCAATGTCTGAAATAAATCTAAACGAATATTTAAAAAACACAAATCTACCTTAACTTACAGACAATGACTCGAAGCTGCTAGAGGGAGACATTAGGCCAGAATTTTTTTATTAGTTGATTTACGAACCCTCCTACTGTAATTTTCCGGAAAGTAGGAAAAAAATAAAATTTAATTTAAAAAAAAAAAATGTATTTTATCCACCGACTCTAAATATTATTTGTTTTGTTGAAAAAAATAGTATACTTTTGAGGTTCTGTCTATGTATTTTTGAGAGTGACACTGTAAAAAGTGATTGTCCTGTTCAGATTTTTAGGAAAATGATAAAATATTTAAAGATTTAATACAGACTGTTGGTTTACCATACTAGTTTTACTGTTTTTCTGGATATTTTAATAAAAAGAATAAAAATAAAAAATTCTGAAAATGAAAAAAAAGCTCTGAAAATGACCAGTTAACTGGTCATTTTCAGAGCTTTTCTTTTTATTTTTTTTCGTCCCCCCGACCCTAAATCTGAAAAAAAATCCCGTAAATCAACTAATAAAAAAAATCTGGCCTTACTATCTCTTAAAAACTTGATAAAACAACAAAAGTCCAGAAACAGATGGCTTTTCGAGCGAATTTTTAAAGTTTTTCTGGAAGAAAAATTGGGAATTTTTGTTATGGGATCCACACTGGTAAATGTATACGTCGATTTGGTGGTATTTACGCGTATTTCCGGTACTCCATAAACCGGAAGTGGTAGATATTGGTGTCAATACTATATAGAAAATCATGACATATACCTAAAGGACTATAGAATTAGATCATTTTTAAGTATTCTGCATGCACATGGCGATTTATGTAAGCATTTAGGAATTACGGAAGCCTATATGTGACATTGTGTTTTGTGTTTTGTCGTTTTTAATTAAGTGTTTTGACTTTTTACTGTCGTGTTTTGAGTTTCTTGTTTATGTGTTCTGTGTACGATGTTGTTTATTTTAAACGGCGCAATTCACGAGGTAGAGGCAAGATATAGACGAAAAGACGGGCGAAAAGCGAAGTTGTAAGTATTTTAATGCATTCATTGTACATGTAATGCTAGTGGGGTATTTCACATTTGAAACCCATGCAGCGGGGAACTTTCACAAAGTCAAAATTATACAAGTCATGCTACAAAGTGGGTTCTCTCTCTCTCTCTCTCTCTCTCTCTCTCTCTCTCTGTGAAAGCTTTCAAATAGACATAGGACAATTCATTACGACACGATTTGGTCCCTTATAATAGTTTGATCAATTTAAATTGTTACGGAAAATTTATTCTAAGATTTTATTTTGTAGGTCTGATGCAGTGCACTTAACATAGAAAATTAGCAACAGTTGTAGCACTAATTAAATATTACACGTACTCTGTGTGTTGGCTCACCAGTATTTAACTTTTGGCTTTCATTCCCTCCAGGGTTCCAGTGGCGATGTGAAATGTCAGAGTAAGCGTTGCTTCTATTAACTCTTCATCCTTGAACCACCTAGCTATGATACCTTCGTTGTCTGTGTTGGTTTATTGATGAGTTGGAAACCTCCACGTGGGTCATCCAAATGCATGTTTTAGAACCACATCGAAAGTGAGGATTAGGACTGGAACCTCGTAAAGTTAACTTAAATCCACTAGTAACGCATTACTGGCCGTTCCAAGTAGATGCTTTGTTTGGTTACTTGCTGTTATGTGTTATCACTTCATTGTCCTATTTAAGCTGCAATTTTTATCCAATTACGTTCAAATTAAGAGTCAACGCCTGTTTGGAAAATAGCTTCTTACTTGGTTCATCATATGTCATTTGTTTACTCCCATCAATCTCGTTGTGACTATTTTACCTTGTGGTTTTATAGGCAGGGTTTAGAAACTAATTGTATTCGTTCCTGACATTGATTTGCTTAATTTCCTAGTAAATAAATAGTTGGTTTATTTAGATGTATGAAATCTTCATTCTGAATTAAGTTAATACAGATTTCTTCAAGGTTCAATCTACATTACTTGAAATTTTGATGAGAGAACGTGTAATTTCAATTTAAATTAAGAAAAACATAGATGGATTGGCAGAAATGTTTTTGCATTCTGACTTTGACTCGATGTACTTTGGCTACACGGCCACAACAAAGTAATTAGCATACATGAAACGGTTGGTGTTTTGACAAATAACAAGAATACCATGGAAGTTGGTGCTGCTTCCACTGGGGGAAGAGAGACATGGTCATTGGGCCTTTATTAATAAAGCATAAGATATAAGTCATGGGTCAAGGTGTTGACCAATTAGAACTTGGTTTCAGTTTAGGTCAATGTCTCTAAACCAACACAGGATTTTGAGGAGATGCCTTATACACGCTTTGGTGGTTGTAAAATATAGGCCAGGGTCATTGGTTTAATGTGCTAGCCAGTTCAGCATCTGGATCAGATACTGTAAGGCAGTTTGATGGTGGTATGCATTAAAATAAAAATCACATTTGATGCTCTTTTATTAAAGTAAACTTTTACTTTTTGCCATAGGACTTGTTCTTTACAAGTTTGAGACAAACGAAAAGTGCCAGGTTTCCTCAGACTTTAGTGCCAGGTTTCGTTAGTCGTTCAGTGTACCTGCATTACTTTTGTTATTCTTGTAAAATAAATGTAAATTGTGTAAATTGGGACCAGTAGTTTTCTCGCCAAATATGAGTAGTTGCATTGTATAATCTTTGACATATGACCCTCATCATGAGAAAACCTGGCTTTGCGGATTTCTAAAAGGTCCAACACAAACTTGGCTGTGTAGCTATAGCCAAATAAATGTTTATATAGAGAAATGAACTGATCAAAGAGATGCCCAATACAAGCTGAATTGCATTTTTATACATACAGAAAACAAATGCGCAGATCAGCTGTGCATCCACTGGGAAACTGATAAAGCATTGAAACAGTGACAATAAGCCTTATCGCTAGACATCTCGTTTTCAAATTTCGAATTTTCCAACTTTCTATTTTGGGCTGAAATTGACCTTCTCTAAGCTTCAAAAAATTGCCATAATTAAAAAATAGATCAGCTCTAGCAGTAAATTGTTGAGTAATACTTCACTGTTTGGAGGTCAGTTGTAAAGAAGATCATATCATGAGCGCACAGCACGAGTGATTTATATTCGTACAACTGACCGACAAACAGTGAATTATTACTCAACAATTCACGCAATAGAGCTGATATATTTCGATTTTAACACACAATAAACGACGAAAATACATTTGAAGTCTTCAGCTTCTTCCAACTTTCCGCCATTGCAATGAGGAAATCCTTCCAATAGTTGGATTGTGTCGCATATATTTACATGTATAAGTTACGTCTTTCCAGCGTAAAAACGACGTTACACCGTCTAACGCCATGACTGACGTCATTTTGCAGTAACAAATGACGTATGCTAGCGGGCGTCTTCCTCGCGCTTTCAAAGCTCTGAGTAATTGTTTGATATATCACGGTTTTTAGCATTGGCTCTATGGGCGAGGTGTGTTAGAATCTTGAAATAAGATATTTAAACATTGTGTTGACCAGCATGTTAGGACACATCTAATTAATGCCTTTTTGTTCTCACATTTCAAAATGCAGGTTTTCTTATGACGTGGCTCATATATGAATTTGCATACATATGTATGTTTTGTGTATGATGTTGTAAATCACTTTAAACAACACTATTCATAGGGGTAGAACCAAGATGGAAATAAAAAGGTAAGAAGACAAAAGTACAAGTATAGTATTTTAATGCATACTGTGTAATGTTTTTTTTACATTTGAAATCGATGCAGCTGGTAAATATCTCAGTCCAAAAAGTCTACTGTAGGGCTTCCGTTCAACCATGCTATCTGTGAAAGTATTCAAATAGATCTATGACATTTCTGTACAGGACAGTTTGACTCATTTAAATAATCACAATTTATTTATTCTGTAGGTCGGATAAAGTGCAATCGAAAATTAGATGGCATTAAATGCAGGATTTATCTATCTATCAATCTATTTCCACCGCCTTCCCATATCCGATACGTTATCAATTGTCTATCTGCCTGTCTGTCTGTATGTATGTTTGTCTGCTGCCAAAATTTGAAGGGGTACTGGGCTGCCTTTTTATCATAGAACTAGCATGCAAAAACCCAAAGCCAAAATACAATATAGAAAAGTTTAAACACAAAATACAAAAGTAAAAAGCTGAAAGTTAAAACGCAAAAGGCAATAAAGGAAAGAAACCTTTCTGAAGGCAAAATTTAAAACACAAAAGGCAAAACACAAAAGATGAAGTAAAAGGGCCAAAGATAAAAGTCAAATGAAAAAAAAGTATATAAGTACACATATAGCATTGCAATATAACGCCACCACATTAGACAGATAGACATACAGACAGACAGACAGACAGACAGGCAGGCAGGCAGGCAAACAGGCAGGCAAGCCGGCAGGCAGATAGGAAAACAGACAAATAGACAGACAGACAGACAGACATGTAGATAACCCCAAGAAATTTTTAAGGTGATGGGTGGGTATAGGGTTGGCAATGGAAAACAGCTTTATGTACAATCGCAGAATCTAGGGTAAAGAGCCCCTCCCTGGTGATCTCGACCACTGTCTGTTCTAAGGAAGTGTTTATGTTGTTGTTAATTCATAATTACTTGTTGCTCCCATTGTGTGTGGGGTTATTGTATTGTCTTCTAATTCTGTGGTGAAGTTCGTAGTGATTTTATACATGTAGTTTTGCAGTCATTTTACTTAGGAAAAGAGCCAGAAAACTGACTGATTAACTTTGAATGCTTTCTTGCTGTCGTGTGGCTGTCTGTGTACTGTTTCTCGTCATCATAGTGATTATGGAATTTCCTTGTAATACTTACTTGTTTTCTTATACAGACAGAAAAACAGACAGACTGACAGGTGGAAGACAGACAGGCGGACAGACAGACCAACATGTGAATAAACTCAAGCATTTTTGTAGGCGGGGGGGGGGGGGGGTAGAGTAGACGGTAGAAAAATGCATTTAGGCAAACAGAAAGGTAGATAAACCCAAGAAATTTATATGGCAGTGGGCGTGACGTTTGAAAACAGCATTTAAACTGACTGACAGACAGACAGATAACCTCAAGATAGATAGATAGATAGATAGATAGATAGATAGATAGATAGATAGATAGATAGATAGATAGATAGATAGATAGATACGTTTTGCCTTTGATGCCATCTTATTTTCTATTGCACTGTTTCAGATCTAGACCTACAGAATAAAATCTCAGAATTAATTTCTGTAACAATTTAAATGGGTCGATATAAATGGATCAAACTATTTTAGTAATTCGAACTGTATTATATTGAATAGTACTGGGTCTATGTGAATACTTTCACAGTGAGAACCCAGTATGTAGCATAATCAAACCGAAAGCCTCCACTAGACTTTTTGACTGTGATAGTTACCGACTGCATCTATTTCAGATATACAAAAACTAACATTGCGACGAATGAATCAAAATACTTATACTCTCGTCTTTCTTTCCTCGTTTGTTCTCCATCTTGGCTCTACCTCGTGAATTGCGCCGTTTAAAATGTGCAACATTGTACACAAAATGCAAAAGTAAATAGTTAAAACGCCGAAATCAAAAGGACATAACACAAAACACAATGTCACATATAGGCTTCCGTAATATGTAGATCTAGGTCGCTAATAAAAAAGGTAAGAACGGATAACGTCACAATTTAATGATGCAAATTACTTACTTTAGAAAGGCCAGCTTTTTAAATCAATCAATAGATTTTTAGATAAATAAGGCTTAAGTTGCGCTAGACTCGACTTCGTCGAGAAAATAGAATACTCCGTGATTGGCGCTTAAGCAGACGAAAAGTTTCTTTGGCATAAAGGCACAACAATCATAAGAGGGAAATTCCATCTGTATAGGCGATTTAAGGGTCGCACCTTAAAAATGATAAATTATCTAAGAAATCGACGCTTTAAACATATTTTCGCTCAATAGGAAGGTTTCTATGATATTAGAGCTTTTGATTAAACATGCAAACCTTGGCTGTCTGTGATGGAGGCTTGACGTTACAGAGATGCATCTTTTTCACAAGGACCATGGAATTAATCATCGTGTTACAACCAGGCAACCACCAAGTTAGCATTTCATTCCAATGAAACATCTAAAGATAAGCTGTCAATAATATAAAATTGTCTATCAATTATTGTCATCCAGGTGCATGCCAAACTACACAAAAACTTGTTCATTTCTACATGCTCATAATTACACTGAAACATAAAAAGTAGTTGTGAAGTTTGTGCAAAACCTGTTTTATGGTGAAAACATCATTAATTGAATGAACATAATGTTGTAGGTTTACATTGGAATTGTCTCTATGAGGCAATTCCAATGTGTACCAACAACATATGCTACTGAAATAAAGGAAGCCTATTTTGAAATATACAATAAACAAGAACCATGTCCATTGGCTTTCCTCTTTCAAACATCAACTGCAAATCAGTATTAAAATAACTGTTGTATATTTACATGGCAGCTATAGCACCATATTCATTAACTTAAATTACTTCTGCTAAGCTGGTAGTTGCATGGCAGTAAGACACAGAGAGCTGGTTGCCTAATTTTATTTGTGTAGTGGTTGCCTGTGTTCTTAGTCTCTTTATCAGTGAGCTGAGGGTTGGTCCGCAGTCTGAGACTGTGGTGTTGCCTAGCTTTATTTGTGTAGTGGTTGTCTGTGTTCTTAGTCTCTTCATCAGTGAGCTGAGGGTTGGTCCGCAGTCTGAGACTGTGGTGTTGCCTAGCTTTATTTGTGTAGTGGTTGTCTGTGTTCTTAGTCTCTTCATCAGTGAGCTGAGGGTTGGTCCGCAGTCTGAGACTGTGGTGTTGCCTAGCTTTATTTGTGTAGTGGTTGTCTGTGTTCTTAGTCTCTTCATCAGTGAGCTGAGTGTTGGTCCGCAGTCTGAGACTGTGGTGTTGCCTAGCTTTATTTGTGTAGTGGTTGTCTGTGTTCTTAGTCTCTTCATCAGTGAGCTGAGGGTTGGTCTGCAGTTTGAGACTGTGGTGTTTCCTGGTCATACTTACAAACTTTTATATGTGTTATCTGGAGGCCTGCACTGTACTATTTTTTTGCACATTTCTAAAAAACGTGCAGACTTTAACCCGTTCTGATCAGTGCTGATCCGTTCTTAACCCATTGGAATCTGCGTCAATACGTATCTAATAAGGTGTGTCGATCTTGGACTGCTGATGTAACCTATGATTCGAAGGTCAATGACAAACAGATATGTACTTAAATGCGTTTACATTGCCTTTTAGACATTCGTGGTTAATAATTGGGACACTGGTCGTATATGTTCTTGATATGACATTGGAAACAAGGGTCAAGGGCCATACTATACATTATTTAATGTAATCAGGGATATATATCGATCAGCTCAACCATCGATTGACCCGATTCTAGTTTCTAGCCTTGCAATAATCTAGCCTGGCAATCACCTCTGACTGCTTTATAGTAGTAAGTGTGTGTATATGTTCCTGTGTTCTTCTGTCGTGTTTTAAGAACAACATAATCTAGCTGGAAGATGTGGCCTGTAGCACCCTACCTCTCCATTTCCCACGCTGTTGTCTGGTATAAGACGGTAAGGTCATTGTTTGATGTTGATCCCCGCTTTATGATAATATTATATTTTTAAAACAATTAAAATGTAACTGATACAGGTGTTGTTTGTATTATTTAAAGTAGTGCAATACACTTTGTTAATGTATTAACAAGCTTCTTGCACTCTTCTACTTAAAATTTAGGTAAAAGATAATAGCAAATTTATCATTTTTTAACGTTCCTAATAATATGTGACAGCACCATTAATGTTGAAATTCTACTCAAGTCCAGTGTGATAGTAGTGCCTGTTACCTGAACAACGAAATAACAGAATACAACACAAAATTCCATTTGTAAAAAGAACCTTAAATTAACGTTTTAAAGTTCAGCTTTTCGCAAAATTGTCGCTAAATTTGATAAATGTCTAAAACTTCGATTAAACTGGAAAAAAAATCATAATTGGCACACTTTTAGTTATAAGGTCGTAACATATGGTTCTCGTTTATCCCAAAATTTACCGTCAAAAGTGTCGCATTTTCAAAAGCTTCTTGTTTTCATGCTCAAAATCTGATGGCTATTTTAAAAGTCAAGGCTTCAAGACACCTTTGTCCAGCTGTGTGAGCACGGATTGTCGGAACATAGAGCTTGTGTTTCAACTTTCTGAAAATCAGAAAGTTGAAACACAAGAAAAACAGTCATAAAGAAGATGGGATATACTGATTAATGCGGTGATTTTGCTTTTGTGTGTGTCGAAGTTCAGGTTCAGTCCCTTTATCAACAAATGTAGCTCAGCTTATATAGACTGCTTTATCAGCACCAAAAGGATATTTCCTTGTTATCGCGACCGTTAATGTATGCTTTTATTTGATAAAATGCTAAAAAGCATTAAATCTAGGTAAAAGTTTCGTTTTTGCTGGGTGTTAGTATAGTTATTAGTGTCATTGATAGCTTTTCCATCATCTCACTGGAAAAGGGAGAGCTAGTTTTGCTTTTGTGATCAGCTGCCATCCTACCCCACCTCCACCTCCACCCCCCCCCCCCCCCACACACACACACACTAACGTACATACAATGGGAGCAGCAGTCCTTGAATGGTTCTAAAACACGCCAACCTTCATTTAACTACGAATAGAGTGAAACTACGGTTTCTTTCAGTGAGATAGGTACATGTATGTTATTGATAAACGATATCTTTAATTATACTGTGTATCTTTTTTTTTAAATTTCTGCCCAAAATCTATAATATCAGTATATGCTATGTACAATTTATCACTAATCTAGACTTCTCTGGAGTATAGAAGTCTAAATTGGTTGTAAATACCAAAGACTATTGCGACTCCTGGTGCATATGTTTAATGCAAAAAACTTCACGCCAACAATTACCATGACGCGACTCAAATTTGTGGCGTTATGTTAACAACGTTGTTTAAAGGTTCAACAATCAGTATAATGCTACCATTTCGTAAGTGCATAATACCCTATTTTTTATCATGTATAAAGTACCATTTGACATTGCATTACAAATATCATATCAATTTTACATAATTTTAGAAAATGTCAGGATAATGTCAGGATAATACATAAAATTGTTAATGTGTATTATGCGAAAATGTACTGGAATTTATTTCATATGGTCAGTGATCCAAATACGCCTGTGTAAAACAGTTAGATGGGCTAAATACTAAATACAGTAAAACCTGTGTAAGACGGCCACTCTCAAAAAGGCCAAACGACGGATTATCGCTTAATGCAGGTCAAAAATATTGCAGAATGTTCCAAGGGGGAGCATTCTGCAATACTTTCGACCTTCATTATGCTACCATTTGGCTTTAAGACCTTTGTTTGGTCTACTTTTAAGTGGCCGCTTAAAACAGGTGTAACTTTACTAGTATATTATGCAATCTATGGTTCCTATAGCGCCAGAATCATGCAATAACATATGAAAGTATGCTAGTGATTAGACTGCACAAGTTCACAAAGTGTGGACCATTCCTTTTTGACATGACAAACCAAAGATTGTTTACCAGTAATTTGGCTGAATCAGCTAAATTAACAGAGAAAAAATAGTATATGGCAGTTTAATGTGTTTGCTTTATATATAAATGGCGAATTTACGTTTTATCGCATGTCCTTGCTAGATTTTGAATAGCTTTGTGTTTGCATTTTTGTTATTTTAGCTGCTATTATTATTATTATTATTATTATTATTATTATTATTATTATTATTATTAAAAAACAAAATTTGACTAAAAAGACAAAATTTTCAATTTTTAAACTAATATCCAGAACTAACCGTTTTGTTATCAAATTAAAGGTCTGTGTATGTTTGATCAATGAGGATATGGATTAACCGATAAGAAATTATAGCAAAAATTGATCATAGTCATTCGTATCCGGCTGTAAATCAAAGATGGCGGCTGTTCATGCCACGCAAAGATATGTTCCTTCTTTCTTTATACTGTAAATTCGGAAATTTTCGCGAGGATTTTGTTTTCGCGAAAAGCGTTAAAAGACTTATCTGCGACGTTTGAAATTCGCGACTAGGGCATAATTTACCTATATATTGTAAACCACAGAATGATTTCTCCATTTCGCGAGGATTTTATTTTCACGAAACTTCGCATATATATGTTATAAAGTAAATGCAAATGAAAATGTATGAATTTATACTTTCTAAGTTGTTTTATAAGCAATTAAAGTGGCCCATCCGTCATTATGAGCCCTTGTAGGTGTTGTGGCCTAATTTTTGCCTTGGCAACAGGCAACATACAAAACATTTAAATATAATCAGAAACTTTTGCTTCTTTGATAACATCAAGCGATAGGAACATTTTCGTGGTTATATATAAGCATGTGAAATGTTGTCATTTTTAGGGGATTTTCAAATGTCTATTATGTAATACTTGCTTGAATGGCTTAAGGACCCTTTTCTCAGATTCATGCTCACATGTATCTGTTGTTAGCGATATTCAAGTCATAAATGGACTTAGTGTTAAAGCAATAACGTTTTACAATGGCGTAGCCAGAAAGCTGAAAAAAATGCGCACATCAAAGGGAGACTACTAGATCAAACAGTGATTCTCTTCAATTGCGTCCCTTTTCAAAATGGAACTTCTTTTAAAGGAAAGAATTTGCTCCCAGAGGGAGCGAATTCTTTCATTTAAGAGCAGTTCCTTAAGGTATAGAAAATCATTTACCACAACCTCCTTTGAATGTTACTATTTTTTTAACGCACGTGCGTAACTGCGTATTTGGAACTACGCCAATGGTTTATGATTTCGAACTACAGCAAAATTCCTGCATTCAGTTATCATATGTAGATATTTTATTTATTTATGGAAATATATGATTTAATATATTATTGGAATTGTCTCGCTCTATGTAGGGAGTACAATTCCAATCTGATGTTTGCTAAGAAAGTTTGTTTGTATAGCTGTATTATCTAAAACTTGGATCAAGAACGCTTAATATGGAGTACAGGATGGTAATCATAATGGCTCTACTGGCTGTTACATTGGCAAGAAGTGCGTACGAGCATTCTGGTGAGTACATTTGACGCTGACAAAAGTTTGTAATGTGTTAAGAAATGAATTCAATTTTTGGAATGTTCATGGAATCATAAATACTTCGGGTCTCCTGCAAAGTAAGTGAGTATGATCAGGAAATACCACAATAACGTACTGCAGACCAACCCACAGCACCATGAGGAAGATTCACAGAACATTAACAGTCACAATACATTAGGAAGACAATTAAAGCAAAGCATCCAACTCTCTCTTCCTCATCAAGATGATTTCAAAACTAGAACGGACACAGAGTAACGCATACCAAAAACAAAGACCAACACAGAACCACCCCGCCCCCTCCCCCGCAAACAATGTGAGGTACATAACACACTGAACCAACAACAATAACAACAGAATCGCAGTATTAGAACGGACAGCAGCCTAAGCCACCGGACGGGGTGGGGGTGGGGGTGGGCGGTGCTTAAATGCATTTTACTTGCGCCAAATCTTCGCCCTAGATTCTGTTGTTGTTAAAACACAACAAATGTTTAGCTCGCATGGAGGCTTCCTAATTAATGCAATGCATCATCACGGAAAAACAATATAATTAAATTAACACACTATGATAAAACAAAGACAAGGGCTCATGACTCACAATTTGTCAGAGCTAAAGGAAACTCAAGTTGAGCCACGGTCGGCCACGGTCGGCCCAGCCAAAGATATGTATCAGGCACCAAACAACGGATAAAAGCTTTATGTCTTTGCCGTCATTGAGTCTCACTGCACAAAGGCCTGACGCAACGTCATGCAATGAGAGGGAAAACGTTTGCTGTTAGCTGTGATTGGGTGCACAACCATGCATGCAGACTGTCGTGTGATAGCCATGTTGTATCCCACTATTTTTATAACGTTTAATTATCTTTTTATGTTGATCAGTAATATTAAGCTTTCATCAGTTCTTTCAATTGTATAATTTAAATCACCATAAAATACTAGTTTCAATAAGTCTTGTTGCAGAAGAGTTTTGAAACCAATATTGTATATAAAAATCAGCTCTGGGTGTCTGTGATGAATTTTAGAAAAAGCTTTACGAAGTTTATGGTATCTATTACCTTTTATCAATAACTTAGAAGTTAAAAATTGGTTTCTATTGTTGAAGTTACCAACATTAGAACATATTCTCGCAAAAGGAATGGGTTGCGAAATGTAAACACCATAGGAACATCTCCATCAAGAAATGGAAACTAGCTGCAGTCAAAACCAGCAAGGAGTGTGGAGCTTTAACTTATTTTACTGACAAAACCTTTGCCCTAGGTTCTGCAGTTGTGTAAACACAAACCAGAACAAGATGCCTGTTTTTCTTACCTTGACAGACTAACAGAAAATATGGGTGGATGGACACAGGCAGAGTTAAATGCAACTTCATATGCCCTACCTCTGACTATGAGAGCAGGACATGTGATTATTCTAGAAAAGCTGTTTTGATTTGGGTGGTTATCCTCGTCAGCAAACTCGATACTACTGTAAAATACAAAAAGTGCACAATAAAACCATTAATTTAGAATTAGTGGATTTTTTCAGGCATTTCTACCTTTAGTAGATAATTGGGCCTCATTGCGACAAAACCTGTCTTCGGGGTTTCTGTGAAAGCAAGATTCAAATCATTCTCCCTAGTAACAGAGGCTAGCTAGAACAATGAAATTTCGATTGGCGCAAGCTTAGATATGGCAATTTCCAAAAAGCGAATAACAAAGGCGCTGACCAGTCTGCGCTGATGCGCAGGCTGGTCTGCCCTTTGTTGTTCGCAAATTCCCGAAGACAGATTTTCTTGCGTCGAGGCCCAAGTGTGCCAATGAAATATTTCTTGCCAATGTGTTCCTTACCTTTTGTGTATTTTTTCTTAGTTGCCAAAGAAGAGTAGTCTGTCCTCTTTGCTGTAGCATGAGTGTCTTATTATTAAAAAAACAATGCTTAGTATGCTTGCATTATATTTCATAATTAAAACATTCTTCATCGGAGGTTAAAACTCGATAAAAACTGTGGAATTAAATCAACACAGTGCATGCATGAATGCATGCGTGCGTATGTGTGTTAGTATGCGTGCGCGCGCGTGTATGTGTGTGTCACGCCCAACAGATGAACAATTTCTATCCGCATTTTTGATAGAAAACCAGTCCTTGGGTTAACCATGGCCTAGATAGACTATTAGAAATATAAATACGAGTAGCATGTTATAATAATTGATGGAACACATAAGAACTTTCTAGAAGGTACTCATTAACATGTGTGGATACAAAAAGTAAGTGAGTATGATCAGGAAATACCACAGTCACACACTGCATACCAACCTACGGCACCATGAGGTTGAGCCACAGAACATTTACAGTAGCAATACATATGTAAGACTATTATAACAAAGCAACCAGCATTCTCTTCCACTTCAAGATGGTTGCAAAACTAGAATGGACACAAAGTAATGCATTGCAAAACAAAGACAAACACTGAACTCACTCAAAAAATGGGAAGTAAATTAGACAACGATCAACAACAACAGAACCATCACCTTAGAACGGACAGCAGCCTAAGCCACCGGGGGCGGGGGGGGCTTAAGGTATTATACTGGCACCAAATTGTCGCCCTAGATTCTGTTGTTGCTAAAACACAAACTTGTTTAGCTCGCATGGAGGCTTCCTCAACTAATGCAATGTAGCATCACAAAGTTTGTTTTGCGCCTATGTTCTTTGCATAAGCAAGAACAGACTTATGACGATATCTGTAGCCAAGGTTATCTGGTAGCTGGCTGGTTATTTATGTATCCCGAATTTTCTTCCTATTTTCTTTTTCAGAGTCGATGTCTCCTTGTCCGGATGTAAGCTCTGGGTGTCCCGATATTACATGTGACAACTCAGTTCAGTCCTATTTGAAAGTAGATAATAGGCAATGTCCAGCTTGTACAGTTTGCATTTCAGGTAGGCACTAAAGATCTCTCAGGGACCATTTAATGAATTTATATGATCACGAAATTCACAATAAATCTTGTCAGTGGATTTTCCCATTATATATATAGAACGTGACGCATGTACTTATTGCATAAATATCCACTATCATTAAACAACACTGCTCTTTTATACCACCCAAATGATTAATTTGCTGAGCTTATGCATAGATTAAAAGCGGTAGGCAAGAAAATGCTTTGCAAACCTGCGCCTTTATAATATGTAAAACGGATATTGCATAAGAAAGAACCTACTACTATGCAACTACCAGTTTAGCATAAGCATCGTTCACATGAAAATTAGATTTGGTGATATAGCTGTCATGTAAATATATAGTGGCAGGTATTTTAATACTGATTGTCAGTTTGATATGTTTAAAAGAGTAAAGCCAATGGACATGATACTTGTTTGGTGTATATTTCAAAATAGGCTTCCTTAATTTCAGTAACATATGCTGTTGGTAAACATTGGAATTGTCTGATAGAGGCAATTTCAATGTGCACCTACGAGGGGCGTTCATTATTTATTGCAACTGCCACCGTAATTTCCACGCTATGCACGAAATTCCCATGAAATCTAACATAGGTCATTCTTTTTTTATCTATCCATGGATACCAGTATTGTCCCAATCGGTGCATTAGTTTATGTGCTACAAGCTTTGGAAGTGAGGTCATTCATATAGACTGTATAAAAATCACGGCCTAAGAGATCTGTGCTGAAATTAGAGGATATATAAAAAAAACTTGATATCAACTTGAAATTAGTGCAAGATCTATATTCAACGAAATTGTTCCGCTTATGGGCATAGTACGTCATTCAACTATTACCAGGTGGATTAAACGCTTTATGTCTGCAATAGAGATGGTTGACAGTGCGTCTGGCAGAGGCAGGCCTGCAAGTGTTGGTACCTCTAAGATAACTGACAAGGTAAATGATCTGTTGAAGATTGGTGCACGAATGACAACTCGTCAAGTAGCTAGATGCTTGTGCATATCGACAGGCATAGGTAACTTCTACTAGCTCACAAGAAAATGTAGCAACAAAAAATTGGGCAACCAAGAATGTAAGAAGACCATCAATTGTTGGGAACGCAGTGGCTCAGTGGAAGAGTGCTTGACTCGAGACCGAAGGGCCGCGGGTTCGAGCCTCACCGGCGTCACTGCGTTGTGGTCCTTGAGCAAGACACATTTATCCTAGCTTAGTACTGGTTCAACCCAGGAAGACCGTCCCGCATAACTGAAAGATTGTTGAGTGGACGTAAAGAATAAAATCAAAGACCATCAATTGCAAAACGTACTACAATTATGAAGAAGGCCATGTATGCAATCTTTTTAAACAGTCGCGGTGAGACATCTCAAGTAGATATTCCCCGTGGTAAAGCGGTTACTGGGAAACTGTATCGACGATAAGCTATGAAAAAGTTCGAAAACTATGTGAAGAAGTCTCGCCTTAGGCTCGGTTTTCAAATCCTTACCCTTTTACAGGACAATGTGCCAGCACACACCTCATAGTAACACTCGCGTTTTTGGAGAAGAAAGGCTTGACAATCCTACCGCACCCACCTTTTTCACCAGATTTAGCTCCATGTGACTTTTTCTTGTTTCCACGTCTGAAGAAAACTCTGGAGGGTCGGCGATATCACTCAAAAATAGTAAGTGAATATGATCAGGAAATACCACAATCACAAACCGCAGACAACCCCGTGGCACCGCAAGGAAGAGCCGCCCAAGACAGGCTGTTAGGGCGGCAGTGTTTCAGTGTCTTAAGAGTGTACCTAAGAAATACTATGCCGAAGCTTTCCATAAATAAAGTAAATGACTTAGACTTTGTATTTGTTCAAAGGGTGAGTATTTTGAAGGGATGCACTAGGGTTTTTTTTTAAAAAAAGGACTATTCCTTTATGCTTTAGAACCATGTTGCAATAAATAATGAACACCCCTCGTACAACATATGTCCATTCAATAAATGAGTGTTTTTCACCATAAAACAGGGTTTTCACAAACTTTTCAACTACTATTTATGTTTCAGTGTAACGAGCATGTAGAAATGGACAAGTTTTTGTATAGTTTGGCAGGCTCCTGGATGATAATAATAGATCACCAATTTTATATTATTGACAGCTTATCTTTAGATGTTTCATTGGAATGAAATGCTAAATTGGTGGTTGCCTGGTTGTACTTTACTTTACTTTACTTTAATTGTGTCATTACTGTCGTGTTTGTGTTCTGTGAATATAGTGAAAGTAGATACAGTCATAGTGAAAGTAGATGCAAGCATAGTGACAGAAGATACCTAGATCGTTGGTGATAATGTGAAAATTGTACGTCATGGTTGTAATCCGCAAAAACCGAATCCATCCCATGTAGAGTAAAGTGGCTGCCCCAAATCGACAAAGCGGATCTGGACATAGTATATGTTGAGTATGGAATTAAGGCAAAAAGGATAAAACAGGCTATCTCTATAAACGTGCAGATTTGGTCGGCCTTAAAAGACCACATGACCCAATTAAAGGACAAGTACTTTTCTGAAGACCATAGTCACATGTCAGTGAATGAAATTTGGGGCAAGTTCAAGCCTCTGCAAAGCCTGTTGAAAGGTTTATTCCATCAAAATTGACAAAAATACTCTATGCCATGGATCGATGCATC
This sequence comes from Loripinus fragilis, assembly GCA_964019695.1. Lineage (NCBI taxonomy): Eukaryota > Metazoa > Mollusca > Bivalvia > Lucinida > Lucinidae > Loripinus > Loripinus fragilis. The sequence continues at coordinate 56,507,108 of OZ026527.1, read as the reverse complement.
GATCAACAGGCTTGTTACTCCATTTAAACCAAATGGTATTTCTTACTCAAATAAATTGGACCAGTCAATTTCCGTTTTAAGGGTTATTTAGTGGTATTTTTCATTGTTACTAAAATTTCAATAGAATATTCTGTATTAAGCAAACAGTGGAGACGATAATCAGACGCCGCGTATTGTAAAGATATATAATTATTATTATTATTATTTATGTTTAAAATACCATTCAAATATCCGGATTTAGTGTTAAAAGCATCAATAATATCAGCCTGCTTATCATCAGAAAGAGACATCATAAAGTCTCTTTCATACCAAAACAAGAATAAATCCGCAACCAGGGGAGTACAATAAGTGTCCAATTTGATCCCTACATGTACTTAATTACATGTTTTTGATAGTGGTAAGATGAAACGTTAACAATTTAGAAAGTTCTGTTATCTTACAAGAGCTAGAATTGGCATCAAATAAAGCTTTATAGGGTTTTAATAAAGTTTAGATAACCAGTATAACGTAGGAAGCCTGTCTTGATTTTCTTCAGTTTTGACACAAATTTTTAGGGGTGTATGACAACCATGCACATCGACAACAACCTTTTCATTCGAGGAAGCCAGCAGTTATTAGGCATTAGTGCCAATAAGTTAACATTTTAAAGTATCAACATAACACAATCGTCAAACAACTACAGTATTGTTTGCAGCTTTATCTGTTGGAACCTAAGCATACTTCGTATGAAAATCCTTAAGGTGAGGAAAAGAAGATTTAGGTTTGGTGGGTAAAAGATTTGTTTTACGAGAAATGGAATACAGTTTCAATAATCTTAAATATGTTTATCTTCTTTTCCTTCAAGAATAGTAAGTGAGTATGATCAGGAAATACCACAATCACAAACTGCAGACTACCCCGTGGCACCGCGAGGAAGAGCCGCTCAACCATCACGAGACACCAGGAAGACAAATTTAGCAAAGCAATCAGCTCTCTCTTCCCCATCAAGATGATTGCAATACTAGAATGGACATAAGTAACGTACAACAATACATAGAACAATTACAGACTCCCACAATGGGAGTAACAATAAACAAAAAGTCAACAACAACAGAACCACCGCCTTAGAACGGACAGCAGCCTAAGCTACCGGGGGGCTTAAATGCATTTTACTGGTACCAAATCTTCGCCCTAGATTCTGCAGTTGTTGAAGTACAAGAAATGTTCAGCTCGCATGGAGGCCATCTAACTAATGCAATGTATCATCATGGAAAACACTCTAATCAAATTAACTTTCCATGATGAAACAAAGAAAAGGGCTCATGACTCACAGATAGTCAGAGCTAAAGAAAACCTCAAGTTGAGCCACGGTGGGTCCAGCTACAGATAAGCATCAGGCACCAGATTTAACATTTTCTCGTTTAAACCAACGATTACTGAAGTCATCTAATGAAGCAGCAATCTCCCTATGCCATTTAGGGAAATCAATATTGGAAGGAAAGTAAGGAAGAAGGCAGATGTCAGGAATCGATACAATGAAGTACCACACCTTACCCAGGACACCGCATGGGAAAGTGACAAAAACACAAAAAAAAACATCACATACAAGAGAGCCGAGAGGCCAGCCCTTTCCCAGCAGGTGACCACAAGGCTACAATAAACAGACAAGACACCATGACAGACAGAAAACATAAATAACAAAAAAAAATCCACAAAAGAAGTCTATAACCCACATATAGTCAGAGTTGGAAATACAACCAGAGCCATGACGATTCAGCCAAAACAAGCATCAGGCACCGAGCAGCTGATGAAAATTCAAAGTCAGAGTTGTAAGTCAGTCTGAGGCCTAATCCACCGTCGTGCATACAAAGATGCAACCTTTGCCCAGACTGTGATTTGGTTTAAAACAATGCATTTACAGAAAATTAATTCCCGCTTTCTAAGAATACAACGACTGCTGTGTTTGACAAGTGACACAGATTCTATCAGAATTATGATAAGTAATGGCTTTATTTAAGTAAACTAGCCTTAAACATTTTCTAGACCTGAACCATTGCCACGCAACTAAAGAGAAAACCATAGCTATTAACCAAGATTGTTGGTTTCTGGCACAAAGCAGATAGCAGATTAGTTTGGATTCAAAACTAGGTATATATACTGTCGCATAATATCTATTTTGTATCTCATTCAATAAGTTTTGAATTGACAAGGAAAAGAAGGCTGAAAGAATCCTTAAGAATCAGAGTAAATTTATATAATTTTAAAACATAATTTGGGCAGAACCGTTATGTTGTGGCAAATACAATAACTGTCACGCTCCCTTTTAATGTGTTGGTTTGAATTTATCTTAATCACCAGTTAGCTTGTCTGTTATATGCCCTGTTACAGAAGATCTTTTAATACAGTTTTTTGTTTAAATTTCAGACTATGTGCCCGCAAATAGAAATTGTCCTAGTCATGCTTGCCCGATGTGGATGTTACCAGAGGGCTGTGGTAGACCAAGGCTTTACAATATCTACTTCGAATTCAGAGGAAATGAATGCCAATATTGTGACATTATGGTTTGTGAATAGCCGTGAATACACTTGCATGTTGCTACTTGGTTAAATGTGTAACGGTATTTTAAAATAAAACGAATCAAGGGACTACTAGTCAGTGAGTCTTGGTTCGTTTAATGCTTATACTCAAAGCCACATCTTTCCAGGATGGTTTATGATATTTCCGCAGCAACTTCATTTCTAACTTTATGTATGTTAGCAGAGAAAGTTTGGGATGCATAGCATCTTCTTAGCCTTCACTATGGAATGAGTATTATGTGAAAGTAAGAAAGAGGGCAAAGATCAGGAATCGATACAATCAAGCACCACACCTGACCCAGGATACCAATGTGAAAGAGACAACTTCACAATTGGACATCACAAACGAGAGTCAAGAGGTCAGCCTTTCCCAGTAGGTGACCACAAGGCATCAATAAACAGACGCGCACGAAAGCATAGCAAAAAAAAAACAAGACAGAAATAACAAAAATGATGGATCCACAAAAGCACCGCTTTGGAACGGTCAGTAAAAATATTATACTGGAGGCCTTCTCTGGCAGGCTATGTACAAAACATTCACCGTTCGTCTGTGTGATAGCTGTCCCTTGAACATATTATGAAAATATTTGCTGTTCGTACAGCTTATTTTTTATAAATAATGCCCGATAAAAAAAATTGTGACAGAGACTGCACTCAAAGTAAGAAGCTTTATGTGGTTATCCTGGCATCATTAGATCGGGAAAAATGTGAGCTGGAAAAGGGTGTATAACTTCCTGGGTAAAGATGAAAAAACACGGAGAAATCTCTATTTACTTTATCTTAAAAACCTTTCGCTGCCGAGCATATAATTATATATTGACTAGCGATTTGCCGGGGTGGGGGGGGGGGGGGGGTTCTAAGAGTTTCGGGTAATTGTTCAAAAAGAGGTATGGCGGCTATATTTTTCAACAAAAGTATACAAGACCTACATTTTTATGTAGAAAAATGTTTGAATGTTTTATATCCAATTTATAACTTGTTTTAGCATATATTTTTTCTTTCAAAAATATGAAAAATAACAAAAGTTCACAAAATTGGGATACCGGTTATCATTACATCAAGTATGGGGGACACTTTTCCCCCTGTAAGTATATAATCCTGCGCATTATTTTTGTAGAAGAACAAACAAACCTATAAATAACACAATATATTTCCATCCTAAAACGGTTTTAGGTATTTTTTGCAACACTTCATAAACATACAAACTGAAAATCATAACATCTGATGCATCGCGTCACCATCCGCCATTTTGAAAAATAAAGCTTCATATAGTAAATTCCCAATCAACCAAGGTCGGGTTTGGCTATTTTTATTGTACACTTGATAAAAATAGCACATCATGTGATTATCTAAAATAATTTTGAGACCTGATTGGCTACAATGCTAAAAAAATTCCATGACGTCACATGTCCTTGACAACCATAGGAATGTGGGAAACCAGAAGACGTAAAAACCCGTCCTTGTGGCAAATAGGTTGCAGTATGTGTACGACGGGTATACCCGACCTGTTGGCAGCGAAAGGGTTAAAACTTCGTTGTGGAATGAAAGTAAGGGTGCAAAGATCAGAAATCGATACAATCAAGTACCACACCTGACCCATGATACCAATGGGAAAGTAACAAAACCACAGCCAGACACCACAAACGAGAACCAAGAGGTCAGCCCCATTCCCAGCAGGTGACCACAAGGCACATATAAACAGACGCGTACAAAGGTATAGCAAAAACAAGACATAAAAAAAAAACATAAAAGATCCACAAAAGAAGTACCGCCTGGGAACGGTCAGTAAAATATTTTACTGGAGGGCTTAAACCGGTTTAACGGTGCACCAACCTCACCCTTAGTTCAGATATAGATCAAGACACATAGACGTTTGCTTTGCATGAAAGACCCCTAACTTATCAATGCATCATCTCCTAGAACATATAAATGAAGATACTAAAAGGAGATAAAGCAAAGATAAGGACTCAACAGTAAATAAAACTGAATACCCGAGCAAAAGAAATCCAACAGGTAAACCCTGGTGGGCCAGACAAACAGCCAAAGCATCAGGCCCCTTACCATCTCATCAATAGATAAGTCTTTAAGTCGGAACCGTCATAGAGTCTGAAGTCCGACCCACCGGCGTGCAATAACAGAGGAAAGCAAAGTTGCCAACCGTGATTGGGTTGACCACCAAGCATGCAGTCTGTTGCAATACATTAATGCTCTAGCCAATCTTTTTATAATGGGAAACTATTTTAATGAACTGCGCTGAAAAATTATTAGAGCCAACAATCTTCTTCAATTTATACACCAAGTCACCATAGAATTCAGGTTCCGAAAGTCCACGTCGCAAGATAGATTTAAGTCCAACTTGGAATTTAGATAGTATCATAGTATTGTCTATAAAATTTAGAAAAGGTTTTGCGAAGGTAATAATACCGATAGCCTTGTTTAAGAAGTTTCTGAGTTAACAATTTATTGCGAGTGTTGAAGTCAGTAATATAGCTAGATGCTAGATGCTCTAGCAAAACGAAGGAGTTGGGAGATATAGACTCAATAGGATGTAGAGCGAGGAACATCACCATCAAAAAATGGGAAATCGACAATTTCAAAATCAAAGTCGTCACGTTTATCATAAATTATGGTAGGAACTATGTCATAAGAAATAGACAAATGCAAGTCTAAAAATGCAGCTTCGGTATCATAGGTATTGGCGTTATTAAGTTGGAGCTCTGAAGGGTATATTTGACTTACCATATTGTCAAAATAAATATTATTAATGTTTAAAATATCGTCCAAATATCTGTCTAGATGAAGTGTTAAACGCATCAATAACATCAGCCTGCTTATCATTAGAGACATCATATCCTAACAGAAACCACGTGACTACCCACCTAGATGGGAATAGAGTGTGAGGGTGGGATAAAAAAATTCGTTCCGAGGATCACCGTTTTGCATCACGAGGCTTGCCGAGTGATGACAATCGGTGATCGCGAGGGACGGAGAGACGGATTTTTCTATCCCATCCTTAAATGAAAAATGGATTACTTTTCTTGCTCACCACTTAAGTACAGCTCTTGCTAAGCACCATGCAAATGGCGATACATCCATGGTTACAGAAATTGTAAATTTGTGTCCTATCATGTAGTACTTGTCACCAAACACAGACTTGTACAATATTTCTTTGATTGGAAGCTCGTTGCCATGGCAACCAAAAATTTTCAATTTTACCTCATTTTCCAGTGTAAATGCTACAAAAAGCAGATTTTTGGTTATTTTGATTTACCAAGAGTTTGTGCCGTGGTAGTAGAATAGTTAATTTGGTATATCAGTTCTGTAGATTGATCTTGGCTATAATAAATGATATACTAACAATTGTATTATGATAACTCGTACACGAAAATCAAACTAGTATTGGGAGGTGGGGTACTTATAATCTGGATTTTAGCAAAATTATGAAAAATCAGCAAATTTCAAGATAATTTTTCTCCCATGACCATCCTAATGTAAGACAATGATGTATTTAAACCAATAAAGTGATATATGTTCTCAAACAAAAATGGAAGAAACCCGTGTGTTTTTTCTTCTCTAACATGCAATTGTGTTAAGGTAGCAGCAACCCTTTTCAAAATCTTAGAAATCGACCTAAAAGGCACATTTAAACATAATTTTTCTCCCATGACCATCCTAATGTAAGACAATGATGTATTTAAACCAATAAAGTAACGTATGTTCTTAAGCAAAAAATGCAAGAAACCCATGTGTTTTTTCTTCTCTTGCGTGCAATTGTGTTAAGGTAGCAGCAACCGTTTTCAAAATCTAAGAAATCTGCCAAAATGGCACATTTTAACATAATTTTTCTCCCATGACCATCCTAATGTAAGACAATGATGTATTTAAATCAATAAAGTGATATATGTTCTCAAACAAAAATGGAAGAAACCCGTGTGTTTTTTCTTCTCTAACATGCAATTGTGTTAAGGTAGCAGCAACCCTTTTCAAAATCTTAGAAATCGACCAAAAAGGCACATTTAAACATAATTTTTCTCCCATGACCATCCTAATGTAAGACAATGATGTATTTAAACCAATAAAGTAATGTATGTTCTTAAGCAAAAATGCAAGAAACCCATGTGTTTTTCTTCTCTTGCGTGCAATTGTGTTAAGGTAGCAGCAACCGTTTTCAAAATCTAAGAAATCTGCCAAAATGGCACATTTTAACATAATTTTTCTCCCATGACCATCCTTATGTAGACAATGATGTATTTAAATCAATAAAGTGATATATGTTCTCAAACAAAAATGGAAGAAACCCGTGTGTTTTTTCTTCTCTAACATGCAATTGTGTTAAGGTAGCAGCAAACGTTTTCAAAATCTAAGAAACCGGCAAAAATGGGCACATTTTAACATAATTTTTCTCCTATGACCACCCTAATGTAAGACAATGATGTTTTAGAACCAATAAAGTAATGTCTGTTCTTAAGCAAAAATGCAAGAAACCCATGTGTTTTTCTTCTCTTGCGTGCAATTGTGTTAAGGTAGCAGCAACCATTTTCAAAATCTAAGAAATCTGCAAAAATTGGCACATTTTAACATAATTTTTCTCCCATGACCACCCTAATGTAAGACAGTGATGTTTTAGAACCAATAAAGTAATGTCTGTTCTTAAGTAAAAATGCAAGAAACCCATGTGTTTTTCTTCTCTTGCGTGCAATTGTGTTAAGGTAGCAGCAACCATTTTCAAAATCTAAGAAATCTGCAAAAATGGGCACATTTTAACATAATTTTTCTCCCATGACCACCCTAATGTAAGACAGTGATGTTTTAGAACCAATAAAGTAATGTCTGTTCTTAAGCAAAAATGCCAGAAACCTGTGTGTTTTTTCCTCTCTTGCTTGCAATTGTATTAAGGTAGCAGCAACCGTTTTCAAAATCTAAGAAATCTGCCAAAATGGCACATTTTAACATAATTTTTCTCCCATGACCATCCTAATGTAAGACAATGATGTATTTAAACCAATTAAGTAATGTACGATCTTAAGCAAAAATGCAAGAAACCAATGTGTTCTTTCTTCTCTTGCGTGCAGTTGTGTTAAGGTAGCAGCAACCGTTTTCAAAATCTAAGAAATCGGCAAAAAATGGCACATTTTAACATAATTTTTCTCCCATGACCATACTAATGTAAGACAATGACGTTTTAAAACCAATAAAGTAATGTATGTTCTTAAACAAAAATGCAAGAAACCCATGTTTTTTTTTCCTTCTCTTGCGTGCAATTGTGTTAAGGTAACAGCAACCGTTTTCAAAATAGAAGAAATCAGCAAAATGACACATTTTAACATAAAATTTCTATGATGTGTGAAATGTTAAAGTACAAGTGTAAACAAAATGAAAAGTTTGACCACGGTGAGGGGCGGGGGAACACTTCAGTATTTTTTTTGATATTTTCTATATGTTGAATATGTGTAGCAAAAACAGAGTTTTTACCCACATCTTTAAATTGTTATTTGTCCAATGAGAAAAACACTTTTGTGGAAAATTCGAGAGTTGAACCTACTATCTTTTTCATGGAAAAAAATCATTTTCTTTGAAACTTTTATCCGGCCATTTTATGGGCAATCCTTCATTAAGACTGTCCGATGTCCTTTAAAAGCATGCATGCATTTTGTATGCAATTGTATTAAATTTAAGGAATATGTATTAAACCACTTTCAAAATCTAAGAAATGGAGGAAAAGGCACATTTGAAGATATTTTTTCTCCCATAGTGGATAAACCACTCGGTTATAAACCAGGGGTTGTTGGTTTGATTCTTGGCTTCTCCAGTCTTTCCATGACCGTTATTGCTTAACTGTTGGTTGAACGTTGAACAGAATCACACTGTTTCATAGTGGCGATCGATAACACTATAATTGCATTCTACTATACTACCGTTATGACAATCGAAAACCCTATTTTCGGCGATAGAAAATGTAGTTTTGATAAATCCGTGTCTTGGAGGTCGCCCTAACCCGTTGTGGTAAGGCTTGACATAGCTGAAAAAAGCCATGAAGAACGGAATTTTTGTGTTTAATGAGTTGTGCATGTGTTTTTTGGCAGGCCTGTTAGGGAGTATGTTAGGGGGCTACATCTAGAATATTGAAGTTTGACGCAAAAGATAAATAAAATAAATAAATAATACTCAGTGTCTCTGGGTCTGGTACCGGGCATTCTTTGAGTTCGGTATCGGACACCTAGACACAGAGTCTCAGAGTCAGATGCCAGACCCCGAGCCCCACCTATAAGGAGTGACCCAGGGTCTGGTAGTATGTGCATTGTCCAGCACATTGTTGAATAACTGGCTCAACCCACGGACTTGTCGTATTTTTTTTGTCTTTGCCACATTGCACTTTCAATAGTTAGCAAAAAGCGATTGCAGGCACATTGTTTAATTGCTATCGTACCCGACAAAGATAATCCTAAAGCTGTGATACGATTTTCGCGAACAGTACAATTATACACAATTAACGACCAATCATCCTTGAAGCTGTGCAATTTTTCGAGTGAAACGCGCAGTCTTTGAAAGCTGCAAAGGGCAGAGTTTCTAACAAGACAAGCTCTACGATATCATGAAGTATCTTAACACTGTATTAGCGGCGGCATGAACATGAAATCCAGATGGATATGAAAGGAAAAAACCAGGTATATTTGATCGTCCGTCTGTCTGCCACTCCGTCCGTCCGTCCGTCTGCCAGGAACCTAGATCAGATTGCGTGATTGAAATATTTTTCTTTATTCCCAACCAATGAAATTGTTCTTTTGAGCACCCAAAAGCTGGATAAGAATTTATTCACAGCATACCGAACAGCATGATTACAGTAATGCTTCAGTTTGTTGCATATACCTAAATCATTGTACTTTTAATAATATGTTCCGCCCGTCAATGAGACAGTTCTTTCGAGCACCCAAAAGCTATGTCAAAGCTACATACATTATTCCGTTATTGTGGCGGTGTGCCGCGGTCCCTGCGCACGAGGCATAGGCTATATAGCACACACGCCACACCCAGTTTTATGCACCCACTTTGGCTTCAAAAAAGGAATTCGGGCTGTATCCTGCCCTTATCCTACGCCTATCTGCGTTAAGTAAAGGTGTGGGGCATTAATTAGTTTGAATTTTTGAAATGCTCTAAAACAGGTTTCAATCTTGTGGGGATTGACGTGACAATTTGTCTGCACAGTGTCACCCCCACTGTTCCTGAAAGTGTAAGTTTTTTATTCCGCTTGGAAGGGCAAGGAGTTTTGTTATCGTTTGTTTAAGTTTGCCGCTCCCCTTAATGGTGAGCTATGTCAAGGCTAAGCATAAGACTCAAGAGTTGCTACTGTCGACCCGCCAGAGGAATGCCGTACTGGTGGGATGGGCCGATTTTTAGACAATGCATAAACTTGTATTTGCCAAAATTAACTATTGACTTAGCAGACCCATATAACAGTATGCTAGCGATCGAGTCTTGCAACCATTATAGATCCAGTTTTAGTGTCTCTGTAGCACACATTGTGGATCCTTTTCAGAGCAGTTTGATCTTGGTCAAGACTGTTTGCATGTATGCAAAGTAAGTCATTTCTGTTTCCGCCTTATAATTTGTTAGTTACCTGAAAATTGGTAAAATATCTTAATAAACAGTGCAGACACTGATGAAATGCCACTGTTTGGGTTTTCACTGTTTGCCTAAGTACCTGTTTCCAGTACCCAGAATGAAAAGGTCAAGTATCCCTATAGTAGATATGTGTGTTTATCACTGTATTTTTGCACATGAATGATGCTGTGGTCAATGTTCAACCAGAGCTCATATTGTTCAGGCTTCCGTTTATTTTAATGGTCCAGTTTGAGAGATAGCCAACCTTTCACATGTGTGGAACACCTCCATTCAGTATAAATCGCCTGAACGTGAGAAGGTAATTATTTTAGCCTTCATCTATTTTTATAATGCATAAATATGACACCAATTTAAAATATTATGGGTTTTTTTACTTCTTGTATTTTATTATTGTTTTTAGTGATTAAAGGCTTGCAGTCAATGACATCTTTGGTAGAATATAAAATTATGAAATATTTAAAATAAAATTATTGTAATTTGGAATAAATATATATATTAAAACAAGCAAATAATCACCTTGGAATTACAAAACTTGCTAAATTAATTCAACAGGGGAGCTAATTCAAAAACGGCAAGGGAGGGCAATTGCATAAATTTTTACCGATATTTTTCTTACTTGAGTTCTTACTTGAAAGTATGTGCATGAATTACTGGTTAACCGCTTTTGCCTCATAATTATTTGTAATGGATGATTTGCAGTATTAGGGAAGAATTTTTAAATCATTTGTTATGTAATTGAAAAGAGGGAAGATCACCCTCTATAAAATAATAAAAAATATATATACATATGATAGATCTAGTAAATGATTTCTAAATTGGGCATTTTCAGAACCAGCCTTCCGGAGTTCCTGGACATAGAACCACAAAAAGCATAAATCCACCCAGCCAGTACTGTACACCACAAAAATACTCTTTTAAAAAAAGCTGCTATACTTGTTAGGGATCCCTCATTAAATAAATCAGGAGTAATATAAAATAATTTAATTTTTGGATAATTAAGGTCACTACCCATAGCAATAACCGTAACTCTAAATCATCAAGGGAGGTAATACTCGGTAGCGTTCGATTATGACAAAGTGTGATTTTACGCAACTATGATATGTTTTCTACAGACGGTAATACCCGTTACACTGCACGTTGGTAATCTGAAAGTAATTGATATAACATTAAAAATGCAAACAAAATTTTAAGCATAATGAACAACAAAAGTTGGCATTTTTTACGGATACTAAACGATGGACGCTCAGCTCTGTGAGAAGAAAAAAAGTCAGTCAGTGTAATGGAACACGCATTTTACCAGGGAAATGTCAGTCGACTGTTCGCGGTTTTTTGACAGTCCACATCAACAGTCATGATATAACTACTTGTATATAGATCTATATATGATTTTCTGGTTTTATTTTACCTGCATTAAAATTTCACGAAGACAGACTATCTCGTCGCGTTCTCTAGCGTCTACTTTGAACCTGACGTGCGCTAATGACGTCACTTGCTCTTATGACGTCATTATGCGTAAACGACAAGTATTGAACTTGACGTTGACGTTGAGAGTCCCTCGCTTTAGTTTGCGTCCTAAACAATTTGCCTTATGTCAAATGTGTTCCAATATTTAGCTAAAAGGCTATCTTGGGCTAAGGTTGACCCAAGTATAGTCGTGATTTAATATTATAGTAGGCCTACTCTAAATTATTAAAGGTATATACGCGAGGAATTCTGCCATCGGGGTCTGCAAACAAAAAAGGCACAGACCAGCTTGCGCATCCGCGCAGTCTGATCAGCACCTTTGCTATTCACAAATTGAATAGTATCATATCTAAACTTGCTCCAAGCGAGATTTCACTATTCTATCTAGTCTCAGTGGCTGAGGGGGCTGGTTTTGGTATGATCTTATCGGAAACCCTGAAGACAGGTTTTGTCGCATCGATGCTCATTTATATTCATGTAAATGCGGACCCAATCTTCAAGCCTGGTTCATGTGATATGCGCATAGAAAATGTCTAGCCCCTCTAGACTACTGGTGGCCAATTCCGCCCATGACCAACGCCGTCGGGATCCGTACCAAAAATACTACCCCCTCCCCCTCCGCGCCACTGAATACCCCCTTCATAGTAGCGGGAAGGATGTGGGCATAAAAAGAACCCTTTTCATATAAATGCGGGTCCAACCAAATCATACGCAAGTTATAGGTACTCAGTGAGACGGTTCTTTTGAGCACCCAAAGCAAATATAAAAATAATGAGCAATAAAATATTTACAATTTTACGCTTAATTTTTTGCTTATCTCCAAGGTTACTCTACATTTGACAGGTTTCAAATGAAAGATGTCCGTCAAGGGATATATAGATCTAATAGAAATAAACCAACTCCGGTCAAGTGTTAAGGTCTGGCCTTGCTTCGCGATCGGGCATTAGTATGGCGCCTGAGGCCGCAACAAAGATTTAAAAACATTTCAAATTCTTGGATGAGTACATGAAGTATATGCATCGATCAATTAAAGCGATGCATATTAAAACAACACATTTTCACCTAAATTTGACATGCAGAGTTACCCCGTGACCTTGAAAAACGGTAAATGTCCCCAAAACATTACATCTCTATCCTAATGGTGTATCTATGCACATTTGGTCAAAATATATCGACTAGGTGTTCAGACAAAATGCGGACAAGTTTCTTTTTACCGTGGGTGGGGTATTTTGGTATCGTTTTTGGTATTGAAAAGTCTTCACATATTTGTATATAAATGTTCCAAGTATTTGGAGTACATATAATTTCATTTGGAAGTTCAGAGTGAGGTATTTTAATCAACAGTATTTGGTTCGTACGGTTTTAACATGCTTAGAAATAAGAAAAGCCTGCTAAGATCATTAATTTTTAGTTTAGGGGGTAGGGATAATTATTTGGTAATATCTCACTAATTAGACGGTGATTTTTTTTTAAATTTTGTCATAACGCATCTTATATAATGATCACTTTCCTAAAAAAAAAAAATAGAAAAATTTATTTTTTCAAAGTATGTTTAAATATTGAATTATCAGTCAGTAATTGCCGAAAATTAATGCATAAATATCGGTGAACGCTGGTTTGAAAGCGTGATATGAAGAAAAATACTTGTATAGCTGCAAAAGAATGGTTTGAGAAAAAGTTCTTAATTATTTATGGCTTCGCATGCTTGTTTGAAATAACGATTTTCAAATATAAAATTGAGTTACAGAATATTTTACTTGTCTTAATGAATTTACAAAAAGCTGCGTAAAAAGCCAACATAGGCCATATAATGAAGAGCTGTAACTTTTGAACTGGACGGTAAATTTTCTTTATTTTGCGTTATTTTGCTTATAATATGATGTACTACAGAATATCAAAAAATGAAAAAAATCTATTTTTTGGAAAAAAAAATCGCCCAGGTGTGGGCAGTGACCTTAAGAGCAATTCTCTGTAACCACCAAAATATTTTGGCCACGCATAGTCAGGGATTTTGATAAAAACGTTATATTCAAGTAGAGATGCATCAACTTTAATAATAAACTTTGTTTAGTTTTTCAAAAAGTGCAACCGTTTCCATGGTAACAGACAGAGAAGTTCCGAAAAATGGCACTTTCATGAAAATGCATACCCTCATTTTCTTTTCCTTATTCATTGAATTAAGCTAAAAGTTATCAGTAATTTTATGTTTATGTTTCAAAGTAGATAGATTAAGCTTTGTGATTTTAAAAAAAGTTTAGAGATTGGAGCATCTTAGATATATTTTATTTCCAAAAATATTTGGATTTTTGATGAAAAAAACGAGTTTGGGGGTCAAATTTGATAACAAACTATTCAAAATCGCAGCAATTCTGTGTGTTACTGCATATATTATTAGAAAAAGGACACTTTGAAAAGTTAAATTGTGAAATAAAATTCATGGGAACTTTTAATACTGCAAAGAAATCAGAGTTTTAATTTTGTCCTAAATTATTGCTCTCAGAGGTATGCATTTTATGCCTTAACTTTTCATTTGTGGATAAATTAAGCTATTTTATGCATGATTACGGTTAATATGCAGTAAAAACTGGTGTAAAAGCATAAAAACGGCATTGAATGACACCGGAGACACCCTGGAGACCTTAAAGGGAGGGACAGCCTAGCAACAACACATCAGTCAAAATTACTTCCCCTTTGTAGCTCTTCAAATAAAGGGGCATTTAGCCATGTAAATTACAAACACGTTGAGAAAGAAACAAGACTTTTACAAGTTGATATCTCTTCTCATATGTGTTCTTGTTCCGATGATGGCCATAAGTTGAAATATTTGATTGTTAAATCAAAGTTTCTACTTGCTGAGGATCAGTTTTAAACAGATAATATTCGTCAAACCGATTTTTACACTTTACAAGTTTTGATTTTTAGAAAAGCATCTACATTTGATCGGTTTTCTTATGGAAATACCAGTTTACTGCCAATTGTGAGTTAACTCTTTTCTTTTTAAAACAAAATACTTTCAAATTAAATAATCTGCAATGTGAAAAAGGGCTGTTTGTGTGTTTCTGCTCCGGGTAATGGCTCTGGGAACCTTGCCTGACTGCTAGAAATATTATAATAACCAGAAAAGACTGGAATAGCTGGTGAGTAGGCCCCTATGTTTAATCAAAGGCTTAGTTGCTCTGATCAGTCTAATTTACAGAAAGGTACTCTTTCCAAACAAAGTAAGCCCCAACCCCACCATATGTAACAACCATTCACCTGTGTGAAAGAATCACCATTCCTTCTGACAATTGAAAATACATTGTATTTTTTTAGACCTGCTGAATGAAAAAGATCAGGCTTCTGCTACAACGCATGAATTTAAGCGGGTGTTTTGGATTTGCAAAAGAACCATCTCATTGAGATGGTTCTTTTGAGTACCCACTACATATTGTGGATGAGAAGTAAGAATAATATTATTCCAGTACATGCCTTTCTGGAGGCCTGCCTCTATGTTCAAATTGTTGAATAGAGTAAGAGCATATTCTTTTGATGGAGTTTGAAAAAAAAGTTTTTAAAATGGATGTTTAACAAGGGAAAGTACATGTAGGTTTGGGGCAAAAAAAATTACATATAAATTTTAGCCATTTTTATATATCCTTTCTTGATGGATAAGATCTCCAATCAAGTTTGAACCAAAATAGACTAAATTGATGCATCATTTATATTCTTAGGCGGTCCCTAGATTTACCCGAAAGACCCGAATTACCGGAAAGACCGCAGAAATACCGGAAAGACCAAATAATAATAGGGAAACATTGATTGATGATTATTGATTAATGAATGCAGTAAAATGTATATTTTTTTTTATATAGTGGACAATACAGAAATTGGACATTACAGAATAAAAATCTAAAAAGTTTATTTCAAAATTCAAATAAACCTATTTTAGTAAATACTTGGAATATGAGATAAGTTTGAAAAAAAAATATATATGCAGTGTCAACTATTCAATTACTGGTATGTCCACACTTACTAATCATTTACATTGATTGGATTGTTATGTCTTGGTGTTAACAAGGGTCCTTTAATTGGGCTGGTTAATTCCCCATTATTGACAGGTTGATTGGGATTATAAGTTATCAAGGTCCTTTAATTGGGCCTTAATCGAATTTGTCATTATTTTGAATAAACAAGATTCGAAAAGAGGGTCAAATATTTAAAACAATATAATTATTTTGGCAATAAACATACAACATTCTTTTAGCCACAAACAGGTTAATACATAACTAAGCATTTAAACTTAGACTGGATAGCATATTTTAATTCCCTATTATTCTTTGGTCTTTCCGGTATTTCGGTGGTCTTTCCGGTAATTCGGGTCTTTCCGGTAAATCTAGGCACCCATTTTTAGGGATCATAGGGTAGAAATACCCCTATATACATATGTATATGAAATGCTATATTTAATGAATTTTTCTCAAATTGTTTAATCAGATGAGATGCTGTATTTCTATGGCATCTCATCTTTATTGTTTATCTATGTTTCCATTCCGGCATTCATACTCAAAGTTCAACAGTCCCATAAAGCCTGACCAGTAGACAAAGAAAGTAAATTGGTGAATTTGGACCTCTAACATTTAAGCTTTCAAGAAAAAAAAAGACTAATCCATCAAAAATATCAAGAAATTACATGTACATGAACTAAACAAGACTTGAAAAGCTATTTACCACACATAAATGTACATGTATCATTCTAGCATAGAATCAATATACTGACTTAGATGCAATTCTGTGGACTTTAAAGTAAGAATGGAGGCAAAGAACAGGAATCAATAAAATCAAGCCCAGGACACCATAAGGGAAAGAGACCAAAACACAAGAAAATACCACATATAAGAGAGTAAAGAGCCAAGGTACATGTATTTCCTTCCTTAACTCATCCTCAACCCTGTCAAAAAGGTCAAAACATTTTTTCTGATCATAATGTGGCATAAAGGGAAAAGTGTAGAACAAACTGCCAAAATTTGTCCAGACCATTTCTCACCAATTGCAACCATTCAAGGGGTTGTTTTGTTTTTTTATATGATATATTTTGATATTATAGATTTTTTTAAAGAAAGTTTGAAATATGAAAACCTGGGCTCAAGGGCTGACCAGAAGGCATGCCCAGGTCCAACTATTTTTTAAAAGTCCTTATATCTCAGAAACCATTCAGATTTTCACCCCTGAACCATATATACTCATATATCTTGTGACACAAAGTATCCAGTAATATTGATCAGGAAGTCCCCCAGGTGTACCCACTGTTGAGGCATTCAAAAGCACTTTCAGGGCATGCCATGATTATTCATATTTCTTATGGTACCAAGCATTCAGTTATAATGACCCGTGAGACCGGGTGAGACCCCCGGGTGTGCCAACACATGGCCACCTCATTTACTTCATAAAAGGCTTACTATCTTGGAACTGCTCAGATCATAAACCATAAATTTTCATGTTTCTTATGAGAACAAAGTATTCATAAGCACTTACTGAAAAGTCCCTCCAGGGCATGCTCAGCAATTCTCCACCCCATTTACTTCATTAAAGGCTTAATATCTGGGAAATTGTTCAGATTTTCATCCCTAAATCTATATAATGATGTTTCTGATGATAAGATAAATTCAATGTCACTGATAGTGATGTCCCATGGGCATTGGGGTGGTTTGGGAGACTTTATAATCAGTAGATTACAATCATATATCCCGTTCCTCATGAAAATGCTTAAAATGTCAACATTTGGAAAACTGGTTCTAATTGATAATTGGAACAATATTATCTATTTTTTTCTGGACATTTGCTGGCAAGGATTATTTAATGGCTGGCTTTTGTTTAAAAAAATATGAATATTTTTCTTGCAAATAAAAGTGAATGAAATATCACTTTTTCCTCCTGAAATTGCTCAAAAGGCCAATATTCCGAAAACTAGTACCGCTTGATTATTAGAGCGTTAATGGCAATTTTTGATTTTACACAGATAAAAATTGTATTATGATGAGATCTGATAGAATAAATCATTTGTACACAAACTTATCTTTCTAAATAACTTCATTCCGCATAAAGCTGCTTAAAAATTCAATTTTCCGTTATTTGGTACCGTCTGATTATTTGTACAATTATTGCTATTTTCTTAAAATTTTACAGCAATTTCTATTTTACTGATTAATTTTGACATGATAAAGTAAATCCCTACTAAAACCAATGGTTATCTTATCTTAATTTGGCCTAAAAATGCACATTATCCAAAATTCCAAAAACTGGTACTGTATGATAATTAGGACAAAAAGACATTTTTCGCATATTTCCAGGCAGTAACTGATGATTAATGATAGAATGAATAACTTCTAATGAAATAAAATAGTTTTGTAACACATAACACAATTTTCATTGTCTTATATTGCCAAAATCATCTCAGTTAAGTCACATGTACAAAACAGCTTTATTTAGAGAAATCAATTTGTTGGTCCAATTTAACCAGAATTACCAAAAAACTTCAAATACTCCCATAGATTTTATTTCAAATATTTTATGACCTAAGGTTGGGTTTTCAGAATCTAATGCAGTTGAATACCAGTGTTGCTGCGTTTTTTTGAAAAATATCCCTAAAAATTGCCAAAAAACCATTTTTTCACATTTTGGAATTTTGCCAATTTTGGTATATTTTAGGACCCTACTGCAGCCAGCACGTGCATGAAAGAACCAAACTACATATATCAAGAGTAAGAGTTGATACAAAATTGTAGTTTGGCCGAAACCATATGGTTACAGAATGTTTATTGAATGACTGCAAATACTTTCAAATTAGTGTTTTTTCATAATTTCAAAATACAGAATCTACGAAATTTGCCCAAAATGAACAATCATGGTTTCCATAGCAACCAAGGGTAACAAGTAAAAAATTACTTTATTTTTGGTGGTTTTGGGTTATATGTACGACATACAAAAAAAATCAAGTTAATCTGAGACTATGCGTGCCGGACCCCTATTTAGATTTTTTGGTGGTTACAGAGAATTGCTCTTAAGGAGTTAAAACCTATATTACAGTGTTACAAATAATTAGAAAAATAAACTGTTGTTTTTAGCATAGATCAAAGAAATTATTTTAAAATAGTTATAGAAATTATAATGTTTTCGTTTCAAATTGACGATTTCTCCCGAATATTAAGGGAGGTATCTCCATGACAACTGCATTTTAGCCTTTTTACCATAGATAACCTAAAAAACACACGGGTTTGAATTTTGAAATAAGAAAACAAAGGCTGTTGCCATATAATAGACCAATTTTCATAATAATAACAGGACCATCATGAGAGAAAATTTAACTTCAACTTTCATAATGGAACCCTATGGGAATTTCATCTCAAATGATGATTTTTAATCCATCGATAGCATTCTTCTACAAAATCGTTTACCAGTAGAAGGGGTCATTTGACTTATTTTAGGACATAATCAATTGGGAAAAACAAAAAATGTTCATTTTTGTAACATGCGATGTATCACCTTTTGCAGGTTTTGCATGGTTCTTAGCAAGAGCTGTACTTAATACCTCATTTATAAAGACTTCAAGAAAATCCTGAATACGCTGAGATGCGACACGGTGACGTCATTTTAACATTACAATGACGTCACGGATCGACGTGCGGCCATCGTGCGGCTGTTCGTTTTTCATCTTTCCCTAGGGCTGGTATGGGCGTGTGAGAAATATCTCACATGGGTAAAAACAACGGAAATCCCGATCTGGTGTGCGAGAAAAATATGTGCAACTACCACGATGCTGGCACAATATCAAAGAGGTTGGCAATGGCGGTAAATTATTTTTTCCAACAGCTTAAACTAGATTTTTTTTATAGACAAAGTGAAAGTATTTTTGTGCAATACAATTGTCGACAATTGCTATTAGGCCCTATACACTTGTTAAACTTCAGTTTCATCCAATAAGTATATATCTGATAAGCATTCTTAAGTTTTTCTCATAATAATGAGCTTATTATCTAAAAAGAGGATTACATAGCAGGTGCATCGGTAGACTGTAACAATACACAGCCCGATTCGTGCTAGGGGGTTCCGGGGGCATGCTCCCTCGTGAAAATTTTGAAAAAAAATGGTGCGATCTGGTGCAATCTGGGCGTTCCAAAGTATGCTATTACCAAGTTAAAAAAACAGCAATTTTAAGGTAATAAATCAACAACAACAAAAGTTAATTGCGGCGGCTAATTGCCACATTTTTTTCCTGAGGTCAATGTAGATGAACATGTTATACAAATAAATACATTTAGAATTTACAAGGGGGTCTGGGGGGCTATCCCCCAGAAGCAGAAGAAATTTTAAAAAATCAAACAAAATGGGGGCTTTTCCTTAATTTTTTTGCTTTTTGGCAGGGCTCCCTAGATCCCCAAAACTATGAGCTTGCTCCCCAGCTCCCCTAAAATAATTACCAGTGCTCCCTAGATCCCTGAAAATAAAAAGCCATTCTCCTCAGATTCCCAAAACCCCTGGGGGCCCGCTTTTCATTAATCAAATTCAATTAATTTCCTAAGATTTTGGTAGTTATCGTATATATGAACAAGAAAGGCTCAGACAAACCTGTGCTCATACAAAGTATTGCATGAGCCTTCACATCTCACATGAAAATAATATTGACAAAGAAAAAGCTCCAATTTGCACTTCTACGTCTACTAGATAAGTGAGCATGGATTTATAAATATTATTGCATAAAAAGCTGTGTCGCACGCTATAAACAGCCATGTTTTAACCGACAAAAACCCATGTATTAATCGGGCAGTTCAGATGCTGTTGATGCACGGCTTTTGTACTTTACATATACGCATTTTAGGCCGTCACAAAAATTGATGTAATCAGCAGTAATGCGCATATAAATGAACGTGATTTAGTGACGTTAGGATGACGTAAGTCATTGCTCTGGAACAGGCATTTTCAAAACCTACGAATCCTTCATGATTTTGCGCGCCATTATAGTGATACGAAAATGAACTTTTCGAAGCCTTTTCCAAAGTTTTCAAGTGACAAAATGACTGTATGCAATAATAACGATCAAACATGGTTTTCTTCTACACTAACATCTGCTAGACCCCTCGGGTAGAAAAACATGTTTGATCCCGATAATGATTAAAAGCAAATGCGATAAGTACCAAGCTCTCATGAACTGACTCCTGTATTTGATAACCCTACTACTGTCCTGCCAGCCAAGAGTGACAGTGACGTCATGTTTTGTTTACAAAGTCATCAGGTACTATTACTTGTGCATTAATCCTATCCTCAGGATGATGATCTATCGATTCGCGTTACAGGTTCGTAAGTTAGCAATTGTAAACAAAGTATAATGTCACTGTCGCTCTTGGTTGGCACAACAGCAACACCACCTTCAAGAAAAACACCAACAATATAGTATCAATTGTAAAGGAGTACAGCATATTTTCAAAAATGGGTTAGGGTGAATATAACAACAGTTTCGGAAATGAAAACAAATATATATAAGCCGCGACATGTGATTTCCAACAATGTGGTATTTTGACAAGTGTAGACTCAGATGAGCCTGTGTAGCCTCCTTTTAAGCTAGAGACTCCAAATGATATTCGGTTAGTGTCCTAAGAGTCATAGATTATTCAAGCAACTAGCTGCGTCTCTGATCAGACTGCGCCGTATGCACAGGCTGGTCTGAGCCTTTGCTGGTCGCACATACCACATTGTTGGAAATCTCATATCGTGGCTCAATTATCATAATCATAGAGAAAAAAAACAAAAAAAGCATTTCTTGTACATTTTATTATTTCGTAGCTAGATTGTTTGTTGGCAGTGATACCCCTCACAGATAGGACACACTACACCATTGTATTTTACATAGATGTTATAGAACTTTGGAGTGCAGCCTTCTGGAATATCCCAAACAGGGCAAGTTATAGGTGGACACGAATCTTCTGCAACGATAAGAAATAGAGATATTCGTCAGTAGCCTTTTAAGTGTACAACAACAAGATAAGTACAAAATATGAAACTTGTTCGATTTTGCACAGGTTTCATGTTTTGTATACTTCTTGTATACATTGGCGTAGCTCTCATTACGCACATACGCACGTTCGTAATATAAATAGTAACATACAAGGGAGGTCACCTAATGTGGCAAAAGTGATTTTCCATACCATATGGAACTGCTCTTGAAGGAAAGAATTTTGCTCCATCTGGGAGCAAATTCTTTCCTTTAAGGGAAGTTCCTATTTTGAAAAGGGACGCAATTGAAGAGAACCACTGCTTGGTCCGGTTGTCTCCCTTTGATGCGCATAGCTTTTTCAGCGTTCTGGCTACGCCATTGGTACACTCATTGTATTCGAACCGCAACCAGACAGTCTATTTACCTGAGGCAAGTTCAATAATGCGAGCGCTCTCGGGCGCTCGTTGTACTGATGCCAGGCTTTACACATTATGAATAAAGATAGGTACCAATCAACGAGCGCTCGGCGAGCGCTCGCATTATTGAACTCGCCTCTGGGCACGTGCGTTTTGGCGGAAAGTAAAACTGTTTAATTTATTTTCCAATATTCTATTTCATCAAAACTTTGCAAAAAAAGTATTCTCTTATAATTCGCTAGCTTCCTGCGTATGCAGATTGTATTCAGGCAACGCCGTTATCGAAGATTTCGTTAATATATATCAAATGATTCAACATGACACTTATGTTTGACATTTTATTAATTAAGCTAAGTGTACATGTATGTTTGTTTAAAGGGGTACGTGCATTAAAAGGCTATTTTGGCCCCCATATGAGGTTAAAAAGTAAAAGTTGCTCTTTACAAGTTTCTTCTTATTAGTTTATTAGAACAATAACCAAAGTGTAAAAGTCTGGCTTTGATTTGACTTTTACGGTTGCTATGGTAACAAAAATGGCCGCCAAAATAGGCTGAAAATAGGAAAATTACCATTTTGGAGCAAATTTGAGACATGAAACAGAGGAATTAATATAAAGCACAAGCAAATACCAAAAAAATATTTTAACAGATGATGAGAATTATCACGGCACATAATATATCAAAAGGTTTTCTGGTATTTGCTTGTGCTGATTTTTAAAAAATCGGTCTCCAAAAGCCTCAAATTTGGCCTAAAATGGCATTTTCTCTACTTTAAGCCAATTTAGTTAGTCGGTCATTTTGGTTACTAAGACCCAGGCTATGGTTACCATAGCAACCGGTAAAAGTAAAATAAATGCCAAAATTTTACACTTGGGCTTTTCGTCTTATAAACCAATTAGATGAAATTGGTGAAAAGCAACTTTCAGTTTTGGGCTCTAGAAGGGGCCAACATAGCCCCTTAATACACGTACCCCTTTGTGAATATGTTTTTCTTTCATTCAAATACTATACAAACTATAATTAATTTTGTGTACAGCAAATACTTAACCCACCAGGCACATGACGTCGAAACAGCGTCGTATCGACGTCGATGCGACGTCATGACGTCGCATCGAAGTTGTTTCGACGTTGTTTTAAGGTTGCGTGCCTGCTGGGAAACAACCGAATCAAATATCCAGCTAAAGAATGAATGAAGAAATGGATGAGCAGGCTGGTTGTTCATTCTCGGTATGGATGCAATAAAATTATTTTCTGTTGTTGATTCATTGTTTCCAGTTTGCTCCCATCGGGTGTGTGTGGTTTTTTTTTTTTTTTTTTTTTTTTTTTTGCTTTGGTCCTTGTTTTGTAATGTAGCCCCCAGTGGGTTAGGCTGCTGTACGTTCTAAGGCGGTGGTTCTGTTATTGTTGATTCATTGCTAATTGTTGCTCCTACTGTTTGATTGGGTTCTGTGTGTGGTCCTTGTGTTCTGTGCCTCTTCCTCATAGTGCAGTGGGTTGGTCTGCAATGTGTGATTCTCAATTTGCAATCATCTTACTTATATTAGGTAGAGAATGTTAATTGCGTTATTTTAATTGTGTTCTACCTGTCGTGTCATTGGTGGATCCAGAAGGGGGGGGGGGCAGGGGGTCCGGACCACCCCCTGAAGAATCACAAAAATGTAGGGTTCTTAGCAATAATGGTCCAGAACCCCTGAAAACCCTAGCCAGCATTCAATGTTAGGCCATCATCGGTCCGTCAGCGAAATGGTGTTTTAAATGGCGTTTCGCTGGCGGGCCGATGATGGCCCACTTTAAGTGGTATATAGATCCTCCCTCCCTCATTATCTGAAGTAAAAAAACTTTGTCAGAGTTGGACCCCCTCTGGCAAACATTCCTGGATCCGCGCATGCGTGTGTCATGTTTTTGACCCTAACCCAACAGCCCTTTAAAATGTATAGTCTTGGTATTTTGATGTATAACATTATTGATATATTCAATAGTTGGTGACAACAGTTCATTCCTGGGTTTAGAGAGAGTCATCCACCCGCGGCCCAGTATGCTTTATTTGTAGATCTACAGAAAGCAGACGATATACACACACTGACAGATTTCGCTTACCAATGCATCTCCTGCAAGCAGGACATTTTGTTCCATCGTCCAGGTAGAAGTATGTTTTCTTCATTGTAGATCCGTCCAGGTTCCTACACCATGTATCATGTTCACATTCCAATGTTGGACAGTTAGGGTCTACCACTTCTACCTCTTCTGCCTCTGAAATATGTGAGTAAATAATTGAGCCGCGACATGAGATCTCCAACAATGTGGTATGTGCGACCAGCAAAGGCTCAGACCAACCTGCGCATACGCGCAGTCTGATCAGAGCTTTTGCTTGTTGCTTGATATTTTTTTCTTAGCACGCCGGAGCCTGGATTTTTTTTTTCATGGTATGGTCCTGGATTTTTTCAGCTAAAAATAAAACAAGAAAGTTTATTGGGTTGAACACCAAGCATGTAGTCTGATGCAAAACATTAATGTTATAACCAATCGTTTTATAATGAGAGAGTGTTTAAGTAAACTGTGTAAATTATAAGTGCCAACAATTTTCTTTAATTTCTACACATAGTCGCTAAAAAACTCTGGCCCAGAAAGACCTTAGCGCATGAAAGATTTAAGTCCAACATGGAATTAAGATGTCAAATCATAGTTTTGGCGATAAGATTAATAAAAGTTTTGCGAAGTTTATGGTACCGAGAGCCGATAGCCCCCCCCCCCCCCCTCCCCCAGTGTATTAGACTGATGTTTGTACTAAGGCGGTGGTTCTGTTGTTGTTGATCTATTGTGTAATGTATTTCCCATTTTTTGTAGGAGTTTTGTGTTTGTCTTTGTCTTGCGATGCATTACTTTGTGCCCATTTTAGTTTAGTTAGGACGAGAAAGCTGGTTGCTTTGGTATTAATGTCTTACAGATGTATTGTTACTATAAATGTTCTATGGCTCTTCCTCAAGGTGCCTTGGGCTGGTCTGCAGTATGTGATTGTGGTATTTCCTGATCATACTCACTTACTTTTTGTTTAAGAAATTTCTGAATTAAAAGTTTATTGCGAGTGTTTTGAAGTCTGCAACATAGCTTGATGCTCTAGCAAATCGGATAAGTTGAGAAATATAAACAAAATAAGATGTAGAACGAGGACCATCACCATCTAAATATGAGATTTTGACAATTAAAAAATCAAAATTGTCACGCTTATCATAAATTTTGGTAGAAACATTAGAAATAGACACATACAAATCCAAAAGTTGAAAAATATTGCGTAAAGTTGTGTAAAGAGTGGGAAAATCATATAAAGACGGACTAGTCGTGTTTCAGTCCCTAGTTTTAATATGTTCTTAAAAGGGTATCCTTTGGAAGCAAAGACTGCACTAAAGAACTGAAACTAGAGTGTGCATATTTCCTGGGCCAGACTAGCTAGTTTCTGCCATTTAGGCGTCATCAGTGACCCTCTAATAGTTAAAAGTTCTATAATGAAACCCATGATGATAAGTTTGTCTAAAATTTCATCAGAATTTTTATAGATCAACATAGATTTTTACAGGATCTTCCATATAATTTGTTGTAGAACTTGATTAAATGTTTTATATAGCGGTAAGACTAGACGTTAAAAATAAGTTCTGATGTCATACAAGAACTGAGAGTTGACAATAAATAATCTGGAAAAACGGATCCTTCAGAAATAGGGAGAACCTACAATATAAGAAAACAGCAGACTCGGTTTTATTGAGCCTGAAATAACTCTATCTTTATAGGTTTTTATGGAGTTTAGGTAACTAGAATAAAGTAGGCAGCCTGTCTTGGTTTTTATAGCTTTGACACCAACTTCTATAGCTGTATGGCAATCATGCCAATCGACAACAAGATTCTCACTCAGGGAAGCCTGCAGTTTTTAGGCATTAGTTCCAATCAGTTCACATTTTAAAGTGTCAACATAATACTATCGTCAAACAACTACAACATTGTTTGTGGCTTTATCTGCTGGAAACAAGACATACGTATGAAAATCATGGGTACCACGTTTAAGGTAATTAAAATAAGATTTAGGTCTCCAGCGTAAAGTATTTGTTTTGTGAGAGTAAAATAAAATATCAGTATCAATAATTTTAAAAATGTTAGTCTTCCATTCCTTCAAGGCATCAGGTTCAGCATCCACAGGGGCGTAGTTACCGGTGCGGCTGGTACGGTGCGCTTCAATAATTTGCCCAATAACAGATTATCACTGGCCAAAATTCATAATGATCAGTATGAGTAGAATGCAACCAAGGGGCTTCCAGGATTATACGCCACGTCACAGTTTAGCGGGAATGACAGCATGCTTACGACAGTCTATAAAACTGCCATAAAAGTTTAGGTATATGTATAATATGGGTAAAACTACTTTTACGCTCAAAGTTCTATATATGAGCTACATCGTGAGAAACCCAACGTTGTGGTTTCCGACACGGAGCTATACAGCAGCCACAGAAGAGGGTTAAAAGATTGAAATTTCGGATAAAGGAAGTAGAGGGATTGTATACCCGACAAAAAAAAAGAAACGCAACACTACAGTTTTCCCATTAAGTTCTCCTTTTAAAACGAAAATGTTAATTGTCATAATATATTCATTTCTGATCAAATCTTATTAAAACTTGAGTGTGGCGTAGATGAGTATCTGTACCTTCCCTGTGTAGGAACAACACCAAGCAAGGCAAATGGTAAACGAGTTTTGAAAGTGTTTATTCAATGCTACTGTCTACATAGATTTCTTAGTATGTTTTACATTTGCGAAGTATGAAAAGGATAAGTTGTCGTTATGTGAGAAAACCAATTGTGTTTATTGATGCTTTTTTCTATTCCAAAACCCCTTTACATCCGTTAGGGCCGTTTAAATTGATTAAAACAATGTTGAAATCTTTACATGTTTTGTAAGGTTTATCTTCAGTATGGAATCGTTTTAAAGGGTGGTCACAAGAAAGGGGCTACCTAGCGTTCAATAATCGCATATGAATCAGACAAAAATAAATTCCATGTCCTGTATCAGTTGAAACCAGTTTTCAGAATCTTTGAGCAAAACTGAATTCTTAAAGACAAATTAAACTTGTCTTGTTTCATCTGCTTTTGTACTGTTATAAGAATTGTCAATTTGATTTTAATCAGTAAATCACAAAATTTAAAGGGATTCCACGCTATTGACAATTGCTAAAATGCAAGAGCTTCGGGGGGCTTCGCCACCGGGGCCCCCAGCAGGGCGCTGCCCTGGACCTGTTGGGGGCCGCTAGGCCCCCAGACCCCTCGCCTATGGCCGTACCAATCATAAATTCGTAGCTACGCCCCTGCACCAGCTATTACTGAAGTCATTTAATGAAGCACCAATCTCCCTACGACATTAAGGGAAATCAATAGTAGAGGGAAATCTATATTTAGGTCCTTTAGAAATAATATTGCAAACTCTAGAATCAGGGATGACATTTAGATTACTCACCAGGGGGATATGAATAAATCAAATTTCGACAATCTCTGGAGTCAGGAGCATTGAAATCTATATCCATATCGGTAATTTTTTTTTATTAAAGTTGAATATAGTAGATCTAATAGGTTTAGTATAATAATAACACACGTTAGGTGTTTCAGTATTATTACAGTACTTAGGAACAGAGGAAAACACTGACTTATCTTTTAAGATACTATGCAAATCCATAAATTCTATGCATTTTGTATTGAATGTAATTTTGATAAAATGACGTTTATGGTTGATCTCAGAACAGATATAAAGACTAAGAAAATGTTGAACATAGCACCTAGACAAAAGAGCTGCGTTATATGATTAGCAAATGATATTAAACCCAACATAAAATTCATTAGACTCTTCCTCTAGATTACGTAAAACAAAAATATACGAATACTTTAAAGATGAAAGTAGGCCATGGCGACCATGATTATTCAAAACAACTAAAAGAACCCTTTAGAGAAGTATAAATACGTTTTACTGCACACAATTTGCGTTTAATATTTCCGTTTTTCGTTTACCATGAGATCTAACTTTACGTTTCTTACATTCATTCCAAGATATATAAAACTTCAACATCGGGCAGTTTAGATAAAAATATTACATTCAAGCTATATATACCATTATTAAAACATAAAGGAAAATGAGATTGCAAAAACTTAATCCATTTTAGTTCAGTTTCGTGTATTTTAATATTTTTTAATTTAGATGAAGAATTTGGATCGTATATAATTTTTTCAACAGGTCGAATTTAAACTTTATGAAGTGAATGACCTGTATGTTTGAAATGACGATAAAGAGAAGTGCCAATTTTATTTAGATTTTTCATTTTACTAAAGTGCTCACGAAAACTAGTCTTAAGGGATCGACACGTCTGTCCAACATATTGCATATATATACTCTTTATTTCCTCTTTACCAGAGATTACAACATGATAGTGAACAGTTAAACAGAATGAAAGACAAAATATTTAAGAAAGGTATATACATATGACACAAATGCATGCTATAATTAGCAAGAAAGAAGTGACTGCTGGAAATCGCATCCAAATTAACATTCGGGTGTACCCTTTAACATGTTTGATCTGGGTTCTTTGGCAGCTTGTACGTGTGGTAGCCTTAGGAGGGAACATCACGAACTGAAGACTTCAAATTCATAAGGGTGTGACCATCCACAGCTCTCTTCATACTCAGGTAGCCCTGGTGTGAAGTGGGCAGTAGCTGGTCACTTTCCTAGGAATGCAATTTTATTGGCAGCTTTTGTTTCACTAAGCCGTTCACTTGTCGAAACGAAATACAAGTGAAGGCATGATGAAAGAAAAAGGTAACAGGACTGATTTGTATAATCTTCAATAAATTATGATGCTCTTAGATTCATGGGGTACCCTTTTCGTCCTCCAACTGTTTAGCTGCATAGAGCATGATTTTATGGGGAATGCGCATTGCTACTGTGAGATGCCAAACTGCGGTCCTTGCACTCCTATACATTTGACAGCCACATCAGGAGGACGAAAAGCTACACTTGGTCTGCCATATTTCATATAAATTCTGATGATCTGACTCACGAATTCAATAGCATTGTACAGAAATGTATCATAGGTTGTTTCAGCATTATTGAAGCATGTGTGACCTTTTGACCCTAGCAGTGCACATAGGAATGATTCCATGTTTGCACTGCGTAGGAAATTACCAATATCAGTGCATACTTCATTTGATATAAGTCTTATGAAGGATTCTCGTTCGTTCATAAATCGTGGACAGGCTGATACTGTATGTTTGTATATATCATATGTTATGGTGCCACATAAGAGACATTGGATGGGATCGTTCTGCTGTGGCACCAAAGTACATAGTCTTGCTACAATGAGAGCTGAATGGAAGGATGACTTGTTGTGGCTAATTGTCCATATATTTGACATTTTTATAGCTGGATGTATAAGTCTGAATCTTGCAAAATCGGCATCATTTTCCACCCTTTCCGTCCACGCAGTTTCATAGTAGATTCTGATTTTGTGCTTGACGATCGTTTTCCATATGCCTTTTGTTGGGAAAAGCGATGTTGCAAGATAACTGAGCAGATACTCTTCTAAATGATACTTTTGTAGGACCTTCCAGATATCAGGAATAAAACCAGATTGATTTTTATTCTCTCTCAGGACAAAAAGGTTGAGCCGAAAGTTAAAGACTTTTCTTGGCAGCAAGTAAGGGGGCATTCTACATAGATTTTGCAGAAATAAGAGCTTTCTCTGCTCAACGTAAGACATCATTGGCAGCCAACCAAGCATTCTGAGTGCCATATCGGTTCTAGTACGCGAAGGAAATCTTTGAATGGACTTTGCTGCGAACCGTATGAACTTTTCTAATTTGTAAATATCTGCAGAAGCCATATTGTGCCAAAGTTCAGCGCCATAGAGTACGATAGGAAAGCAGATCTTTTCTACCAGGGATGCAAGTATTGATGGACTCACAAAGCCAGTTTCTCTATCGATCGCAAGAAGTGAGAACAAGGAGGCTCTCCCTTTTTTAATTCTTGCATCGATTGCTAAAGAGCTCTTCAATGACTGGTGTAATTCAATACCAACGTGTGTAATGGATTCCTTTTGAGTTATATTTTAGTGGCTGAATTCTACAGATAGATTGGTTGGTGGTCTACTCGGAGAGAAGACAATAAGATGGCATTTATCTGGATTGAATAGGAATCTCCATTGGCTGGCATATTCCTTTACAATAGCAAGTGCTTTTCTTAACATTTTAAGACTTGGACCGATCAGGACTATGTCATCAGCCAAAACTGGGTTCCCATGTCTAATGAAACCTATAGTGCAACCTGTGCCTGAGTTTTCTAGCTTCTGTAGCAAGCCATCGATAAAAAGTAAATAGTACCATGTCGACGTTACCCCTCCCTGTCGGACCCCCTGCCTAACAGCAAATACGCGTGATTTATGCCCATTTACAAACACATAGCTGGATAAGTTCTGATAACTTGCCCTTATTAGGTTCAAAGCTTTTCCAGATATTCCAAAATCAAAAAGTTTTACAAAGAGCCCATCGTGCCAAACGTGGTCGAAGGCCTTGGATGAATCTAAGGAGGCAGCGTAAGTATCAG
Organism: Loripinus fragilis; assembly: GCA_964019695.1. Lineage (NCBI taxonomy): Eukaryota > Metazoa > Mollusca > Bivalvia > Lucinida > Lucinidae > Loripinus > Loripinus fragilis. The sequence continues at coordinate 56,476,470 of OZ026527.1, read as the reverse complement.
AATTCAACTCAGTGTTGTGAGATATAGTTTCCTGCAAATTAAAGGATACAGTAAGTGCCCCCAAGTGCTTTTGGTAGGCATTTTGTTGAGGATTCGGGAAGTGTTTTCCTTCTAAAAGGGTCCAGTGTTGCAACCTTTTGAGGAAAACTCTTTCGAAAAGCTTGTAGATTGCAGATAGTAGTATAATGGGCCTGTAGCTATCTGGTGAATCTCAACTTTTTCGGGGTTTGTGTATTGGGATAATGATGCCGACTTTGCATTTATCTGGTATTGAGCCAACTTCAAACATATTACTGTATAATTGCCTTAAACATCGTAGCAGTGGAGGTCCTCCATGGATGATGTGCTCATTTGTTATGTTGTCTGCACCAGGAGACTTACGTTTTTTAAAGTCTTTTAAACAAGTTTGGAGCTCGGAAAGTTCCACTGGACAAACAAGGTCACTGCTGTTATTTTCTGCATTATTATCAATAGATTTAAGCTTATTTTCAATATTTGATTTGAATGTATTATCATAGCTTGCATGGTCCTTTGGGATATAAATACTAGAAAAGTGGTCAGCAAAGGTTTGAGATATTTCTTCAGGATCATTTGCGACTCTTTGACCTATCTTTAATTTGTTAACCATGGAAGACTTCACTTTACGACGTTTATTTACGAGTTGCCAAATTACTCGAACACTAATTTAGATCTGAATAGTATTTTAACTCAAAATTGTTAATGGCTTCCTTTTGAACCTTCCGAAATATGCCTTTAGCTTCTTTGTATGACTTGTAAAAAATATTTTCACTATTTCTAGGCCGACCTTGTTTTATCCATTCAATACGCTTTAATCGCTGGTTTTGATGTGCAGCCTTGACTTCGGCTGTCCAGTAGGGCTTAGAATGCTTGTTGTAAGACCCCACTGGTAAGGTTGATTCTGCTGCTACATGGATTGATTTAACTATCGAGTCATAAAATGAATTAATACCTGAGGCAGTGCAGTTCACTGGAGTCTCAAATTTGTGCAGTTCATCTTCCAGTTTTTGCTGGTAAGAAATTAACTGTTCATTTGTACACCTGTTCCAGGCCACGTTAGTGCCCTGTGGCAGACTATACATTATGACTTCGCATTTTAACAATGTGTATATTGGTAAATGGTCTGAAACCACGCAAATGTCTTCATCAATGATTTTGTTACATGTTATGAGCTCATGTTGATATGTATCTGTTATGACGTAATCAAGGATTTTGTTTGTTGGTCTAAATGTGTAACATCCCTCTAAAGGGCATGCAGACATCTGAGTGGTTTCTAGCGGTAATTAGCTTCAGTTTAAGTTATAACATAAACCAGATCAGAAGATTTTCAGTCCTAACAATCATTATTATTGATAATGAACAACTGTTTTAGCAACGCAAAACTATAATAAGACTTACTTACGAACAAAATACTATAAGGTAGACTCAAAAATAAGACTTACTGATCACCGAAAGGCTACAAGCCAAAGTCAAAAGAACTACAAATGAGGTTGACATACTCTCTGTTGATAACCACTGAAGCAGTCACAAAGTGTCCAATCTGCAAAAAAAGAATGTTACGGCCACGTGAATTTGGCAAAATATTAAAGCTGTGAAAGTATGTACATGTTTCTTATTTCATACATATGCCGCGATTGTGAAAGCAAAATAAAACTATCACGTGCATTTCAAGACGTTTGTTTTGTTTTTGTGTTTTCCCCCATTTTATTTTAACGTGTTGTCGACTTATTAACGTATTGTTATTTGGGTTTTCGCTGCATAATTATAAAGAAACGAATAACGCCTAATTTAGCGAATGCCGACAGGGAGTTCTAGTGAAAAGGCATACATTTTCCTTACAAACACCTTTTCAAATCCCCCTTAGGGTTTTTTTTTTAATTTGTGTGGTTTGGCAGTAAACATACGTACAAAGCAACAAAAAAAATCTTTCAAGGCGATTCATCAATTACAAAGCCGTGAAAAAGTTGCGTTTTCTACTCCCATCCCATCATTTAGACCAGACTATGAGTAAATGCAATGATATTTTTCGAAAAGTAAAAGTACAAATAATTAAGGAAAGAAAAGTTCGTCAACGTATTCTTCCTGCGCATGAATACAAAGATGATATTTGTCATTGGAAAATTGAAATTTGCGTCTTTCAGTTTTTTTCTTAGATGCCCCCTCCACCTTAGACCCTGTCGGAGTCTAGGCGGAAACAGGGTTGTACAAGGTAAATTAGACATATTTACGCTTGCTGTACTTAAACAGTTTGTTTTTATAGTCAGGCAACACCAATACTTTTATTGTCTGATCAGGTCTGTTAAATAGATACTCAAAACATGTAAATGACAAAAACTATATTCAAAACTTTTTATATAATGGTGCCGAAATCCAATACTAATATTGTCTGATCAGGTCTGTTAAGTAGATACTCAAAACATGTAAATGACAAAAACTATATTCAAAACTTTTTATATAATGGTGCCGAAATTCTGGTCAGGAACAATAATGGTTTGGTGGTAAACTGGTCCGATACGCAGATGCTTAAATATTATACTTTATATTGTTTAATCTGATAAAGAAAGCGACTTGTTGATTAAACCTACGGTAACAACATCGATCCTCCACTCCCAAAGTACGTAAGACGAGATTGTAAGCGGTGAAGCTCTTTCCATATAGCATTATAAATTGGGGTTGTTAAAAAGCAACATAAAACATTTAATTCTAACAATCAGTTAAAAGTCTAACTTGTCTACAAATTAATTTATTTCAAGTGGTTATTTACGATGTGCAAACCCTGTTGAATCAAAAAAGCATTGCTAAGCTTATGAGTGACTTTTCAAAGATAAATAAGTCGCCAATCTGCAACAACTAAAATAAGATTGTTTTATTTATACATTTACATGTAATTGGAGATGTTTATTGTTTGTGGAATGAAAGGTCATTCAGAAAGCCCTTAAATATGGCAGGGGTCTCTCTATGAAAATGTTTCGTTTTTCCAATTTCTTAAGAAGACCCCCTACCACAATACAAAACAACAGAAAAATATTGAAAATTCTTGAATTTTAGACAAAGTTGTGTTACTTATGTATATTGCTAGCACTGTGGCTGCCATGTTTGACTCACGTGAAATTCCTGGTCCTGTTTTCTTGGCTTGTTTTCTGCACAATTAAGAAAAAGAAATTGACGACGGTTTATATACAGTGTGTGCGGTTGATCTTTGAACTTCTGTAATCAGTTAATCAGCAAGCTGTTGCTGGGAAAGATGATGAACTTGTCGATGCCCGATTTGTCGCCGGGGTTATTGGAAGTACAAAGTAAGGAAGAGGGCAAAGATCAGGAATCCAGACAATAAAATACCACACCTGACCCAGAATACCATATGGGAAAGTGACGAAAACACAAGAAAACATCACAAACAAGAGAGCCAAGAGGTCAGCCCTTTCCCAGCAGGTGACCACAAAATGTAAGTGAGTATGATCAGGAAATACCACAATCACACACCGCAGACCAACCCGAGGCACCATGAGGAAGAGCCACAGAACATTTATAGTAACAATACATCTGTAAGACAACAACAGCAAAGCAACCAGCTTTCTCTTCCTCTTCAAGATGATTGCAAAACTAGAATGTATACAAAGTAATGCATAACAAAACAAAGATAAACACAGAACTCCCACAAACAATGGGGAGTGCATGAAACAATAGATCAACAACAACAGAACCACCGCCTTAGAACGGACAGCAGCCTACGCCACCTTGGGGCGGGGGGGGGGGGCTTAAATGCATTTTACTAGCGCCAAATCTTCATCCTAGATTCTGTTGTTGTTAAAACACAAAATTGTTTAGCTGGCATGGAGGCTTCCTAACCAATGTAATGTATCTTCACAGAGAAACAATCAAAACAAATTAACACACTATGATGATACAAAGAAAGGGGCGCATTACTCACAGATAGTCAGAGCTAAAGAAAACGTCAAGTTGAGCTACAGTGGGCCCAGTCAACGGCAATCATCAGGCATAAACGAACGGATTAAAGCTTTACGTCAGGGCCGTCATTAGGTCTGAGGCCTGACCCACCGTCGTGCAATTAAAGAGGAATTCATTGCTATCAACCGTGATTGAGTTCACAACCAGGCATGCAGTCTGTCGCATGATATCCATGATGTACCCCACTCTTTTATAACATTTAATACTCTTTTAAAAATGATCCCTCAAATTAGGCTTTCCAACCATTATTTTAAATTTATAAACTTAATCGCCATAAAAATACAGGTTATGGTATGCCATGCTGCAGAAGAGTCTTTAAGCAAATATTGTATTTAACAATGGTAATAAAATTTGGAAAAAGCTTTACAGAGTTTATGGTATCGATAACCTTAGTAACTTAGAAGTAAAAAAAATATTCTATTGTTGCAGTCATCAACATGAGAACTTACTCTTGCAAAACGAATAAGTTGCGAAATGTATTCACCATAGGAAGGGGAGCGAGGAACATCTCCATTAAGAAATGGAAAATTAACTATTTCAAAATTAAAGTCGTCCCGTTTAACATAAATAATGGTTGAAACTATGCCATTTGTAATGGACAAGCCTAAGTCCAAAAAGGGACTTCAGTATCTGAAAGATTCGCCTTATTCAACTGAAGTTCAGTGGGATATATCAGACTTACCATTTGTGCGAAAAAGGATTGTCAATATTAAGCAAGTGATCTAGATATCTTGAGGTAGAGTTAAATGCTTCAACAACATCTGCTTGATTATTGTCAGAAAGAGACAACATGAAGTCTCCCTTATAACAAAATAAAAACAAATCTGCAACAAGAGGAGCACAATTAGTACCCATAGGAATACCTACAATTTGTCAGTACAATTTTGAGCAAAAGCTTATATATATATTGTTCAAAAGATAATGGAGAGCGTCACAAACTTTCTTACAAGACCACAATTTAAATCGTTTAGGTTGTTCAGAAGTGAAAAATGCGCGTTTCTCATTACAAGTCAAATAATGTGAGCCATCTGTGTTGAAAGGTTGTTCAATTAACTCAGTTAGGTTTTCTTTGATAAGATTATGAGGTAATGTAGTATAGAGAGTAGAGAAATCATATGTAGACACACTAGGTGCTAGAAAACCTTTAGATTTTAATTTGTTAAGAAACTCACCTGAGTTTTTAAAAGACCAAAACCGACTTTACCATTTCTTTAAAAAAAAGTTTCACAATATTTTATAACACGGCGACAAGGAACAGACAAGAAAGTATGTATGGCGAAGCGCCCATAACGCAGATTGCGAACGTGCGTAATAAAAATAGTAACGGTAAACGTGATTTTCCTCACCATAAGGAACTGCTCTTAAAGGAAAGAATTCACTCCATCTAGGAGCAAATTCTTTCCTTTAAGAGAAGTTCTAATTTTGAAAAGGGACGCAATTAAATGAATCATTGTTTGATCCAGTAGTCTCCCTTTGGTGTGCGTAACTTTTCCAGCGTTCTAGCTACGCCATTGGTATGACACGGCACACAAATAAGAAAAAGGATCCACAAAAGAAGTACCGTGCATGTTAAGTTTAAATGACTTGACCAACAACCATTTCAGGTCATGGCCAATAATTACAACAATGCAACTAGCAAGTTAGCAAAGAGGCTGTACATGAATTCAAATTAGGAGATATAGCTGTCATACAAATATAAACAATTTGTTGTAGAGTAACAGGTATTTTAATATTGATTGGCAGTTTGGGATGTTTAAAAGACACAAAGACAATGGACATGATACTTGGTAAGTGTAAATTTCCAAATGGATTTCCTTCTTTTCAGTAACATATGTTGTAGGTACACAATGGAATTGTCTACAACATATTTTTTTCAATAAATGAGTTTTTAACCATAAGCTTTTTTTTAAAAAAGACAGATTCTAGACCACTTTCATGAGCATGTAGAATTGAACAAGTTTTCAGGTAGTTGCACCAGGGTGACAATAATAGATTGCTTAGTTTATGCTTCTGACAGTTTATCTTGAGATGTTTCATTGGAGTATATTGCTAAATTGGTAGTTGCGTGGTTGTAAGCCAGGGAATAGTGAAGAAGTTTTGTATCCACATAGAAGTCTTGTGCAAGATACTTTTATATGTAGTCCCTGAAACTGTCTGTCCAGGTCCTGTTGACAGGCTATTGTCTATAAAAATGGCGCTTTCTGAGCTCAGTCTTGCCATCGCCGATCATTGTCTCAACATTTTCAAATGAAATTATGCAAACTGAATGTAGGGAGATTTTGTTATATCGGGCTTAGCGAGGATAAGTGTCTTGTCTATGACCCAAACACCAAATTGACGCAGGGATTCTAACCTGTGACGTCTTGTCCACTAGTCCTGCACTCTATCAACTGAGCAGCTGTGATCGGTGATTGATATGTGACACACTGTAATTCACTATCAAATACGTTTTCATAGTTTTCTTAATTTTTTCCATGACATATAATTTTTCCAAATGTTAAAATGTTTCTTAGAAACAAGCCATACTTATGCTTATCAATACCTACCACATGCCCTGAGGTAATATAACTTTATCAGGGTAACTGAGCATGAAATTTAACAATTTGTACTGTATTCTTGGCACTCTTCCTTGATCACACTGGTAAATGTATACGACGATTTGGTGGTATTTACGCGTATTGCCGGTACTTCATAGACCGGAAGTGGTAGACATTGGTGTTAATACTATGTAGAAAAACATGCCATATGCCTAAAGGACTATAGAATCAGATCATTTTTAAGTATTCGGCACGCACATGGCGATTTATGTAAACATTTAGGAATAGATTCGAGTACCGATCAAGTTGATCGGTACTCGAATCTATTCCCAAATGCTTACATAAATCGCCATACACATACTTAATACTTAAAAATGATCGAATTCTATAGTCCTTTAGGCATATGGCATGTTTTTCTATATAGTATTAACACCAATATCTACCACTTCCGGTCTATGAAGTACCGGCAATACGCGTAAATACCACCAAATCGACGTATACATTTACCAGTGTGTTGATGTAAGGGCTATCGTATATGATTGTGACAGTTCCTGGTCATATTCACTAGAGTCATATTAACTTTTATTAAACTGCCAATGGCTTATCATTAACTTTAAACTGGAAAGTGACACTTTTATATCATTATATTGATCAATTTTTTCAACCTATCATATGATCTCAAGTGAAACGCCATTCTAATGGTGTATGCTGGCGGGGTCACTGTAAGCTGTATGGGTTTCAGTTTCAGGATTGATCCTCGTGTCGTTTTCTACACCAAATAAATGAAATCTCTTATATTTATCAATCCAACAGTTTGTCATTACGACAAAGAGCGATAATTGCAAAATATTCTCAATATTGTAGCTGAAGAATTTATCTCTAACAGCCCAATGCAATCAGAAATCCCTCGGCCAGTTCTGTGGAATTTCGTTGAATCAGACCTCGGATGCACATCGAGGATCTACTTTGATAACATGACGCTGACGTTACATAACGTAACGCTCATGCCAGCACAATAATAAGTGTGATTAAGGGTTTGCATTTTTTAATAAAATCTCGCTATATAGCGATATTTCATTGAAAAAACATAAACCTCATTTATTTGTAACCGTTTGTTTTGCCACGATAAACAGACTCTTGGACGTCGCTTTACTAAGGCAGGGTATGTAGCACCCGCTATTGTCAACAGAGTAATTGTGGGTGGGTCAATAGAGTAATTGTGGATGGGTCAACAGAGTAATTGTGGGTGGGTCAATAGAGTAATTGTGGGTGGGTCAACAGAGTAATTGTGGGTGGTAAAAAACGGACAATAAATCATATATTGGTTCAAGATTTTATTCATTTTGTGTTGGTGGGTGCTATGCACCCAAATGGGGTCAAGGAAAAGATGATGCCAATGCAACCCCTCGCCAAAATGGGGTTTAATGGGTAATTGCTCAGTCGTCGCACACGTTTTGAAAAAGCATCAACACTGAAATAGAAACATCCAGTGTCTTCGGTTTAGTTGTGTGCTAACATGTGTTTTAGCGTATATGGTAACTCTGCTCCTCAATTATCACAACCAGGCAATCACCAAGTTAGCATTTCATTCCAATGAAACATCTAAAGATAAGCTGTCGAAAATATAAAATTGGCTATCTATTATTGTCATTCAGGTACATGCCATTTAACTACACAAAACCTTGTTCATTTCCACATGTCCATTACACGGAAACATAAAAAGTAGTTGAGAAGTTTGTGAAAAACCTGTTTTATGGTGAAAAACACTCATTTATTGAATGGACATATGTTGTAGGTGCACTTTGGAATTGCTTCTATGAGGCAATTCCAATGTGTACCGACAACATATGTTACTGAAATTAAGGAAACCTTTTTTGAATATACATTAAACAAGTATCATATCCATTGGCTTTCCTCTTTTAAACATTTCAAACTGCCAATCAGTATTAAAATACCTCTCACTACGTGGCAAATTGTTTGTAGTTACATGACAGCTATATATCACCGAATTTGAGTTCATGAACTATGTTTTGCTAAGCTGGTAGTTGCATAGTTAAATTGTCTTCCTTATCATCAACAACGTGGTTGGTGTTGGAAAGTAATTAGAAACAGCATGTTGAGTGTAATTAACAAATCTAACATTTTCCATATAATGATTCTGTCCATTTGCATACAGATTGTTAATTTATTGAACGTCAAACGCAGTATCAGGTGAAAGAAGTTGCAATCGTCTAATAATTCTGTTTTAAAGGCTTAAAACCAATCGCCTACTGTTGAGTGAGATATTTCTTCTTATGATGAAAAATACTGTGTGATTTAGCCCACCTATAATTCGCAGTAGACGACATTTTCAAATTTTGCTGCTTTTTTCAAAATAACAGAAAACTTAAAGACAATAACTTATTTTTTTCGAAAATTAGGAAAGATGTCGCAAAACATGCGCGGACCCAGAAAGTTTTATCAGAGGTGATCCAAAGTTTTTGTGTGTGTATTTTTTACCAAAAGTGGGCAGTGATCGGCCCACCAGCGAAACGCTATTTAAATGGCGTTTCACTGATGGGCCGATAGTGGCCCAATATTTTTTAGCACCGGGCCTCCATGTAACTGACTGCATGTTACGCTACACACAAAGCAGATCTTACTTTGGGTAAGACTGCAGTGTTTGTATTTGTAGCAAGATTTTATGGCACGATACCCTTTTATTCGCCAACTCAGACCAATTGCGTTGCCAGAACGCTGAAAAAGTTACGCTTATCAAATGGAGACTACTGTATCAAGAAGTAATTCTCTACAATTACGCCCCTTTTCAAAGTGGGAACTTCTCTTAAAGGAAGCGAATTCTTTACTTTAAGAGCAGTTCCTTGAGGTATGGAAAATCACATTAGGTGAGCTCCCTTGAGTTTTACTATTTTTGCGTATACTGCGTAAGCGGCGCTACGACAATGCAGACACTTTTGGCAGTCCAGGAGCTACGCCTGTAACCACTTGACTTGGGCTTCATACATCTAAAAAATACATGTACCCACGAATACCCATTTGCCTTATAATTATTTAAAGCTGCATAGTCTGTAGCTTTGGATATTCTCATTTTGGGAAAAAAGTTTCTATTATTCAAGAATACAGTAAAAATACTTAAATTCAGGTAAAGTTTTTACCATTTTCATATATCTTAACAAATTATCACTATCAAAACAACAGCATTTATGTTAAAAATCAACTGTCTAGAATTATTGGAGGGACGCAAATAATTCTCACCAAGAGAAAAATCACCTGTTTTTATAAGATAATTCACTTTTCCATGCAGTTTTCAACTGTAATGAGTATATTTATTGTGAAAACATAACTTAATTCTATTTTTACAAATAATTTAAAAAGATTTTTATTTTTTCGAAAAATGTTCATAGTTACAGATCTAGTCTCTTTGAATATTATAAATAAATTTGTATGTATCCTCAAATAAGGCGATGCGAATACTTAAATATAAAATCACAAAATAACCTATTAATACTTTAAGCAAATATCTGCATTTAAGATACGCATACAGCTCAGTACGCATACAGCTCAGGTCTAAGCTCTAGATGCGGAGGCGATAGATACGCATACAACTCACAATGCATAAATCCCCGATAGGAGCTGTATGTGGAGGTATGTATGATACCTACGCATAGAGCTCTTTTAATCATTTTGACAGAAACGTTGTTATACGGGCCTGGATTCTGTAAATCGTTAATCATTAAAAGTTTGTGAAAATTAATCGTTTCTGATAATAATATTGGCCCAATCAATGAAATTCAGTAAAACCTATAATCGCAAGTTTTCGCTCAATCGTCAAGTTTTAGAATGTGTGACCCGTCACGCGAAAAGGGACGAGTTGGGTGTCACATAGTGAAATTCACTTTTTCCGCTTTTGAATAAAGAATTTTATGACGAATCAAGAAATATTAACATATTTGTGGGTTCTTGATCATTTTGGGTCTCAAAATGTCCAAAGAGGATGGGTACCGCCCCGAAGCGTCACAAACTTTCTATTGACGTTATTGTAACGTTACATGTACATCATAAAATCCAGCAGGCTAACACGCGTCATAAAATATTGCAAAAGGACGTTACAATGTATTTGTTGTAATCAATTTATTTTCTCTTTTTCTATTTATTATTCCTCTCATTTTACCACCTCTTTTTCTCCTTCAAATTTCGCACCAGATATTTTTCTAGCCTTCAACTACACTATAGTGTCAAACTTTAGTCAACTTAAAAAAAAAACATAAAAAAAAATTCACACTGACATATTTCATGTGTTGTTTAATCTTTTATTCCTCGCTGTTAAAGTATCAAACTTGATAAAAAGGATGCCATTGGAAAGGAAATTGAAAAAAGCAATAAACAAAATTTATTCATTATCCAAGGTCTCTTACTTCCTGAAAAAAAAAGATAATTATAGTTAAACTGCAAAATACTGAAAACTGATTTTTCGCTGACGCCAACGGGAACGTCGCAGAGCCATGACATAAAAGAAAATTGTGTTTTCTCAAACATGTGTACATTTACTTCATCATAAGTTGAATTTAGAAAATATTAGAATGTGTATACATTGTTATGCTATTTCCACCAGCTTAGTTTATTGTCGCCCGCCTTTCAGAGAAATGGATGAGCATATTATTAGTGGTGTGTTGTTTTTGGTGCGTGGTTCTGCTCGGGTGCCATGTGTGTGCAGCTCCTCCTACAGTTTAAGTGTATAGATAGGTTTGAAACTTGTCATCGCTTACATATCATACAGATGCGCAAGTGGTTTATATACAATATTCAGTCACATTGATTTCAGTCACTTTTTTAGTCGCGACCATCGACTGCTTCCAATGTCTCATGATATTGATTGTTGTTATGTGAATGGGATTTTAGTATGATTCTCAAATTTATTTGTCATTATTTTATGTTTTGCACTTAAACACAAGTTTGAACTTGCATACTATAAGCATGTGATAAGTGTTTATAAAAAACAAAACTTTATTTATGCCTGTTTAGACGGCATGATTTTGTCATGTATGATTTCTCTGTTTAGACGGCATTACAATGGCATGTGTGATTTCTTTCAACAATGAAGAAACTGGTTGGGTACCTTGAGCCATCTCATCATGCTCTACATCGTTTCATTGCTATTTCCAAGAACATGAGTTTAAACTCATTCCCGCAAGTCACGACTTTTGTCATCTGCTATCTCATCTGCTTAAGTTCTTAGATAGTCTTTATGGTGAACAATATCGACCCAGATCAGACTGTTCCCTGGAAGCAGTCTGGTCATGGGTTATATTGTTTATTTCCATGATAAGATCTCCTCTGAAGTGCACTTGAATATATGCAGCAGACACCATTTTTAGGACAAAATACTGGCATGTTTAGGGTTATCTAAGCAATTAACCCCTGTGACCTCAAAGCTGATTGGCTAATTCGCCATGATTTTGTAATGGCAAATAGAACCAGTTCTATCCCCCATGACATGTCGTCCTGACTCTAAAATCATATATGACTCTGTAATAGCAGTGTTTACACGAGCTGATTTGTAATGTACGACTAAGTCAGGACGACTAAATCATGCCGTCTAAACACCCCTTTAGAATTCGCCCACTTGTGACGTCGCCGTTTTAATTAGTGTAATTCCAGATTTTTTGCAAAAATTATTGTCGCAAAACTATAGAAGCTTCAATCATGAAAACAGTACTAAATGAAATCAAATTGATTTAGGCAATAAACATATTTATTTTAGCTTCCTGGTGTCTATTGTTTTCGCATGGTAGTCATTTAAACACAAGGACAAATTAAAATTTCATTTTTTCGGTGACGTTAACGTAAGCGTCAATGAGAATCGTGATATTTGAAAATTTACGTCCTTTTTACACGCGTTCTTCTTGAAAACCAAAAGCGCAATTATTTTAATATTTAATTGTCTATTGCTATTTTCTATTTGCTTTTCATCCATGTAAGTTTTGTAAAAATGCACCCATTAACTTCGTCATAATAATTTTTGCAAAAAATCTGGAAGTGCACTGTTTTAAACGGCGACGTCACAAGTAGGCGAATAATTATGATTGTATCGTAGTTTCAATGAGGGGGTGGACAGGGGGGTACCAAATCCCCACTTCCCTCCCCTTTCCCCCCACTTCCCTCCCCCTTTCCCCCCACTTCCCTCCCCCTTTCCCCCCACTTCCCTCCCCCTGTCCCCCCACTTCCCTCCCCCTCCAGCCCCACTTCCCTCCCCCTGTCAGATTTTCCCTCCCCCTGATAAAATTTTGTTCTTGTTTATGAACTTAAGCGTAGTCAAGAACCAAAATTAATTCTAAAAATAGCTTACCAAAGACCCATCTGCATTTTCAGAGGACAAAGAGTTAAATCATACTTTAGTTTGTTTGTTTGTTTGTTTGTTTGTTTGTTTGTTTGTTTGTTTGTTTGTTAAGATGCTTAACGTCCCTGACAACCCTTCTTGAATAAGCGGAAGGGAGGAGAATGGCCGTAGAAATTATTTCAAGATCAAATCTCCACGAAAGTATGGCACCAGGCCGAGATCTAAATCTCAATCCCTGTATCTGCAGTCAAACATACATCTGCCATCCGACACGTTATCGGCTGCGCTGCGCGGTCCCTTAAAATGTACTGTCACCAGAGATGAATGTCTTTTTTCTAGAGTGAGCAAAACAAAGGCAAAATCTTTTATTGTTTCCGTTTACCCTAAAGACCCTTAAATTCTGGGGCCTCCTTTTTTGAAACCTTTCGGGATATTCAGTAGGCTAATTTTAGATTTTTTTTTTCATGCATTTTTTTTTTAATAAAAAATAAGGTTTGCCTACCTATTGATCGTTTAAATATTGAAGACGTATTCGTAAATTAGACATTTATATCCGCTTTTTCTTGTAGAAATAAAGGGTACATTAATTTCGTACCAAAGTCGGTCCATCTGAGTCTGTCCGTCTGTCTGTCCATGCTTGTGCAAGTATGTTCGTGTGTGTGGTTTCTTGTAATTGTATCTTTCCTAAACCGTCGGCCGCAGCTGCTTTAAACTTTGTAGCTGCATAAGTCACATGATGTAGAGGATAACATTTCGTAGTCAAGGGAAAAGGCCAAATAAATTATTTTAATGTAACTACTTCTCCTCCTAAACCATTAGCCGTAGCAACTTAAACCTTTGCAGCTGAATAGGTCATATGATGTAAGGGTTACTGGACAACATTTCTTGCGACCTAGTTCAAAGGTCAATCTATTTTCGTCTAAACGCATCTTCTTCTAAACCGGTGGACGCCGCAACTTCAAAGTTTGCAGGTGCATACATGTAACATCTCAAGTATCATTTGACCCCAAGGCCAAGGTCAAATACTGTATTTTTTTGTAAAAGCATCTACTCATAACTGTTGGGCGTAGCAGCCTCAGACTTTGTAGGTGCATACGTCACGTGATGCATAGGATACTAGGCAATATTTCCTATAATATATTTTCTTGTAAATGCATCTTCTTCTAAACCGTTGGGCGTCCCAACTTCAAAATTTGCAGGTGCATAGGTCACATGATATAGAGGGCACTGGGCGACATCTCACGTGACCTTTGACCTAAGGTCAAGGTCAATACTGTATTCTCTTGTAAATGCATCTACTCATAACTTGAACGTAGCAACTTCAAACTTAGGGGTCTTTCATGCAAATCAAATATTTATGTGTCTTGATCCACATCTGAACTAAGGGTGGGATTGGCGCCGTGAAACCGGGTTAAGTCCTCCAGTAAAATATTTTACTGACCGTTCCAAGGCGATACTGCTTTTGTTGATCTTTTATGTTTTTTTTTCTGTCTTGTGTTTGCTATGCCTTTGTGCGCGTCTGTTTATATGTGCCTGGTGGTCACCTGCTGGGAAGGGGCTGACCTCTTGGCTCTCGTTTGTGGTGTCTTACTGTGAGTTTGTCACTTCCCCATTGGTATCCTGGGTCAGGTGTGGTACTTGATTGTATCGATTCCTAATCTTTGCACCCTTACTTACTTTGACAATATTTCAATTGACCTTGATGTCACGGTCAAGTTCATATACTATATTTTCTTGTTAATACATTACTTCTCAAATGATTGGGTGTAGCATCTTCAAACTTTGTAGGTGCTTAGATCACGTGATGTAGAGAGTACGGGGCAACATTGCATGTAAAAGGCGTACATTTACGATGGTGAACCATCGACTGAAGTCTAGTTTATAAAAAATTGGCATTACTTTCAAAAAAGGCATCTTATAATCAATAAATACATGTTTTTGTCTTACTCTTAAGTGTCGATTAATTATTTGCATACTTGGTCATTTTTCATGCATTTGTTGCCATCTGCTGTTGTTGTTTTTTTTTTTCAAAATTAACCTTTACGATTTTTTCATGAACACCATCAGAGCCAAGGTGTCAAATGCTTGGGATCTAGATCAGGACCAGTAGAATCCAAATTGGGACCAGCCTTCTGTCGGTGCTGACCTGGGTCGAAACTGCTTGCAAAGGTTATCAGCAGAAGACAAGAAAATAAAGTAAACTTGTTCAGTCACATCCGGGAGATTTCCTGATCTTGTAAATAGTTGTATGTTTTAGAAGAGATTTTATAATTCAATCAAGGGAGTCTTACTGTACGATAAGGGAGGGTTTGAGTCGGCTAGACATATAACATAAACATAAGCGCCTAGGAGCTTTTGAAAATTCATGAACAATTTTCACATGTGTAGAAAAGGGAATGACTTTCCTCTGTATTTCAAGGCATATCTAAACTCTTTGGAGTACAAATCTCAATATATGTACTTTTTTCTTGCAACTATCACTGTAAGATACGCCATACATCGATATTGTGAAAAATCAAAATTTCCAAGCTTGACGATTTGCGTGGGTCTGTCAGAATAATCATAGTTTAGTTTGTTTCTCAAGCACTGGCGACTTATATCAAAATGCGAATTACCGAACTTAGCACAACGATCGACGAACTCATGTTGTGTTTTAATCTTTCATGTATTTACAGAAGTCAATCTCTAGCACGTAATAAATGAAATAGCTATCGACGGCCAAACAAAAAGCAACAGCCACCATTTCAAAGCGGAAGATTGTGTTCTTTGCACAATTAGGCTAATCGGTTCCGTAAAACGTAGATTAAAAGCCTCCGATATTAGTTGGATTTTTTTTTCTGCCACTGAGTGGCAATATCTGTCCTTCACCTAAAGACAACCTACCCTGATAGTCTCGTTTTGTCGGCAGTCTATGTTCTTTTAACGACAGTAAAAAATCAAGCTAAAATCCTACTGGCGCCATATATTACGTGGGTCGTGTGACAAAATAGCCCCTACAAACATGCATGCTTCCCTTAGTGGACCTTAATATGATTTATATGCCTAAAACGGTATTGTTATCGGCCATTTTCTCTGAATTTTCTATAAAAAAATCAATATCCCGCCCCAATTTTTCCAGACTCCCCGCCCCATATCCCGCCCCCTCTACCCCCGCTCCCCGCCCCCTCTACCCCCGATTCCGCCCCCTTCATCCCCGATTCCGCCCCCTCTACCCCCGATTTCGCCCCCCTTATCCCCGTACCCCCGCCCCCCCCCCCCCCTGTCTACACACAGTGCATAGGCAGCAGACCAGTTAAACCGAAACCAATATCTGTACTTTACGGAAGCCTATATGTGACATTGTGTTTTGTGTTATGTCCTTTTGATTTCGGCGTTTTGACTATTTACTTTTGTATGTTGAGTTCTCTAATTGTGTACAATGTTGCACATTTTAAACGGCGCAATTCACGAGGTAGAGCCAAGATGGAGAACAAACGAGGAAAGAAAGACGAGAGTATAAGTATTTTAATTCATCCGTTTTAATGTTAGTTTATATTTATACTTTTGAAATCTGTGCAGCCAGTAACTATCACAGTCAAAAAGTCTACCGGAGGCTTTTGGTTTGATTATGCTTCATACTGGGTTCTCACTGTGCAAGTAGTCACACACACACACACACACACACACACACACACACACACACAGAGAGAGAGAGAGTTCTATTCAATATAATACAGTTTGAATCACTATAATAGTTCGGTCCATTTATATCGACCCATTCAAATTGTTACAGAAATTTATTCTGAGATTTTATTCTGTAGGTCTAGATCTGATACAGTGCAAAAGAAAATAAGATGGCATTAAAGGCAAAACGTATCTATCTATCTATCTATCTATCTATCTATCTATCTATCTATCTATCTATCTATCTATCTATCTATCTATCTATCTATCTATCTATCTATCTATCTATCTATCTATCTATCTATCTATCTATCTTGAGGTAATCTGTCTGTCAGTCTGTCAGTCAGCATAAATGCTGTTTTCAAACGTCACACCCACTGTCATATAAATTTATAGGGTTTATCTACCTTTCTGTCTGCCTAAATGAATTTTTCTACCGTCTACCAAATATCCACAAACCCTCCCCCGCCTACAAAAAATAAAAAAAAAATACTTGAGTTTATTCACCTGTCTGTCCGCCTGTCTGTCTGTCTTTCCGCCTGTCTGTCTGTCTTTCCGCCTGTCAGTATGTCTGTTTTTCTGTCTGTATAAGAAAACAAGTAAGTATTACACGGAAATTCTACAATATTTATGATGAAGAGAACAGTACACAGACAGTCACACGACAGCAAGAAAGCATTCAAAGTTAATCAGTCAGTTTTCTGGCTCTTTTCCTCAGCAAAATGACTGCAAAACTTATGTATAAAATCACTACAAACTTCACCACAGAATTAGAAGACAATACAATAACCCCACACACAATGAGAGCAACAAGGAATAATGAATTAACAACAACATAATCAATGCCTTAGAACAGACAGTGGTCGAGATCACCAGGGAGGGGCTCTTCACCCTAGATTCCGCTATTGTACATAAAGCTGTTTTCCATTGCCTACTCTATACCCACCCACCACCCTATAAGTTTCTTGGGGTTATCTACATATCTGTCTGTCTGTCTGTCTGTCTGTCTTATGTTGTGGCGTGAACAGACAATCGTTATATTGCAAGGCTATATGTGTACTTATTTTTATTGATTTGACTTTTATCTTTGTCCCTTTTACTTCATCTTTTGTGTTTTGTCTTTTGTGTTTTTAAATTTTGTCTTTCCTTTATTGTCTTTTGCCTTTTGCGTTTTAACTTTCAGCTTTTTACTTTTGTCTTTTGTTTTTAAAATTTTGTATATTGTATTTTGGCTTTGGGTGTTTTCGCATTCTAGTTCTATGATATTTTTTTTTAGGCATCTCAGTACCCTTCACGGCAGCAGACAAACATACATACAGACAGACAGACAGACAATTGAAAGTTTATCAGATATGTGAAGGCGGTGGAAATAGATTGATAGATAGATACGTTTTGCATTTAATGCCATCTAATTTTTAATTGCACTGTATTCGACCTATATAATAAATACTCAGAATAAACAATTTGTTGCTATTAAAATGAGTCAACCTGTCATGTACAGACAAAATTGTCCTAGATCTATTTGAATACTTACACAGATAGCCTGGTTGAAGGGGAAACCTACAGTAGACTTTTTGGACTGAGATATTTACCGACTGCATCGATTTCAAACGTATAACAAACGTTACACAGGATGCATTAGAATACTTGTACTTTTGTCTTTCTTCCCTTTATTATTTCCATCTTGTTTCTACCCCTATGAATTGTGCTGTTTAAAATGATGCACGGCATCATACATAAAACATACATATGTATGCAAATTCATATATGAGCCACGTCGTAAGAAAACCTGCATTTTGAAATGCGAGAACAAAGAGGCACTGATTAGATGTGCCCTAACATTCTGGGCCCGGAATTACAACGCCTCCTTAAAGTTAAGGAAGAATTAAGTTAAGTATTGATTATTCAGGATGCGAAAAATAACGTTTTAAACTGATTAAAATCAAAATAGTTTCATTTTTCTGTAGATAAAATTCTATCTTTGACCACAAGTACTGCATCGATCCAGACAATTTATTTAGCATCTAATATAGCATGCTGAAATATCAATACTTAACTTAAAGTAAGTATGGGTGCAAAGATCAGGAATCGATACAATCAAGTACCACACCTGACCCAGGATACCAATGGGAAAGTGACAAACTCACTGTAGACACCACAAACGAGAGCCAAGAGGTCAGCCCTTTCCCAGCAGGTGACCACAAAGCACGTATAAACAGACGCGCACAAAGACATAGCAAACACAAGACAGAAAAAAACATTAAAGATCCATAAATGAAGTACCACCTTGGAACGGTCAGTAAAATATTATACTGGAGGGCTTAAATTTAACTTTAAGGAAGCATTGTAATTCGGGGCCCCGGTCAACACAATTGTTAAAGTTTAATATCTTATTTCAAGACCCTAACACACCTCGCCTAAAACGTGATATATCAAACAACAATTAACAGCTTTGAAAGTGCGAGGAAGACACGCGCTAGCTGACGTCAATTGTTACTGCAAAATGACGTCAGTCATGGCGTTAGACGGTGTAACGTCGTTTTTTACGCTGGAAAGACGTTACTTATACATGTAAATATATGCGACACAATCCAACTATTGGTGGGATTTCCTCAGTGCAATGGTGGAAAGACGGAAGAAGCTGAAGACTTCAAATCAGCTCTATTGCGTGAATTGTTGAATAATGATTTACTGTCTGTGGGTCAATTGCACGAAGATAAATCACTCGTGCTATGCACTCATGATTTGATCTTCTTTACAACTGACCTCCAAACGGTGAATTAATTCTCAACAATTCACGGCTAGAGCTGATCTTTTCTTCATTATAGCAAGCTTTTGTAGCTTAGAAGGCTACTTCTAGTCCAAAATAGAAAGTTGGAAAATTCGAAATTCGAAAACGAGATGTCTAGCGATAAGGCTAATTGTCAATGTTTTAATGCTTTATCAGTTCCCAGTGGATGCACAGCTGATCTGTGCCTTTGTTTTCTGCATGTGTAAAAAGGCAATTCAATTTGTATTGGACCTCTCTTTGATCTGTTCATTTTTCTATATAAACATTTATTTATCTATAGCTACACAGCCAAGTTTGTGTCGGACCTGTTAGAAATCCGCAAAGGAAGGTTTTCTCATGATGAGGCGCATATGTCAACTATTATACAAGGCAACTTCTCATATTGTGAAAAGTACTGGTCACAATTTACACAATTTACTTTTACTTTACAAGAATAAAAAAATTAATGCAGGTACACTGAACGACTAACGAAACCTGGCACTAACGACTAACTTGTAAAGAACACGTCCTAAGGCAAAAAGTAAAAAGTTTATTTTAATAAAAGAGCATCAAATGTGATTTTTATTTTAATGCATATCACCATCAAACTTCCGTAAAGTATTTGCTCGTCATGCTGAACTGGTTAGCACATTAAACCAGTGACCTTGACCTATATTTTACAAGCTCCAATGGCTGGTATTTTTATATTTGTATGTCAACCCTTGTGCTCTCATCAACCAAAATGCCTAACACTACCAAAACATTTATAAGGCATAAGGCATCCTCTCAACATCTTGAGGCAGCACACATCTTAACCTGATGACTTCGACTTAAATTTCAAGCTCCATTGACATTGCCATTTTTATGTCCACTTTCAAGATCTCGTTAAATATTGTGTTTACTCACCAAAGCGTGCATAAGGGATCTCCTCAATATCCTGTGTTGGTTTGGAGACATTTACCTAAACTGAAACCAAGTTTTAATTGGTCAAAACCTTGACCCATTACCTATATCTTATGCTTTATTAATAAAGGCCCAATGACTTTGTCTCTCTACGCCCAGCAGATGCAGCGCTCAGCAGATGCAGCACCAACTCCGTGAAATTCTTGGTATTTGTCAAAACACCGCCCCCTCCCCCCCCCCCCCCCCCCCCGTTTCATGTATGCTAATTACTTTGTTGTGGCTGTGTAGCCAAAGTACATCTCGTCAAAGTCAGAATGCAAAACATTTATGCCAATCTTTCTATGTTTCTCTTAATTTAAATTAAAATCACTCGTTCATCTCATCAAAATTTCAAGAAATGTAGATTGAACATTGAAGAAATCTGTATTAACCTAATTCAGAATGAAGATTTTATACATCTAAAAAACAAATATTTATTTACTTGGAAATTAAGCAAAGCAATGTCAGGAACAGATACGATTAGATTCTAAACCCAGCCCATAAAACCACAAGGTAAAAGAGTAACAACGAGATTGATGGGAGTAAACAAATGACATTTAATGAACCAAGTAAGCAGCTATTTTCCAAACAGGTGGTAATTCTGAATTCGAATGTAACTGAGTGAAAATTGCAGCTTAAATATGACAATTAAATGATAACACAGAACAGTAAGTAACCACAACAAAGCATCAACTTGGAATTGTCAGTAATGCGTTACTAGTTGATTAAAGTTAACTTTACGAGGGTTCAGTCCTAATTCTCACATTCGATGTGATTTTTAAACACGTATTTGAACGGCCCACGTGGAGGTTTCCAACTCATCAATAAATCAACACAGGCAACAAAGGACTCATAGGTAAAACCATGGTGGTTCAAGGATATAAAGAATTAACAGAAAAATGCTTACTCTGATAATTCACATCGCTACTGTAACACTGGAGGAAATGAAAGCAAAAAGTTGAACCCTGGTGAGCCAACACACAGAGTACGTGTAACGATTAATTTGTGCGACAACTATTGCTAATTTCGTATGCTAAGCAAATATAAGTTTTTAAAAATAAAATTATTTAGGATTACATTTCGTTGCTCTTCTATGGATGATGTAAAAGCTTCAAAGTGTTATGTGTCTGGCATGTGTATGCAATGCAAAGTAGGGAAGGGGTCAAAGTTCTGGAATCGATACACTCAAGTACCACACCTGACCCAGGATACCTTATGGGAAAGTGACAAATACACTAAAACATTAGATACAGGAGAGCCAAGAAGTCAGCTATTTCCTAGCAGGTGACCACAAGGCTGCATGACACAGACAAGACAATATAGCAAAGACAAAGATCCACAAAGGAAATACCACCTTGGAATGGTAAGTAAGAAAATTACTGGAGGGCTTAAACTAGTTTCACGGTACCAACCTCACCCTTAATTCTGATGTGGATCAAGACACATATAAGTTTTGTTTCGCATGAAAGATCCCTAACTTATCCATGAATCATCTCCAATTACATATAAATCAAGATATAAAAAGGTGATAAACAAAGATATACAACAGTATATACAACTGAATACCGTAGCAAACGAAATCAAACAGTTAAACCCTGGCAGGCCTGACAGCAGATACAGCATCAGGCCCAAACCCTCTCATTTATAAATGAGTCCTTAAATTGGAGCCGTCAAAGCAAACCTCCTAATTTCCTACCACCACTGCCATCATATTAAGCAAATCTACTGCAGATGAAATAAGTTAATAGAACTTGTGTTCACTGGTACATGTATATGAAGCAAATCGTGTTTCAGAGTTGTTTTTTTCTGTAGGTCTAAGTCCAATGAACAAATTAATTGACGTTTCTAAATAATTTCTTGGGTTTTATAAGGCTCAATATCACCAGAAATTCATTTAAACACGTCTTCTTACTGTACATTTCTTTACACGTTGGTACATCAAGTTGATCTGCCAGTGTTTCAAACTCAATGTGACCATTGAGTATAGTATATCAGGCTATCCTTCATGTATATCAACATTTTTTCTGCGCTCTTATTGAATGGAGATTCCAGTTTTACACAAGCTAAGAAGCCACCATGTGAGCTAAACACTCTTTGTGTTTTAACAAAGTCGGCAACTAGGGCACATATACTGAAACAATACAGTTATGTCCGCTTGACGTTTATGTCTGCCAGGTCTTAATGTATGAACGCATTTCATTTAATTTTTTACATTACAAACCGATATAATTTAGAAACGTTATGCACCTAAACGAAATTCATTTGATAACCAGTAGAGCCGCTGACAACTCAGAGAACACGAGTACCCTTAAAATCAAAAGTCACAACATAAAAAGCTTATGTGTCCATCATAATTTCGAACAGTTCAATCACATTAAAACATCACTGAGCAATTTCTCTAGTAAGATGTTATGCAGGTTAGCTGTATGCATTGCTTTAACGACCACAACCATTTATCTGTAACACACTCTGACGTCACAAAACATCGGCAAAGAGCGTGGGTGAAGACACTCAGAAAATTCATTTTTGGTCCAGCATTTTGATATTCAACAGAATGTCTTTTTCGTCATCACAAGCATTTTAACATTGATAAAGACTAATCAGCATTAAAACAATTGATACTGGAAATTCACGTGCGTATTTTTCAGTACGGGGTGAGGTATACAATACAGATTAAGTGAACATGTGATGGCCGACATCAGCCATGTGTTTTAGTCTTTGTGTAATATTTGTCATACACAAGCACAATAAATTAAAGTAAAAAACGGTGTCAAAATAATGTTAATTTAAGGAGAATCTGAGGTTCTTAAATTGTTATTTGTTTAATGCAAAGGGAGGTAATTTCAGTTAACTTTGTAAATTAACGATTTTGAATTGCAATGCCGCTCGTTTAATATGCACATTTGGAATTTTTCAGTACGGGGTGAGGTATACAATACAGATTAAGTGAACATGTGATGGCCGACATCAGCCATGTGTTTTAGTCTTTGTGTAATCTTTGTCATACACAAGCACAATAAATTAGAGCAAAAAACGGTGTCAAAATAATGTTAATTTAAGGAGAATCTGAGGTTCTTAAATTGTTATTTGTTTAATGCAAAGGGAGGTAATTTCAGTTAACTTTGTAAATTAACGATTTTGAATTGCAATGCCGCTCGTTTAATATGCACATTTGGAATTTTTAGATGTTTTTCTCACCGTTGGACGTTCCTGGTTGCAATTTCACGTAAAATGTGTACGTTTTGATGATCAACTTGCTGATGGTAGTGGAATGAGCTGTTTTCACATAAGGTTCAATAACTCTTCCAGATAAGAAGATAAAATCAAATTATTACCAACTTTTGTGTGTTGGACGTTTGATAAACATTTTGGTATATTTTTTGCTGAGGTATCTTAATTGGATCAAAAGATACAGTACCATGAAAATCGGACGTATCTTTTTTGTTTGAGTATATTTGGCCAGTAAAATATATCTAAGTAAGTAAGACGGCAAATATTAGGAAACGATACAATCAAGTACCACACCTGACCCAAGATACAACATGGGAAAGCGATAAAAACACAATTAAACATCACAAACAAGAGCCAAGACATCAGCCCTTTCCCAGCAGGTGACCACACAGCAGCAATAAACAGACGCGAAAGCATGACAAACACAAGACATAAATAACACAAATGATCCACAGAAGAAATATCGCCTGGGAAAGGTCAGTAAAATATTTTACTCGAGGGCTTAAACCAGTTTGACGGCACCAACCTCACCCTAAGTTCAGATGTGGAACAAAGTAAGTAAGGGTGCAAAGATCAGGAATCGATACAATCAAGTACCACACCTGACCCAGAATACCAATGGGAAAGTGACAAACAGTAAGACACCACAAACGAGAGCAAAGAGGTCAGTCCTTTCCCAGCAGCCGACCACAAGGCACATATAAACAGACGCGCACAAAGGCTTAGCAAACACAAGTCAGAAAAAAACATAAAAAGATCCACAAAAGAAGACACATAGATGTTTCCACTCCCAGTGGCCTCGGCTGCTGTCCGTTCTGAGGTGGTGATTCTGTTTTGATGATTCATTGTTTGCTGTGGCTCCCATTGTGTTGGGTCTTTGTTTTATAGTTTACTTCTTATTGTCCTTTCTAGTTTGTTGTTGGTTGCTTTACTTTAATCATGTTGTCGTGTGGCTGTCAGTGTTCTTTGTATCTTCCCCTCTGGTGACATGTGTTAGTAAGTGGTCTATGCTTGTGGCATTTCTTGATCATACTCATCTGTTTTGGGCGCTTCTATATCTAGTTCTGCTTAATGAGATCAATAAAACAGAGTCGGACACATTCAACATAAAATGGGGTTAGTGTCTTGAAATTATCCTGTATCTCTCAGGCCTTTAAAACGCGTATCAAGCAATGTAATAACTGCCCGCCATGTCTCTATTGCTGATTGGAAACACAGTTTCCGAACATGAAGATGTAAATCCAACAACTGAGTCTGCAGCTGTGTGTCTAGAAAGGGCTGCAGAAGCACAATTCTATGTGCCTAGGTCATAACGTAGATCATCTGGTGCTATCTTGAATAGTTCAAAATACCTAAATATGAGATGGGTTCTGAATGCTGAAATTGCTGTCGTGATTTTGGTTTTTGCTATTTTCTTTGTGTGTGTGTTTAGGATACATATCAATTGTCTTCCACATAATGTAAATCAATGATACACAATTTTATAATTTGTCAAAATATACCAGAATTAATTGTACTCTAAATTGGCCTTTCTTTTGAGGGAAGTATGATGGAACACAATTAACAACTCCAAACTGTGCATTAAAATGACCGCATTAATCTTGCAGAGACATGATTTTACCTGAAAATAAAAAAGATAAATTATGAATATTATTAATTATTAATAGTAAAACATCTTCGGATGCACAAATATATGTTTTTCTGCGTTGTGTTTTGCTGACTGGTTTCACATAATATACATGCATTTAAACAACTATTTAAAGTTGTTTTTAAAAAAGAACAACTGATTTGATATCGGTGAAGCTACGAAATTTTAAGGTCTAATAGGTATAATTATTGCATTTTTATGGTAAATCCAAAGATCTTCAGTAGGACACACTGCGCTCACAAACAGTGATTGAGTACAATTTAGTTTTTTCCAGAAAGACAGATGCACTCATAGATAGAGAGATTAATATATGGATGGATAGATAGATTGAACCAGTAATAAGCTAGGATAAATGTGTCTTGCTCAAGGACCACAACGCAGTGACGCCGGTGAGGCTCGAACCCGAGGCCTCTCGGTCTCCAGTCAAGAACTCTACCACTGATAGATAGATAGATAGATAGATAGATAGATAGATAGATAGATAGATAGATAGATAGATAGATAGATAGATAGATAGATAGATAGATAGATAGATAGATAGATAGATAGATAGATAGATACGTTCAACTTTTGCCTTTCATGTCGTCTAATTTTCGAGTGCACATCATCAGACCTACAAAAAAATCTCAGAATAAATTTCCGTAACAGTTTTGATTGGTCAAACTATTATAAGGGACCAAATTGTGTCGTGTTGAATTGTCCTGGGTCTATTTGAATGCTTTTACACAGAGGGAGAGAGAGAGAGAGAGAACCCACTTTGTAGCATGACCTGTATATTTTTTTACTTTGTGATAGTTACAGGCTGCATGGATTTCAAATATTAAATACCCCACTAACATTACATGTACAATGAATGCATTAAAATACTTACAGCTTCGTTTTTCGCCCGTCTTTTCGTCTATATCTTGTCACTACCTCGTGAATTGCGCCGATTTAAATGAACAAAATCGAACACAGAACACATAACAAGAAATTCAAAATACGAAAGTAAAAAGTTAAAACACCGAAATCAAAACGGCATAAACACAAAACACAATGTCACATATAGGCTTCCGTAAGGAATAGATTCGAGTATCGATCTGGATGATGTTGTGCTCGTGCGTACTACGTTGACGTTACGTCATTGTTGCTCTCGCCGCAAGCATTTGTTTAGGAATGCTACCCTCTAGTTGGTTGTCTATTTATATAACATACTGCTAGCATAACGGTCGTGTGTAGGGACATTGTCGCACACAGGAAGCACTCTAGCACGCACTAACCTGTCGCCTTTCGCTCGATGCACACTTGGATTGAACCGCCATTCAGCTGCCATTTCTATTAAAACATTTTATTCGAACACTGCTTACATGTTTACTCATTACGTTGGTTCACTCTTCATACCATAGCGTGTATGACGTAATATCGTTTGTGTGCCGATTCAACGTCATCAAAAAGTGCAACGTCATCATGATCTGATAAAGACACTTGACATATGCCGTGAGATAGCAACGTTTGTCAGGTCAACATGCAATGAGTGCTGATGCGTGTATATGCTAATTTTTGTGAAGATGGCTTTCTCGACTACTGATTAAGGCCTAAATGATGCGATTTTGGTAACTCTCATCCAGACCCTCATATAGGCTCCAACACCTTTATGATTGTAAGTAATGCTATATCGAAGTCGATCGGTCTTTGACCCGAGATCGGAAGACCTTAATCTGCTTTATAAGTTAACTGACTAAATCAACAATTCTACCCTGCAGCTCTCTTAACCTTTCATCACTAAAGAAAAAAACGATGATCTTGTCTGCTGCCTCGTAAACTGCATAATTCTGCTGGCAATACTTTTGGGCTTGCAAGTTACAGGCTAACAGTTTGGACCCTGATCAGAGTTATCCTGGAGAACAGCCTCATCTGGGTCCACACTTTTTGCCAGCATAAAAGTAAATGGCACTGCGTGCTACCTTTGCAATGCGTCTTTACTTTGCTTGGCTATGGCGGAGAAAAGGCTATGTCTGTGTCAAGGCAATTATGTGCTATGCAATGCAGTTAAATATATAGAGGATCTTACATGAGTGCTCATGTTTTATTGAATTTATTAAACGAGTTGGGCAAAAGAGATAAAATGCGAGGCTTGCCGAGCATTTTATCTCTTTTTCGCAACGAGTTTAATAAATTCAATAATACAAGAGCACGAATGTTAGATTCTATTAATCATATGACATTAAGATTGGAATCTCATTTCTGCCGTAAAAACGTTATAATTTTGTCATTATGTACGCAACGTTGTTATGGACGTCATAACGTTTCCCGTAAATCGATAAACCACTAGTGGTTTACAGATTTTATTGCATGGCGTTATTTCCCTCCCAGACGCGACGTCATATGATAAATGCATTTACAATGTTATGTAAATATTCCAAATGTCAGTGCACCATGCCTGTTCAGTACGTTGATCTCTTTAATTGGTTTAGCAGTCACAGACTGCTTTGGTGTATATGTCCTTATTCCAGTGAAGAAGGATGAACCGAATTCCTTGAGCTGTCCCTCATCTGGGTCCAGATTTGACTCTATACCTTCTCCTAAGAAGCACCTGATTGACACTTGATTTTGCAAACCTCGAAAATTTTACTCCGATTAATCGAAATAACATTCTGGGCACAATGGATTCAGAGAATAGGGCCTAATTATGAACTTTTTAATAATACAAGTAGTAATGTATGCCACTATGGGACATAGGGCATTTCAGCCTAAAAAGAACTTAGGTTGTTTTTTTTTTCTTTTTGTTTTTTTGCTGGATAAATGCTCTATGCCCCATACATGTAGATGGTTACCCTGGTAAGCTTAAGTTACTAGCCGTGAATAACTTAGTTTATTTGATGGCTGGTCTTTGATTGTGATAGTTTCTGGGACCTGTACTGCTGAGAATACATTTAAGTACTTTTCAGGCTAAAATACCCTATGCCCCATAGCGGCACCAATTGCTACTAACAACCTATATATACTAGTATATAACAACGTACACATTTGTTTGATAGGAAAAGAACTGATAATAATCGTTTTTGGGGTTATAATATGAAAAAAACTGACCTAACTGCAATCAACCAGTGGTTTAAATGATTTGTGTAAGTGAAGGACAAAACCCCCCTGGCCATCCCTGCTCATTTTTGTATAGGGGGACATACTCCTGGGACCCCCATGTTTTTGCAAGATGGGCATAATCCTCCCTCATGTTTTTTGCAACATGGACAGACCTAGACCCTCTCGAGATATCACTAATATGTATACATACATGGGTGACTATGGTTTTTAGACAGATACAATGTACACGTCGTTAAATTGGGGCATAAGGTATGTATGTGTGTTTTTAGATATATACTCAAAACAAAAAGTAACTTTACACTTTGAACTACCGAATTTATCTTTACTGTTTTCTATTTTAACCAAATTATATATTGCAATGGGTTGCTGGTATCCGCCCTTACCTTATTCACGAAAACAACTTAGGCTAATTAACCTTCTTTCGAGTTATCTGTGCTTTCATTAAAAGCACAAAATCAGCATTTCCTAACAAATCCAAAGTAAACCTAGGATTTGAACACTCTGTTTTAAGCGCCATCGATTTCCAATTAAAAACACTGTTTGACAGTTTGTCTCTGACGTATCATGAGTTAGTTTTTGACAGCGTCTTAAAGTTGGTTTACATTGAAATTATCTCCCTTTAAATCAAAACTATAGTAAATTTTGGCCCCTGCTTAAAGCTTTATTTCAGATGGCATTTGATTTTTTTAATCAGCGAATTGTTTGGTCTTCTGCCCTGAGTACGTGACAAGATAATCTCTTAAAGATTCCCATCGGTTTGGAAGAAAAATGGCAAACAATTTCTTATGGGAAATTCCATTGAAAGCATTGAAAAGTTCACAAAAAGGGGTATGAACGTAAAAACACCACTCTTCTTTGTGTTACTCGAAAGGTGATCCGGGCTGATTTGAACTTAAAACAACAATTCGACGGCTTGTCTTTCAGACTGGTTCTTTAAAATTGACAACTGTCCAATCGCAAAGTTACAGTAGCACATCAAAAGTGATGGGTTTTGGAAAAGTTTATTTCCCCCCTTGCCTCTTTCATTAGGGCATTGTGCTTGCATTTATGATACCAAAACATGAAATTCAATTGTCATATGAATTATTGATTGAACTTTAATATGAATTAAACACATTTGAAATACCACTCATCAATACCCAGAAAAGGTATATATATTAACAGTGTAAAGTTACTTTTGGTTTTAAGTATAGATCAACTGAAAGGTAAACCGATGCAAAATTGGTTCAAGGATCTATATGAGCATTTTCACAAACTGCTTTGATTACAGCACACACCTGTGGGCTGTGCAATGAATGCGGCACTAGGTCTTTCCGCTCCACTGCTGCTAAAATGTGGAATAACCTCCCACAACATTTCAGAGATATTGCAAGTTACAATGTGTTCAAAAACCAGGTTAATTCATGGAGCGGGTAGGCATGCGTTTACTTAACAAGAAAATACATCATTTGATCTTTTAGGGTCAAGGTCACTCGAAACGGTGCCTAATACCCTCTACATCATGTGGCATATATACCTGTATAATTCGAAGTAGCGATGTCCAACGTTTTAGGAGAAGATATAATTACAACAAACGTGACGGATGAACAGACGGCGGACAGACTTTTGTACATATACAGTGAAACCTGTCTTAAGCGACCACTCAAAAAGAAGACAAAAATTGTGCTTCAAGACTTATTATCGCTTAATGCAGGTCAAAAGGGGAGCATTCTGCAATACTTTCGACCTTCATTAAGCTACTACTTGTCATTAAGATATTTGTTTTGTCTATTTTTGAGTGGCCGCTTTAGACAGGTTTTACTGTACCTTACTTTTCTACAAAAAATGCGGGTATATTTATATTAATACGTCACCCCTCAATATATAAAATTTACCAATATGGATGGGAAAAATCCATTAGTAAATAAAGGTTAACTAAACTTCGAGCTAAAAAAAGGTCCTGCTCCCCCCCCCCCCTAGGGAATTTTGCAGACATATCATATCTTGAAGAAATTTTCAAGCCGCATCTTTTAAGAGATGTTTGCACGATGTTCTCCGGGGCGTTAGTCTTTGACAGCCTGTAACATATGTTACTGTAACAAACTGAGGAAAAATCAAATTGAAAGTTTGAGCTACAGAAAGAAGACATTAAACCATCTAATTTTTCAAACTTCTTATGTAGTTAGCAAGCTAGTGGCTTGAGCTACATAAAAGCAACAATTTAAACAAAATTAAAGTCTTCGATGGTGTTATATGCGATACATAGATTAAATTTCCCTTTGAAAGTTGAAATCGTGACTAACATCATTTAATTTTACAGACGATTTGTGCATTTTTTACAAGTGTTTCTAATCTTAGTTCGCTATAATACTTATTCGACTACTACTAGAAAATACAAAGTTTGCTTTTCTATCTCAAATACATTGTTTTTTATGAGTATAAACAACCCTACCCCCAATTTTAAGTATCCAATTTTGGTATCAATTATTGAAGAAAATATATGAACATATTTGACGCACTTGGATATCTTACATTTTTGGCACTGTCTTGCTAATGCAATAAAGAATCATACATTTGCAAGTTTGACATCAGGATCAGAGCACTCATTAAAGTATGTAACGTATGTTACATGGCATAATGAATGAGTAAGGAAATTAGTTGTCTTGGAAGTAAGAGATGATATTACAGAAAAAATACTATTTTCACATGTTTTCCTATTAATCTCTAGCCTCTGGTGCCTTAGTCTTAGTAATAACAGTCATTGCTGATAACATGCCCATGGAATTGTGTTACAGATGTTATATATAATCTTTTTATCACATATTTCCTAATGCCTATATTATTAAAATATAATAGACATATAGATAGAAAATAATAGTTTTCATTTGAATGACACAATTTAATAAATATTCCAATTAAATATAATTATTTAAAAACAATCTTTATTCAATTCACCCTCACAATGTCTATCACTGTGTCTGCTTCTATTGCAAAATAATCACCCATTTCATCATCACAACCAGTAGAATCATGGCATAATATTAGTACTGCAAACTGAGTACAATCCTGTTCCTCTCCACCCATTTGGGAATTGTGCAGACATATCCTACCTTAAAGAACAATTCAAGCTGCATCAAATAGAGATGTTTGCACTCTATCAACCAGGGGGTTAGCCTGTAATGGTATGTTACGTATGTTACCGTATCAATTTAAGAATAAATGAAATGAAATGATGAGAAACAGAAAGAAGGCATAAAACTATCTATTTATTTGAATTATTCATGTAGTTTGCATGCTGAATACCTTTGATACACAAAAAAAGTGTTGTTTTTTTTAACAAATATACAGCTTCCTATGGTGTTATATGTGTTACATAAATTAAGATGACTGTTTAAAATTGGTAATTGTGACAAACATCACTTATAAGCATTTCGTGTGATCCTCCTCTTTTGCCATCAAAAGACTTAATTTTCTTTGTATGTGTGGCCAGTGCCAGCGTCAAACAAATTGACTCAGCTATAATTTGAATCCTTAGCATTTTCAAAAGCAGAAACAGCATGTCAGTGTCATGGGATCAAACACCTGATATGGGTTTAATGCCATTTCACATATATGCATACAATGGAGTATGACTCTGGCATATGTCTCTTCCTGTGAAATGGCAAGAGCAATCTTACTCCAGCTGCCTCTGCATCCATGCTAGTCAAATGATAACTTTGCGCTGATTTTAAAAAAGCTGTGTCTCTACCGTGTATCTCTAAGAATACTTTAAGATTTCTGACATTGGTCAAACAGAAATTTGATAGGCTGCTTTTTTGCATCATTTGTCATGGAACCTTTCCAGTCCTTTGGTGCTTAAGTAATCAGGTCTTAGATCAATAGTATTTTGCTGCGCCCAAAGAACTTTATAAGTTTTCTTTAGTTACAATGTTGACTCTTGATGGTTTTGGCAGACCGTCTGAAACAATTTCTGTTACACCTTGAAAGTTATCTGGTATATGAGAAAGAACATGAAGTTGGACATTGCCATCAATTATGTTTGCAGCTTGTTGTTATTTTTATGTCAGTACATTAAAGCAAGCCTTAAAATAATGTAAAACCTTTCATTTCTCAGTTTTTGCAGCCATATCATTAGCTGTTGCATTCAAAAGAAGGAAAGTGGACTATGGGTAGAATAGGATAACCAGTAGTTCTATATTATGCTCTATTGAAGATTTATACAGAGTAAACAAGTTGATAAGGCTGCCCCATTTCATGATCCAACGAAAACACTGAAATAGAAAACACTTGCCTCTGACTGTGTAATCAAAAAGGATGTCACGACAATGCCCTTGCCAATTTATTATGACGAGATACATATGTTACATCCTTTCATAAGCGCTATTATCTTAGAAACTCAGTGAATCATTGAAGTGAAAGGATCTAATTTGCGCTCTGTTCATCATGCATTTCATGGCTTTACCTGCTGTGATACATCTAGTTCGTTTATCTGAAGGGAAAGAGTTACCTCGGTTTCATCACTTCAGAAGTACTAAGACTTCAAATAAGTTTTTAAATGCTTGGGGAAAGATAATAAGTGTAGAGACATTATTAGATGAAAATATGTTTGTTGCATGTATGGAAAGGCTACATTTATAAAAGTTAACCAGCTAAGATATGATTCTTTATCACAGATATATCAAGGTACATCAGTCCATGTCCCCATTGCTTTTAGTGGCATAGTTTTCCTCCTTGTAAAGCTTTATTCTTTCTCCTACTTGCAGAGTATCACTTGAAACACATACTCAAAGAGCCAACTATTTGGAATTCATATCAGTTTCCGAATGTTCCAAGCCATGGATGGCAAAATTGGAAAATTGATAATGGCTCATCAATTTTGAGTGGACTTGTGGTAAAACTGTAAAACAGTAAATGATTGAAATATTGTGATGATTCTACTAGTTGCAAGGAAGCGTGTGATAATAATGATTACCACAGAAGCAGACAACGACAAACGTTTAACATGAGTGTTAAATCGATGAGAATTAGTTTGGACCATTTCATTTATTGTATTGTCTTGTACAAATGTAAAACTATCTTTTCTATTTGTGGCTCTAAATTAAGCATTATATGCACAGTATTAGGAAATGTGTCCAAAAGTTCATTGATAACATCTGTAACAACAGTCCATGGGCTTGATAATCAGAAATGAATATAATTTCTAGTGTTTTCGCACCAAAGACTTATAAGTACACGTTAAGTGTCCTGATCTTAAACTAAATGCCATCTTACAGATATATGAGTGAGACAGACTAAGGAAATGTAAAATATCCACAGGCTGCAATCGCTTTCATGTGTTTTACTTAAACGGTAATAACAAATTTTGCTTCTCGGTAAAACTGGAAGTAGGGTTGTGTATTAGCTCCTATAAGACAATATACTTAAGATAGAAAAGCAAACTTGGTTTTTCCTATTCATCAATTGAGAATATGTTTGTAAAATCTAATAAAGCAGTTTGAAACCAAGTCATAGTAGTTGGTTAATTAAATGACGATAGCCACAATTATGGCTTTAAATTGGTTTATGTAACGCACATAACACCACAGTTAGCCGTATAAATGTTAAACAGCTTCCATATGTAGTAAAGACACCCAGTATGCAGACTATAAGAATGTCAATTGATTAGATAATTTTAATGTCTTCTTTCTGTAGCTCAAACATTCAAATTTCTTATTCTCAAATTGATATAGTAACATATGTAGCCAGCTGTTACAGGCTAATGCCCCGACTTACAGAGTGCAAACATTTTTTTATTAAATGCACCTTGAATGGTTACATAAGATGTAATATGTCTGCAGAATTCCAAAGGGAATTAGGATGGAGCAAGGCCTTACTCAGCTTGATGTCAAAATACTGTTTGATGATTTTACTTATCACGTTAACATATGTAACACTCTCTGATCTTTAAAACATGGTGGCAACTAAAAGATCTATAAGTCTTTATCATACGAGCCAGCTTAAAATACCTAAACAATGTAAGATATCCAACAGCTGCGAGTTTTTTTTGCGAATTTTAGCTCAAACTTTCAAACTACATTTCCTTTATTTGATATAGTAACGCATGTAACATGCTGTTTCAGACTAATGCCCCAACTAAGAGAGTGCAAACATCCCTTATTCGATGCAGCTTGAGTTGTACTTTAAGAAGGAATATGTCTGCAAAATTCCCTCGAGGAGATTAAAACATTTTTAGGCATATCTTAAGTAAAGACAATGCGCTTGCCCATTTATTACATCAGGTAACATATGTTACAACCTCTGATATTAGAAATTTTGCAACAAACTTGCAGATTTATGAGTCTTTTCATATAAGCAAATAAATGCCAAACAATGAAACATATTCATCAACTGCAAATTTTTTAACTATTTTTACTTTAGTTGTAATACCAAACTTTTCACCTTAAAACTGGGTAGGGGTAGGGTTGTTTAATTGCTTATTCCAGAAAAAAATATTTAAGATAGGGAAACAAACTTTAATCTTTCTGTTAGCCAATCGCACAAGCTAGTCAGACATGGTTAAAAACATTTTGAAAAAAAAAACACAGAGAGATTGTGAATGTAAATGATGTTAGCCACACTTGCAAATTTAAATGGGTTATCTGATTTATGTAACGCATATGACACCTTAGGAATCCGCAATTTTGTTCAAATGGCTGTCATACGTGAATAAGATATCCAGTATGCAGACTATATGAAGGTTTTTTAAAAATAAATATTTTAATGTCTTTAATTTGTAGCCCAAACTTTCAATTTACTTTTTCTTAATTTGATAAAGTAATGTATGTTACAGGCTCTTACAGACTAACGCCCCAACGCACAGAGTACAACAATTTCTTAAAAGACTCGGCTTTCAATTATCTACAAGATAGGATATGTCTGCAAAATTCCCTAGGGGGGTGGGGAGCAAACCCATTCGCAGCCAT
This sequence comes from Loripinus fragilis, assembly GCA_964019695.1. Classification (NCBI taxonomy): domain Eukaryota; kingdom Metazoa; phylum Mollusca; class Bivalvia; order Lucinida; family Lucinidae; genus Loripinus; species Loripinus fragilis. The sequence goes on along the minus strand of OZ026527.1, from coordinate 56,441,333 downwards.
CCGTCTAAACGGACTACAGTACTGCAGTGCCTTAGATAAAGCAAGTGGGGTTACCGTGACCCTGTCAGACTGTAAGATTATTTAATTCCAAAATACAGCATTCCTCAAAGCGGTATTCAGTAGGGAATAGATAACCGCAAGTTTGCACACAGACAGATTACTGACAATATTTACATTTTTGCAGAAAACAGAATGTTTGCAATCAAAAGAGAACCTTGAAATTCAGTTGTTGGATCAAAACATTTAGAAAAAAGAGCCCTTTAGTTTGTTTCATCGTAATTATTGTGTGAATTTGATTAGATTGTTTCTGTGTATGTTAGCAAGCCTCGATGCGAGCTAATCGTGCGAAAATTTGTCATCATTTCGCGCCAGTAAAATGCATTGATTCATATTTCATTGTTGCCCCCAATCGTATGTAGGGGTTCTGGTTTGGTCCTTGTTTTGTTATGCAGTACTTAGTATTGTACCACAGATTATAATAAAACTCAATGTTACCCTTGTATGGCCTATATATGTCATACGTATGCACTCCCTTTTCTACATTACAGATAAGCTGCCATAAATTTTGCTCTATGTATCAGCTCGTTAACTAAACCGATGCATTAAATTTGATATGATTTGATTAAGTGTCCTTTCTAGTTTTGCTATCGTCTTGCTTCACTTTAATTTAGCTGTCTTCCTGATGTCTTGTTACTGTAAGCTGGTAAGTGTTCTCTTCCTCGCGGTACTGTGGGTTGTCTGCAGTGCGTGAGTGTGGTATTCCCTGGTCATACTTACTTACAATTGGAACTTCCTCGGCCAATTCCGTGGAATCAGACCTCGGATGTACACCGAGGTCACAGAAACTATACCAACATAATAAAAGGTGTGGTTGCAGCAAAACAAACCGTTATAAATGAAGTTTATACTTTTTCAATAAAATATCGCTTTAGCGATATTATATTAAATATATAAACTTCATTTATTTTCCCGATCAAATTTTTTCGGTTAATCAGAAAAATGGATTTTAAAGCACATGCTAAAGAACTAATTTTCCTAAAGCCAGTTCCAGCTAACAAAATGGAGCTTTGTCGTGCATAGTACTACGCGTAATGCGCCTTGTGTACACCAGAGGCTTGATTTGGTTCTCGAATTGTGCCAGGCTTTCCCGATTATCTTACTTAGTTACTATCTGGTGACAGATCCGTTGTTGACCAACGCTTAAGTCCCGATCCAATACATCATGAATTACACACCTGACTTTCAAAGATTCAGAAATATTTATAAAAAGTCTATTTTTATGTATTCAATTATAGTTAAGGTTTATGACTTGTTGTGTCCTTGAGATGTTCATAAATGTAAAAACAGTCAAGTTGCCATCTCCCTACTTCACATTAAAATTAATTATTTGGCACAGAGCAAGCATCCTCACAGGATTTTCTACGTTGTCGCTGTTTCGTGGCAAAACAAAAACAGATGTTTGTAGAAAAAATCAATGCAAAGGTTCAGAAAGGTCCTGTTCCTGCGATTTTTGTGACAATGAATGGACATACAAATAAATTATTCAAAAACATATTAAGTAGTGTTCAAACCGAGTACAAATGGGAGATAAATACGGCTAATTATAACTACTCCGAAGATTGCATTTTGATACTATATCAGCTGAAGGGCTAAATAAGCATGTTTTTGGGATGACTCCACAACTGTTTTACCATCAAAGAATGCAAACTAGATTTATTTACAATCTGGTTCGATCTCTCTGATCAATCATCCTGCGCACTATTTAAACGTGTAAAATGCAGTTAATACTTCTGATTGTAAATAGACAAATTGGGATGCTTCAATGTTTTTCGCATAAAAATATGTTCCCCACCATGACCCCGCTTTCCGCTAACACATATTGTTTAAATACATTATAGACGTTTACTTTTTAAAGGATGTGCTGGGTCAAGGTGGGGAACATACTTTTATACGAAAAAGTTTTAACTGCATTAAATCGTGCACAAGCATACTGAACAGACAGAGCGAATCAGACATTGTTAGATGAATCTATTTTACATTCACAGTTGTAAAATTGATAAAAAAAAACGTATTTTTAGCTCAACTGAGCCTTCGGCTCATGGGTGAGCTAATAGTACACCAGTCACTCCGTCGTCCGTCCGTCCATCAACATTTTCAAACATCTTCTCCTCTGAAACCACTTTGCCAATTAAACTCTAATTTCATATGGAGACTCCTTAGGACGCGGGAACGAAAGTTTGTTCAAATGGTCCTGGTCACATGACCAAGATGGCCGCCAAACCCATATATGGTAAAAACCCTTTAAAATCTTCTTCTCCAGAACCAGGAGTCCGATGACCTCGGGACTTGGTATATAGCATTGAGGGTGTCGGGCCTACCAAGTTTGTTCAAATAATGATCCTAAGATGACCTTGACCTACTTAACCTCAAGGTCAAATTTGCTTCCTAATGCATTTTAAATAGGATTTTTTTTTTTGAAAAGTTGATTTTTTGAAAACTGTTATAGCCAAAGTCATTATTCTTTCTTGATATGTTAAAACTAATGAGACAATGGCTATAAATAAGTTCCAAAGGTCAAGGTTGATCTTTGCCCTTTCACCCAAGGTCGCTCATATTGTGGTCCCATCAATATATTTAAATATAGTTTTCTCACAAACCATTGGCCCAATTGAACTCAAATTTCATGTGAAAACTCCTTATGATAAGTTAATCAAAATTTGTACAAAATATTTTGGTTACATGACAAAGATGGCCTCCACGCCCATATATGGTAAAAACCTTTTTTAAAATCTCCTCCTCCAGAACCAGAAGGCCAGGGACCTTGAGACTTGGTATGTAGCATTGGGGATGTAGGGCCTACCAAGTTTGTTCAAAATAAAGATCCTAAGATGACCTTGACCTACTTAACCTCAAGGTCAAATTTGCTTCCTAATGCATTTGAATGGGAAATTTTGAAAAAGTTGATTTTTTGAATACTGTGGAAGCCAAAGTCATTATTCTCACTTGACATGTTCAATCTAGAGTCTATAAATAAGGTTCAAAGGTCAATGTTGACATTTGACCTTTCAGGGAAGGTCGCTCATATTAGAGTCCAGTCAACATATTAAAACATAGTTTTCTCAGAAACCACTAGGCCAAATGAAATAAAATTTCAAATGACAACAACGTATGATTTGTTAGCCAAAATTTATACAAATTGATATGGTCACATGACTAAGATGGCCACCACGCCTATATATGGTAAAAGCTCTTTAAATATCTTCTTCTCTGAGACCAAAAGACCATTGGTTTTGGGACTTGGTATGTGTCATCAGGGGTGTGAGCCCTAGCAGGTTTGCACAAATGATGACTGTAGGTTGACCTCGACCTACTTTATGGCAAGGTCAAATTTGATTCCTAATGCATTTATTTGGGGAAAATCTTAAAATGTTCATTTTTCTATAACTGTTCAAGCCGAATTCATAATTAATAAACTTAATGAGACAATGGTTTTATATTAAGTACCAAATGTCAAGCTGACCTGTGACCTTTTATCCAAGGCCACTCATTTGGACTGCCACTCACCTATCTGAACATTTTTTCACAGAAATCACTGGGCTGTTTGATGGATTATTCATTAGATTGTTTAGGTCACTTGACCAAAATGGGTGCAACCCCCATCTATGGTTAAACGAAATTTGTTGTATTATAAGCTGTAGTTGACCTTGACTTATTTTAACATTATAAAGGAGATCAGGTGAGCGCCTCAGGACCTTCAGGTCCTCTAGTTTAGCCATTCAACTGATATAGTATCAAAATACAATTTCTGGAGTGTTTGTGTTAAGCCACATTTATGTCCCCTTTTGTCCCCCAGTAAGAAAACTATTTATTAAATATGCTTTTGAATAATTTATGTCCGTTCATAGTTACGAAAATTATTGCAAAAGTCGCAGTTTGAAAATTTGACTTTTTTTACAAATGACTTTTAGGGAGATTTCACGCTTTAACAGGACATCTCCTTACTGTCATACAATCATTTAAGATCATATGGGGGTAACAGTATGGGGTTTTGCCTCGAAGCAAGAAAAACTGACTTTGTTGCGTGCAAAAAAAAACAACACATGAGCGCAGACCAGCCTGTGCACGCTACCTATTTTAGAAGGCATTTTATATCCATAGGTTCTTTTTTTTAGAATAGAGAATACTAGGTGAGTATATTTTTAATTCTTTTTTATATATTATTTTCCTCCTTTTATATATCACATATATCATTATCAATACGTTTTGATGAAAAACATGTTACATTTATGCTTGATTGTTTTCTTCAATTATTGTGTTAATTCTCCTCTACATGTGTTAACCATTCACCTTGGGCACCATCATCCCATAGCCATGCTAAATACATAGTAGAGATATAAAACTATATGATAGGTATTAAAACAATGGCATAGATCAATTTGCACACTAACGCTTTTGATCTACAACTTTACTTTTCCTATTTCAAATATCATGAAATGATAGGGCAGAAAAAAGCATAAAACACGCTCTATACTCCTTATTTCCCAAAACATAAACTATCTCTCTGGCAAATGTAATACCGGACCCACGAACTACCAAACATGGGGTATGTTACATGTGCGGTAAGTTAACTGACTAAGTTTTATCTATAAAATAGGTTGAAACTTAATTAAAACATTTTATTCGGGCAACTGGGCTGGGCAGCAGCAGAAAGAAAGTAATATTTCGAATAAAGCCAAATTACTGTTTTGTCCCTGGTTGACACCAGTTTTTTTTTTACATTAAAGCCAATGTACAGTCAAGACACTTGGGTTTATTTTATTTTAGATTTGTTTCATATAAGTAAGAAGTTTATTCCATTTCTTTTCAAAGGAATCTATTTTATTGTTAAATTTTGCTATGTATTGTTCGTTCGAAAATTTATCTTTAATTATCCTTCAAATCCTACAGTACTAAGCTTTTTTTGTGACAAATTTGCTTTTGTAAATATAATATTTTGCACCAACTGTTATAAAATGTATCAATGTCTGGGAACATACAGAGGCATAATTGTCTTAAAGTCGAGTTGTTAACCAATATTGGCGTTATTGAGTAACCATGTTTTCAGCTCTCTCCAAAAGTCTTTAACCTTTTCGCAACTGAAAATAAGTGTGTGATACTTTCAATCTCTTTCTAACATCAGTTACTTTTCTTTTGATTTTATAGAGAAACCTAATTGTCGCAAGTGTTCCATTTAAAATCTTGTATTTAACATCTAAAAGTTTAACCTCCTTTATATAATTTTTTTTTTATTATACATTTTCCATTCTTCAATAGTTAAGTCGTTTATTTCTTGCAACTATTTTACTGAAATATTCGTTTCGTCAACAATGTATCATATATGTCTCTACACCCTCGTCTGTTTTTTTAAATAAATTTGACAAAGCATTAATTCAACACATTATACTTTAGCTTTGCACATTTATCAGGTTCAACATTTATAATTTCTTTCCAAGTTTTAGGTATATTTTTTAAAAGTCGGGTGTAATCCAAGTATGTTCCTTTTATATTATATCTACGTTTTAAGTAAGAGAGACAGCAAAGATCAGGAGACGATACAATCAAGTACCACACCTGACCCAGAATACCACATGGGAAAGTAACAAAAATACAATAAACATCACCAACAAGAGCCAAGAGGACAGCCCTTTCCCTGCAGATGACAATCAGGCAGCAATTAAACAAGCGGGAAAGCATGAGAAACACAAGACACAAAAACACAAATGATCCACAAAAGAAGTACCGCCTTGGAACGGGTTTAAACTGGTTTCACGGCACCAACCTCACCCTTAGTTCAGATGTGGATCAAGACACATAGATGTTTGGTTTGCATGAAAGACCCCTAGCTTATCAATGCATCATCTCCAAAAACATATAAATCAAGATATAAAAAAGAGAAAAAAGCAAAGATAAGGACTCAACAGTACATAAAACTGATATCTTCGAAATCACAAAACAGACCATTTTCATTGATAATGTCTATTATGTTTCTAATACCTTTATCGTGCCAATCTTTTATGAAAAAACTTACATTACAACTAACATGCGAATTTTTCAAATGTGGGCAATAAACGATTTCTTTAAGTTCTTTAATTTCATAGATTTAATATCCAGCTCTGAACAATGTTTTTCGGAATGGGTTACGTATATTTTTCAACTGATCTGAGCAATAGAGGTCACCCAAGCTATTTACTAAAATTGATTTTACTCAAATGGCTACAGTTGTCATTTTTGAGTATATGATAAATCAGCGCAACCAAGATAAGGATGTGATAAATGCATTCATATTAATCATTCTTAAACCACCAGCTCTCACATTTTTACAATATTTTTCTTACTTATTCTGTCTGGACCATTGTTCTGCAGATATTTGTTAAATGTTCTGTCTAGTATTTTTATCATTTCTCCTGGCAGATTTGGAGGTGCAAGAAATAGATGTGTAAATTTCGCCAACATTAAAGATTTGATTAAGGTGATTTTTCCTGGCAATGTTAATTTTCTCTTAGACCATGCATGTATCATCCTATTTATTCTATGTAAAACATCATCTGCATTATGCTCCCAGACATTGCACACATCTGCACTAAAAGTAACCCTAATATTACAATTGGTTTCTGTTCCTAGTCTATATCATACTCTTGACAATTTTTATCTGTGATTTTGACATGGACCCCACCCAAAGAGCTTTAGTTTTCTCTTCATTAACTTTAAGACCAGACATTTTATATAAAAAATGCAAAGTAGACGTTAGCTGTTTCGTAGATGTTCCAGGACCATCTAAAATATCTGGGTGTCGTCTGCATACTGACTAAGCTTGAATTTTGTTTCATTTATTTGTATATCGCGTATTTCTTTGTTATTTCTTATCAGTTTTCTTAAAACTTCCACACATAAAATGAAAATATTGGTGATAATGATTCCCTTGCCTGCAACCTCTTTGTAAACAAAAGTAGTCTGACATGTTACCATTTTGTAATATACAAGATTCCGACCCTTTCTGAAATAATTTTATCCATTTTTTAAAGGAGGGACCAAAATTGAAATAGTCAAAGATTTATCTATAAATTTCCATGATAAGGAGTCAAAAGCTTTTTGAAAGTCTATTGAGACTAGCAAACCAGGTATATTTTGCTGTTTAGATTCAAACAGAATGTCATATATTAGGCGTATATTTTCTCCAATGAACCTACTCGAAATAAAACCTTTCTTGTCATTGCTTATAACTTTATCTATAATTGATTTTAGACGATTTGCTTAACTGTTGACATCATCTTGTAAACTACATTTAATAAAGATATTGGTCTCCAGATTTTCAATAAGTGTTTATTCTTATTTGGTTATGGAAGACAGGTAATAACTCTGGGTCACAGAGAGGCAGGAATTTTATAAGTATAATTTGTAGAATTTAAGATAAAGATGTCTTTATCTTTCCAAAAGAGTTTAAAGAATTCTGTCGATAATCCATCGCTACCTGGGCTTTTAGAATTTTTCATATTTTAAGAGCTGTAGATAATTCTTTAAAGGTTATTTCTCCTTCCATAAGAGTTTGATCCTTTTCATTCAAGTTTGTTTCATTTTCTCCAATTATATCTTTTATTGGGACATCGCTAACATTGATCTGATCTTTGTATAAGTTCTTGTAGTATCGTTTTTGAAATTCAAGAATGTCTTTTGTATCAGTTAGTTCTTTGTTATTTTCATCAATTAATTTGGACATAACTGTATCAGTATATTTTCTATTTTCTAATTCAAAGAAGTAGCTCGATATTTTTTCACCTAGGTCTTCGTATCTGCAGCGTGATCTTAAAATTGTCCCCTCTATTTTTACTTTTCTCAGTTCTGTTAGCGCATTTTACCTCTTCTAGAGTTTTGATGTCATCGGCTGAAACTTCGCTTAAGTTGTTCATTACATTTTGTTCTAATATTTTAATATCATTTTCTAATTGCTTTTCATTTTTCTCATTATTTTTCTTTTTATATGAGCTGTATTTTATTGTCTCCTGCCTTATCATCATGAGTATAGTTTCTAAAAGTAGCTGATCCGTTACTAGGTGCGTATCTTTTGATATCAAGTTTACCAGACAAGGCTTCGAGAAGGCTTGTTGAATCACGAGGCATACCCAGTGGTTCGACATGCATTTCTCAAAGCTGAGCCTGGTAAACTTGATATCAAAAGACGCGAATCAATCATTTTTCTACAACATCTACACTAAGAGGCCACGTTAGTCCAGGGTTCTGCCAATTTCATTTCAAAATAATAATCTTGCAAGGACCAAGTCAGAAAAAGGTCCCCCCGATGATTTCAAAAACTCGCAATTATTGCTACGATATAAAATATTCCAGAGATACGTTATCCATTTACATTTTTATTCATTTCAATATGTTATTGACAGCCATGTTGTAAGATGGATAAGAATCAAAAGTATGTGACAATCGGATTTTACGTTTCCTCTACGTTATAACACAAAGACAGCAAATCAAAGAAATTCAGCTTTAAGCATGCATTTTGCATACAAAGGTTGCATAGCATTGTACGCTTTAGTATCTGCGATACGGCATTGAAACATTCAGTGATTATTCGTTATAACAAGGCGCCACTATTCCTCTTTGGAAATTAATTTAAAAAGGCGTTGACGTGTGCTGTTAATTGATTTTTAAAGTTTCACATTAAAACCGGAAGTGGACAGCTTTCATGAAATATTACGCGTCGCAAAATGGACTGATCAAGCTTTTTTGAGTTTGCTCTACCATGTTCAGATGAAATAAAACACATACAATTATTTCAGCATATGCTGCTGATGATTTTCATAAAAATCTCGGAAAATAAGATATTTTAGAAAATTCGTAAAAGATCTGTCATAAGCAAAATTCCAACAGTTTGGTGTTGTTTCAAGTTGGCTAGACCGGTTTGAAAGCACCTGCACATAACTTAAAAAAATGCACCAAAACTTTTATTTTCTTCAAAACGTTCATTTTTGCATTTTTGAACCAAAACACGTGTAATGTGAAAGAAACTGTTCCAAAATACCGCTGAACTTTAGCCCATTAAATACGCATATCTAGACAAAAATACATTTCAATATCATAAGCGCTCATTCAGAAATAAATGAGAAGAAAAGTGACCACTTTTACCTTCGGTTCAGTCTATATAATTATTGCAACTTGATTTTTACAGCTAAGTGTTTACAAACTGTTTGAATGCACTCTTAATACGAGGAGAATCAGGTGCACACCATTACATGCTTCATTATCAACAGCCTGTCACTTAAAGTTGGAAAGAAAAATTGGACATGCTCTATCGATATCTATCAAATATTGTAAGAGTATTTTATCTTTATTAACAACATTTTAATAGGAATATAAAGTCTATTACATAGTTGGAATTAACGTAAGTTAACTGGTATTTGTTCAGAGAAGTTTGAAAGTGTAAATTGGCATTTTAGACAATTTCAATTCTTTATTCACTCTAGGTCAACATAGTTAGCCACAAAAGGTATAATACAGATGTATGCATGCATGAGTAAGACATAGGCACATTACCCGTTTAAAGACCTAAATATTTAGATAATAAAAGTGGTACCACTGCCTGATGGCTATTCCAGATAGGTCAAAGGCTAATTTTTATGATGTGATTAAGACTTCTTTACAGGGGGTAATAAAGTGGTCTCATTAAATGTTGGAGTATTTACTGATAAAATTGATATTTATCTTAGTGAAGGAAATTTATTTTACGCAGGTAAGTCCCCTCTTGGGACCCCTTTGATCCAGTGAGACTGAAACTGTACCTCCATATCAGTTAATCCGCTAATAACCTCTATTGGACATAAATAAACGCCTATAAGATATACTCAGAAAAACAATTGAAAGATATTTAGATTCAGTTACATCTCTAACATTCAATACAATAAAAACTAAACCAATTATGCATGCATATTATAGTTCCAGATATCTGCAATCAAACTGAACGTTTAATTTAATCCACGCTTCAATAATTAAAGTACAGTACAGGTCCAAATGGCGCAACCCTCTATACTGAAAAGTCACAAACATTAAAAAATGATTAAAACCATTCTTATCGTTTGTATTCCATAATTACTGACTCCAAAATCATTGCTGGCTCTCAGTCAAAAGAATGACTTCTTATTTTGTAGCTGCTGTCAGTGTTTTACTTCCAATTAGTGGCCATATTGGCTGGGGTATGCCATATCAGTGCATTTTGTTGAAGAAGTTGTCACGTTATTAGGTGCAATCACTGACCAACGGGTGTGAACACTTGTCTGTGGTTGGAATTAGAACATAAGCAATGACCAGGTAAAGGTTGCAGCAAAAATATAAATGCTAAAATTTTTGCATATGAACTTTGTGTAAAGAGGATTGGTACATTTGGTGTGGTACTGTATCGTCACCAATGACCCGTTAATTTTATTTTGCATGTTACTGAATTGCATATTGGTAGTTCTATCAGATACGAAAATACTCTGTTTGGAAATTATTTTCTCAAATGTTATATATTAAAAATAATTTTGATATCCTTTAATTGTTTTTCTGAGTATATGTGCATGCCACCTACCCTTGTAGGATGGCTTAAGTGTTAACCCTTTGAACATCAGAAACCCCTAATCGGGTACTTTGGCAAACAGTGAAGACCCAGATGAAATAAAGCGGCATTTCATCAGAGAGAGTCTGCACTTTTTTCTAAGACAAAATCAACCATACAATATTTTTTTAATTATAAGCTTGTGGCCCCTCAATACATACAATGGATCATCCTGACTTAACCATATCAAACTTTATGGGAAATTCCATTGGTACAAAAATGTTTGAATTTGTCAGGTTTAGTGATAAGTCTGTGGAAAAGCATGCATTTGCAGCATAAAGTGACAGTGAGGTCATTAATGATGATAACCCGCAACAAAAGTCGTCTGCTTTTCTCGTCTGCTGAAATGTTAATGTTTAAGAAGCCTCTATGGCAAACAGTGTGGACCCAGATCAGACTGCTCCTATAGGAGCAGTCTGTTCTGGGTCCACGCTGTTTGGTTCTATACTTAATTAGTCAATAATGTTAAGCAATCATTTGAAGCAGACGACTTCAGCAGACGACATTTTCAGATGCATTTTTTCTTGGCGCTTTAAGGGTAAAACGGGAATCTGTTGTATAATAATAACTTTTTGCGTTGAGGATCATGTATCATTGTTTAAGTGTCAGAAATATCAAAGAAATGTTATCACTGGCACTTTTATTGTTGCTTATACAATCTAGACAATTTGCTGCCTCAAACAAATAAGTGTTATCATGAGAAAACCCGGTTTCGGAACATTCATCGGCGGATCCAGTGGTGGGGACAAGAGCTCCGGACCTCTCTGGAAAGTCACAAGTGTCTGTAGGTAATTCTTGTACGGACCCGGCCCCTCGAGAAACAAGGGTCCAGTTGTTTCTCGAGGGCGGTCGGTATGGCCTTTCGTGGAATACGTTGATGACTTAACCCTTAAAGCGCCAAGAAAAATATGCATCTGAAAATGTCGTCTGCTGAAGTCAAATGCTGCAAATAATTGCCTAACATTACTGACAAATTAAGTATAGAAGCAAACAGCGTGGACCCAAAACAGACTGCTCCTATAGGAGCAGTCTGATCTGGGTTCGCACTGTTTGCCATAGAGGCTTCTCAAACATTTCAGCAGACGAGAAAAGCAGACGACTTTTGTTGCGATTGGCGCATTAAGGGTTAAAAAAACAAAAACGTCGGGACACCCCCACCACACACACACACACACACACACACCACTTAAACCACCAACTCCATCACAACCACAACCTCCACCACCACCACACCCCTGACGAAATTTTCTGGATCCGCGCTTGACAGTGGCTATAGTGAGCCATGACACGTGATTTCCAACATTGTGGCATTTTGACAACTGTAGACTAGGACGAGCCTGTGCAGCCTCATTTTAAGCTTAGAAACTCCAAATGATGTTCAGTCAATACATTAACACTCATAGAATATGTAAGCGACTAGCAAATGCTCTGATCAGTCTGCGCGTATGCGCAGGCTGGTCTGAGCCTTTGCTGGTCGCACATACCACATTGTTGGAAATCTCATGTCACGGCTCATAGTGTATAGGAAGTATCTGCTATCCACGACTAAATGTCATCTGCTGTGATCGTCTGTCTTTCGAAAGAACTCTCCCGAATAGCGTGGTCACTGATCAGACTGCTCTCTACATAATTTTGTTTGCGCTTTGCTTAATATGCTTTAAGAGTGTATCTATACGCAGAGTTAAATGCAGCATATTGGGTATTGGAACCGTTTGGAGAAGTTGGCGCTATTTTTTCTCTACAATTTTCATCGCCAACACAGTTTGCTAAAAGTAAAAATATAAAAGTTATTGCTGAAAATCAATGTGAAAAACAGACAAATTCTAGTTTAATCCATCTGTTAAACATACATGTATGCTTTGGTACTAAAAAGTAACCGCCTCATTGACGCGTTTAGCTCACCTGAGCCAAAGGCTAAAGGTTAGCTTATGATAGGGGCCTCGACGTGAGAAAACCTGTCTTCGGGGGTTTGGGAACAACACAGGCTGGTCAGCGCCTTTGTTATTCGCTTTTTGGAAAGTATTATATGTAAATTTGCTATAAATGAAATTTCAACTTTCTAGCTAGTCTCTGTAGCTGAGGAGACTGATTTGAACCTCGCTTTTTCGGAAACCCCGAAGACCGGTTTTCTCGCGACGCGGCCCATAGTTGGATGCCAGTCGTGCATCGTCAACATGGTCCACACTTGCTTTAAATGACAAATCCTTCTAACCTACTGGCCGGTTTTTGACCAATCTTGGCAGGAATTATCCTTATATGGCCCTCTGCATTAATTTGGTCAGATTTGCTAAAATACATGAGATTTCCAACAATGTGGTATATGCGACCAGCAAAGCCTCAGATCAGCCTGCGCATACGCGCAGTCTGATCTGAGCCTTTGCTAATCGCTTGAATATTCAATTACTGTTAAGAAACTGACCGAACATCATTTGGAGTTTGTAAGCTTAAAAGGAGGCTGCACAGGCCCGTCTGAGCCTACACGTGTCAAAATGCCACATTGTTGGAAATCACATGTCATGGCTCATTTTCGAAATGAAAACATAAAAAAAATTCTTGCCGAGAGCCTTAGTAATTGTTAGCACTGCCGGGTTTGTTCAAAGTATGCCCTGTGGGCCTCAGGGGTCACTTTTTTCATAGGCTTATGCAGGTAATACATAAAAAATCTTCTTGTCTGAAACCACTAGGCATAGAGCCAGGATATTTGGTATGTAGAATCATTTCAAGGACCTCCACCAAGTTTGGTCATTTTATGCCCCTGTGGCCAAAAATGGCCTCACCTTGAAGGTCAAAAGTTTGACATAGTCTTATATAAGAAAAACATAAAAATAAATCTTCTTGTGTGAAATCACCAGGCCTTGATGCATGGTATGTAGCATCAGCTACATTCGGTTGTTTTCAAAAGTTGTTCAATTGGCCCTGGGGCAAAAAAAAGGCCCTATCCCTGGGACCACATGTTTTATATCTAGCGAACCCCTATCAAGTTTGTTGACAGTATACCCCTTAGGCCAAAATGGCCTCGCTCTGGGGGTCACATGTTTTTTTACATTATACTTATATAGAAAAAAGTTGAAATACTACATCCTACATAATGGAAACTAGTGCAATGTAAAGCCTTAATAAAACTGCTGATCTATCAATATTCATAGCTGGACTTTGGGAGGAGCTATGCTTTCCTATGACCTTATAATCACTCATTATCGGGTGAGCGACCCAGGGTCCAAGGCCCCTCTCATTTTAACTCATATAAGCCTAGTGTCCTTTTTATGGGACATATGAAAACAGTGCAGACCCAGATCAGACACCGCAAAACGCGGCGTCTGATCAGGCTCTCCACCATGCGCGGATCCAGAGGGGGGACAGAGAGTCTGGACCCCCCTCCTCTGAAAAATCACAAAAATATAGGGTTTCTTAGCAATACTGGTCCCGATCCCCTTAAAAATCACAAAGCGACCAAGCCAGCTCTAATGTTGAACCATCATCGGCACGCCAGCGAAACGCCATTTAAATGGCGTTTCGCTGGCGGACCGGTGATATCCCGCTTATTGTGGTAATTGGATCCTTCCTCCTCTCATCAAACTACATGTAAAAACACATACCCCGGGATCCAATTTAGGTTACCTTGCACCCCCCCCCCCCCAGGACAATTTCTTTTCGGTGCCAAATTGTTCATTGGGACCCCTTGAATGCGAAACAAAGTTGTCCTTAAAAAATGGTATGGGCTATGTGAAAATGCATGGTTTCCATGGCAACCCATAGCGGATTTGCCTACAAAATGACTCAGCTGTTACTTGTCCTAGACTACTAAACTTAAAACCAAATTAAAGCTTAGACATAGGCCTATTATCCCCTTGTTGCATATCTAATTTGCATATTCATAAATATGTATGAAATTATTAAAATGTGATTCTCGAATGGGGGTATACGTACAAGATCAATACTATCTCAGCTGCTTTTAGCCATAGATTAATAAGATTTGTACTAAATTAATGCTTAGACATACGCCTTTTATTCCATGATCAAATATGCAAGTTATCATATTTGCATAATTTGCGTATTCATGAGTATTTTTAAAAACGCTAAAAATTAAGGGAAAATCATAAAAAATATAAATAGGCTGATTTCATCCCAATATTGTCATTGTTGCATGTTTAATGTCATCAATGTTACAATTTGACAAGTCTATTCATCCAGTGGTCATATAGTAATATCATCTTATTTGCATATTCATGAAAATACACGAAAACTTAAGAATAAATGTGGGGAATTCACGTAAAAACTATAAGCTTAGGGGAGGGGTTGGGGTATGATCTATCCTATAAATAATGGGGATGTGCCAACAAAAATATGCATATCTCGGCTGCAGCTCATCATTGAATACTAAATTTGTTACTAAATTAATTCCAAGATGTTTAACGTTTTCCTGACTGTTCGATATGCAAATTATCTAATTTGTATATTCATGAATATTTATGAGAACATTAGAAATCAGAGAAAAATTGCAGCGAAATTCAGGGGATATACCTACAAAATAACCTATATCTCAGCTGCTAATTAAACTACAGGTCAAAACTTGGTACAAAAATTATGCTTAGACGTTCCTTTACTAAGTGGCTTAATTTGCAAATTATCTAAAATTCATATCCAGCAATGTTAATGAAAACATTAGAAATAAGAGAAAAATCTAAGAAAAACTACACTCACACAAACTTCTAAGCGGTCACCTAGCAATTCCAAAATTTTGACAAAATTTTCAATCATTTTTAACTAGTTTTAATTTCATGTTTTGATATATTGTATTGAGAGATGTCATACAAAAAAACATTCCATGATGTTTCACGTGAAATAAATGAAGAACCAAATGCCCGTGTTATTAGGACAGATTTATGGTGATTTTAAGGTGACCGCTTAGAACTTTGGGCAAGTGTATGGGGGTATACCTACAAAATTGATTATATCTCAGCTACTAATTTTCCTAAATTACCAAACATGGTACTGAATTGATACCAAGATATAATCTTACCCATGGGTTTACCGTGCAAATAATTAGCTTTAAATATCAATGACGTTTAATAAAACATTAGATATTATAGAAAAATCAGAGAAAAATTCAAGGGTATCCCTACTAAATTACTCATACCACAGATGCTAGTTGCCCTGAGTTAACAAAAATGGTCCTGAATTGATGCTAAGACACATTTCTTTTATCCATTGATTCAACGTGAGAGTATTTTAACTTTGAATATTCGTGGTTATTAAAGAGAACATTAGAAATCATAGAAAAATCACAGAAAAAATAAGGCGGTATACCTACAAAATTACTAATATCTCAGCTTTTAGTTGCATCGAGAAGCAAACATGGTACCAAAATAATTCTAGAGCCTCACTGGTAATCAAAAGTTCTTTATTAGAAATATCTGAATTGCAAAATCACAAATATGAATAAAAATATTAGAAATGAGAAAAAAAGTTGAATCTTTTATAGCGGTGTATCTACAAATTAATCCATATCTCAACTGCTGTAATTCTCAGACATCTAAAATGCTTCAATGATTCTGCTCTGTCAGCCAATATGGCCACCAGAGCTCTAGATAAAAATGTTTTAAACAACATCTCCCCCTGAACTACTGGTCCAAACTGGAAATAATTTCATACATGGCATTCCTCATAAGCCCTTCTGCCTAAACAACTAAACCAGGCCCCC
The DNA here is from genome assembly GCA_964019695.1 of Loripinus fragilis. Lineage (NCBI taxonomy): Eukaryota > Metazoa > Mollusca > Bivalvia > Lucinida > Lucinidae > Loripinus > Loripinus fragilis. Next base: position 56,424,999 of record OZ026527.1, on the reverse strand, counting down.
AGGTTATAAAACTTTTTTCATAATCAACTCACCTGAGCGCGAAATTTATCCTGCTCATAAATGTTAAAATGCCAACAATTGCTGGCATTTTAACATTTATTAGCGTGATAAATACAACATCTGAGAGACTTAAAGCAAGAAACGTCTTTATTTGTCGAAATTATAGTTTTTATGAGCAGTTGAATTAATTGTAACTGATATAGATTTTGCAATTATTATTTAGAAATGAATCTATAAGCCTTTGTCATCATATGGCCATTATGTATTGTATAGATCATGTTTGTGCTCTCTCTCTCTCTCTCCCTCTCTCTCTCTCTTTCTCTCTCTCCCTCTCTCTCTCTCTCTCTCTCTCTCTCTCTCTCTCTCTCTGCATCCTTGTGTTGTATATATTGTTTTAACTTGTTGAAACCAGCCAATCAGATCAGCCAGTCATGTGAACATGGTACTTATCGAATTTTGTTTTTGTGAGTGGCTGCGAGGGACCAGGCAGGATGGTATTGTCGCAATCTCTCCTGGGCCTTGTGATTAGCTCACATATGACATACATCTCGATAGTATGAATCTAGATCTTTAAGTAAAGGCTGTTTGATGGCAGGTTTCAAAAGAGGACGGATGCACCATTTTCTTTGTCATGGCTCATCAATATTAATTTTTCATTTCACATTACTTCATGCCTACATGTTTCGAGTTTCTTTAGTATTTAATTAATGTATATAAATTGTGTGTTGACTTGTTAAAAAGGGTACCAAGGAAGATTGGTTGTGCCAATTGGGTCACCCTCGTTAAATAAAGAATACTTACTTACTTGCTAACTTAAAATCATTCAACTATTCTTAACAAAAATGTCCCATGGCTACGATTATGGTGGGCGTTCAAGAGTCACCCAATGCTGCCCCCTTGTTTAATATTATATAGGGATTCCCCATTTCCAGCCATTTTCCCCATTCATCCCATTTAATTTTTTTAAGAAAACAAATCCAACCTACGTACCTTGTTTTAATTTTCTATGCAATAGTAAACCCACATATTTTTGGCCTATGTAATTTTGAACGTTTATTCTCCCTTTTCTGTGATTTTTCTATAATTTCCAATGTTTCATAAATCCATATGTAAATTTTAAATTAAATCAGATAACATGCATAGGGTATAAGGGACTATATCTTTGCAACTATTAAGAGCCAAGTTTGATAATTTAGGGAATCTAGCAGCTGCAATATAAGTAGTTTTGTTATTATTTTTTCTGATATTTGTCTATCATTTCCAAAATTTTCTTTAATATCCATTAATATTTTAACTTAGTCATTTGAATGTTGAACAACTGGGTAAAATAATTCTGAGATATGAGTATACCCCCTTGTCTTTTTTCTTGCTATTGTTTTGGCAAATTTTCACTTACTTCTATAATTTTCATTTATATTTGATGGATATGACAATAAGGTAATTTACATATTTAACCAGAGTAGAAGAGCTCAGCATAAATTTGGTAGCAGTTTTGTATTTTAGAGTAATGAGTAGCTGAGTATGTAAACCCTTTTTCCTGACATTTCTCTCTAATTTCTCAGGTTTTCATAAAAATTTATGAATATACAAATGAGATAATTTGCATACTGGACAGTCCAGAAAAAAACGTATGACTAAGAATTAGTTTGATACTCTTAGATATGTTGCTGCTGAGATATGAGTATTTCTGTAGGTACATTCCATTCTTTATAATTATTTTATAGGTTGTCATGGAAACCATTCAATTTCACATACCCCAAAAGGGTTACATTTTGAAGACAATATATTTCATTTTGGTGGTCCAAATCACCAATGTGACACCCATTAAATATTGTCTTAGAGGTGTCAGGTAGGTCTACTATCACAGAGTCCAAGTTTCTAGTCATTCCTTACTTTGTTTTCTTTCCAATGATTTTCCTGTCATTTTTCAAGTTTTCATAAATATTCATGAATATGCAAATGAGATAATTTACATCTATGACCACTGGATGTAAGGACTTGTCAAATTGTATCACCTATGATTTAACAACATACAATGTACACCAGTGATGTTTTGGGACAGAAATCAGTTAATATACAGGGTTTTTTGTTACAATTTGCCGACATTTTAAAGTTTTCGTAAATATTCATGAATATTCAATTCAGAAAATTTGCATATCTGACCATGTAATAAAAAGCATATATCTAAGCTTTAATTTGGTACCAAGATTTGTAGTCTGGACTGAGAAGCAGCTGAGATATGACTGTTTATGTAGGTACACCCCCATTCAAGAGACTAGCATTATGGGTTGCCATGGAAACCATGCATTTAAACAAAGGCAGAATATTTCTTTTCTTGAAAACAAATATTTGGGTATGCCTGAGGTCCCAATGAAAAAATTGATAGCCATGGAAACTATTCCTAGGTTAGCAAGGTAGGTCAAATTGGATCCCAGGGTAACAGTAACATGATATTAATTGCCTGTTTTCAGCCATTTTTCTTCATTTTTCATATTTTCCACCCCCAAAAATACCATTTCCCTACGGCTTTTTGGGGGGCTTTTTCTATGAAACAGGACACCTTCCTGATACTAAAACTGTTGATAACATTTCTCAAGGAATTAGTTGTGGATCAAGGGTCACTTTCGGCTATATGTACTGGTATAATGACCCGCCGTGCCTTTGCGAACCCTCACGATTGTGCAGCGTTACAACTATGTAAGCTTTCGATGCTGTGGTGTTGCCGTGGCGTCCTACGGCGTACGTTCGCAAGCCGATTCGTAGCAAAATCGCCCCATTCTTTCAAAGTCATGGAGTGGAAGAACCTGAATTGAAAATAGCTGTCGTGGGTTGCTCCAGAACGAAAGACAACGAAGGTATGTAGCAAGACTGAGGCCTGGCAGAAACATTTTTCAATGCCCTATTGTGAGAAAAGGGGGGACAACAATCTCGGAGGTGGTAGGTGAGGCCTTGGCTAGATTTCAGTACGGTCATTACTATCGCCTTATCGAGGAGAATTGCAACTGGAAGACGGCGACTCCTTCAGAAATTTATTGCCAATGTTTGATGAGCTTCTACACAGAATCAGACCAAGGTTAGACAAGCAGATACTACCGGCAAGCAATTGGACCTGGTCTAGGAATGACAGCAGTGCAGTGTGTGCAGCAGATTTGAACGCAGTGGTTATGCCGCACTAGCATCGGCATTGCATCGTACGCCCAACATTCACAGTATGTAAACTGAAATAAACATCCTGTACCCGTTCCTCCTAGCTCACGCCATATAACCATGATTTTCAGCGGTGGTGCGAAACCAGAAGTCGGAAAATTCGTGTATTTTTAGCGTTGTACACGTTTTCTTTCCATTATTACGGTTACAGATAGGACAAGGTAAGAAATGCCTTTTTTCAAAATTTTGACGTTTGATTCCATAATTTTATCAGTTAACTCCCATTCATTACGCTTTTTTAATATTCACCATATCTGCATTGATTGCTGGTTCCCTGTCTTCAGGTGGTCAGTAATGTAAATACAGGTAACCAGACCCCCCCCCCCATTTCCAGGTATTGGGGGGGGGGGTACTGGTTACCTGGTTTTCAATTACTGACCACCTGTAAAGCGGGCACCAGCAATTAATGTAGATATTGTGAATACACCTGCTTGGAAACAGTGCCGTTATGTATCGAAAATGAGCTTAAATGCCAGTTTGAATGGTTGTTATGTAATAAGGAATCACATGTTTACATGATTATATGGTCGTAATTGTTAAAGTTTCTTAGATCTGTGAACAAAAACAATCTAAATAGATGGACCCTCACAATTGCAGCTGTACCATCAACTGTCACATCTGAGCTAATCGCTATACACCTAACTTGTGCGTAACTATACGTCTAACTCTATTGACAGACTATTTTAAAATGACTTAAAGTCACGAACGAAACATTTAGTCCTTCGTAAATGATTTGTATATAATCCAAAATATCTTTTGACAGAAAACATACCTCTTTTTTAAGCAATATTGAGTTGATGTCACTTACATGGATTATGGAATGCCCAAGGGAGAAGGCCTCGACAGCCAGTTTGATATAGCCTTCGCCTGTGGCTAGGCCATCCAGACTATGATTTACAGAGTAATGACATGTGTATTATTTGAAAACATTGATCTATGTGATAATGGGATGAAACATTCCTTTGCACGAATTAACGTTTGTCATGTCCTGAGAGACGTTACATACTGAGGACAAAGCCTGGCGCTTGGGACGTCTCACGAGGGATCTGGCGGACGCAAAATCCATTGAAACATCGTTATAATTGCATAGATTTGATAATATATTCAACCAGATTTACCAAACTATAATTTCGCACTATAAATTGTCACCGTTTCTGGTTGAACGTTTTCATCAATATTCATGTTCCATGGCCCAAAGGTAAGTTAGTATGACAAAAAAGCCACACTCACATACACTGCAGACCAGCCGATTGCTTTGTTCATGCTTGTCGGCTCGGAAACAGTGTATTTAAAGTCCAAAACCCATGCATTAACAGCACGTGAATTGTCTCCTTAAACCATGAGATTGCGTTGTTGAACCATGACTGTTAAGATGTCACAACAAAAATAAAACCAAAATGCTTATCAAATGTCGGACACACAAAATTTGGTAATTATTTGATTTTATCTTCTTATCTTGAAGGACTATTGAACCTAATGTACACACAGCTTTTTCCATTATCATCAGGAAGTTAATGATTAAAACGTGACACATTTTACGTTAAATGGCAACCAGAAACGCCCAACTACAAAAAGAAAACATCTAAAAATCCAAAGTCTAGTAATTAAACGGATGAAATTGCAGTTCAAAACCAATAATTTACGAAATTAACTGAAATAACCTCCCTTTGAATTAAACAACTACCAATTTAAGAACTTCCGAATTTCCTTAACCTATCATCATTTTGAGATCGTTTTTGTTTTAATGTGTTCAGTTTGTTTATGACAACAGTTACACAAAAGAGAACAATAAAAAATATGGCTGATGTTTGGCATCAAAGATTCACTAAATTTGTGTTTTATAGCCCACCCCTTACTGCAAAGTCATCAGAAAACTTCCATTATCAATTGTTTTGATGCTGATTAGTCTTAATTAATGTTGAAATGCTTGTGATGACGAAAAACAAATAAAATTTGTCCGATTCTGTTGATTATCAAAATGCTGGACCAAAAATGAATTTTCTGAGTGTTTTCACGCAAGCTCGTGATTGATGTTTTGTGACGTCAGAGTATGTTACAGATCAATGGCGTGGTTGTAAAAGCAATGCATACAGCTAGCAAGCATAATAGCTTACTACAGAGTTTGCTCAGTGATGTTTAAATGTGCATGAATGGTTCGGGATTATGGCGGACACACAAGCTATTGAAGTTGTGACTTTTGATTTTAAGGGTACCCGTGTTGCTGCTTTGTCAGCGGCTCTACTGATTATCAAATTAATTTCTCTTAGGTGCAAAATGTTTCTAAATGATCACAGGTGGTAATGTGAAAATTTGAATGAAATGCATTCATACATTTGGAACTGGCAGACACAAACGTCAAGCGGACATAACTTTATTGTTTGAGTATATACAACCCAATGTGCCCAATATAAACTTCTTAAGTCGACTAATGAAAGATGAGTTTGTGTTACTAGCTTACTAAGGTGAACATCTGACAAAGGTTTAATGAAATTCCATCTACAGGTAAAGGAGAAATGGAACAGACAGGAAATTACAAGATAAATCCCAAGACTTATGATTGTGACCTTGACCTTGAGCCTGCATAGTTACGCTATTGGTTTTGCATACCATTTTACTAAGATCAACATTTGACCAAGGTTTGATAAAGATCTTAGAGCTGGAATGGACACGAACATGTTATGGACAGATGGACAGACGGATAGATGAATTAATAGATAGATGGGCAAAGGATGCCCATTTTCATAATCCACTCTCCAAATTGTGATTGGGGTCGAAAGACAATCTGAAGCTATCTAAACTCTATTTAAGGTCACTGCTCATACCTGAGCGGCAATTTTTTCCTTCCAAAAAAAATTTTTTTCAGACTTTGAAATTTTGTAGTAGTAGCTTATTATAAGAGAAATAGACAAAAAACAGAGAAAATTTACCGTCTAGTTTTAAAGCTACAGCTGCTCATTAAATGACCTATATTGGCTTTTTACGCATCTTTTCTAAAAGTCATTGAGATAAGAATAATTCATAGTTACTTCATTTTTAAAATCAAAATCTAAATTTCAAGCATAAATATGAGGTCGTCAGTAAATCGGAAATATGTAGCAAGCCCATTATTGCAGTGATACAAATTCATACTTTGAATATCTCACTCGCAAAGCAATTGATCACAATTTTGCTTTCATTTTCAAATACCACATATTGATAAAACAATAATTAAGCATGTTTCAACAAATAGATTTTTCTACATTCTTTCTTGTAAGTTAGTATGATGTAAGATGCATTGTTGCAAATTTTAGCAATTTTCACTGTCTAGTTTGTGAGATATTATTTAATGATAAACACTACCCCCTAAACTGAAAAATAATAAACTAAACATCATTTTCTTATTTCCTATGCTGTTAACGTCAAATGACCACAGAATTATTATTTGCAATAAATCTCTCTGATATTTCAAACAAAACTGTATATGGTTGAAAGATTGCTACACTTGCAAGTTCATACGGCCTGACTTTTTCCCCAACCAAAACGATACCGAAATATCCCACCCATGGTAAAAAGAAATGTATCTGCGTTTCGTCTGAACAGCTAGTCGCTATATTATGACCAAATTTGCATAGATACATCATTAGGATAGAGATATAATGTTTTGGGGACATTGACTGTTTTCAAGGTCACAGGGTAACTGTGCATGTCTAATTTAGGTGAAAAAGTTGGCTGTATTAATATGCATCGCTTCAATTTTTCGATGCATGTTACATGTATTCATCCAAGAATTTGAAATGTTTTAAATTCTTTATTGTGGCCTTGGGCGCCATGCTAATGCCCGATCACGAAGCAAGGCCAGACCTTAACACTTGACCAGAGTTGGTTTATTTTTATTAGATCTATATATCCCTTGACCGACATCCTTCGGTTGAAACATTTCAAATGTAGAGTAAACCTGGAGCACAGTTCATCATTAGCAAAATTTTTAGCGTAATATTATAAATACTTTATTTCTCATCATTTTTATATTTGTTTTGGATGCTCAAATGTCCGTCTCACTGATTACCTATAACTTACCTATTCTTTGGTTGGGCCCTCATTTATAAGAACAGGTACTTTTTATGCCCCCCTACCTTTCCTGAAATTGAAGGGGGTATTCAGTGGCGTGGAGGGGGTGTTATTTTTGGTACGGATCCTATCAGCGTTGGCTATGGATGGAATTAGCCACGAGTAGCCTAGAGGGGCTAGATACTTTCGATTTGCATATCACATGAACAAGGTTTGTGGATTGGGTCCGCATATACATGAATATAAATGAGCATCGATGCGACAAAACCTGTCTTCAGGGTTTCCGAAAAGCTCATACCAAAACTAGCCTTCTCAGCCACAGAGACTAGATAGAATAGTGAAATTTCGCTTGGAGCAAGTTTTAATATGATACTATTCAATAAGTGAATAGCAAAGGTGCTGATCAGATAGCGACGATGCGCAGGCTGGTCTGCGCCTTTGTTGTTTGCAGACCCTGATTGCAGAATTCCTCACGTACCTTTGTAAATATAGAGTAGGCCGACTATAATTTAGATTCACAACTATACATGGGTCAACCTTAGCCCAAGTAAGCCATTGTACCTAAATATTGGAACAAAATTGACATAAGGCAACTGGTTTAGGACCCAAATAAAAGTGAGGGGCTCTCAACGTCTTTAGACAGCTCAATACGTCATTTACGTATAATGACGTCCTAAGAGCAAGTGACATCATAAGCGCATGCCAGGTTCACAATAGACGCTAGACAACGTGACGAGATAGTCTGTCTTGCTGAAATTTTAATGCAGGTAAAACAAAACCAGAAAATTATATATATACTAAATAATTATTGTTGCTGTGGACTGTCAAAACATCCGCCAACAGTCGACTGACATTTCCCAGGTAAAATGCCTGTTACATTACACTGGCTGATTTTTTTCTTCACACAGAGCTGAACGTCTTTTGTTTAGTATCCGTAAAGAATGCCACCTTTTGTTGTTCATAATACTTAAAATATTGTTTGCATTTCTAATTTGATATCAATCACTTTCAGATTACTAATGTGCAATGTAACAGGCATTACTGTGAGTAGAAAAGATATCATAGTTGTGTCAAATCACACTTTGTCATAAAAGAACGCTACCAACTAATACCTCCCTTTTTTATTAGAGTTACGGTTATTGCTATGGGCAGTGACCTTAATATTCTCGACCAAGTATAAACGGACTGGTCACTGACGGAATACAAAGTTATGTTGTCGAGGCTTTATTTTAGCGTAATTTCAAAGTACTACAGCCAATAAAATTGATTCTGAACATACACACGATTATAAGAGGATACTCCCGATATGCTCAGCTGAAATATTACAAGTTGCAGTAAAAGAAGTGAAGTTTTCTCATCTTTTTATGTTGACTTCTGCCGAAAAAAAGCTAAAAAGGGCACCTAGGTTTCTTGCTGATCTTCATAAAGACGGATAAACTTTCAATAAATATAATAATGCAGTCTTCAAGATAGTATATTGAACCATTGCTTTTTGAAGTAAATTTAACGATATGCAGAAAAATAACGGAGATATGATTATTTAATCTTCAACATACATCAGTTTTGAAAGCTCAGCCACCGCTGAGCCACGACAACATATTTCCAATTTATACATTTACCTGTATGTAAGTAAGTGACCAGTCCGTGTTTATTGGGTCCGAGATATTCTGTATCAGGAAACAATACCATCATAGAATTGTTAATTTGTTTCATAAAAAATCACCAATAGGTGACATAATAGAGCAGGCCAGCTCATGAGATTTTGACACTATCACATATGTAAATGCATTATTTGAGCATAATTTTTAGCTATCTACAGGGGACTGGCCGCCTTTGTCTTATATACGCCCTTCCTTTGTAATTATGTGTTCTTCACCAAAAGACTTTATCCATTAAAAAGTACTGGTTCAACCTGGGAAGACAGAAAATCATTCAGTCATGACTGATTTTTTGACTGATACCTAAAGCATCAAAAAACTTCCTTTGTGATTGTAAAAGATGAATATATGAATATCACTGGTGAGTCAGTGTGAATGGAAGGCTCGACTCAATCATTGCTACTTGCAGGCATGGAAGTAATAAACTCCTTTGAATATATAATTGGATGAAGGCTTTTAACTGGTTTGTAAGAGCTAACTGAAGTACAAGGCCATGCTATTTTATTTTCTAAATCAATGAAAACACTGTAATGCGTCTTCAGATTATAAGGAATGAATATTTAAATGCATGAGCATGAAGTTAGAATTAGCTTATCAAATCAGGGGTACAGTAACTTCATCACACATCCAAGTAAGGGGTACACTACGAACGCAGTTGTGGGTACAGTATTTGTATCGTCAGTGCGCACGATTTTAAACAGTTTTAAGAATAATTTGTAAGGATCTCGTAAAAATCCTTTGGATGGAGGGCAAAACTATTCATCTACAGGCTCTTGGTGTAAAGGATTGACAGCAGCCTGCGTTATCTTTGTCAATAACGCGTGATTTAATAAGCTAGGTTGAATGCAATTTCAAATCATAGCAAGGAGGATTTCGTTATACAAAGTTAAAATGGGGATAAAACAAGAGAATACACAATTAACTTACCCCACAGATGCTACAGTCACTAAATCATGATAGCTGGTGCAAATAGTCGGCATAAATCCTCATATCGGCACGATTTCCGACTACTGGTGACGCACGATAGCTGAAATTCATGTTTATATGGCGTAAGCTAGGAAGAATGGGTACAGGATGTTTATTTCAGTTTACATACTGTGACATTCGTCTTGCAAATTCCATAGTGTCACACATACACCTCGTATTTCGCGGGCCTAAAAATTGCCAGGATTCTTTGCGATTGATATGCGAATCAGGCGCGCAGCCAGGCGGACGCCAGGAAGCCTGACTTTCAACATCATATGGGCATAGACACGAGAAACCCTGATTTTTCTTTTTTTTTATTATTATTTATTATTTATTTCTGAAACATATATATTATAAACACATGCATATTTCAGATATGAATATGACATATAATGTACAAACATCATATTAATGTAACAAGATGGCTATTTAAACACATATATTTTACAGTCTATACGCTAATGTTATGTATATTCTACAAATTAGTTTCAGAAATAGTTATAAATAAAAAAAAATGTTATTAAATAAAGAGAAAAAAAAAAAAAAAGTAAAAGAAAATAAAGCGAAAAATATAACTAAATATGCCGAAAAGGGTGAATGAAGCACCCTGGAATCGTCAGAAATATGTTGTTTTCTAAGGTATGTAATATGGTAAGAGAGAGAGAGAGAGAGAGAGAGAGAGAGAAGGAGATAAGGAGAGAGAGAGAGTACTGTCGCCTTTAAGGTACGAGCGTGTTTGAAATGTTAAATTAATTTTCGTTTTTACTCCGTTAGTGTTCTTAGGTTTCCCCATTTTTTGTTGAATTGGGCAAGTCTGTCTTTCTTGAAATAAATGTGTTTTTCTATATTGATTCGATGTTTTAGATATAATTTGAAATGAAATAAATTTGGATGTTGTTTTTTATATTTGTTTTTGAAAATGAAATGTTTTCCAAGTAAAATTATAAAATTCTTTGTTTGAACTTCTGTTTGATTTGTTCCTTCCGTTATACCAAGCATTATGTTTCTTAAGTTAAAATGTATGAATACATTATAATCTTGCAAAAGTGTTGATAAATTTGTCCAAAAAAGCTTTACATGAATGCACTCCCAGAATAGGTGGTCAAGTATTTCAATTTCCATGCTGCAGAAATCACATAAAGTTGTATGTCCAATGTTACATTTTAATAGAAATCTGTTTGTTGGAATAATACGCATTAAGAACTTGTAATTAAAATTTTGCAGTTTTATGTCTTTTGTTGCCCGAAGGGAGGATGTGTAAATTGTTTTCCAGTTAAGGTTTTCATCGTGGAATTGTTCAGCCCATTTCTTCTCTGATTTCTTATCTGGATGTTTTCTTTTTTTCTGAAGTAGGTTGTATACATATTTATTGGTGTGTTTTGTGTTCATTAATTGTCTTAATATGGTGTTTGGGTTTGGCGAATTTGTATTTTCATTTTTAATATTGGTTTTCCAAGAGTGTGGTATACTATGTGTCAAAGTAAGATATTTTAAAAAATCACCTTCGGGTAGGTTGTAAATTTCTCGTAATCTACTAAATGGGTAAAACTTCTTTGAGGCGTCATCATATATGTCTTTTAAAACTTTTATTCCATTGTGGAACCAATTTGGAAACATAATTGTATTTACACCGGTGTCCTGCCTTGATTTTTCGGGTCAGGAACGTGAGTTCAAGTTTTAGAAATGACACAAAACAGTATTAAATTTGACGTCCTTTATGGAAATCCACAAATAAATATTCTCATACGAGAACAAAGTTCAACAAAACATATATGTAGCATAAAATTTTAGTGTCCAACGGGGTATCCCGTTTTTAAATCAACTTTTTGGAAATCCAAAACTTATAGTTCTCGTCGGTGTACCGATCGTGTTAAAATCTAAATTCTAACTGACTCCTCTAAAATTTCTTATTCTCCCACCCTTAACACGTGGCCTTAGGGTATTTATCACAACACACAATCAGTTGTAGTTTTAACTGATCAGAAAAACTATTAAGCTACTAAAGTATGTAAGATAGGCCGCTGGGACAGGAAATCTTGGCTTCTTGTCATAACTTGTGACAAGCTGAATGATAAAATGATTTAATTCTAAATACCCCTTTCTGTTGTGTGCAAACTAAAGGATCTTATTTGTCCCTTAATATTAAACCCTTTTCTCATGGCATTTCCATATACGTTTCAATGTGTGATTTCCCCTTACATTTATTGAGCTTATTCTTTATTAATCAATTATTTATTAATTTATTAATTTCTAAATTTATTATCATTTTAAGGTCAATTTTGCACGGCATAACACCATCCCCTCCCTCTTTTAATTTCACTCCTGTGAAATGTTAAGTTGGAAATTCACAGTCTTTCGTATATTTGTTAAAAATGCTTAGCATGTTATCTTTTTTCGATGAAATTTATAAGTAGCTGATGATTGGCGTTTAAAAATACAAAATTACCCAACAATACAATATGACTGTCAACGAAAGTTATTGTAACACATTTTTGAAATACTAAGTAGTTGCAGCATTTAGTTTCTTGGTGGCAAAGTTATTGCGAGCATGTCCAAGAGCTTTAGTACCGATGCGTCAGCTGTAATTGGCTCTAATCGTTCTCTGCACACAGCAGCCAAATGATTAGACTTACCACAGACTGCACAGGTATTTCCTCGTGATATGCAGTTTGAATGCTCATGAAAACATGAACTTCCACATCTGCCACACTCGAAATTTCTACGCCCACGAAATGATGTGGCTGTCATTTTGTACAGTTTATTTAGAGCTTCTACTAATTCTTGTTTGACTGCATTGTGATGTTTTCTAAATTTGGTCAATAGACCTAAAGCTTTGGAATTGAAATAAAATATCTCATTTCTTTGAAATTTCAGATCTTTTATGTCTAATTCCATGGTACGAATTTTATTATCTGAAGTATGCACTTTGAATTCTAACTGTTCAATTTCAGATTTTTGTTCCATAATTTTCCCCTCCAGTTCAGAGTTTTTATTTTCGAAATCAATTTTCTGCTGATCGCTGCTCGTTAGTCGTTCTTCCATCCGCTCAATCTGCAGCTCAACTCTATGGACCTTCTGTTCAGCATCGTGACGTCGCCGCTGCTCTCTACTCAGAAGATTCTGGGCATCCTGTTGTTTGATTTGGTAATTTAATCGAGCATCACTGCACTCCGCCGTGAGATGTAAAACTGCATTTTCTGCTTTCTGCAGTTTCATTTGAAAATGTTCCGAAATTCCTGTGTTCTTTGGAAAGAACGAGGAAAGTTCATCACCAGATATATTCCAAAATGGTAACATCTCTGCTGTCTTCTTGGCAATAAACGTTTTCATTCGCTCAGCATCCCGCTGTTTGGATCTGGCTGATTTAAGTACATTTCCTTTGAACTCACAAACTGCTTTAAAATGTCCAGATCTATAGCAGTTGAAGCATTGTGCATTTACAGCACGACACTGTCCTCGCAAATGGAATTGTCCACATCTCATACACGGTGAATTGATCATCAGATTCACAAATCCTGTGGAATTCCTATTATAATATTCCATTTCTTTATTTTTGATGGGGAATTAACGTTGAAACACTCGCTTGGCTTGTGAGTTCCGAAATTATCGTTACCCGGATGATCTGACACCAGGTGTCCTGCCTTGATTTTTCGGGTCAGGAACGTGAGTTCAAGTTTTAGAAATGACACAAAACAGTATTAAATTTGACGTCCTTTATGGAAATCCACAAATAAATATTCTCATACGATAACAAAGTTCAACAAAACATATATGTAGCATAAAATTTTAGTGTCCAACGGGGTATCCCGTTTTTAAATCAACTTTTTTGGAAATCCAAAACTTATAGTTCTCGTCGGTGTACCGATCGTGTTAAAATCTAAATTCTAACTGACTCCTCTAAAATTTCTTATTCTCCCACCCTTAACACGTGGCCTTAGGGTATTTATCACAACACACAATCAGTTGTAGTTTTAACTGATCAGAAAAACTATTAAGCTACTAAAGTATGTAAGATATGCCGCTGGGACAGGAAATCTTGGCTTCTTGTCATAACTTGTGACAAGCTGAATGATAAAATGATTTAATTCTAAATACCCCTTTCTGTTGTGTGCAAACTAAAGGATCTTATTTGTCCCTTAATATTAAACCCCTTTCTCATGGCATTTCCATATACGTTTCAATGTGTGATTTCCCCTTACATTTATTGAGCTTATTCTTTATTAATTAATTATTTATTAATTTATTAATTTCTAAATTTATTATCATTTTAAGGTCAATTTTGCACGGCATAACACCTGCCTTAACATTACTGTTATTCCACAGAATTTCATGTCTGTAACTTTGTATAACAACATTAGATTTGCATCTGCACCACGATAATAGAACATCATTTAAAAACCTATTTTGAGTTATTCTACAAATGTCGTCTTCGGAGATATTACATTCAAACAAAAGTTTTCCACCAAATGAGCTGAGACTGTTAATATAGGAAGAATGGGTACAGGATGTTTATTTCAGTTTACATACTGTGACATTCGTCTTGCAAATTCCATAGTGTCACATATACACCTCGTATTTCGCGGGCCTAAAAAATGCATAAAATTCGCCAGGATTCTTTGCGATTGATATGCGAATCAGGCGCGCAGCCAGGCGGACGCCAGGAAGCCTGACTTTCAACAGCATATGGGCATAGACACGAGAAACCCTGACTTTTCTTGATTGAGAACAACAAAGGCGCAGATCAGCCTGCGCATCCGCGCAGTTTGATCAGCGCCTTTATCATTCGCTATCTGAAAAGTAAAGTAACAAGGTCAGATATCTCTTATTGGTGGGCTTCAACATGATAAAGCCTCTGGCGACGCTCCTGCGAATACATGTATATTTTTGGTGTGAATCGCCGTTGATACGCAATAGTGTAGGAGTATCATAAAGGAAAATATACTTAAAGCCATTAAAAACGCAACTGGTACAAGGGTTATTGGTTAGGCCCACAATATATAATTTCAGAATTGGAGCTGGTCATGGAGGAGCATGTGACCGAAAGTAACCAATCATGCGACTTCTGTCGATGTCATTTGCAAATATAGATTTCTCACAGGGGGTTAACTCAGTCACAGTGCGGGGTGATTCTTTATGACAGTTGTCAATGATGCTTTATGAAAAGGGTTACAGGTTCTTTACTTTGGGTCAATGATTCTTTACAAGTTTCTATGCTCATGCCAAACGCGGGGTGAAAATGGTAATATTCGACAGTGTTAGAGTCAAATTTTGTTAATAGACATATAAGCACCATGTTTCATGATAGTCTATGCATTTATCATACAGTTTAGCTGTCCAACAATTCACCAGTTACACTAGAGATGCTAAGTTGCAACAAATGCCATATGTGTATATTTCATGGTTTTATCGAGCCAAAAACGCTTGGAAACGAACCATTATATTATAAATTTGGTATCTGAAGCTTAAATTCTTCCTTTGATATACGTTTTAGCCAATTTCAACATTTTTCGAAGTTAATGGTTCTTTATGAAAGGTTACAAATGCTTTATGAGCCTAAAATTCGGGTTACAGGTTCTTTTAGAAAGTTATTACATATTCTTTATGAAAGTAGTTACAAGTTCTTTATGAGACAAATGCAATTTCGTCCTGATATACAGCCGAAATGTATTTTTGCCCCAATAAATGGGCCTCTGGTTTGTGCGACCAACAAAGGCTCAGACCAGCCTGCACATATGCGCAGTCTGATCTGAGCCTTTGCTAGTTGCTTAACTATTATATGACTGTTAAGCTATTGACCGATTAGCATTTGTAGTTTCTAAGCTTAAAAGGAGGCCGCACAGGCTCGTCTGAGTCTATTCGTGCCAAAATGCCACATTGCTGGAAGTTTCTTGTCCCGGCTCAAATGTCTTTGTTGGTTTGTGTTGCTGTTCAGAAAAAGTTGAATTTTGACCTATTGACCCTATCCTCAGGGTCGGGGGGGGGGGGGGGGGGGGGGTAGGAGAGGAGGGGGTACGAGAGGGGGAAGTCAACAATTTTTCCGTCATATTACGGCATCCCACACTTTACTGGGCAAGCTTAGCTAAGGAGGTAATGCCCTATTCCACACAGACCACGAATCCCCAGAATCATAAAGAATCGATAAATGTTAGGATTCGTGGAGAATTGTATTTTTTTTTCAACCCATACGTGATGTTCTACGATTCAGTGGAAATACTGCAACAAGTTAAAGAAATGACCACGAATTAGTTGAGAATATGCCGAATGCAGCACGAATTGGGCACGAATTAACAGAAATCCGCGGCGATTCGTGATGATTCGCGAGATTTTCCCTCACGACAGTTATAAAAAAGGTCCATCCATGCTTCGGGGGCATCAGTTCCAAAATGAATGATCCTCGTATGTCAGCTGTAATATGTGTCAATTCGTGGGATTCGGGCCCTGTGTGAAATAGGGGTATAAAACAGTACTTTTTGCACATACTTTCACTTGAAACTGACAAGGACCCTTATTGAATCAGCGGAAGTTGGCGAATGAACGTATATCCGTTTTCATGACCAATCTCCAGGTAATAATGGACTTTAGTAGGGTCGCAATGAAACTTACGAACCCTAGATGAACCACTGGGCTTTCCTCCGACTGTGCTGCAGGACCAAATAAAAAATTATACTCTCATACGAATATTACCGATAGCATGAAGGTGTACAACTAGACTGATATCCGTCATAGATGCTAATATTTCCCTTATGAATCCATACCAACCGCTACCATTCCAAGGGAGTGCTGTGGCTCAGTGATAGAGTGCTTGACTCAGAACCGAGTGGTTGCGGATTCGAGCCTCACCAGCGTCACTGCGTTGTGTCCTTGAGTAAGGCACATTCATCATTGCTTAATACTGGTTCAACCCAGGAAAACCCGTCCTGACATAACTGAAAGATTGTTGACTGGGGCATAAAGAATCCACTCAGCAACCATCTCACAAGTTCAAGGTAACAACTATAACTCAGATGTCTGTCCATCGATCATACATGCTTCGTGTCCCCTAGCTCTGTATCTCATTACAGTTTAAGATATCCTCATGAAACAGATATCATACAACATAGGACGACGTGTAAAACACAAGGACTTTAGCTCTTTATTACCCATTAAAAAAAATATGGCCCGTTAAAACGGAAAATTGTAGATTTTGCAATTTAAATCGTGCCCGCTCTGTAATAGAAGTACCTCGCCCAATAACCATTTTTGTTTATGGTAAGACTAGAAATATTTTCGTCTAACGTGCATGGACATCGATTTTAGAATTGCTTTAATTTGATCCACTTACCAATTACAACAAAAGCTGTCTGCGTTTGTCGTATGCTGAATGTTTTTGAAGTCTCTTAGGCAAACAGTGTAGACCTAAACAGACTGTTGCTGTTTGCTTCTGTGCTTATATATTAGTCAATAATCTAAACAAATATATACAGCAGCCGAAAATTGGGTGTAATGATCAACCGCAGTTTTTGGCTGGCTTTTGGAGGTTGTATCAAACATCCTTTGATTTTTATGCATACTTTCAAACTTCATTGTCACTCATCGAATGACGACATGGTTTTGCATTTTTGCAGACAGATGGCGCAAATTTGTTGTTTTTGTCAATTTTAAAAAACTACACCCAATATTTCAAGTCTAGCTACTGTCCTGCCAGCCAAGAGTGACAGTGATGTCATGTTTTGTTTACACTTGTTAGGTAAAGCATTAACTTGTACACTCCAGCTGAGCTAACGCAAATCGATAGATCACTTGTGTAATCCTATCCTGTGGATTATAAGTCGATTATAAGTCCCGGATTATTATCGATTATAAGTCCCGGATAACATTGTAAACAAAACATGACGTCACTGTCACTCTTGCCTGGCAGGACAGTAGCTTTTATAGCTCAAGAAGAAATTCACGGAGCGCCTTTGAGCCAGCTTGCATGCTTTTATCACTTTTCGTGGTACCACAAACTACCAAGCAGTAGACACTATTCAAGGGCGGATCCAGAAAATTTGTCGGGATGCGGGAGAGGGGGGTCCACGCCCACAAAAGTATGAGATGTTTTCTGTCGTAGTTTTTATGGTCTTCATCCTATTTTAAAGGGGAATGCCTTTTACAAAGTTTCGCAAAGAATATAAGCGTATTCCATGGAAAACTGGGAAACTAATATGTTTTTGAGGTACAAGCTTTCCTAGGGGATCCCTAATGCGTATTCCTATGGAAACCTATAGCGCTTGTGATTTTCCAGGGGGTCTGGACCTCCGCCCCCACCCCCTCTGGGCCCACCCATGCTGTCTGCGAGTCGCTGAATCTACACATTTCACATGTATATTAATAGTGAGATGGTCGCAAGTGTCATTCCATGGGCTGGCAGGACAAAGAAGAGCCACCCATGAAGACTCGTATTGGTGTTGGAATCTTCCCAGTCTGCTCACAACCTTAGCCGTGATCTAAATCTGTATCCAGAATAAGAGCTGTGAAAAAAAAAGACTGATATCCATGTTGATATGGGTCTTGATGCTACTTTTGCCACGTGACAGGCTCCTATATTAGCCAATCTTGTAACCACAAAACGTATATATGTGTTACCTTACAGTAGTTCTAGATCAGCAGGCTTTGCTTGCTTTGAACTACAATAAGAAATGGAAATAATATGCAAATACATACATCGGTAACGTGTCTGGCTACAGATGCGTGTCTGACTGCAGAACCAGGGGTCGCGAGTTCGATCCCGACCCGGTACCATACTTTCGTGGAGATTGATCATGAAATAATTTCTACGGTCATTCTCCTCCTTCCGCTGATTTATTCAAGAAGGGTTGTTGTCAGTTACAAGCGAAAGTATGTGCACAAATTACTGGTTAACCGCTTGCTCAAGCCTGCCCAGGAAAAAGTGTGGTTAAGTGAACTGGCCGTCCCGCAATGACCATAGCTGTTGACATGGGACGTAAAGCAACAAAAACAAACAAACACCGGGTAGGCGGCAATCGAAAACGTTAATACTATCGACAGACGTAGATCAAAAATCGATTGCCGCCTACCCGGTATGTTTCTCATATTGCACCAGCTTTGTGCATTGTTAGATGTTGCACGGAATACAATAACTAATACTACCGACTGAAGGCTCTGTTTTCGTCTTCAAATTATGAGAAAACAACTCCACCGAAGAGAACTATAACTGCAACTGCAGGTACCCAGAACGAGAAATCTGGCTTCTGGGTTCACAAGTAGTCTGCTTTTTATAGGTTGATTGTTAGATTCTAATAATTGGATATATCAATAGGCGAGGTAAGTTTGTGAATGTTGAAAAAAAAACTCATTTGTATTTCTTTTGGGTACTCAAAAGAACCGTCTAAATGAGGCGTTTCTTTTGAGAATCCAAACATGTAAATCGTTGTTGTCTGCATGTCTCTTTTTGTTAATCAAGAGAAGAATATCAAGTAAGATATAAATTATTATGGACAATGTTTGCCTTAATCTTCCATGCCTGTGTGGGGCGCAGTTGCTCAATAGAAGGGTTGCTATTTTGAGACTCAGAGACGTCAGAGTCAGTGTTTTACCCGCTGCTTTAGTACTGGATCCACCAAGGTAGACCCATCCCGACAAGACTGAAAGATTGTTGACTCGGATGTAAAGAACCAAGACAAGCAAACGAAAAACCAAATGCTGCTATTTTGACCTGTCAGGCTCAACTCACTAATTCATGTTAAGTCCCCGCCTATTGGGACGTTCAAAATACGCTGAGCCACCCCATCCCCATCAATCCACCACATGCTCCTATTGGGAGTTTCAAAAAAGACATATTGATGTCTCGGATACAGTACGGGATACAGTACTGGATGCTGAAAGCAGGGTTTGGATGTTAACGATGCATGGGAGGATCCAGAAAATTCTGTCTGGGGGGGTTGGGTGTCCTGAGATCTTTATTTTAGTTTTTTTATTTCACAGAGGGCAGTGGGGACCTGACCTCCCTTTCGAAGCAATTGGGCCCACGGGGTCCTACTTCTTCCCGAGGTTGTCAATAACAGTATTTCTAAGGAAACATATAACAAATTTTGATCTTCCAGCTGGGGTGCAAACACTCTGTCCCCCACCCTTAGGACACGCGACACATGCGATGCTTAGCTAACAATCTGGACTCTGTAGCTCGGTCAGTTGCCTATCTGCTTAATATGCAAGCAGACAAGAGATTGCACCCAGCATATTTTTCACGGAGAATTGTTTCTTCTCCTGATGTTTCAAAAAGACCAAGTTGCCAGTAACTTGTATAAGAATGAGCAAAAGTAATGGTAAACTGCCCTACAGTAGGCTTGCATAGGAACATTTTAGTTATGATAAATACAGCTGTTTACCATAGACAGCCAATCAAATCAAATAACAATTAAATGAAACGAATTCAGAGGCTATGTCTCGTCATCACTGATATAATATTGAAATAGATATTAACCTTAATCGTAATGATAGGGCGTGATTTGCTTGACTTGGGGCAAATTTGGATGGGTTTGGGCCTTTTTAGTCTCTCCCTGTCTCTTGAAGGAGTCCCATCATGACAGAAATATTGTTGACTGGGACTTTAAGTCTTAACTCAATCAATAAACAAGCCAGGGCTGTAGTAATAGGTCTAATTGCCCTGATATTTGATCCTTAACCATTAACATATTTGCCAATTCTTTCATAAAGCATCCGAACCCTTTCATAAAGAACCAGTTATCCATCATTCGAACTGGTAAAGAACCTGTTACCAAAATGTGTTAATGATTCTTTATGACCAGTTTTTAGCTTGTCATAATTAATCATTTAAAATAAACTCTTTATAGTTTTACATGAGGAGACAATTGATTTTTCAAAGACATTTAGATTGAACTTGAAGTTGTATGCTAAATATCTTTGATGGAGTATGTACTTTGATAAAAATACTGAATTTTATTATGGGTTTTATTATTATCTTAATTAAACCGCCGATAAATCCCCGACACACAAACCGTCATCGCAAAGACTGAAAGAGTAAAACCTTTAGCTTTTCAAATAAAAGAATTAACAGAAATAAAATACTTTCGGGCTTCGAAAATCTTAAGTTTAATGCCGTTTCCCATCACCTACCTTATACTGATTAAGGAAATCATAAAGCACCTGTAACCCTTTCATAAAGCATCATTGACAACTGTCATAAAGAATCACCCCGCACTGTGACTGAGTTAACCCCCTGTGTTTCTGGTATCCCAGTCTATTTTGATTCTGATTGCATCATTTGTATCGTTGATCTAGACTGACCTGGTATGACAGGTCACTATTCTGCTGAAGAAAATATTACTGTAATACCAAGCAAGAACTAGCCTTTTAGTTGAGAAACAAGCTTTGCTTGCTTTTTGTTCCACTATGAAAATGAACGATCAATGATATAAAAAAAACTACTAAGCAAGGCTCTGTGCTACTGTCTTATTAACTTCACCTGAATGTCTTTGAGCTCCATCACCATAACTCAACTGTTATGTGATTTTCACACTTTCTCTTATTTCTAATGGCCAATTTACATCATTACGTAAAGTAAATTTCGTCATTAATGCATCTATTTTGTTGTAAACTTTTCAAACAGACCCAATACACGGCCACCAATCCAACTCCTTCGCCGTAAAATGCAATGATAATAAATTCATGAGAGGGACTTTCTACTATGCAGAGGCTGCACTCGATTTGTGTAAGTAACAGCGTATTCTCTTGTTTTGTTAACAATTACTCGTATTTGAAAAGATGTTTCAAAAATAGGAGAATGCTGCTGAATGGGGCATTAATCTAGCTTCTATGTCGTACCAATCGATTGTTTGTTGCCAAATGAATTTGTCCGCAATTTGGGTCAAGGCGGATGTATGAACGTGAGTTTTGGTGTCAACGTTGAAATTCTGACACAAAACTGTTTGAAATCTCGCCACTATCAAGAGTTCTTTTTGAAACATACAGCGGGACCATTTTAAATGTTGATTTATCAACATATATACCAATTAGGTAAGTGTTTATTTACTCTGTGTCTAATAAACACAATATACTATGCATGAGATGGATCTACGATGCAGAAGATGGATTAATTGTGCATAAGATGGACCAGCTATGAAAGAGTAGGATCATTATTGTATTCGAAATCTTTGGATATATATCAACCCTGATCTTTGCTATCTATTAATACCACGTCCCTTTGTCAAATCTTTTGTAAATGTCTCTGCCATTGGAGATCTTCTGCTATATAAAAATCCACGGTCTGAAAAAAATAATGCTGGCAGTTTTTGCTAGAGCATTATCTAAGAAGTAGTTTAACATATGAAACTTCAGTAAAATAAAGGGACTATATGCTAAGTATGACATTGATGCTGGCTGGGTCATGACATCCCTGGTAAACAAAAACACAGTGCTGTTTTCCGCTGTTTTTTCGGGAAATAAAAATCCAGTGAGCGGGGAGCAAAATCCTCACTTTAAGAGAAGTCCCCATTGTGAAAAGGGCGCTCTGCTCATTTCAGTTGTCTCTTTGATTGGATTAATTATTTAACCATTCTGTCTAGTATCTATACTACTGATACATGTAGCTCTAAAAAGCCCACAAGCCCTGAGACAGCACATGAGATTGTTTGTACGTTACACATTTTTAAAACTAGCAACAAAAGCTCAGAAAAGTCTGTGGATTGAAATGCGCAGACTTGTCAAAGCCCTTGCCACTAACAAACTCAAATACAGACACATTCAAAGACCCACCCAAAATTTTAGGCCCCAAGATCAGCCAGCAGGTGCGTACATAGGAGACCCCTGTACATATGCAACAAGTACCGTAGCTCATGTAAGAGTCAATGCCTTTCTGTTTTTGAATGTTGCAATGCAGTATTGTTAAAGCCAAGAGTAATACTTTTAGGATACATGGCCCAACAGTGCCTAAAACTGTGTGATCAACTTGATCACCTTCTACAATCCCTCCCCCTCATAACTAGTCCCCTTTATGCATAGCTCGTCCCCCCCCCCTTCATAGAATATCGATCGTTCTTCTATTACAGGCAAATAAACAACATTGACTGGTGACACATATTTATTATTAATCATAACAAAGTCGTAGAAAAGAATAAGAAATTGTAAAAAGTTGATTAACGGTTTTACGTGGTATTTTTATGCTAAAATTTACAGCCCAACCTGAAAATACACACACTGCATACACGTTAACAGTCAGTGCAAAGCACAGCAAATGCTTCCAACAGATCGGCTGCAGGTTTTTGATCTTTAGTCATTGGCCCATCGAAAGCATGCTCCGATTTTTCTCTTAAAATGCAAATAATTGATAACAAAACACGAGAACACGCTGTTACATACAGAAATAGAATCCCACTTCTGCATAGTACCAAGTAGAAAGTCTCTCTCGTGAATTTATTATCATTCATTTTAGGATGATGGAGCTGGATTGGTGGCCGTGCAATGTATTGAAATGATTTCAGTTGCATCTATTTTTGTATATGATGAATAATTTTCTCAGTTGGTCAGCTGAAAGAACAGAGCTTATTAAGCGCGAGATAACATGAAGGTATGGAAGCTTCACCATACAAGAATTTTGAAGATTACTCAGTGTGATAATCACAGACTGGCAAAGCATAGTCAAATTATATATGCATTGACCTGGCATGACTTGTACAGGTAGAAATAAAGACAATACCTTCCCTTTGATTCCGAGAAAGGGTCCATTTACTAGGATCATATTAAAGAAATTCTGATGAAATCCATGCTATTGTGTTAATGATGACCTTAATTGACCGATGAACTTAGACTGGCCCCACTCCAGAAAAAATAATATGCATCATTTGATACCGCTTACTGATATGGTACCCAAAGGTAGACTGGTCTCAGTCCTGAAACAAGCTTTTTCAAACACATATGTCCTACTGACACAAAGTTCTACATGTATTACAAAAGAACTGTTAAATATATTTGCCAAGCCTAACCCATTGGCGGCTTTTTAAAAGCAGCCAACTTGTTTTTCCTATAAATATCAGCTTGATACACTTTGTCTTTGTACTAACAAGCGCCCCTAACGTAGGAGAATGTTTTACCAAAACTTGAGCTCAATTGCAAACTTCTGTCAAAAATTTTGGTGAAAAATGACAAATTCATCAATTTTTTTGGTAACCAAATTAAATCTTTAAATTTTATTCAATTTCAGCGTGCAAGTACTGCGTTTTACTCAATCAAACAAACAAAAACGGTTTACAACACAAAATTCACTTTGCTGGAAGGATCTAAAATTTATGTTTTGACCTTCGATTTTCGTGAAATTTCCCCAAAATTTGAGAAATCACTAAAGCTACAATTAAACTGAATCATTTAAAAATTGGCATACGTAAGTTGTAAGGTCATGGTTATCATTTATCGCAAAATTTACCGTCGAAAGTGTCACATTTTCGGTAACTTCCGGTTTTCATGCTGAAACTTTGATGACCATTTTGAAGGTCAAAACTTCAAGACAAAAAAAATCTGTTGCGTGTGCATAGATAGTAGAGCAATGTTGAAATTTTCCGAAAGTTTGAATCCGAAAGAGCCATTCATAATGAAGATCTGATATCCAATTAATAAGGTGACTTTGCAGTTTTTGTGTCGAAGTTCGGGCTGTGTCCCTTTATCAAAAAATACAGTCTGGCGTATCTGGACTGCTTTATCTGCGCCAAAAGAGTATTGGCTTGATATCGCGACCATAGGTTTAGGCTTTTATTTTATTAGAATGATAAAATAGCATTAAATCTCGAGTAAGGTTGTACTGTAAAAGTTGCGTTTTTACAGGCGTTAAGTATAATTCAGCAAAATTGTCCATTAGATTGGTGATCAGTCTTGGAAAACAAATAATTGCTGAAATTCATATGAAAGAATTTGAACTTTAGTTTGTATTTCAGGGTGGCCAACGTACGTCACAGTCACGTGATTTTAACAATACGGAACACATACATTTTCAGTAAACAACCCTCGACTCAGGTCGAAAAATTAATTCGTGTGTCGCGCATGCATTATATAGCGAAAACGGTACCGCGCAGCTACCCCTCATTGGTTTCTAGTTTTATTTGGATGTTTCATATTTTCATGAAGTTCAGGCATTTACGAGTTTATTCGTGTCAACCTTGCTTTTTTCGAGCATACGGGACACACACACGCCCGTCAGCGAGTCAAAATATGACGAAATTGAATAAAAGAGGCCTTCGCAAACAGTGAAAGTGGTCTGAATTCTCGCCTAAGAGACAGTCAGGCTTGTTTGGCTCACGAAATGTTATAATAATACCTTTTACAGCGGTACCGAACAATGATAGAAAACCAAATACGGGACACACCACGATGAGCGGGGTTACGGGACACACGAGACTATTTCGATGTTCGTCGCATCTGTTTCAAGTTTATAATTACGTTTGAAATATGTTCTTAAAAGGGTATCCTTTGGAAGCAAAGACTGCACCAAAGAATGAAACTAGAGTGTGCAAATTTCCTGGGCCAGACTAGCTAGTTTCTGCCAATTAGGCTTCATCAGTGACTCTCTAATAGTTTCAAAGTTCCACAATGAAACCCATGATCCCAAAGGACAAGAAAATAAAATCTACACTATATTGAAGGGCAGGGAGACGTTCTTCCGCCGCCACACAGTCCCAGTCACCAGCTGTGGTGAAGTCAAATATGTTTTTAAAGGGTATCCTTTGGAAGCAAAGACTGCACCATAGAACTGAAACTAGTGTGCATATTTCCTGGGCCATACTAGCTAGTTTCTGCCAATTAGGCTTCATCAGTGACCCTCTAATAGTTTCAAAGTTCCACAATGAAACCCATGATCCTACAGTAGCAGTCTGACTTGGGTCCACACGGTTTGTCTATGAGGCTTCAAATATTTTAGTGGATGACACAAAAACATACATTTTGTGATTATGCGCTTTAAGGGTCAATAAATGTGAGCTCAGTTTGTGTAATCGGCTAGGATTTTCATGAAATGCACGCACATTTGCGCGGTCCAAACAACTTATTAATTCTTCACCAAATTATAAATAGAACCTAATTTCGCTTGTATAACAGATGAAATAGCCAACCACGCCCAGATATGAATATTAAAGTTGCCGCCTTTACAGTAAGCAAAAAGTCTACAAAGTTTTTGATCGTAAAATTGTACGATTATTCGTCAGTTTAAACACATGTTTTGATGTGCTCAAAAGAACAGTCTGAATGAGACGGTTCTTTTGGGCGCCCCAAAAAACATCAACATATGTTTTAATTGTGAAATTAGAAAATTGAATGGCAAAAACACATCCTAATCTGGATGCCTTGCACAGACGGTTTTTTATACTCAACCAAATTACACTTGAAACTAATCATGCTCATATAATGATGTAAAAAGGACAATAATTGTACGTATTTTAATATCTATTAGCATTGTAATTAAAATATATGAGAATTTGAAAGCAAAAAAAGTCTTTCTAAAGTTTTTTTTTTATGAGCAGATGATGAGTCATGCTCAGCTGTGTTGAGCATGGAAGCAGTTTTATAACCCTGGGCCTGGTCTATTTGCATCTGCTTATAGTGTATACTTTAAGATTAATAAAGTTTGGTCGATATTTGTGAATGGGAAATTATTTTGAAAAAGCACTCGAGAAAGTTCAATGCTTCAGAGCTGCTGTATGATAAAACAGTTTATCCATGGTTTTAAAAAACAACTTGTGCCTCATCCTCATAAATTAGTTGTGCGCAATGTTTCTCATAAATTTGTTGTGTGCACTGCGATTGGTCAAACTTTTCGTCTTATTGCGGTCGGCCATGGCCGGCCGCTTATATAAACTTCAATCAAAACATACATCAAATTCAGGTTTTGACCAAACCTTTATGCCAGGCTCAGGCTATATTTTATTCGCTGCTGAACAACGAGTGGGGTACCAAATATGGTGGGTTGACCTACAGCGCGAAGTAAACTGTCTGTGAAATCTGTAGGGTTACCTATAGCGAGAGGCAAGCTCGTTTGCGAATTTAATTTTCATAAAGAAGGCGTCAATTTGCCCTGCCGCTTATATATAACGCAATAAGTATTAGCTTTTCAAAAAAGCTGGCGAAAGTGAAACGTCCCAAAGTCAAAACGTTCTTGATTGGCAAAGAGTGCTAGCGAACTTCACATCAGTAAACGTACTTATATGATTGTCAACCACATCTGTTCACATAGAATTACTATGAATTCAGGCACTGTCTTATGACGGTCATGACAAACAGGTTTTATGCCCCCAAAGGGAGGCATATAGTAATCAAACTGCCTGTCCTTAGTGTCCTAAGTGTTTGAGTGGTCATATCATATCTGGAGTATATTATTTTAGGTAGGAATGCCAAAATTCGTGTCTTAATGCATTTAGGCCCATGGAGCGTCACGCACCTTTACCACTGCCATCAGATCTAGAAAAATTGTGTCACGAGCATAAATCCTAGGAATCCCAAATTTGGTTTGTGAACACATCTTGGGGTCAGGGAGTCTGTACATATACAGTTAAGCGACCACTGTGACCTTGATTTTTGGCATCAGTTTTTTAAAGAAAAATGTGCTGTCTAGTGTTTTCAAATGATTTTCCATAAATGTGTCGCATGCTAGATACATAACTATAACATACCATGCATAAGTCAGGTGCTTTCAAAAGATCAAGCAACTTCCTCGCTGGAAGCATGTGCTAAATGGTAACAAATCACTGTTCAGATGATAATAATCAGAACTTAGAATAAATCTACATGTACAAGTTCTAGAAGTTCAAAATGGAAGCATGCAGTGGGCAAGAATACATACAATGATAGGGCTAAACGACCGCCAGCTTTTTTGAAAAGCTAATACTTGTGACCAGATGATTCAGCTTCAAACTTGTATCGATCAGTGGTAGGGTATAGTATAATTCATAACCATTCAGAAAAGTTTTTTTTTTTTTTTTTGCAGGAAAGTATATGCGGGACTGGAGGATGTCTATCACCTTTGTTGAACTATTATTGAGATGACTGTAATTGAAATCACACCAACATCTTCATGTTTTTCTCTCTATAATCACGCTCTGCAAACTTTCAAATTAACCACAGGCGGTGGTCAATGTAAAATCAAATTGAAATACTTCCTGTGGTCAACTTGAGAATGTCATGTCATTAGTTTCCGTGGGTAGACTGGTTCTCTCCCTTTAATAGCTTGTCAGCATATTAAGACAGGTAACTACTAGCCGCCATTGCGCCTACGTATCGCATACACACTGACATCATGAGTGACGTGGTATTGGAAAATACTCTTGACATAAAGTGCATTTTCAAACAAGCCGTTTTATTAAGTTTATTTTGTTCTGGGAGGTGTCCGAGTGGCAGGCATTGAAATAGGGGTACCCAATTGCATGCAAAATTTGGAGTCTGTCGAGAGTTGAAGGCAATATTGATATCGATCCGGCGAAACAAAATAACTATACTGTACATCTTTCCCACATAAACACATGCGTTTTTAACATGTACAGAAGATATCGAATAAGCAATAATTACGTCCTTTTGGTCGATATGACAACTTCTAACAGAAATAATAGGTTGAAAAGTGAGATGACGACTTTAGGTCGGGCCTGCCGACTTTTGGGCTTCAAAAAAATGAGTGATTTTCCTGCCTGTTTACTCATTTCATCTCTTCTAAAACAATGATTTTTTACTCGTTTTATGCAACAGTCATTTGTATCTCCGACCCCTTAGGGGCCATGGATACCAGGGACATAGTGGGGCTTAAGTGCCGGGGTTTAACCTCTGATGCATCAGGGCAGTGCCGTAGATGTGCCAGGGTTTTCATTTTCCGCTATAATAGCATATACGGTCTGGTCAGCTCTTGTTTTCGTTGTCTAAATAGTATATTAAATGCTCATAATTGTCAATTCCTAAATTTCAAGTCTCTGTAGCTGAGCAGGCCAGTTTGAATCAGTATAGGTTGCAAACCCCAAAGACATGGTTACTTATAAAGTGGCTCATGTAGAGCAACTACATTCAGTACGCCGGGACTATTAACACCTGAATTAAGACATGTACCCGACCAACACTGTCTCTCAGATATTCAGTTTAAGCATACGTCGAACTATATACATAGATGTACGCTCATGTATGTTTATAGGATCATCGCCCCCAAGTATACATCCAAACCACCACCACCACCATTTAGAGCTTCATTACACATCAAGGACTGCCAATTTCGATACTGAGGGCAACAAAATACCCTAACGACCAGCAGCATACCCACTAATACCTTTAATATGTCTTGTAAGCCCACCAATACCGTCACTCGTACCTTCAAAACGTTCCTTGGACCACCAAGAAGGCACTTAGAACTTCAATATGTCCCTTCGACCACCTACACCGTCACTCAATTAAACAACACGCCTACGACCGCGAGCATTGCCACTCATACCTTCAGTTCGTCCATAGGACCACCAACACCACCACTGAGACCTTCAGTACGTTCCTGGGATTATCACCACTGACTCTCAGACCACCAGTGTATCCCTAAAACGACCTCCACCACCACTTAAACATATAGTACACGCCTACGACTACAAACGCTATCACTCATGCTTAGAACGCCCATACAACATAGCACCAGCGCTCAGACCACCAGTACGTCTCTGGGACCAAACACACACCCAGTTCGATAAATAAGCGCCACCACTCAGACATATACTGCGCTTATAGGACCACAAAAACACCTCACATCGTCGACGACCTTAGGGCCTAGTCACTGACGACTTAAGGTTTTGGTGGTCCTAAAGTCGTCAGACAGACCCCTCTTGACAAAATCGGTCTTTTAAAGATATTTTCGGGTGGTTTCAAACCATTTTCTTTAGTTTATCGACTAGCTGGATGATTAAACTACTATCTGCTAAAGTATATTCTTAGCCAGTGAGTGTCTCTAATCCGGGGCAATCGCTTAAATGCGTCAAAGTGACGACTTTAGGGCCGCGTACGTTATCATTGAATTCATGTTACAGTCGAACTTTGGTCGCTCGAACTCGCCTGTCTCGAACACCAGGGATCGCTCGAACTCGTTCGTCGGTCCCAGCAATTTCCCTATACATTTAATGTTAAAATACACCCCAGGCTCGAACAGTGATGGCTCGAACTCTCGAACTCAAAGCACGGTCCGCAGGGCGATTTTTCATGTAAAAACGCTATGATGGCTCGAACCAAATATTTCTTTACATGAATCAGTCACACGCTTGATTTAAGTTCATTAATATTTCAATAAGCGCTCCGTGACAATGATGATTTCACCCTTGGGTTACCTAACTGGCGAGCGGAACGTGTGAAACAATTAGCGTAGATTGGTTCCCCACGTTGATAAAGCTCCACTTCCGCTACGCATATGACGTTTGGTAACTAGTAATTTTTTACAAGTAGAGAATCCCACTCATCCGACTGCGCATGCTCCAGAAAGAGCATCTGTTTACATCCTGGGTCAATTTCGCACACCAAAAAGAGAAATGAACATGTACTGAAAACTGAGAAGATTTGCCGTACTTTCTTTTCGATACAAAGCCTTTCAAATATTGCTGTTATTAGTAATTTCGATTTTAATAATTTTTTCAATGTGATTTATTTTAATGTGAACGATTGACGGTGTCTGTCCAAATAGCGCAAGTGGTAGCACTTTAGCGTAACGAGGTAAGGGTCTAGAGATCGAATCCCACATACCTAATTTTTTTCTTCCGCATATGGTATTTTTTTCAAGTAGAGAACCTGCGCATGCTCCAGAGAGAGCGTCTGTTAACAAGCAAAGGTGTTGAAAAAGTTCATAAAAGGGCCAGGTATTATATGAATCCAGTGTGACCCAAATTCAATTAAATTTTTTACTATATAAAAGGCACAGAAAGTGGACTGGGTGGGCCAGCTCATACTCACTTACTATCCAATGATGCAAAGCATGTTTCAAGGTCACCAGTCTTGTGGTTCATGTAAAGAAGGTTTAAAGGGTATTCACTACCTAAAAATAGTATGTGAGCATGATCAGGAAATACCACAATCACAAACAGCAGACAACCCCATGGCACTGCAAGGAAGAGACACACAACTACCAAGAGACACCAGGAAGACAAACTAATACATCCGTGGGTCATCGTGGCTACAGCATGGGATAGAAATGTATAGAACTCCCGTAAAACAAAAATCTGCACCCTGCAGAACGTGTCTGCATGGTCTGTGGAAAGAGCGCACAAGAGGGCCGAAGGTCGAATCCACAAAAAGATCAGACATCAACGTCAAAGCATTGCTCGCCAAATATAGGGGCATTAATGTAGAGAGTGGCGTTAGGCTTAAATGAAATATATGTGCGTTCCTGTTGCCTACCTACCCTAAATTTTTTTAACCCTATATACCCTAAACAATAAAATGGTCTTTGGAGAAAAAATGGGCACTTTTTCAATTTCTGTCACTATTTTCTTTGTTAAATGTTATAACAAAATTTAATAATTTCCCTACCTACCTACCCTAAATTTTCTTGGCATGAAACAGGAACCACACATATATTTCATTTAAGCCTTATGTGTAGAAGCTGTTACTCGAAATTACAGAACCTCGATCAAAGATGTAGACTTTTTTATGAGGAGTGCCAACGAAATGCAAGGATAGTGATGCGTGCTAATACTAAAAGAATGATGCGCTCCTCTCCTCTCTCTGGACCACAAAAGAGAACTAACTTCTCAAAAACACCAACAAAAACACGCAAAACACAACGCAAAACACAATTGTTTAAAGAGAGTGCCACCCCTGAAAGTACCACACCCGAGGAAATTGGCCTTAAAGTGGATTTTGTTACTGGTAGGATGTGTTTCCAGGTTTTAAGTGACCCCCGTTTTTCTTTTTTAAATAGCTTTAGAATGATCTTAGAAGAATGCACACCGCGTAAACCGGAGCCCCCCCCCCTTCCTAAAAAATCACAAGTTATTGTGATAGCAATTAGGATCCCCCCTTGGATGGACCTCCCCTGAAAATGTTGGACCCCCTCTGGATCCTTGGGAAAGTATAGTTTTCTCTGCAATAAAACCATTGCCCCCCCCCCCCCCCCCCCCTCTGTAAAATAAGCTGAGGACTAAAAAACGTCTCAGTCTGGACTCCCCCCCCCCTGTCAAAAATTCCTGGATCCGCGCATGATATTATACATGCTTTAAAGTCATATTACGGGGGTCGCGCACATGCGTTCCTTTTTCGCCACTCTCCCTAACTGTGAATGATGACCATCCCGCCCCCTCCCCTAAAATATCCACAATTTTATCATAGATCCCATAAAATATTTATTCAATCTGAACCCCTAAAATTATTGAAATTAAAAGTTAGACCCCCTCCTTAAAAAAGGTCCGAGTCCACATAGGCTACGAAATATCAGAGTAACCCCCATCCGATCGGAAATCCCCGACACAGGCATGCACGGACCCAGAAAGTGTTGTTAGAGGGAGTCCAATTTATCTTCAACAACTTTTTTATAGTGAGAATCCAAATACCTTTCAAGGTGTATCATCATCGGCCAATTTCAATGGCGTTTCGCTAGCGGCCGAATTAATGGCCCAACATTGAATTCTGGCTTGCCTTTGAGATTTTCAAGTGGATCCAGACGAGTATTGCTAAATAAATCCTATAGCTTTGTGATTTTGCTGGGCCCGGAGCCCCGGTCCCCTCTGGATCCGCGCATGGATAGTTTTCCTCGTAACCTGGCTTATTTAATGAACATGAGACAGAGGGGCCGCGGGTTCGAGCCTCACAGGCGTCACTGCGTTGTGTCCTTGAGCAAGACACATTAATCATAGCTTAGTACCGGTTCAACCCAGGAAGACCCGTCCCTACATAACTGAAATATTGTTGATGGGACGTAAGAATCAAATCAAACAAATCTCCTTCGCAATGCTGGTCCAATGTCATGTGCTCCGGAAACATAAACTTCTTTTAACACCAAACACATTATTCAGAATACAGGCACAGAGGATTTTGTAATAATATAGTGGTGTTTAATAATGAGAGAATGGTCGACATTGTTGCGTTGGTTCGATGTTGGTACAAGGTTGGTATGCGGCGACGCCCACATTTCCACCAACTACCAACGTGGGCCCAACGTATCTTTGCTATCTGTGTAGTGACCCCAAACACAAAATATGACGTCCGCTGATATTGTTCACGAATTCCAAGCATACTCGCACCTGGGTGAGAAAGGGGGGGGGGGGGGGGGGGTACTCTGATATTTTCATACATACGTAGGCCCGGACCATTTTTGGGGTTAACTTTTTGGTGTTTTGTGATGAACCCAAAAGATATCCACAAAATCTTCATACCCCAAAAAATATTCATTTTTCTGAAAACCCTCAAAGGTATTGAAATTCAAAATTTTGAACCCCAAAATGGTGCGAGCCCACGTATGAATGAAAATATTATAGTACCCCCCCCCCCCCCTCCACCCTCTCCTCGCAGATAGAAACAGGGGCCGGGGGCGTCCAGACTCAAATAACAGAAAAAAAACTCTGATAAGGGTGGTTTTTGTTGGTTTTTTTTTTGCAACTATATTTTTTTACGGTTCAAAATGGTCGAAACATTTATCGGGGGGGGGGGGGGGGGTGCAACTTTTTATTATTATTATTTTTTTTTTTTTTTTTTTTTTTTGGGGGGGGGGGGGGGGGGGTCTGGGGGGATGCAAATCCTTATTTCTATAGAAACCTATATAACTTGTGATTTTTCGGGGGGGGGGGGGGGTCCGGACCACCTATTCCTCTCTGGATTCGCGCATGGGTAAGAAATAAGTAATTGCCTGCTGTAATTTTTCAGTTGCCATATTCCTGATAACTTTATAAAAAAAATCCAATCCGCACGTACAATTGGGCCACTATCGGCCCGCCAACGAACCACCATCCGCAGGTGACGGTTCGTCGGCGGGCCGATAGTGGCTCGTGATGGGATGCTAGCTGGGAGCAGTTGTTTAAAAATCGCAAATGCACTTTTTATTCAATACCGCAGATGGACTCAAGACGTCACAGGTATTTTCCAATACTACGTATTTTTCCATTACTACGTCAGTGTATATGCTATAAATAGACGCAATGGTGTTTAGTAGTTACCTGTCTTAATATGCTGACAAGCTATTAAAGGGAGAGAACCAGTCTAACAATTAGCGGCAATTTATCTGATCAAAGATTTGAGTAAGTTCTCACTTGTCACCACTAAGTAGGGCGGCCGAAAATGATTGAAGACAATTAATGAGATGTTTTGTAATCAAGAATTCGCGTGTCAAAATGAGTAAAACATGCCTGTCTGGATAAAGAAAGGCATCGGATTGAGCGGCGGTACCGTCTGATCCGCGTCTTTTCTGTAAAAATCCTGAGGAGTTTGTCACTTTTTCACGTTTTATTTGTTGTTATTCATTGAAACTTGCACATTGTGAATAAATAATAAGAAATAAACTTTTTTTTTCATTTATTGTTCTAAAGGAAACGATAAACAACCGAACATAAACTGTAGCGACACATAAACAGGAACATTCACCCACTAGAAGAAAAGCAGTTAAGCTTACTCGATAGCAAATGCATTGATCAGCCTGCGCATATGCGCATGCTGATAAATGTATTTACTTTCAACAGGTTCATATGCTTACACATGCGGCTTATCATTTTATCTCTAGCGTGCATAGGGTTTTTGATCAGTGACAGGTGTCACGTGCGCTTTGCAACTTTGGTCGATAACAAACGTGATGTGCGTGATGACATAGAGTACACATGAACCAACTTGAAAATTGTCAGGCTAGGTATCGCTCGAACACATGGATGGGTCGAACTCGCACAGACGGTCCCGACGAGTTCGAGCCAACGAAGTTCGACTGTATTTCGCAGAAAACAAACACTTTCTTTTCAATATGCTGATTCTCTTTATGTCGTGATAAACTTGAAAAATTTGGTGATTATAATGGCAAATACTCTTAGTGGAAAATCATGAAAAATGTGATTCTCAATGTAGTTTTTAGTTTGCGTCTGGTATATCTACATTTTGGCCCCAGGGGCATAATTTGAACAACCTTATTAGAGGTCCACTAGGTGATGCCACATAACAAATACCAAGGCTCTAGGCTTTATGGTTTCAGACAAGAATATTTTTTCATTTTTCCCTTTATAAGCCTATGTAAAAAATGTGACCCCGGGTTGGAGCCATTTTTGGCCCCAGGGGCATAATTTGAACAAAATTGGTAGAGGTCTACTAGTTGATGTTACATGCCAAATATCAAGGCAAAGGCCTGGTGGTTTAAAACAAGAAGATTTTTAGCGTGTATTACCTAGATATGCAACGGACCAGAACCATTTGAACAATTATTGAAGAGGGCAATATAAGGATCATTCCTGCCAAGTTTGGTTCAAATCCATCCTGTAGTTTAGGAGGTGATGTCCTTTGAAGCAATTGTTGACGACGGACGACACACGACGGACGACGGACATCCAATTATCACAATAGCTCACCATGAGCCAATGGCTCAGATAAGCTAAAAACACTAGCGGTGTCAATCTAAAGGGGCCATTTGGAAATTGGCGCCTTTTTCATCAAAGGATAGAATAGACCAGCCATGCGCGGATCAAGAATTTTTTTTCAGAGGGGGTCCAACTTTGACAACGTTTTTTTTTTTTTTTTTTTTTTTTTACAGAGGATCCAAATAATACGATAAACGGGCCATCATTGGCCCGCCAGCAAAACGCCATTCGCCGGCGGGCCGATGATGGCCCAACATTGAATGCTGGCTTTGTAGCTTTGTGATTTTAAGGGGGTCCGGACCAGAATTGTTAGGAAACCCTATATTTTTGTGATTTTCAGGGGGGGTCCGGACCCCCTGTCCCCCCCCCCCCCTCTGGATCCGCACATGCCAGCTATAGCATTCTGTGAATGGGGAAATATTGGGCAGTATTTTACTTTCATCTGAAGTCAAGTGAAAATGCCAACCTTCAAAATTTTCTAGATTGAACACAGTGCACATGGCTTATTGTTAAGGTAAAGCATAAAGCTCGCATAGAAGAACTTTCAAGCTTCCAATATGTTAAAAAAAAGTCTCATGTGTCCCGTAACCCCGCTCATCGTGGCGTGTCCCGTATTGGGTTTTCTATCATTGTTCGTTACCGCTGTAAAAGGAATTATTATAACATTTCCTGAGCCAAATAAGCCTGGCTGTCTCTTAGGCGAGAATTCAGGCCACTTTCACTGTTTGCGAAGGCCTCTTTTATTCAATTTCGTCATATTTTGACTCGCTGACGGGCGTGTGTGTGTCCCGTATGCTCGAAAAAAAGCAAG
This sequence comes from Loripinus fragilis, assembly GCA_964019695.1. Taxonomy (NCBI): domain Eukaryota; kingdom Metazoa; phylum Mollusca; class Bivalvia; order Lucinida; family Lucinidae; genus Loripinus; species Loripinus fragilis. The sequence continues at coordinate 56,388,796 of OZ026527.1, read as the reverse complement.
GCTGACACGAATAAACTCGCAAATGCCTGAACTTCATGAAAAGATGAAACATGCAAATAAAACTAGAAACCAATGAGGGGTAGCTGCGCGGTACCGTTTTTCGCTATATAATGCATGCGCGACACACGAATTAGTTTTTCTACCTGAGTTGAGGGTTGTTTTCTGAAAATGTGTGTGTTCCGTATTGTTAAATTCACGCCACCCTGACACTTAGGACAGGAAATTTCTGGTATTGTTATGTAAATCACATGCTCTTATAGTTGCATGTGACTTGATCTCGCAAGCTTATATATATGCTTCCGTGGACGTCTATATCAATATATCACATTTGTATTGCTAAAATAATTGTAGCATTGGTCATTGCGGTAAGTTCGTTTTTAATAATTATTTATTTTTCATTTACTATAGTTACATGTATTAACGCACGTGGTGTTGAATATTGTGTTAATTTCTCTTCATTTTTCATTCATTTATTAGAAATATTTCAAGGCATTCGTTTGATCTGAGGGATAGGGCTGGAGTTTCAGACCATCTACACATTCATTTATTGTGTCGTTTTTTTAATTGCACTTTAAGACTTTTTTTTCATCATGTAATTATTTCGACCATTGATAATTCTTTTATGACCACATTGGGATAAAAAAAAATTCAAATACTTTCGAGTAATTTATTTTCGAAAATTTGGGGGACAAATCTTCAAAATTTTCCAAGCCTCGCCCCTTTTCCCTTAGGATCAAAATGTCAACCCCTTATTTTTTATTTCCATTATTTTGTAATTGTCGTTCTTATACCGTCTATGAATAAATGCTCACAAAATTAGCTTATGTTGTTCACGTGCATTTGCAAAAAAAAAAAAAAAAAAAAAAAACATTGTTACAAGATGGTACAGGATTGTGTTTTGCCAGACAAAGTTAACCCTGGTTTAGCGGGTTCATAATTTGGAGAAAGGACCGGGTATAACCCTGGTTCTGCAGGTTCGGAGAAAGGCCCGTTCCATTCTCCGAACTCTGACATTGGTTTCCGTACTACGAACCCTGGCAGGTTCGGAGTTCGAAGAAAGGACAGGGCCGAACCTTGGTTTGGCAGGTTCGGATTATGGAGAAGGGACCGGGCCGAATCCTGGTTCGGCAGGTTCGAAGTTCAGATTAAGACCGGTTCCTTTCTCCGAACTCAAAAGATAAAACTAGAGGACCTGACGGTCCTGAAGCGCTCACCTGATCTCCTTAATAATGTTAAAATATGTCAAGATCAACTATGGCTTATGATGAAACTTATTTCGTTTTATGGGGGTTGCGGCCATCTAGGTCAAGTGGCCTAAAACAATCTGATGAATACTCCATCAAACAGCCCAGTGATTTCTGAGGAAAAGATGTTTAGATAGGTATGTGGCAGTCCAAAAGAGTGGCCTTGGATAAAAGGACACAGGTCAGCTTGACATTTGGTACTTATAAAAAAACATTGTCTCATTAGGTTTAACATTTCTTGCAAGTATTGTGAGTTTGGCCTAAACAGTTATCAAAAAATGAACATTTCAAGATTTTTCCCATATAAATGCATTAGGAATCAAATTTGACCTTGCCATAATGTAGGTCAAGGTCAACCTAGATTCATCATTTGTGCAAATCCGGTAGGGCTCACTTCTCCAATGCTACATACCAAGTCCCAAGGCCATTGGTCTTTTGGTTCCAGAGAAGAAGATATTTAAAAGGTTTTACCATATATGGGCATGGTGGCCATCTTGGTCATGTGACCAGTACAATTGGTATAAATTTTGGCAAACCTATCATAAGGAAGCTTCATATGAAATTTGAGTTCAATTGGCCTAGTGGTTTCTGAGGAAACTATCTTTTAATGCGTTGATGGGACTCCAATATGAGCGACCTTGGCTGAAAAGTTAAAGGTCAACCTTGACCTTTGAAACTTATTTATAGCCATTGTCTCAATAGGTTTAACATATCAAGTGAGAATAATGACTTTGGCTTCAATAGTATTCAAAAAATCAACTTTTCAAAAAAAATCCCATTTAAAAGCATTAGGAAGCAAACTTGACCTTGACGTTAAGTAGGTCAATGTCAAATTAGAATCATCATTTGGACAAACTTGGTAGGCCCCACATCCCCAATGCTACATACCAAGTACCAAGGTCACCGTCCTTCTGGTTATGGAGAAGAAGATTTTTAAAGGGTTTTTACCATATATGGGCATGGCAGCCACCTTGGTCATGTGACTTAAATATTTTGTAAAAATTTTGGCTAACTCAGCATAAAGAGTCTTCAAATAAAATTTGAGTTCAATTGGGCCAATGGTTTGTGAGAAAACTATGTTTTAATATATTGATGGGACTCCAATATGAGAGACTTTGCTAAAAGGTCAAAGGTCAACCTTGACCTTTGGAACCTATTTATAGCCATTGTCTCATTAGGTTAAACATATCAAGTGAGAATAAAGACTAAGCTTCGACAGTTTTCAAAAAAATCAACGTTTCAAAAAATTTCCCATGTAAAAGCATTTGGAAGCAAATTTGACCTTGACGTTAAGTAGATCAAGGTCAACCTAGGATCGTCATTTGAACAAACTTGATAGGCCCCACATCCCCAAAGCTACATACCAAGTCCCAAGGTCATAGGCCTCCTGGTTCTGGAGAAGATTTTTAAAGGGTTTTTACCATATATGGGCGTGACGGCCATCTTGGTCATGTGACCAGGACCAGGACCATTTGAACAAACTTTTGTTCCCCCATCCTAAGCAGTCTCCATATGAAATTTGAGTTCAATTGGCCCAGTGGTTTCAGAGCAGAAGATGTTTGAAAATGTTGACGGACGGACGACAGACGACGGACGGACGAACGGACGACGGAGTCACAGGTGAGCTAAAAATGAAAAAATGAAAAAAAAGAAAATGAAAAAAAAAATAGAAAAAAAGAAGGAAAAAAAGCGAAAAAAGAAAAAAATAGAAAAAAGAATAAAAAAAGAAAATAAACTGAAAAAAAAATATGAAAAAAATATATATATATACTGGGTCCGAGATATATATGGAAAAAAATATGAAGAAAAAAAATAGAAAAAAAGAGTAAAAGAAAAAAAAAAGGTTCTTTCTCCCAACTCCGAACCTGCCGAACCAGGGTTCAGCCTGTTCCTTTCTCCGAACTCCGAACCCAAACTCCGAATCAGGGTTCGGCCAGGTTCTTTCTCCAAACTCCGAACCTGCCGTACCAGGGTTCAGCCCGTTCCTTTCTCCGAACTCAGAACCTGCCGGACCAGGGTTCAGCCCTGTCTTTTCTCAGAACTCACAACCTGCCGAACCAGGGTTTGTCCCATTCCTTTCTCCAAATTCCGAACCTGCCGAACCAGGGTTCGGTCGGTTCCTTTCTCCAAACCCCGAGGGTTAGGCCAGATCCTTTTTTCAGAACTCCGAACTCCGAACCAGGGTTGGGCCCGGTCCTTTTTCCGAACCGGACATCGGGGTAAAAACACAATCCTGGACCAAACTGCATTATTATATTATCTTTAAAGACTCGGCATTGGCTCAGAAGATCATGTGACCATACAATAATACATGCATAATAATCAACCATCGATTTGATGTGTTTGACGTGGTCGTTGTTATTATGGATTTAAAGATAGATGAGAATTGTTGTAAACAAAACCTGGCGAGTTTACCTTGATTTTGGGCGTGCAGGTAGTCTCAGTTTACAGTTATATTGAACCTACCACAGATTACTGCATATGCGCGAGGCGGTGAATAGTCATGCTTTACCTGTTTATGAGAAAAATAGAATTGCCTCATTACTATGCATCTTTAAAACTATAATAATGTCGGGCAGAAAGCGGATGGCATCCCGCAACCAACATTAAACACAAAAACGATGGTTGAATGTTAGGGTAGTGTCGGGAAAACTCGGACGGTCTGCTAAATTCGGACAGCGTCCTTGTTTGTTTCATATTTTAATTTTTGTAATCAAAAATAAATTAAATTGGCAAACAGTGAAAATCCTGATGCAGCCGTCTCATCAGGTTTTTCACTGTTTGCAAATGCATGTCCGAATTAACCTGATGCCCGAAGTTACCTGGCTTTACCCTATTCTTTAGATCGCGGAGATTTAAGTGGAAATTAATCAGTTTCAGGTTAATGTTGCAACGGACGATTATACAATTGAATATAAAGATCAAACGTGATTTTTTTTCATGCATTAATGTTCACTAGGTCCCGAGGGGAATTTTAAAACCCAATAGCAAAGCCCGAGGTTTTCAACATTATGAGGGACCCGGTGAACGTTGACTCGTTGAAAAACAATGTTTGATCAATATAAGTGCACAAATTCAACGATATATTTTATATTTGCCTACATGTAAATTTAGGAAAATTATGGCACTATATTTTATCGCCATTTCACAATCAGTTTTCATCATGAAATGTAAAGACTTGGGACGAGTGCATGTACCGAACCCGTGTATTAACAGCGCGTGAATTACGGTGTTAATACATGGGTGTGTGCCGGTCGAAACATGACTGTTAAAAAGCGTGTGGGCTGGATCTTGTGCAATAATTTCGCTGGCATTTAAGAATTTGACAGTAGTCATTTATGGTTAGCACGTGCAGAGCGTTTCTGATTTTATCGCTGCGATTACTCTGTATTACTAGACTTTTCGCTTACTGTAAAGGTGGCAACTTAAATATTCATATCTGGGTGTGGTTAGGCTATTTCATCTGCTAAGGAAGGGAAATCGGGTTTTATTTATAATTTGGTAAAGAGTTAATAAGCTTTTTGAGCCGCGCAAACGTGCGTGCATTTCATGAAAATCATAACCGTATGCACACTGAACTCACATTTATTAACCCTTAAAGCGCATAATCACAAAACGTATGTTTTTTGTGTTGCCCACTAAAATATTTGAAGCCTCATAGACAAACAGTGTGGACCACCCAGATCAGACTGTTCCTCTGGATCCACAATGTTTGCCTCTATGCTTATGTTAAATAGACATTTTCAGATGTGGTTATTTTGCTGGCGTTTTAAGGACTAAATAATGTGTTTTGCGTCTGTACTGAGATAATGGCGCAAGATGATACAGTTATTTTGGAATAATACCACGCCTCATTTTTAGCTTTCACCTATGACTAAGGCTGACCAGTCCAAATTTGCCATCATGAGGCGCCGCCTTTACAGTAAGCAACAAGTCAAAGAATATAAAAAGTGTATTTGTGTAAAGAAAATGTTGCATTTTAATGATAATTACTCAATTTGCAGACTTAAGATTTATAGCAACTAAAAATGGAGAAAAAAACACTGCTTCTCCTGGCTGTAACCTTAGTTGTAATGGTAGTAGATGAAGTCGCTGGTGAATGTTGCCCCAGCTCCAGCCTAACGCCAAATGTATGCAGAGACTGTACAAGGGCGACTCCTTGCTGTGGCCATGGAAAATGCAACATGTTCTGTTGTGCATGCAGCGGTGGTTGTAGACAGGGGAAATGCGAATCCAGACTAGCATTGTTTGAACTTCTCTCAAGACCAGCAGTAGTCTTCTCGGAGATTGATGTCAATGGGTAAGGCATTTTTTTACTGCCCATTGTACTCAGACCGGATAGGCGACAATAAAAAACGCACTTAACAATCGACGAACGCGAGACAAAAAAACGCTAGAAACAGTGTTTTCTATTGCCATTTGTCGCCAGTCAGGCGACAAATGGCATTCGAAAACTCTGTTTCTAACTCTTTGATCTACGTTCCTCGATACTATTGACGTTTTCCATTGCCACATATCCGGTGTGTTACTGTTGCTGATGATTTGTAATCCGCCTCGCGTAGAAAAAAGCAAGTGAGCATGACCAGGAAATGCCACAATGATACACCACAGACCAACCCACGACACCTCGAGGAAAAAACTGAACACATCCCCAAAGCTACATACCAGACTACCCCATAATATCCATGACCCATATATTCCACTCTTTTATAACGTTTGATTATCCGATAGTTTTTTAATTTGTCAGAAAAAAGAACAATTCTTTTGAACTTATAAATCCAAATTATCATAAAATACTGGCTCTGATACGCTCTGTGTCGACATTGTATTTAATAATCAATTCTGAGTGTCTGCGAAGCTTTACAAAGTTTATGATATTGATAGCCCGTTAGCCATGATTTGGTATTTTAACAGTCAAAATGTGCTTCTATTGTTGAAGTCACCGACATTAGAACATACTTTCACAAAACAATTAAGCTGCAAAAAATAATTGGGCCACAACACAAGAAAACCTGTCTTCGGGGGGTTGCGAAAAAACACAGGCGCAGAGCAGCCTGCGCATCCGCGTAGTCTGATCAGTGCCTTTGTTATTCGCTTTGGGGAAAGTATCATATGGAAACTTGCTACAGGTAAAATTTCAACTTTCTAGGTAATCGCTGTAGCTGAGGAGACTGGTTTGAAACTTGCTTTGTCGGCGACGAGGCCCATATATACCATTAGAATGGTAGAAAGGAGAAATTGGGAATTAGGGTAAAGTCGGGTAAATTCGGACAGTCGTCTAAATTCGGACAGCCACCTTGTTTCTTTTATTTTTGAATGATTGGAATAGAAATTAAATGAACTAAGCAAACAGTGAAAATCCTGATGAGACGGCTGCAAATGTGTGTCCGAATTTACCTGATTTCCGAATTTACCCGACTTTACCCTGATAGTAGCAAAATTTTAATCCCCTCATTTATTATAAATGTTTTATAAAACTTCGTTATTCGTTATAGACGAGTCCTAATACATGTATAAAACCAGGGGATTTTCTGCCATTCTCTAGGGGCCGAATTTCGGCCCCATTCCTAACCGAAAATAGCCACCTATTCCCAAATACCATGTCTGTTTTTCCCAATTAAGAAAAGGAAAATATTTTTTTTTTACCTTTTTTAGAGACCACTACTACTTATGAGAATGACCCATATCAGAATGATACTTAAACACTTGTGCTCAAGTGCTATGCGGACATAATGCAATCTAAAATAACTAGAATTTGAGGATATATTTTGCTATCCTTGTTATGTTCTATGTCGTTAATTTCTCCCAATTTTGATGTTAAGCCGATCATTTTTCCCATTTATGGCCAGGGGCTTTTTCCCAAAATTGCTGGAAAAAGCACTGAAAATGGGGGCTTCAGTTTCAAAAGAATTTGCTTTATTCAATCATGTTGTATATTGCAGCGACTCGACACTGGACATAGTAGAGTTTGAACAGCGTGCAAAAGTAGTCACATTACCACCGAATGCAACCAGGTGAGGGCAATACAGTACTTTTTAAGATGTATGTCAAATGGAATTTCTCACCCATATTGATTGGGCGAATCCATTTTGTAAGGATTGTTGGGTGGAAAGTTTCAATTTCATTCAATTTTTAAAATTCAATTTCTGTAAGCAAACAGTGCAGAACCTTATCAGACACTGCGTTCTGCACATGGTCTGGTTCTGCATTGTTTGACAGTGTAAACAGTGCAGAACCTTGCAGTGTCAGGTCTGGTTCTGCATTGCTTGCCAATATCCTATAAAAAGGATGCCAGGTTTATATGGGATAATATGACTACACCATTTTCATATAAACCAGTAAATGAAGGTAAATATGATATTGGAGGTAAAGACAGGTACTGTTTAATTCCTAGTGTACAAACATTTGAAAGGTGATAAATACAGCATTATTGTACTTTCAAAGATAGATGAGAATCGTTGTAAACAAACAGTGGCGAGTTTACCTTGATTTTGGGCGTGCAGGTAGTCTCAGTTTACAGTTATATTGAACCTACCACAGGTTACTGCATTATACGCGTGGCAGTGAATAGGCATGCTTTACCCATTTATAAGAAAAATTGAATTGCCTCATTACTATGCATCTTTGAAAAAACAGTACTTGTAGCACACATAAGGTAACAAGGATAATCTTTTTAAAAGTGTATGTGCGTGTGTGTGTGGGGGGAGGGGGGTTGTTGCTTTTCGTTTCTTTCATGTGTTTTTTTAGGTTTTTTTTTTAAAAAAACGGTTCTCACCTATCTGTAAATATTTAACCCTTAAAGCGCCAAGAAAAAAATGCATCTGAAAATGTCGTCTGCTTAAGTCGTCTGCTGCAAAAATATGCCTTGCATTACTGACGAATTAAGTATAGAAGCAAACAGCGTGGACCCAGAACAGACTGCTCCTATAGGAGCAGTCTGATCTGGGTCCACACTGTTTGCCATAGAGGCTTCTTAAACATTTCAGCAGACAAGAAAAGCAGACTACTTTTGTTATGATTGGCACATTAAGCCACCTGAAATAGATATTGTATTTAATAACACTCTCATCTTTTGAGGGTAGAAAAAACGGGGGGGGGTGGGGATTTTTTCAAATGAGGTTTTGCTGTGTTGGGTCAACTACCACTGGATCTATTATATTTGAGCCGTGACATGTGATTTCCAACAATGTGGCATTTTGACAAGCGTAGACTCAGACGAGCTCCTTTTAAGCTTTGAAACAAATGGTGTTCAATTAGTAGCTTAACAATCATAGAATACTCAAGCGACTAGCAAAGGCTCTGATCAGACTGCACATATGTGCAGGCTGATCTGAGGCTTTGCTGATCTCACATACCACATTGTTGAAAATCTCATGCACTGGCTCATTTATTTTTAATTTATTCACATATTAATATTAAATATACAACAAAGTCAATTGTCAAAGGCACACAATAACTTTGCTTGTTCACATGCCCTGATTGTCCCTTCCCCCAATGCAACAGATCATTCCAAAAATATTAACCTTTACACTGTACTCGTGTAATAAACCATAAAGGTTGTAGGTGCAGTTTGTCATTAAAATCTTTCACGGAAGGAAGTTAATAATAGATCCGCAATGAGCAGGAAGTTGGGTGTGAACCCGTCCGGATTTAAATTAAATTACTGTAAAACCATGTAGATATTTTGAACTCAATAACTCATTTTACACTTCTTATTGTTGGCCCCAGAATCTGCATTGATTAAGCAATAGCACCCCTCATTCACAATAGCTAAACTTATCCCCTACCCCCACCCCCCCCCAAAAAAAAATCCATCTGAAAATGTCGTCTGCTGCAAATAATTGCCTAACATTACTGACGAATTAAGTGTAGAAGCAAACAGCGTGGACCCAGATCAGACTGCTCCTATAGGAGCAGTCTGATCTGGGTCCACACTGTTTGCCAAGGAGGCTTCTTAAACATTTCAGCAGACGAGAAAAGGAGACGACTTTTGTTGCCATTGGCACATTAAGGGTTAAATGTGTACTCAAGGGGGTGTACAAACATGCTCACTCCAGCACAAACCTATCAGAACTGGCGCTCCATTGGCTTTGTGGGCAAAATAAAATTCATGCTGTCCAAAATTGTTCGTGTTGATATTTTCGTCATCTGCTGATATCACATTGCTTAACTAGATGAAAGTGCAAAAATACAGCATTTGTTTGTGTAGTCAAATACTTTTACTTTTGTTTAGATTTTCAATTGCGCAGTATTTTTCTACATGCTTATGTTTTGAGGAGCAATTCGTCAGAGGTTATTTACATTTTATTCTTAATTGTTAATATGAAAGTAGTTAGTCAGACATCTTTGTCCTTTCCTGCAAGCAAAGGTTTGGCCAAAAACCAACTTTTAACATTGTGTCAATTTCAGAGGACTTTCAGAGGCTGAGTTTATCATCAAGGAATTTGTGAAAATGGACAAGAATCAGGACGGGAAGATCAGCCCGGGAGAGTTCGACGAAGATCTTTTATAGACACGTTCTCAGATGGGCGAGATCTCGGAGGGGTGAGATCTTATGCAGAGCTTGACAGACTTAAATTTACTGCCCGTGATATCACCTAATACTGTGAAAATGTAATAACTTCGTGCCGCTTTATCTTAACTAACTTTTATGTACTACACTCCTCCTCCCTTATGTTTGCTTTTTTTTAAATGCAGAATTCCATTTCTTAGCATGTACTTACAAACAGAGTGGAAAAACAGTGTGGATCCTGATCAGCTGGCTTCACAGAAGCCAGCTGATCTGGATTTACACTGTTTTCAAAACAGAATATATTCTATATATACTCAGCATGATAAGGAATAAATCAGCGAGCAAAAATGCTTTCCGGATAACTAACGGACTGTTTTTACTGTTTTGATACCTTCAAGTTTATTCAGGGTTCATACAGGCAAGTTTGAGTAAAATTCAAGGACTTTTCAAGGACTTTTCAAGATTAACCTACAGTTTTCAAGGACTAAAAGTTAATGAAAAATCTTGATTTAAGTGTTAAAATTCTACTTCAAAAATGCTAGACTCAGAAAATGGAGAAATTATTACTAGAAAAGTAGTATAAAATTCTTGTGCCTTTATCTGGTGCAGCAAATGCTGCACCAAATAAAGGCACAACAATTTTATACTAATACTAATCAACAGTGTTAAGTCCTACACTACAGAAAATAGAAGAATTCAAGGAATTTGAGTGATTTTTTAGTACTTTTCAAGGAATATTTTATTTTGAAGGACTTTTCAAGAAAGTCCTCTAAATTCAAGTACTTTACAAGCCTGTGCGAACCCTGATATTGCCATGAAACAGAAAGTAGAAAGTGTATTTGCAGAAAACTAAGACTCTGACCAGACTGTACGAATGTGAACCTTGTGCTTGATACTAGCTCTTCAATATTAAAGCATTATATGAGTTTATTGTTGTTGTTTTTTATTGTTGTCAACAATTTTTCAGTCATGTCTGGACATTTTCTGTCTTCCTGGGTTGAACCACATGCACGGATCCAGAAAGTTTTGTCAGAGGGGTTCATTGTTTGATAACATTCCTCTTTTCTTTTTGTTTTTTTAGTTGATGAGGGGATAGAAGATCCAAATACCCCTATAAATGGGCCATCATTGGTTCCCCAGCGAAACGTCATTTAAATGGCATTTTGCTGGTGAACCGATGATGGCCCAACATTGCTGGCTTGGTAGCTTTGTGATTTTTCAGGGGATCCGCACCAGTATTCCTAAGAAATCCTATATTTTTGTGATTTTTCAGGGAGGGGGGGGGGGGGGGGGGGGCTTTGGACCCCCCCCCCCCCACTGGATCCGCCCATGAACCAGTTCTGAGAAAAGGATAGTCTCCTGCCCAAGGAGACAACACAATGCCTACAGTGCATAAATTGGAGGGGGTAATAATCAATGACAATACTACTGCAGACTGTTCTATTCTTTTAATCTTATTTCTCTCAGTGTAAGGGAAGTAACTGGGACAATACTGATTCATTTAAGACATCTGAGGTGACTTCAACACTGCGAGCACCTGTGGGCAATTGATTTACTAGTGCCAGACTTTGCACATTTCGAATTAAGGTAACCAGTAATCAAAAACACTCTTAACAATCGACAAATGCGGATCAAAATTGCTAGAACGTGTTTTTGATTGCCATTTGTCGCCTATTGGGCCACAAATGTCAATCAAAAATTCTGTTTTTAAGGATTTTTATCTAAGTTTGTTGATAGTATAACATTTTTGATTGGCACCTATCCGGTGAGAGTAAGACGAGCGCCAGCAAGTGCTCGCATTGTTGAACTCACCTCTGTACTAATAGAAAAAATAGTTCTTTACCTCTTTGTGATGTCTGCTGATAACCTCTGCAAACAGTTAACTTGTCTTGATCAAGATCAGGCCCGACAAAACCTCAGGTCAGACCTGCATCTGCTTTGTTTGTTTGTTTGATTTGATTCTTTTACATCCCATCAACAATCTTTCAGTTATATAGGGACGAGTCTTCCTGGGTTGAACCAGTACTAAGCTAGGATAAATGTGTCTTGCTCAAGGACCACAACGCAGTGACGCCGGTGAGGCTAGAACCCGCGGCCCTTCGGTCTCGAGTCAAGCACTCTACCACTGAGCCACTGCGTTCCCTTGACCTGCATCTAAACTGTTTGACACTCTGATTGTATTCCTGAGAAAACATTTTTTTAAAAATGTTGATTTTGAAAAAAAAAAAAATCAATATACAACAAAAAGCATGCTAAATTCCCCAGTAGGCAAAGATTTGCTGAGTCTACACTAATGAACATATTAGAAAAAATTCTTTCAGGAAAACCATCAAGATCAGGCTCGACACTTTGTCGGGCCTGATCCGGGTCAAACTGTTTGCAAAGGTTGTCAGCAAACAACAATAGTAGATAAAGAGTTAAAGCTGACTGGCAAGGCTGAAAACAAATTGTAAAGGCATCATTATGGCATGTTGGCATGATGCGAAGAAAATTTTTTGTCAAATAATATCCTAGATGCAGAACTCGAGATAAACATAATTCTGGTCTATATTTGGAACTGGCTGGTCTGGTACAACTGTGACCACAGGGGCCAGTCCAGCTTAATAATATGCCATCTCCAATAATATACTGAAATAGACTATAAACTTATTACTTTGTGGCATACTGTAAACACTGGACTGGACCCTGTGACTGTGACCATGCAAAGGTTTATCCTGTGTTAGAAGAACAAAATTTTTCAGCATGAAAATTGTAAATATTTTCTTTCCCATCATTTTTAACATATGTTTTGGGTGCTCAAAAGAACCGTCTCAAGAAGACGGTTCTTTTGAGTACTCACAACATATGTTTTGGTTTAGAAATAAGATTTTGTTTTTGTTAAGCACTCTTAACTAAAGTCCTGCCATGTATTTTGGCAAACATTGTAGGACCATGTGAAGTGCAGCGTAGTGAGGTATTTTCATCTGAATCTGAAAGGTATACAACTTAACCCTTTGTATATGGGCAACCCCTAAATGGGGACTTTTACAAACAGTAACGACGCAAATGAAATGCTGCATTTCATCGGGGTCTACACTGTTTGTAAAGGTAAAACAAGATCTTCAGCAAAAAATACATTTTTTTAATTATAATGTGACACCCCTAGATATGTACAATGGACTATCCCAAGTTTATTGTACCAAACCAAAAGGATGAATCCATTAGTATACAAAGGGTTAACTAAATCACTTCTCAGAGAATAGCAAATAAATTTGTTAATAAGAGGAGGGTAAATTAACTAAGAAGAGGTGTCTTCATGCTTTACCTCCCAGTCAACAATTTTTTCAGTCAGCCGGGACTATGTTCTGTCTTGTACTAAGCAGGGGAAAAGATTGAAAATGCAGGCTGTAATTCCCACCAAAATTGTGATTTTTTAAAAATAAAAATACTATGCTCAAACTTGCCTTATTGGTGGTAGACATTATGTTGCTAAACTCCAGCTGTTAAGTTTTTAGACTTAATTTTTTGCAATAACTTTTTTGTCTTCAATCTTAGCAAAATGTGTTCGCGATGAAAGTTGAAGAGGAGAATTTCCGCCAACTTCTCCAAAAGGTCTTTTGCTTGTGGCGCAAACAGATTTTTGTGTATATAGATGAAGATTTTGCAATAAATTGAATTCGTCCTAAATTTCTAAGTCTTATAATGACAGGTATAATTCGTATAGGCGTGACAGAAAGGGGTAGTTTCAAAAAATATTCGGAAGCGGTGCATATCCCGTTCTTCAAAGGCTGTGCATAACATAAAACTGCCGTAAACAAACTCAGAATTCACCGTGCATATGCAGAATCATCTTAAAGCAGGCTCATTTGTAGGAACAAAGACTGGGTTATTGCATGACATGCAAGTTTTCTCTTATGCACGTGCTATGAAATGAAATGTTTTGAGATGACCCTACTATCTTAACGCACGAGCGAATCAGGCGCGATTTCTATTATATTTGAACAAGCCATCCATCGCTTTAGTAATTGAATTAGGGCGGTGCAATGTAACTTTTTGACTGACATCTTGGACTTGGTTTATTTGCGCTTTGCTTAAAATGTTCAAAGAGTGCATCTAAGTACAGAGGCTCCTACAGCATCTAGGGTGTTGAAACCATTTGGAGAAGTTGGCGGAGATGTTCCTGAATACTTTTCATCGCGAACACATTTTGCGAAAATTGAAGACAAAAAAGTTATTGCGAAAAATTAAGTCTAAAAACTTACCAGCTGGAGTTTAGTATTGCCCTTCTTCCTAACGCTTTGCCTATTGGGTAGTTTTTCGACAGTTTCCAAAATTTCTTTCAGGAATACCATCAGAGGGTCAAACAGTTTGGATCCAGATGTCAGGCCTTATCTGGGTCCAAATTGTATGAAAAGATTATCAGCAGGTGGAATTTCTTAAAATGCTTGTGCCATTACACTCATGTGAAATTTTACAAAATACGAAACCTGTGCAATTTTTTGCAAAATTGCATAGTTTTCATATTTTTGTAAATTTTCAAGCAGTTGTATTCCTTAATCGGATTGCCAAAATTAATCGATCTTCGGGGAAACCAAATACATGGCACTTTGTATATTCTAACCTGCCACCCATTGGTATGTCAAATGAACCTTCCCAAGTTTATTGCATCACATATAGAAGGATCCATTAGTGTCATTAGTATCCAAAGGGACAGAATTGACCATCTCGACATGACCATAACTGTTGACTGCGACGTAAAACCAAACAAACCAACAAAGGGACATAATAACTTAAGTTGGAAACTCCATGTTTCTGGTCAATGTCAGACTGGTTTCGAGAGATAAAACAGTTCCACGAGCTCTAGAACAATGGTTTAGCACATGCTTTTTATGTTTTTCGCAGTTTTTTAAGAATTTGACATCATCACTTTCAGAAAACAGCATGTCAGTACATACCCTAGACGTTTTCATTGAAAACGCCACCAAAACGGCTTGAATTATCCAAATAAACACAAGAAATGAGGATCATACTTTAATGTAGCACCAAAACTTTGCTATACAATGCAATGGAAACTACTGGGGCCCGTCAAGGAATGGGTATTATGCATTTGGATGTAATGGACACCATTTTCCATAGTGGAGTTTCATGTGCCATAAAACTGAGTGCTGAAGTATCCGCAGTTCTTCGTTCTAAATGAACTAAATATAGTCATATGCTAGGTGTATGGGATTTACTGGTAACTTTTCATTGACGTTGAGTATATAATGGATGATCCCATCCTTAGTGTAAAGAAACCATCAATACAAAAAGTGGTATACTTTTGACTGTAGAAAACAGCTGAATACAGTAAATGTCCTAAAATTTCCAACACTAGTTGCCTGCCAAAAAGGCCTAGACAAACAGTGCAGACTCAGATCAGACTGTTTCTGAAGAAGCAGTCTGATCAGGGTCTTCCCTGTTTGCTATTATGACAAGCATTTTGTGAATTCCAACCTTGATAACCAACATTTTATTGGAGAACTGAAGAAGAAATGTATTCGAAATTTTAGAACATTTACCGTACATAATTACCGTATTCAGCCTAATAAATTGACATGCTCTTATAAATGCACACTATGTACTTTAACCCTTTACTCCATATGCTATATTTAGAACATTGCATCATTTTCTATAAATAATTCAAATTCTCAAATATTTTAAAAAATATTTTTTACATTTCAATAGTTTTGAAACCATTCTGGAAAATGGAACATTTGCACCTCAGGAGCGAATGTTCCATTTTTCATAATAGTTTTAAAAATCTTACATTTCAAAGGCGTCCAAAGGTGCTTGTGTGAAGTAAAGGGTTAATGGCTGTATACACTAAAAACTTGTCACAGTCACAATATTTTTTAATTTCAAGATTTGTGAAAAACAATAATCCCTTACATTTTGCTGTATTCCTGACTCAAATGTGTTGATTTTTTGTATCCGTACCTCGGGATCATCGTTTGACATCATTGGGAACGCCTCATGATGCCAAACAGTGAGCTGCAGGACATATTTTTTATCCCACCCTCACACTCATTATAGCTTCTAAATGTATTATTAAGTGTGCATTTACAGGTGTAAGAGAATGTGTGATAATAATATTGAATACTTTGTTTGTTTGTTTGGTTTGTGGCCCAGTCAACAGCTATGGCCATGTTGAGACGATCACTTGTCCTAACCACACTTTATCCTGGGCAAGATTGACTAAGCGGTTAACCAGTACTTCCTGCAGATACTTTCCCTTGTAGCTGACACCAGCCCTTCTTAAATCAGGGGAGGAGGACTGACCATATAAAATATTTCATGACCAATCTACACAACACAGAAAATATTTCATGATCAATCTACACGAAAGTATGAGACATGGCCAGGAATAACTCACACCCCCCTAGAATTTCAATCAGCCTCGCTACCAATTGCGCTACAGGGATTGAATATGATAGTTCATCACATGGTCTGGAGCATTCATTGAGTTAAAACTATAAACTGATCACACCCAGTGAACCAACCTTCAAATGATAGTGGACTAGTCTGTTATCTGCAAGCCTTAGAACGTACAGTCAAACCTGTCTTAAGCGGCCACTCAAACAGAAGACCAAAAATTGGTTTTCAAGACTGATTATTGCTTAATGCAGCTCAAAAGTATTGCAGAATGCTCCAAGAAGAATGCTCCAAGAGAGCATTCTGCAATACTTTCGACCATCATTAAGCTACCATTTGTCTTTAAGACCTTTGTTTTGTCTATTTTTGAGAGGCTGCTTAAGACAGGTTTTACTAAATGCTGTAACTGGCCATACTAAAACTGTCACAGGATCTAACTACAGTCAAATCTTGTAAATTCCAAGTCCTTGAAAGTTCACAATTATAAACAGGAAGACATAAAAATATATAACCCTCAAAAAAGTGTTTTTTTCTATCAAACATAGGTTTTTGGTGCATAAAAGAAACGTCTCAAGGAGACGTTTCTTTTACACACCAAAACCTGTGTTTAATAGCGTTATTCAAACAGTTTATAAATAGGTCCTCTTATCTGAATCTAGTGTGTACCAAATTGATTTCAAATAAGCGAATATTTAGAAAAAATCGGCTTTCGAATCTTCGAGTTTTTACTGTACACATATAGGAGAAAGTTCAAGAGTTCCAAAATCCTGAACTTTATAAATTTTTATTTAAATCATAAGTTGATCAAAGTTGCAGTATGCCTATAAAATAATTTCAAGTTTAATTGGTCAATTATCTTTTGATAATCTGAAAATTAATTAGAATCTGTTTTTATCAGCCTATTGAATTCAGAACTTTGAGGCTGACTTTCTATGGAAAGTCAGCCTCAAAATCCTGAATTCAGAAATAATCCTGAAAACTTTCACCCATGCATTTTGCCATCTTCCAATGCAATAGATAAAAATCTCTCTACTCCCAAAAGATCTTTTCTTCCAGCTTATTTTGAAATATTTATCAAGAAATACAGATGCAAAATTTTTGCACTCAAATTATATCCACTGCATATCAAACAACTGAATATTCAGATCAGAGTCTGCACTGTTTGTGCAAATGATCTGCACTGTTTGCACAAATGATCTTTTATCAATACATAATCAAATTATACATAAAATCTTTATCTCATAAACAATATCTCTATCAAAACGAAAAAATCTGCATTAAAACTAATAAAAATAAACTAAACAAAAATATATAAAATATGAACAAAGCTGGCCATTATGAAGACTAGGGTTTTGTTTGATGATGGTGATAATCAGGATTTTTTTACTCAGGGTTTGTGTTAAATTCAAGAACTTTTCAAGGACTTCTTAGACTCTCCTATGATTTTCAAGGACTCAGGGTTTTGTGTTAAATTCAAGGACTTTTCAATGACTTCTTAAAGACTCTCATATGATTTTCAAGGGCTCAGTGTTTGTGTGAAATTCAAGGACTTTTCAAAGAATTCTTAGAGACTCTCCTATGATTTTCAAGGACTACAAGATTTTGAAAAATACTGATTTATATGTTAAATTTCTACATACATGTAAGATACTTTAGACTGAGCCAATGAAGAAATTAGCATTAGAAAATTAGTATAAAATTATTGTGCCTTTATTTGATGCAGCACGAATTACAACCACGCAACTAGCAATTTAGCAATATACTCCCATGACAAATCTCAAGATAAGCTGTCAGAATAATAGAATAGACACTCTATTATTGTCATTCACGTGCATGACAAACTACATGAAAAGTTGTTCATTTCTACATGCTCATTTCTTTGAATAAATGAAAGTGGTTGAGAATTTGTTTTAAAAAAGCTTATGGTGAAAAACTCATTTATTGAAAAGACATATGTTGTGGGTACACAAGGGAATTGCCTCATAGAGGCAATTCCAGTGTGTACCTACAACATATGTTACAACTTTTTGGACATTTACACTTGCCAAGTATCATGTCCATTGTATTTGCCTCTTTTAAACCTTCCAATCTGCCTATCAGAATTAAAATACCTGTGGCTATACTGCAAATTGTTTATATTTGCATGATAGCTATATCTCCAAATTTGAGTTCATGAACGATCTCTTTGCTAACCTGGTAGTTGCGTTGTTGTAAAGGCAAAACAATTTTATACTAATTTAGGTCTCTTTCAACAGTGTAAGGTCATGATGAGAATAGTAAAATCCAACAATATTTCAGGGCTTGAGTAATTTTCCAGCAATATTCAATTTCAATGACTTTTCAAGAAAGCCCTCTATATTCAAGTACTTTTTAAGCCTATGCGAACCCCCCCCTTACTCTTTGTATGCTGGCTAATTATGCATGCTTTTTACAGTCTTTCAGTGAAAGTTTCAGTGTAAAACATTTTGGATCTAGAACAGGCCTAACATGGCGACCAAACTATTAGAAAAGTTTATTAGCTGGTGATTAGCAGGGGAAAAGAAAAGTTAAAATGATTCTTATTATGAAGAAATCATTTTACCGTTGGTCATGATCTGGATCAATACCGTTCTGCACTCTGATTGTGTTCCAGGAAGAATTTTCTGAAAAGGTTTATTTGGAAAAAAGTCTGCAGACCACTACAAAACCCTGAAAAATTACCCAGCATGTAAAGGGATCTCCTGGCAAAGTTATTCAAGTGTTATGGTACCGGGACTATTCCGCAAATAAGAATCATTTATATAGCTCTACTATTAACCCTAATCCTGCAAGTAGTTTTTCCAACAAATATTTGCTTGTTATGCACTACCATTATCATGGAAGGGTACATTATGAACCCTGATCAGACCACTTCATCAGGATATATAATACAATATAGGCAACCTTAGTACAGTTGAATCTCATAAATTTGAAGTCCTCCCGACCTGAGGTTTTATTGCAAATTATCAGTATTTCAAAATATAGGGCGGTAGACATAAAAATATATACCCCCCTCACTATAAGTATTATCTGTTTTTTTATTCTACAATAATCAAGCATAAGTTTTGGGCCCTTAAAAGTAACGTCTCAAAGAGACATTTCTTTTCACACACCCGAAACTTATGTTTGATAGAAGAGCCGTTTCTTTTTATGCACCCAAAATTTATGTTTGATATTATAGGCAGTTATCAAAAAAGATCATGACTAGGTCCTTTTCTCTGAATTCAGTATGTTCCAAATTTATTTTAAATTAGCGGTATTTCGAAAACTTCGAGATTTTACTGTACATATTGGTGACATAGCAGACGACATTTGCTGTGAATGGCAGGAAAATGGCTAATACTAGAAGACGATATATGAGTAATTTACTAAAACATGACGAAGTGAACATATGAATGAAGTGAAATTAAAGCACCAAAACTAAAGTAATGATTTTAGGATGAACACAATGTATTAAAAACATATCAAGCCAGCACAAGATTTCGGTACTTATGGCATTGTCACAGGAAAGCCTGCACAAAAGCACAGACTCAGCAGAGCATTTCATTGCCTGCATCATCATTATCATAACTGCACACAAGTTTAGATGAAAATGAAGACTCGGACTAAACTTTAGACCTCTGGCCCCACTGGACCAGGCCTCCAAATAATGGCATGTAATCAAAATATATTTTACTTAATTCTCACCCAAAACATATGTTGTGGGTACTCAAAAGAACCGTCTCATTGAGATGGTTCTTTTGAGCACCCAAAACTTATGTTTAAACTGAGGGATAAGAAAATAATTACAATTTTATGCTCAATTTTTTTTTTTAATCTGAACCAAGGCGGTTGTATTAGCATGGCTGTGTAACAGAGGCTTTTGTACTTTATGTAATAAGTACCAAAATCTCATAGCAGGCAAACATCAGCATACAAAAAAAATGCAACAGCTGATAAATTTATACCCTTCTTCATTTTGGGTCAAATAAGGCTAGATAGTCATGGCCTTTAAATAAGAGTGTGTGATCAAAAATTATTTTTCTTATTTCTCAACCGAAAAATATGTTGTGGGTGCTCAAAAGAACCATCTCATTGAGACGGTTCTTCTGAGCACCCAAAATAAATGTTAAAACTGATGGGTAAGAAAATATTCACATTTTTTTTGGCTCAAAATAAAAGCCTATCTTCACCTATATATGATAGTTTATGTAAAACAGACAATAAGCACAAAAAATCAAGCATCAATTGCTCAGAAAGTGGAACTTCAATTTTTTTTAGCATAAAATTGCAATTATTTTCTTATCCATCAATTCAACTATGTTTTTTGGGTGCTCAAAAGAACCGTCTCATATGTTTTGGTTGAGATATAAGAAAAAGCAATTCCATTACACACTCTTATCAGGAGGCCCGACCTCTTTTCTCAAAATGGCTCCTGTTGCAAATTATCAGCAGAGCTTCCAGTGTTAACCCTTAATGCACCAATTGCAGCAAAAGTCGTCTGCTTTTCGGGTCTGCTGTAATGTTTAAGAAGCCTCTATGGCAAACAGTGTGGACCCAGATCAGACTGCTCCTATAGGAGCAGTCTGCTCTGGGTCCATGCTGTTTGCTTCTATACATAATTTGTTAATAATGTTTGGCAATTATTTGCAGCAGACGAAATTTTCAGATGCATTTTTTTCTTGGCGCTTTAAGGGCTAACATTCACAAATTTCAATAGGCACAGGATCAATTGCACTATACCGCTTCCCTAAAAGGGGATTGTCCACATTTTCAAGTTCCGTAGAATTTTGTTTCTTGAACACACTTAAACTGACAGGTCTCTGTGACTTAGAGTAAGAATTTCGATGTTTTTTACCATTTTTCTGATTGTCTAATTGTGAGATTTCTTCCAAGCTTCTGTCAATACACGGAGCACTTCCATTGTCTTGATCAATGTCACACAGAGGCTTGGGGTTTGGCAAGGGTCCATCTGATAACTCAGGTATTGCACGCTTTAGCATTTCTAATGTATTTGTTGCACTGTGTTCATTAACGTTTCCAGTTCTATCATTAGATTCAGACTTTTCTAACGTATTATTTTCAGAATTCACAAGTGTACCTGTATTTGACGTGAATTCCGACGAAGAGTATTCTGGCACAGAATTCTTCAATG
This sequence comes from Loripinus fragilis, assembly GCA_964019695.1. Classification (NCBI taxonomy): domain Eukaryota; kingdom Metazoa; phylum Mollusca; class Bivalvia; order Lucinida; family Lucinidae; genus Loripinus; species Loripinus fragilis. The sequence goes on along the minus strand of OZ026527.1, from coordinate 56,367,498 downwards.
TCTCGAGAGTACTTGTAACTGACGTCATATTACTTAAAGGACTCCTTTCATAACAGCCAGCATCAATTCTAGGCAAATCATCGAGTGTCTTATAATACTCCTCACCACCTGAATTATAGCTTCCTGTTTGAGCATGTAACTTATTAGCTGGTACCAGTTTTATCTGATGGGGACCAGTCCTTATAACAGCACTAAAGTTAGGTGGAGAGGCGGAACCAGACCTTGACTGGTTCCTAGACACATCCTCAATACTGAAAGGTTCCGGATCATGCTCACTGCCGTAACCAGAACTCTTCTCATAACCATTCCGAGAATTGGCTGTTCCATTATTAGAACTACACTCCCCATTTTGACTCCCCAGTGGTGTGTCATTATTGTCACGGTTTAAATTTTTCTGACCATAATTAAAAATGTTTCTGATATTGAGAGGATGCATAGGGGGTGGTATATTTATAGGAGGTAGTGGTGAGTCCATGTCAAAATTAAACTGATTCCCATGATCCTCGTTGTTTCTGTGACCTGGCAAGATGTACTTACTCCACTGACTGCCGAGTAATGGGCGTAGGGCAGTACAGGTACTCCCACTAGTGATAGAGTTAGGACTCTGAGGATCATGATAACCTGTCAGATAATGCCTATCTTCCGTTGAGCTACTCCTCACATCTTCAGACGTGGACGGTGATATTTGTACCGGCGGGTCATCCGGCGAAGGGGACAAGTCTATTGTATGCTTATCAATGTGCTGAAAAATTTCACCAAGATTTTTCATCTTTAAAGCTCTCGATCTGGGCGGAGAACCCAAATTGGATTTCCACATGTTCGGTCTCTGTGGTATGTTGGCGAACGGTAAATCATAGCCGTTGAATCTTCTTGTAGGTGACGGGGACCTGTTTAACAGACCCATGTTGCTGAAAGGGGGCGGAAGCATTAGTTCAAAACTAGAAGATTCTACTAGACTGTCTAACACATCCATACAATTATCTGGTTCATCGGGCCCGCCGCTGAGAATATCCTGTATCTCACCAGCCTCGGTGTCATCATCTATTTCATCATACGGATCAATGCTCTCACGATCACCATACTCGGACGTTATTGTGTTAGATTCACTGCTCCTACGGTCGTTTGCATACTTAATAGACGAGAAAGGACTCTTCAGAATCCCTTTCTCAGGCTTCGCACTGTTCGGATCTGAGATTATCATTGGTGGGGGAGGTAACTCTATGTCACTGTCATCATCAGATCTATTATTCCCCTTCTTTGCCTTCTTTCCTTTCTTTTTCTTTTTCTCTTTTCTGAAAAATAAAACACACAGTATTTAACCCTAAATTATGAACAGATAGGCCTGATCAAACATTGTGGACCCTGATCAGACTGCTCCTGAGAGCAGTCTGATCAGGGTCCACACTCCACAGTGTTTGCCACTGCATAGAATTATTTTACCAATCTCCTTAGATAGTCAAAGATTTGTTCTGATTTTGTGACCAGTATTGAAAGAGTTAGAAAGTTTGAATCATAATGTAAAAAGGGGTGGACAAAACAGTGACCTTTATTAAAGTGACCTATATTACAGTGACCTAATTAACAGTGACCTATATTACAGTGACCTATATTACAGTGGCCTAATTAACAGTGACCTATATTACAGTAACCTATTTAACAGTGACCTGTATAACAGTGCCTTTATTACAGTGACCTAAATCACAATGACCTATATTACAGTGACTGGAATCTGACAGGCAAAACAAAGCTCTTGCCTGCTTCATTGACTGTCCTGATTCCTGTTGGCTGTTCAATTGATCAGTTTGACCAACAAAACCATTTATATACTGACGGACTTAAATTGGGCAACACTAACTTCCCCTTATATCTTCCAAAGTACTGTTGAATGTAAATTTCCTTTGCTTCGATAATGTCATCATGAGTTGGCTTCTTCAGCAAACACTTTAGTTTTAAATGTACAACTAACCTGGACGACGTTGTTTGCTCCATATGAACTTGGCCATTTAAACTTTTCTTAAGTAGAGGAGATTTTAAGCTATTGAATGAAAGGGTACACCAAGATAAACGTCATATACGCAAATAAATTGTATCGCAGACCTGCCAATCAATATGAGAGTGATTCCTAGTTTGTACAAAGTCCATGATACAAATTTGATGCTTATAGTGTTTCTTGATTTAGAGAAGTAGGGAATCTTTCATTCAAAACATTTGGTCACATGAAACAGTTGACCCCTTTCTCAAAAAGTTTACATTTTAATGCACTAAGTTAATCTTAGTTGGACAAGTTTTCCATGTTTTACTTACGAATGAATGCTCTTTAACATACAATCAAAACTATTGTTCTGCCTTCTTTTTCGAGACATAAATTAAAGCTGTTATCCAAGTGTTGCATTTTTAAAGTCCGTCAGTATATGATTTTACATTGATAGTTAGATTATTAGATATCCTTAAGTATAAACTAGTATCGTTTTAAGAGGAAACAGAGCAGCCCCCATCACAAATGTTCAAATTTGAACAATTTTGCTTGCTGTGACCTTGAAAATTAGGTCAAGGTCACCAAAAAATAAAACAACATGACCATGTTATATCCAAATCCATGTAACAACTAGAACCCAATAAACATGGACTGGTCACTTCCATACAGGTAAATGTATATATTGGAAATACGTTGTCGTGGCTCAACTGTGGCTGAGCTTTCAAAACTGACGTATCTTGAGGATTAAATAATCATATCTCCGTTATTTCTCTGCACATCTTTTAATTTTCTTCAAAAAGCAATGGTTTAATATACTATCTTTCAGACTGTGTTGTTATATTTATGGAAAGTTTATCTGTCTTTATGTCAATAAGCAAGAAACTTAGGTACCGTTTTTAGCTATTTTCGGCACTTTTAGTCGAACATCGTCAGATATCAATATAAAAAGATGAGAAAACTTCAATTAATTTTACTGCAACTCTTAATATTTCAGCTTCGCATACCGGTAGTAACCTCTTATAATATCGTGTATGTTCCGAATCAATTTTATTGGCTGTAGTACTTTGAAATAGCACTAAAATAAAGCCTCGACAACATAACTTTGTATTTCCTTCAGTGACCAGTCCGTTTATACTGGGTCCGAGGTAACAACAAAATGTGTTGTGGAAGAACTGCACTGTTTATACTTACTTGTAAGTTGGCAGATTTCCAAATTTAATAAGTTTACTGTTACTCTCTTCCTCTCCCTCTTCCAGGTGTTTTAATTTTTTTTTCTTCTTTTTATCTTTTCCCATCTTCACAGGACTTCTCCTCCTTAAAATATCATAAACAATAATAATTAATGAGCCGTGACATGTGAATTCCAACAATGTGGTAATTTGACAAGTGTAGACTCAGATGAGCTTGAGCTGCCCCTTTTTAAGCGTAGAAAATCCAAATGCTGTTTGATCAGTAGCTTAACAGTCATAGAATATTCAAGCAACTAGCAAAGGCTCTGATCAGACTGCGCATATGCGCAGGCTGGTCTGAGCCTTTGCTGGTCGCACATACCACATTGTTGGAAATCTCATGTTGCGGCTCAATTTTATTGAGAGGTAAATTCTGAATATTTCTTTATCCATTGGTTTTAACAAGCTTTTTGGGTGCTCAAAAGAAACCGTCTCATTGAGATAGTTCTTCTGGGTACCCACAGCATATTTCGTTTGAGAAAAAAAACACAATTTTTCAATAGCCACCCGTCACCCCTTATAGCCCTCCTCATCCCAAAAAATATATTTTTGTAAAAAATGCTACAGCACTGAAAGGATAGTGTGTCCAGTGTGCGGTTCAGAAACTCACATTAAAACCCACTAGTTTTTTGTGAGTTTTTTTACTGTACAATGGTACGCAGTGGCTCAGTGGTAGAGTGCTTGACTCGAGACCAAAGGGCGGCGGGTTCGAGCCTCATCAGCGTCACTGCCTTGTGGTCCTTGAGCAAGACACATTTATCCTAGCTTAGTACTGGTTCAACCCAGGAAGACCCGTCATTATATAACTAAAAGATTGTTGATGGGACTTAAAGAATCAAATCATATCAAACAAACCGTACAATGGTCTCGGGGTGTCAGTTTGCAAGGCTGGGCACATACTATCCCCCTGCCTTGTGGCTTGTGGGAGTGAGCCTAATATTGGCTGGAATTACTGATACAATACAAGACAAGTGTCCAACTTTCTTCACTCTTGTTGTTTTACATTTACAACAAACGCTTAAAAACTGAAATTTTATTGTAATTTTGAAAGATCACTGAATTTTCTCCATATTCCGCGGCTAAAACAAGAATGATTTGACTTTTCCCTTATCTTGAAAAAAAAATCCTCTTTCAGACCCTGTAAGAGCCATTTGAGCAACATTACTAGGGGACGCAACTCAAACCAATAGATTTGGAGATTATATGAGCCAGTGCATGAGATTTCCAACAATGTGGTATGTGCGACCAGCAAAGCCTCAGATCAGCCTGCGCATATGCGCAGTCTGATCAGAGCCTTTGCTTGTCGCTTGAGTATTCTATGATTGTTAAGCTACTGACTGAACACCATTTGGAGTTGCTAAGCTTCAAAGGAGATTGCATAGGCTCATATAAGTCTACACTTGTCAAAATGCCACATTGTTGGAAATCGCATGGTACAGCTCATATGTTATATAAAGGGAGGTAATTAAGACTAACCTGTAACAGAGGAAGGAGAAGGCCATGAGTAGAGCGAGACCACCAACAACTCCTGCCAGTATGATCATCATCCATTTCGTATTCAAGAAAGCTGAGTCTGCTGCTGAAAGTAGGAAAATATCAATATGTTTTTTTGTTGTTGTTTTTTTACCTTTTATCACTTTATTCTCCCCGTCATCTGACATACAGGGGGTGGGGGAGGGCCATCCCCCTGCATGCCTTACAAACTACAAATATGGTATTCTGATGGTTACTTGGTACGCTTGCTCTCTTCTTTCATTCATCTGTCATGCATTTTGAAAGCAATAACGAGACAGCTGTACACAACCATGAAGGTGCCTTTTTCATTGCATTTTAGTTTTCTGATGGATTTTGTGCTAGTTTGACAGTGAATCCTCGTAATGATTTGGAAAAGCTTTAAAATTACCACACTCAATTCAGCAAGAAACTTCAGACTTATGGGTGTATTCGCTTGTTGGGTAAGTTTGTTATTTGATTTGATTCTTTACGTCCCATCAACAATCTTTCAGTTATATAGGGACGGGACTTCCTGGGTTGAACCAGTACTAAGCTAGGATCAATGTTCTTGCTGAGGACACAAGGCAGTGACACCGGTGAGGCTATAACCTGCGGCCCCTCGGTCTTGAGTCAAGCACTCTACCACTGAGTGACTGCACTCCCTGTTTGTTGGGTAAGATGTCAATATCAATATACTATACTAGAGGACTTTGAAAACGCATCACCATATTTTTGCACTTTTCTTGCAAACCGTATATGCGATTGAAAAGTTACTCGCAGGATTTAATGTGCAACCCAGAATTGGTATGAATCAGTCATTAATTTGACTGCACTACCACGCGACGCTGCTGATGACGTCACATTGATACGTACAGCATCCAGCTTCTTTCTGCACAAATAAATGAAGCTTTTTGATTATTTTTATGTTTAAACTGTGGCGTATATGATGCCATGTTACCAAAAGAGTTTATAGACTTTTTCTAATTAAAAGTAATTGATAACTTCAAAATTTCGAAAATAAACGTAAATAAACGTAAAACTTGAACATCAATTTATAGCTCCTTTTTAGAAACATCTCCATTAGTTTTCCTTATGCACGCTTTAATTACTGATATTGATTTCATATACTGACAGGCATGTGGGGAAGACGTTTTGGTGTAAATCATTGCAAGAGATCTGCTGTCATGTGATCGAGAACGTCTTAAAAAATTACGTTAACGTCACTTGCACAATACAAAAGACACGTGATACAAGCGTAATTTATAAATTATCTGTCATTTGTGTATGGCCTTAGCCTCTCCCAATAAAACCGGACTTAAGAAATCAAAACTTTGAAAGGCCCAAGACGTTGAATTTTATTACTAGACTATAGTAATCAGGGTGGGTGGGGTATGTCGGTAATTTTAAAGGGGTGTAATTTTGAGCGTACCAAACTGTCAACTCATTTCTAATTCTTCAATGATGAATGTGCAATCGTGAAAGAAGCAAAGAACGCAAAATTCGTTGAGTCAGGAATCAAAACTAACGCTAGTTAAATTGCAGCTGAATTTGTGTCCTTCAAAATCGACCACCCCTGTCTTAAAACGGATACTTTTTCAATACCTTAAAGTAAATTTACAACCATGAAATTTCTAGGACACACTACAAGATGGTCAGACTATGATATGCAATAATATTTATCTCGCTGACATTCTCAGGGTTTGTGAAATAAAGGATTTAATCTGGGTGATGCGTTTTCAAAGTCCTTTAGTATATGTTAATCATGAGCAAGTTCAAGATATTTTGGTACTTTCGTTATATCACATATTTGTAAGGTAATTGTTATGATCAATGGGTCTATGGGAATTTTTTGGTGCTCTCAGAGAACTGATGTTAAACTTTGCATTTAAATAGTTCAATATTTGGAGCAACTTAAGAATCTGTCCGCCACTTCATCTGACCCATACTTTCAGAAGCTATATAATGAATACACTAGATATGTTATAGTTGCTACCAAACATAATCCTGTCAGACACTAACCATCATAATAAAGGCAGATGTTAAATATTCTACTTTACTTTCATGTATTGTATGTTCAAGCACATTTACCAAATGTATGAAATAAATAGTAGCGGACAGATTCAAACGTCTAGCCACAGTCTGATATAAATGTTGTTAAATTGTTTTGTTTGAGTTGATTCTTTACATTCCAGTAAAAAACATTTCAGTCATGTGTGGATATTTTCAAGATTGAACCTGTAGTAAGCAGAGGACTGTGTCTTTCTCAAGAACACAACAAAGCGCCTCTATTGAGGTTCCAACCAGAGACCCTTTGACCTGAAGTATAAAAACACTCTTCCACAGAGCTACTTTGCTCTCAAAATCGATAAAATAATCATTTGTATTTAACAATTAATATGGTAAATGTTCTAAATTTTGAACACTAGTTGTCTGCCAAAAAGGCCTAGACAAACAGTCCAGACCGAGATCAGACTGCTATTCTATCAAACACTTTGTGAATTCCAGCCCTGATAATCGACATTTAGTTTTAAATGAAAGAGAAAAGTGTTAGAAATTTCAGAACATTTACTGCGAAAAAAGCAACACAGGCCAGCTTATGAGCCTCCTGTAAACACCTATGCTGCAGTATCCAGCAAGTCTTAAGGTCTAAATTTTGGATCAGAGTCTTCATCTAAATCAACCTTGATATCAATAGGCTATGTGGACCCAAAACTCGTTGCCTACTGGGTTATTTACATGCATTCTTGTTTTTGTCGTCTGCTAATCTTTTTTTCAAATCAACTTTTTCGAAAAAAATTACTTTCAGGAATACCATCAGAGTGTTACAAACAGTTTGGATCCAGACCAGGCCCGACATTTTGTCGGGCCTGATCTGGGTCCAAACTGTTTGCGTATGTTATCAGCAGATGACACTTGTAGGCAGAGTTAACTCTTAAAGCGCCAAGAAAAAAATGCATCTGAAAATGTTGTCTGCTGAAGTCGTCTGCTGCAAATAAATGCATAACATTACTGACAAATTGAGTAAAGAAGCAAACAGTGTGGACCCAGAACAGACTGCTCCTATAGAAGCAGTCTGATCTGGGTCCACACTGTTTGCCATAGAGGCTTCTTAAACATTTCAGCAGACGAGAAAAGCAGAAAACTTTTGTTGCGATTGGTGCATTAAGAGTTAAAAATTTTACCTTGTACAACAGCACTTGAAGCTATCTCAGTAGTATGAGGGGGTCTCTTTGTTTCTGTAACATCCCAGGGTATGACTCTGATTGGTTCAGTTGTAGTTGTGGTGATAGTTGCCTTGGTTACCGTATCTATGGACATGATGATTCTCGTCATATTAACTGTCACAGAACAGTTAGCTCCGCCCCAGCCATCGTCACAGAAACAATGGTCATCTTTCGTACAAATCTGAAAAGGGAGGGAATCCAAAATATAACATTTTGGTTTTTCATTGGTTTGTCTAAAATTTAGAGGATAACTGTATTAAAAATTTTCATTTGGGGAGGTATATCGTCGGATATACGGTCGGAAATTTAGTTTTACTGTGATGCGTAAGGGGAGCTGTAAAACGTGATTTCTGAACGTATATCCGACAATATATCTCTCCAAATGAAACTTTTGAATATGGTTATCCCCATTCTAATGCCCTATTAACATTTTCCCTTCAAATAGACAGTGAAAATGTACTTTGTTGTGACTACGTCCAGCGGCTGCCAGCTGCATAAAACTGCTTGCCAGCTGCATATATTCACTTGTTAACCAATGAAAAGCGATGTTACATAATGACGTCGGGTTTGCGACAGTATATCGCAGGATATACTGTCACAAATTTATGACGTTATCCAATCAGATGTCGCGTTGCATTCGCAAGTGCATTAGATTAACATTTTCTCGCTGTTCAAGACAGTTGTTGTCTGCTCTCTCTTCTTTTGTAGCCTATATCCCAAACAATATGGTTCCAGATCAAACTGCTCCCCAAGGTGCAATAGAACAATATTTATACCCCAGGGCTGTGAAAATACCATGCCCGACTTGTCCGACCTGGTCCCATTTCATTCAGGACAAGCTGAAAATTTATATTTACTTGTCCTTGGACAAATGCAAAATTTGGATAAAGATAATAAAATTTTGTATTTCATATTTTGATTAATTATTATGAGTTCACATGTTGCATTGAAAACAGTGTGGATCCTGATCAGCTGGCTTCTTCAGAAGCCAGCTGATCTTGATCTACACTGTTTACAAGAGTGTTGATATCTGAATGGTTTCATACTGATTTCGAAAGTGTAAATTGTTTAAGCACAGAAAGGTTTAAGCTAATCTGTACTCGGACAAGTAAAATTTTCTTTGGACAAGTACATTATGGCCATTCACTTGTCCCTGGAAAAGTAGAAAATTTACTATTTCCACACCCCTGTACCCCCCTGCAAAATGAAGTTTTAGGGGGTATACTGCTTTCAGTCTGTCTGTCTGTCTGTCTATCTGTCATTCCATCAACACTTCGAGGTTTTTGTTGAATAACTTCTGTACCTTTTGTCTGAATTTGATCTTATTTGCACCATATCTTAACCATTCCACAATGCATGTTTGGTAGGAAAAAAGGGCAGAAAGTGCTATAATTATTTAAGAATTGAAAGGTTTTTTTCTGCGTTTCACTGAGGTATGAAACGTGGGGAAAATTACATCTAATTTGCATGAAAACCGGTTTTCATGCTAAAATTAGATGTAATTTAAACAACATTTCATACCTCAGTGAAACGCAGAAAAATAACTTTCAATTCTTATAATTACAACTTCTTTCGTTATTCTTTCTCCTCAGTATTTAATGACGTTCCCAGTTAATAACTTTTCACGCATTTAGATTATGACGTGCACTATGATGCGTACATATACTTCACGACATTAAAAACAAGATGGCGGCGAGGTCGCATTAGACAGCTGAACGACATGAATACTGTAAATTTAAGCGTAGAATGTAAGTTAATCTTCGCTTTTCCACCTGAAAATATCTGTTTTAGTGTAAAGTAAAGTGTAAGTAGTTGCCGACAGTCCATTTCTCTTCATAGAAGCATTGCACAGTATCACAAAAGAAGTTCTGCTGTGAATGTCCCCGCCCCTCATGAATACGATCTGGGGTTCATTGAAAAATGAAATATAGGTCAATCTGATCAGATGACCTTTCTTGACTAATCAAATATACGGCTCTCAATAAATATTATGACAGTTGTAATTATTGCTTATCTGAACCTATGAATTAACCCTTTGAAGACTGGGAACCCCTAAACAGGTGCTTTTGCAACCAGAGAAGACCCAGACGACTTGCCACAGAATCAGGGTCTGCACTGCAAAGACAAAATCCATCTTCAGAGAAAGAAATACATTTTTTGAAATTCTAACCTATGACCCTCGATATATCAAATTGGTCCTGCTGACTTAATCCTTAATACACCTGCAAAAAGTAATTTTAAGGAATTGATGCAGTCTGCTTAAATCATCCGCTGCAAATATTTACTAACATAAATGACTAATGTATATATAGAGGCCAGATCAGACTGATCTGTATCTACACTGTTTGTTAAAGAAGCTTCTTAGTGGAGCGGGAAGTGACAATAATCATGCACATCCGGATACAAGCATGAAACTTGGAAGAAATGTTCATTAGCATGAGTAATTGAAATTTTTCTCGTTAGCCAATCAAAATTGGTCAATTTTCAAGATGGCAGCGCTAAATTCCAAGATGGCCGCCACAATAAACATAAAATCATGAAATGAAGATTTTACATCATACAAAGAAATAAAATAACATCTAAAATGGTATTATTGGATGAAATGCATAATAAAAGGGTAAAGGCTTTCTTGAAATTAGCAAATATTAAAGCTGCATACTCTGTAACTATGAACATTTTTCGAAAAAATTTCTTTTCTTTTTAAATCATTTGTAAAAGCTGAATTAAGTTATGTTTGCACAATAAACCTGTTCACTAGAGCGGAAAACTGCACGGAAAAGTGAATTATCCTATAAAACAGGTGTGTTTTATTCGTGTCGATAATTATTTGCGTCCCTCCAATAATTATAGACAGTTACTTTTAATATAAATGCTGTTGTTTCGATACTGATAATTTGTTAAGATTTACGAAATTGGTAAAATGTATACCTGAATTTTAGTTTTTTTACTGTGTTCTTGAAAAATAGAAACATTAGTTCTAAAATTATAAGATCAAAAGTTACAGACTATGCAGCTTTAATTGATAATAAGGGTTAAATGGGGCCAATATGGGGGAAATTAAGCAACATTGACTAAAAATGCTGTGTTGCCATCAAACAATGGTAGAAATGCAACTAGATGTCGATTTGCTTATCTGAGCTTCATTCCTCCTATAAACTATGAATTAGTTTTACCTATTATAATTATTGTAGGTAAGATATAAGGGTCAGATAGTATAAATGGGGGTCATTAGGGTAAAATGCAAATAAATTGAATAAAATTATCTCCTCTTTGAACTACCAACTAAAACAAGATGGTAATACTGGACAATGCATACTGTTTGGTACGATGTATATTGTATTAATGATAAGACTTAAAGGAATATAGTGTGGTTCCTGTTCCCCCTACCTACCCATTCATAAACATTAAAATGGCCTTTGGGAAAAACTAAAACAGGTTTATTGAAAACTTTGAAGCGGTTTTCTGTGTTAAACGTTACTCAATCAAATAATTTCCTGAACTAACTCACATATATAAAGTTTGGGCTTAAAAATAGTGTAGTTACTTCATTTAGGCCTTTTTATAATACATCAAAATTTGTTCACTCAGACTCCATATGCACTATCAAATAGTCAGTAGAAATAACATAGGCCGTTATCATGTTTTAATGTTATGTCTTAATTTAATGTAAGAGCCTATCTACCTACCCTATTTTTGTGGCATAAAAAAGGAACTACACATGTATTCATTTAGGCCTATCATTGAGAAAATAAAAATGATAATAATAACGATTCAAATTAATATTATATGATGGCTATAATAATAGGAAATAACGTTAAAGCATAATTATAAGAAACTCATAAGTCAACATTTGACTCCAAAACATACGCTGTGGATGGATTTGCTACTGCTTTGCATGTTCACTATAGTCCGTGGGTGATGAAACAGATTTACAGTTAGAAGTATGAAAGAAAAAACCCTATATGTCCAATGAGGTAAATAAAGTACCATAATGTGACCAACTACGTAAAGTAAGTAAGGGTGCAAAGATCAGGAATCGATACAATCAAGTACCACACCTGACCCAGGATACCAAAGGGAAAGTGGCAAACTCACAGTTATACACCACAAACGAGAGCCAAGAGGTCAGCCCTTTCCCAGCAGGTGACCACAAGGCACAAATAAACAGACGCGCACAAAGGCATAGCAAACACAATTAAGACAGAAAAAACATATAAGATCCACAAAAGAAGTACCGTCTTGGAACGGTCAGTAAAATATTTTACTGGAGGGCTTAAACTGGTTTCACGGCGCCAACCCCACCCTTAATTCAGATGTGGATCAAGGCACTTAGATATTTGGTTTGCATGAAAGACCCCTAACTTATCAATGCATCATTTCCCAAAACATATAAATCAAGATATAAAAAGGAGATAAAACAAAGATAAGGACTCAACAGTAAATAAAACTGAGAACCGGAGTAAAAGAAATCCAACAGGTAAACCCCGGTGGGCCAGACAAACAGCCAAAGCATCAGACCCCTACCATCTCATCAATAGATAAATCTTTAAGTCAGAACCCTCATAGAGTCTGAAGTCCAACCCACCAGCGTGCAATTAAAGAGGAAAGCAAAGTTGTTACTCTACTCTTATCGAGCTTGGACTTTCAACAGTAATATTTTGCTGATATTGTAAACATGTACATTGCAAAGTTTGATAAGTATACCAGGAAAGGCTGATGCCACTTTGTGTGCAAGCCATGTATTTGTGACACCAGAGGCAATAATACATGACTCTTCAGTATCTGATGGTGCTATACCTGCGTCTGATCAATTTGGAGGCAGCAAATCAGATATGTCAGGCTATAATTGCAGTGCTCAATGCTTTGAGGCATGGTTTGCAGCCCATTTTACTACATATATAGCACAATCGTCTAGATTATAAGTTACAATGACATATTCAAGGTACTGAAATTGTCTTGTTCTGACAGAGACAGGTTTCAAAGGAAGAATACCTTGATTACCAATGCAGTGGGTTCTTTAAAAGTATGTTTGAAGTATGATGGCTTTTCATTCATGTGGTGATGAATCATTCTTCATGGCGGAGTCCCAACTGTAAATAGCACTTCCCATAATAAGGCCCCCTTGTTGACTTGTCACAATAGCTCAAGTTGTAGGGCATCCAGAATTGGAGAATTTAGGTTGAAAACCCAGGTTAAGGTAGGTAGGTAGGTAAGGCAAGGCAAGCCTAGGCTAGGGTAGGGTGTAGGTAGGTAGGTAGGCCAGAAAACTTCAATACACGCCCTTCACCAGTACGGAATATGCATTTTGAGAGTCCTCAAAATATGAATCAAATGAGATCGCTATTTATGGAAAAAGGATAAGTTTTTTTCATCCTTTCTTCAAAAGGAGTTAAACATTATAGTAAATTCTTGATAATATTGATCATAATTATAGCGCCATGACAGCTAAGTAACCACCCTATGCAACTGGAGCTTCATAGTTCAGTATTCAAAAACTCAAATCTTTCTATCTATCGATACATCTCAACAACCGAGGGAGACACCAGATGGGATTCGATGAACCAAGTACTGGGAAGCACATTTTTGTTGTTGTGTTTAGTTAAGTGGTTATTTCAAAATGTTAGTTGTGTTAGTAAGGAGTGAGATAAGAAAATCGATCGCATAGCTTATTGTGCTCAGTACCAAGCAATGTAACAATTGGTTCCTATTTGAACCATTTAAGTGTGACATGGCTGTTTTTTCTCAACCTGCGACCACCAGCTCTGGAAACGGACGCTCTATCACTTGAGCTATTGTGACCAGTCAACAAGGGGAACTAATTGGAAGTGCTACTTATAGCAGGGCCTTGTGGTCACCAGCTGGGAAATTTGTCACTTTTCCATGTGGTATCCTGGGTCAGATGTGGTACTTGATTGTATTGATTCCTGATCTTTGCCCCTATTATTACATTTTACCATGCAATATGCATTGTCAAATAAAAGATCTAATTTTATTCAATTTATTCACATTTCCTTTGAAGATCCCCGATTTATTTCATCTGGCCATTAAATCTTACCTACATAAATTATAATAGGTATTTGTTTTGATGTCAGAGTTTTGGTGATGATTCGCCTTATGTTTGTTCATTATACTATAAGTTCTGTTTGGATTGCTGCGTGGCCACCTTTTGAGAAATAGCTACCCACTAGATTGGCCATTTGTTCTAATTGTATTTTGGTCTATTCGTATTTTTTAATCATTATCATTTTCGTTTTAAGAGCGAGATGTGGCTTTTGATTGCTCCAGTTCCTGTTTATTGCTTTTCTAGTATTTACATAATTCAAAGCTTATAATGTGCTTTAAGTGCAAACAAGCAAACAACATCTATTTGCATTGTACCATTGTTTGACGACAACACTGCATTTTAGTCAGTTTTACTTACCCCCCCCCCCCCCCCCCCCCCCCACCATTTCTGTCCCTTTTAAAACTAATTCTTTAATAATCAGATAGGGCTGGTTCAAGGTAACCAATATTATTTTATGATATATTTCATCCAATTATACCATTTTAGATGTTTTTAATTGCTTTGTATCATGTAAAATCTTCATTTCCTGATCTGACGTTTTTTTTGCGGCGGCCATCTTGGATTTTAGTACCGCCATCTTGAAAATAGGCCAATTTCAATTGGCTAATGATAAATATTCAAATTACTCATGCTCATGAACATTTTTACCAAGTTTCATGCTTATATCTGCATGTGCCTTCTTTTTGTCACTTTCCACTCTGCTTAACATATGAATTTGGCAGCCATCTTGAAATTTCCGTTAGCCATCTTGAAAATGGAAAAATTTGCGATGGCTAACGAGAAAATATTTACAAGAAAGGTTTGAAGAACATAATCTGAAAGTCTCATGCTTGTATCCGGAAGTGCATGATCGTCTCAAAAAACAGACATTTCCCGCTCCACTATCTATAAAGTTTCAGCAGATGACAAAAGCAGATCATTTTTGATGTGAAGTAAGTAAGTAAGCGATGTGATTGGCTTTTTCTAACTTAATAGAAAAGTATATTGCTCTACAAAGGGTTAACCAGGGGTGTGGAAATGGTAAAATTTTCTAGTTGTCCAGGGACAAGTAAAAAGCCAAAATGTACTTGTCCATAGAAAATTTTACTTGTCCGAAAGAACAAATTAGCTTATACCTTACAGTGTTTAAACAATTTATTCTTTCAAAAACAGTATGAAACCAGATATATATCAACTCTTGTTAACAGTATGGATCCTGATCAGCTGGCTTCTCTTGTAAACAGAGTAGATCCAGATCAGCTGGCTTCTGAAGAAGCCAGCTGATCAGGATCCACACCGTTTTCAATGCAAAGTATTAATCAAAATATGAAATACAGAATTGTATCAACTTTATACATTTGTACTTGTCCGAGGACAAGTAAATAGAAATTTTCAACTTGTCCTGAATGAATGGGACCAGGTCGGACAAGTCGGGCATGGTATTTCAACAGCCCTGGGTTAACCCATATGCAGTATGTAACAATTTCACATAAGCTGGTCCACCTGATGACATCCTAACTCATGTCTGCTGATAACTTTTGCAAATAATTTAGACCCAGATCAGGCCCCAATCTGGATCCAAACTGTTTGACACTCTGATGATATTCCTGAAAGAAATTATCCAAAAAGTTGAATTTGAAAAAAATCAGCAGACCACAAAAAAGAATTCAAAATTACCCAGTAGGCAAAGAGCTAACTAAAACCTATTTACCCCATGTCCAGAGCAAATAACTCCATCGCTGGTTCCCGGGCAGTTGAGAGGTGGAAGTGTTGTGACTGGTACACAGTTCTTGTTCCTACACATGAGGCCATCACCACACTTGGTACCATCCTGTACCAGTCCCATGTGTGGTAGGTCCATAGTAGAGGGGCCATGTACTATCCTGAAATAGAAATACAACTCTAGTTAGGCCAGAATTTCTTTATTAGTTGATTTACGAACCCTCCTACTGTAATTTTCCGTAAAGTAGAAAAAAAAATTCTTAAATTATTTTTATATTTTATCCCCCGACTCTAAATATTATTTGGTTTGTTGAAATTTTTTTTTCAGGTTCTGTCTGTTTATTTTGGAGAGTGACACTGTTAAAAGTGATTGTCTTGTCCAGATTTTTAGGAAAGTGATAAAATATTTAAAGATTTAATACAGACTGTTGGTTTACCTTACTAGTGTTACTGTTTTTTTCTGGAGATGTTAAAAAAAAATGAAGAAAAAAAAAAAAAAAGCCCTGAAAATTACCAGTTAACTGGTCATTTTCAGAGCTCTTTTATTTATTTTTTTCGTCCCCCAGCCCTAAATCTGATAAAAAAATTCTGTAAATTGACTAATAAAAACATTCTGGCCTTATGTATGGCAGGTGTACCAGTTTTCGTGGTACCTCCAGAAATCATGGCATTGCAGAAAAGAAGCTACAATTTTCCTACTCCTAAGTATTGAGCAATGAAAGTTCACCTTTTATTGTATCATTGAATTATCTGATCATCCAAAAAGTATCCAATGAAATGACATCACCAATGACATCATTATGATGTAATTATGTTTGAAGGACACAGCCACCATTTTATCAATATCAGAAAGCTAATGATAACAACAGACAGACCACTCAAACTGATCGTCATATGAATAAATTCAAAAATCATTTCAGCAAAAATTGACTGACAACCTATTAGATTAGAATAAAGCTATCCGTCAGTGGCAATTTACTGACAAGAAATACGGAAGCTATTTATATAAACCTGGATTTGTGAGGATTAAAATGAAAACTGATGCCTGTTTTGACAGTCACCCAGCCTGGAATCAATCTGGGTTTAACTTGTCAGCACATTAATGGTGGGTAATAAATATCAAATGTAGCAGAGATATGCATGTATATCCAAAATAGTGAGTATGATCAGGAAATACCACAATCACAAACCGCAGAAAACCCCATGGCACCGCAAGGAAGAGCCACTCAACCATCACGAGACACCAGGAAGACAAATTAAGCAAAGTAACCAGCTCTCTCTTCCCCCATCAAGATGATTGCAATACTAGAATGGACATAAAGTAACATACAACAAAACATAGAATAATTTAAGACTCCCACAATGGGAGTAACAATAAACAAAAAGTCAACAACAACAGAACCACCGCCTTAGAACGGACAGCAGTCTTAGCCACCGGGGGGCCCAAATGCACCCCACCGGCACCAAACCATAACCCTAGATTCTGCTGTTTTATACTTTTTATTCAAAATAGATTCTTTGTAATAGATAGATTTATTTTGAAACATTCTAAATACCTTGAAAACTGGTACAACCAGCATGCTGTATTTAACCTTATAAGCCCACACAGGAACTGTCCCTCACTACCAAACTTTCTGTGTCCTAGCAGTGAAAGCTTTAGTGAGACTGTGTGGGTGCACAGTCTCCTCACAATCAGAACTGTCTCGGCCAATTCCGCGGAATTCCATGGAATCAGACCATGGATGTACATCGAGGATCTACTATGTTAACACGGGTGATAACACGACACTGGCGTTATATAACTAGACGCTGACATCACGGACACCAAGTAAACACAATACAATACAAACTTTATTCCTCTCAGTTACATAGAGCATGTAAAACATGAGGCATATGTACAAAAACGCAAATATTTATGTAGTGTTATGGCGGCAATAGAAAAAAAAAAACATCAACACACACACACACACTCACACACACATAGCGACCCAATGCAATGGGTCTTGCTGTTGAGGGTAACTAATGCGACTAAATTCATTATTTAATTGGATATTCAAATGCCATTTCTATTATTGAAAACAGTGAATTAAGACCAAAATAAAATCGGTCCATGCTACCTTAATGTTTACATTCCATGTTTTCCTCGTGCGAGCTACGATACGCTCTATGGTTTTATACACATAAACCACAGCCAATCACCGTGGCGCTTTCGATGTTTAGGAAATCGGCCACAAGCATGCATATTATTAGTTTACTACAGTACGTGATAGGAGAATGTCATTCATAAAAGGAGATTTGAATGGATTACACGATTCGAATCCATGGGGATGAGAGACCTTAGCACGCTGGTCTAGTTTGACAAATTTACTATTATACTGGTCAGTGCGTGACCTGTAGTCAGGAAACGGTATGTATCAACTGCTTGCAACATAACAGGAGACCCCATGCAGTATCTTTAATCTCTGGTGTGTAGATCATGACAAACAGTCAATTCATCGTGGTTGACACTAGATCCGAGGCGTTGCATGATTGTCATAATCTATACACTTGCACTCACTCAAGTACTATCATGCGTCAGGAAACGAAAAAGGCGATTTTTATAACATTAGGTTGAGACAATACAGGTCCATATATCTTACAGGGAAGGAAACAAAAATGCATCCAATAACAAGTGTGATTGCAGCAAAACAAATGGCTTAAATGAAGTTTATGGTTTTTCAATAAAATTTCGCTACAGCCATATTTTATTGAAAAAAAAACAACTTCATTTATTCAGCTAATTAACTTTTTCGGCTAATCAGAATAATCGGTTTTAATAGAGCTGAGCCCTCATGGTACAGAACTAATTTTCCATATGCCAATTCAGGCTAACAAAATGGAGCTTTTTGGTACATAGTGCTAAGTGTAATGTTCCTTACATACACCCGAGCTATGATTCGATTCTTGAATTGTGGCGGACTTTCCCGAATGAGTCTCATCAGCGCCTTCATTGGTTGCATATGTGCGAAGTACCAGTATCTCATCGGCTGTAGAGTTACAGAATCATAGTTATAGATATGGTGGTGAGAACATTTGTCGTCTGCTGATAATATTTGCAAACAGTTTAGGCCCAGATCAGGACCCACAGAAAGTCGTCCTGATCTGGACCAAAATGGTTTGACACTCTGATAGTGTTCCTGAATGAATATTTTGAAAAAATTAATTTTGAAAAAAATCACTATTTATCAGCAGACCACAAAAAAGCGGGAAAACTTACCCAGCATGCACAAAGTTAACCCTTAAAGCGCTAAGAAAAAAAATTCATCTGAAAATGTTGTCTGCTGAAGTCGTCTGCTGCAAATAATTGCCTAACATTAGTGACAAATTAGGTATAAAAGCAAACAGCCTGGACCCAGAACAGAATGCTCCTATAGGAGCAGTCTGATCTGGGTCCACACTGTTTGTCATAGAGGCTTCTTAAACATTTCAGCAGACGAGAAAAGCAGAGAACTTTTGTTGCGATAGGCGCATGAAGCGTTAATGATAAAACAAATTTTTACTTACTTGCATTCATATTCCTGTCCATTTGAAAACACTGTTGTTTGAGATGAGTCTTTGTCTGGTCCATAGAATGGAACTTTGTTACCCCCAGCACAGTGCAACAAACCACATTGAATGTTACTGTAAAGAATCGGAGAATTAAACAAAAACTTGAATCTGTTGACTAATGCTAAAATGTTGTGGTCTGTTCAACATATCATCACAAGAAAAATGGCAAGTTTTAACTCTTAGCCTACTTTCTACCATCAAAAGTACAATTTACTCAACAGGTAAAAAAGAAAGCACCTGTGTTAGTTGGAGAGTGAATACAAACAAGTCAACCTCTCAACTGATCTATTATGGTGAAAAACTGTTCAACCAATCCTTTCTTATTTACATTATCACATGACTTCGCGTCTGGGAGTGATATAACGCCATGCAATAAAATCAATAAACCACTGGTGGTTTACAGATTTAGTAACGTTACGTAAAGACGTCCATTAAAAAGTTGTGTAAAAAGGGGGGAAATATTGACGTTTTCACGCCAAAATGCAATTTTTAAGTATTTTAAATGTCAAGTGATAAATATAATCTAAAATTCATGCTCTTGTTTGTTTGTTTTGATTCTTCACGTCCCAGTCAACAATCTTTCAGTTACGTTGGGACGGGTCTTCCTGGGTTGAACCAGTACTAAGCTAGGATTAATATGTCTTGCTCAAGGACACAATGCAGTGATGCCGGTGAGGCTCTAACCTGCGCCCTTCGGTCTAGAGTCAAGCACTCTACCACTGAGCCACTGCACTCCCTTGTGCTCTTGTATTATCAAATTTATTATACCTGTTGAAAAAAAAGAGATAAAATGTTCGGCAAGCCTCACATTTTATCTCTTTTCCCCAACTTGTTTTGTTTAATGAATTCAATAAAACATGAGCACTCATGTAAGATCCTATATTTTAAAAGCGGTTCTCGAAATTGGCAGAGGTGTTTGAGAGTTCAAAGCATCATGGTTTGAGCCACTTATGTTTTGATTTTTTTTTTTCTATATAATGAAATGAAAAGTTAAAAAAAGGCAATCAGGTTGAAGACAAGCATGGTGTTTGAACAAATCAAGTTCCACCTCCCTAGATTCAACTATAGATAGATTTTTACTTACTCAGGTAAACATTTAGCATATGATCCAGTGCTGTCATCTTTTCCACAATGACCGTTGAAGTTTCCAGTTGGGTTAAATCTCTCAAAACACTGGCCATCGGCTCTGGTTGCAGCTGTAACCATAAATCCAGATAAGGACATTTTATTTGAGTAAAATTTTAATTATCATATTACCCATTAATTTAAACATGTGTTTTGGATGCTCAAAAGAACTGTCTCATTGAGACGGTTCTTTTGAGTACCCACAACATATGTTTTGGATGAGATATAAAGAAGATGATTATCCAATACGCACTCTTATCTTGAGGCCGGTGTAGCAATAAGGTAGAAGGGCAGTTAGCCTTTTCATTCAGATGAATTTTTCCAAACATATTGATACAATAAGTATGGGATAGTCCATTCTGTGTTTTTAAAAGTGGTCACATATAAAAAATTTCTAAATTATGATGCGTTTATGTGCCTAAAGATTGTTTTTATCTCAGCAAACAGTGCGAATCATGATGAAATGACACCTTATGCAGCATTTCATCTCGGTCTGCACTGTTTGCCAAAGTACCTGTTTGTTTGATTTGATTCCCTACGTCCCAGTCAACAATTTTTCAGTTATGTAGGGACAGGTCTTCCTGGGTTGAACCAGTACTAAGCAAGGATAAATGTGTCTTGCTCAAGGACACAACGCAGTGACACAGGTGAGTGTCAAACCTGCAACCCCTCTGTCTCAAGTCAAGTACTGTACCACTGAGCCACTGCTTGCGCTCCCTGCCAAAGAACCTGTTTACTGGTATTTAGAATTAAAAAGGTTTATAGTTAAAAACTGTAGCATAGGCCATGATATTCAAAGATGCTGAGCATAAATTTGTGTCAATATCCTTATCCATCAAGCTTAACATAATATGTTTTAGGTGGTCAAAATAAATGTCTGGATGACAACAATAAAAGTCTACGCTCAACAATAATTTGAGCATAAAGGACATTATTTTTTATCCCTTTTAACATTTGTTGGGTGTACTCTAAAGAACCGTCTCATTGAGACGGTTCTTTTGAGTACCAACAACACATGTTTTTATTGAGAATAGTAAAATAAAATTAATATTTAATTACACAATTGTACACTCAAAAATTGTGCAAACCTACCTTTTCCCCAGATATTCTGGCACTGTTTATCAAGGGTCGGACATATTCCACCAATGCAGTAGCCTGTGTTCTGGTTACAGGGGTGACCATCTTTGGCATAGTTGTTCGAAGGGCACTATATTAGGAAAGATTATGAAATGAGTAAACATATTACAGACGTTACCATAAATAAGTTGACCAACTTTGCCCCAAATGTTCATACAGATAGGCCTGTTTAAACAGTGTAAACCTTTATCTTTAATAGCAAACAGTGTAGATCCTGATGAAATGTCACATTCTGTGGCATTTTATCAAGGTCTTCACTGATTGCCAAAGTACCTGTTTAGGATTTTTGTGAATACATACACATTATTATAATAGTAGCTTGATCTGGCTTACTGTATCACATCGAGTAGATTAGGTCATACCATCGGATCACCTGAGACGCGAAATGTCAAGGGTGATCCAATGGTATGGCCTCATCCACAATATATTATATACCTATTTCTGACATTATTTTGATTTAATAAATTGTTTTGGTCTTTAATCCAGAAAAATTGTGGGAACGTTTGTCATTACGTTTTGTCACATCATATTCACATCATATAATATGACGTTTTGTCATCAGGTTTTCCGTCTCTGGTTCCATGCTTAATATTTACTTTATGTAACATTGCCACAAAAGCAGGTAACCGACCTTAGCCTCGTTTTTAAGGATAGTGTTATGGATTCAGAAAACCTCAGTTCGTTGATCTGGCTTTCTGTATCAGATGACCAGAAAACAGACAGTTCTAAAGTCGTATCATTTATAGGTCTATAATAAAAAAGGGTTAAGTCATGCATGAACAGCTGTCTCTTGGGGTTGAAGGTCTAATTTTCAGCCTAAACTTTCACTTACTTCATAATTTGTGTAGCTATTGTGCCAGGGAGACTGAGCATTCGTACAGACTTTTCTGAACACTTCTTGGTCACCCATGCTGCAGGTACGTATGAAAAATATACCAAAATCTCATATACTAGCTCATATGTGGACTTTTTTGATCGACGTGAGAAAACCTGCCTTCGGGGGTGTGCGAACAACAAAGACACAGACTAGCCTGCGCATCAGCGCAGGTTGATCAGTGCCTTTGTTATTCGCTTTTTAGAAAGTACCATATCTAGACTTGCTCGAGCGAAAATAAAAAAAACAAGACAAATTCGACGAATTTATATCCCCCGACGAAGGGTTATTTGAGAGAAACATGTAAATCACAAAACATAAATCCCTTTTATCTAACCCTTAGTTCACCTTCAGTATCATTCAGATCATAACAAACACCTGTCAAGTATGCTTTAGCGCTTAGTTTAATAAAAAAATTTACTTACATCTGCACAATTTCAATATCTGACCTTTAAACCAAACCCCAGAGGTCAAGGGTGTGTGTAAATTCAAAGTGTTACCTTGCATGTAGGTCTACACTTCTTCCACTTTCATTTGATATGCAACATGACCACTTTTAGAAAGAAAAAGAAAATGACCTTTTGACCCCACCCCAGGGGCCGTTGGTGTGTGTAATGACAGCATATTTGCTTTCATGGTGCTCTGTGCTCAATTCCCTTTAATTTGATATGCAACATGACTACTTTCAGAGAAAGATATAGTTTGACCTTTTGACCCTATCCCCTGGGTCGAGGGTGTGTCTGTGGGCAAATTATTTGCTACCATGTTGCTGCCAGCGTTGTCAGCTTTAATTTGATATGCAACATGACTACTTTCAAAAAAAGATATAGTTTGACCTTTTGACCCCACCCCCTGGGTCGAGGGTGTGTCTGTGGGCAAAATATTTGCTACCATGTTGCTGCCAGCGTCGTCAGCTTTAATTTGATATGCAACATGACCATATTCTGAAAAAGTTTAATTTTGACCTCGGCCCCACCCCCTTAGTCCACCCAACAGGCTCGGACCCAGGCCTTCAAACTGAAATCCCGTTTGATATGTTTCATATCTATTGCTGCTCTGCCTGTATGCAAAATTTCAGCAAAAAATATTAAGAATTGCCTTGGTTATTGCGAAATTTAAATATTTGACCTTTGACCCCTTAGGTGGGGTCAAAGGGGGTGGGGTAAAACTTTGACACTGCCATGCTTATCTACAGGCACTTGGCAATCATGGTCTAATAGTGAGAAGTTGTTAAATATAATAGCTTTGATGAAATGTGAAGATCATCACACAAAAAAGCTAATATAGATTTGCCTTATAATTGCCAATACTAAAACAAGGGCAATAACTAAGTGTTAAGGGGTCCAGTTTGACCAAACTTATAGGATATCGAGAGTCCATGGTACTTATCATTTGTACTAATAATCAATCAAATCTGACCAATAGGTACTGAGATATGGTTCCGGACGGACGGACGGACGGAATGGACGGACGGACGGAAGGACGGACGGACGACGCCAAAACTATATCCCTCCGACTTCGTCGGGGGATAATTATACTGCATCAATGTTGCTGAAAAATGTTTTTATCTTAGCAAACTGTGCAGCTCCTGGTGCGATACCATATTCTGTCACAGTGGCATTTCTTTTCAGTCAATACCGTTCAAGAAAGGATTAGAGCTTTGACTATACTTTACCTGTCCACTGTGTCCAGTACAGAACTCTGGCACATCACAGTCAGTTGATTGTGGTCGACAAAGGTAGTCCCGAGATAAATACTGAAAATAAAAATATATTTGAGTCGTGACATGTGATTTCCCAACAATTTGGCATTTTGACGTGAGTAGACTCGGAGGAAACTCTGCAGCCTCCTTTTAAGCTTAGAAACTCTAAATGGTCTTCAGTCAGTAGCTTAACAATCATAGAATACTCAAGCGACTAGCAAATAAGTCTCTGATCAGACTGCGCGTATGGGCAGGCTGATCTGAGCCTTTGCTGGTTGCACATACCACATTGTTGGAAATCTCGTGCACTGTCTCATTTTATTTTAACTTTTTCCCTCCAAGCAAATTTAACATGATTTTTTTCATCTGCTTTTTTTCCAAAATTAACTCAAACAATTTTTTCAGAAATAGCATAAGACTTTGTGTCAACAGTTTTTATTCAGATCAGGCATGGCATTTTGTCAAGAAACACATTTTTAATAACATCAAAGTTGAAAGTTAAAGAGACTTAGTCTGCAACTACCTGTATGAACACTTTTCTAAATTTTTTATTTTCTTTTTAAATCATTTGTAAAAGTAGAATTAAGTTACGCTTTCGCAATAAATATGTTCACTATAGCTGAAAGCTGCATGGAAAAGTGAATTATCTTATAAAAATAGGTGTGTTTTTCTCGTGTTGGTAATTATTTGCGTCCCTCCAATAATTATAGACAGTTAATCTTAACATAAATGCTGTTGTTTTGATACTGATAATTTGTTTAGATTTACGAAATTGGTACAATGTATACCTGAATTTCAGTTCTTGAAAAATTAAAAGATCAAAAGTTACAGACTATGCAGCTTTAATGAAACGTGTCCATCTACAATCCCAGACCACTCATCTCTGATGTTGATGCTTTGGCCAAGTTTGAAGATCATCCATAAAAAGTAATCATTTTAACGGTTTTGTTGGAGTGTAAAACGGAAAAGCGGAACAGCCAGTGTGAACACGGACTGCCAATGGAGAAAGCAAGAGGCTTGTTTTGCACATGGGAATCAGGTGTGGCTCGCTGTCAATCACAAAATCATTGTCACTTCTGGCAAATGATTTTGATGTTCCAAGCGAATTGCACGGTCAAGTGAGCTTGGCAGCTGTCAATCATAGTTTATGTCATTCAAGAGGTTATAAGCGGTTGCAAAAACCTGAAGATCCATTAAAGGCTTGCTTGAAAATGTATATATTACTTTATTAAACTAATTAGGTAAAATTGGATAAGATGATAAACAAAGCATCCCATTATAACATGATAAAACACAATCATGTCTCGGCTGGAAAAAAATAGAATCTTCTGGATCTAAAACATAATTTTGTTTATCATGTTATATATTTAAGAGCAAATCTATGATTGTTTTTATCACGATTAAAGCTTTGGTGCCAAGGCATGATTGTGTTTTATCATGTTATTTATTTTTGGGGGGACCAAAGACATGATTGTGTTTATCATATATTCATGTTTTATCATATTACATGTATAAAGGGTTGTGAATTTGAATAGAAATTGATTTGACCGAACGCTTGATATTTGTCACTTACAGTACAGTTATGGCAGCAGGCTCCTGACCGACACTGAGCCCAGTATTTCAGTAGACAGGTGCTTGGATCACAACAGGGATCAGTCTGGGCACAATCCTGAAACAAAATGTATAAAACAGTACAGTTACAATCATTCATAGGAAATTAGTCTCCCACTAAGTAAAGATTTTTTATTTGACTGAAATGAATGTAATTTATATAATTCAGTTAAAGAGCTAATCATGATTGCACTTAAAGAAAATAAGTAGAAATATAATACATACTTTTACATCGGCATATTCCTATGAAGATGACTGTCAGGGCAGATCTAAGAATTCTGGAAAGGGGGGTTCAGATGTAAAAAGGTGGGTTTGATTTGCTGTTTTTACCTCATTTTTTCTTAAATATCCCCACGAAAATGAAATAATTTGGTCTCAAAGTGGGGTTCAACTGAACTGCCTGAGCCCCCTCTGGATACGCCACTAGATGTCAAGGAATACAAGCATCTCGAGTAAAGCAAATATGTACAACAATAATAACTACAGTTGAGTTGGTGTTCTAAAATTTCAATTATCAGTTACCTCTCATATTAACTACATTGTTGCGCGTTGCCTGATAAACGTTGTCTATCTCACGGCATGTTGCCTTTATCGGGTCATGATTTTTTTGCACTTTTTGAGTGACGTCGCTAATGACGCTGAATCAACGCAAAATCAAAAATTACGTCATTATCGCTAGTTTGAAGAGTGTTCAACAATGGGTAAACTGATAAATAGAATACCAGGTTCGTGTCTTTTGATATCAAGTTTACCAGGCTCAGCTTTGAGAACGCATGTTGAATCGCTCAGCAAGCCTCGCGATGTCAACATGCATTCTCAAAGCCTTGCCTGGTAAACTTGATATCAAAAGACACTCATCTAGTATTCTCTATACACTAGTTGCTTGCGAAAAAGACCTAGACAAACAGCAAAGACCCAGATTCAGATTAATTCTGAAGAAGCAGTCTGATCATGGGCTTCCATGTTTGCTATTGGGACAAACTTTTGTGACATCCAGCCCTGATAAACAACATTTTATTTGAGAATACACAGAGAAAAGTGTCTGAAATTTCTGAACATTTACTATACTTTATGCCACTAACCTCTGGAGATCCACAGTCACATTCTTCTCCTCTCTCTACATGTCTATTACCACACTGCTGTGGGAAGGTAGGTTCTGGGTTCTCAGTAAGACAAGCTGCTATACCCATGTTAAGAGACACATCCCAGTCAGCAACACTATAGTGATTACAACTAACCTAACAAACAAGACAACTAACCTCGGGAGATCCTCAGTCACATTCTTCCCCTCTCTCTACATGTCTATTACCACACTGCTGTGGGAAGGTAGGTTCTGGGTTCTCAGTGAGACAAGCTGCTATACCCATGTTAAGAGACACACCCCAGTCAGCAACACTATAGTGATTACAACTAACCTAACAAACAAGACAACTAACCTCGGGAGATCCACAGTCACATTCTTCCCCTCTCTCTACATGTCTATTACCACACTGCTGTGGGAAGGTAGGTTCTGGGTTCTCTGTGAGACAAGCTGCTATACCCATGTTAAGAGACACATCCCAGTGGGCAATGCTACAATGATTACAACTAACCTAACAAACAAGACAACTAACCTCGGGAGATCCACAGTCACATTCTTCCCCTCTCTCTACATGTCTATTACCACACTGCTGTGGGAAGGTAGGTTCTGGGTTCTCTGTGAGACAAGCTGCTATACCCATGTTAAGAGACACATCCCAGTGGGCAACACTACAATGATTACAACTAACCTAACAAACAAGACAACTTACCTCGGGAGATCCACAGTCACATTCTTCTCCTCTCTCTACATGTCTATTACCACACTGCTGTGGGAAGGTAGGTTCTGGGTTCTCAGTGAGACAAGCTGCTATACCCATGTTAAGAGACACATCCCAGTGGGCAACACTACAATGATTACATCTAACCTATCATACATGACAACTAACCTCTGGTTATCCACAGTCACATTCTTCCCCTCTCTCTACATGTCTATTACCACACTGCTGTGGGAAGGTAGGTTCTGGGTTCTCAGTGAGACAAGCTGCTATACCCATGTTAAGAGACACATCCCAGTCAGCAACACTATAGTGATTACAACTAACCTAACAAACAAGACAACTAACCTCGGGAGATCCACAGTCACATTCTTCCCCTCTCTCTACATGTCTATTACCACACTGCTGTGGGAAGGTAGGTTCTGGGTTCTCAGTGAGACAAGCTGCTATACCCATGTTAAGAGACACATCCCAGTCAGCAACACTATAGTGATTACAACTAACCTTACAAACAAGACAACTAACCTCGGGAGATCCACAGTCACATTCTTCTCCTCTCTCTACATGTCTATTACCACACTGCTGTGGGAAGGTAGGTTCTGGGTTCTCAGTGAGACAAGCTGCTATACCCATGTTAAGAGACACATCCCAGTGGGCAACACTACAATGATTACAACTAACCTAACAAACAAGACAACTAACCTCGGGAGATCCACAGTCACATTCTTCCCCTCTCTCTACATGTCTATTACCACACTGCTGTGGGAAGGTAGGTTCTGGGTTCTCTGTGAGACAAGCTGCTATACCCATGTTAAGAGACACATCCCAGTCAGCAACACTATAGTGATTACAACTAACCTAACAAACAAGACAACTAACCTCGGGAGATCCACAGTCACATTCTTCCCCTCTCTCTACATGTCTATTACCACACTGCTGTGGGAAGGTAGGTTCTGGGTTCTCTGTGAGACAAGCTGCTATACCCATGTTAAGAGACACATCCCAGTGGGCAACACTTCAATGATTACAACTAACCTAACAAACAAGACAACTAACCTCGGGAGATCCACAGTCACATTCTTCTCCTCTCTCTACATGTCTATTACCACACTGCTGTGGGAAGGTAGGTTCTGGGTTCTCTGTGAGACAAGCAGCTATACCCATGTTAAGAGATACATCCCAGTCAACAACACTATAGTGATTACAACTAACCTAACAAACAAGACAACTAACCTCGGGAGATCCACAGTCACATTCTTCCCCTCTCTCTACATGTCTATTACCACACTGCTGTGGGAAGGTAGGTTCTGGGTTCTCTGTGAGACAAGCTGCTATACCCATGTTAAGAGACACATCCCAGTGGGCAACACTTCAATGATTACAACTAACCTAACAAACAAGACAACTAACCTCGGGAGATCCACAGTCACATTCTTCTCCTCTCTCTACATGTCTATTACCACACTGCTGTGGGAAGGTAGGTTCTGGGTTCTCAGTGAGACAAGCTGCTATACCCATGTTAAGAGACACATCCCAGTGGGCAACACTACAATGATTACAACTAACCTAACAAACAAGACAACTAACCTCGGGAGATCCACAGTCACATTCTTCCCCTCTCTCTACATGTCTATTACCACACTGCTGTGGGAAGGTAGGTTCTGGGTTCTCTGTGAGACAAGCTGCTATACCCATGTTAAGAGACACATCCCAGTGGGCAACACTACAATGATTACAACTAACCTAACAAACAAGACAACTAACCTCGGGAGATCCACAGTCACATTCTTCTCCTCTCTCTACATGTCTATTACCACACTGCTGAGGGAAGGTAGGTTCTGGATTCTCTGTGAGACAAACGACTATACCCATGTTAAGAGACACATCCCAGTGGGCAACACTACAATGATTACATCTAACCTATCATACATGACAACTAACCTCTGGTGATTCACAGTCACATTCTTCCCCTCTCTCTACATGTCTATTACCACACTGCTGTGGGAAGGTAGGTTCTGGGTTCTCAGTGAGACAAGCGGCTATACCCATGTTAAGAGATACATCGCAGTCAACAACACTACAGTGATATTACAACTAACCTAACAAACAAGACAACTAACCTAGGGAGATCCACAGTCACATTCTTCTCCTCTCTCTACATGTCTATTACCACACTGCTGTGGGAAGGTAGGTTCTGGGTTCTCAGTGAGACAAGCTGCTATACCCATGTTAAGAGATACATCCCAGTCAGCAACACTATAGTGATTACAACTAACCTAACAAACAAGACAACTAACCTCGGGAGATCCTCAGTCACATTCTTCCCCTCTCTCTACATGTCTATTACCACACTGCTGTGGGAAGGTAGGTTCTGGGTTCTCTGTGAGACAAGCTGCTATACCCATGTTAAGAGACACATCCCAGTGGGCAACACTACAATGATTACAACTAACCTAACAAACAAGACAACTAACCTCGGGAGATCCACAGTCACATTCTTCTCCTCTCTCTACATGTCTATTACCACACTGCTGTGGGAAGGTAGGTTCTGGGTTCTCAGTGAGACAAGCAGCTATACCCATGTTAAGAGATACATCCCAGTCGACAACACTACAGTGATTACATCTAACCTATCATACATGACAACTAACCTCTGGTGATCTACAGTCACATTCTTCCCCTCTCTCTACATGTCTATTACCACACTGCTGTGGGAAGGTGGGTTCTGGGTTCTCAGTGAGACAAGCTGCTATACCAATATTAAGCGACACATCCCAGTCAGCAACACTATAGTGATTACAACTATCCTAACATACATGACAACTAACCTCGGGAGATCCACAGTCACATTCTTCCCCTCTCTCTACATGTCTATTACCACACTGCTGTGGGAAGGTAGGTTCTGGGTTGTCCGTGAGACAAGCGGCTATACCCATATTAAGAGATACATCCCAGTCGGCAATGCTACAGCTGGAGAACATACGAGAGTGCTTCTCTGGAGAGGCCCTGAAAACACATTGAAATATTTAAATCCTTTTCCCCTCTTTCAGAACAATATGGATCACACATGTTTTTTTCATGCATCAACATTTGCTGGGTTCGGAGGAAGCTGTTTGAACATGAGGCAAATAGGCAGGGTGCTCGAACATCTCTCCTGTTTTCAAATGAGGGCATAGAATTTTGTTTGTTTTAATTCCTTACGTCAGAGTAAAAGAAATTCCAGTCAGGTTGGAATGGGTCTTCCTGGGTTAATTGAACCAGCAATAAGCAGAGGATGAAGTGTCTTGCTCAAGGACACAAGGCTTTTAAAAGCTTACACCTTTTACATTGGAACCCTGCTATAGATATTGGACTGAGGAGTTCTGAATGAGTTCAAGTATTGGTGTCAAGCTAAAAAGACAGCTTTCAAAATATGGCTACTGGTTTCAAAGAAGTATACTTACAGAACCTCTGTGGACATGATGCAGCCAAACTCATCAGTACATTCACACCCACCTATAATAAAACACAGCTCCAAATTAGCAAGTTATACAAATACCATATATCAAGGCTTTAGGTCTTGTGGATTCAGACCAGAAGTGATTTTAGTATTCCTTTCAAGACCTTGAGGCAAGCCTTTTTTTTCGCCCCAGAGCCATAATTTGAACAAACTTGATAGAGGTCCACTATGTGATGCCACATACCATATATCAAGGCTCTAGGCCTTGTGGTTTCAAAAGATTTTTTCCTGTTTTTCCCTATAAAAGCCTTTGTAACACATGTGACCCCCAAGGGTAAGGCCATTTTTGGCCCCAGGGGCATCATTTGAACAAACTTGGTAGAGGTTTACTAGATGATGCTACATACCAAATATCAATGCTCTAGGTCTTGAGGTTTTAGACAAGATAATTGTTTTCATGTTTTCACTATATCACGCTTAGGGATGTCTGTTACAACGCAAGGTGGTTCTGGACGACAGTACGTTACGGGTTCCAGACGAAATATTTCTAAATATAGGTTTGTGCTATTGAATGTGTATCGTTTTCGGGAGACTTTAGGCACAATAAACCGCAAGCATCTTATTTTGTCTTTGTATATTTGTCCACGACACTTATCTTAACTTGATCAATCCTGTAGAGCATGGCGACTGTATCCAGTTAACGCGTATATGATACATTACTATTCTTGAAACTGTATTTTACTACTACACATGTCCGCATATCCGTACTTAGTACTTTCGCTTTCGTTTTCTTTGAACATTTTATGACTTGATGTGATTAGACATTGCATTGTCCATCACATAGACCAAGAAAGAATTTTCTAATAAATCTGCTTACTTTAGACGAACGCGTTTTTAAAACCATAACGAATGTACTGCAGTCATTTTTCCATGTTACAGATGTGTAACGACTGCAAATATTTTGTTACAGGTTATTGTCGACAGCGTAGCAGGTGGAGACGACAGTGATGGATTAATTAAATATATCTTACACCGAAGAATCTTTTGTTTTGACCCAGGGTGAAATGTCATTTACCCTGTATGAGAATACGATATGGCCAATACCCGGATTATGTACTGTTATTTTGAGACGTGCACCACTTGACGTCGTGGCATTGTGCTAAGCGTGTCAGACTTTGGAACCAGAGGACCAGGATTGATTCCAGGGTGGGCACTTATAACATTTTTTTTTCTTTTTCTTTTTTCCTCTTGTAATGCAAAATAACTCATACAAGAAATATGGAATTATATAAATGACAAAAATTACAATTCTAATTTTTTTTAATTGAATTATCCTGAAAATTTTTGGGGTTGGGGATAACTTTGGCCCTCCTGCAAGATAATTAGTCTGGTGACCCCATTTTTTTTTAAAAAAATTCTAAAATGTCAAATGATAGCCCATGAAATAATAACAATAAATAAGATTTTTAATGTCAGATTTTTTATATATAATTAACTACAAAAATCGAAATCCTTTTATGGGGGAATAACCAAAAAATATCATGCAGTATCTTGACATGGCTTGGGAAAGCAAATACATTTTCACATTTTCTAGAAAGCTTGAGGTCATGAGCAATAATTAAGATTAAAATGAAAAAAGTCAATAAGCAATGCTTATTAGATACCCCCCGCACAGTAAGAGTCAGTGAAAAAACTTGGCATGTTATAGTTCAAACCAGCAGACCTTAATTTTGAAAAGAAGATTTCAGTAGAATCTGTGCAAACAAAAATGAAAAAAACCTTTAGTTTTGGCAAGTGATGGTTCTAAGTACTGAATAGGCTTTGGTAGAATCTGTGCAAATAATCTTTAAGCTAGCAATCTGTAACATCTGGTAGGATAGACCTTAAAGTTATTTGAATATTTAAGACCTATAAGCTTATATCAATGGATGCAACATGGGCAGTTTAAGTGGTCAATTTTTTTTTTACATTTTTTGTCAAATTATTTTTGGCTTTGTTGTTGCTTTGTGTGACATATTGCATAATGTGGAGACTAAAGGTGGCCTATGTAAATCATTAACACCATCTAGAATTTTTGTTCAAAAAAATAAGAGATGCCCAAGTAACTGCAAATTGCAGTTTGCTGGTCCTCACTCACATTTCGAAGATTTCCAGATGTTCTGAGCTTTCAACAGTTAAATAAGGTCTCCACATTGTGATCACACAACCATAGCAACAATTAAACAAAAGCAGACTAATAATAAAAAACAAAACAAAAAAAAACATTGCATCCCTTGTAATATCTCAATAAATAAATATCATAAATTATACTTACAATTGCTATTAACTCAATGCCGGAATTTGATACACATGTGACATATGCACAACTATGATCAAATGTGAGATGTGCTGTAAACTGTCAGTTGACACAAGACTAAGTGCCACCATTATAGCCTGCCAAAGTTCTTTTGGCATTTCAAATCTTGCAAGAGACCATTCTTTGGTATTTCATCTGTGAGTATTGACTGTTGGAAAACATGACTGACCACTAGAGACCATTCCTTTGGTATTTCACCTGTGAGTATTGACTGTTGGAAAACATGACTGAACACTAGAGACCATTCCTTTGGTATTTCACCTGTGAGTATTGACTGTTGGAAAACATGACTGACCACTAGAGACCATTCCTTTGGTATTTCACCTGTGAGTATTGACTGTTGGAAAACATGACTGAACACTAGAGACCATTCCTTTGGTATTTCACCTGTGAGTATTGACTGTTGGAAAACATGACTGAACACTAGAGACCATTCCTTTGGTATTTCACCTGTGAGTATTGACTGTTGGAAAACATGACTGATCACTAGAGACCATTCCTTTGGTATTTCACCTGTGAGTATTGACTGTTGGAAAACATGACTGAACACTAGAGACCATTCCTTTGGTATTTCACCTGTGAGTATTGACTGTTGGAAAACATGACTGACCACTATAGACCATTCCTTTGGTATTTCACCTGTGAGTATTGACTGTTGGAAAACATGACTGAACACTAGAGACCATTCCTTTGGTATTTCACCTGTGAGTATTGACTGTTGGAAAACATGACTGACCACTAGAGACCATTCCTTTGGTATTTCATCTGTGAGTATTGACTGTTGGAAAACATGACTGAACACTAGAGACCATTCCTTTGGTATTTCACCTGTGAGTATTGACTGTTGGAAAACATGACTGAACACTAGAGACCATTCCTTTGGTATTTCATCTGTGAGTATTGACTGTTGGAAAACATGACTGATCACTAGAGACCATTCCTTTGGTATTTCACCTGTGAGTATTGACTGTTGGAAAACATGACTGACCACTAGAGACCATTCCTTTGGTATTTCACCTGTGAGTATTGACTGTTGGAAAACATGACTGAACACCAGAGACCATTCCTTTGGTATTTCACCTGTGAGTATTGACTGTTGGAAAACATGACTGAACACTAGACCTAACTCTCTTGCTAACTCCTTAAGGACTCTGGGATGAAGCTCATCAGGTCCAAAAGTTTTTGAGGGGTTTAATTCTTTGAGAAGTTTAGTTACTCCTTCCTTGGAAACACAAATATTGTCCATGAAAGAGGCAGACCTGTCTAGAAGAGGGATCTGGCTATGTTCCTCCTTGTTGAACACATCCTTGAACTGACCGTTAAATTCCTCTGCCTTTTCAAGGTCTGACTGGGCAACACTACTTTCGCTACATTTTTTAAAGGTCAAATACCATGTTGTTTCCGAACATCAGCCTTGATTTCTCTTCTAAAGGATTGATCATAGCATGTATATTGGCTCAGCTCAGTTCTCATGAAAGCTAGGGTAAGGAATTGTTGCACAAAGCTGCAGATGATCACTGTAGTACACAGCCTTGGTGTCCACTTGAATAAGAGAAGACTTTCTGTTGTAGTAAAAATGGTCTAATAGGCCTCCTCGCCTGTGTGTTGGCTTTTTCACATGCTGCGAAAATCCATAAAACAACATTAGATTTTCTAAATCCCCAGAGCTGTTTTGCTTTGAAAGGTAATCAATGTTCAGATCACCCATAATCACTGTGGGGACAGAGTGAACTGGGGCTGATATGAGTGTTTTCTCCATCTGTGGTAGGAACTGTCTAGCTGTCATCCTGGGATTCTTGTACATGACAATGACACAGAATCTGATATCTGGATTCCATCTTGGAGATAAGATAACAATTAGGTTCTCAATATTGACATCTCTGCTAATTATTTGTTTAACAACATGGAATTCATGATGAATGTACATGAGAAGTCCTCCACTTCTGTGGGTTCTTTGTGGTATGGAGTCATGACGCAAACAACCAAAATCAACCAAATCAGGATGTTCATGGCCTGGTGTCAACCATGTTTCTGCTAGAGCAATGACCTGGCATGACAGAAGAGTCCTATCTGATTTCACAGAGCTTGAGTGGGCAACCAGCGAGTTCACATTTAGGAAACCAACTTTTAGATATAATTCAGGATCAGTTCTGATAATGAGTGGAATGGGAGGGCTAAAGGCTGCATCTTTTTTCATTCTTGCAATTTCTTGCATATGCTTTCTACTGGTTGTTATCTTTTTACAATTTAATTCATCAAGGATAAACAATCCATCCAAGGTCTTAGTTCTACTGATGCCAGTATAGAACTGTCCAGGTTGAAATGGTCCCTTGCAAGAAAGCACCACTCTGTCTTCTGTTTTCCCTTGCTCTTTATGAATAGTTCCACCCCAAGCAAGAGCTAAAGGGAACTGTTTTCTCTTTGCGGTTACTTTCGAGTATTTTCCTAGTCTAACTTGGTTTTCTACAGCTGGAATAGGAGTTGACAATGAACCATTCAGCAGGCCTTTATTTAAAGCTCTACATTTCTTTCCAACTCTGTCATCATCAAATTTAATAAGGATGTATTTTGGAACCCAGTTTTCTGTATCTTGAGCCGGTGGTGGCGGGATAAAGCCAGTCACATAACCTGTAGCAGAGTTTACAAGTCCATCTGATACATCTATATTCTGTGTCTGTGTAACTCTTGCACCAACCCCAACTGTAACCTCAGGTGAAAGACCACCTGCATCTTTGGGAAACGATGTTACGTTAACACGTCCAGTTTGTGAGTCCCTTTTTGAGTCCATGGCTTTAAATGTGTATATAGGACATGTCAGAGTATGAAGGATTTCTTTGTTGTGTTTATCTTTGTCAGCATTTAAAGCAAATATATGTGGAGCTAACTTTGGGTAATCAGGTGAGGAATTTTTAATTTCTCTTTGCTTAAGAACTTCAATGTCTTCCAATGTTTGCTTGCCAATTCTTACACGATTTAGTAAAGACGCAAAATTTTGATCATTTTTTTGTCTAACTATGTCGGTCAGTTCTATCATCTGAAAGTGATTCTGCCATAGAGATCCATATAAAGCTGCCGTTTCATCTGTAGGGAGATCAAATATGGGAAACTTGCCAACTGGAGGGAGCTGCAACAGATCTCCTACTGCCAGCACAGATACACCACCAAATGGGTCCTCATTCCCCATAATATCACATAGTCTTCTGTGTATTGTGAGTAGCTGGTCTGTGCCAACCATTGATATTTCATCAAGAACCAGGATTTTTATGTCCCCAATGGCCTCTTTCAGGCCTGCAAGCTTCTCATGAGAAAGTGGAACATAATCATCATATTTACTTTCAATAATTGGAAGCAGGAATGCTGAATGAATGGTGTGCCCTGCAATATTATAAGCAGCTGTCCCTGTAGGTGCACACACAAGGACATGGTTGTGATCTGTCTGGTTGTTTCTATTGAAAATATTTGTTGCCGTAAGTACCACGGTTCTGACTAAGTGGCTTTTTCCTACTCCAGCCCCTCCTGTTAGAAAAATATGAAAGGGTTGTGGTCTTTCCGCTCTGTGTGTCAAGATCATGTCTGTGCACCAGCTGGTAATAAAGTCATGTACTTTAAATTGATTTTCATTCAAGGATATTACCATGTTGTACCATTCTTGGTTAGAGACATTCTCAGACTGTAAATCATATTCGTGTGGTATCAGTCTTAAATCCCTGGCAGCATGCCGTTCATCTGTTACTTCAAAACCTTGGAGGACATTTTCCTCATCAGGTGTTGCTCCCTCTCTTCTTTCCTCATCTCTCAACTGTTCTGTCTGGGGTGCTAGATTTCCCCAACCTTCATCTGGTGGTCCGTTTTCTGCCAGATTATCTATTGCATTATTCACCTCTTCAACATGATGCTCAAATCTTTCTCTATTAGGTGTTATAATTTGTTCTTTCTCTGTATAACTGTTCTGGTATGTGTCATCTAATAGGTCAGGGACCTCTTCCCGCCATGGGCAGTAGAGTAGCAACTGAGCATGGTAGTACTTTTCTGGGTCTTTAACTTGTGAGAATTGGTGAGATCTGACAACAGCATGTTTCCTTCTAAGTGACATGTATCCTCTGTCCTTCAACAGTTTTATTTGCTTTGGTAGCTCCTCTTTTTGCTCTTCTATGTCATCCTCACTCTCTGAAACATCCTCTGCATTGGCAGACTGACGAGGTTTAGCTGAGTAGGTATATCTTGCAACAAATTCTGCCAAACAAAGTTCTTCAAGACAAACTGGGCGTGCCTCGTAACGATCAAGGATACTCATCTGGAATACATCCGGATCATCATCTTCAAGGGTCTCAATCAGTTTCATTGGCTTAAAGAGCCGTGTCCTGTTTTCAGGAAGATCTGTTGGTATGAATATCACTTGCCTTGAACCTTTCGTCAATGGCAGTGATAATAAGCGGTACACTGCTTCTTGTGCGCTAACCTCCCGATGTGTCAAGAATTTTTTTGCAACTGCCTTCATTGAACCCTTGGGTCCAAGATGCTGACCAGCTTTGCAGACACCTTTAAGCAAATCTCCTAGAGTTTTCTCTGGCTTTGACATGTAGGAGGCCACATAGAAAACACACTCCAAAACACTAGTAACAAACTGTACATCATGATTTGCTTCCCATGACATCATTATCACTTTGTTGTAATTATTGATGAATATTTCACATGGTTCCCTTTTCAATACAATTGCTGGTCGTCCACTTTTTGTTTTGAACCATCTAAGAGCACGCATATATTGCGCTTCAGCTACATTTGCTTTTTCCAGTACAGAATCCAGAGAGATTTGAGTGTCTTGGTCGATCTTGTCCAACTGCTCATGTATTGTTGCAAGGATTTCTTTGTATGTTTCTTGCGAAGCTGTAGTTATTTCTTCTTCCACTGGTTTGAATGCTGTGGTATGTCTAACAGGTAACCTTGGAAAATGAAATCTGCATGCTTGACCATGTTTTCTACATGTCAAAGAGTGAGTATGTCTCTGAACCAATAACAGCAGTTCTGTAAGGTCCTCATTATCTACAGGAAGGGCACAGGATACATGTTTGTCAACAAACTTTTGTACATCTTCTTCTAAGCTACTCTCAATGTCTGGGGCATCTGTTACCCATAACAACATATGGACGTGTGGTGACCCGCGTTGTTGAAACTCAATTCTATACTTGAAATCTGTAATTTCACCAAGTGGATTAATGTTCTTATTGAGCAGAATATGTTTCATGAAGAGATCAATTCTGTGGTCAAAATGCCTTGCAGCTGTGACTGGGTTTGAACGTAGCCAGGTACATTTTTGTTCCCATGTCAGACTATCTATTTCTTGATCTGTTAGAGTCTGGCCCTGTTGAGCTGCAATTATTCTAATTGTATCTTTCCATTTTAAATCAGCTCGGAAAGCGTCACAAACCAGGTGCAAGGTCCAAGCTGACGAATCATACCAAGCAAATCATACAAAAGTTTGTTGAAGAATGCAGGGGATCCACGAATATTCTGTAAGAAATGAATTCCAAGATCATTTCTGATAAGAGATTCCACTCTGTTCTTCAAATCGCCTGCAGTGACATCAGTTTGCTTTCCTTTTCTTAAGGCAATTGATAAACTGTCAGCTATCTCCTTTGCTTCAGTCCTATACTGGGCATAGAATATATACTCAATGCTTTTACTGAATCTTCCATCAGAGTTTAAAATCCTGGTCTGAAAATACTTCTTCATCGAAATTTTACTTTGCCTCTGCATGGAATATCCAAATTTTCCACTAGGGAAAAGGTGGGGAAAACTAAGTTCTTCTGAGTTCTGGTCCTTTTCAAAAGGTTCAGGTTTTTTGCCTTCTCCAGGAGCAACATTCAACATTAAGTTGGTGTCAGCTGTTACAGCTTTAGGCTGTAGACAGGAATCAAATGGAAGACCTCTAAGTTTACTATTTTCATCTTCATTAGGTATGGCATCCTCTTGATTCTCCTCCTCATCTTCATCACTTCCTTCATCATTTCCTTCTATGTCTTCAGTTTCTATGTTGTTTGGTTCTCTGGTGAGTGCGTCCCATAAATTACTGTCAGCTGCTCTACTTGAGCTTTCCCAATCTTCATTCACGACCACATCATCATATAGTGGATTTGAGAGTCCATACTTGAGTAAGCTTAAAGCATCTCTGATTTTTTGTGGTCTTATATTTTGCATTAAAACATGACCTCTGTACTGAATTTTCCGTTTCAGTCTAACTGGAATAACTGTGTCCGGACTTGGTACACGAGGCAGAACAGCAACAGCCTGTTCAGGCTCAACAGGAACGTTAACTACACAACCATGGATCGCTTTTTGTTTTCCCCGAGGCAACCCTAGGAGTTTCATAAAGGGAATCCTCCTGGCAATAAATATGACCTCTAAGGAAGTCAACTCATGGAGCTGCTGAGGAATGTCATCAAGTTGCAAACCATTTGCTACAGACATGGCAGGAAGCTGTCCTTTTTTTAAAGAGTTTCTACAGTTAGTACAGATGTATTCATTGCTGTCTGATGATAGTTTATTTGTTCTACACTTTTGTGCCAGGGGCTGATACTCTATCTGAAAGTCTTCTAATGAATATCTATACACACATCTTCTAAACAACAGTCGATTACAGGATGAACAAATGTATGTTGGGCCGTCCTGTATGACTTGTTTGAATCTGTTAATGGCACAATCTATAGTTACTTGAAGCTGTCGTTCTTGCCTTTTACGTTTTCTGTCTTCACTTCTGTCTATCTCAATTTCTTCATGTGTTCTATTGAGGCGAAGAATTTGCATCCTTTCTGCATTAATGGCAGAATCTATCTTAATTTCTTCTTGTGTTCTGTTGAGGCGATCAGATTCCTTTCTTTGGGCATCAATAACATGATCTATCTCAATTTGTTCTTGTGTTCTGTTGAGGCGATCAGATTCCTTTCTTTGGGCATCAATAACATGATCTATCTCAATTTGTTCTTGTGTTCTCTTGAGGCGATCAGATTCCTTTCTTTGGGCATCAATAACATGATCTATCTTAATTTCTTCCGGTGTTCTATTGTGGCGAAGAATTTGCATCCTTTCTGCATTAATGGCAGAATCTATCTCAATTTTTTCTGGTGTTCTGTTGAGGCGATCAGATTCCTTTCTTTGGGCATCAATAACATGATCTATCTCAATTTGTTCTTGTGTTCTCTTGAGGCGATCAGATTCCTTTCTTTGGGCATCAATAACATGATCTATCTTAATTTCTTCCGGTGTTCTATTGTGGCGAAGAATTTGCATCCTTTCTGCATTAATGGCAGAATCTATCTCAATTTTTTCTGGTGTTCTGTTGAGGCGATCAGATTCCTTTCTTTGGGCATCAATAACATGATCTATCTCAATTTGTTCTTGTGTTCTGTTGAGGCGATCAGATTCCTTTCTTTGGGCATCAATAACATGATCTATCTTAATTTCTTCCGGTGTTCTATTGTGGCGAAGAATTTGCATCCTTTCTGCATTAATGGCAGAATCTATCTCAATTTCTTCTGGTGTTCTGTTGAGGCGATGAGATTTCTTTCTTTGGGTATCACTAACATGATCCATCTCAATTTGTTCTTGTGTTCTGTTGAGGCGATGAGATTTCTTTCTTTGGGTATCACTAACATGATCCATCTCAATTTGTTCTTGTGTTCTGTTGAGGCGACGAGATTTCTTTCTTTGGATATCACTAACATGATCCATCTCAATCTGTTCTTGTGTTCTGTTGAGGCGATAAGATTTCTTCCTTTCAGCATCCATTTCATTTTTAGCTATTTTTCTCTCTTCAGACAATTTTCCTCGAGCTGTTTTTTTTCTTTCTCTGTCTTTCACTTTGTCAGCATATCTTTGTTCTTCAGATTTATTGTATCTGCATTTTTTTACTCTTTGCTGGCTATTTGATTTCAATGTGTATCTTTTAACATTTACTCCATGAGTGTTCATTAAAACTATCTTTTTACCTTTTTTTCGTTTTTTTTTCAGATTCATGCTCTTATTGTTATCAATTTCAGGCTTATAATACTGCATATAAGCAGATGAATTACTGTAAGTTGGCCTAGAACAGGCAGATAAACGTCTATCATCAAGGCTTCTCAAATACTGACTAAAAGAGTCAGTCTTTTGTTTTTCACTTCTTTGATAACTTGATTGATCAAGCCTATTTTGTGTTTTCTGTTCTCCAACATTTTTAGTACCTGTTATGTCATTCCGAAAAATATTCAAATACAAATCTTTACCTTCTTTCATTTTCTTAAACCGGCAGTTATTTTCAGCCCCTTTTCTAGTCTTTTTCAATTTTTTTGAATGTGAGTCTCTATCTCCCTTCACTTTCTGATCCTGAACACTTTCAGAACTTGCTCTAGCCTTCTTTAACATTTTTGAATGTGAGTATCTATCTCCTTTCATTTTCTGTTCATGAACATTTTCTGAATTTGTTCTAGCCTTTTTAAACATATTTGAATGTGAGTCTCTATCTCCTTTCATTTTCTGTTCTTGAACATTTTCTGAATTTATTCTTGGCTTCTTAAACATATTTGAATGTGAGTCTCTATCTCCTTTCATATTCTGTTCCTGAACATTTTCAGAAGCTGTTCTTTCCTTCTGAAACGTATTCGATTGTGAGCCTCTATTTCCTTTCATTTTCTGCACCTGATCACTTTGAGAACCTGTTCTAGCCTTCTTAAACATACTTAAATACGAGTCTGTATCTCCCTTTATTTTCTGTTTTGGAACGTTTTTAGAACTTACTCTGTCCTTGTGAAATATATTTAAAAATGAGTCTCTATCTCCCTTCATTTCCTGTTCCTGAACTTTTTTAGAACTTGTTTTCTGTTTGTGAACATTTTCAAAACTTTTTCTAGCCTTTTTGAATATATTTGAAAGTGAGTCTCTATCTCCTTTCATTTCTGGTTCCTGAACATTTTCTGAACTTGTTCTTTCCTTCTTAAACATATTTGAAAGTGAGTCACTATCTCCTTTCATTTCTGGTTCTTGAACATTTCCTGAACTTGTTCTTTTCTTCTTAAACATATTTGAAAATGAGTCTCTATCTCCTTTCATTTCTGGTTCCTGAACATTTTCTGAACTTGTTCTTTCCATCTTAAACATATTTGAAAATGAGTCTCTATCTCCTTTCATTTCTGGTTCCTGAACATTTCCTGAACTTGTTCTTTTCTTCTTAAAAATATTTGAAAATGAGTCTCTATCTCCTTTCATTTCTGGTTCCTGAACATTTCCTGAACTTGTTCTTTTCTTCTTAAACATATTTGATTGTGAGTCTCTATCTCCTTTCGTTTCTGGTTCTTGAACATTTCCTGAACTTGTTCTTTTCTTCTTAAACATATTTGAAAATGAGTCTCTATCTCCTTTCATTTCTGGTTCCTGAACATTTCCTGAACTTGTTCTTTCCTTCTTAAACATATTAGAAAGTGAGTCTCTAGCTCCTTTAAATGTCTGTTCCTGAACTATCTCAGAACTATCATGCTGTAAAATATTCAAATGAGAGTCTCTTTCTCCTTTTATTTTCTGTACTTGAGCATATCCAGAATTTTCTTTAGCCTTTAGCAACAGATTAGAATGTGAGTCCCTATTCTTTTTAATTTTCTGAACCTGAACATTTTCAGTACTTTTTATGTTATTCTGAAACCTATTTGAATGTGAGTCTCTTCTTCCTTTCATTTTCTGTTCCTGAACTTTTTCAGTATCAGGTACTAGCTTCCGAATATCCTTAAGTTTTTTCTTTGTCTGTTTCTTTATAGTGTCACTTATATTAAACTGCTTTA
Source organism: Loripinus fragilis (assembly GCA_964019695.1). Classification (NCBI taxonomy): domain Eukaryota; kingdom Metazoa; phylum Mollusca; class Bivalvia; order Lucinida; family Lucinidae; genus Loripinus; species Loripinus fragilis. The sequence continues at coordinate 56,324,380 of OZ026527.1, read as the reverse complement.
CATTTAGTTTAAGTTCTTTACTTTTACACCTACCTATTGTATTATTATCACCACTTGAATCAATTATTTCCTCAAATATGTTTTTATTCTCTGTACTTATACCAGAACTCTCATACTCAAAACTATTTGACTTTTCTGTAAGTAATGAATCAAAATTTGCATTTTTCCTTTCAAACCTGAAGGTACCACATATGTTTCGAAAAACTTTCAAGTTTGAAAAACTGGTTGATTCAGGATCAAATGTTATTGATTTTTCTTCAGGGGAACACATCTGTGACCGAACACCTTCAACAGCACTATTTTGTCTGACACCTAATTTATCATCTGATTCATGTTTCACATTATCAACAGGATATGACACTGTACTGGAGTCTGAAAATTTGATTATTCCTGACTGTTGCAGATGTACCTCAAAATCAGTTACTTCTGCTTGCTGTGAACATTCAGAGTGAAGTGTCACTAAACTACATGCATTGTCTACATGGTCAGTCATTTGTTTTTCCCAAGAATGTATTTGTAGTCTAGGCACTTGGTTATCTCTTACTTCAACAGCACTATTTTGTCTGACACCTAATTTATCATCTGATTCATGTTTCACATTATCAACAGGATATGACACTGTACTGGAGTCTGAAAATTTGATTATTCCTGACTGTTGCAGATGTACCTCAAAATCAGTTACTTCTGCTTGCTGTGAACATTCAGAGTGAAGTGTCACTAAACTACATGCATTGTCTACATGGTCAGTCATTTGTTTTTCCCAAGAATGTATTTGTAGTCTAGGCACTTGGTTATCTCTTACTTCAACAGCACTATTTTGTCTGACACCTAATTTATCATCTGATTCATGTTTCACATTATCAACAGGATATGACACTGTACTGGAGTCTGAATGTTTTAATATTCCTGACTGTTGCAGATGTACCTCAAAATCAGTTACTTCTGCTTGCTGTGAACATTCAGAGTGAAGCGTCTCTAAACTACACATATTGTCTACATGGTCTGTCATTTGTTTTCCCTAAGAATGTATTTGTAGTCCAGACACCTGGTCATCTTCTTGTTCTAACTCTTCAGTGACTTTCTTGTCTGTTTTAACAGACACAGCACCATCATCACTGAAATAATAAAAAAGGTTAACTCAATCATTGAAAAACTTCAAAGAAAGTAAACATGAGGAACCTAGGGCCCTGGATCGCTCACCTGAATATATCCTGGCACATGAGATGCTTTGGCCCGTGGCTTAAGAGATACTATTTATAGAAATTTTCATTTGTATCTCTGGTAGCCATTTTGTTCAACCAAAATGAACGATCTTAGCAATTTTGGAAGAGGGCATTATGAGGGACATTTCTTTTGAAATTATATTGAATTTGGACCAAATTATATTGAATATGGACCAGCGATTCAGGAGATTTGTGCAATTTTGGTAGAGTAGAGGGCATAATGGGGAAAATTCCTGTGAAATTATTTTAAATTTGGACCAGTGGTTCAGGAGGAGATGTCCTTTAAAGCATATGTTTATGGACGGACAGACGATGACACCCTACGAAAACCAATCACAATAGCTCATCTTTAGCCTTCGGCTGAGGTGAGTTAAAAATGGTATCAAATGGTCTCAATATAAATTTATCTCAGTTTCTAGACTGGCTTAAACTTTTTTGTGTGTATATAACTTAGGGACCCCTTCTGGGAGAGAGAGCTGTTCTCTCGTTTTACAAACATCCCATTCAAAATCATTTTTAGGCATAAAGTCATTGTTAAATGGTTTACAAAATGTCTGTAGGACACAGTATGACACATTTAGTGAACACTATTACTGTAAGTTCCCACTGTGTGTGAGTATTCTGTGAAATAAAAAATAGTATTTACGGATACATATTGAAACATAGAATCTTGCTTTTCTATGTACAGCATTTGTTCATTCACAACTGATCAATTTAATAAACAAAATGACACTGCAAAGAATGAGAAAAATATGGAAACCTTACAACAAAAATATGGAAACCTTACAACAACTATCAACAACTGTATGCTGTGGTGGATCAATTTTTGCATATAAACAACCAAAGTATGCCAACAAATACTGGCATATTTACCAAGCAAACACTCAGATCAGGTTTATCAGTTTGTACTTAAAAGTTAGCTAAGAACCAACTAGATCTTTATGATGACAATGAATATAGATCAGATTGGGTGCATTATTGGTTTTGTCACATGATGCTTCTGATATATACTACAAACCAAAATGTCAGATACATTTAATGTTTTTCCTCTAAATTGAAAGATAACCTTCTTATAATAATGGAAATAATAATCCATGATTTACAGCTCACAGCTGCAAGGATGAATTCAAATTCAAGCTATATATTATCCATGCATTGACCAGTCACTGTTTGCATGTGCAGACTGATCTAAATCATTGTAGCTTGCACAGAAGCCCAATTTAGGCTATTATTAACCACTGGTATTCTGCTGGATTTTCCCATACATATTGAAACAATAGGTATGGGACTGCCAATTGAGCACAATAAGCGGTCATGGGTAGAATTTTCTAAATTTTGATATTTTTTCTGTTCTTGAAGGTTGTATTAATCTTAGCAAACACTACTGTACAAACCCTGATGAAATGCAGCATTGACCCTGAGTCTTAAACCGTTGCCAAAGTAACCATTTAGCGGTTTTCTGTAAAATAAGTATTCATAGACATGGTGTTTTCTCCATAAAACATAAATTGAGGGTAATAATAACAAGCACATAGCAGGAGTGATATAAATGAGTATCTTATGAAGAAATAAATAAAAAAAAAATCTCTTAATTATACCCAAAACCTGTCTTAAAAGACTACTGCTGAATTATGACCTGTCTTTATAAGACTACTGCTGAATTATGACAAACACATGCTGTATATGGATATGAATAACACAGTGAATGAACAGTAAATGAACAAATCAAATCTTGCACATAGAAGATAAAAACTGATTACAAATGTTTTGACACCAGTCACACTGTCTCAGATAACAGTGTGACTGGTGTTGAAACATTTGCAATCAGGAGGACATGACAAGGCAGCTCATGATCAGCAAATCTCTCAAGCCTCTTTGCTTATATTTTCATCAGCATCTCTTTGGAAATATTCAGATTCTGAATGTCCACTTCAAGATTCATGTGATTGATGTAGATTGAAATAAATTTCAGATTCCTTAGATGTCCACTGTTAGCACTAACTATTTTAAGAATCATGACTGTGTGACTGGTGTCAAACCATTTTTGCAATCAGGAGGACATCATAAGATAGCTCATGATCAGCAAATCAAGACACGTCTTTAAGTATATTCATATTTTTCATCAACATCTCCTCGAGAATATTTTGATTCCAAATGTCCACTGTTAGCACTGTTTCACCACTGTTAGCACTGTTTCAAGATTCATGTGATTGATGCAGATTTTCCCTGCAGTAACCCTTTAACACTGATGGAGCACACGGAAGAATTGTCTCTGTTTGATTTACATCTGTATCCAATGAAACCTGAAAATAGAGGATGGTGCATACTTTTGCAGTAGTAAGTTTCTATCATTGAAACAAGAAAAATTATTTTTTTGAACCAAACTCCTTCATGCACAATGTGTCAACATTGTATAGGCAAAGTATCAAATTGTTCCATCAAAAGCTGTAGTAGGAGTTGATTGGCCTTCATGTTCAATCAAAAGCTGTAGTAAAAAGCCATTTAGAACTACAAAGGGAAAATTATTTTGTCAAAAATTATTGTTTTTGAACCATCGAAAGCTGTGGTAGGAGTTGATCGGCCCGTCTATATAAAAAGCCATTTAGAACTACAAAGGGAAATAACTCTAATAAAATTGGCCCCTAGCCCTTACCTTTTTTGTTAAAAGTACCATCAAAAGCTGTGGTAGGAGTTGATCGGCCCATGTATGGAAACCTCTACCTCTATATAAAAAGCCATTTAGAACTACAAAGGGAAATAACTCTAATAAAATTGTTTCTATCATTGAAACAAGAAAAATTATTTTTAATTGGCCCCTAGCCCTTACCTTTTGTCTTGCATATATTAATATGTTTGCAAAGTTTGATGAAATTCTGCATATATTAATATGTTTGCAAAGTTTGATGAAATTCCAGCATTGACTCTTCAAGATATTAAGGAAACAAAACATAAACCTCTATATAAAAAGACATTTAGAACTACAAAGGGAAATAACTCTAATAAAATTGGCCCCTAGCCCTTACCTTTTTTGTTAAAAGTATTTGTCTTGAATATATTAATATGTTTGCAAAGTTTGATGAAATTCCAGCATTGACTCTTCAAGATATTAAGGAAACAAAACGTTACGGACGGACGGACGGACGCACGCACGGACGGATGCACGGACGGACGCACGGACGGACGGACGCACGGACAACGTGAAAACAGTATACCCCACCACAAACAAAGTTTGCGGGGGGTATAATAATGAAGCTGGATGGCGATTACAAATATTTAAGCTTAGTATTCAGGACTTGGATTTTTTAAGAAAATTTGTAAAATGCTGAAAACTTCCATGTGAGATTATGAAAAATTGAGTGTGGTGACATATCCTTTTTATTTCATAAATTGAAAGTCCATACATAAAACGAACTATTTGCAAACAATGAAAAAGATTTTAATGTTGGAAGTATTACCCACAATTGCCCTTAATAAGCTCCAGGTCTGACAAAGTGTAAGTCACATATCATACGAGTTGAATAAAAATAACGTTTTAAGCGTACCAAAGCTGAAGGCTCCGAGGTGAGCTAATTGTATACAAATGACTCTAGCCTCCATGTGTCTGTCTGTTCGTCCACATTTTCAAACATCTCCTTTGAAACCACAATGTCAATCGAATTTCATATGGAGACTCCTTAGGATGGAGGGACGAAAGTTATTTGAATGATCTTAAAATGCATTTAAGCCCCCAACCCCCGTTGCTTAGGTTGCTGTCCGTTCTGAGGCGGTGATTCTCTTGTTGTTGATCTATTGTTTAATGTACTTCTCATTATGGGGGTTCTGTGTTTGTCTTTGTTGTGGTATGCATTACTTTGCGTCCTTCCTAGTTTTGCAATCATTTTGAAGAGAAAAAGAGAGCTGGTAGCTTTGCTTTAATTGTCTTACAGATATCTTGTTACTGTAAATGTTCAGTGGCTTTTCCTCATTATGTAGTGGGTTGGTCTGGAGTTTATGATTGTTGTATTTCCTGATCATATTCACTAACTTCTTGGTCTTGTGACCAAGATGTCGCCATGCTCAAATAAGGTAAACCCCCTTTCAGATATTCTCTGGAACTCGAAGACTAAAATCTATGGTATTGACCTTTAAATTCTTCTGATAACCTTAGTATGCACATTCAATGGGCGGTCTCACAATGCTAAACTACTTCTTTGGACGTTGAATTGGCTTCAGAGCAGTATTTACATCTACTCAAGTGTTCATGAAAGCAATAAAAATGTCGTCTCACATCTGTTACAGAAAAATTGACGTCGTCTATTACCTGTTACACAGTCGTCTCTAACCAGTAACATTAGAAAAATGAAATTTTGAGGTTTTCAGTTTTCTTTTAGGAAGGAAATGTTAAAATTGACTGAAAAATAATATGAGATCTATTGTCTGACCATTTATGCTTATTTCATGATGAAAACGCACGAAATTAATCACAAAATACACATTTCTGAAGTTTCCATTCCAGACCAGAGTTTTACAATTAAACTACAAATATCTATGGTGTTTGCACTTCTAATGTCAAACTTACAAACACTAATATGACAGGAATTATCTATAATTGCCAAACACACTATATTATCATTTTCTGCGACGTCTGTGTGTGTTGCCTCTTTCCACTGTCGTCCAAAACCCTGAACATGTCATCTAAAACCCGTTACCTGTCGTCCAACACAGGTAAGCAGTCGTCATGGGCCCGTAACGAATTGTCGTCCGGAACCACCGTACGTTGTAACTGACATCCCTAAACGTGTATATGAGCCTATGTAAAACATGTGAACTCTGAGGCGGGCCAATTTTTGGCCATTAGCGGTCCACTAATTGATGCTAAATACCAAACAACAAGGCTCTAGGCCTTCTTGTTTCAGATGATTTAGTTTTCATTTTGAAAATCTATTTTTAGCCATTGTGACCTAGATATGCAGCTGACTGGAACCATTTGAACAATCATTGTCGAGAGTCATACAAGGATAATTCCTGCCCATTTTGGTCAAAATCAAGCAAGTAGTTTAAGAGGAGATTCCTTTTGAAGCAATTGTTGATGATATACAACACTCTATGCACAATGGACATCCAACCATCATTTTTGGCCGCCAGGGATATCATTTGGACAAACTTGGTAGAGACACACTAGATGAGGCTACATATCAAAATATCGTTGCTCTAGGTCTTGTGGTCTCACACAAGAAGATTGTTTTCATAAATACACTTGCCAGCCAATGACAAGCAAATTTACATAGAGACGTCTGATTTCGGACAGTATATCACAGGATATACTGTTGCTTTTTTTGTTTGTTTGATTTGATTCTTTACGTCCCATCAACAATCTTTCAGTTATATAGGGACGGGTCTTCCTGTGTTTAACCATTACTAAGCTAGGATTTATGTGACACAACGCAGCGACACCGGTGAGGCTCAAACCTGCAGCCCCTTGGTCTTGAGTCAAGCACTCTACCACTGAGCCACTGCATTCCCATATACTATTGCAAATGATTGACATTATCTAATTGTGTTACACCTACAACAGCATTGGAACAACTCTTCATTGTGTGGATGAAACACAATGTGGATCCTGATCAGCTGGCTTCTGAAGAAGCCGGCTGATCTGGATCTACACAGTTTTCAAATGAGGGCATAGAATTTTGTTTGTTTGTTATACCCGCTTTTTCATAAAAAAAATAGGGTATATTATTTTCGTACAAAAGTCGGTCCCGCGTCTGTACGTCCGAGCGCCCGTCTGTCAGTCACGTTTCTTGTAATTGTATCTTCTCCTAAACCGTAGGACGTAGAAACTTAAAACTTTGTAGATGCATAGATCACACAATGTTGAGGGAACTGGGCAATGTTTTGTGTGACCATGACCCCAAGGTAAAGGTCAAAGGTCAAATAATTATTTTCTTGTAAATGCACCTCCTCCTAAACTGTAAGACATAGCAATTTCAAGCGTTGCAGTTGCATAGGTCACATGATGTAGAGGGTACTGGGCAACACTTTATATGACCTTGACCCCAATGACCTTGGGGTCAAGTTCAAAGGTCAAATGATGTATTTTCTTGTAAATGCATCTTCTCCTAAACTGTTGGATGTAGCAACTTCAAACTTTGTAGATGCATTTATCACATGATGTACTGGGCGATGCTTTGTGTGACTTGACCCCAAGGTCAAGGTCAAATAATGTTTTTTCTTATAAATGCCACTTCTCCTAAATGGTTTGATTTAGCAACTTCAAATTTTGCAGGTGCATAGATTACATGATGTGGAAAGTACTGGGCAACATTTTATGTGACCATGACCCAAGGTCAAGGTCATATAATGTATTTTCTTGTAAATGCATCTCCTCTTTAACCATTGGACATAGCAACTTCAAACTTTGCAGGTGCATAAGAGACATGATGTAGAGGGTATTGGGCACATTTTGTGTGACATTGACCCCAAAGTAAAGGTCACCGGTAAAAAGCGGGTATTTGCGATGGTTAACCATCAACCGCTGCTCAAATTTTGATTCTTTTCGTCCCAGTCAACAATTTTTCTGTTGTGTCGGAATGGGTCTTCCTGGGTTGAACCAGTACTAAGCAGAGGATAAAATGTCTTGCTCAAGGACATAAGGCTCTTTAAAGCTTATGCCACTTTTTGTGCAATAATTTCATCTTTTGTGAAAAACAACAAATAAAGACAGAAAAAAAGACATATTTAAGAGAGAAATAAGAGTATAGCATTGAAATAAAATGAATAAATCTTTGCGGAGTAAAAAACAGAAATACAGTAAAACCTGTGTAAAACAACCACTCTCAAAAAGGCAGAAAATTGCTTTTCAAGACCAATTATTGCTTAAAGCTGGTCAAAAGTATTGCAGAATGCTCCAAGGGGAACATTCTGCAACACTTTTGACCTTCATTAAGCTACCTTTTGTCATAAAGACCTTTGTTTTGTCTATTTTTGAGTGGCCTTTTAACACAGGTTTTACTGTACCCTAACAACACACAGTAATATCAGAAAAGATGATGCAGAATGTGACATCTCATCTAGATATTCGCCGTTTGCTAGGATATTAACAAGGTTTGCGCTGTTTGGTAGCATAAAAACAATTTGCAGATTAAGAAATATGATCTTTTTTGAAAACTGTAACCCGAGACCCTTCAAAATATATAATGAACCATTCCAACTTTATTTATCCCATAACGTCGTGTCTGGGAGTGATAAAAGGCCATGCAATAAAATGGATAACCACTAGTGGTTTACAAATTTAGTAACTTTACGTAATGATGTCCATTATAATGTTGCCTAAAAGATGGCAAAACTTTGACGTTTTCATGCCAAAAATGTGGTTTTATGTAATTTTAATGTCCTGTGATAAATAGAATCTATGATTCGTGCTCATGTATTATTGAATTTATTAAACTCATTGTGAAAAAGAAATAAAATGCTTGGCAAGCCTCGCAACTTATCTCTTTTCCTAAACTTGTTCAATAAATTCAATAAAACATAAATCATGTTAGATCCTCTATATATAAAACTGGATGCGAAAAATGATTGCTCTTTGCATGCTTTTTCATTTATCTGTCTGCTAATTTTTTTTAACTATCATTTAAAAACAAATTCTTTTAGAAATAGCATCTGAGTCTGAGTGTCAAACAGTTTGGATCCAGATCAGGTCTCAACTGTTTGCAAAGGCTTTCAATTGGCAACATAAGTCGTCACTAGCAGGCATAGATTAAACAGAAATAGAGGATCTTACATGAGTGCGCATGTTTTATTGAATTTATTAAACAAGTTGGGGAAAAGAGATCAAATGCGAGGCTTGCCTCACATTTTATCTCTTTTCCCCAACTTGTTTAATAAATTCAATAATACAAGAGCACGAGTGTTAGATTCTATTTATCATATGACATTAAGATTACTTTGAAATCTCATTTCTGCCATAAAAACGTTATAATTTTGTCATTATGTACGCAACGTTGTAATGAACGACATTACATTTCCTGAAAATCTATAAACCACTAGTTGTTGACCGATTTTATTGCATGAGTTTATTTCACTCCCAGACGCGACGTCATATGATAAACAGCTTTTTAAATATGAAAGGCTCAGTGGTAAAGTGCTTTACTCGAGACCGAGGGGCCGTGGGTTCGAGCCTCACCTGCATCACTGCATTATGTCCTTGAGCAAGACATATTAATCCTAGCTTAGTACTGGTTCAACCCAGGAAGACCCGTCCCTACATAACTGCAAGATTGATGATGGGATGTAAAGAATCAAATCAAACAAACAAAGAAACTATTAGAAAAAAAATAGATAAATTAGAAATGCATGTAGAAATATTGTTATCAAGATATTGTACAAGTACAGCAGCCAGACATACAATAGACTTTACAATAAACAACCATGCATGCTTCAAATAAAGGAATTCTAAATCTGAAGGCATCAAATAGATATAGAGGTATGAAAATAAAAGCTTGAGTAAAGAACAAACACAAAGAGACAACTAAAAACAATCTCAGCTAAATTTACAAAAATCATCAAAAAGAGTTTGTAGAGATATCCATTATTATTAATGAAGAAGTGAAATATGTAGTGATCTCCCTTGACAACAGAAGACAATAGGACAATTCAGTTACCTATAAAATACAGCTCTCTCCACATCACTGGTAGCAAATGATAAAGGTTAAAACAAATGAGCCAGTGCATGAGATTTGACATTTTGACATGTGTAGATTCAGACGAGCCTCTGCAGCCTCCTTTTAAACTTACAAACTCCAAATGGTGTTCAGTCAGTAGCTTAACAATCATAGAATACTCATGCCACTAGCAAAGGCTCTGATCAGACTGCGAGTATGCACAGGCTGGTCTGAGGCTTAACTGGTCGCACATACCACATTGTTGGAAATCTCTTGCACTGGCTCAAATGTGTAAGTTATGTGGGACATAATGAAATTGGGGATACAGGGTCATATAGTATCCTCCACTCTAACTGAGGCATATTTGATGGTTGATTCCTCTAATTTGATAGATGGAACTTTAAGTTATGGCACAGTCTCTATACTACCTTTGCTGTTGAAGTACCATTAAACACAACCACACAGACAGATGCACTAATGAGTTATGTCCTGTATAGATCTAGCCTATGATTTAAGAGGCTGCAAAAAACCCTCTACCTCAAAGAGAAGCCTTTTGATGCTTTTGCAAACACAGCAGATGCTGATCAGGCAGCTCTAGTAAGAGCTGCCTGACCAGGGTCTACTCTGTTTGCTTATGGAAATATGATATATCTGATCTTATGGACTAACATGAAAGTTTATTTATATAATTATTCATAGTAGGTGGAGCCTAGCTTGAATATTCATGAGGAAAAGGGTTAATATAAGCATTCATGGCATAAGATGTGTGACCTTGTCTCCATATTACCTTAGCTGTTGATGGGCCATTAAACACAACCACACAGACAGATGCACAAATGAGTTATGTCCTGTATAGATCTAGCCTATGATTTAAGAGGCTGCAAAGTTAATTATGCAATTCAGTGGCCAAGAAACACTTATCTCTAATAGAACCATTACAGAACAGACACTATAATTTTCTCGGATTGATTTTTCACAAGATATCATCAACAGATATTATCCTGCTACAAAAAGACAGGCAAAAATTCGGACAATTTTTCAGAATGGTATTTCCCTCTATCATGGCTTCTAGGTGTGGGTAGAGAAATCTATCCAACAAACTAAGGCCAGAATTTTTTTATAAGTTGATTTACGGGAAATTTCTTTCAGATTTAGGGTCGGGGGACGAAAAAAAATAAATAAAAAAGCTCTGAAAATGACCAGTTAACTGGTCATTTTCAGAGCTTTTTTTTTTCACTTTCAGAGCTTTTTTTTTTATTAATATATCCAGAAAAACAGTAAAACTAGTATGGTAAACCAACAGTCTTTATTAAATCTTAAATATTTTATCATTTTCCTAAAAGTCTGGACAGGACAATTACTTTTAACAGTGTCACTCTCAAAAATACAGACAGAACCTCAAAAAATTTTTTTTTTCAACAAAACAAATAATATTTAGAGTCGGTGGATAAAATCAAAACAAATTTTTAGAAATTAATTTTTTTTCCTACTTTCGGGAAAACTACAGTAGGAGGGTTCGTAAATCAACAAATAAAAAATTCTGGCCTAAAACTAGGACATCCCGAGGCTTGGCTGGTGAAGCGTAATAGCTTTTCTTGGAGATGGCTTTTCTATTCACACAACACAGCCATTATAGATTTTTAAAGCTTTTTATTTCTTTGCCCAAATTAATTATTTGATATGTTTATTTGTTGTTGCAGATACAGCTATGTTTTGTACTTTGAAGAGTACTGAATGCAAGCTCTGCTATGTCTGAATTAATGAGATATCCCCAATTCAAACAATATGACCATTTGATTATCTCCTACCATTTTTTCAATGCTGAGCAAAGCAGAAAACTATCACTTCAGGAACTTTCATTCACCTCTTTGAAAACATTGACATTTAAATTAAATTCTCATGAAGCATTGAGTTCAAATTTTAAGGAAGACAGTTTTGCTTTCACTGAAAAGCCAAAAATGCTTGCTTAAAGCAGGTGGTTACTTAAAACAGATGTTGATACCATCTTGCATCTGTCAATCATGACTAAACGACCACGCTACAGTGCTGCTTCAGTGCAGTATACTTACTGTCTTCATCATGTTTGATCCCCAGATTATGTCCAATCATGTGAGTGAGAGTTGTGGCCCCTTGCTGTGGTTCCAGAAAACTGGGATTCTGAAACATGAACAAACATACAGTAAATAGTCTTTAACTCTTTCCCAACTAGCGGCAACTTCTGTTGTCTGATGACAATCTTAGCAAACAGTTTGGACCCTGATCAGTCACAACAACATGTCGGACCTGATTTAGCTCCAAACTTTTTGACACTCTGCTGTTGTCAATGGTTATCCAAAACAAATTTTTGCTGCTAGCTAAGATATAAGTAGATGAAGGCTTAATGCCAAAAATAGGCCTATAATCCCACTAGATACTGTTTAAATTGTTCTAAAATTTTGAACATTTTCCTCTTTCTGTTCTCAAATAAAATGTTTCAGGGCTGTAATTCATATAAATATATATGCTTGTCAGAATAGTAACACACGCCTACCAACCGCTTGAATGCTCAACATCTGGTTGAATATTAAAAACAATTCCTCCAGGAAGAGAATCAAAAATCTGGGAATGTCATGCAAAAGACTATGCATTCCTATGTTTGTGGTATAAATTTGAGGTCAGAAAGTTCTCTGGTTTTGTCAGATTTACATATCGCATAAAATAGGTGTACCTGAATTCGACAGGAACGTGTTTATCACGCGATAAGTAAATATGACCTAATGAGAATACTTTCTGAGCTCGTATTTATACCACAAACGCAGGAATCCATAGGCTGTTGCATGACATTCCCTGATTTTTTATTTTCTTCATAGAGCAGTTGTTTTTTATATTCAACCAGATGTTGAGCATTCGAGCGTTTGGTAGGCGTGGTAACAGGTGAATCTGGGCTGTTTATTTAGGTGTTTAAAAAAAAATTTGGAACATTAACCATAACTGTGTATGTAGGTTTGAAGGATGACTTTAAATATGCAATAAGTACCATAGTTACAAGAGTTGGCCAACTTATCATTTTTCAAAAGTTAATACCAATGGTAACATTTATTGCATATTGGCATGCAAGCATGTACGTGCATAGACTAAAACAATATTTATAGGCTCCCAGCCTCCCATCTTCAAAAACATTAAAATAGAAATCTTATTATCATATGACCTCACGTCTGGGAGTGAAATAACGCAATGCAATAAAATTTATAAACCAGCAGTGGTTTATAGATTTACGGGAAACGTTATGACGTCCATAACAACCTTGCGTGCATAATGACAAAATCATAAAGTTTTTACGCCAGAAATGAGATTTCAAAGTATTTGTCATATGATAAATAGAATCTAACATTCATGCTCTTGTATCATTGAATTTATTAAACTCGTTGCGAAAAAGAGATAAAATGCTTGGCAAGCCTCGCATTTTATCTCTTTTCCCCAACTTGTTTAATAAATTCAATAAAGCATGAGCACTCATGTAAGATCCTCTATTTAACTAATCTCACACAAACCTTATTAATACCAGCAGCTCTGTCAGTACAAACAGCATCGGGAACAGCCATACCAACAGAGTCCTCCTCAAAGTCTATAGACCTGGGAAAGAAAAAGAAGTCATAGTCAACAACAATCCTGAGGAGATGTGGAGATAACCCATAGTTGTAGTCTTTTGTTTTTGTTTGTTTGATTTGATTCTTTATGTCCCATCAACAATCTTTCAGTTAAACAGGGACGGGTCTTCCTGGGTTGAACCAGTACTAAGCTAGGATAAATGTGTCTTGCTCAAGGAACATAACGCAGTGACGCCAGTGAGGCTCGAACCAGCTGCCCCTTGGTCTCGAGTCAAGCACTCTACCATTGAGCCACTGCGCTCCCTGCACACCAGATAGGGATATCTGAGATTTAACCCTGGAATAGAAAATCTTATCTTACCCATGCTATCTTACCCAGGCTGTCACGTGAGGGCTATACATTGGTTGTATTGGAACTCACGCACATGGTCGTCAAGTGACGTCATTGTTATGTTTAAGTGACGTCAGCATGTGAAATTGCAACTTAGTGTATTCAGGGACTTCTGGAAGGTTATTTTAAAATATAGAAGAAACAGTGGGGAGCAAGAAAAAGAATCCATTATTTGTGTGAGGATAGGATAGAAAAATCTGTCCCTCGTGATCACCGTTTGTCATCACTCGGCAAGCCTCGTGATGCCAATCGGTGATCCCCAGGACAGATTTTTCTATCCTACCCTCACACTCATGATGGATTCTTTTAGTCTTCTTCATTCGTGTCCAATCTTTACTCTTTGGATGCCGTGTAATTTGGCAGGCTATTATTTTCATCTGCATAATTATTTTTTTTGGGGGGTGGAGGTGGGGGCATTATCATTTTTCTTTTATATTTTATCTTTTATCCAAAAAAACTTCCAGGAATAGCATCAGTATGTCAAACAGTTTGGACCCGGAACTGGACCGACAAAGTGTCAAGCCTGTTCAGGGTCGAAACTGTTTGATCACAAGTCACCACCATAGGAGAAAGAGTTCGTTTTGAACCATTTACTCATTTTGTTTCAAAGTATTGCCACAGTAGAACATTTACGAACTACCCTACTTTTCCAGAGGTTGGTATTTGAAAAATCTCTTTTTGTCTTTACATCCCAGTCAACAACTTTTCGATCATGTTGGGACAATTTCCTGTCTTCCTGGATTCAACTAGTACAAAGCAGAGGGAAGTGTAGGCTCACAGATCAGGGCTTTCAAATTGAATGGTTATTTCAATAACAAAACCGAGAGTTTGATATGAAATTTGGAAGTAATCGGGTAATAAATGATTAAGGTAGATTGTCCAAAAAAGCAAATTGATAGGCGGCAGCCATTTTGTCGGCCATCTTGGTTATCGTTCGTCGGACTAAACTTATATTTGAACAAGAGTTGATGAAAGCAATCCATACATGAAATTTGGTGAAATCTGATAAAAAATGACTTAGTTAGACTGATCATGACAGCCGACACTGATAGGCGGCAGCCATTTTGTCAGCCATCTTGGTTATTGTTCGTCAGACAAAACCCATATTTGAACTTGTATGAGAGTTTGATGAAAGCAATCTTAGTATATGAAATTTGAAAGAAATCCTATAAAAAATGACTAAGTTAGAGTATCCACGACAGCAGACATTGATAGGCAGCGGCCATTTTGTCGACCATCTTGGTTATCGGATGTCGAACAAAACCCATATTCAAACTTGAACAAAAGGTTGATGGAAGCAATTCATATATAAAATTTGGAAGAAATCCGATTAAAAATGACTGTCAGAGTTAGAGTGACCATGACAGCTGATATTGATAAGTGGGGGCCATTTTGTCAGCTATCTTGGTTATCGGATGTCGGACAAAGCCCATATACGAACTTGAACGAGAGGTTGATGAAAGCAATCCATATGGAAGAAATCTGATTAAAAATGACTGAGTTAGAGTGACCACAGACAGACGGACAAGCCCAAAACAATTGAGCTCTGCCAACATTCGTTGGCGAGGCCCTAATAAAAAAAATATATAACCGCAAATAAATATTATCAGAGTTATTTTCTATCAAGCATAAGTTTTGGGTGCTTAAAAGAAACGTCTCAAGGAGACGTTTCTTTTGATACACCAAAAACATATGTTATTATGGACAGTTTTTTAAATCATCATGAAAATATGTCCATCCCATTCTCTGAATTCAGTGTGTACCAAATATATTTTGAATCAGTGAGTATTTCAAAAAACAAAGTTGGAGTTTTTGAGGTTTTGAGCACACAAACAAATCACAATTTTAAGCTCCAACGTTTGCTTATCTGAACCTATTCCATATCAAAATCCCCACAGCTTCGTGTGAAGCACTTGCATTATCTTTTTTCATTTGTCAAGCATACTCTATCAGTACTTACGTTATAAGATGAGCAGTGTGGTGATCAACATCTTTTAGCTGCTTTTCTTTAAATTTTAGAAAATTTTCAAGTGTTTCCCTGAGCTTCTGACTGACTTTGAATCTATTCCTTTTGTTCCATAATTCAACATAGGTCAAGGCCATTCTGATATTCAACTCCTTGTAATACTGAAATTGAAAAAAGTAATATTTAACAAATATGTCCTCTTTCCTAGTTTCTATCTTTCAAATAAGCATCTTCAAATTTTGACCCCTCTTTTATAGTAGTTTCACGAAGTTAAAGTCAATAGTTTATTTAATATTCATTTATATTCCGTAGGGAATAATGTTAAACACCTATGATAAATTTACTCTATTTCAATATTTCATTGTGAAACAAATTCAAAATGGTGGAACAGAGACTATGTAGTTGATACTAAAATGCATGTTTTTTCTTGAAAAAGGCCTTTGGCCGAAATATTGAAATAGAGTAAATTTATCATATGTGAATAGTTTATTTGTTTTTCTTAAGTGCACTTCCACAAAGAAGCCATGCCGCGCAATGGCGACGATTTAAAACCAGATAAAGAAGATCGGATCGCAACAGGAGCCAGATTTCCAACACCTTATTTTACGAGAATTGGAACGCATCAATCATAGAATAGATCAAATCGATGTGAAACAACCGGTGCAATCACAAATTACTCACCGTGATTTTAGTCCCCCAAGCATGTTGCTGGCATATAACAATCTTGAAGATTGCCAGGCCCAAGGTGGGTCCATCAGTTCTGCATCCAAGGATACCACCACTGACCACTCTGAATTCTCCAAAATTCAAGATAAATTTAATGTTTGGACAAGGTCATATTGCCCCCCAGGTTAAAATTACATGATTCAAGGACTGGCATCAAAAGAGAGGATCCGAGTGTGGTAGATATGTTGAAGCTGCATTGAAACTAGTTTGTGAATCTGATAAAGGAAAGCCTATTGGTGCTGCTCAACTGTTCATAGTACTTATTGCAAAACTTAAATATTTGCAAGAAGAGTTTGAGGGAAGAGTTGATGATAAGACTTCACAATTATTCAGGTCACTCCAGAAACATAACTCTGGATTTGAAGATGCCAGGTTACAAAACGTATGTGTGGCTGCAGAGCTTTCCAGCATTGCGAACAGATTTCAAAATCTGTCCCGTCCAAACTATCGTAGCAATTACAATAACAACCGTGGACATGGCTGAGACTTTTTCAATTCATTACTTGGTGTGAGCAATCCAAGATTCTGTGGTACTTTCAATAATAACAGAGACAACACCAAAGATCAGTATGAATCATAGTTATGTTGCTTTTGACATTGTTGATAAACTTGGTATTTATACTATTCACATGTACAATGAGAGACAATCTATGCTTACAAGTGGCAATCAATTGGTGCATCCAACACTGTAATATGGTATCAAATTTCCACTTAAAGATATACCTAGTTTTGAAATTCCAAACAAAACATTTTAGGCTGAGGAAGAATCCTTTTTACGTTCAGAGATATCAAACTTATTATTACTGGGATGTATAAATATAGCAGATAAGACCAAATTGTGTATCTCCAATCTCATAGGTTCTTAAAAAGAATCGTAAGTACCGGCTAGTGACAGACCTCAGATATCTAAAAGCTATTCAGACGCGCCAAAATCAAATATAAAGACATAAATACTGTGATTAAGGTAGTAGAACCCAAAGACTACATGGTTACAGCCGATTTACAAAATGAATTTTTCCATATACCTATTCATAAGGATCATCAGACTCTTCTTAAGATTCAAATTTCATTTTATTTTGTAAAAATATTACGTTCTTATGCAGTAAGTTTTCTACGATCATTAGAACTTAAGACTCATATTATATGTGGATGACTTCATATAATATGTGCAAAAAGATGCTTTAGTGAATCACAAAGAAAAATTATTAACAACACTGAAAGAATTGGGATGGTAAGTGAACTTTGAAAAGTTTTCTCTAGAGCCTGAACAATCAAAAGTATTTATAGGATACCTGATTGATCATACTGGTGAAAAAACTGTCATAAAAATTCCACGTAATGGCATAAAGAGATTATGAAAAGACATCACACGTTGCCTGAAAAAAGATACAGTTTACTCACATGCATTAGCAAGAATAGGAGGACAATGCGTATCAATGTACAAATGTGTCTTTCCCACAAAGCTTCAGTAACGAAACTTATATAGAAATTCTAGCATCTAAGAAATCTAGGTCAGATACCCTCGTATAAGACAATGGTACAAAAGACGCTCTTAATTGGTGCAAATTATCATTATCACAATTGAATGGATTAGTAGTACAAGAATATCCAATTGATATTCAATTGAGGACGGACGCATCATCAATTGCCTGGGGTGCAAGGATTTTGGACAAAGGACATGTCTTATCAAAGCTCGAACTATAGAGAACTGTTGGCCGTATGTCTCGGCTTACTGTCTTTACAATAATTTCTTCAAGACAAGACTATTCAGATTTGCTCAGACAATGTGACGACGATTACATTCATAATCCATATGGGTGGCAGTTGCAAGAAATTAGATATGGTCCCATGACAAAACCACAAATTAGCGATCAAAATAAATGCGAAAGTTGTCGCATCATACATTTCAGGGACCTGGAACTGGCAAGCCAACCAGTTATTGTGGCAAAATTTGAATTACGAATGGCAACTACATCCCAACCTATTTCGCTTGATAAAAAGTTGCTGGGGACCTCCTCAAATCTACCTTTTCTCCTCAGTGCTGACATCACAAACCCCAACATACAACAGTCTTTATTGGGATCCTCTCACAAGTGGAGTAAATGTAAAATGTAAATTTAAAAGGTAAGAAGCTATTATCTCTTTGAAACTCTAACATTTTCAGCAGTCTAATTTGGGTCCATACTGTTTGCAATATAGCATGCTGTTTGCAAAGAACATAAGCTGACATGAGGAGCAGACCACTAAAGTTGTGACTGGCGGTTTAAGGACGAATTTAATCCAGGTATACCTTCACTAGAAATAGTGGCAATCTTATTTCAGCAGTAGAGGGAAAATAATCTTTATAAGAGAATGTTGTTGAACTTTGTTATATATTCAACAGTGCTACATGAAGACTATAAAAAATATTTTTATCACTAACTGTCCAAGATAGCTTACCAAATCCACAATATTGGCTGTCTGTATGGCGTATTCTAACATCTGTATGGTGCTCATATTTAGTGACCAATACTGGAATAAATATAGAAGTGTGCTTATTCAAAAAGATTCTATTCTTTAGGATATATTGCAATTCAATATTTAAAGTTTTATTTTTATTTTTTTAGTTAAGGAGCCCAGTCAACAATATCATGCCAGGACTCCTCCCAGAGGGAGAATAATTAGAATGAGATAGACTAAAAGGCCCTGACCCCACCCAAACTTGCTCAAGTGAAGCACATTTCATCATGTCAACAAGCCAAATATGACTGAGTCATCTCTATGAAAGCTGCAGTTGAGAGCAGCATACCACCCTACCACCCACACAATGTTTAATTATATAAATGGTTCTGTTGCACTGTAAAATGGAACAGTGGAACAACCAACATAAGCATGGACAGCCAATTAAAGAAACAAGAGGCTCGTTTTGCACATGCAAACCTTACATGGACTCACTGTCAGTCACAGCTACATTGTCACTACTAGAGAATGAGTTTGATGTTTGAAGCATATTTGTTTGTTTGTTTGGTTTGGTTTGAGGTTTAACATCCCAGTCAACAACTTTGTCATGTCGAGACGGTCAGTTTACCTAACCACACATTTTTCCTGGGCAAGCATGAATAAGTGATTAACCAGTACTTCCTGCAAATACTTTCACTTCTAACTGACAACAACTCTTCTTGAATCTATGGAAGGAGGAGAATGGCCGTAGAAATTATTTCATGATCAAACTCATGACCCATGGATCTACATTCGGACTCGCTATTGATTGCACTATGAATTTGATGTTTGAAGCATATTAAATAGGGCATGCAAGTGAGCTTAGTTAGCTGTCAGATATATCTTGCATTTCATCAGGTTTTGAACAGAAACAAAAATCTAAAGCTTTATTCAAGGCTTGCTTTGAAAATGTAACAACAGAAAAGGTTCTAAACTTCTGAACACTAGTTACCTGCCAAAAAGGCCTAGACAAACAGGACAGACCCAGATCAGACTGCTTCTTCAGAAGCAGTCTGATATGGGTCTTCCCTGTTTGCAATAGTGACAAGCATTTTGTTAATGATAACCACCATTTTATTTGAAAAGAGAAATACTATGTAATAAAGTGTTTGAAATTTTAAAACAGTTGGAATTATAGGAGAATTCACCTACCATAGAGTTGTCAAGGACCAGGGCAAGTTTAAGAAACTTATCAACAGCTTTAGGACTCTCTCGCCTAGCCTGTAACATGAAATTAAAACAAATGATCACAATTTCATAGAATAACATATTTTCTACAAAATTAAATCCTTTACATATCATATTCAACCAAAAAAGTGCACAATGGTCTTTAAAGGGAACACAGAATTTTACATAGACACGCCTACCTAAGGCTTGAATGCTCAACATCTGGTTGAATATTAAAATCAATACCTCCAGGAAGAGAATCAAAAATCGGGGAATGTCATACAACGGACTATACATTCATAAGTTTGTGGTATAAATTTGAGGTCAGGAAGTTCTCTCGTTTTGTCAGAATTACATTTCGCGTAAAATATGTGTACCAGAATTGGACAGGAACGTGTTTATCACGCGAAAACTAAATATGACCTATCTAGAATACTTTATGAGCTCGTATTTATATCACAAACTCAGGAACCCATAGGCTGTTGCATGACATTCCCCAATTTTTGATTTTCTTCATAGAGCTGTTGTTTTTAATATTCAACCAGATGTTGAGCATTCGAGATTTGGTAGGCGTGATAGAGTATCTTACATGAGTGCTCATGCTTGTATTATTGACTTAAAAGAGTTCAGTAAAAGAGACCAAATGTGAGGCTTGCCAATTAATTGAGTGCTCATGTATTATTGAATTTATCAAACGAGTTATTTTGTTTTGTTTGTTTGATTTGATTCTTTACGTCCCATCAACAATCTTTCAGTTAAACAGGGACGAGTCTTCCTGGGTTGAACCAGTACTAAGCTAGTATAAATGTGTCTTGCTCAAGGACCAAAATGGAGTGATGCCGGTGAGGCTCAAACCCGCAGCCCCTCGGTCACAAGTCAAGCACTCTACCACTGAGCCACTGCGCTCCCAAATAAACAAGTTGAGAAAAAGAGATACTATGTGAGGCTTGTCAAGCATGTTATTGCTTATTCACAAGTTTAATAAATTTAAAATACAGGAGCTTAAATGTTAGATTCTATTATCATTCATATGACATTAAAATTACTTTGAAATCACACTTTTGGCATGAAAACATCAACATTTTGTCATTATGTATGCAACCTTGTTATGAACAACTTGCATAACTTAAATAAATATGTAAATCACTAGAGGTTTATCGATTTTAATGCATGGCGTTATATCCCTCCCAGATAAACTATATGAACTTTTGATTTCCAATCAATCAAGGATATGTAAAATTTTCCTTTTTAAAAAGCCTTTTTCTACCCTTATGTAGGAAACATAGTCAGATCAAAACCAATATTGAGCCTGTTCTAAATGGTTAAGTGTAAAAAAGGAGAAAAGACTAGACAGAAATAAGTAAAAGGGCAGTGTGTTAAAAAGCTGGTGTGTATGTTTTTCATCTGGGCAGTCGCTACTTTTTGGATAAAACAGTGTAAAAAATACCAGGTAAAAACATGTGATAACCCCTTTTGTTTTCACGCAAAATTTAATTGGTGAGTGAATTGGGAGACTTGCAATGGCCAAATATCCTCACCCATCCCCATTGGCAGCTTTTTCAAAATACCTCGGACATCCTGAGGGTATGGCAAATATTTCATACTTACTCTCTGTGCATTGAGAAACTTGAGTTTTCTGATAAATTCTCCCTTGTGCAGCTCGTGGAATGGCAACCATTTCCCATGATCATTGCCTGCAAGAAGCATGCAAAACTCATTAACCCTTGGCATGCTAGTCAATTTGTCATGATTTTTCATTGTCTGCTGAGTCAAAGGGCCAGTTAAGTAAAATTCTTCAGCGTAAAATTGTGATTATTTTCATATCCATCAGTTTAAACATGTGTTTTAGGTGCTCAAAAGAATCGTCTCATTGAGACGGTTCTTTTGAGTACCCACAACATATGTTTTGGTTGAGAAATGAGAAAATAATTTTCAGTTACGCACTCTTATTGGGGGTAGGGCCTGTGAGTGCTGATTTTTTTTTAAAAAATAGATATTTTGAAAGAAAAAAATCTTTCAGGAATACCATCAGAGTGTCAAACAGTCTGGATCTGGATCAGGCCTGACATTTTGTTGTGCCTGATCTGGGTCCAAACTGTTTGCAAAGGTTATCAGCAGATGACACTAGCAGGTAAAGAGTTAAATTCATACATGTATATAATAATGTATTTGTGCTAATAAGTGCCCTGTGCATATAACTGTTTCAAAATCTTAAACAATGTTTTGAACAGTGTAGTTGTTTTATTGTACTTTCAAAGATAGATGAGAATCATTGTAAACAAACAGTGGCGAGTTTACCTTGATTTTGGGCGTGCAGGTAGTCTCAGTTTACAGTTATATTGAACCTACCACAGATTTCTGCATATGCGCGTGGCAGTAAGTAGTCATGCTTTACCTATTTATAAAAAAATAGAATTGCCTCATTACCATGCATCTTTGAAACAACAATATACACAATGATTCATTCTTTGGCTACTGGGTAATTTTTCTTGCTTTTTTTATGTCTGATTTTTTTTCAAAATGAACCTTTCCAAAAAATTCTTTCATGAATACCATCAGTGTCCAACAGTTTGGATCTGGATCAGGCCCAACATTATGCAAACAGTTTGGATCCGGATCAGGCCCGACATTTTTTTTAACAGTGTAGACCCAGATCAGAAGTACTGATACATGCATACTGTTTTTCATATACACAATGAATCTATATTATGAGAAATCAACAATGAACTAACTGGAAATCTGAAGATGAAATAGAAAGAACTCTATATGCACTTAACCCTTAAAGCACCAAGAAAAAAATGCATCTGAAAATGTCGTCTGCTGAAGTCGTCTGCTGCAAATAATTGCCTAGCATTACTGACGAATTAAGTATAGAAGCAAACAGTGTGGACCCAGAACAGACTGCTCCTATAGGAGCAGTCTGATCTGGGTCCACACTGATTGCAATAGAGGCTTCTTAAACATTTCAGCAGAAGAGAAAAGCAGACGACTTTTGTTGCGATTGGCCCATTAAGGGTTAAAAGTGCGCTTATGGTAGATATTCTAAAATTTCAAACACCAGTTGCCTGCCAAAAATGCATAGACAAACTGTGTAGACCCAGCCCAGACTGCTTTTTCAGTCAAATCAGGGTCTTCCTTGTTTGCTACAAGCATTTTGTGACTTCCAGATCTGATAAGCAATATTGAGAACAAAAAGAGAAAAGTGTTTTTTAATTTTTTAAACATTTACGGTAATGGATCAAATACAGTAGATTATGTATAGACACATGATCTGATAACAGCAATCATTTTTTTACAGAATGTTTTTCAAAAGAAACAAAAAATGTGGTTGACTCTCTAGGGGGCTAGATTGAAAATTCTGGGAAAATATGAAGGAAATCTGTAATCTAATCTGACATATATTACACAGAAAAGATACTTAGTAAATCATATATTTTTGATAGGAAGACTAAATCAAAAGAATGAAAAAGAGGACAACCTCATTAACAACTGTATTGATTCAACCCTTTTCCCCCATACATAGAGAATACTTGGTGAGTGTCTTTTGATATCAAGTTTACCAGGCAAGGCTTCAAGAAGGCTTGTTGACATCGTGAGGCTTGCAGAGCGATTCAACATGCATTCTCAAAGCAGTGCCTGGTACACTTGATATCAAAAGACAGAAACCTGGTATTCTATTTATCAGCTTACCAAGTTGATTCACTCTTCAAACTAGCAAATATGACGTAATGATCGATTTTTGTGTCAATTCAGCGTCATTGGCAACGTCATTAAAAAGTGCAACGTCAGCATGACCTGATAGAGGCTCATGCCCTGAGAGAGACAACGTTTAACACCCAATGTGCAAAGCTGCAGTTAATATGAATGGTAACTGATAAATATTGATACAAAAAGGATGAGATTATTCATTAATGAAATAATTTCAATTTTGGGTTTGTTCATGGAATCATGAATACTTTGGGTCTCTTGCAAAGTTAACGTGAAGCCCTCATTGAATTTATTACTTATTATATTTACATTTTATATTATCAGTCAAGTATCAATTTACAAATTCACCTAACTTGGCTGGTTTTCTGAATATTTTGAATTAAATCAGACATAACGAATGTTTCGGAATACCCAAAATGCCAAATTTCCTTGCTTAACATCATGGTGATACGTACTCAATGTCACACAAACATAAGTTAAGAAACGTTATTGGATGGCGTTGACATTGGTCCGCCCAAATGGGGCATATGTGGGCGTAGTTTTCAAGGTATGAAGGACATCTCAAATGTAAACGTTCATTTAAAGACTCACAGTGGAAATGTAAATATTATATGAGCCAGTGCATGAGATTTCCAATAATGTGGTATGTGCGACCAGCAAAGCCTCATATCAGCCTGCGCATACGCGCAGTCTGATCAGAGCCTTTGCTAGTCGCTTGAGTATTCTATGATTGTTAAGCTACTGACTGAACACCTTTTGAGGTTTCTTAGGCTTACAAGAAGGCTGCAGAGGCTCGTCCGAGTCTACACTTGTCAAAATGTCAAACTGTTGGAAATCTCATGCCGCAGCTCAATAATATTTAAGGAGGTCGCAGGTCAAAATTGTCAAAGGTCAGTGGTGTAATCAGAAGAGTAGCTAAGCTACACCCCATCTCAATACTAAAATGAGCTCAAAGTAGCACAACACACTTCACTTGTCCGGAACCTGGAAACTTACCACATTTCTCAGTCTCAGATGATGTTGCTCGATAAATTATGTGAGGATGGTCCTTCTGAAATGAGAAAATAATATTTTAACTCATAAAGCGCTATCTATAATTTGCAGCAGACAATTCAAAATTTTGCTCCTTTTTCAAAAATAACAAATAAGGCATGATATTTCATGAGAATCGTCTGCTGCTGGCAGAGGATTCTCATGAAATATCATTCCTTATTTCTTTCGAAAATTAGCTAAGATGTCATAAAGTTTGTCGTCTGCTGCAGTCGTGATTGGCGCTTTAAGGGTTAACTCTTTATACATGGTGGGAAATTTGCATGCTTTTTTTCTCCTTTGCTGAACTTTTTCAAAAATAACATTAGAGAGTCACGGCATGAGATTTCTAGCAACTTGACATTTTGACAAGCATAGACTCAGACGAGCCTGTGCAGCCTGCTTTTAAGCTTGGAACCTCCAAAAGATGTTCCATCAGTAGCTTAACACTCATAGAATATTCAAGCGATGAGCAAACGCGCAGTCTGATCAGAGCCTTTGCTGGTCGCACATACCACATTGTTGGAAATCTCATGCCGCGGCTCATTTTAACTCTTTATACATGGTGGGAAATTTGCATGCTTTTTGTCTTTTGCTAAACTTTTTTCAAAATTAACATTTTAAAAAAAAGTTCTTACAGAATTACCATCATAGTTTCAGATGGTTTGAATCCAGATGAGGACTGACAATTTATCTAACCTGACTTGGGTCCAAACCAAAAACTTTCTGCATGCCTACAAAATATTAAAAATTTCAAGTTTAAGTGGTCACTACTCTTTAAAAATACTCTAAAAATAAAACAAAGAAGCTTTTGTTTGATTTGATTCTTTACGTCCCATCAACAATCAGTTAAACAGGGACGGATCTTCCTGGGTTGAACCAGTACTAAGCTAGAATAAATATGTCTTGCTCAAGGACCACAACACAGTGACGCAGGTGAGGCTTGAACCCACAGCCCCTTGGTTTCGAGTCAAGCACTCTACCACTGAGCCACTGCGCTCCCTAAACAAAGAAGCAATTAACCCTTCAAGACCAATGATATTTCCATAAAGCTACATACAGCTAAGTCAGGATGGTCCATTATAAATATTGAGGGGTCACAGGATATAATTTCCCTAAATTATAGTATTTCTTTCTTTTATTTACAATGCAGCATTTCATCTGGGTATTCACTGTTTGCCATAGTACCCATTTAATAAGTGGTTTGCGGTCCACAAATGGTTAATTATAATCTCCCTAATTCAGGATTTTGACGATGCATTCTATGGGAAGATAGCCGCATCAAAAAGCTGAATTCAGCAGCTTTCATCAATAGAAGAAAGCAAACAAATGAAAAAGCCTAGACTGGCTCCAGTCCTTAAAACAATTTTTCATCAATTTGTCATATCATATACTTGTAGCTAGTCTTACTCTGGTGGCTCTGTCTAAACAGAGCCATCAGAGTCAGACTAGCTACAAGTATATGATATGACACATTGATGAAAAATTGCTTTAAGGACTGGAGCCAGTCTAGAAAAAGTGCTATGATCTGGAACTATTTTGTTTGAGGCAGTTGTTTCCTTTCCAAGTTAAATTCTGTTAAATTGAGAATAATAAATGACATGTTAGGAAAACCACTTTCAATTCCCAAGGACATAATTTAAATAACCATAAAATAACGATAAATATTTCATCTTTAATGAATCTCTCTGGTCTGTGTTTTGATTCAATTGTCTCAATTGTTTGTTCTATGGAGCGATAATCACAAACTACTAGAGTGATTAACTACTCATATGGAATCATAGCATGATAGTTATTTTTAAAACAAATATGCAAGATTCTTTCATTTATCTCCTGACTTAATTGAAGATCAATATTGCATTTAACATCGTTTCCTAAGAGAAGCAAAAAACACAATTCCTCTTTATTATATAGATGATCTTAAATGAGCGCTCATATATTATTGAATTTATCAAATGAGTTTAGAAAAAGAGATAAAATGTGAGGCTTGTATTTCAAGCTCTGAGTATTTCTGTCTTGAATAATTGGAAGCAAGTTAAAACACACATGGTCAAGTGAACCAGTAAAAATAAGATAAGTAACGACTCCAAGCCGAAACATCCCCAAATTAGTCAAAAAGCTCCCATCTGCCCAAAACATCCCCACCAAAACGTCCCCAATTTAAGAATTGTTAGAAACAAGATCATTTTCTTAAAGAACCACGTTGCTTCTTCTAAGAAAACAGCATTTGACATTTAAAAATCAGATTTCATAGAAATTTACAGGTTAAAAGCCTGAAAATTTGCCAGTGACGCTAAGAAGATGGTCATTTTCCTATAATTCCTTTGTAAAATTGTAATGGTCATTCTCCTATAATTCAAATATACATGTGAAGTCACTCGGGTGTGTAACAATCGAACTCACCGACACAAAGAAATCATGACCTCAATATTGGCTATTGTACTTCAAATTTTGCAGGGGGTATTAATAGCAATTTCTTTGATAGGGACTGACGAATCTGTTCAAAATATATATTTTTTAAAAAAATTGGAAAAATCGGTAGTGTTTTTGCAATAAATAATAGTGAAAAAAATCGGGAGGGACAGTCATCTACAAAAATCTGGTAGTTTAAAAAAATTGACATTCGAATTACCGAGATTCCACTGTAGTTATAGAACTTTCAGTTTAAAAAGAAGGCTAAAATATACGGGGCCTGAAGACAGGCTAGGTTTAACCCTAAATGCGCCAATCGCAACAAAAGTCGTCTGCTTTTCTCATCTGCTGAAATGTTTAAGAAGCCTCCATGGCAAACAGTGTGTACCCAGATCAGACTGCTCCTATGGGAGCAGTCTGTTCTGGGTCCACGCTGTTTGCTTCTATACTTAATTTGTCAGTAATGTTAGGCAATTATTTGCAGCAGACGACTTCAGCAGACGACATTTTCAGATGCATTTTTTTCTTGGGGCTTTAATGGTTAATAGAGGTCTAAATATATCTACATCCAACATTGTGTATGCGAGCAGCAAATGCTCTGGTGAGTCTGCACATTAGACTTGCCTGCGGAGCCATCACTGCTCAAAAATAGAATAAGTACCGGAATATCATGAGCTGGCTCATATGAGAACAGATGTATCCACTTACCCCTGATTCAAGGCCAACTTGAAATGGCTGGATCACATAGGTTTCATTAGAAATCTGTATTATACCCCTATAATAGAAAAGAAAAAGCAATCACACATATAATAATACTGCATCTAACCTATTTTTTCTATAGTCTATACACTCTTTTGAAAACAGTGTAGATCAATATCAGTTGGCTTTATTTACAAGTAACAGTCAAAAGATATGGCCAACCAGGGTTCACCCTGCCATTAGCCATTTGCTACTAAAATTTAGAGTGGCTACAAGTATAAGTCATTGGCTAAAAGTACAGTCTAGGTGGTTCAAAAATTACATATTTGTGAAAAAGTGTATTTTGATCATCTTTTGGATTTTCCAATATTGCTTTTATTATTCCTTCACACTTTTTTACTCTTTGGATGCTGGATTTTTTCAATACAACCTGGGTGTCAAATAGTTTGGATCCAGATCAGACCCGACATTTTGTCGGACCTGATCTGGGTCCAAACTTTTTACAAAGGTTATCAGCAGACAACAAAAGTCACCCCTAGCGGGGAAAGATACTACTTTCTGGCAAAAACCTTGGCTAAAGTTTATTTCATCTGGCTCCAACTTTTTCCATTTGGCTAAAGTGTTGGCTACAACAAATTCTGAGCCAGGGTAAGCCCTGGATAACATACTTACAAATGTATTTACCAAAAACAATTAAATATTCTAGACCCGAATTTTATGCAAATGCAACACTTTCATCTCAAGTTTTATGCTGCAAACATTATATTTCCAATTATTTAGATGAATACCTGACAAAACCTTGGCTTTCTGCAAAAATATTTTTTTCACATAAAATATCCCACCCTCTAAACCCTAAGGTCCTGGTATTTATATGCAATATTTTTCAATTATTTTTATTTTGTTAGGAGCACTGAGTAAGAAAGAGTGCAAAGATCAGGAATAGATACAATCAAGCACCACATCTGACCAAGGATACCAATGGGAAAGTGACCTCACAGCAAGACACCACAAACGAGAGCCAAGAGATCAGCACTTTCCCAGCAGGTGACCACAAGACATCAACAAACAGATGTGCATGAAAACATAAGAAAACAAGACAGAAATAACACAAATGATCCACAAAAGAAGCACCGCTTTGGACGGTCAGTAAAAATATTTTAATGGAGGGCTTAAACCTGTTAAACGGTGAGCCAACCTCACCCTTAGTTCAGATGTGGATCAAGACACATAAATGTTTGATTTGCATGAAAGACCCCTAACTTATCAAAGCATCATCTCCTAGAACATATAAATCAAGATATAGCAAAGATAAGGACTCAACTGTAAATAAAACTGAATACCGGAGCAAAAGAAATCCAACAGGTAAACCCCGGTGGGCCTGACAAACAGCCAAAGCATCAGGCCCCTACAATCTCATCAATAGATAAATCTTTAAGTTGGAACCTTCATAGAGTCTGAAGTCCGACCCACCAGTGTGCAATTAAAGAGGAAAGCAAAGTTGCCAACCATGATTGGGTTGACCACCAAGCATGCAAGCAATGTTATAGCCAATTTTTATAATGGAAATTATTTTAATTTTAATACTGAAAAATAAAGATTTTTACTGCATGAAGCACCCATACGTTTATTTATCCTGCTAATAAATTTCAAAACCCAATTGGGATTGTCTGGGTCTAGACTGTAACACAAGCAGATAGGGTGTAATAAGTACCATTGTTACATGGTCTGGATTTCTTATCATTTAACAACTGTGGGAAGTTATATTTTGATTGCTATTACATCCCCTGTCTGGAAGCTCTGAGACTTTCTGCATGATGAAAAGTGCATAAATTGCATTAAAAATTTCCCACCAGAATATTACAATTAACAATAATAGAGGCTAGACTGAAAACTATTTTGTTGTTATTTCATTTTGCATCCATTGGTACTATAAGCTGCCCTGCCACAGCCGATAAAGTACTACTGTAGGTTCGGAAATTTTCGCGAGAATTTTATTTTCGCGAAAAGCGTTAAAAGACATATTTGCGACGTTAAAAATTCGCGACTAGGGCATGATTTACTATATCAATAAACGACAAAGTGATTTTGGCATTTTGCAAGGGTAAATTTTCACGAAACTTCGCATATGCGAAGTTTCGCAAAATAAAACCCTCGCAAAAATTTCCGAATTTACAGTAGTTCTGGGTAAAATGCATCAACCACCACTGTCCCCATCCCCCCACCCTTCCCCCATAAGTTAGGGGGTGGGGAGGGGGTGGGGTGAAAAACACAAAATTAATGTGCAATAATGCAAAACGAGAAAATAACAAAATGATTCAAAAGAAATCTTTGTAAATGAGTTTCAACATCCTGGCATGCTAAAGCTAAAAGTGGCCCCAGTTAGTTATATTTGCTCACAGGTCTTTTTCCAATGCCATGGTTTCAGCACATACTGGTACCCTTTCAAAAAACTTCAATAACATGCAATTTCCTTTCATTCTGCTAAACTACTTGTCTGCGCCAGGCAATCAAATCCTGCTACATTAAAACTTGGGCTTAAACACCCAATAATGTATTGATGAAAAACAGCAACAAAATTAGTTTCATCTAATGACTCACTCCTAATTAATGCTTGAAACATGTCATAACACAGGCTTAATCAAGTAAAAACGTGTCTTAACGTCAGTCTTGGCCATTTGAGAATATGCAGGTAAAGGCTCAGCGAGATCAAATGATGATAAGGGCTTTCATTGTTGTTGATAATCAGCTGAAAGGCATAATATTTTAAAATTTTAACAATACTCAAGACCGATAAAATTCAATAAATTGATTTCTTGTGATAGAATCATTATATTACTCTTTATATGATCTGTACCCTATAATTCTTGCATGACAACTTACCAGGATCAAATAACTTTGCTAGGAAAAGCATGTGCAAAAAAATGCATGTAGTCCTTTAGGAGCAGATTTGACTGCTTTCTTCAGCACAGGTCATAAAAATGGCGCCATATTTTAAAAATAAGTAAGGGTGCAAAGATCAGGAATCAATACAATCAAGTACCACTCCTGACCCAGGATACCAATGGGAAAGTGACAAACTCACAGTAAGACACCACCAACAAGAGCCAAGAGGGCAGCCCCTACCCAGCAGGTGACCACAAGGCACATATAAACAGACGCGCACAAAGGTATAGCAAACACAAGACAGAAAAACACAAAAGATCCACAAAAGAAAAATACCGCCTTGGAACGGTCAGTAAAATATTTTACTGGAGGACTTAAACCAGTTTAACTGCGCAACAACCTCACCCTAAATTCAGATGCGGATCAAGACATATAGATATTTGGTTGCATGAAAGACCTCTAAGACTAATTTGACCATCATCACCATCATCATCATCATCATCGTCATCGTCATCATCATCATCATCATCATCATCATCATCATCATCATCATCATCATCATCATCATCATCATCATCACATGACTGTTATCTTTATCATCACAAATATCATACAAAGCTTCTGTAGAATAAAACTTGTCATGGAAATGAAGTAAAGAAATATATATAATTGGATGATTAATTAGATGGAATATTAGGATCTAACTCATTAAATTTGATTAAAACCTTACTGCAATTTTTCATGTAAAAATTGTCATAAACAACTGTGTGGCTTAAATGTCTTTGCTATCTGTATAGGCCTAATGTCTACATGACCAATACCTAGTTTATGCAATGAAAAAGCACATGCTTAGTTGATGTGACGTAAAAAGCTCAAAATCAATCAATCATTGTATCTATATGCACTGCATGACAAAGGCTAATATTTTTGTCTTCCGAATAAAACACTGAGCCAAGCATGAGCCATAACCGTTTTCCGTTGTTGTTTATTGATCAGATATTTGTAATATTGAGAGCGTCGAGCGCAGCGCTGACTCAGATATATATCAGGTGGGAGTATCAGAGAGGCAATACATGTAACTGCGAGAGACGGCTTCTGCTTCGTTTAATCGAGGCCGGAAATAATAAGAAATGTTAAGATTTTGCTGTCTGTGCTTAGGAAGTCTAGTGCTTAGGTTAAAAGGCCTAGTTTGAGAGTAAAGAAAGACACTGTTTTAGCATAATAAAGACCATGTCTCTTATAAATTCTAATATTGCTAAAATTATAAAAGATATTAAAAGTTTGGTCTGTTTGTCCATATATGGCCATAAATCTTGTATTCTCCACTACTGATTGACACAGGTTGGAATTTCAAAAAATTAAGATGTATTTCTGTCCCTTGCAAAAATTTTTCATTAGCAAGCAGTACAGATCCTGGTTAAATATTCCCTGTACCCAAGTTTCCCAGTGTTCGATTTTTATTTTCTTGATTCTACGGCGTAGAAAAAGTTAACTCTTTAAGTGCCAGAAATTACATGTACAACAAAATAGCACCAGGTCAGGCTGCTCTGATCTTGGACAATCTGTTTGCTTTCATTAGCAAATAACTTATTGGAAGTAGCTGATGCTTATTGTTTTTCTAGGAATCTGAGTGCTTGGAATACTCCATTTTTGAAATTAGTTTTGTTACAACCATGTTAAAATATTTTCAGCCATGTCAGGACTTTCCTGGGTTTAAGCAGAGGATTAAGAGTCATGCTCAACAATACTATAAACACAATGCCTCTGGTGAGACTCAAACCCCTCAATTTTGAGTCGGACTTCAGACTCTATGACGGTTCCAACTTAACGACTTATCTATTGATGAGATTGTAGGGGCCTGATGCATTGGCTGTTTGTCGGGCCCACCGGGGTTTACCTGTTGGATTTTTTTTGCTCCGGTATTCAGTTTTATTTACTGTTGAGTGCTTATCTTTGCTTTATCTCCTTTTTATATCTTGATTTATATGTTCTTGGAGATTATGCATTGATAAGTTAGGGGTCTTTCATGCAAACCAAACATCTATGTGTCTTGATCCACATCTGAACTAAGGGTGAGGTTGGTGCACCGTTAAACCGGTTTAAGCCCTCCAGTAAAATATTTTACTGACTGTTCCAAGGCGGTACTTCTTTTGTGGATCTTTTATGTTTTTTCTGCCTTGTGTTTGCTATGCCTTTGTACGCGTCTGTTTATATGTGCCTTGTGGTCACCTGCTGGGAAAGGGCTGACCGCTTTGCTCTCGTTTGTGGTGTCTTACTGTGAGTTTGTTACTTTCCTATTGGTATCCTGGGTCAGGTGTGGTACTTGATTGTATCCATTCCTGATCTTTGCGCCCTTACTTACTTCAAGTATGCACTACATCACTGTCTCTCCCTAAAGGGTTAATGAAAATGTGAATGACAGAAACTGTTAACGTTGGCGCCAGTATTTTTTTTGAAAGATCACTTTACAGGAGACAAATTACGGTAAATTTTCTAAAATCTAGAACACTTTTCTCTTTCTTTTCTCAGATAAAACGTTGGTTATCAGGGCTGAAATTCACAAAATGCAGGTCAGAATAGCAAACAGGGAAGACCCTGATCAGACTGCTTCTTCAGAAGCAGTCTGATCTGGGTCTGTGCTGTTTGTCTAGACCATTTTGAAGCCAACTATAGTTGCTTCACTATAGTGTTCGAAATTTTAGTACATTTACCGTAATCCAGAGCTCTGTCAAAGCCACAAGCTCAAGTTTCCATCACACAATTGTGAAGAAATGGAATGAACGAGTAATAAGAGAAAGATTAAAAATCAGAGACAGAGAAAATTATCTCCAGAACAATATAAGCCGCATTATGAGAAGAAAAACAACACTTTTTTTATCGTTTGCGAGCAACAAAGATGTTTCTGTTGTTGATTGGTGGGGAAAAACCCTTAAAATTTGTATTCTTCCTACATGCCCATATGTGTTTGTAAATCAGGACTTTAGTTAAGAGAGTGTAACGAAAATTTAATTTTCTTATTTCTCGCCCAAAACATATGTTTTGGGTACTCAAAAGAACCGTCTCAGACGGTTCTTTTAAGCACCCAAAACATATGTTAAAATTGATGGGTAAGAAAATATGTACAATTTTATGCTAAAAATTTTTGTTTATCTAAACCTGTGTAAATTAAAAAAAAAATACATTTAAAACAGTCAAAATTTCTACTTGTCCTGCAGTTTGAAGTACTTATCATGGTGAACAGACGAGTGGATTTTTCCAGCCCTACAATAAAGAGGTCTCTTTGGTGACAGATATCTGATTATGTGACTTTGCATGAATTTTACAGATATCTGATCAATGGGGAGATAACCCATGCTACATTTAATATCAAACAACTGCCAAAGCTATTGAATAGCTCTATACTAGGAAACATCAAAGAGCTTGCTTTCATTAAATAAAGTATCAGAATCAAATTAAGTAAAATTCGCCATAGTCATTACATTATAATTCATGAGAAAATTCTAAAAAGAACCCTTCCAATCATAATTATTGTATCATTCCGTTCTTACTGGACAACCCACCTGATTCCATTACAAGTTGACACAGCAGCTGCTGACCAATCATCTCTCTTGATAGTTCCTTGGTAGTAACAATGCTCAACGGTCTGAAATAAGACAAAGCATTTCATTGGACGGACTCATTAGTATCATTATATTTTGAAAAATATGCATCAAGATCAGAACCAAGATCAGAATGCTCCCTTGCGATCGGTCTGATCAGGGGTTGAAGTGTTTGATTCCATGATGAAAGTGGTGTGGATGGCATCAAACTTTACATACTGCAGACATTAAAAATAACTTTAGATTATTTTTTCAGGGCAAAAATAAAATTGCCAGGAGAAGGGTTAAGACGACAGGTTTAGATAAACTAAAATTTTCAGTATAAAATTGTAAATTTTTTCTTACCCATAATTTTTAGCATATGTTTTGGGTGCTCAAAAGAACCGTCTCATTGAGACGGTTCTTTTGAGCACCCACAACATATGTTTTGGTTGAAAAATAAGAAAGTTATTTTTCTGTTACGCACTTTTAACTAAAATCCTGGTTATAATGATACAGTAAATTTGTTTATATCCAGTTTAATGGCATAGTGCTTGACACATGAAGAGAAGTTCAACCTCTCAAATTAGAGAAAAGATAATGAAATTGGATTTTAATGATGTTGCTACTGTTCTGCTATCATTCAGGACTTAAGAGTGCATACCCTGGCGAGCTACGTTTGTCCACCCAGTTCCCTACGTTGTGCCACGGTCACCCTGTTTCGTCCACGGTGGCCTGAAATGTGATTGCCGTGGCCGCCGGGGACATTGTGTAACACAGCATTACATCCAGACACAGTGAATTAAAATCGATAATGAGTTAAAACATGTTTAGGATGCTCAGAATGCGAGAGTACTTTTAAATCCAACAACCGTTGAGAATAAGAATTAAAATCTAATCCTGCTCAAAAATGGGTAATCTAGCGGGTTTTAAATTACATTACTTTTCCACAAAATGTCTTAATTTTATTTCTAGACAATTCTCAAAGGAAAAACTGTCATTACACATTTAACTGTTTGCTAGCTAATTTTCTAGGATAATTTCTGAGGTTTAAACATAATTATTGTCCCCTGTTGACCCTTTTCTGAAGCATGCTAATTTTTCCACTTTGAAGTGTCTTGCATCCTCACAGATGCAGAGAGTCTGCCTAGCACAAATATGAACAACAGCCTTAACTATTGTGCTTCCAAAATTTTGAGGCTAAAATGGAATGTAATAATGTACATGCCGGGCCGTGGGTTACAAAGGTAACGTGTCTGACTACAGATAGGTGTCTGACTGCAGATCCAGGGGTCGCTATAAAACCAGCAAGCACTCAATCTCAGGTCTTGCACTCTACCACTGAGCTACTTTTTACTGAAAACACGAGGAGCGCAGTGGCTCAGTGGAAGAGTGCAGTGGCTCAGTGGAGGAGTGCAGTGGCTCAGTGGAAGAGTACAGTCATGTTTGTAATGAAAAACTCTATCAGGGTTCTCACAGGCAAGTTGGAGTAAAATTCAAGGTCTTTTAAAAGCCTCTACAATAGTTTTCAAGAACTAAAAGTTGATGAACAAGAAATGTCACAAACACGTGACGAATGCCCCCAAAAGAATTGGTCTAGCAAAAGACACATTTGAGGAAAGTTAGCTGTAACATAGCACGAAAAACATTTAAGGAAAGTTAGCTGTAATATAGCACAAAAAACCTAGAAATGAGGCCAGAAGTCAATGTCAAGGTCAAAGTGACTCAAAATGGTATGCACCACACCGCCATCCCAAGAGGAATCACCACTCTAAATTTGGGATTCCTACATCAAATAATAAAGGAGATATGCTCTGGACACAATAATTCTTTAAACTAGGTCAGAGGTCAAGGTCACAGTGACCCAAAAATGGTTTGTGACACTCAGGCATTCCAAGATGCATATACATACCAAATTTGGAATTCCTATTTCAAATAATATAGAAGATATGCACCAGTTTCTAGAAACTAGGTCAGAGGTCAAGTTCAAGGTCACAGTGACTTAATTATGGTACACAACACTTCGTCATCCCAAGATGCATCCACACACCAAAGTTGAGATTCCTACCTCAAGTAATGTAAGAGATATGCTCTGGACATGATTATTCTAAAAACTAGGTCAGAGGTCAAGGTCACAGTGACCCGAAAATGGTACATGACACTCCACTATCCCAAGTTGCATCCACAGACCAAATTTGGAATTCCTAACTCAAAGAATATAAGAGATATGCTCTGGACACAATAATTCTTAAAACTAGGTCAGAGGTCAAGGTCACAATGACCCAAAAATGATATGTGACACCCCGTCATTCCAAGATGCATTTACACACCAAATTTGGAATTCCTATCTCAAAGAATATAGGAGATATGCACCAGACTCAATGCAGTTTCTAGAAACTAGGTCAGAGGTCAAGTTCAAGGTCACAGTGACCCAATTTTGGTACGTGACACTTCGTCATCTCAAGATGCATTCACATACCAAATTTGAGAATCCTACCTCAAATAATATAAGAGATATGCTCTGGACACGATTATTCTAAAAACTAGGTCAGAGGTCAAGGTCAAGGTCACAGTGACCCAAAAATGGTACAGGACACTCCGCCATCCCAAGATGTATCCACACACCAAATTTGGAATTCCTACCTCAAAGAATATAGGAGATATGGTTCGGACACGAGCAGTTGCTAGAAACTAGGTCAGAGGTCAAGTTCAAGGTCACAGTGACCCAATTTTTATACGCGACACTTCCTCATTCCAAGACGCATCCACATACCAAATTTGAGGATCCAACCTCAAATAATATAAGAGATATGCTCCGGACACGATTATTCTAAAAACTTGGTCAGAGGTCAAGGTCAAGGTCACAGTGACTTGAAAATGGTACGCGACACTCCGCCATCCCAAGATGTATCCACTAACCAAATTTGGAATTCCTACCTCAAAGAATATAGGAGATATGGACCGGACACGAAAGCGGGACGGACTGACGGACGGACAGACTGACGGACGGACAGTGCGATTACTATATGCCTCCCAAAGTTCCTTTGGGGGCATAAAAATACTGATCTAATTGTTTACATTCTACTTCAAAAAAGCTAGACTGAGATAATGGAGACATTAGCACTGGAAAATTAGTATATAATTGTGGTGCCTATATTTGGTGCAGCATATGCTGCACCAAATATAGGCACAAGATTTTTTACTGATCTAGGTCTCTCACTCAACAGTGCTAAATTCCTACATAAAATAGTAGAATTCAAGGACTTTTCAAGGCTTTTGAGTGATTTTCCAGTAATTTAAGGCAGAATTAATTTTCAAGGACTTTTCAAGAAAGCCCTCTAAATTCAAGTACTTTTCAAGCCTGTGCGAACCCTGTATATAACAAGAAATGTCACAAACACGTGACGAATGCCCCCAAAGGAATTGGTCTAGCATAAGACACATTTGAGGAAATTTGCTGTAATATAGCACTAAAAACCTAGAAATGAGGCCAGAAGTCAATGTCAAAGTGACTCAAAATGGTATGCATGCACTCCGCCATCCCAAGAGGAATCACCACCCCAAATTTGGGATTCCTACATCAAATAATATAGCAGATATGCTCTGGACACAATAATTCTTGAAAACTAGGTCAGAGGTCAAGGTCACAGTGACCAAAAAATAGTTTGTGACACTCAGGCATCCCAAGATGCATTTACATACCAAATTTGGAATTCCTATTTCAAAGAATATAGGAGATATGCACCAGTTTCTAGAAACTAGGTCAGAGGTCAAGTTCAAGGTCACAGTGACTTAATTATGGTAAGCGACACTTCCTCATCCCAAGATGCATCCACACACCAAATTTGAGATTCCTACCTCAAATAATATAAGATATATGCTATGGACATGATTATTCTAAAAACTAGGTCAGAGGTCAAGGTCACAGTGACCCAAAAATGGTACACGACACTCCGCTATCCTAAGATGCATCCACACACCAAATTTGGAATTCCTCACTCAAAGAATATAAGAGATATGCTCGGGACACAATAATTCTTAAAACAAGGTCAGAGGTCAAGGTCACATTGACCTAAAAATGGCATGTGACACCCCGTCATCCCAAGATGTATTTACACACCAAATTTGGTATTCCTATCTCAAAGAATATAGGAGATATGCACCAGACTCAATGCAGTTTCTAGAAACTAGGTCAGAGGTCAAGTTCAAGATCACAGTGACCCAATTATGGTATGCGACACTTCGTCAGTCCAAGATGCATCCACACACCAAATTTGAGATTCCTACCTCAAATAATATCAGCGATATGCTATGGACACGATTCTTCTAAAAACTAGGTCAGAGGTCAAGTTCAAGATCATAGTGACCCAATTATGGTACACTACACTTCGTCATCCCAAGATGCATCCACACACCAAATTTGAAATTCCTACCTCAAATAATATAAGAGATATGCTCCGGACACAATTATTCTAAAAACTAGGTCAGAGGTAAAGGTCAAGATCACAGTGACCCGAAAATGGTATGCGACACTCCGCCATCCCAAGATGTATCCACACACCAAATTTGGAATTCCTACCTCAAAGAATATAGGAGATATGCACCAGACTCAATGTAGTTTCTAGAAACTAGGTCAGAGGTCAAGTTCAAGGTCACAGTGACCCAATTATGGTACGCGACACTTCGTCATCCCAAGATGCATCCACACACCGAATTTGAGATTCCTATCTAAAATAATATAAGAGATATGCTCCGGACACGATTATTCTAAAAACTAGGTCAGAGGTCAAGGTCAAGGTCACAGTGACCCGAAAATGGTACGCGACACTCCGTCATCCCAAGATGCATCCACACACCAAATTTGGAATTCCTACCTCAAAGAATATAGGAGATATGGACCGGACACGAAAGCGGGACGGACGGACTGACGGACGGACGGACTGACGGACGGACGGACAGTGCGATTACTATATGCCTCCCAAAGTTCCTTTGGGGGCATAAAAAGTATGTTTTGATTTTCAAGGACTTTTCAAGAAAGCCCTCTAAATTAAAATACTTTTCAAGCCTGTGCGAACCCTGTATATAAAAAGTGTGTTTTAATTTTCAAGGACTTTTCAAGAAAGCCCTCTAAATTCAAATACTTTACAAGCCTGTGCGAACACTGTATATAAAAAGTATGCTTTCCTGTGATGAACTACAAATATTGACAGAGGTGATGATCATTAATCTTAGAGGTGTTACAATAAATCCATTATTAGAGAGATATGTGGATGAGCCAAGTTAAATCATTGATTAGAGCTCAGCAAATACAATTGTGACATTGAAACAGTTTATTCTAGAAAACAATAATGTAAGACAATAGAGTGAGTTTCTGAATCAATTCTCTTAATTCTTGAAAAAAAAAGTTTTTTTAAATTGTCCATACTCTGAAGAACTGGGGTAACACAAAATATTTCTGAAAAAAAAATTGGTTCTACTGGTAGGACACACTTCCGACAGAAAATCAGGAGCTTTTACAATGCATTAATCAAAATTTGGTGATATTCTATCAATTCGTTCTCAAGATATTGAGCGGAAACGAAATTATGGCATAAATCAAGGGACATAACTCTGGTACAAATGTGCGAAAAATGACAGATAACAATCCCACCTAGATCTTATCAATATCAATGCATATACAAAATTTGGTGAAATTCTATCAATTCGTTTTCAACATATTGAGCGGAAACGAAAACCTGACGGACAGACGGAGGTAATGACAGACAACCCAAATCCAGAATAGCCCCCACTTATTCAAAGCGGGCTATCAATAACGGGAATTTTCCTGCTTAAAACGCTCAGATGTTGTATTTATCCTGCTAATAAATGTTAAAATGCCAACAATTACCTATCCTGCTTATAAATGTTAAAATGACAACAATTGCAAGTTACAAAGTGTTAGGTAGGTTAGTTGGTATAGAGTACTGCAGGCTCGAGAAAAAGTGTTAGCCCTGTACCTAATTAGACAAACAATCATATGCTTATTTTCTTTCTTCCAGTATCCTATGAATGATAGTAATTGTTAATACAGTGTTTCTGCTATTGGAACAACACCTAGGAATCTCAGATATGACAAGATCTTGTAGTGTCTGATTGTTTCTCCTAAGTCCTTATGAAAATGCATTGCATTCACTTTACCTTTAGCTATGATGATATTTTTTTATTTCTCCATGAAATTTTTTTTTGTTGTACTCAGTTGAAGCTTCTCAAAGAGAATGCTTCCAAAGAATACCAACAACATATGAACACATTATTATCCGCGATATACTGTCGGAAATAGTTTGAAGTACAGTGGATGGACAATGAGCATTGACTTCACGATGGACCGGTGTTTACAATCGATCGCTCATCAAAGTCACAGCGTCGATGCTGATTGGATTGTCAAATATAGTAGAGCAACGCCTACCTGTGTTTAAAATTTTTGCAGTGTTCTATTTTGGGGTTTTGTGGTGACACAAAACCTGCATCATTCTTTCAAACTGTCTCGGTTACATAATCGCTTGTCCGCAAATAGATTTAACTTTGCCCTGCTGCAGCTCATTACCCTTGCATACAATTGTAACAGATCAGTTTGTCCCGAAAGAAACGCAAAAAATTGCGGGCTTGCAACTATTTCGAACCCAGAACATCTGTAACGGTCGGCGATGTTCTTAAAACAGTCTTGATACTTTGTACATGACAAAAATATGAAACTTATCTAACATGCAGAGAGTGACAGTCAACAATGTTTTATCTGGAGTTTGAATAAGCCACTTTGATCTTATACCTCTAAAGACACCGACCATGACAAATTGCAATGTATACTTTTAGAATTTCAGGGAGAAAATACCTTGATATTGCATATGAATCTTCTACCATCAGACAGTTCACATGAAATATCGTTCCTTATTTGAATTCTAAGACAAAAATGTTGTCTGTTTTTTTTTGTGGTCAGCTTTATTATCACGTGTGATAACTGTAAGCGGAAAGCGATGAAGGATCTTTCTACACAGACCCAGGAATGAAGCAATTTAAATGGATACATGATGCAGCAGACAATTCACATGAAATGTCGTTCCTTATTTGGTTTCTATTAAAAGACAGCAACAAACTTTAAAATGGTGTTTGTTTAATACGGTCAGCATTATCCCGTAAGAAATGTGTGATATTACTGCAAGGACAATCTTTCTACACAGGCCCAGGAGAGAATTTATTGGATACATGATACGTTTATATGCTGCGGAATAAAACTGTGCACCAAGCTACACAACACGGAGCCTGATATTTGTGATCTATGACACGCCAAAAGCATCTATTTTCGGAGCACTGACACGTTATGTATACAGTGACCTTTCTCTTTACACAAGGTAGGCGTTGCTTTGCTCTTGCGGTTGAATATTTGAATCCAATCAGGATCGACCATGTGACTTTGTGATGAGCTGCTGACAATCGTTGTGCTCGCGCTCATGAATCGGTTTGTCCATGGTCGTGGTCCAACGGCTGTAATTAGTTTTTTCACATCATGTTCGGAATCCAGAAAGTTTTGCCAGAGGGGGTCCAACACTGACAAAGTTTTTTGTTGTTGTTATTTTTAGTGATGAGATGGAGAGAGGATCCAAATGCCACTAAAAGTAGAGTTTTTTAGCAATGCTGGTCCGGATCCCCTAAAAAAATCACAAAGCTATCAAGCCATCATTCCATGACGGGCAATCATCGGCCCGCCAGCAAAACGCCATTTAAAAGGCATCTCGCTAGCAGGCCAATAATGGCCCCTGCTTTAAGTGGTATTTGGATCCTCTCTCCCCCTTATCAACTAAAAAAAAAGAAAAGAAAAAACGTTTTCAGAGTTGAGTTGGACCCCCATTGACAAAACTTTCTGGATCAGCGCATGCTTGCATATAGTATGTCCCTTTTTCAGATAAAAGGCTCTTCTTAGATGTAAACATGGGTGAGTCCACAAAAGAACTCTGGGAGGAACAGGTTAAATCTTTTGGAGCCTAATTCACCATATTCACACCATCAGAGGCTTTGGAGGGATTACATCAAAAGATGTTCATGGATCCAAGCCAAGCTTTCTCTAAAAACATGTAACTTCTAAGCCAACAACTGGCTTTCATTCTTCATAGGAATATTATTATCCATCCATAAAATGCATGCTGAATATATCAGTGTCTCGCCTGCCTCCATTCTAGGTCACTAATCGAGGGTGTTGCCAGAACATAAACATATAAACTTTTGAAAAGAGCGGTCTTTCTCATCCCTTTTCAAAATGGGGACTACCCTTAAAGGAAAGAATTTGCTCACAGTGGGAGCAAATTATTTTCTTTAAAAACAGTAGCTTATGGTATGGTCCACATTTGGCAATAGCACAATTTTCATTGTGCATGTGTGTACTTGTGTCATGGTAGCTAAGTCTGTGCTAAGCACGGCCCAATATGACCTCAAAATGGGACAATTATTGAGCTTTGTTATATATTCAAAATAGAATGGCTTTTAAAATATATTAAGGAAAACATCTTGAAGGTCAGTTTGAAAACATCCTGAAGGTCAGTTGGAAAACATATTGAAAGTCAGTTGAAAATCACTCTGATTGTCAGTAGGAAAATAATTTGAAGGTCAGTTGAAATACATCTTGAAGGTCAGTTAAAACACATCTTGAAGGTAAGTTGGACAACATCTTGATGGTCAATTGAAAAACATCTTTAAGGTTAGTAAGAAAATTATCTTGAAGGTTGTGCATGACATCTTGAAGGACAGTTGAAAGACATCTTGAATTTTAGTAGGAAAGCATCTTGAATACCTGTAGTAATATTTCCTGCTGGTCAGTGGGAAAAATTCTCAAATGGTAAATAGCCCTAAACACTGGAATTTGAACCCATTGGAACTTGTTGGTGGGAGCATCTTGGAGGTAATGAAAAGAAAGCCATTATCATATGCTGGAAATTAATTATACACCTTAAATTTGCCTTTCTAGCTTAAGACAGGCAGGCTTGGCTAAAAACTAGGGTTATAATAAGAACTTATGAAGGTCAGTAAACCCAAATGAGCATGCTAATTGTCTGCTGGAATGCAAATCTGTTTGAAAAATTTGGTAATAATCATTTCCATTTTTCTCATACCAACATGGTATTCCTTCAATAAAACACAAATATTTGCAATTTCTGTCTGCCAGGAGTATAAACTATACTAAGCAAATCATGCTTTCAATTATCAGAAATAATTACCAGAAAACATGCGTGCTTTTTGTTTCAATTTTGTTACACTTTGCACAAAAAGCAAGAAAGAGTTCAAGTGCAGATCCAGAGGGGGAGAGGGGGTGGGGCACCCCCACCTGGAAAATTTCAAGTTGCTGTTTCCTAAGAAATACTGATACCGACCCCTCTTGAGAAACAAAAGGACCCCTTGGGTCCTATTGTTTCTCATGGGATCTGTGGAATACAATGATGACTTAAAAAATGTTATCTCAGGACCCCCATGATGGAATTTTCTGGATCTGCGCATGGTGTTCTGTACTTGACCTATTAAACACACAATATAGGGATCAAACATAGTTTTTCATGCATTAGTGTTCGCCAGGTCCTGAGGGAGATGTTAAAATCTGAGGGTGAAGCCCGATGTTTTCGACATTTTAAAAAGGGACCAGGCAAACGGTAATGTATTGAAAAACAATGATTGAACGTTATTATTACATTAATTTAATGATAAATTCACCTAAATATACGAAAAATATGGCACTATATTTTGTCGCCTTTTCACAGTCAACAGGTGGTTGGACAAATACTCATAATAATATGAGCCAGTGCATGAGATTTCCAACAATGTGGTATGTGCAACCAGCAAAGGCTCAGACCAGCCTGC
The DNA here is from genome assembly GCA_964019695.1 of Loripinus fragilis. NCBI lineage: Eukaryota > Metazoa > Mollusca > Bivalvia > Lucinida > Lucinidae > Loripinus > Loripinus fragilis. The sequence goes on along the minus strand of OZ026527.1, from coordinate 56,280,015 downwards.
GCATACGGGCAGTCTGATCAGAACCTTTGCAAGGCGCTTGAGTATTTATGAGTGCTAAGCTACTGACTGAACATCATTTGAGTTTCTAAGCTTAACAGAAGGCTGCACAGGCTCGTTTGAGTCTACACTTGTCAAAATGCCATATTGTTGGAAATCACATGTAGCGGCTCCATTAATATTTGTGTTCCAGGGCCAAGGCATGTATAAGCGATAAACGGATCAGCTGTAGTAAAATTTAGTGGCCCAGAATGAGTGTATTTAAGGTACCAAAACCATGCATCAACACATGTGGAATGCCTTGTTAATACATGGGTTTGTACCTGCTGAAACATGACTGTTAAAAGTGTGCAGCACAAATTTCATGCAACAATACCTTTTATCATGTGACGTCGTGTCTGGGAGTGAAATGACACCATGCAATAAAATCGATAAACCATTAGTGGTTTACAGATTTTCAGGAAACTTTATGAAATGACAATTTTAACGTCACCCATATGGCAAAACCAAAACGTTTTCACGCTAAAAATATGATTTAAAAATAATTTTAATGTCATATGATAAATAGAATCTAACAGTTGTGCTTGTGTATTATTGAATTTATTAAACTTGTTGCGCAAAAGAGATAAAATGCTCGGCAAGCCTAGCATTTTATCTCTTTTCCCCAACTCATTTAATAAATTCAATAAAACATGAGCACTCATGTAAGATCCTCTATTTATTAGACACCTAAATAGTTACATACCTGTGTTATAACCTGTCTTCGGTCATCTTCATAATGTTTCACCTTGATACCGGCAGACAGGAGACCACTGAAACAAAATAAGACTATTTCTCAAGCAAAACTCATATCTTAAACACCAAAAACTAAGTTTTTGTAGCTGCATAATAAAACCAACTACAGTAAAACCTCAAAAATAGACAAAGCAATGGTCCTAAAAACAGATGGCAGCTTAACGCAAGTCGAAAGTATTGCAGAAAGCTCTCTTGGAGCATTCTGCAATACTTTTGACCTGCATTAAGGGATAATTAGTCTTGAAATACAATTTTTGGTCTTTTTTGAGTGGCCACTTATGACAGGTTTTACTGTAGGATGCAGTCAATGGTACACCATCGGAAATACTGGCTTTTTCCCTAACCAAGAGATGCATTTACAAGATAAAACATTATTTGACCTTTGACCTTGGCCTTGGGGTCAAGGTCACACAAAATGTTACCCAGTATCCACTACATCATGTGACCTATGTACCTGCAAAGTGAAGATGGTTTAGGAGAAGATATAATTACAAGAAATGTGATGGACAGACTTACACACATACGGACAGATGACGAATCTACTTTAGTACCAAATTATTCAGTCCATGTCACAAAGTTTGGATCCAGATCTGGCCCAATATTTTGTTTGGCTGGATTTGGGCACAAACTGTTTGGAAAGGTGCAGCCGGCAGAAGAAACAAGATGACACTTGGAGGAAAAGATTTTAATATGACTTCATGTCAAACAGGATTTATCTATGGATCTAATACCATTTAATGGGGTCTTGTGACAATTGTTTATATAATGCTTGTATTGTCTGACACAGAAGCCTTACTTGAGGCTGGTAAAATAATTACTGATCTGAAAACTGTTATTTGTCTGCCAAGTCCATCAAACCATTCTCCCAAAACAAAATACTAGAGCCAGCTCAAAATTCTGAAGACAGGACTTATCACAAGATTGCTCTGCCTATCTTCAATGGATCTATCTTCAAACCTGCAAGCCAAGGTATACCCTCTGCAGATGCGCAAGCTTGTTTTATATTTTACTGATAGCCAAAATTCTGATACATTCAAAACCTCACAATCTGGGACATTTTATCCCCGATTGCAGTGAAAGTGTACATCTCATAATTGCAAAAATAGTCTTAATTGTATATTCTGTTAACAAAAATGGTTAAGTCTGTGCTAATTAAACCCAAATAACATATGTCTACAATATGAATCTTCATCTACTTTTATACTTTGTGTGTGCAAGGAGTCATAGCTCAGGTGAGACTACAAATTTATGCATGCTCATCTGAGGCTGTTCTGTGTGCCTATGTGAAAAGTACCAAAATTTGTGCTGCGACTCATTTCATCTAAGATCTACAGTGAAAGGGAACCTCTCTAAATATGCTTAAAACATCAGCATGTGCATTATGTCTATCTAAAGCTAGTATCTCACTGGGATGCGAGCAATTTGCAACTATTTTGAGACTACTTTGAGACACGTTTTGGCGACAGAAATACGACATTGCAACCATAATAACATTGCGGTCACACCGAACGGGTGATTAAGACATATTTGCGACAGTCGCATGAATGTCGTACGATTGTCGCACGAATCATTGGCGAATGTTTCACGACATTCGCGCTACATTCGTGCGACATTCGCGAGACACTCGCACGATGAAATTGCGAGCATTTATTTCCATCGACTGCCTCAAGACGTTCTCACGAACGTCTTGCGACTGTCGTACGACTGTAGCGCGAAGGTCGTGCGACTGTCGCGGGATGGTTTTGCAAGAAATAATAAACCAAGAAAAATAAACATTTGAAAAAGCATTGAAACTTTAGACTAGGAAGGTCCTACGCTGTTGGAAGGAACTAGAGGGACTGTTGGAAGGTGTCAAGTTGCTGGGTGGTGTTGGACTGTTGAAATGTAGCAAATATTGATTTAGGAAAAAGTTAACTCGTTTAAGCTGCACAGTTATGATGGCCCATCATCTTAAGAAAGTCAGTCGAGAACGCACATGCTCTAATTGCCCATGCGTATGGCATGATGAGCCCAATCAAATCAAAGTTGCAATGAGTTCGGATGAACCTCGTCCTGCGAAAATCTATTTTATACAGTTATGCGCATAACAAAGGCACAGATCAGACTGCACTGATGCGCATTCTAATCAGAATCTTAGTTGTTTGCTGCAGTGATTATTTTTATAGGGTTCTATATGCCAAATTCAAACCTTAGAAAGGCTGCTGAGACTAAGCAGGCTGTTGTAGTCTAACCAAGATACAATAATAATACCTTTATACCGTAATAGAAATTGTAAACATTTAAGTAGGCCTTATAAAACATACTTAACAAAATTATCCTGCAGAATGCAGAACCATTTTAAATAACTGAAATTACTCCAAACAGTATACATGTAAGTAAGCCTAATCAATACACCATACTTATATGAAACTATCCTCTCAGATAGCAAGAATACTTGACAACTGGAATTAGTCAAAACTAAGTATGCCTAAACAATTAAGATCTCGTACTAAGAAGGAACTATCATCTCAGATAGGAGGAACTCTTTCAACAAACCTTTGGCGACATAATTGCGAATAATTTAAGATACTCGCGCGATAGTCGTGAGACGTTCGTGCGACTGTCTCACGACGTTCGCCAGAACATAGCTTAGTTTAATTTACTCGCAATGCTGTCGCGAAGTGTCTCATTTATGTCGCAATTGGTTCGCAATTCAGTCTTATTTATCTCGCAAATATGTCTTGTTCCAAAATGATTGCGACTAAATTGCGAGGGGTCGGCGACAAGTTCGCAATGGGTTCGAGACACCCGCGATCACTTTGCGACCATTTTGCGAGGAATTTTGTCGCATAAAATTTTTGAACATGTTCAAAATTTTCGCGACTACTTTGCGCCACTTGGCGACACATGCGAGGACATTACGAATCACTGGCGACTGTTTCGAGACTACTTTGCGAGCCACTCACGATGTCTGTCGCCAGTTGTCGCAAAACAGTCGCAGTCCAGTGAGATAGGGGCTTAAAGATAAGACTTGTAAGCTCTGCATAATCAGTGCCCAACCATCTCTGCAACCTGTGAAACATATACCAGAGAAATAAAAAAAACAACCTTCATACAGTAAGCAGTATATAATTGTAACATGATTGTGACAGGGTTCATACAGGCAAGATTGTGTAAAATTCAAGGACTTTTCAATGACTTCTAAAAGACTTTCCTACTGTTTTCAAGGACTGAAAACTTAAGAAAAATACTGATTTATGCGTTAAAATTCTACTTCTGAAATGCTAGAGTCCATTACTAAAGATATCAGTTTAAGACAATTAGTATAAAATTGTGGCGCCTTTATTTGGTGCAGCATATGCTGCACCAAATAAAGGCACCACAATTTTTTACTGATTCAGGCCTCCAAAACACTGTTGAATCCTCCTGTAAATGGTAAAATTCAAGGACTTTTCAAGGCCTTTGAGTGTTTTTTCAAGTACTTGTCAAGGCAAATTTTATTTTCAAGGACTTTTCAAGACAGTCCTGTATATTCAAGTACTTTTCAAGCCTGTGCGAACCCTGAACACACCAGAGAAATAAAAAAAAAACCTTCATAGAGTAAGCAGATAGAAATTGTAACATGATTGTGACCTCTAAAAATGCAGTTAATCAAGAACCAACTAAACCTTGGGTGAGTTCGTTTCTGGCTATCACCTGGCTACAGCTGCTGTTATCTCAACTGCATTTACTCCACAACCAATCAAAAAGTTTGTCACAGCAAGCATCAGGTTTCTATTCACGATAATGGTTGGTTACCTGAGATCATATGGGTACTACATAGGAGCCGCTGTGGTGTAGTGGATAAACCGCTTGCCTTGTAAACCAGGGGTCGCAGGTTCGATTCCTGGCTTCACCAGTCAGTTGGATGAGACTTTAAGCCGTGGCCCCCTCTCCGTATGACCTTAGCTGTTGGTGGGACATGGGCGGATCCAGAGGGGGGGACAGGGGGTCCCCCCCCCCCCCCCCGAAAAATCACAAAAAATATAGGGTTTCCTAGCAATATTGATCCGGATCCCCTAAAAATCACAAAGCTACCAAACCAGCATTCAATGGTGGGCCATTTTAATGGTGTTTCACTGGCGTGCCTATGATGGCCCACTTTTAGTGGCATTTCGATCCTCTCTCCATCCCCACAAAAAAATAAAACATACAAAAAAAACGTCAGTATTGGAGGACACCCGTCTGACAAAAATTTTTTGGATCCGCGCATGCTATTGGACTTCCAAATCAACATGTATGTATCAAGGACATCTCAATTATTTTCCCCGGACCAGCATCTTCCAAGTGAGTGATTTATCTGTCATTTTTTGTCGGAAACTCTCAAAACTGTACAAAACCGAAGCAACACTGACAGAAATTATTCAGGATGCATTCAACTGATAATAGCCTGCATGCTTATTAGCAATTCAAATCATTTCTCCATGAAAATAAGAAATCATACCGTACGTGGTAAAAGGATTCTCTAATAAATAATTTTGTCAACATAACGTCACATCAATCCGAAAACTTCGACTCAATTCGAGAATCAAGACTTGGATGTATGTAAGGCGTAGTACTATGCATGAAAAAGCTCCATTTTATTTGCCAGAACTGGCATAACAAAAGCATGGGCAAAATAATCAATCTGGTCCGCAACACGTTCCATATAAAGGTCATGCAAATAACGCAGGGCTCATTTTAAGTATTTTCAAGTTCAAACCCATGTTCAAACAGCACATGAATCTCCTGATTTGAACATGGATTTTCGTTCATTTGACAATGGGTTAAACCAGCTATACGAATAGGTATTCATGCAAGAATGTTCTGGTACTCAGAGTAAAAGAAGAGTCAATGGGTTACAAAGAGCACCAGTATCACAAGGTAAAGCTGCTAAAGCACATTATCTCTCTTGCAAGTCCATTGTTGAAGAACGAGATAATTGGTAGTTCTATGACGCATACATATCCATTGCATCTTTCTAAAATTGAAAGTCATTAAATTTCATTAGAAGCATCCGTAAAACAGATGGAGCAATAATACAATAAGCATGCAATGCACATGTGCGTAATTGATTTTCTCTATGTGAGCTTCGAGAAAATGGTTTCTTACCATTCTTTTAAAGCCCGGATATATCTTTGGTGTGAAGACATTGTAGATTCAGATCCACTGGCTCTATGTCTCATAATTACACAGCACATACTTGCCCATACATGCCATAACTTCAAACTTACTTACTATAATATAGGACATAAAATTTACTACAAGTATACTGATGGGTACATTTATGTCCGCTGGACCCTTTTCTAATTTAACCAAGGGTAAAAGATTGGGAGTGTAAATCCTGTTCAGATTATACCTTCAGTCTGGTTTGGGTCCACACTGTTATAGGCTGTTACTGAGGTACTGGGCTGTTAGCTGAGTGGTCTATTTGTCAAAATACTTAGGGAAAATATTGGGAAGGGGGGGGTGAATGTTGTTCTCTGATAATCTTGCCTTGAGATGCTGGGTGACTTCGCATGCTTGTTTGTCAAAATTAACACTTTCAAAAGATTCTTTCAGAAAATACTATAATCATCATAGTGTCACACAGTTTGGATGCAGATCAGGCCCGACATTTTGTCAGGTCTGATATGGGTTAAAAACTGTTTTTAAAGGTTATCAGTATCAGGCCAAATAAAAAAATAAGTGTGCTTTGGGTAACGGGTCTGAAAATTTTAGGTAGGGTAGGCACACAAAATTTAATTTAAAAAAAATCGCCTTTCAAGCTTAAAATTATATATTTTCCAGAAAACCCGAAAAAATTCTAGGTTTCACCAGTAAAGTTAGGTAGGGTTGGTCGGGTTACCCTAAACACAGGCATTTTTTATTTTGGCCTCTGAGCTGGCAAATCTATGGTGGAAAATCAGAGATTTACTTGCAATTCTCTCATAATAGAGTAGATACTATGTTGTTTCTCAATGGTATTTTATGGCTGACAGAACTTCTGACTGACAGTTCAGCCTCTCTCAATATAGATATAGAAATTGTTCTTAAGTTTTTTTCAAACCCCTGGAATTTAACTCTTTCACTGTGGTCTACAAACAGCTTGGACCCAGATTCTGCCCGGCAAATTGTTGTGCCGGATTTGGATCCAAACAGTTTTCAAAGGCTATCAGCAGACAAAAAGTCACCAGAATTAGCGGGTAAAGGCAAAAAGTTAAAGCACTACCTGACTTTTCAAAGCAGCTGTTGATTTCTCTATACGGCTCATGAATATTGGAGAAAAAATAATAAGTGCAAAAGTGGAATTATTTTCTTATCCACATGTTTAAACATACGTTTTGAGTGCTCAAAAGAACCTTCTTCCCGAGACGGTTCTTTTGAGTATCCACCACATATGTTTTGGTTCAGAAATAAGCAAAATAAATCTTGATTACGGTGACAAATGCTCCATTTTCCATAATATTTTCAAAATCAAAACTAAACTAAATTTTTTCTTGATTTTTTTTCAATGCTGTCTAAAAATAAAAAATGATCTAAAGATAGCCTTATATGGAGTAAAGGAGAAAACAAGATGTCCAACATGGACCAACAGATTGATGCACCAATTGTTGTTACCCCTCGCAAAACACCAATAAAGTACTGGAATTTCAGTGTGTTTGCTCATTGACTTACATAGATTACTAAGCAAAGCTATCATTTGTAACAGCATTAGGAGTACAGATTTTTTATTCTAACTGTTGCCTATAGAAACTTCTAGTTTGATTTATATTTTCTTGAGAAAAATCCCAGTAGGAATCAGAAATCTCAGAAACTCATGAAGCAATGAAATAAGTGCCCTGGATCCAATAAAACAGCTCCCAGCTAGTTTAGCAATGTTTATTGGAAATCTAATGTCTCTTCTTGAGGCTCTGGGGAGTTCACAATGGCATGATTCATACAAGATAACATTCAGGGAGTTTAACTGTCATTCTACCAATTGTGACAATTTTAAATCATTGATTACTGGTGTAATCTTCCATCCAGTCTGTTACAATAAGGATTGAATGGTCCAAGAAATCTAATGTTTCTTCTCCAAGCTCTAGGCTAAAGTAACAGTCCAGAATTTCCCTCCAGTCTGGTCTTTCGCCACCATTTTACGCTGCAAACTGTTTTAACACTCTGTTCATTTACATGAATGAATATTTTGAAAACAAAAGGGCCCTAGGGCCATGGATAGCTCACCTGAATCCTGGCCCATGAGGAGAGGACGTTTTGGCATGTGATTAAAGAGATAGCATTTAAAGATATTTGAGCCCCAACATGAGATTTCCGACAATGTGGTATGTGCGAACAGCAAAGGTTCAGACTAGCCTGCGCATACGCACAGTCTGATCAGAGCCTTTGCTAGTTGCAGGAATATTCTATGACTGTTAAACCACTGACCGAACAGCATTTAGAGTTTCTAAGCTTAAAAGGAGGCTGCACAGACTCGTCTGAGTCTAATCATGTCAAAATGCCGCATTGTTGGAAGTCTCGTAATGGCTCATTTTTATTCTTAGTTCTGGTTGCCATTTTATTCAGCCTAGCTGAACGGTCTGAGCAATTATGGTAGAGGGCATCATGAGGAACATTTCTGTGAAGTTATTTTGAATTTGCATCAGTGGTTCGGGAAGAGATGTTGTTTGAAGATATTTCTTATCTAGAGCTCTGGCGACCCTTTTGTTCGGCACAGCGTAACCATTTGTGCAATTTTGGTAGAATGCATTATGAAGAATATTTCTGTGAAATTATATAGTGGTTCAAGAGGATATGCCATTTCAAGATATTAGTGCAATTTTGGTAGAGGGCATTATGAGGAACATTCTGTGAAATTATATTGAATTTGAACTGGTGGTTCGAGGAGGGACATTTCTATGAAACTATTTAAATTTGGACCAGTGCTTCAGATGTGGTTTAAAAGAGTTCTTATCTAGAGCTCTGGTGGCTCTCATGTTTGACTGACCAGAACCATTTATGCAATTTTGGTAGAGGGCATTATGGGGAACATTCCTGTGAAATTGTTTTAAATTTAGACCAGTGGTTTAGGAGGAGATGTTGTTTAAAGAAAAAGTTAACGGACCCCAGATGGACAATTGAGACAGATGAAGACTGATCCATGGGTGTAAGTTCAAAATTTCCCAAATCCTGAACTTTTGAAACTCCATTCTTAAAATTTGCAGTATGCCCACTAAATATTCACAATTTCAAGTTTAAATGGTCAAATGTCCTTAGACAGACTGAAAATAAATCAGAGAAGCTATTATGGTTTCCTTAATTCAGCATTTTGAGGTTGACTTTCTGTAGAAAGTCAGCCTCAAAATCCTGAATTCAGGAATAATCCTGAAAACTTTCATCCATGTGAATCACAATAACACACAGCAAACAACATATGAAATTTTCCAGCATGAAAAGAGTTAAAGGTTTACTTGCTGGCACTAAACCAGAAACCATTTTCTAAGACATGCTAGGATAGTTAATTTCTTAGCCAACTTACCTTGTTGTAAATTTGTCAAGGGTGATTTATTATATTCATGAGAAAAAGCATCAAAGATGAGGTTTTTTCCTCTCAGGAGGATGGCTTTTGGGAAATGTTCAGAGATAAGGCTTACAGCTCTAAATTGCAAGCTGTCATAATTGTGTTATCAAGAAAATGAGGGATGTTTATACATAGAGGACTTAAGAAAAAAAATACTACAGATGGAAAACCATTTGCATCATTTTTCATATTTTATGAGATTGCACAAAAAAGATAAATCTCCGTTATAGATAATGTAATAAGCTTGTTAAAATGCTGATGATATACACAACTTGCATTGCTGGATAAAAAACCCTTAATATTAGCTGTAACTGTAAAATATCCCCCATGGTTTCCTTTCTATGCATAAGTTTATCAGTAATGGTCAGTTGAAACTGTTTATTATCCCTTTGTGCCACAGCATGGTTTCATTTTTTGCATAAGTTTTCAGTAATGGTCAGTTGTAACTGTTCATTATCCACTTGTGACACAGCTTATTATCAGTAATGGTCAGTTGAAACTGTTTATTCTCCACTTGTGCCACAGCATGGTTTCATTACTTTGCATAAGTTTATCAGTAATGGTCAGTTGTAACTGTTTATTATCTCCTCCTGACACAGCTTGGTTTCATTTCTTTGCATAAGTTTATCAGTGATGGTCAGTAGTAACTGTTCATTATCCCCTTGTGACACAGCATGGTTTCATTACTTTGCATAAGTTTATCAGTAATGGTCAGTTGTAACTTTTTATTATCCCCTTGTGACACAGCATGGTTTCATTTCTTTGCATAAGTTTATCAGTGATGGTCAGTAGTAACTGTTCATTATCCCCTTGTGACACAGCATGGTTTCATTTCTTTGCATAAGTTTATCAGTGATGGTCAGTAGTAACTGTTCATTATCCCCTTGTGACACAGCATGGTTTCATTTCTTTGCATAAGTTTATTAGTGATGGTCAGTTGTAACTGTTTATTATCCCCTTGTGATACAGCATGGTTTCATTACTTTGCATAAGTTTATCAGTGATGGTCAGTTGTACTGTTCATTATCCCCTTGTGACACAGCATGGTTTCATTTCTTTGCATAAGTTTATCAGTGATGGTCAGTAGTAACTGTTCATTATCCCCTTGTGACACAGCATGGTTTCATTTCTTTGCATAAGTTTATCAGTGATGGTCAGTTGTACTGTTCATTATCCCCTTGTGACACAGCATGGTTTCATTTCTTTGCATAAGTTTATCAGTGATGGTCAGTAGTAACTGTTCATTATCCCCTTGTGATACAGCATGGTTATTTCTTTGCATAAGTTTATCAGTGATGGTCAGTTGTACTGTTTATTATCCCCTTGTGACAGAGCATGGTTTCATCTCTTTGCATAAGTTTATCATTAATAGCCAGTTATAACTGTTTATTATCCCCTTGTGACTCAGCTTGGTTTCATTTATTAGTAATAGTCAGTTGTAACTGTTTATTATCCCCTTGTGACACAGCATGGTTTCATTTCTATGCACAAGTTTATCAATGATGGTCAGTTGTAACTGTTTATTATCCCTCCTGTCGCAGAATGATTTCATTTCTTTGCATAAGTTTACCAGTTATGGTCAGTTGTAACTATTCAGTCACCCTCGTGTCACAGCGTGGTTTTGAGAAACCCTGTTCACTGATAAGCATTTTATAGGCACTCTCCCTCAAAATGAGGTACTGCTACCGTGTTGACCTTCTGGACTGCAATGATCAATTGTCACCCCTTACAAATAACCCTCCTGTCCTCCTGTTCTTTAACCCTTTATATACTCCATAGGATATTTTAAGATCATGACATCATTTTCTATTTTTAGACATTGAAAAAATTCAACAAAAAAAAAAGTTAAGTGTTGAATACTTTTGAAAATATTATGGAAAATGGAGCATTTGCTCCAAAAGAGCAAAAGCTCCATTTTCCATAATATTTTCAAATACATAATATTTTAAAGGGCATCAAAGGCATAACTATGGAGTAAAGGGTTAATGCTTGTGTTTATCTGTGATTGTCTACTGTTACAATAATTGTTTAAGTCATCCTCCGTTATTAGGGGAGCGCAGTGGCTCAGTGCAGTAACCTCAAATTGTACAGAGTAAACATGACCTATAACCTCAAAAAATCAATAATCCAATGGGAGTCTGTATGTATCTGTATTTGTTTACATCCACGGAGTGGACGTTTATCTGCACAGTGTGTAGTACTGTGTGGTAGAGTGCTTGACTCGAGACAAAAGGGCTGTGGGTTTCAAGCCTCTCCGGCGTCACTTTGTTGTGGTCCTTGAGCATGACACACTTATCCTAGCTTAGTACTGGTTCAACCCAGGAATACCTGCCCCTGTTTAACTGAAATATTGTTGATGGGATGTAAAGAATCGAATCAAACAAACAAACAAAAGGTATTACTATGGAGTAAAGGGTTGATGCTTGTGTTTATCAGTGATGGTCTACTGTTACAATAACTCCTGTCACAATATGGTTATTATTAGGTTGACTCTGGTATGTTCATAATTGAACAATTAGGAGAAGGTACCATCACATCAGGCACAACAAATGATGATTTAGCCAGCAAGAGTCTGGCCCACTCACAGCTAATTCAATAATTTCACAGGTAATAAAACAGTTGTTATGGCCTGATGAGAGGTAATGAGAAGGAGCCGGCTGCTGATGCAGTCCTTGTGAAAAATGGACCTGATCAATCTTTTTCAGTTCACTTGTCCTACTGCATGCACAGGTCCAGAGGGGGGACAGGGGGTCCAGAACCCCCCCCCCCTGAAAAATCACAAAGCTATAGGGTTTCTTTAATGCAATACTGCTGGTCTGGATCCCTTGAAAAATCACAAAGCTACAAAGCCAGAATTCAACGTCAGGCCATCATCTGCCCACCAGTTCACGTCTATCCTGATCTGGGTCCAAAGGTTTGCAAAGATTATCAGCAGATCTAGCTAGGAAAAAGTTTAGAAGCCATATGAGAAATGCATCATTAATTCTACACATACCGGACACATAATTATTGATATAGCAAAAGATATTTCTGAAAAATCATTCTTAAATCACTAGAATATATATAGACAGGATATAGTAAAGTAAACAGAAGCTTAATAACCTAAGCAGCAGCCATTTTATTGGCTATTATTCAAAGTTGGGTTACCGTACCCAACCTAATAATCACACACTGTGTGCATTGGGCCTCGACGCGAGTGAACCTGTCTTCGGGGGTTTGCGAACAAGACAGGCGCAGACCAGCCTGCGCATCCCCGCAGTCTGATCAGCGCCATTTGTTATTCGTTTTGTGGAAAGTACCATATTGAATCTTGCTACACGTAAAATTTCAATTTTCTAGCTAGTCTCTGTAGCTGAAGAGACCGGTTTGAAACTCGCTTTGACGGAAACCCCAAAGACAGGTTTTCTCGCAACGAGGCCCATATCTTTTTACAAACTGTAGATCAATCTCACAATTACGAAATGGGCCTCGACGTGAGAAAACCTGTCTTCGGAGTTTCTGAAAAAGCGAAACTCAAACCAATCTCCTCAGCTACAGAGACTTGCTAGAAAAAATGAAATTTTGCTCCAAGCAAGTCTAGATATGATACTTTCCAATAAGTGAATACCAAAGGCGCTGATTAGTCTGCACCGGTGTGCAGGCTGGTCTGCGCCTTTATAGTTCGCAAACACAGAAGACAGGTTTTCTTGCGTCAAGGCCCAAATTGTAACAATAGACTGAGTAGAAATCAAGTTTAGAGTGTAAACAACTCATATTCTAATGCATTTGCAAATGTAACACGTCGTCTGATTGGATAATGTCAGAAATTTGCGACAGTATCTCCTGTGATATATTGTCGCAAACTCGACGTCATTATGTAATGTCGTTTTTTGTTGGTTGACAAGTGGTAAGCGGTTTAATGCAGCTGATAGGCGCTGGCCATAGGCACAACATACTACATTTCCACTGTCTTTTTGAAGGAACACTGTTACTAGTGCATCTCTGCGATTATTTGGAATCAAGTTTAATGGCTGTAGCAATTTGAAATAGCGACAAAATGAAGCCACAACAAAATATCTTTCCATCAATGACTAGTCTGGGTATACTGGGTTTGAGGAAAAAAAAAGTCATTGCATGTAGTAATCCTTCTCAATTCAATCAATGTAGTCATTCTTTAATTCCAAATAGCCATGAAACAGTCATCCAATAATTAGGCCAGAATTTTTTTATTAGTTGATTTACGGGAATTTTTTTCAGATTTAGGGTCAGGGTGGGGGGACGGAAAAAAAAAGCTCTGAAAATGACCAGCATTTTCAGAGCTTTTTTTTTCACTGGTCATTTTCAGAGCTTTTTTTCTCAGAGCCTTTTTTTTAAATAACTCAAGAAAAAACAGTAAAACTAGTAAGGTAAACCAACATTCTATATTAAATCTTAAAATATTTCATCATTTTTCTAAAAATCTTTTTAACAGTGTCACTCTCAAAAATACACAGACAGAACCTCAAAAATTAGTTATTTTTTTTTCAACGAAACAAATAATATTTAGAGTCGGTGGATAAAATGAAAAATAATTCTAAGAAATTAAATTCTATTTTTTCTCTACTTTCTGGAAATTTACAGTAGGAGGGTTTGTAAACAACTAATAAATAAATTCTGGCCTTAAAATTACAAGGTAGAAGTATAGAGAAGATAGCATCAAGAAAATAGATAGTGACTTTCTGTGACCAAACACATTATACAGTGTTAGATGTCAAAAACTAATAAACTAACAATAACCGCAAATAAAGCTTAGGCCATCGAATAGAAACTTAAGTAGTTTTTAACGACAAGGTTTCATTTTCCATGCCATTAGTTTGGAAATATCAGAAATGAAAGCAGTAAATAACATTGTATTCCTTAATAAAGGTACCATCAACAACCTAATAAGCAAAGTCTCTGTGTATTAATTTTACATTTGAAAACAGTGTAGATCCAGATCTGCTGATCAGGATCAACATTGCTTTTCATCCACAAGATCAATCCATACTCCTGGACTGGCAATATATGTGAAGCTGATAATGCACTCAAGACAAAAAAAAAATCAGTGTGTGCTTAATAAAAGCATGTGCCCTAATGGTAAATGCATTTGGCAATCTTCTACACTAGACATATTGATAGGCTTTGACAATTTTTGACATAAGTTTGGCATAAGTCGGGTTTACTTTTTGGAATCTTGGACCATATAGTCAACTGAATGTGGCTGCAAAATTTTCTAAAAAAATGTGCTTTTGTTTAGTGTTTTTTTAGTTGCCATTTTGATGTCTGCAGACTTTTTTTATCAACTCTTTTATAAATAAAAAAAATCATTCAAGAATATCATACCATACACTTTGGATCCAGATCAGACCTGACATTTTGTCAGGTTACCTTTTGGAGCATGGTGGCCATCTTGGTCATATGTGAACTAGACCAAAGGAATCAAGTTTTGTTCCCTACATCTCACGGCTGTTCATAAATAAGCCTGCTTTAGGGCTTGTACTACATAAAGTTAACATTGGAATCCCTACTATTGCCAAGACCATTGTGCTGTGACTGGAAATTATTGCTGCACAACATGTACCTATAAAATATATTGGCAGTCTTTCATGCAAAAGAAACATATCTTCCAATACTCATTAATAAAAGATGAAACTCAGCATTAGCAATCAAACCATGTAATTTTACTTGATTTAATGTCTTTTTCATGCACTTGTAGGCTGTTCTGTCAAATCATATTGATTTACAACTCTTTTGCATTATGAGTTGCCATAGTAACTAAGACACAATTTTTTCAATGCTAATTAACTTAATGACTTAATGAAAATTGTTTCAAAACCAGCTGCTAGGATTACTTCCATTTTATTGCAATCTCAGAATTGTTTCCATTTTTATTGCAATCTCAAACAGTAGCTCATATTGCTGTGAATGCTACAAGCACCTCCAATAATTTGCGACAGACGACATTTTCATTTTTATTTTAACTCTTCCCTTGCTACATTTGTTTAAACATACAATTGATGCATTCTTTGAGGTTATCATCAGAATTTGTCAACCCAAAAAAGTGATGTCCTTGTTACACATGGAAATCACTTTCAAGGGTGTTAACCGAAAAAGAATGCATCACTCATTTTGTTGTATGACTTTTGAGTCTGGGGTTTTAAAAGCTAAAATTAGCTGTGGACAGCTAGAAGGCTACCTGACAGCTAAAAATAGTTTTGGGATTCCTGACATCAGATCTAAAACGAGCTGTGGGACAGGTGGACATGACTTTTGTCAATGCTGCCTGACAGCTAAAAATAGTTTTGGAATTCCTGACATCAGATTTTTCACATACCAGAGACATACGTTTAGCAAGCAGGATCAAGCATGAGCTTTTGTACAAAGCTGTTGCAGGCAGTTACAGACAAGGTGAGAAGGACTTTGCTGGCAGTCATATAACAATGACTTTTGTTGTCTGCTGAAAACCTTTGCAACCAGTTTGGACCCAGATCAAAACCTGAAAGAATTTTTTGAAAGTCAGCAGATGGCAACAAAAGCATGAAAAATTACCCAGCATGCAAATTTAGAGTTAAACTGTTGTCTGCCACAGTCATGCTTAAAGTACCATCTATAATTTGCAGCAGACGAGATTTTTTTATTCAGTTTTAAGCAGATGATTCACATGAAATATCACACCTTATATGTCCTGAAATAAAGAATGATGTTGGAAAACAAGTCGTCTGCTGCAGGCGTGAGTGGCACTTTATAAACTGTTATCTTGTCCTGCTGAACAAATGAATACAAGCAAGGTCAGCAATTGAGGGCAACAAAAAATAAAGCATTCCGTATGACCCTTGACAAAGGGCTGTGAAAAAACATTCAAACTGAATGTTAGATTTTATTCATTATTTGTTTTCACTAAATTTCAATTATTTTTTTCTGTCTTTCTCATTCCAATACTGGTATACTTAAAGACATGAATCATCAGGTATTGAATTAAGCAAGTGCAACTAAGGCTTCTTAAACCATTACATTTGTCTAGTTTTCTGATTTTTCTTTGCAAATACAAGAGAGTTAAACAGGCACTAAAAGTCCACTATCAGCGGCAAAAATTCAACTAGAAACTCAGCTTCCAAACAGATAAAGGTATCTGTTGCAAAATCTATCTACATGTCGCATTTTAAAGAATTTAGCAATAAAAATATCAAAATTGATCACTGATTTTGTTAAGGTACAAGTACATGTGTCAACAAACAAAAAAAAACTGCAGTGTTTCTCACTGAAAAGGTTGATTCTCATTGTAAAATGTTAGATTTCAACAATCAAGTGTTCACTGGCAGGGGTGTAGTTACATACATGTTTATGCAAAAACACAAGTGCGTAAACATTTGGACCCAAAATATCGGAAGATTCTATACAAAATGTGTGCATAGAACCAATATTGAATTTCGACAGAATTTGTGTAGTAACACCTCCTTATAGGCACCCTTTTGATGATCTATCACCAATTAAAGCAAAGTGAATGTGGGCCTGACCCAGGGAATAAGCTAGGGGGGGGGGGGGGGGGGGACTAGGGCGAAAAAGTCCCCCTGTGGGCCGAAATTTCTCCCTAAATGGGACCCAGGGAGAAGTGGGAGTCTCCTAAAAAAAAAATTTTAAGGGAGACTTTTTTCATTCTGTCACCACACAAACTCAAGCTGTGGTGACAATCTACTACCAATGCATGGTATTTCTCCTTCCTTTTAATGGCAATAGTATGTGTTATGACTAGTGTGCTTCTAAAATGGCAGAAAATGCTCTAACTCTGTGCTATAAAAATCTCCCTATCTGACTGTCACTTCTCCTTAATTTTCCTGGAGGGAGACTTCTCCCTAATATCAGAGCCCAGCTTGAACCCTGCTGACCACATACAATATTTTATAATCTACCATTACATGAGTGCGTTTATATTGGCAAACAGCACAGACCCTGATGAGACGCCACATTTTGTGGCACTCATCTGGGTCTAAGTTGTTTGCATAATTATGTTCCCTTTTTAACACATTCAGCCTATTCCACAAATGCATATTGTAGTTTCAAAGATGCATAGTAATGAGGTGATTCTATTTTTCTTATGAACAGGTAAAGATGACTATTCACTGCTACGCGAATATGCAGTAATCTGTGGTAGGTTCAATGTAACTGTAAACCGAGACTAATTGCACGCCCAAAATCAAGGTAAACTAAGCCTGTGTTTGTTTACAACGATTCTCATCTATCTTTGAAACTACTATCTTTGAATTTTAGGCTAGCTACGTCCCTGACTGGAGTGAACTTGTTGCAGACCATAGTGCAGACCTAGGACTTCGCACACCAACAAATTAGTTCAAGAAGAAAAACTGAAGAAATAAACCTGCAATATTTTGTTTTAAACAGGCATCCTTTCCAGGTCTGTATGATATTTGTTTGTTTGATTTGATTCTTTACGTCCCATCAACAATCTTTCAGTTAAACAGGGACGAGTCTTCCTGGGTTGAACCAGTACTAAGCTAGGATAAATGTGTCTTGCTCAAGGACCACAACGCAGTGACACCTGTGAGGCTCGAACCCGCGGCCTCTCGGTCTCAAGTCAAGCACTCTACCACTGAGCCACTGCGCTCCCAGGTCTGTATGATATGAAATGTTATGAAAAGCATGAGAAATAGCAGAATATGTCTTGGGACTCCCATGAATAATAAATGAGAACATGATCATAAAGTATAATTCTCCCAGCTGATCATGATAGATGTGCAAATGTCAGGGAAAATGCCAGATGGATATTTGCTTGTTTTGTTGCTTTACGTCCCAAGTCAACAGCTATGGTCATGGCGGGACAGTCAGTTCACCTAACCACTCTTTTTCCTGGGCAAGCTTGAACATGCAGTTAACCAGTACTTCATGCAAATACTTTCGCTTGTAACAGACAACAACCCTTCTTGAATGATTCAGCGGAAGGGAGGAGAATGACAGTAGAAACTATTTCATGATCAATCTCCACGAAAGTATGGGACCGGGCCTGGATCAAACTTGCGACCCCTGGATCTGCAGTCAAACTCGCATCTGTTGCCAGACACGTTAACGACTGCGCTACACGGCCCGATACCAGATGGATATACACATACCGGACATTTTGAGCAAGTGCATACCAAGTTGTGTGTGTTTGACAGCATTGTCTCGGTCCCCAACCAAACAATTTTGGAGTCTTAGCATCTGCAATGAGAAGAAGTGGGTGCAATCTTCCCAAATTGCATGGATTGGATGGCATGAGTTATTTTCGTCTGCTGATAACCTTTGCAAACAGTTCACACCCAGATCTGTCGGGCCTGATCTGGATCCAAAATGTTTGACACTCTGATGGTATTTCTAAAAGAGTTTATGAAAAAGTTGATATTGAAAAAAAAATCAGCAGACAATAAAAAAGCATGCAAAATTACCCAGCATGCGAGGTGTTAGGTCCCAAACCAAAGATTTTTGGTGTCATAACATCTAAGCGCCTTCAGTCTTCCTTAATTGCATAGATGCCATGGATTCTATGTTATATGTTCCAGACTTTAATTAATAGTGTGTAACGAAAATTTAATTTTCTTATTTCTCAACCAAAACATGTTGTGGGTACTCAAAAGAACTGTCTCAATGAGACGGTTCTTTTGAGCACCCAAAACATAAGTTAAAACTGATGGGTAAGAAAATATTTACAATTTTAGGCTGAAAATTTTTGTTTATCTAAACCTATGATGTTACTTACTCGTTTCTGTCCAATTTTAACTTGTGTTTCTTCTTCCCCATAACAATTTGAAAGGTGACTTGCTGGTAATGTTCAAATGTTCCCTAGAAATATAAGAATCAAGATGCGTCAGATATGGATGGACCGGAGCACAGTGGCTCAGTGGTAGAGTGCTTGACTGGAGACTAAGGGGCCACGGGTTCCAGCCTCACCGGCGTCACTGTGTTGTGTCCTTGAGCAAGACACATTTATCCTTGAAACCAGGAAGACCCATCCAAACGTATCTGAAAAAGTGTTGAATAAATGGGACATAAAGAATTCAATAAAATAAATCAGACATGGATGGGTGCCAGTGTAACAGGCTCTGAGGTTATAAAACATTTTTCATGCTCAACTCAACTGAGCATGAGATTTATCATGCTCATAAATGTTAAAATGCCAACAATTGTTGGCATTTTAACAGTTATAAGCAGGATAAATACAACAGGAGTGTTTTAAGCAGCAAAAATTGTAATTATTAAAGCAGTTGAAATTTCATGCTCAGTTCAGTTGAGCATAAAAGGAGCACAGTGGCCACTTTTTTCAATGGCCACCATTAATTTGATCAATTTGGTACAGGCCAACATGAGGAATATTTCTGAGAACTTATTTGAAGTTTGAATGTCATTTAAATCATCTACTTCTATTTTTAACCTCTGGTGGCAAGGTGTTTATACATGTACAAGCAGAACTGTTTGAGCAATTTTGGTTAAGGGAAAATTGGTGAAAATGTTTGGGAAGTGGATTTATTTTCAGCCTTGGCACCAACTTCTTCCGTTTTGAGCAATTTAGGCAGAGAGGTAACATGAAGAAAGATGGAGAAAGTTTATATGAAATTCTAATGCACTTTTTTGTAACGCAACATCTGATTGGATAACGCCAAAAATTTGTGACAGTTTATCCTGCAATATACTTTCGGAAATTGTTTGAAGTCATTAATTACATCACATTTCGTTGGATGACGTGCAGTTTTATGCAGCTTGCAATGCTCCAATTCAAGACGAAAATGCATAAATGCATTAAAATCAAAATTTTCATTTGGGGAGGTATATCTTCGGATATACGTTTTGAAATCACGTTTTACCGCTCTGCTCGGGTGTCGCCGTAAAACAAAATTTCCTACCATATATCCGATGATATACCTCCCCAAATGAAAATTTTGAATAAATTTAAACCCTAATTTATATGGACCTGCCATTTAAAGAAAAAGGCTATATCCACAATCCACTACCCATACCGGACCACAGCTCATCACATTACATGTAGCTTACCCTGAACAGCCATACTCAGATATTAAAATAAATAAAATAAATGTTCATTTTTGGGTCCTTAAACTTACATGATGGCTAATCTGATGCTCCCTTGTTGAGACGACATCCAGCCCCTTTTTCTTTACTTGCTTCGGGAAGACAATTTGAAATGGTTTTGGAGCAGAAGAGACCAAGTACTTGTTAAACGGGTAGATGTCCAGCAACGATTTCACATCACGAACTGAAAATATAAGATTGAACTTTTTTAAAAACATTTCTTTCAGGAATACATTTTACCATCAGAGTTTCAACCATTTGGACCCAGATCAGGCCTGACATTTTGTCAGGCCTGATCTGGGTCCAAACTGGTTGCAAAGTTCAACAATAGACACTGGAAGTTAAATACAGTAGAACTTTAAAATGGCTCGAAAAGGCTTGGGACCATGAAAAAGAGTTCTAGCCAAGGGTAGTTCCAGCCATCCAGGGTGGATTTGGCATAAAATGACCTGTAGGGACTATGATGACAGTTCTAGACAGCCCAGGTGAATGAGTCATCAGAGCTCAAGCCATTGAAGTTCTACTGTAGTTATAGTGGATTTACCTAACATAAAGCATGCATAAAAAATGTTTTTCTTGTCAAAAAACCAAACCTTAAAAACATATGTGCTTAGGTGTTCTATAGCCTCTGGTATTTTCAGTTTGATGCCAAGCAGGTAGCTGAGTTTAAACAGCCAATTTCCTCTCAGAGAGACAAGGTTATCACTGAGAAGTATTTCCATTAAAACTATTTTTTCTCAAATTTAATTTACCATATTCTATGTAATATTCGAGCCCACATGCACAAATATGGGATTGAATATTTTAGAGCCTTCAACAACAGCTGAACATTCGGAACATTTGGAAGGGTTTCCATTAGGTATCTGGTAAAACAAGAAATAGAGAGAACCTACAAAATTTGAAAACAGAATTTATGGAATATGTACCAACAACAGTTTCATCCCCATAGCACCAGCTTATTAAGGTGGCATTCTGCTAGAACCCAATATTCCTGAAGGACCATGCAGTATGCAAAAAAATATCAACATTATATGAGTGTATGGTAAATGTTCTAAAATTCTGAACACTAGTTGCCTTGCACCCCTATGTTGTATGGAAAGCTCTAATTTGGCACTTTAAAATTAACCCATATTTCAAATTTTATAAGTACAATTTTAACAGGTATCCAGGTAGTTCGAGATATCAGTTATCTAATGGTATAACATGGCAGGTACGTAGATTTTACTAACCTTAAGCATGCTCAGTAACTTTACATGCTTTTTGCCGTCTGCTTTTTTTCAAATTTCTATCAGGAATATGATCCGAGTGTCAATTAAACAGCTTTGATCCAGATCATGCCCAACATTTTGTCGTGGCTGATCTGGGTTCAAACTGTTTGGAAAGGTTATCAGCAGACGACATTGGCAGGAAAAAGAGGTAAAGTAAATCCCTAGACGTTCTTCAAAATTATGTTCTTCTTCCCGATACGTGTCAATGATAAGTAGAATGTATATCGCTTATCCAATCTGTAGGATTATTGCTCTCGAACTTATATTAGGCATATGTATGTTAGCCCTTTAAGCACCAATCACAACAAAAGTCGTCTGCTTTTCTCGTCTGCTGAAATGTTTAAGAAGCCTCTATGGCAAACAGTTTGGACCCAGATCAGACTGCTTCTATAGGAGCAGTCTGTTCTGGGTCCACACTGTTTGCTCATACTTAATTTGTCAGTAATGCATGGCAAATATTTGCAGCAGACGACTTCAGCAGACGACATTTTCAGATGCATTTTTTCTTGGCGCTTTAAGGGTTAGATGATCATAGGCCCTGGGAAAAGCAAACAATTTATCCTTAAATTGTGAATATTAATTTTCTTACCCTTTCATCTACATATGCTGTGGGCACTCAAAAGAACCCTCTAATTGAGACGGTTCTTTTGAGTAACCATGCACAATATATAATTTGGTTGAGGGATAAGAAAATTAGCTTATAATTATCTCCCTTTTAACGAAAAACGTGAAGGTTGACTTTCAAATCCAACATGGAATTTCAAAGTGAAAGACAGTGCAGTCCCTTTAAAACAAACCTTGTTATAACAGTCAGATTTCGATATAACATGGTCCTATTGTCCCTTTATAATATGATTTGCTTATAACACGGTCCATTCCTATGGACCCCAAATATAGCGTTATAAAAGGACTGAACTGTGATTTTTTTAAGTTTGTGACAAACTCAAATTTTATTCTGGTTTTAATGTGTTCCCTTCACAAGCAAGAGGTCCCAAGTTCAATCCTCACTTTTACTCCAACATTTTTATCTTCTTTTTGGTAAAGTCGGATTTATGTCAAATTCACTGGAGCATGAACAGTAGGTCAAGGTTACCAAGTCACAGTGTGGGCTTGAAGAGTATGCCAAGGACAATTTCTATGCATGATTGGACACTCCCAGCTATCATTAGTGCAGTCTGAAATGCACTATTCCACATGACTTTGGCAAAGTCACTGGAATGTGAAAAGTAGGTCAAGGTCATTGAGTCAATTTGCATGCTCCAAGAATATGCCAAAGACAATTAATATGCAAGGTTTGATGCTCACAGTAAATCAATGCTGCAGAGAAACTCTTTTAACAGTTATAGTCTATTACCTCTCATATTAACTGCACTGTTGCATGTTGCCTGATAAACATTGTCTATCTCACGGCATGTGCCTTTATCAGGTCATGATGATATTGCACTTTTTGAATGATGTCGCTTAATTATGACGCTGAATCAACAAATAACTCGAAAATTACGCCATAATCGCTAGTTTGAAGAGTGTAACAATGGGCTAACTGATAAATAGAATATCAGGATTGCGTTTTATGATATCAAATTTACCAGGCTAGGCTTTGAGAATGCATGATGAATCGCTCGGCAAGCCTCGCGATGTCATCAAGTGCTCTCAAAGCCTTGCCTAGTAAACTTGATATCAAAAGTTCTGACAGGCAGACAGAAATTTGAAATGCCCGCCACAAGCAGCAACGTGTTACAAAAGGAGTCATCATCATGATTATCGAAACACACACTCTGGCATTCTAGAGTGTACATGCTATGCTCAAAGGCTCCTTTTCCCACATTGTTATAGCTCTTTTGAACATCATCAGATTAACCTAACACATTACCTCTATTACCCCAACGCTCCCAACACTTACGATTTATCTAAGTCTATAGAAGATTATCGAAATATCAAAGAATTTCATCATGAAATCCTGCTCTCAATATGTGCTCTGGAAAACCGCCATGGAATAAAATAATATTCTTCTAACTTCAAAAGTATCAAAGGCAAAACAGATTCTTAAATGTCAGAAATTATTGGCCAACTCAATAGATTTTGATATTTATCACATATGCACAAAAGCTTCAAATAAATGCAAGGCCAGCCATCAAAATTTTGGTCTGAGTCTTCATCTACATCCTTATTTTGAGTATGACAGCAGCGAAGGCTCTGCTGAGTCTGTACATTATGCACAGACTTGGCTGACCTTCCTGACATTGCACTGACTCATATTACAATATCTAGTGCATGTAGCTTCTTTAAGACTGGCCAAAACATATACAAATGTGAAGCTATTGTCATAGTGCAGATATTTCAGCCATTTTGAAGGAATGAGCCAAACAAGAGGCTAGTTTTGCATGTCCAAACCAAGTAAAAGTCCAGGCTCACTGTATATGGAAGGCCACAGCTGTCTTATAGTGACAAAATGTATCATATGGTGTCATTATTTCATGATATGATGTCCAATGGACGTGATATAATGACTATGCGACATCATATAAATATGCATGGACAGAATGTAATGCTAAATGCACAGTCATGTGCGGATCCAGAGGGGGGGGGGAGGGTCCAGACCCCCCTGAAAAATCACAAAAATATAGGGTTTCTTCGCAATTCTGGTCCGGATCCCCTGAAAATCACAAAGCTACATAGCCAGCATTCAATGTTTCGGCTATCATGGGCACGCCGGCGAAATGCCATTTAATGGCGTTTTGCTGGCAGGCCGATGATGGTCCAATTAAAGTGGTATTTGGATCCTCTATCCCCCCATCAACTAAAAAAAAAAAAAAAAAAAAATCGTTATCAAAGGACCCCCTCTGACAAAACTTTCTGGTGCACACGATAAAATGATGCATTCACATCATATAATTGCAGAAGAGTGCACAGTACATATGTATATAATGATAAAACCACATCATATATATGAAGAAGCCATGACATCAGATGTCATATCATGACATAATGACATGTACAGCTGTCTAATATGATGACAAAATGTATCACATGATACCATGTAATACATTTTGTCATTATAAGACAGCTGTGGTGTTCCATGGTTGTAGATCACAGTCACATTGTCCCTAAATGAAGTATATTCAGAGGCATATGATACTACCTATGCCTCTGAGTATATTGCATGTGCAAGTGAGCCTAGTAAGCTGTCAGTTATATTTTGTGGTACATTACGTTTTGAAGTTTGCAATTAAAAATCTCAAATTCATTAAAGGTGCACATGTGCATTAAAAAATGTAAATATTGAGTCATAAATGTAACAAATCTAAAAGAACAAAAATATGAACTGTTAAGGACCTCGGACAGTTTACTATTCAATCTGCCCAAATTTTGACAGCATGTGGCTAGGATAAAGCATAACTGAAAACTATAGTTTTGTGCATTAATCGAACCCCTACATTTAGTGCACCTAGCAAAATAAAAATATTTTGAAAATGTTGCATAATAATGCCTGGACTCTAGGGTTTAGGGGGTGGGGGTATTTTTGTGGCCAAATTTTATTTCACAGAAAGTCAAAGTTTCGTCAAGTATTCACCTTAATACATGTAAATATTATGTTTGTGACACAAAACTTGAGACGAAAGTGATGCGATTGCATAAAATTCGGGTTGAGAATATTTCATTGTTTCATCTTAAGAAGTGTGCTGTCAATTACTTTAGACTATAACCTGTAATGCTTCAAGGTCAACTTGTGCACTGAGATGTATCATATCTGTATACTGTATAAATCTTAGTCTAGATAAACGAAGTTTTTGAGCGTAAAATCGTTAATATTTTCTTACACATCAGATTCAACCTATAATATGGTGCTTAAAAGAACCGCCTCATTGAGACGGTTCTTTTGAGTACCCAAAACATATGTTTTGGTTGAGAAATGAGACAATTAATTACTTTGTAAGCACTCATAACTTAAGCCCTGATACATGCCATTGCAAATTGATATTTACCTACAGGTTTTTACAAAATAAGTTTTTATCATAAAGTGTTTTTGAGCATTTTGACAGCGTTCCCCTCCCCCCCCCCCCCCTCCGTGACCAATCATGCCGTTTTTATATGATGTGTGAAATGTAAAACCACAACTGTATGCAAAAGGATTAGTTTGGTCATGCCGTTTTTATATGATGTGTGAAATGTAAAACCACATCTGTATGCAAAAGGATAGTTTGGCAAGGATAGTTTGGTCGGGGGGTTGGGGGGGGGGGGGGTTCAATTAGTACTTGTCCAATGAGAAGAAAAACACTTTTATGGATAAGTCGAGGGTTGAGCCTACTATCTTTTTCATAGAAAAAATATCATTTTCTTTGAAACTTTTCTCTGGTAATTTTTATGGGCAATCCTTCATTAAGACTGTCCGAGGTCCTTTATTTGTCTCTTGAGCATGAATTCAATACCACATGTATCATATAAGCTACGGTAAATGTTCTAATATTTTGAACACTTTTCTCTCTCTGTTCTCAAATATAATGTTGGACATAAGGGCTGGAATTCACAAAATGCTTGTCAGAATAGCACAAAGGGATTCTTCAGAATCAGTCTGATCTTGGTCTGCAATGTTTATCTGGGGTTTTTGGGCAGGCATCTTGTGTTCGAAATTCAAGAGCATTTACTGTAGGCAGTGATTCATTCGCTGAGCCAGAGATCTCACTTGACATTACATTATTAATTTGTTTGATTTTCTCCCAAATCGCCAATAATAATTGTCTCCTCAATAGGCAAGAAAGAAGAAATTGCTGTCTTAAACCATCTGAGATCTTAGAAAGACAAACACTAATGAGGCTACAGTAAATGTTCTAAAAGTATGTACACTAGAGACAAAAAGGTTGAGTCCCTAAAAGAAAAATAACTTTCTTATTTCTCAACCAAAACATACATTGTGGGTACTCAAAAGAACCATCTCAAAGAGACGGTTAATTTGTTTGTTTGTTTGATCTATTTAATTCTTTACGTCCCATCAACAATCTTTCAGTTATAATGGGACGGGTCTTCCTGGGTTGAACCAGTACTAAGCTAGGATTAATGTTCTTGCTCAAGGACACAACGCAGTGACGCCGGTGAGGCTCAAACCCGTGGCCCTTCGGTCTCGAGTCAAGCACTCTACCACTGCGCTCCCTAGACGGTTCATTTGAGCACCCAAAACATAAGCTAAAAATAATGGATAAGAAAGTACTTACAATTTTACGCTGAAAAATTGTGCTTATCTAAACCTACATGTATGCAGACAGCTGCTTTTGGTTCGCTATTCTGATGAGCATTGAAAGACTAAAAAATTGGCTAAGTAAGATAAATAATGTCAAAATTTTAGACCATAATTTCATTCTGTGTCGGCTAGAAACAAGAATTTCCTTATATTCTGGCCAAAAATGCAAATTTTATGTTTTTCAGAAGTGTGGTTAAGACGTAATAATTCAGTCTTCAGCAAGAAATTCAATAAAACAAGAGACCAGACCTGATAGAATGTTTTTTTACAGTTTGCTTTCTCAGCTGGCAGGCCAATGATGGCCCACTTTAAGTGCTATTGGGCATTGGTGAAAACTACTTTTTAGTGCTATTCAAAAAGAATTGGACCCCTCTGGCATAACGTTCTGGACCCATGCATGAATCTGTAAATCACAAGTGGTTTATCCATTTTGATACATGAGGTGTGACAATTGTCTTGCGCAGGCGCCATACTAAAGAATCAATGTCTGCTAAGGCACATCACGACTGAAAAGTCTGGTTTGAGTCAATATGCTGTGTGCATTACCCAAAACACTACGTTAAAAAAGTAACAAGCACTGAATGGCTATAA
This sequence comes from Loripinus fragilis, assembly GCA_964019695.1. Lineage (NCBI taxonomy): Eukaryota > Metazoa > Mollusca > Bivalvia > Lucinida > Lucinidae > Loripinus > Loripinus fragilis. The sequence goes on along the minus strand of OZ026527.1, from coordinate 56,252,531 downwards.
ATAATCTGTTTATGGAGACATCAAGTAACCTTTGGTAGCTAAACAACCCTTATGGAAAAAAATGCACTTCCGCGAACAATTTTCGGGAACAGCTAGCAAATATTCTGCGATTATTCTGCGATGTTCACTTTTCACACGCAAATTAGGTCTGCAGCGAATACTTTGAGTTAACAGCCTGCGAATATTCAGCGAATATGTGGCGAACATGATTCAAGACAGCAAATTAAATATGCAGCGAATATCCTGCAAACATTTTGCAAATATGCGACGAACATGCATTTAAATATGTAAATTATATATGCAGCGAATATCCAGCGCTCTTTCTGCCAACATTTTAATTAAAAGTAAAAACAGCTGTTGCAATTATGTGGCAAACAATAATTGCGAATATCCTGCGAACAAGCAGCAATCAATGATTTACAAAAGTCAAAGCTTGTTAAACTCAAATGTTCAAAATTTATCCATTTTGCACTGACCTCAGCAAGCAACATCATTCGAGAACAATCAAAAGGTATCAACTCAAACATCATAGGAACAGAAAAACACATGAGAAGAGATTACATACTGTAAAAAGACTTCTCAACATGTCATTTTTGCATCATGGCAATTATGACAGCCATTTAATTGAAGAGTTTTAAGGGGAGATAATTTTGAATTCTATCTCCCCAGTAAAAAAATAAGATCTTTAGACTGAGAGCTATATGAGTTGAAGTTCCTAAGATGAACACTCCGGGAATACATAAAAAGTTAAAGTCACTGTAACGAGTATACAGCGAACAGTATCCAGAACTAAGTTCTTATTGCAAATGCCGGACGAATAATGCCTTGTGCTTGAAAAAAGTTTAAGTTTTTGCTGGGAATATGCAGCGATTATATGATAAGCTGCAAACATTCAGCGATCGCTCTTTTTGTCAGACCAACTTTGTTCGCTGGGTATTTGCAACAAGAAGTGAATATATAGCGAACAATTACTGTGAAAATGCAGTTCGCAGAATATTCGCATCATATTCATCAGATATTCGCACAAAGACAGCTTTTCGGTAAGGGAATAACAATGATTGGTATTACAGTATTTAGCGAAACAATGATAAGATTTTCTTCACAAAAACATTTTTGGGTCAATGTTTCCAGTGACGCGTGATGACGCAGATTGATAACAAGTTTGTATCTACCAATCGGGCGAATCACATGATTTGATGATGCTATCGGTAAACAAATATATCACGTGTACCCACAATGCTCAAGTCAGACAGGTTAGTATTTGAAAAACGCTTCCCGGCTTAGACAATGGAGGTGTAACATCACTTCCAGACACTATATACATGTAAGTAATGTCTAACTGAACCCATTTATATACCAGAATTGGGTTATCGGCAAGCATTGAAGACCCAGATGTATCGGTAATACCACTTTCAGATTGCAAGTAACAACAGCCCAAGGTTGTTCGCATAAAAAATTCTAAAAATTTCTTACAAATTAGTGATTTTATTTTGAATTTTGGGAAGCTACCTTTTCCTTCACATTTGGGAAAATATATCATAAAAGTTGGGAAAATAAGTACTAAAATACATGAAATTGGGAAATAAAGGCCATTTTTGGATTGGAAATGACTCCCATAAAAGGCCGTAAAAATGGCCAAATAAAATCACTGCAAATGAAGGTATCAAACTTTTTGACAAACATTTACGCATATATGAACCACAGTTTTTTTTGTCTTATTTTTTTGTTTGGTTTAATGCTTTACGTCCCAGTCAACAGCTATGCTCATGTTGGGATGTTCACTTCACCTAACCACACATTTTTCCTGGGCAAGCTTGACTAAGCAGTTAACAGTACCTCGCTTGAACCTGACAAACCAGCTGAAGGGAGGAGAATGGCTGTAGAAATTATTTCACGATCAATCTTCGCGAAAGTATGGGACCATGCACAGTTTTTATCAGATGACTTGTTTTCCATGAACTTAAAATATCTTTTGTCTCATTTACATATAGCATGAAATTGTATCAAAGAATACATAGTGGCATCTGTCACAGCAGAACCTAATCAATTTGTATTTCCACTGTAATACCTAATCCCTAGACAATAATCAATGATCCTCCTAGAAATCACTGTTCTCACACTGGAGAGGTGGTCAGGAATTGACTAAGGCAGATGATTGAGTCTAATAAAGTAAAACCTGTCTTAAGCAGCCACTCAAAAGTAGACAAAACAAAGGTCTTAAAGACAAATGGCAGCTTAATAAAGGTCGAAAAAAAATTGCAGAATGCTCCTCTTGGAGCATTCTACAATACTTTTGACCTTTATTTTTCAGCGATAATTGGTATTGAAAACCAATTTTGGGGTTTCTTTTTGAGTGGCCTCTTAAGACAGGTTTTACTGTATAGTGCATACAGAATTTGGGATCTAAAAATTCTCCATTGATGCTACTCCTGTCAACTTTACTGCTACCTGAACTGTACATGTGTGGTCCTAATCTAAGAACTCTCAAGACTTTTGTCTTTTTTGATTGCTACCTGTACTGTACATGTGTGGTCCTAATCTAAGAATTCTCAAGTCTTGAGCTTTTGGATTGCTGCCTGTACTGTACATTGTGTGGTCCTAATATAAGAACTCTCAAGACTTGTCTTTTTTTGATTGCTGCCTGTACTGTACATGTGTGGTCCTAATCTAAGAACTCTTAATACTCTTGTCAACTTTACTGCTGCCTGTACTGTACATGTGTGGTCCTAATCTAAGAACTCTCAATACTCTTGTCAACTTTACTGCTGCCTGTACTGTACATGTGTGGTCCTAATCTAAGAACTCTAAATACTCTTGTCTTTTTTGGATTGCTGCCTGTACTGTACATGTGTGGTCCTAATCTAAGAACTCTCAAGACTCTTTTCTTTTTTGGATTGCTGCCTGTACTGTACATGTGTGGTCCTAATCTAAGAACTCTCAAGACTCTTGTCTTTTTTGGATTGCTGCCTGTACTGTACATGTGTGGTCCTAATCTAAGAACTTTCACGACTCTTGTCTTTTTTGGATTGCTGCCTGTACTGTACATGTGTGGTCCTAATCTAAGAACTTTCACGACTCTTGTCTTTTTTGGATTGCTGCCTGTACTGTACATGTGTGGTCCTAATCTAAGAACTCTCAAGACTCTTGTCTTTTTTGGATTGCTGCCTGTACTGTACATGTGTGGTCCTAATCTAAGAACTTTCACGACTCTTGTCTTTTTTGGATTGCTGCCTGTACTGTACATGTGTGGTCCTAATCTAAGAACTCTCAATACTCTTGTCAACTTAACTGCTGCCTGTACTGTACATGTGTGGTCCTAATCTAAGAACTCTCAATACTCGTGTCAACTTTACTGCTGCCTGTACTGTACATGTGTGGTCCTAATCTAAGAACTCTCAATAGTCTTGTCAACTTTACTGCTGCCTGTACTGTACATGTGTGATCCTAATCTAAGAACTCTCAATGCTGCCTGTACTGTACATGTGTGGTCCTAATCTAAGAACTCTCAACAGTCTTGTCAACTTTACTGCTGCCTGTACAGTACATGTGTGGTCCTAATATAAGAACTCTCAATACTCTTGTCAACTTTACTGCTGCCTGTACTGTACATGTGTGGTCCTAATCTAAGAACTCTCAATACTCTTGTCAACTTGACTGCTGCCTGTACTGTACATGTGTGGTCCTAATCTAAGAACTCTCAAGACTCTTGTCAACTTTACTGCTGCCTGTACTGTACATGTGTGGTCCTAATCTAAGAACTCTCAATACTCTTGTCAACTTGACTGCTGCCTGTACTGTACATGTGTGGTCCTAATCTAAGAACTCTCAAGTCTTGTCCTTTTTTTGATTGCTGCCTGTACTGTTCATGTGTGGTCCTAATCTAAGAACTCTCAAGACTTGTCTTTTTTGTCTGCTGCCTGTACTGTACATGTGTGGTCCAAATCTAAGAACTCTCAATACTCTTGTCAACTTTACTGCTGCCTGTACTGTACATGTGTGGTCCTAATATAAGAACTCTCAAGACTTGTCTTTTTTGGCTGCTGCCTGTACTGTACATGTGTGGTCCTTATCTAAAGACTCTCAATACTCGTGTCAACTTTACTGCTGCATGTACTGTACATGTGTGGTCCTAATCTAAGAACTCTCAATACTCTTGTCAACTTTACTGCTGCCTGTACTGTACATGTGTGGTCCTAATCTAAGAACTCTCAATACTCTTGTCAACTTTACTGCTGCCTGTACTGTACATGTGTGGTCCTAATATAATAGAACTCTCAAGATTCTTGTCAACTTTACTGCTGCCTGTACTGTACATGTGTGGTCCTAATATAAGAACTCTCAAGACTTGTCTTTTTTTGATTGCTGCCTGTACTGTACATTGTGTGGTCCTAATCTATGAACTCTCAAGACTTGACTTTTTTTGATTGCCGCCTGTACTGTACATTGTGTGGTCCTAATATAAGAACTCTCAAGACTTGTCTATTTTTGATTGCTACCTGTACTGTTCATTGTGTGGTCTTAATCAGATTTGTTGACACTCTTGTCTTTTTTGATTGCTGCTTGCACTGTGTGTGTGTGTGGTACTAGCTTTGTGGCCTTCAATTATCCAGTCAATGTTCCACTGGAGAAAGAACTTACACACAACGAAATGAGTTTTAGAACAGAGCCGAATGCAGTGGGTACGGAATGGGTCACGCCTGGGTTACCGAGGATGATGATATGACACATTGATGAAAAATTGTTTGAAGGACTGGAACCAGTCTACTAAATGAGGATCCAGAACAAAGAGACATTTACAAAAATCATAGAACCAGACCATACTGTTACGATCGAGCGCTGTAAATACAACTTCAAGGGTCATCCTGACATGACTGAAAAATTGTTGGCTGGGTGTTAAAGTATCAACACAAACAATACATGAATTTTATAGATTTAAGGAAACTTATTAAAATGTTACATTATCAACTGATGATGTCACAATCTTAAGGATTTTACAGTAATATCCATCACCAAGGGGGCATTTCCTCTATAGTTTATTAGAAAACAGTGTCAGAGAATTCAATCAAGGCTGGATAGAGAGTTAATCTCTAAAGATAAATCCTGTTTTAAATCTTATTCCATCACTACCACTGAAAAAGAACCCTTCTGTAAAAGACAAAGTATCCTGGAAAAATATTACAACCCTCCCCCCCCCCCCCCCCCAATCCCCCACCAAAGCACACACCTGAAGCTTTACATCAATAAGTTACCGGTAATAGAAAACATGTTTATGAGCCGCGACATGGGATTTCCAACAATGTGGTATGTGGGACCAGAAAAGCATCAGATCAGCCTGCGCATATGCGCAGTCTGATCAGAGCCTTTGCTAGTCGCTTGAATATTCTGATGACCAAACATCATGTTCTGATGACCAAACATCATCTGGAGTTTCTTAGCTTAAAATGAGGTTGCACTGTGGTTCGTCTGAGTCTACGCGTGTCAAAATGTCGCATTGTTTGAAATCTCATGCCGCGGCTCATATGTGTTTGATCATGTTATATGATCATCAAACATGGTTGATCAGTTGATCATGGTATATTTGTGATCATGTTAAAAGTTTGACAGATTATGGTACATATGTAAACACATGTATGTACGTGATCATGTTTGACAGATTATGGTAAATATGTAAACACATGTATGTATGTGATCATGTTTGACTGATTATGGTAAATATGTAAACACATGTATGTATGTGATCATGTTTGACTGATTATGGTAAATATGTAAACACATGTATGTATGTGATCATGTTTGACAGATTAGGGTAAATAAGTAAACACATGTATGTATGTGATCATGTTTGACAGATTATGGTAAATATGTAAACACATGTATGTATGTGATCATGTTTGACAGATTATGGTAAATATGTAAACACATGTATGTATGTGATCATGTTTGACTGATTATGGTAAATATGTAAACATATGTATGCATGCTATCATGTTTGACAGATTATGGTTAATATATAAACACATGCAAGTGATCATGTTTGACCATGCATGTTTAACCATTTTCAAACATGATCAAAACATGACCAAATATGTGTATGTAAATAACATGTTGAATCGTCTTTTAAATATGTTCAAATATGTTGCGGTCATGAAAAATTCTCTACAGCAGTCAAGTTCAAATTTCTGAACTCAGGAACACAGCCGCCAATCCAGCTCATTCATCACATATATATACCAGTTGGATTAATTTCTGTTTCCCAGTTTTGAGAGTAGGCAAGGCTATTCGATGAGACACTCATTGAACTTTTTGACTCTGCAGTTAAAAATGTTTTGTAATGAAGAAAAATGGCACTTTTCAACTTCAACTGTTTATGTGCCAGGGCACACTAGCTATAAGGTCATTTTTTTGCAGCAGGTATCAAGTTAATTAAAGGGAAGTTATTTAAACCCATCAGGAAATTACCTAACATTAAGACATGGATTTGTTTACCATAGGGGCGGTGACTTTACCTCTCAGCTTGAGGTCAGTAATCCTGTAATGTCCTCAATTCAACTAGATAGACCTAACAATGGGTCTCTGACTTTCATGACTCTCCACCCCCATGACATTCATGATTGTGCAGATCCAGAGGAAGGGGGCAAACATGACTGAAAATTGCTAACTGGAATTGTAAAGCATCAAACAATGCTAATTATATTCTAAGAATCAATCACCATTGAAATTGGAATGGATAAATACGGTAAATGTTCTAAAAATTTTAAGCCAAAAAGGCCTAGACAACAGCAAAGACCCAGATCAGAAAGCCTCAGATCAGCCTGCACATACAGGCAGACTGATCAGAGCCTTTGCTAGTCGCTTGAGTATTATATGATTGTTAAGCTACTGACTGAACACCATTTGGAGTACGTTTCTAATAGCTTAAAAGGCTCTTCTGTGTCTACACATATCAAAATGTCACATTGTTGGAAATCTTATGCCGCGGCTCATTTTACCTTTCCATATTGAATTACATGTCAAATTGATGGCTGATACAGTAAACCATTCATGAGCAGTTCCATCGGAGTCTGCATTTTTTGCAAAGGAGTTACTAACAGATCCATTATTTACTGTTACAATGGTAAACATGGGCATATCCCCCTTAATTCAGAAATGGATTATGTTGGCTTCTTACATAACACAGGCTTTAAACCACCTTAATTAAAGCAGCTGCTCTTTAATTTTGGCATCAAGCCGGTTAATACCTGTGTAATTGCATTTTTTTCTTCAAAGCAGTTTAATGAACCAATGTACATCCCATGTATTTGGAAACCAGGAAATCATGGTACAGTCAAACCTCTTTATAACATCACCCTTTATTACAGAATATTCACTATCCGACATAAATTTGCAGGAAACGGATCTATCTCCATTAAAATTCCCTCTTTATAACAGAATATTCACTAAACGACACCGACAGTAAGTTCTGGGAACTGATATACATTTTCTATTGAAAATATATTCATTATAACAGGAATTTTACGGTGTACTAGTCAATTTGGTGATCAGGATATGGTTTTTTATATGAAAAAGTTTCTGTCACATTTAATAAGAGGGAAACTTTTGGAATTGTCATGCAATATGAAATTGAACTGATGTATACTCTTGGAATAATAGCATTTAAATTCATATGTACACTATTTTCTTTTATCAAATGATGATGATGTGGAAACCTGGTACTGGTCCGCAATTCGTTATAACAGCAAATTCACTTTAACGTCAAAGATAGCTTAGAAAAAACATGGTCGTTATAAAGAGGGTTGACTGTACATTCATTCTTGAAAACAAAAGTAATGACTGAACCATGTGGTGGTATCATATCTCCACAACATGAGATTTCCAACAATGTGGCATTTTGACAAGTGTAGACTCAGACTAGTCTGTGCAGCCTCCTTTTAAGCTTAGAAGCTCCCCTTGATGTTTGGTCAATAGCTTAACAGCCATTGAATATTTATGTGACTAGTAAATGCTCTGATCAGACTGCTGAGGCTTTGCTGGTCCCACATACCACATTAGTGGAAATCTCATGTCGCGGCTCATATATGGTGATTAGAATCTATAGCCTACTGACATACAAAAATCTGCATTTTTTTGTCAGTTGATGCTTTACTTCCCTGTCAACATTTTTTCAGTCATGCCATGATGTTTTCCTGTGTTGAACGACTGCTGAACCAATACTTAGCAGTGAGGAACAAATGTCTTGCTCAAGAACACAACTCAGACCAGGGACATCTTCAAGTCTTGATCTCAAGACGAACACTTTACCAGGCTGTATGCCCCCATTTTTGTATGTTTTTGTGTGTGTGGATACTGGTGTCAGACCGAAATCGACCAAGACTCTGCTGAAACCACAGTGGGATCCAGGTGCAGTGTCTGCTGGTTACATAATTCATGAACTGTTCCAGGGTTCATACAGGCAAGTACATGTATGAGTAAATTCAAGGACTTTTCAAGGACTTCTTAAGGACTCTCCTACAGTTTTCAAGGACTAAAGAATCATGAAAACTACTGATTTAAGTGTTAGAATCAACGGTGTTAAGTCCTACATAAAATAGTGAAATTCAAGGACTTTTCAAGGGCCAGCCTTTGAGTGATTTTCCTGTACTTTTCAAAGCAGATTTGATTGTCCAGTACTTTTCAAGGCAGATTTGATTTTCAGGTACTTTTCAAGAAAGCCCTCTATTTTCAAGTACTTTTCAAGCCTGTGCAAACCCTGTGTTCAGTAAAAGGTTTCGGTTGAGTTCTATGAGTGCTGAACTGATGTCCATCCACAAAGGGTACTTTAACTATTTCCTTCATGTTGGTACATAGAATAAAGAAAAAAATAACTGTCTGGTCCACTTTTGTAGGATCAGATAATGTCATATTTCCATTAACAAACAGATTACCCTGACCTGGGTCTGCTCTGTTTGCAAAAGCATTTAAAAGGTGTCTCTATGAAGTATAACAAGCTGATGATGTATTTTCATGCACTATCCCCCCCCCCCCCCTCAATTTTAATTCAATCAACTTGCAGGCTACCAATTATTAGCATATTTTTACGAGTATCTAGAGTGGAAAAAAGTGTGGATCCTGATTAGCTGGTTAAGTCAATTTAGCCATTACTGATCTGGATCCACACCATTTTCAAAACAGAAGATAGGTGGGCTCATCATGCTAAACAGACCTCTAAATAAGAGTGGGTAACTGAAAATTATCTTTCTAATTTCTCAACCAAAACATATGTTGTGTGTACTCAAAAGAACCGTCTCAATGAGACAGTTCTTTTGAGCATAAAAAACACATGTTTAAATTGATGGATAAGAAAATAATCACAAAGTATTTTACACTATTTTTTTTTATTTGCTTTACTGGCTCTATGTTAAAGGATAAGAAAAAACGACATTCATAACCCCATTTCATTCAGTGAATTTGTTAATGAATTTAAAAATAAATGGTGCAGAAAATCAACACTATTCAAAACAAAATGCAAATTTTGACCCTTGTGATTTAAAATGCATGAATCAGCCTTCAGCAAGAAAAGGATTCTTTACAAGGTTCGATCTTAATGAAAAAGATTTTATATTATGTTCTTAATACAAGTACCCCTGCCATTTCTATTTTTTTTGAAATAATGTGGCTATACTGCAAGCTTTTGCCAGGGCAGTGAAATGAATAAAATACTGTGCATTGCACACTTATCATTATATGGCCTATAATATTCATATTTCCATTGCGAGTACACTTCGAGATGCTGTTTCACACCTTTGTGAAGAAATCGATATAAGCCATGCCCACATATGCATCATGAGGACGCCATCCAATCACAAAATCAAAAAGGCAGTGGCTATTGACAGCCGGCTGTCACCAGAGAATTCGCTATTGCCAGCCGGCTGTCACCAGCGATTTCGCTGCTGACAGCCAGTATAATTTGTGGAGCATATCCTATGGAATGTGCATGCACCTTTGGGTCTCTGAGTGTTGCATACTTTTTTCGGGTTACAGTGACATTGACCTCTAGATTAAGTTCTAGAAGAATTATGTCCGGAGCATATCTCATATTATTTGATGTAGGAATCCCAAATTCAGTGTGTTGATACACCTTGGTACCCAGGAGTTGTGTACTACTTTCAGGTCGTTGTCACCATGACCTCTTGGACTCAATTCTAGAAAAGTCATGTCCGGAGCATATCTCCTATATTATTTGTGGTATGAATCCCAAATTCAGTTAGTGAACACACCTTCGGGTCTAGGATTACTGTCACATACTACTTTAGGGTCACTTTGACCTTGACCTCTGGCCTCAGTTCTAGAAGGATTGTGTCCTGTGCATATCTCATATATTTCTTGAGGTAGGAATCCCAAATTTGATGTGTGGATATATTTTGGGATCATCCAGTGTTGTGTATTGTTTTTGGGTCACTGTGACCTTGACCTCTGGTCTCAGCTCTAGAAAAATTGTGTTGGCAGCAGGCCTTTAGTTAAAAGTGCGTAACAGAAAACAATTTTCTTATTTCTCAACCAAAACATATGTTGTGGGTACTCAAAAGAACCGTCTCAATGAGATGGTTCTTTTGAGTACCCAAACATATGCTAAAGATATGGTGGGTAACAGGTGGTAGATTGGCAGATTAGACCCTTTTAATCTGCCACCTGTGGGTAATGAATTATTTACAATTTTACACTGAAAATTTTTGTTTATCTAAACCTATGGCTGGGAGCATATCTCCTATTTTATTTGAGGTAGGAATCCCAAATTTAGTGTATGGATACATCTTAGGGGTGCGGACTGTTACACATTGTTTTCAGATCACCTTGATCTGGACCTTTGACCTCAGTTATTGACTTGTCTTTGGGGGCAAAATGTAGAGTTGATAATCTTTTGGTGACCTTGACTGAATTATCAAGGTCACCATCCTTTAAAATTCTATCTTATGAGCAAGTGGTTGGATTTTCACCAAACTTGCAATGATGCATTGTCTGGAAGGGAAAAAGAATTAATAAGATTTTGGTGACCTTGACCTTGTTTCCATGGTCACACCAGCACTTTGTTATTTCAAATGTTAACCAAATTTGTGTTTTGGCATGCTATCTCTTGAAATAAATGATGGATTTCAATCGCTTTGTATATATAATATTGTATCAATGTGGAGCAATAATTAGCTGATTAGAATTTGTGTAATCATGCTTGCCAACTCAGATTTAAGGTTGGAGACACATAGGCCACTGGCTGGATATGGTTTACCTCCCCCCCCAGGGGGAATTTTGTAGACCATATTTTTCTTGAAGCTCAATGTCTTGCAAGGATTTTGCAACATGTTAGCCATCTGACAATGGCAGCGTTAAGCTGTAACAGCCTGTTATATACGTTACCCCACATAATATTTGATAATTAACATTCTTTTTAAGACTCCAGAAAAGTGCAAAAGATAAGGCAAGATTTCCAAATTGGGTATATTTTCTAAGTAAGCTATTACTGAGCCACAGATATTGACATTTGAAAACAAATATAGTCACCCCCGATGTAGTGTATATTACATTTTTTCATTCAACCCCCTTTAAAATGATAAATGAATCTATTATAGTTTGTCTTAAATTTTATTCAAACCAGTTTATGTTCATTTACTTGGTATTATATTTAAGAGTTTTTATTTACCTTTTCAAAACTGCAGGCATTACGTTTCTATCTTATATACTTTTTGAGTTATTAGATGTTGAACATGGTAGCCCCATATCACACAAAAATGTAAAATGTAATTCTCTAGGCCTTGGGCTGGCTATAATCCCCACCTACCCCCAGAGGGAATTTTGTACACTATGATTTCCAGATACAACATTATATAAGCCACAAAATGAAATATGTTAGCCTTCTGAGAGTGGCAGCGTAAGCGGGTAACATCATGTTACGTACATTACCCGCAAAATAGCATTAAATTTTCCTGATAATATCTCCAACATGACATATTGACACTTATTTTGAAGTCTGGCACATGTTTAAGAACTTCTTATAGCACAGTTACATAAGTTTAGCATTTATTTTATAAATGTCTTGAGTTTTAACTGTTGCATATGTTAGATATTGAACGTGGTAGCCCCATATCACACAAAAATGTAAAATGTAATTCTCTAGGCCTTGCGCTGGCTATAAACCCCACCTATCCCCAGAGGGAATTTTGTACACTATAATTTCCAGATATTTCATTATATTAGCCACAAAATGAAATATGTTAGCCCTCTGAGAGTGGCAGCATTAGCGGGTAACATCATGTTACGTACGTTACCCACAGAATACCATTAAATTTTCCTGATAATGTCTCCAAGATGACATATTGACACTATTTTGAAGTCTGGCACAGGTATAAGAACTTCTTATAGCACAGTTACATAATTTTAGCATTTTATTTTATAAATGTCTTGAGTTTTAACTGTTGCATATGTTACTTAGTGTTTCATATGTTATTTCGAAGTATCAGTATGGCAGTTTTTGACTATACATGTATTACATCCGTCAGTGAATATAGTAAATCTAAGGCTGCAATTCAAATGGATTTAAGTTCCTTATTATGGTGTCTTACTCTATTTTACTGCCCAGGTTACATACGTTACTCTCTGAATACCATTAAACGTTCAAGATATGGTCTTTAACACGACCTGCTTTGTACTTATTTGCATGCTGGCACAGGTCCTTGTACTTCTTTCTACTCTGGCTCATTTGCTGAGGAAGTAACTCAAAACATAAACTACCATAAGCCCTCTTTTCTTTTATAGAGACATCAAATATATTTAACAACATACTCCTTGAAAGTTTGTAACATACAGTGCAATGTGCAAGTAACTACTTAAAAGATCAAAGAAAACCCACCAGGTAGAAGTTATAGAGCTGTTGCTTGCCAAGCTAGCACCTCTTCGTATATTATCCAAGGGTTTAAAGAATTTTCCAATACAGTTTATTAATCCTCTATCAGATTCATCTTGCAAGGATTTTGCAATATGCTAGCACTCTGGCTGGTAATGGCATCATTACCTTGTAACAGCCAATTACACATATTGCCCATCAACATCTTTGATAATTTTAGCAAATGACATGACTTCTAAAAAGTGCAAAATATAAGATGATATTTCCAAATTGGCTATATCATCCAAGTAAGCTATTTTTGCATCACAGATATGGACCTTTGAAAACAAATATGTACCCCAAAGTGTTACGTATGTTACTTTTTTCATTATTCCTATATAAATGATTTACGAAACTAATATAGTTTGATATTTATTCATGCGAATGTGCTTACTCATTCATTTTGTATTAGTGAATGTTTATGTACCTTTTGGAAACTGCAAATATTATGTTTCTATCTTTTATAAGGTTTGAGTTTTGAACATGGTAACCCCATATCACACAAAATGTGAAACATAATTCTGTGGCTCTTTTGTTAGGGTACAATCAAGTTTTCTTTCACCCAGAGGTACTCGATTTCCTTCCTATTTATTTCCACACACTTTGTCCACATCTGAAAAACCTCGCTTGTTTTCATTTGAAAATAGTTCAATCTTTGTATGTACATCTCAAGGACAGAAAAGCAGGGTGTAGGTAAGCTCATGCTCATGCCATTTGAAATAATCAGTATATGTGTATGGCTTTGGTACTTTTTCAGAAACGTGTCGTACTGCAGCTTATTCACATTTATATAAATAGCACATGTTAGGGCTTCATGTCACTGATGAGTGCCTAGTGCACTTCTTTGTTTGTTTTCCTACCCTGCTTAGAATGTTGATGAACTAGTAGGGGAGGGGTTCTCAATCAGTTTGATAGGAATAACCTTTCCGTGGTACTCACACATCAGCACATTGGTAGTGTTACAATCTGTTAAACAGTGTATTACTGTCGATATTTTCCCCAATATCCTGTCCAATGTTGTTGGCATTCGGAAGGTGCACCTTTTGTTGCATACACCATTGTTGAACAAAACACCCAGGTGTCTGCGAGAATGTAAGACTTTATAGACTGCTGCTTAAACATTGTATCAGTGACAAGACCAACATGCCCTGCCTTTAGTGCCTGGTTGAATACTGGTGCCATCAGATCCTTAAAGGTGACAGGAAATGCTATTTTGTTCTGTAGTTAAGGCATTACCATCAAAGATATGTGTAGCACTACATGGCCAATCTAATATTGATTCAATGTGTGATTGCAAGCCATGTGGAAGTTTGGCTTGTCAGTTTTGGTGGAAATTTTATCAGGAGTTGGCTGAGACCATGGTAAAGTTCCCAGAAGAAACGACAGTGTCAACTCAAGGTCAACATTATGTCCAATAGGAAGAAGGTCATGCTGACCAAAGACGCACATGGCTATATACGTTTTGTAAATTGGACAATTTCTTCTTGACCTCGCAAGCCTCAAAACTTTATTAGCTTGTAGCTTTTTATGGGGCTGTGAAAGACAGATTTTTAAACTAAAAGTGAGTCAATGCCTTCCTGCCCTTGCCATCAGCCTCAATAAGATCCTTAGCTATGCCAGGCTTAGCAGGAAAACCAAAAGACAAAAAGTACAGTTCATTGTCTTCAAAACTAGAACGAAAAGCATTGGTGAAGCCTGAAACAGCCTCTAGTATTTGTTCTACTTTGCATCTGAGCAGATTGAATATTTCATTTCAGTGCATTGAAGAGTTGTTTCAATGTATTGAGCTCTGATGTGATGAGCAATACACCATTCCATCTGTAGTATGAAGCATAGTTCTAGTTGCTAAAGCCTATAATACCTCTTTGTTGTTAGCCTGATAGTTATGTCAAAAGCATTTCTCAAGCAAAGAACCAATGGTTGTGATACACTAAACCCCTTTTGTTCGAGAAGTTCTTTGTATCTGCGATGTGTATCAGACTTTATGAGTGTAATCAGTTACACAGGTACATATTGTGTGTAGTTGCTGTGATCTTTTGCAATGAACATTGAGAACAAGGCATACAGATAGCGCTGACATGCAATTCAAAGTTATAGCCCTAATCAGTGTCAAGACCATCTGAATTATATCCATATACCTTGCCCAGAACTGAGCTGTTTCACAGTGACTTTCAGAACTTCCGATTTGAATGCATGGTATCTACTGTTCTTGTGAGCAAACAGCAAAGGTTGATGGATCACATCATAATATTAGTTTAAGTCACCATAAATTGATAAGGAACTTCAATTTATTTCAGCCTTATAAATTTTCTAAATTCTCTGACAGACTTTATACATGTATAGTCAACAACTGCTATACAGATACTCAGAATAACTTATGTATCATTTGGTAACACACATAACAGGTAAAGCTCAAGGCATTTACTAAATGAATACTTAAATTAGGTAAAACTTGTTAACAGAAGTACATAAACCTGTGCCAGCATGCAAATTATGAAATAAGTATAAACAGGGCTTGTTAGAGACATTAACTTAAATGCTTAATGCTATTTTGATGGTAACATACACAACATGGGCCTGAAACATAGTGTAAGCGACCATAATAAAGAACTTTAAATTATTTAAGTAGCAGCCTTATAGATTTACTATATTCTGTGACAGATGTAATACACATATATTCAATAAATACCATATTGATACTCAGAAATAACGCAGGAAACACTAAGTAACGTATACAACGGTAATAACTCAAGACATTTACAAAATTGATACCTAAAATATGTAACTGTGTTATAAGAAGTTCATAAACCTGTGTCAGCATGCAAATATGTACAAACATGTCATGGTTGAGACATTATCAGGGACGTTTAATGCTATTTTGGGGGGTAACGTATATAACGTGCTGTTACACGTTAACGCTGCCACTCTCAGAGGGCTAACATCTTTTATTTTGTGTCTTATATAATGTAGTTTCAGAAAATCATAGTGTACAAAATTCCCCCTGGGGGGGGAGGGGGGTCTATAGCCAGCTCAAGGCCTAACAGTTTTCATCCGCCAACTAAACATTCTCTTCTTTCGTGACTGGAATCATTTAACCCTAACCTTAATCAATTTGGATGGAAGAGTCTATCAGATTCAAAATATTTCTTCCACATGTACATGTTTACTCTTTTCCGGGAACTCCCTCTCGAGAAGCAATTTGACACCCTCAGTAAAATAAGCTAATGACTAAGAAACGAAAAAAAGGTTTTTAGGGTCTTCAGTGTTCAAGAATTTCATTATTGCCCCAAACTCATTGATCAGTTACGTTAAACTGAAGCCACAGTATGCTCATGACAAATTCCACCGTACCTCCAGGGAATAGGATTGCGAACATGTACATGTGCTATTATTATGAAACAGATTTGTGAGGAGTGTTGTGCTTATGGTCACTGTGACCTTGACCTCATTTCTAGAATAATCCTGTACAGAGCATTTGAGGTAGGAATCCAAAATTTGGTGTGTGGATGCATCTTGGGATGGCAATATGTAGTGTATCTTCTTTGGGTCACTTTGACCTTGTTGACCCTGACCTCTGACTTCATTTCTAGAATTATTGTGTCTGGAGCATATCGCCTACATTATTTGAGGTACATGTAGGAATCCCAAATTCGGTGTGTGGGTGCATCTTGGGATGGCGGTGTGTCACATTCTACTTTTGGGCCTATGTAACCTTGACCTCATTTCTAGAATAATTGTATCCGGTTACAGTGACAGTTTTATAAATATCTTTTAACTTTTGATTTGTTATTGTCCCTTTTATCTATATTCCAGTAGCTGGCTGTCATTAGCATTTTAGACCTAAAATTCTATTGACAGCCGGCTGGCACTAGACAGCAGGCTGGCACTAGACCTAAAATGCTAAAAAATAATTGACAGCCAGCTGGCAAATAATGATAAGGGTTTACAGTGTTTGCTCAGCTCAAATCAGTGTATATGCTATTTGACCAGACCTGTCCTTCCCTAAAACTCAATTGGCAGTTATTGACCAGAAAAAGGAAATGGCAATAGCTGTATAGTACGGTAACACATATATTTGAAAGGGTGAAAGTTCAAAATTTCCAAAAACACCGTCTATCATCGAAACCGGAAATAGCGTACCACTGAATCGAGAGTAAACAACACACGAGGATGAGTGCTCTTCAAAAATAGCACATTTCATTATAAAATCGCTAAAGTTTTAAAAAACATTTGCAATACATAAACAGTGGATATATCAAGCTTGAATCGTAAGTAGTTGTATTTGTTCATTAACGAATTTGAAGGCTGGAATGGATCATCAATCCGAAAGCTGGTACCGAAAACACACACCGTTTTGACATTTACTTTCACTTTATTCAATGATAGTATGTGGATTTTGTCGATTTTTCCAATGGAAAGCAAGTGAAATTATAGAAAATAGAAGTGTTTGCAAGCGTTTAAGCTAGAATCTATAAATTAAGCCAATTATGGGCTGATATTTAAATTCCGTTGTGTACCGCGAATAGATACGGATGTGTACTGCAGATAGCAAATTCATAAGAAAAATGTGTACTGCGAATAGTTATGAGTTGTTACCCACTATGAAGTAAAAACTGCTATTTTGGGGTATTTTCTTATAATTGAACTGGTGCAAAATGTGATCGGTTTAACGATAAAACAGACCATATGCCAAAAGAAGACAACCTGTCAAATTATGGAAGTAAATGCTATAGGCTTCCTTTCAAACATGTAACATATCCAGTGAATAACATGATATAACCTAAAGCATGAGCTGGTGTAGTTGCCGTCTGTCTGTCCATTCAAATGTCCATCATCTAGATTAAAGATATGCGTCTGTCTCGAAGGGTACAGCGTAGGCAAACTGTTGTGGTTATTTTTTCGTATTGAATTTATTTCGCATTTTTGACAATTACCACCAGCCAATTTTTGTCTGCTCTTTAATGTGTAGCCTATATTGCAAACAATATGGACCCAGATTAGACTGGTCCTTTAGGAGCAGTCTGATCAGGGTTCAAAGTGCAAAATGTGATCGGTTTAATGATAAAACAGACCATATGCCAAAAGAAGACAACCTGTCAAATTATGGAAGTAAATGCTATAGGCTTCCTTTCAAACATGTAGCATATCCAGTGAATAACATGATATAACCTAAAGCATGAGCTGGTGTAGTTGCCGTCTGTCTGTCCATTCAAATGTCCATCTTCTAGATTAAAGATATGCGTCTGTCTCGAAGGGTACAGCGTAGGCAAACTGTTGTGGTTATTTTTTCGTATTGAATTTATTTCGGATTTTTGACAATTACCACCAGCCAATTTTTGTCTGCTCTTTAATGTGTAGCCTATATTGCAAACAATATGGACCCAGATTAGACTGGTCCTTTAGGAGCAGTCTGATCAGGGTTCAAAGTGTTTGTTTTCATGAAAAAAAAATAGTCTGAAGTACATTTGAATACAGCAGTAGATGTAAATAGCGGATAACACTTTTTGGCCCCAAAATAGTGGCGGGGTAACATATATTTACTTTGTTTTTGCTATATTTGACCTACTTATTTGACACTGCTTAACGAGTAGATAGTTGGGTTGTGCCCTTTGATAGAAGAAGAAAAGCTTCAGGGTATGTTTATTATTAATAAAAAGGAAATAAAACAATAAAATAAAATAAATGAGATGAGACAGGGTGGTGTTGTAAACCGAGCCTGATAGGTGTTTTAACAGCACCGGAGGAGTCTAGCAAATGTAAATAAATACTTGACCGCTATTATTGCATAAATTCATATTGTTGATTGAAAGCTTTGGGGAAACGATTCGAAAAGTTGAATTTCTGTAGTATAATAATGGCGCACATAATCATGAAAAATGCATAGGGGGTTTTATGCTGTAAAAAGGCCATGTTCTAAAGATATTGAGCAGAAACAAAATTCTGAAACCAATCAGGGGCTATAACTCTGTTACAAAAAAACAAAATATGGAAGATAGCAACCCCCCAACATATATCTTATAAATATATATACATTTACAAAATTTGGTGAAATTCTATCCATTTGTCATCAAGATATTGCGCAGAAACCAAATTCTGTTGCCAATCAAGGGCCATAACTTTGTAACTAATTTGTACAAGATAACAGGTAAAAATCCTATTGACACAGATCTTGTCAATATAAATGCATTTATAAAGTTTGGTCAAATTCTGTCCATTTGTTCTAAAGATACTGAGCGGAAGTGAAATTCTGCCATGAATCAAGAGCCAAAACTCTGTTACAAATAAGTCATAAACATAGATCTTGTCAATAAAAATGAATATATAAAATTTAGTGAAAATCTGTCCGTTTTTTCACAAGATATTAAGTGGAAACAAAAATCTGGCATAAATCAAGGGCCATAACACTGGTACAAATGTTCTAAAAGTCATGTGTAACAATCCCAACCTAGATCTTATCAATATGAATGCATATATAAAATTTAGTGAAAAATGGTCAATTTGTTCTAAAGATATTGAGCGTAAACAAAATTCTGGCGTAAATCAAGGGTCATAACTCTGGTAAAAATGTCCGAAAAATGATGTGTAAAATCCCAATCTAGATCATGTCGAAAAATAATTCAATATTAATGCACAAAATTGGGGAAATTCTATAAAGTTGTTCTCAAGATATTGAGTGGAAACGAAATGATGACAGACAGACAGAATGACAGACAGACAGAATGACAGACAGAACGGTGGAATGACAGACAACCCAAATCTAATATAGCCCCACTTTTCCTGAGGTCACTTCTTGTGACGTCCCAAAACTGTGTATACGTTAAGTCCAAAAGCAGTGAATCAATAGCACGTGAATTGCCTTGATAATACGCTGGTTAAAAATGACTGTTAATAGCACGTGACACACATGTTTTCAATATTGTGTAATATAATATGTGTCTCAATGGGACTGATATGGTATTTGCAACAATGGTGCATGGACCCCCGGGGGGGGGGGGGGTACTCTGATATTTTCATACATACGTAGGCTCGGGTCACTTTTTTGGGTTCAAAATTTTAAATTTCAATATTCTTTTGGGTTTTCAGAAAAATAAATATTTTTTTAGGTATGAAGATTTTGTGGATATTTTTTGGGGGTCATCACAGAATTTGACCATATTTAGGGGTCATTTCTATGCATTTTAGGGTCTTTTTTTAAGGTCAAGGTACAGGATAGGGGATATTTTTATGGGTTGATAAAATTTCAAATACTTTTGGGGTGCTTGAAATTCCTGATTTTTTTTTTTTTTTTTGGTGAACGGTAGATGCTGGGCCCGAGCCTACGTATGCAGAAAAATTGAGAGTATCCCCCCCTGGGCATGGACCCATGAGGGAAAACCCATATGGGTTGCACGTGGTACCCATTTGGGTCATTATGGGCAACACATACCGGTTATATGGTCCTCAATGCCAGAAAACCTGTCTTCGGAGGGTTGGGAACACCAAAGGCGCAGGCCAGCCTGTACTTCTGCTTTGTCTGATCAGCACCTTTGTTGTTCGCTTTTTGTAAAGTATCATAGTTAAACTGGCTACAGGTGAAATATCAAATTTCTAGTCAGTCTCTCTGACAGTAACTAGTACTGGGCTGGTGGAGAGGGTTGTGGTTTTATTTTCGAGATCACCCAAATGCTCAAGCGGCAGTGGTTCTGCTTATGTGAGTGTAAACAATTATATGTGCCCTATGTGGGTTCTACATGGGCTTAAATTCCCACGTGGCATCCACATGGGCAATACGCTCAGATAGAGCCCACATGTGAACCATTTAGCCTTGTGTGCTGGGGTATTTTTCTTCGTATTTAGGCCTCAGTCAACAAATTTTCCGTCATGCCAAGATGGGTCTTCTTGGGTTAAACCAGCACTAGACAGATGATAAGTGTCTTGCTCAGGAAAACTACACAGTGCCTCAGGTGAGACTCAAACCTGCGATCCCTCAATCTCGAGTCAAGCACTCTACCACTAAGCAACTGCGCCCCCCGTTTAATCCTAATGGTTTACATATTAAATTGAAATGAACTCCAATGCTAAAAACCAATGTTTCATTTATTTTTCTAGTGTCAGTCATGAAATAAGCGTCAATCTCATTAAACGATGCCACTATTCGCGGTACACGATTTTAACTAATCGCAGTACACGAGTTTTGCCATCAACAACTATTCGCCGTATACCACAGTTATTTTGTTTCAATAGATTCCAATTGAAAATAATCAAACCAAGCCCAGAGATAAAACTGGGATGGTGCAAATTGCATATAGAAATAGGGAATTAACTTCTTACCCGAAGATAAACCATGTATTTGTTAGTTCAAAGGCTGTTTTTACGGCAGGAGCACTTTCCAGCCAGTACCAAGCTGCGATAACTTTGTGTAAACAAAGCTATGTTGACACACAGAATACAATAAAGATACACAACATTGAAATTAATCCCTTGGCAATTAATCTTGATGTCAGTGGTTGCTCGGGAGCAAATAATAAAGCTCAACTAAAGGTAGAAACTCACCGCTCACCATGTCGTTTTTCTCTACTTTCGATTCAGTGGTACGCTATTTCCGGTTTCGATGATAGACGGTGAAAAACCTGAACTTTGGAAATGCAAACCCATATAAAACTTGCAGTATGCCTACAAAATCTCTATTAACAAATCCATGTTTTGTAAACAATCCAAAAATGAATCATAGAAGCTATACAAACTGCCTAATTCAGTATTTTGAGGCTGACTTTCTGTGAAAAATCAGCATCAAAATACTGAATTCAGGAATAATCCTGAAAACTTTCCCCCATTTATATACTATGTTCATATACGCTCTATTAGTATTTTATTTAATTCAGAAAAATAAATTCTTTAATATTCTTAATTGTTTTTGGCCTTCCTCTTATAAATAGGAAAAACCTGTCTTTGAGTATTTCAGCTTTGTCTCACATTTTTCCTTAGGTAAACTAAAATTTCTGTTTGGAACTCCTACAATTACCTTGGTTACAGTTTTATTTTTTTTTGAAGTATATTTTCAGTCCCACATCGTTGGATTGAAAATAGATAGGTCTTTTTTATTTCATGATTATTTCAGTCAAAATGGTGAAATGAATCAGTGTAGTTAAGTTTTCACCATATTGCAGAGGACATTTTATAAGCCAATCATTTATCATAGCATATAAAACAATAATTTTTCAATTATTGATTGATTTGATCCTTAAAACAAGTCAACAGTTTTTCAGTAATGTCAGGAAAGGTCTGAGCCTCACCGGCATCACTGCGTTGTGTCCTTGAGCAAGAACATTAATCCTAGCTTATTACTGATTCAACCCAGGAAGACCAGTCTCTTTATAACTGAATGATTGTTGATGGGACGTAAAGAATCAAATCAAACAAACAAATCAGGAAAGGTCTTCCTGGTTGAACCAGTACAAAGCAGAAGATAAATGGCATTGCTCAAGGATGCAACACAGTTCATCCAGTGAGGCTTAGAACCTGCAACCCCTCAACCTCGAGTCAAGCACTCTACTACTGAGTCACTGCAATCTTTGCAATGATAAATGTTCACACAATTATTTAAAGTAAGGACCATAAGCCAAACATATTGATCCATGTAACAGACCCCCCAGTTTCATCCACAAATTATACTGGGTGTCAGCAGCGAATTCGCTGGTGACAGCCGGCTGGCAATAGCGATTTCGCTAGTGACAGCCGGCTGTCAATAGCGATCGCCAATAAAAAATTATATTTGTTTGCTGACGATTGCATGACGTTGAACACATTTGGCCATGACGTTAAATGCAAAAATATGGGTGTTTTGACTATTCCCAAACCTCTGTTATGCCTGATTTAATCCTGAAACCCAACCAAGTTAGATGAAAATTTGATACTTGACTGTACCGAGCGATGGATTATTGAAAAACTGCCGATCATTAAATATGAACTCGATAAATCAGCTGACCACTACTGTGCGCTTATTATGTGGAATTTTGCACAGTCATGCATTTAAGGAAAGTTAGAGTGCTTGACTCGAGACGGAGGGGTTGCGGGTTCAAGCCTCACCAGCATCACTGCACATACGCAGATCCAGGAAGTTTTGACAGGGGGGTCCAGGTCAGTCTGACAAAAAAAAGTTCTGACAACGTTTTTTATAGTCCTCAGCTTATTTTACAGAAGTCAACTTGCTACATTGTTTCCTTGAGCATGACTTAGTACTGGTTCAACCCAGGAAGATCTGTCCCGACATAACTGAAAAATTGTTGACTGGGACTTAAGAATCAAATCAAACAAACAAATTTCAGGAAAGTTTAAGTATTGGGCATGTACCGGGTTGCTTTGAAAAGCTGGGCTTGACAAATTATGTAACATAAGAATGTATCTGCACACAAAAGACTCCCATTTTAGTGTAGGCCGCTGTGTAATCCCGTGGGAATTTTTGGGTAAAAGTATCAAACATACATTTTCTTGTAGAAAAATGTATCCTGTATAAGAAAAGAGATGTTTCCATTTTTTTCTTGCCGTTTTGACGTCATGGTGACGTCACAAAGTGATGTACCCATTTTTGGCTTATTTAGGGCTTGAAAATTGAGTACTGTGAATTCCAGCTGGCGCAAACATGTACTGGTTGATCAGTTGTGGTAATATTACTGGCGATATATTGCATTTGGAGCATAGACTCTGACTCAGAATATTAAAGAGGTTACTTTAACTTCAAAATGATGTCAAGAGAGGGAAAAAATGACGTCGGTATCAAAATGAAAAGTATGTTATAGTGAAAGCTTAAATGACATTAGATCACATTATGCTAATATATCCGCCTCTCCCACTGCTTTAATATTGTACACTGTGCTTTACTGAAGCTAAATGATATAAATACAAAATGACACATGTTAGCTCTCTGACCTGTAACAGCCATGTTAACTACGTTACTCTATTGTAATTTCAAATCCTATTGTGCAAATACCAAGTTATATCTAATTCTTATTTGTCGACATGCTGATTGCCTTAAAAGCATTTATCAAATAGCAGCAAACGGCAAATATGGTTTAAACAATACACCTCTATGAAATGACAGTTATATATGTTAGTTACTTCAAATGTATTACTACTTAATGTAGTACTATCACTTGACGATGAGGGAGAGTTTTGTACACTATATCTTTTACTTAATCCAAAATATATAAGCCATAGAATAATGTATATTAACTCTATAGTGGTTACAGAGTTACTTCGTTACCCTGAAATAATAGGAATTCCTATCAAATTGTTTCTTATTCCTACGTGATAACATAGGCTCAGACTTTTAATTGTATTCAAATGACTAGCAATATGATTCTATCATATAAAAAGATATGTTATTACTTTTATGTACTTTACTTTCTTTTAAATGCGTTATGTTAAAGCAAACACAGCAATTTATGAGTTTACACTGTTAGTGGTTTATTTACTGTCATTTAACTGCCGGTAGTTGCCATTAACTGAAATATTAACAAAGCATTGATAATAAGGGAAGAAATGTTAGCCTAAATCACATAAAACATCATTAAAGTCCGTGTATTTTATCAAATTTATAAACAGCATTTTAGATGCTGCTTATTTTATGATCCATTAATGTTTCTTTAATGCAAAAATGATATCTTTTATCTCACTGACACTCGTGTATTTGCTTCATTTTACACATGAAAAATATATAAAAAAGACGCGTTTCTTCACTGACTACACTTACTTTTAGATGACACAATAATATTAAGCATGAAGTAGCTTTAAGTTAGTAAGATCTATCACACATTGTGTAACCCTACTATTGATTACACCAACTGTATTGATAAGGCAAAAACTTACTCAGAATTCCTTAAAATTGTAAGTTAATTCAGACTAAGGTCTAAATTGTGATCTTTATCCTTGTCTTTTGAAACAATAAACCGAAGTGTTTTGGATACTTAACGACTATTTCCCAGCATACGAGTTTGACACACACTTAGCCTATTCCTATGGTTATAATCGCTGGATGTCTAGTTTGGTGAAGTAAGATAACCATTTATGTTGATAAAATGCATACCAAGCATATTACAAGTATCATCCATTCTGTCTGGTTCTTAAAGTTTGTGAAGCATTGAACAGATAGCATTTGTTCTAATGGTCCATGATAGTCATACATTTGAAAGAAAATGGTTTATCACCTAGAAAAGCTCCCTGGAATTGTTAGTATAACATATATACTGTAGCCATTGCTATATTAATGGACCCAAATAAAGTATTGTTTTTTTTATAATTCTATCAATTAGATTTAGTCTTGAAATTAAATTTTGTTTCAGATAATATCATTTTGATATTTAGCCAATCAAATGTGAACATTATGATAGATACAAAAATACATCTAATTACTTCTTTTGCATATTTCAAATCAAACAAAATAGATTAACAGTAGTAATGGAAAGACTAATTAAAAGGATTTAGCCCATTCGATTTTGGTACTTTGCAAGAGAGTCTATCATTGGCGACTGAGTAGAGTGTCATCTTAATACTGATATAAGCTATAACATTTAATTTTTTTGCGTGCTTCTTTTGAATCTATATCCTGGCAAGTTTACAAATTATTCAAATGTTTAATACACATATAACTCTTTATTATTCCATTTACCATGTGTACAATGTTCCTGTAATAATTTGTCAAGTCACAGTCAGTTCAGGTATGTAAGCATGTATTGCTAAAACAAAGTGAGAGCTTATACTCGCACTTTCTTATTAAATATTTTACTTTTCTATCCAGCATTCTAAAAGAACAATGTTAAATCTAGTTTTCAATAACTTTAATGTCACCTGATCAAATTTGGCCGTACATAATTTGGGCTGATAAAATGTGTATTCAAATTGATATTGAAGTAACAATTGACCTTTAACTAGTTTCCTTCAATATGGTCATATCTAATGTGATCATTGCCTTAGAGAGAGAACTCACCACTTTTTTTCCCATTATTGGTTGAGCAAGTGACTAGAAGTACTCAGTTGATGTGATTGACAGTTTCGTAAATTAAACAACAAAAGCTATGTTGAATATAAACTTGAATTAATTTAAAAGCTTCAGTAATGCCTCACCATCTGCAAACGCAGCTAGATGCCAGGATACAAATTGATTTGGTGACAGTCTCTTTAAACAATAACTGATTACAGGCAGTTATAATGCATACCTCCCTCAAAACATTTAGTAATTAGAAGGATTACTATTTTATGGCAATTGAACCTAAATAAACATGGATACATGGAATCTAGCCTGTATAATGTAACGTAACTGAATACATGTACCATTAATATGAACAACTGTAAACAGTTACATAGAGTGATTGATGTTATTGATTATAATTGTTTCAATTTAACTTAGATTTCTCCAGATAAATACTACAAAACATATCTCTAAACTCACCATGATATATTAGCTTTTCTGGCTCAATTATATATCGTCTTTGACAACATTTTTGATAAACATGGGGCCTTATGATATACTTTATATAGCTTTATATGTTATTATGCCAAATTCGACAGAAAATGGGAATGTATCCTTCTAAGTACTGGTCTTGAGAGCTATCATTTTATTTGCTAATAAGTTTTTAAATCTATAATTTGGGGCAAATCATTTTTCGAAGATATAAAAAGTTAAAAGATATAATATTTTGCAAATGTTGCATGGGTGAATTGATACTTTTTCAGACAAACAGGAACCTGGATATCTATGACAAACAATTCATTTTTCCATGCGAACCAAACAATTGTTGTGCTTTAACAACAACATAATCTGGGACTAAGATTTGGTACCAGTAAAATGCATTTAAGCCCCCCCATTCTGCAGCAGTGGCCTAGGCAGCTGTCTGTTCTAGGCCAGTGTTTTTGTTGTTGATCCATTCCTTATTGTTGCTCCCATTATTTGTGGGGGTTTTGTGTTTGGTCCTTGTTTTGTTATTCAGTACTTTGTGTCCTTCTAGTGTTGCAATCACCTTTATGGGGGAAAAGAGAGTTGGCTGCTTTACTTTAATTTTGTTCCTGATGTCTTGTGTCTGCAAGTGTTCTGTCGCACTTCCCCACGGTACCATGTGTTGGTCTGCAGTGTATGATTGTAGTATTTCCTATTCATACTTATTTGCTTTTTTGAAATGATATCAAATACCATATCAGGTATAATATAAGGTATTAAGCAAGTCGTATACAGTCTTGAAAGCTGTGATATACGTTACATATTGCCACACAAATAATAAAAAGATAATTAACACCAGAAACGATGTTGGTTACAGCATTTTACTATTGAATTTCAATATAATGCTCAAACATGGTGTTTAAAGGTTTTCATATAGCATTACATACAATTTTAGAATGAAAATATTCTAACCTTATTTAATGTGCTTTTCGGTGGTATCATATTAAACAGCATACAACTCTTAAAGGTTTTTTTGATAAACCCAAGCTGCTTGCAGTTATAAAATGGCCCATTAATTGTCTTTTGGAACATATACTAAAAATATGAATGTTAAATGAGAAGCTTATTAAATGAAACTATTTAACAACATTTCAATGGTTTTACAGGCGTGGAGGGGTAGTTTAAATGTAACATATATGACATTACAATGGGCCCTAATAACTTAAACATAAATATTTGTAGGAAATGAAATGTTCTTGTACAATAAATGAATGTTTGGCCATTTTGAGTATACAGGTACTACCTTAACAATCTTATTTACATTATTTATGTTTTAAACAATTGAGGGGTAACGTAGTTAACATGCTGTGACAGCCAAACACCCCAGCCGTCAGAGAGCTAACATGTTTGAAAAAGCTTAGCTAGAAACATAAATTTATGCTAAATTTGATTTTAATCGCAAGGCACACACAATCCTTCCAGAATTATATTTCTGTACACATTTTTTTCTGCTGCATACTGACATCAAATCGACGTCAATTTGAGGTTAAATTTGAGTCCACGTTGAATCGATTTTCATTTTGGTCCTCCTATCAACGTTTCCAACCACCTCAACGCAATAAACAACATTACAATGTGATTGATTTAGGTGTATACAGCACTAGCAGATCTAAACTGTTTGATTTATGTGAAAATACGGTATGTCATTTTGTGACGTCACTGTGACATCAATACTGCAAGAAAAAATTGGAAACATCGTTTTTCTTAAACTGCATATATTTCTCTATTTGAAAATCGACATCAATCACTTTTACCCAAAAATTCCCACGGGAGCCCAAATTTCGACACAGCTGCCTACGCTATTTTGTCAAACAAAATTACAGCAAACAAGTACATTTTGTAATTCAAGAAGACACATTTGAAAGTTTTATTTGAAAAGCTTTGAAAAGTCATTGTAAAAACACCATGCAATACTTAACTTAAATTTTCGTTTGACTATGGTACCTGTTATTGAGTAAACCTGGATATATCCCATTTTTAATACAGTGTAGATCCAGATCAGCTGCCAGCTGAACTGTAATCCACTCTGCTTGTAAATACATGCTTATAACTGGAACCTGCCATGCCCAGATCCAGAAATTTTTATCAGCGGGGGCCCAACTTTGACAACGTTGTTTTTTTTTGTGAGGGGGGGGGGGGGGGGGGGGGGGGGGGTTTGATGAGGAAGGAAAAATCCAAATACATGTACCACTATAAGCGGTATGGCATTTAGCTGGTAGGCCGATGATGGCCCAACATTGAATGCTGGCTTGGTAGCTTTGTGATTTTTCAAGGGATCGGGACCAGTATTGCAAAGAAACCCTATATTTTTGTGATTTTTCAGGGGGGGTCCGGACCCCTGTCCATCCCTCTCTGGATCCGCATATGCCTGCAAGTAAGTTGAATAGAAAAAGGTAGAACATAAACACATCCAGCACTTTCTGAAATGACAGATTCACTCTTTCTGAAATGATGGAACCCAAGGACGAAACCGGCCCATCTTGTTTGATACAATGTAGAAGTTTGGATGGTCTGACTCTCTTATATTTATGGATGTGACATCAGCTGGAATTCTTTAAATTGCATGATTGAATGTCTTTCCCTGATAGTTGCTCCTATCTAAGCAAACAGTGCATACCTTGATGAGAAGAATGTGCAATCTCATTTGAGACTACAGTACAGGTACCATACTACACTGTTTAAAAATGTATAATGTTTTTTAAGGGTTGGGAATTCGATCCCGGCCAGGTCCCATACTTTTCGGAAATTAATCATGAAATAATTTCTATGGTCATTCTTCTCCCTTCTGCTGAATCATTCAAGGAGGGCTGTTGTCAGTTACAAGCAAAAGTATGCGCACAAAGTACTGATTAAATGCTTGTTCAAGCTTGCACAGGAAAAAGTGTGGTTAGGTGAACCGACCGTCCCGCCATGATGACCATAGCTGTAAAGCAACAAAACATACAAAACAAAGTATTTTTTCTGACTTTCCAGTCAAAACATGGCTTGATTGAAGCGGTATGGTAAAACATGACTGGATGGGCCGACAGATCAATGAATGTCATCTTATTTCCAGATGAACAGCTTTCCACACACAGAGGTGGCATTGGCACAATCCTCCTGGTCGAGTCATTGCCTGCATTGACAAAAAAAGCTGACGACACCGAGGTTATAAAACTTTTTTCATGTTCAACGCAGCTGAGCACGAAATTTATCATGCTCATAAATATTAAAATGCCAACAAACAATTGTTGGCATTTTAACATTATAATAATTTATAAGCATGATAAATACATCTGAGGAACTTAAAGCAAGAAACTTCTTGATTTGTTGGTATTTTTGTTTTTATGAGCAGTTGAAATTTCGTGCTAAGTTGAGTTGAGCATGACAAAAAGTATATAACTTCAGGACCAGATCTGGGACCAATCTATTTTTGACACTCTAGACAGAACACATCACGACATGTAAGACTTTTAAGCACTATTCATTTGTAACCCCCCACCACCCCCCCCCCCCCCCCCCCCCCCCGGCCCCCAGGGAACAGGGGGGACTTTAACTTTTCGACCGCAGTTCCCTGCTATAGCCTCCACACTGCGGGGACAGCCAGCTGGTAAAACCATGGCAGTTCTCCCCCGCAGGCTGTCATGTTTTACATTGCACTGCCATGTTTGCCTAGGTATATCAAATCAGACATTTCCCCCACACTATGGGGTCAATGTGAAAGTAAAAACATGGCACATTTGCCCGGCTATCCCCCGCCCTGCACAGGGGCTGCCGGGTTGTGGTTACAAATGACTGGTGCATTATTGAGAAAATAATTTTATCAAAATCTTTAAGAGTACAAACTGCAAATTTGTCCAGAATGCAAACAGTTTTGAAACAAGGACTTAGCGGGCTCTGAAGGTTAAATAATACTTCAGGCAGACATACATATCCAGCCTAAGAATAGATTTTTACCAAGAATTTTCAGGCTGTCAGAGTGGGAAGTGTGTGGAACCTGATCAGCTGGCTTCTGGTGATGCCAGCTGAACCTGATCTGGACCTACACTGTTTTTAAAGGAAGATATAACAAGATTCAACAGGACAAGGTATAATCCGAAAGAAACCAAATTTACATAATCTCGCATCAAACTATTACAAGGCCACACAAAGAATGGTATTAATAATGCAAGGTGCATCAGGGTGGAAAATCAGGCTCTGTTGTTGATCAATAGTATTGATAATTCCCTATCACTAACATAGTAATTATTTCTCATGTTTATCTTTCTGTCTATCACATCTGATCCAGAAGGCCAAGAGAAAATAAATATGTGGTTTTTGTTTGTTTGTTTGATTTGATTCTTTACGTCCCATCAACAATCTTTCAGCTATAAAGGGACCCGTCTTCCTGGGTTGAACCAGTACTAAGCTAGAATTAATGTTCTTGCTCAAGGACACAATACAGTGACGCCGGTGAGGCTGGAACCCGTGGCCCTTCAGTCTCGAGTCAAGCACTCTACCTAAATATGTGGTTTATTCCAGGTTTCTATTTTAGTCCTTAAAGCGCCAAGAAAAAAATGCATCTGAAATGTCGTCTGCTGAAGTCGTCTGCTGCAAATGATTGCCTATCATTACTGACGAATTAAGTATAGAAGCAAACAGCGTGGACCCAGAACAGACTGCTCCTATCTGTTCTAGGTCCACGCTGTTTGACATAGAGGCTTCTTAAACATTTCAGCAGATGAGAAAAGCAGTCAACTTTTTTTGCGGTTGGTGCATTAAGGGTTAGCATTCTGAAATTCAGGATGACAGGCCTCTAGAAAAGACTTGAGCGTGTTATTTAATATTTTTCCTCGGGCACACCCTGCTATTAGGGGGATTAGCTATTGTAGCCATTTGCTACTAAAAAAGTAGAATGGCTACAACCTACAAATATAAGCCATTGGCTAAAAGTACAGTCTAGGTGGTTCAAAAATTAAATATTTGCAAAACAGTGTGTTTTCTATCAGCTTTTGAATTTTCAAATATTCCTTCACACTCTATTAATACTCTTTGGAGGCTTGATTTTTTTAAATACCATCCGGGTGTCAAATTCAACAGTTTGGATTTAGATCAGGACCGACATTGTTTTGGGCCTGATCTGGGTCCAAACTGTTTGCAAAGGTTATCAGCAGACAACAAAAGTTGCTCCTAGAGGCCAAAGAGTAAAATACAAAACAACTTCTGGTTAAAGTTAATTTCATTTGGCTCTTTGGCTAAAGCATTGGCTACATTTTTTAACAAATTCTGAGTCAGGGTAAGCCCTATTCTCTTACTAGTTTACTCAGCCAAAACTGAAAATATATCTGTTGTGGGTACTCACTGAGACGGTTCTTTTGAGCAGTGACAAGTAAGAAAGAATTTTACACTTAAAAAGTTTCCTTGTCTGGACCTATTCATGAAATAAAGAAAAACCAAGACTTGAACACTTTTCTATTGAAATAATATGGGCCTTGACACCAGAAAACCTGTCTTCGGTGGTTTGTGAACAACAAAGGCGCAGACCTGCACAGATGCGCAGTATGATCAGCACCTTTGTTATAAGCTTATTGGAAAGTATCATATATAGACTTGCTTCATGCGAAAGTTCAATTTTTTAGCTAGTCTCGGTAGCTGAGGAGACTGGTTTGAATCTTACTTCAGCGAAAACCCTGAAGACGAGGTTTTTCGTTTAGTCACGGCCCATATGTAATGGATATAAAGTGCTCCATGGGTACTTATAAGAGCATGACTGTGTCATAGGGCCAGTTAAGCGAAAAATTGAAGCGTAAAATTGTGATTATTTTCTTACCCATCTGTTTAAACATGTGTTTGGGTGCTTAAAAGAACCG
Organism: Loripinus fragilis; assembly: GCA_964019695.1. Taxonomy (NCBI): domain Eukaryota; kingdom Metazoa; phylum Mollusca; class Bivalvia; order Lucinida; family Lucinidae; genus Loripinus; species Loripinus fragilis. The sequence continues at coordinate 56,220,328 of OZ026527.1, read as the reverse complement.
TCTCATCGAGACGGTTCTTTTGAGTACCCACATCATATGTTTTGGTTGAGTATTAAGAAAAATAATTTTCTGTTACACACTTATCTGGGGGCCTGTGTGTGCTTATTAGGTTGAATATGGTTTCAGCAAAAAATGACTTGTCATAAAGTATCATTCTAATTTCTTAGATGGAAACTGACAGCCTGACAATCAATCAAAATTCAACACCTTTATGAATGAAACATGATTTTACATTACATGTATTGTAGGTATACTGTTAAAGAATAATTCTTGAATGTAAGATTGTGAATATTTTGTTATCCATCAGTTTTAACATATGCAGTGGATTCTCAAAAGAACCGTTTCATTGAGATGCATATTTTGAGTACCCACAACATATGTTTTGGTTAAGAAATCAGAAAATTAAGTCTTAATATACACTTTTATCTAGAGGTCTGATTATAGTAATTGTATGCTCTACTGATCCAGAACCAATTTATGAAGAAATTATGTCACCAAAGTATAAAATATATACTGAAAATATATATGTACATTGCCAACTCATAAACTTAATTTTAAAGTGGAAATTCATACATAGGCAGAGCTCTCACTAGGATTTTGAAAACAGGAGTCCCAGTGCCCTCTTTGTCAAAAAGTGGTAGTCCCATACAAAAGAAATAGGAGTCCCAGCACCAAAAATGGGAGTTCAGGACTGCAAATCACCAGTAAGAGAGAGCTCTGTTAGGCCCCTTTGGGATATATTTTGGGCGTAACTTTCCTTGCTGCCAACTGTTGATAACCTTTGCAAACAGTTTGGACCAGTCGGATTCGATCTAGATCCAAACTGTTTGACACTAAGAGAATTTTTGTAAAAGCTTATTAGGATGAATGATCCAGCATGCAGAGTTAAACCCATTTTTGACCGATGCAATCTTCCATCCATACAATAAAGTTTGAAATATCAGTTCATATACATTTATAAAATATATAATTGAGTCACACTCAACCCGGTTAGAACTTTCTTAAAATTCAATGCATTTTATTTCTGTTTCGAAATATTTATTTCTTAGTAAACAGTGCAGTCTGATGCTACACTGCCATATAGGCCCAGGTACAGGAAAAACTGGATGCTTAATGTTGTCTACTAAATATTTTATGCATTTTTTTCATAAGTAAAATTTTAAAAAAGTGAGGACACACAAATTTGACCAGTCCCAACCCTGGCAAAACATTTTGTGCTCAAATTGTTCATATTTGGTTAAAATTATCTGATTATTAGAGTTAAAATAATTAATAAAATCACCTCAAAATATTCTATTAAAGTGATGGAACCTAAAAACATTTTTTTTTAAAAATGAAGGGTTACTCAGCTAATTCTCTTTTGTACTCGTTTCATTCATAATTTCAATACGATCTGAAAGCGTGACTCATGCATCATTATGATTTAATGAGCGTCAAAACGCCGAACAATCAACTCTAATCAATTACAAAATATCACAATTTACCATGTCGATCAGCCTTCAAACTGGACAGAAGAACAATCACAATTATTCCTATTAACCGCAACATTGCAACACCGTGAACATTCTAATTCCAAATAAATACATGTAAAACTAAAACTTTTTGAAAGACAACTAAACAAGACGCTTTTCCCATCATCCAAGTACTACTGAAGCTTTCAGAGATCAAAGAAGCCGCTAAAGCCTGCTCGATTGATTGGAAATTGGATTTACAAGGGAAGCAACCATTTCCAATCCTGTGTCATAACTAAGGGAAGCAAGGCAACTCGCCCCAAGTCAAAACGTCTCAGAGTCAAATCATCCCAAGTTAATTTTGTTCGTTTGTTTTGATTCTTAAGTCCCAGTCAACCGTTTTTTCAGCCATGTCGGGACTGGTCTTCCTGGGTTGGACCAGTACTAGGCAGAGAATAAAGTGTTTTGCTCAAGGACACAACACAATGCCTCGGATTAGGCTTAAACCGACGACACCATCATGTACCTTACCATCACAAATCATTCAGACTGTCAAGCCCTACAATCAGACCTTACCACTCTCGAATCCTGGGAGAGTCAATGGCTTATGGCATTCAATCCTGAGAAGTGTGAAGTCATTAGGATCACAAAAAAGAAAAAAAAAACAGTACTTTTTGACTATAAGCTTCATGGTATCACACTTCAACTTACAAAAAATGCAAAACATCTCGGCATCCAAATCTCAGATGATTTAGCATGGTGCAAACACATCAATCAAATGACTACTAAAAGTAACAACACTTTGAAATTTATTAAAAGGAATATCCTTACAAATATCCACAAAATTAAAGAGACAGCCTACAAAACTTATGTCAGGCCTTTATTAGAATATTCGGCAACAGTCTGGGATCCCTGGCAAAAGAAATACAACAATCAAATAGAAATGGTACAACACAGAGCTGTCTGCTACATCTTCAATGATTATAACTTCACCAGTAGTGTTTCCTCCATGCTAAACCAGCTGGCACTGCCCACTCTAGAGAAACGCAGAAAAATTGCCTCTCTGAGTATGTTTTACAAGATCAATCATGGCCTAGTAAGAATTAAATTTCCTGACTATATCAAACCAACTTTACGAAATCGTTTTTCCATCCCGTATTCAAGGATTGATGCACACAGACATTCATTCTTCCCAAGAACCGCAAGACTATGGAATGACCTACCCCCCGACTTGATCAACTGTCCAGCCCTGGATACATTCCGAGCTGGAATAGATCAATACCTCCACTAAAGCTTTCACAACACCAATCATCCATCTTCATCATATCATCATCACCATCATCATCACACATAATATCATCTACCACTTAAAACTTTTAGTCGTGCCAGTCTCACAGTATGTCCCCTTTTAAACAATAACGAATTGTAGTACGAAACTAGTTGAAATTCCAAATTTTTATGTATTGTCAAATTATCAATACATCTTTACATGTTATATTCTGATTATTTGGACTAAAAATTAATGCCATTTTCGCGCCCATTCCACGTAATACTCTTCTAGAGGTGTTTGGAGTATCGGGCAGATGCAGATAAACCCGCATCCCCTTAATCTCAAGTCAAGCACTGTGCCACCATGCTCCTCACAACTAGTTTAAAACAGTGAAGAGATAATTGTAATAATACAATTTATCGTATCTTACTGTCTAAGCTAAATTTAAAAATTAGCATTCCATTCAAATATATGCGCACCAATAAAGACAATAGATAAAGAGTATATAAGGTGGAATATGCTTTCAATAGAAGCACCATGAAGTAGTATTTGTAGTAGTAGTAGTAGTAGTAGTAGTAGTAGTAGTAGTAGTAGTAGTAGTAGTAGTAGTAGTAGTAGTAGTAGAAGAAGTAGTAGTAGTAGTAGTAGTAGTAGTTGTAGTAGTAGTATATATGGTATATACAATATTGGGTGCTGTGTGATGACCTGGTAGATTTAAAACTGTGAGCAGGGGTCAGGTACTTGTCTTTTTCTATAGACACAGCACCAGAATGTATCTTATGAAAGAGATGCAGGGAGGCCCGATCCCTACGGGCCTCAAAAGATGGCCACTCAAGCTCATCAAGCATCTCGCCGACACTGCTTGTGTTGCGCCATCTCCTGCAGGTCCAACAGGCTGCTTTCCTCTGAACTTTCTCTACCTGATTAATCTGAAGCTGGTTGCTTTGCTTAATTTTTCTTCCTGGTGTCTCGTGGTGGTTGGGCGGCTCTTCCTCGCGCTACCAAGGGGTTGTCTGCAGTTTGTGATTGTGGTATTTCCTGATCATACTCACTTACTATTTTTGATTAAGGGCTCCAAATGGGTGTTGAATACTCTAGTTTAGGCAGAACCAAAGTTTTGTATGCAGCTTCCTAAGTACTCCTAAGTGCAAACGCCAAATTTCTGCAAAGGAAACCGAGTGTCTTAGTTGCTTTAGAAGAAATTTATCAAATGTGTTGACACCAATCCATATTATCAGAGATGCTTTTACCAAGATATTTTATTGACTGAACGTTTTAGTAGTAGTAGTAGTAGTAGTAGTAGTAGTATAGTGATTCCAGGATTTAAGTGATCCTCGTTTTTCTTTTATTTAACAGCTTTAATCCATACTAATACGGTCGACGTTTAGCAAGTGGATGCAAATGCACACCGCGTAACTAAAATTTATTTTTGGGGACAGCCCTTATTTCAAACTAAGGCCCCAATACCCTGTAAAACAGAATAACTTAGTCTTTTTCCATTAGATATATACCCATTTTCGCATCTATATGAGCTTAATGCACGGAGTTTTACACCACTGATCGGTATAAGTATCGGTATAGTTTATTTATATATCGATAAGGTACACTTGGGGACTAATTCAAAGTGGAGGAATAAAAACACTCCAAAATTTCATCTTATCCCAGCCTATATAAAAGATCATATGTAATTGAGAAAAATATATCTAATTACGTGGTCTATATCTAAATTAATTTCTGTAATTTGATTTTCAATTGAAATCACCAATCAGGAATAATCGGCAAAAAACGGGGGTCACGTTTAACCTGGAATCATAGTAGTAGTAGTAGTAGTAGTAGCAGTAGTAGTAGTAGTAGTAGTAGTAGTAGTAGTAGTAGTAGTAGTAGTAGTAGTAGTAGTATATATGGTATATAGAATATTGGGCACTGTGTGATGACCTGGTAGATTTCAAACTGTGAGCAGGGGTCAGGTACTTGTCTTTTTCTATAGACACAGCACCAGAATGTATCTTATGAAAGAGATGCAGGGAGGCCCGCTCCCTACAGACCACAGACCAACCCATGGCACTGCAAGGAAGAGGAACATAACACTCCGAGTCACACAACAGCACAAACACAATTAAAGCTAAGCAACCAGCCCTCTCTTCCCAAGTGAGACAACTGCAAAACTAAAAAGGACATCAAGAACTGCATTACAAAACAAGGACAAAACCCGCCGATATCGGGAGCAACAATAAGCAATAAATCAACAACAAAAGAAACACTATTGTGGTGTATACAGCATAAGAAAGGACCACAGGTGAAAGTAAGTAAGGGTGCAAAGATCAGGAATCGATACAATCAAGTACCACACCTAACCCAGGATACCAATGGGAAAGTGACAAACTCACAGTTAGACACCACAAACGAGAGCCAAGAGGTCAGCCCTTTCCCCAGCAGGTGAAGACAGTTCGGGAAGGGGAAGGGGGGATTTTTAATTGATTTAATTGGCCAAATCTTCGCCCCAGATTCTTTTGCTATCAAAACACAAAATGTGTTTAGCTGGCATAGAGGCTTCCTACCTTATGCAGCGTATCACCACAGGGAAGGAATAAAATCAAATTTACATACTGTGAGGAAGCAAAGATATGCAGAAGGTACTCTTGTATTTCTATCAAAACTAAACGTACATGCGGCACTAGAAAGATTGCTTTAACTAATGAACCGCACCTCCTAGTCCAAACTGTGACACGAAAAGGGACTTCAGTCAAACATGGCCTTTTATAGTATTGGAGGTTGTTTGAGAGATACTGTAGCAACACCTAATTACTAAATGATGTAGAATTAGATAGCATTTATATAAAGAGTTCAATGAAGATGAGTGGAGTGTAGCTGCAGCTGGTACCCAAAAAATCCACGATAATGCAGAACATGTCATATATGATATTCGTTTTCAAATGTGTTCAAATAATTGATTTAGCTATCTTTTTACACTAAATTGCCCCTAATTAATCTGAACATTGTAACCTTTTGAAATAGAGGGAACATACAAAGCTGGATAGCAACATCCTGATTGCTTCTGATTATGATATACATATACTACTCGTATCACATCCCTTGGCATTGGCTCAAGCTGTATTCTGCTTTCAGCACTCAAAGAGAACCAGGATATGAAAAAACTAACTCTATGGTATCTACAAACACTTACTCGTCATTTTAATAACATCATAGAGTAACACGACGTCGTGTGGCACTGATTCGTTACAATCTGTTGGGACATTGGTGGCATTTTGACATAAGTTTCAGCTTCTTGCCGTTTCCATTGTTTGTTGGAATTAATATAAAGACAAAAGGTGGCTGTAAATTCGAGAACGTACATTGAGAGCATCATTTCTCATTTCTAGACGCAAACAAAGAAAATGAAGATTACAAGTATTTATGAAAAGAGCATGTGTTATATTTATATATGAACATTCTTAAGCCAGGAGTATGTCCTGTTTTGTTAATATAGTCAGGGCCCTTAGGGACAAAAAATAGGTCCCGTGCGAATTGTGTGCCGATTTATGGTGACCTATATCAAAACCTTCAATGGAGTCTTACCTTTATTTTAAAGGTGGTCACCCATCTCAAATCCGCGTCTGAGGCTAGTTATGACGTCATAAATATGGCGACCATAATAAGAAACTGCCCGTTAAAAAAAGCTATAGTTTGTGTTGGTATGATCATATTTATCCAACACGAACGCTTTTTTTAACATAATATCAATTATTTTAGTCATATGATGGTTACATCAATGCTTTACCTGACTTTGACAATGAATTATTAATCGATACCTATATTTTGCATGCAAAATACCGTAGATTTCCTATAAATACCCAGCTTATTGGGCCACCTTTAGACTGATAGCTGAGAATGTTATTGCTCCCTATGGGGAATTTTGCAAGCTTATCATATCTAAAAGAGGATTCCAAGCTGCGTCCTTTAATAGATGTTTGCACTAGGTTCGCCAGGGCGTTAATCTCTGACAGCTTGTTACATATGTTACCAAATTAAATTTAGAAAAAAAAAAAGAAAATTAAAAGTTGGAGCTACAGAAAGAAGGCTAATTATTTAAATTACTCATATGGTCTGCATATTGACTACTTTAGCTACATATAAATTCTTTTGGAGCAAAACTACAGCTTCCTGTTGTGTTATGTATGTTACTTTTATTAGATTATCCTTTAAACATGAAAATTGTGACCAATATCATTTACTTTTTAGCTGATGTGCATTTTCCAAAATGATTTAACAAACTTTTTTTGGTTAGAGAAAATCCAAAGTTTGCTTTTATACTTTAAATATAGTGTCTTATACGTGCTATTAAACAACCCAAAGGCTATACCCAATTTTAAGGAGCCGAATTTGGTAGGCATCATTTCAGTAAAAAATATATGAAAACATTTGCTGCTGTTGGATATCTTGCATATTTGGGATTGTCTTGCTCATATTATTAAGAATTATAGAACTTGCAGGTTTAACAACAAGATTGAAGCACTTGTTAAAGGTTGTAACATATGTTACATGGCATAATAAATGAGCAAGGACATTGACTTGATATAAGAGATGATATTTCAGGATAAAATGAATATATTTCGCATGTTTTCCTAGCTAAAGTCTCCAGCCTCTGGTGCCAAAACCTAAGGTATTGATCTTTATTAAGCCCCTGTACCTTTGTTACAGATGTTATGAATATTTGTTTTCAATATTTCCTAATATGAATAATTCTAAAATAAAGATACATCCTAGAGGAAGATAGAAAATAATCGTTTCACATTTAAAAAGTACAATTTAGTAAATGTCCCTTTCTAATGTAAATATTTTAAACCAATCCTTATCCAAGTCATATACAATATTGATTATTATTTCTGCTTCTCTGGTAAAATAATTGTCCTCCTCATCTCATAAAAAACAGAATAATCATCAAACAAGATTTTGACTGCAAGCTGAGTTATGACCTGCTCCATCCAGAAACTCTTTTAGATATACTCTATCGTATGTACCAATTCAAGGTGCATCGAATAGGAGATGTTTGCACACTGTAAGCATGGGTGTTATCCTGTAACAGCTTGTTACATATGTTACTTTATCAATTTGAGATAAGAAAACTGAAAGTTTGAGCTACAGAAAAAAGACATTAAAACTAGCTAATCAATGAACATTCTAATAGTCTGCAAATTACTGGATGACTTTACTGCATATGACAGCTGTTTACGGCAATACGGCTACATGTTGTATTATGTGTGTTACATGAACTTAATTATAATTTAAAAGTGGTCATTTTGGCAATCGTCATTTAGTTTAACGACTGCTCTGAGTCGGTTTCAAACCGTTTTAGATTATTGTGATATTTTTACTCTTAATTCAATATTTCGGCCAAAGGCCATTATCAAGAAAAAACATGCACTTCAATGTCAACTACAAGATGGTGGAACAGAGACTATGTAGTTGACATTGAAGTGCATGTTTTTCTTGATGAAGGCCTTTGGCCGAAATATTGAATTAAGAGTAAAATTATCATATGCGTTTAGCATTGTTCCCTATGGAATATAAATGAATGTCGTTTTAGATTAGGTGTAACAAACCTATACTCAATTGACGAATACAAAAACCAAAGTTTGCTTTTCTATCTTAAATATTTTGTCTTATATGAGCTAATGCACAACCCTACCCCCAGTTTTGCAGAGGAGCATTTTGTTTTCGCCGCTTTAATAAAACACATACATGTATAAAACAATTGCAGAGTGTTAATATTTTACATTTTCTTAAACAGTCTTGCTCATATATCATCAAGTTTCTAAGATCAGAACACTTATTAAAGATGTCAATGTGCCATTGGTGATGTCACAACCAGGGCTCTGATCGAATTCCATGCACTTTCAGGTGCTGATATTAACTAGCTCAATGTCAGGAAAGAGCAAGAAATCATATTGGCAGGCATTTAGCTATGCTGGAGACTCTATCAGAGAAGCATTCTTTCACCTCGGTTCAGTGCCTTAAGAAAGCACTGTGGCGGATGCACTAGAGTAATATATTTGTAAATTGTCCTGACTTCTTAGCTCTCTATGTCTAACTGTGAGTTTGTTACTTTCCCATTGGTATCCTGGGTCAGGTGTGGTGCTTGATTGTATCGATTCCTGATCTTTGCCGACTTTCTTACTTTGTATTAGCCAGTCACCAATATTGTTCGACTCACTGCGTTGACGTAGTGGATATTTTGGAGAAAAAAAGCGGAATCGCAAAAAATACCTCTTCCAAGAGCTGTGTTTCTCGGAGGTGTCAAACGTGCGCAGTACCAGTGCCTTATTTGGAAAACTTCACCTGTCAATAATCCTGACAAATCAATGCCTGACAATTATGGTTAGAAGCGGGACTGTGATAAATATTGTCCCGTTATGATGACATTGCCCATGTGCGGATCCAGAGGGGGATAGGGGGTCCGGACACCCCCCTGGAAAATAACAAGTACGTATATGGGTTTCTAAAGAAATTAGCATTTGGACCCCTCCCTGGAAAAAGTTTGACAACCCCCCCCCCCCCCCCCCCTGGAAAATGATGGACCCCCTCTGGATCCTTGGTAAAGTATAAGTATAGTTTTCTCAGCAATAAAACCATTGAACCCCCTCTGTAAACTGGAAAATAAGCTGAGGACTAAATAAAACTGACAAAAATTCCTGTATCCGCGCATGTTGCCTCCTGCCCCCCCGAAACCTCTCTGCAGCTGATAAAATGTGGTTGCAGCATGTCTGTATGCGAAACATCTCGGTGTAAGTACAAAGTAAACCATTTATATTGTACTGATTTGTGTTGCCGTGGAGCAGAAGAGGACTCCTGTAAAATATTGCCGGTGGTCAATATGCTTATGACTTTTGAACAACTATTTTCATGTGGATTCAGATATTTCTTTAGCCGTATCGACAAGAATGCCTTATTGTCCGATTTTGACCTTTGAAGACGATTCTACCTATAAGCATGCGAAAGATAAATCAGATTGTTTTCTATTGGCCGTGCTATCGAAGTACAATGGGTAACTTGTAGTAGGTTTAACCTTATTTCCATATCATGAACTTACTACTAAGTAGACTCTTCTAACGTTTGATCCTTCAGGGATCAAAATCGGACTTTACTGAGTTTGGTTGATAGTGTATGCAAATGATTATTACTACTATCTTTTCTTTGAGTGTAGGATAAGCAGCTACAGATAAGTCAAAAGCTTTGAAGCGTGACTCTATTTACAATATTGATATGTTGTACTAGAAAAAAAAAGTTTCGGGCATTTTTTTACATTTACTATAAAAGCTTTGACATACACATATGTTCTAGCCGGACTGGCTCATTTTACGTATTCTGCATCAATCGTTTGAAATAGAAAGAGCCAAAGGTCATTGGTCAGAGGTCGTGGTACATCTATATATAAATAAGCGTAAGAGATTATATTTACACCGTTCATTATCAAAAACACTGTGTGTTTTTCATTCACTCCACTGTCGTTTTATTCGTATTTCGTGACGGCATTTACGTCCCACCCTCGAACTGACTTCACACTATCTGAATATATTTTGTATGTTACGATTTAAAAAAGTTTGTATTCAGTCATGATAAGGCTGCCAGTTTATTAGAAGAATATTTCCATGCGCTGGAAATGGAGAAAACGCATATATATGTGGTATTTACATATTAGGCGTCATTTCAATGACGTCACCTTTTTGTTCTTATGCGAAAACACTATGGGCGACATGTTAATTTTAATTATCAACCTCCTAAGATTAAATTTGGTGCATTTCGACTAAAATTGGCAAACAAAATGCAAGAAAGTCCTGATCGCCATAGACTACAATGGACATACCGTTTAAATTGCACTGATACAATATACGTTATTTTGATAACGTCATAATGACGTCCAGACGTGAAAACCAGATGGGTGACCAGGTGATTTTCATTAGTTATCCCCTAAAGTTTGATTTGGTATAGGTCACCATAAATCGGCATCAAAGTCGCACGGGAGTCCCGATGGCACCTGACTAATAGTTTCATAGCAGCTTTGTTACATAAATTGCATTGTGCCCTCGTATCCCAGCAAAGAGTGCTATGAAAGCTTGTGATTTTTGTGACTTGATCACATTTGCAAAGAAAGTTTGACAAAAAATAATTAAATCCAGCAAATATTTGCTAACTTTCTGCTTAGTTAGCAGGTTACTTTAAAATAAAGTAGTCTTTTAACAAAAACGCAGCTGCTAATTAGTTTAATGCGTAACCCCAGTTAAAACAAGAAATCGATTACACGAACTTCCTGTTTCGCATTAGCAGAGGGATAAATTGTAAACAAATAAGCAGACGTCTGATGTTTTATGCACGTGATTCGTGACGGAAGTAAGCTATCAGAAATATTCGAATGCTACTTTGTCAGTTATTTACGTACCTTTTCATATCCCAAAGGATTTCCAAAGGTGTTTCCTTGTAATAGTGATTTTATTCCCTCCTTCAAAATTCACGTTGTCGTAAGTTTGTACATGTACATGAGGTAATTTGGTAAAAACAGTTATATTTTGAGAGGTCAGCCATTTTCTTTTTATTTACACTGTAAATAAGATAGCATGCTGATGATTTAAACAACATCATTAGATGTATTGTCTATAATTACTTTTCTTGACAAACAGCACTGCATTCTTTAAATATACAGGTAAAGCCTGTGTAGACATTTTGGGTGGGCATTGAATCATTAAAATGTTAACAAAATCTTTGATAAACAAAATACTTGTATTCAGATTTATTGATGTAGTTTACAATAAAGTTTTGTAAGTGTCTCGAAGTCCACTGCCTGACCCCTAAACTTTGAGTCTCAGGGTTCGGTACCGGACACCTTGACTTGGGGTTTGACACCGGACCCAGACTCACCTACAAGGAATGGCTCAGGTTCTGGTAGTATGTACAACAATCACAGTATAGAAGGGGTTGTATCTGAAATAAAAATAATTGAGCGTGAAAATACTTCAAGTTGAAATAATACATGATATCAGACGCCATCTTCTCAGAAAATGTACAGGGTACATACTCTCGTGAACATTATGACGATATGCTACAATCGAATCTGTATCCCTTGAAGAGCAGTCTGATTTGGATTCATACTATTTGCTACAGATACGTTATAAATGGATCTACATGTATATTGGTTGCGAGACTCAATCACGTAAATGCATCTAAAATGACATCTACTGATGTAGTCTGCTACATCTATGGCTTATTTTAGCAAACAGACAAATGCTAGTTGAACGCTTCAATAACATCAGCATGATTATTGTCAGAAAGAGACAGCATAACGTCGCGGTCAAAAGAAAACAAAATAAAATCTGCAACAAGAGAAGCTCATTTAGTACCCATTGGAATACCTACAATTTGTCTACACAGTTTAGGACCAAATCTAATACATTTGTTATCCAAAAGATAACTAAGAGCATTATAAACTTTCCCTGAAAAGGACAGCCCGTTGCCATTGCCAGTCACCCCAAGGGCCCTCTTAAGTAACTATCACAAGCACAGAAACATTAATATATTTTCATTTTTAAAAACATAAACTAACCACCTCTTATGGGGTTGCAACATAAAACATCATGCTTGATTTAAACTATTCTATACCGCTTCCTTGTCTAACAGAAAATGGCTCAAATAAGGTTACTGTTAGATTCTGGTCCATTGATGCATGTACTGTAAATGTTGATATCTATACGAAAACAAAGAAATAAAATATAGTTTAAACCAATTTAGACACAAGCCAGGGCCATGATAAAACAACGTATTTGTATGTTATGTAAGGTTAAGGTCGTTGACAGGCTGATTGCAGGCACATTATTAAAGATAGGAACGCAACATTTGCTTATTTTTAAAGGTCAATAATATTAATATTCACACTATTGGCGAAAGCATGGAATATATTACAGGAAACGGGTACAATTAAATGATTTATGCCAGCATTACAGTATTTTTTTTATAATGTCCAGATTTATTAGTTTGTGTAACAAACAATATGTCCATGATATTCAGTCACCTGGTCAAAACTACGAGTGAAAATGTTGTGACTTTTTTCAATATCAGGTCATCTTTACTCGTAAACCAGCAACTTACATAAACTTCATTAAATTACACCCAATTGATTAAATATTGTGCTGTCCTTTTGCGCCAATCCTTTGTCACAAATGTTGTATATGGGGAAATGGTACTGCTTTAAAAGTTCATTACAGATAAAAACATAAACACTGCTTTTACTCAAGGACAAGTAATTCTTTTAGTCAAAAACAACATCACAAAAAGACAGCTCATTTAACTAAACGAGGTTTTGTTTTGTTTGATTTGATTCTTTACGTCCCACCAACAATCTTTCAGTTAAACAGGGACGGATCTTCCTGGGTTGAACCAGTACTAAGGTAGGATAAATGTGTCTTGCTCAAGAACCACAACGCAGTGACGCTGGTGTGGCTCGAACCCGCGGCCCCTTGGTCTTGAGTCAAGCACTCAACCACTGAGCCACTGGGCTCCCTAACTAAACGAGGTGAGGCATCGTTACAATATTCAGTTGTGTAACACAAATACTGCCATGTAAAAACAGACTTATAACTAAGATATTTAACTTAAAGACCATAAGCATCTTTTTAATATTGTCATTGTCTAACTGATTGATGTTATACTGGCTTATACCAAATTGAATAATATACAGTAATACCTGTGTTAAACGGCCACTCAAAAATAGACAAAACGAAGATCTTAATAACAAATGGTAGCATAATGCAGGTCGAAAGTATTGCTCAAGAGAGAAAAGTATTCTGCAATACTTTTGGCCTACATTAAGCGATAATTAGTCTTGAAAACCAATTTTTAGTCTTTTTGAGAGTGACCGTTTTACACAGGTTTACTTTATAATTGTGTACAGTGCAGGTACTAAGTGCTAACCTCTCTTATTCACTGCACCAATAATTTCTATTTAAGGCGGGGTATGATCGCAAATCCATGAGGTTTTGTAGGGTGGTAATATGCATCTGTAAAGAAAGCTCTTGTTCTTTAAAAGACAATTACAAAAAGTAAGTGAGTATGATCATGAAATACCACAATCACAGACTGCAGACAACTCAGGCCACCGTGGGGAAATGCCACCGAGCATTTACAGTTACAAGAAATCAGCAAGACAATCAAAGAAAAACAACGTGCTCCCTCTTCCTCGCCAAGATGGTTGCAAAACCAGAAAGGACACTAAGTAATGCATAACAAAACAAGGACAAAAAACACAGAACCTCCACTTGAAATTGAAGCAGCAACAAACAATGAATCAGCAACAACTGAACCACCACCTCAGAACAGACAGCAGCCGTAGCCATTTATGGGGGAGGCTTAAATGCATTTTAATGGCGCCAAATCTTCGGCCTATGTTCTGAAGTTGTTAAACACAAAATAATTTAGCTCGCGTGGAGGCTTCCTACTCTATGCAATGCATCGTCACTGAGAAACAATCTCATCAAATTAACACACTACCGCAAAACAAAGAACTCTATTTGTTAAATACGTTACTGAAATGGAACCTACAACCATAAATATTCAGGTAAGAAAACTTTGTATGACTTATTTTAAATCATTGATATGAATTTATTAAAATGGTTACGGAAAATCAAACACTTGTCAATTCTGGGTAAAGAAATTATAAAGCCATATATAAAGAAGTAAGTAATGGTGCAAAGATCAGGAATCGATACAATCAAGTACCACACCTGACCCAGGATACCAATGGGAAAGTGACAAACTCACAGAAGACACCACAAACGAGAGCCAAGAGGTCAGCCCTTTCCCAGCAGGTGACCAAAAAGCACATATAAACAGACGCGCACAAAACATAGCAAACACAAGACAGAACAAAAACATAAAAGATCCACAAAAGAAGTACCGCCTTGGAAATATAAAGAAGTAACATTATTTAACAACCATTACAACGTAACACAGTCAAATGTAAAAAAATAAACATCTCCTACTCTTTAAGGTAGACTTTGTCTGCTGATCTACCTTAGTGAGTTGACCAAGGTCATACAATGTTAGGAATTTTATGTGGCCTGAGTCCTGAATTACTATATTGAGTCTTCTTCCCCACAACAATGGATGAACAAGTATTTTTGTAGAACTTGCTCATAATTATAAAATCCAAAACATTGTAGCATTATTGCCTTATAAAATAGTATTAACAATCAATGGGAGAATTTGTGTTTAAAAGCTCATTACAGATACAATGATAAAGTTCGAAACCCAAACATTAGTATTTTTCTAAAAGCCAAATAATTCATCTTGAAACTACATTTGACAAATATTTTAAATACATAACATAAGATATGTGTAGAAGTCAGTATTGAAATATTTAGGAGGAATGTTTATTATGTAACACACACCATGTCACATGAGGCCAAACTTATGTTCATAAAAAAGAAGTGATATGCCACCATCACACACAGGAGACCAGCCAACGGCACTGCCTGCATTTGTAGCTAAGTTGTTTAACTCATAAAATATATACATATTTTGATAATGATTTAGTGAAAATGCTTCTACTTATATCAAACTATTTAGCAAAAGCAACTGCGAAGATTCGACCAGTAAAATTAACTTAAGCCCCCCCTCCCCCACCAGTGGCTTTGGCTGCTGTCCATTCTAAGGCGGTGATTCTGTTGTTGTTGATTCATTATTTATTGTTGCTCCCATTGTTTTGTAATATTGTGAGGTACTTAGTGTCCTTTCTAGTTTTGCAATCATCTCGCTGAGGAAGAGGAGGGCTGGCTGCTTTACTTTAATTTCATTACAATGTCAAGAGGGGCAAGCAAATCCAAAATACCAGTTCAGACGTGTACCATTGTGTTTGAGACATGCAAAAAGTGAGTATGAGCAGGAACTAACACAATCACACACTGGTCTTTTTAAAACCAATGTTAGTTAATCTATGCTTAATTAAATGTTGTTTGGATTTGTTAATTTTGCATGTCGCGAAATTCAGTGTGTAATGTTCGCTGTGGTGGAGGTTTTTCATGCAAGTTGGACCAAAGCTACCGTTCATCTGGATCCATAATATTTGATTATGTAGCATAGGTGGTGGACTAAATCAAATATGACTCAATAGAATTCTCTTGGTAGGTCTACTATGTTTAATAGTCCGCAAGTCCCATTGGTTAAAATCATAAACATCCATTCAATCTAAGTCCGGGGTAGGAAATATAAGAATTAACATGCACCCACACAAACTGTTTTAGGCATGATCGTAGATCAGGCTGGGCTGCGCCAAACCCTACAGGTCCAACGGGCTGCCACCTTCACTACTTTCTCACTTGTTGGATCTGAGTTTAAGATATGGATTCCAAAAAAGGTGCTCCATACTCCAGTTTAGGGCTAGAATATATTTCCAAGTCACAAACTAAAATCAACGGCTTTCATAAAACTGCAAATTCACTTTCATGCTGTCCATTACTCGCTTTCACAAAATCCTTCCCAATTTTACGCATGAGCTAAACGAACACAGTCCAATAACTTTAAAACCGGAAATACACCTGGGGAGTGTTTACCTGACAAATTAGAAAGATTGGTAGGTGGTAAAACTGTTTAAAAGTTTGTTATGCAGAGCTGTAATCTGTTTATTTTGACGTTTTTGTGTTTATTGAAGTGTAACATTTCTTTTGTTGCTGAGTGCCATTTGTTTTTTAACCAATAAACAATTCGTAATTTAATTAGCAGTTTTAGAAGGGGTGTGCCTAATGTCGTACAGTGGTCTAATTTCGTACAATATCCAGAAAGTTTGAAGCTCAGTATCCGGATAATTTACTTGTGAAACGCTAAAATTAACAATCTTTGGAAAAAATCCGTCCTCAGCTATTCAGACATAATTTGTATATATACTAACTGGCACATTTTAATACAACTTTATCATGAACACCCAGAGTTCTCGGAAACGCCGAATCAGGCGTATTTTTACGCCAACTTTTGGTTTTGTACGCGTACTTTTCCTGCTGGGGATTCTAAATTACGCCAAGTTTTTTTCTGCTGACGCGTCTCAAACACCTTAAAAACACCTGAAGACGACAGCGGGAGTCCAAATTTGGCTTCCGCCACAAAAGATCAGAAGATCGCCGCTAATCCATGCCCCAGGGTTTGTCATAAAATGTCCAGTCGTCTGTAGGCGTGATCTCATTTAGCTCTCGACCAATCAGAACGTCGCACAGCGACTGCGTCTTTATTGACAGGACAATTATTACGCCTATGCAAATTTGAGAAGCACGTGGTCGATTGGTTTTAACTTTTCCGAGAATGATAGTCGCGCATTCGTGACTGTCTGTCTCAATCAAATCTTGAAGTGTTTCTTACTTTTTTTGAACGCATGAAATCGCTTCCACAGCCCGAGTTCCACAGATGGTTGATAAAATAAAAACATTTGCTGAAGACATCGGTAAACCAAATATTATAACGTCCGATGAGGCAACGTTCCGAATGAAGCGTCATTAGCAACAAATGAGTGATGCAATCAATTATCGGTGTTTTTACCACCGAAAAAAACTATTCTTAGGGTATTAAATGCAAACAAATGACGTTCAGCAAGAAAACCCGTTCATTTCAAACCATTGAAATCGTCTCGCATGTAGATAGGAAATCAAAATAATCATCTTAATTTTGGAACAATCGCCGTAGACTAGGTGCGCAAAAAGCACCTGCATGCAAATAATTAAATGATTGAACTAGTCTAAGATCTATACACCTGCAAAAGATCTATCTGTCTGTCCGTTCGTCTGTCTGTCTGTCCGTTCGTCTGCTTGTAAATGAATAAAACAACTACATGTATCAATAGCATAAGCTTTTCATTTTTAAGGCCAAACATAAAAATATGTGTTTCATGATACATGAAATTTTAAAATATGAAAATATTTTTATTTTGATGTAGAAGATGGGAAAACAATGTAGCCAAACCGCTTTGATATCCCCAACAACGTTTAGAAAATATTGTGAAGGGGTTGGCGAAGAGGGGGATTTAGGGTATTGGTAACCTGATACAAACTTTTATTTTTGGTCTAAAATCTTTTTTGTTCACAGCTAGTTCTCACAAGGATTTTGAAATTGCCATTTTGCAGGATAAAAGACATTACATCCGTAAACAAAACTTTTCATATTTCGGCTAAAACTGAAAACTCCAACTTTTCCAGGTCAAACTCCAATTTTTCAATTTTGACTCCAACTTTTTCCAGGGATGGATTCTATGAATCCTGTTTTCAAAATCCTAGTGAGAACTCTGACACCACTTTCAACGGACCTAGCTAGCCATCAGAGCTAGCCCTGAGGTTAAAACTTTTTTTCATGCACAACACAACTGAGCATGAAATTTATCATGCTCATCATGCTCATAATCGTTTTAACATTTAGTAGCATGATAATTGCTTCAAGACAACATCTGAGAGTTTGAATGCTAGAAAGCTTTATTTTTCAGCATGTTAGTAATCAGTAGTTGAGATTTTATGCTTATAAGACATAAGACATAAGACAAATTTTATTTAAAGTCGGAGAGTATAAACAGAGATAACATTAGCTATGTATAGCTATTTACCGACTAGTTGAGTTGAGCATGAAAGAGTTTTATAGCTTCAGAGCATTCTTTCTTTCTTGAATAGGTATGAACTTCCAATTAGGAACTCCAAAACTCAATCTGTAATCTTCATAAGTAAAGTCAGTGTCTAAAAAAACTTGTATTTTAAAATGTTAGTGCACTTAATCTGTAAGGGCATATAGTTACTATATTTACAGTGATTTGGATACAGCCTGTTTCTTTTGAATTTTAAAATAAATCCCATTAAAATCCCCAGGTTGGGAAAAACTCTCCAAAATTGGGAAAATACAGGTTTATTTTGGATTGGGAGGCAGCCTGTATTCGGCTGTAAAATAGGCAAAATAAAATCACTGATTTACAACCACCCAACATTAATGCTGGTTATGTAAATATCTCTTAGAGACGTTGTGGGTCACTGTCATGGTGTTTTCTGAATAATCCCTTCTCCACAATAAAATGCACCTGATTACCTTTAACCCTGAATGTGACATTATTTGGGGTTTCCCGTTTGGACAACAAGATAAATTCAGTTCAGAAGATGTTTGCTTATATTGATAAGCTTAGTGTCACCTTAATCTTCTTAGGTGCCCACACTTTGAAAAAATGCCACTCAAACACATATCAATTTGGTCAGTGCAAAAAGTTTGACTCAAATCAGGACTGGCAGAATGTCTGTTCTGATCTGGATCCAAACTGTTTGACTCTCTGATAGTGTTGCTTAAATAATTTTTTGAAAAACATTAAATTTGAAAAAAAAGTCAGCAGACAAGAACTAAAACATGAAAAATTACCCATCATGCAAAGAGTTGATGGAGCAAAATGAAAACTGGTAGAAGACAATATGAGCTGGGATGTGATTTCCAACTATGTGGCATTTTGACAAGTGTAGACCCAGAAGAGTCTGTGAAGCCTGCTTTTAAGCTTAGAAACTCCAAATGATGTTCATTCAGTATCTTAATAATCATAGAATAGTCAAGTAACTAGCAAAGGCTCTCTGATCACATATGCACAGGCTGGTCTGGGTCTTTGCTGGTTGCACATACCACATTGTTGAAAATCTCATGTAGCGGCTCATATCATGATTTGAAGATGTCCTACGGCATTTTGACGTTTTAGAATATTTATTATCTGTTTTCACTTTTCAAACAAAGATTTGCAATTTGCATGAGATTGTCCTATTATGCTTTTAGTAGTTGGCTCCCTTGTCTCCAATCATGACAAAATGTGAAGACCCTGATGAAATGCTGCATAATGCATAATGCAGCATTTCATCAGGGTCTGCAGACTGTTTGCTGAGATAAAATTGATCTTCAGAGAAAGAAATACACTATTTTTTTTTTTTTAATTATAACCTGTGACCCCTCAACATATACAGAACCATCGTGACTTAACTCTATCAAACTTTATGATGTCTTTCAAACGAAGATCCGCAATTTGCATGAGATTGTCCTATTATCGTTTAAGTAGTCATCTCCCTTGAGTCTTAAACATTCGCATACTAGTGACTCGTAAATGCATACATTGTCAATGGGTGCCGACCCAGATGAAATGCTGCATAATGCTGCATTTCATCAGAGTCTACACTGTTTCCTAGTTTTTTTATGTTATGACTGTATGTGAGTCACTTTGTATTCAATCTCTCCTTGAAATGTAACAAGGGTCTCATTAAAGAGTGGATATTTAATATAATAAATAGGGAATAAGTTTATATGTGCTAAAATGTGGACAATGGAAGGGGTCCAAAATAACCTGCAGTGCACAGTAAAACTCAGATCACACAGTTGGTGAAAATGGATAAAGCAAGGGCCACAGGTTGAATCCCCAGCTCCCCATTATGCACTAATGGATTCTTTATTCAGATCTGATACAATAAACTTGAGATGGTCTATTGTATCTACTAAGGAGCCACAGGTTATAATTTCCGAATAAAATTCATTTATTTCTCTGAAGATTCTTTTCCCTAGGAAAGTTTTCAGTGTTTAAGCTGGGCCCTGACAGTAGGAAGAAGTAATTTCTCCCTCCAGGAAAATTAGGGAGAAGTGGCAGTCAGATAAGGAGAAGTTATAGCAAATTTTTTTGGCATTTTCTGTCAGTTTAGACGCAAATTAGCCATTACACATACTATTGCCATTAAATTGAAGGCAGGGCCTTTTCTAGCTATTTTGGGAAAAGGCCCCTGGCTTGAATTGGGGAAAAAATATATGGAATTTTGGGAATTTTTTAGAAGTTTTAAACAGTAAAAAAACACTTAACATGTGCATGATTTATATAAATTCATGTGTATATGAGAGAGTTATATCATACAAATGTAACTATCTTTACTGGGGTTGTTATATAACCAGCTTTTCTGCTTTTGATACTTTTGTAAGTTCAAATGATTATGTCCTGTTGTCAAATTTTTTTTTTGAACAATTGCAGAAGTTTCAATTTCAATAGCATCATCATCTGAACTTTTATCGTTACTTGCTGTTGCTGATTTATATGGTGGTTCTACAAATGGCCAAGAAAAAAACCTAGCTAGCTGTGTTTCTGATGACCCTTGAAAAAAAACTCACAGTCGGTTGAAAAAAGTTGTTTGTTTTTAGCTCACCTGAGCCGAGGGCTCATGGGTGAGCTAATAGTATACCAGTCACTCCGTCCGTCGTCCGTCCATCCACAATTTCAAACATCTTCTCCTCTGAAACCACTGGGCCAATCAAACTCAAATTTCATATGGAGACTCCTTAGGACGCGGGAACTAAAGTTTGTTCAGATGGTCCTGGTCACATGACCAATATGGTAAAAACCCTTTAAAAATCTTCTCTTCCAGAACCAGAAGGCTGATGACCTCGGGACTTGGTATGTAGCATTGGGGATGTGGGGCCTACCAAGTTTGTTCAAATGATGAACCTAGGTTGACCTTGACCAACTTAACGTCGAGGTCAAATTTGCTTTCTAATGCATTTAAATGGGAAATTATGTGAAAAGGTAATTTTTTTGAAAACTGTAGAAGCCTTAATCATTATTCTCACTTGATATGTTTAACCTTATGAGACAATGGATATAAATAAGTTCCAAGGGTCAAGGTTGACCTTTGACCTTTCAGCTAAGTCGCTCATATTGGAGTCCCATCAATATATTAAAACATAGTTTTCTCACAAGCCATTGGCCCAATTGAACTTAAATTTCATGTGAAGACTCCTTATGATAAGTTAGCCAAAAAAATTAATACACAAAATTTTGGTCACATGACCAAGATGACCGCCACGCCCATATATGGTAAAAACCCTTTAAAAATCTTCTTCTCCAGAACCAGAAGGCTGGTGACCTTGGGACTTGGTATGAAGCATTGGGGATGTGGGGCCTACCAATTTTTTTCAAATGATGATCCTAAGTTGACCTTGACCTACTTAACTTCAAGGTCAAATTTGCTTCCTAATGCATTTAAATGGGATTTTTTTTTGAAAAGTTGATTTTTGAATACTGTTGAAGCCAAAGTCATTATTCTCACTTGATATGTTAAACCTAATGAGACAATGGCTATAAATAAGTTTCAAAGGTCAAGGTTGACCTTTAACTTTTCAGCCAAGGTCGCTCATATTGGAGTCCTATCAACACATTAAAACATAGTTTCCTCAGAAACCACTAGGCCAATTGAAATCAAATTTCATATGAAGACTCCATATGATAGGTTAGCCAAAATTTATACCTATTTGTACTGGTCACATGACCAAGATGGCCACCACGCACATATATGGTAAAAACCCTTAAATATCTTCTCTAGAACCGAAAGGCCAATGGCCTTGGGACTTCGTATGTAGCATTGGGGAGGTAGGCCCTACAAGATTTGCACAAATGATAAATCAAGGTTGACCTTGACCTACTTTATGGCAAGGTCAAATTTGATTCCTAATGCATTTATATGGGAAAAAATCTTAATTTTATTCATTTTTCTACAACTGTTTAGGCCGAAATCATAATACTTGCAAGAAATGTTTAAGCTAACTAGACAACGGTTTTATATAAGTATCATTGTCAAGCTGACCTGTGACCTTTTATCCAAGGCCACTCATTTGGACTGCCACAACCTATATAAACATCTTTTCCTCAGAAATCACTGGGCTGTTTGATGCAGTATTCATTAGATTGTTTTAGGTCACTTGACCAAAATGGTCGCAACCCCCCAAAAACAAAATATGTTTTATTATAAGCTGTAGTTGATCTTGACCTATTTTATCATTATTAAGGAGATCAGGTGAGCACTTCAGGACCATCAGGTCCTCTAGTTTTTCAAATGCCACAGGGCAGTCCTTTTATAGAAAATTTCTCAGAGCAATTGTTAATTTGTTGTTTTTTTTTACTTAAATTTATTTTAAATCTCTCCCAAACAATTATTATTCTTGAAAATTTCGATTAAGCGAGAGGCACCGCTATCTTGAAAAATATAGTATTGTGACTGTTTGCATGAATGTCCTGATAGCCACGGCCGTTGTGTCGGTATTTCTACATACTGAAACGGACCGAAATATGCGAAAAACGACAATTTTAAGCTTCAAATAAGGATTTTTTTTTTCGAAAATTGTGGAAATAAGAGGATATTTTGGATTTGGGAACGGGGCCGAATATCGGACCCAGGTGATAGGGAGAAAAGGCCCTAGAAGGAGAAATACAATGCAGTGGTAGTAGAATGTCACCACAGCTTGTGTTTGTGTGGTGACTTTGACAGAATGAAAATGAGTCTCAAAATTATTTTTTTTTTAGGGAGACTCCCACTTCTCCCTTGGTCCCATTTAGGGCCAAATTTGGGCCCCTAGGGTACCAATTTTGCCCTAGTCACACTCTAGCTTATTCTCTGGTTGTAATTGCCAATTATGTTGTTTAGACACTTACCATTCTAAACCCAGTTGCATCCTGCTTATAGAAGGCTGTGTGGGTCCAGATCAGCCAACTTTCTCAGAAGTTGGCTGATCTGGGTCCACACTGTTTTCATTTTGCAGGTACAGGTTAATACATGCCATTAACTAGAATCTTGCAAGTTGGTGGCACAAAAATTGGGGAGGAAGGAGTGTAGGTACAAGTACATTAAAACATCCTATATGATATGGATAAGGATTATAATATTTATGACATCTGAGCTATACACCCCGGGGAGTAGGTTCTTATTAGAATAATATTGTGGGAATATAATAATGATCTAGGTCTCTGTGGTATACTATCTTATGAAAACCTCAGGAACAGTTCAATAGCTTTTTAAGATGATGTTTCTATATTGTTCTGGAAATAGTCTTGAACAATTTTTTTTTTAATTCAGAAATTCGAGGGTGACTTTCCAAGGAAAGTCAGGAAAGTCAGCCTCAAAATACTGAATTACCCTCCGCAGATTATAATACATTGAAACCTGTGTAAAACGGCCACTCAAAAATAGACAAAACAAAGACCTTAATGACAAATGATAGCTTAATGAAGGTCGAAAGTATTGCAGAATGCTCCCCTATGAGCATTCTGCAATACTTTTGACCTGCATTAAGCTATTATTGGTCTTGAAAACCAATTTTCGGTCGTTTTGAGTGTGGCCGTTTTACACAGGTTTTACTGTATCGTCTGATTTATTTTCAGTTTATCTTAGACAATTAATGCTTTAAAGGTGAAGCTATTAATACCTTATATGCATACTGCAACTATTAAGATTTGAATTCTTTTAAAGTTAAGGATTTTGGATAATTTAATGTTTCACCATGATGACGATGATGATGGGGCATTCATTGACTCTCACAACAAACATATTGTCCTGGGCCAAATAAAAAAATACCTGCGTCTAGGTAACCTGACCCTACCTAAACTTACTGGTGAAACCTAGATTTTATTCAGGTTTCCTGGAAAAAAATATAATTTTATGCATTTTGAAAGGCGAAATGCTTTTCAAATTGCTTAAAATTATATTTTTCCCCCAAAAAATAATTAAAAAAAAATATGTGTGCCCAGCCTACCTAAAATTTTCAGACCCGTTACTCGAAACACAGTTATTGCTATTTTATTTGGCCCTACCTGTAACCAAAGGCTGCAATTCGCTGTCTTGAAAGGCAAATACCAACGAAACCTTCCCTCGTGACGATGATGACACGTTTCGATTGCATGGTCTCGCTGCGGGATCGATAACCTGTTGGAAGTGTAGGTGTTTCCGCTGAGACGCAATACCAATTAGTCTAGGGATTATCTGTCATATGTAGGTATAAGATCTGACGTCTACTGGGCTTATATGGCCATACTGACATCTTTATCATTATTTATGTCCCGACTAATTATTAGTAGCTTTTATTGTGGCTTTCACACTCTTTACATGCTGGGTAATTTTTTCAAAAAATTCATTAAGGGAGCGCAGTGGCTCAGTGGTAGAGTGCTTGACTCGAAACAGAGGGGCCGCAGGTCTCGAGCCTCACCGGCGTCACTGCATTGTGGTCCTTGAGCAAGACATATTTATCCTAGCTTAGTACTGGTTAAACCCAGGAAGACGGGTCCCTATTTAACTGAAAGATTGTTGATGGGATGTAAAGAATCATATCAAACAAAAAAAACAACACCATTATAGTTTTCCTAAGAGAAGTTTGAATTGTTTTGAAAAATCCTCAGAGGACATTAAAACTATGCAAAAGTGCCCAACATGAGAATTTTTCCTGCTAGAGGATATTTCCGAACAGTCACTCAACAGTGTACTACATGTATTAGCCATCAGAGCAGACTGCTCCCTTAGTATCAGTTAAGGGAGTAGTCTGATCATTTTGTTTGTTTTGTTGCTTTACGTCCCAAGTCAACAGCTATGGTCATGTCGGGACGGTCAGTTCACCTAACCACATTTTTTTTCCTGGGCAAGCTTGAACAAGCAGTTAACCAGTACTTCGTGCACACACTTTGGCTTGTAACTGACAACAACCCTTCTTGAATGATTCAGTGGAAGGGAGGAGAATGACCTTAGAAATTATTTCAGAAATCTCCACGAAAGTATGGGACCGGGCCTGGATCGAACTCGCGACCCCTAGATCTGCAGTCAGACTCGCATCTGTTGCCAGACACATTACCGACTGCGCTACGCAGCCCGGTGAGTAGTCTGATCAAGGTTGGTTGTGTTTGCATCCTTGACCAAAAGTAGTCTGAAGTGCATTTGATCATATGCAACAGACATAAAGAGCAGACAACATTTTCAGGACAAAGATGTGGATTTGGGCTGAAGACTGCCATGAAAAATGCATCTGAAAAAGATGGTCTACTGAAATCAACCGCTGCATGAAATGCTTCCGTCAAGAACTAATTTCGGCAATACAGCAAACAGTGTGGACCCAAATCAGACTGCTCCTAGAGGAGCAGTCTGATCTGGGTCCACACTGTTTGCTACAGAGACTATTTTTAAAGGATCAGCAGATGAGCCGAAGAGCTAACCAAAATATCCTGTAATCAGTGTCTCCCTAACTCTGTCCGATTACCTATTCACCAATCCTTCTGTTGCTAAGCCCAGAACTATTTTATCATTGAGGGGTTCTCGGGTGATTTCTGACCAATTGAAGGGTTGGAATTGGGTAGGTAAAAAATCATTCTTGATCAGAAACATGTCATGTCCAATTGATTATTTTTATCTGAAAGAATGTAGAGCGATTGCATTGAGGGTGAGGGGTTGCTGGTTTGAGCATCACTGAAGGCAATGTATTGTGTCCTTGAGCAAGACATTTTATCCTCTGTGGAGCCACAGGGGTGTAGTGGTACTAGTGGATAACCATGTCACTTTTGCCTTGTAAACGAAGAGTTGCGGGTTCAACCCAAGTCTTCTCCAGTCTTGTCAGATGAGGCTAAACTGTGTCCCTGTCCCTATATGACCTTGGCAGTTGGTGGAATGTTAGACACAAAAAACACACTTTACTATCTGCTTAGTACAGGTTCAACCCAGGAAAAGTCCCAAAATGACTAAATACATGAGTATTATATGGGCCTCGACGTGAGAAAACCTGTCTTCGGTGTTTGCAAACAACAAAGGTGCAGACCAGCCTGCGCATCCCCGCAGTCTGATCAGCACCTTTGTTATTGGCTTAATCTAAAGTATCATATCTAGACTTTTAAGAGCGAAATTTCAATTTTCAACCTAGTCTCTGTAGCTGAAGAGACTGGTTTGAATTTTGCTTTGACGGAAAACCCGAAGACAGGTTTTTGTCGCGACGAGGCCCATATAGTACTGAAGGCTCAGGGAAAATTTAGGCATCTAGCCCCCATATGATCTCTTCAAGTGCATTCTGTTTGTTTGGTTTGTTGTTTTACGTCCCAGTCAACAGCTATGGTCATGACAAGATGGATGCTTAATGAGTGACTTTGCATATGTTATAAGTACCAAACTTTCGTGAGGCTGTGTTTGTGTTTTAATAACATACCAACAACATCTATGGTCATATGGAGACACTCAGGTCCACAGTCGCATCCAACAGACTGATGAAGCAGGAGACCCCTGGTTTACAAGGCGAGTGGTTAATCCACTATATATACGCCACATGCATCTGCTTGAACAGGCCTATGCATATGAGCTAGCATATAGGACAAAGCCTGTCACTGAAAATAATTGAGCCGCAGCATGAGATTTCCAACAATGAGGTATGTGAGACCAGCAAAGCCTCAGACCAGCCTGCGCATACGCACAGTCTGATCAGAGCCTTTGCTAGTTGCTGGACAATTCTATGATTGTTAAGCTACTGACCGAACATCATTTAGAGTTTCTAAGCTTAAAAGGAGGCTGCATAGGCTTGTCTGAGTATACACTTGTGAAAATGCTACATTGTTGGAAATCACATGTCGCGGCTCAAATAATTTCTAGAAGGTAAGCAGATATTCAAATGAGGCATCTTTATATTTCACTTATTTTAATGCACTGTCCCCAAAAGTGGCGGGTGACTTAAGTCGTCTGTCAAACAGTTTAGATCCAAGAAAACTGATCCTACATTGGATCTGAGCCATTTGACACACTGATGATATTCCTGAAAGATTTGTTTGAAAAAGTTTAATTACTGTAAGAAAACAGCAAAATTAAGCATGCAAAATTACCCAGCATGCAAATAATTGACTGCACTTAAAAAATAAATTGTGATATTTGATTGATGCACGTAGTTATGATTGATGTGCGAATCTAAAAATAAATTGCTGGGGCACCATACAACTAACGATAAATACTTCGAACATAACCTATGCATTAAAATGGCTCCTTACATGTGTACCTTGCTTGAAACTCGGACGAAGCAGCACCTATTGAGATAATCGTTTGACTGTATACTTATCATTGAAACTTCGAAATTGTCGCCTATAGCAGCTGGTTAGTTACAATTTTTCAGGTGGGCCTAATCTGGATCTAAACTGTTTGACACTCTGATCATATTCCTGAAAGAATATTTTGAAAAAACATTAATTTTGAACAGCAAAGAGTAGAATACACATGTTAACCCTTTGTATACTATTGGATTCTCCCTTCTGGTTTGATACAATAAACTAGGGATAGTCCATTGTACATTTTTAGAGGTATCGGGTTTTAATTTAAAAAAAAGTTTTTTTTTTGTCTGAAAATCTTTTTTACCTTAACAAACAGTGTAGACCCTGATGAGTCTTCACTGTTTGTAAAAGTACCCATTTGGGGTTTCCACTAAAGTCTGAGGCGTCTTTTCTGGTGACATGACCTATTTGGGCTCTGGTAGGGTAATAATTTTGTCATAAACCACAAGACCGAGACATATGACTATAAATATGATTTGTTAATAAATCGTAATAAACATGCAATAAACATGAGATATGGATGTCCTTGGTGGGGATAAGTGTCAAGATTTTTCATATGTTAAGATGATTATATTTGCAAGTCAATCACAAGATTTACAGCCCTTTCTTTTTAACACATTTGGTTATCTCCCTTTATAATTTGGGCCTTGACGCAAGAAAACCTGTCTTCGGGGGCTGCGAACAACACGGGCCCAGACCAGCCTGTGCATTCGCGTAGTCTGATCAGCGCCTTTGTTATTAGCGTTTTGGAAAGTACCATGTCTACGCTTGCTACAAGCAAAATTTCATTTTTCTAGCTAGTTTCTGTAGCTGAGCAGGCTGGTTTGAATCTTACTTTGTGCAAACCCTGAAGACAGGTTTTGTCATGACGAGGCCCATTTGTCCTTAGCCTTTTGTCATGACGAGGCCCATTTGTCCTTATTCTTCTCTTCTATATTCCTTTTTCCAACATGCCTCCAGATTAAAAATTCTTCTTCTTATTTCTTAATCAAAACATAAGTGGTGTGTACTAAAACCCATCTTTTGAGCCTTCAAAACATATGTTTAAACTAGGCCTTTCAGGAAAGACAAAGGTCATGATTTGTGGTACAGGCCTGGACCTCTTGCAGAGTTCAGGAGAATACCCATGCGCTGTCTGTCGTACAGGAGTAGGCAACAACAGCATCTACTGCAATGGCTGCAAACTTTGGGTGCATAAGAAATGCAGTGGGCTACCACGACTGACACCAAATCCTGATTATAGGTGTGCACGGTGCATGGGAAATGCTCGTCCTATTGACGGCAGACCACAGAGTGAAGTCCAGGTCGGACTTGATAAGCTTGAGGTGGTAGCTTCCTTCTGCTACCTAGGTGACATGCTTTCTGCTAGTGGAGGCTGTGAAATGGCGGTCACTACTCGTGTGAAAACCGCCTGGAAGAAGTTCAGGGAGCTACTACCCGTTCTCACATCCCGCCACCTCTCTTACAAGACCCGTGGCCATGTGTACAGCTCTTGCGTGCGGAGCGCCATGCTCCATGCCAGTGAAACTTGGCCACTTACCAAGATGAACCTGCAGTGCTTGCAACGCAATGATAGGGCCATGATCAGACAGATCTGCAGTGTCAAGCCAGAGGATGTGGCCAGGGTAAGGTCAAGCGAGCTACTGGCAAAGCTTCAGCTTGAGGACCTCGACCTCATTTTGAGAGAGAGAAGGCTTCGCTGGTTTGGGCATGTGGCACGTTTGAGTGGTGCAATCAGAACAGCATATGATATGCAGATTAACGGTAAGCGGGGGGCAGGAAGGCCCAAGCAAACATGGAGGAAACTGACAGAGAAAGACTGCCGTGAGTGGAAGCTCACGACAGTTGACCCTCATGAAAGGAGCACCTGGAGATCAGATGTGAGATCTGCTTTGCGTGCAGTTAGCC
Organism: Loripinus fragilis; assembly: GCA_964019695.1. Lineage (NCBI taxonomy): Eukaryota > Metazoa > Mollusca > Bivalvia > Lucinida > Lucinidae > Loripinus > Loripinus fragilis. The sequence continues at coordinate 56,190,813 of OZ026527.1, read as the reverse complement.
AGTTACCTGGAAAGGGGCCCACTGACGTGGATGATGCCCCCTGCACCTGCACGTTAATCAAAAATCCGATTTTGATGATATGATGATGATGAGTATAAGAAACCTGGCCTTAAGGTTATAAACCCTTTTTTGTGCTCAACTCCATTGATAACGAACTTTCAACTGCTCATAAAAACTAAAATACTGACAAATGAAGTTTCTTGCTTTAAGTCTATCAGATGTTGTATTTATCATGCTAATAAATGTTAAAATGCCAACGATTGTTGGCAATTTAATATTTATGAGCAGGATAAATTTCGTGCTCAGCTGAGTTGAGTATGAAAAAAGTTTTATAACCTCAGAGCCTGGTAATTGCATTTTTGTGCTCAAAACTTTTGCTTAACTTAGGCCTAAGGCCAATAACTACAGTGGTAGGAAGTGAAAGAAAGTGCTGGCGTGCTTTTAAGGAGGGTGTAACAGTGTTTCTTTTGCACACCGGATAGAGATATCTAAGATTTTACCCTGGGATAGTAAATATTATCTTTCCCATGCTATCTTACCCAGGCTGTCATGTGAGGGCTCTGTACGTTGGTTGCATTGGAAATCATGCACATGGTCGTCAAGTGATGTCATTGTTATGTTAAAGTGACATCATCATGTGAAATTGCATCTAAACCTATTCAGGGACTTCTGGAAGCTTATTTTAAAATATAAAAAAAACAGTGTTGAGCAAGAAAAAGAATCCATTATTCGTGTGAGGGTAGGATAGAAAAATCTGTCCCTCGGGAATCACCGTTCGCCATCACTTTGCATGCCTCGTGATGCCAAACTGTGATCCTCTGGATGGATTTTTTCTATCCTACCCTTACACTCATAATGGATTCTTATATTGTTAGAGAGGGGGCTTGTATTGGAGTAAGTACTGTATGTTTTCTGTCCTGCCCAAATATCATTTTGCTATCTGAAAGAGAATCTACTAATTTATTTTGTATGGCCTAAAGGTACTTTATTAAGTTTGCCCTTACCATGCTGAAACTCGATATATCCCGTTTAAGAATGGTGAACCCAGAATTCGCTGGTTTCTTAGAAGCCTGCTGATCAGAGTCCACACTGTTTTTACTCTGTAGATACTTCCTGTAAGTAAATTGGACAAAAATGAGGGGAGTGTAGTACTTCAGGACTTAGTTAAAGCTGCATACTCTGTAACTATGAACATTTTTCGAAATTTTTTATTTTCTTTTAAAATCATTTGTAAAAGTAGAATTAACCTATGTTTTCACAATAAAAATGTTCCGTACAGCTGAAAACTGCATGGAAAAGTGAATTATCTTATCAAATAGGTGTATTTTCCTCTTGTTGGTAATTATTTGCGTCCCTCCAATAATTCTAGACCGTTGAATCTTAACATAAATGCAGTTGTTTTGATAGTGATAACTTGTTAAGATTTACGAAAATGGTAAAATGTTAACCTGAATTTGAGTATTTTTACTGTGTTCTTGAAAAATAAAAACATTATTTTTAAAATTAGAAGATCAAAAGTTACAGACTATGCAGCTTTAAGAGTGCATACCAAAAAAATAGTTTTCTTATTTCTCAACCAAAACATACAGTAGAACTTCAATGGCTTGAACAGGCTTGGGACCATGGAAATTAGTTCTAGCCAAGGGTAGTTCCAGCCATCCAGGGTGGATTATGCTTAAAATGACCTGTAGGGACCATGATCATAGTTCTAGCCAACCAAGTTGAATGAGCCATCAGAGTTCGAGCCATTGAAGTTCTACTGTATGTTGTGTGTACTCAAAAGAACTGTCTCAATGAGACGGTTCTTTTGAGCACTCAAAGCATATGTTAAAACTGATGTGTAAGAAAATGTTAACAATTTTATGCTCAAAAATTGTGTTTATGTTCAATACATCCAGCATATAAGTGTTCGTATTGAGATTCATATGGACCTTGACTTGAGAAAACCTCCCACACATGAAGTAGGGATATAGATGAGGGATTGATCAGGCCAAAATCGAGGCCTCTGTATATTATAGCTTGTGCATTTTCATTTTCCCAGGCATAGGTAAGGAAGTTCACATTATGTATCTTAAGTTAATTAAGGCCTCTGTATATTATGCACAAGTCATTTGTATCCACTACCCCCCCACCTGCGTGGATGGGTGGGGATAGTGACCCTTCACTTTTCAGAGCCCTGAGATAGGCCCCGCCCTGTGGGGACAAGCTGATGGTAGGAACCCTACTCTTAGCCCGTCCTACTCTACAGAAAATCTCAGCGAGGCAGATGTCCCAATCAATGTTATAACCCCCGCAATTCCCCGGCACTGTGGGGACAATCAAAAAGTACTTGCCCAGCACCATAGCCCGGCTATTCCACCGCTATCCCCGCAGGTGGGGGCCATGGATACAAATGACTGGTGCATTATAGCTTGTGCATTTTCATTTTCCCAGGCATAGGTTAGAAGTGCGCATTATGTATTTTAAGGGGTCACAGGTAGAAATTTTTCTAAGATATAACGCATTTTTGTAATGAAGATTGTTTTTAATTATCTTTGCAAACAGTGCAAGCCCTGATGAAATGCCACATTATGTGGCATTTCATCTGGGTCTTCACTGTTGGCCAAGGTAACCAGAATGAAAATGGTTATAAAGATTGACTGATGCATATGCAATAAGTACATAAATCTCCGTGAACTGGCTTACTAAAGCTCCGATGTTTCGCTTATTAGGGACTCTGAATTAATAACAGGTACAATTGCAGTGTTTTCGTAGTTTATTGGTTCACTGAGTCGAAGCGGCATACTATAACTACTACTGAAGTAATGTAGCGTATTGATCCGTGGCATGCTAGTTGTCAATTTTTAACCGTCATCACTGTATACAGCTAAGGTAGATACGACAAGCAGCGTATAACGCTATTGAAGGAAATTTACATGGTTATTGGACTAACGCGAGGATTATAATTACGCTTGTTACCTTGAAACTCACTGTGCTAGAAGAATTACTACTCACCTCCTTTTTTGGCAATTTATAATAGGTAGGTATGCTGGGTAATTTTTCAAGATTTTTTGTCTTCCATTGTTTTTTTCAAACTCCACTTTAAAAAAAAATCAGGAATACCATGAAGATGTAAAATGGTTTGGAAACTGATCAGGTGGACATTTCAGGCAATGATTTAAAACTGACTTATTGGGCTTTTGAAGTGTTGTACAGGTTATTATATTTAACTGGAAACCTTTTCAGATGCTCATTGGAAACCATGAGCGAAGTTTCGTGAAAATAAAACCCTCGCGAAAAGGTGAAATCACTAACGTTTACTGATTTAGGTGAATCATACCCTAGTCACAATTTTTTTGTCGCCAATATGTCTTTTAATGCTTTTCGCGAAAATAAAATTCTCGCGAAAATGTCTAAATTTACAGTATTTTAGTTGCGAAATAAGTAAAATAACACATTACTTTTTTGTATCCAAACGAGACACCAGTTTAATTTCATTAATTGCAATAGGTAACATTTTAAAATTGAAATAATGTTGCATGGTTTATGAATGATCATTCTTGTCAGTCATTAGGATAACAATTAGAAATAAATAAAACTCTTGTCAGACCGTCACTTTAAGGCTTTTAGAAATAAGTTTACAAGTAAATTTACAAAATCGTGAAAGGACTACATTCCATTTTTGGATTTTTATCTGAAACTGGTTTACTCAACTACATGTGAATGACTTCCAATACACCAAATGTACAGATAACACGACAACCGTTTGGGCTAAGTCCTTTATTCATAGATAAGGACTTTTAGTTAGTATCTAACTCATTAAATTTTAATTCCCTTATATAATGTTGGATATTTTTATTAATCATATAAGGTGGCATCTGGGAGTGAAATAACGCCATGCAATCAAATCGATAAACCACTAGTGGTTTGAAGATTTACGGGAAATGTTATGACGTCCATAACAACGTTGTGTACATTATGAAAAAATATTACATTTTTACCCGCAAAATGAGATTTCAAAGTATTCCTAATGTCATATGGTAAATCAAATCTAACATTCATGCTCTTGTATTATTGAATTGATTAAACTTGTTGCAGAAAAGTGATAAAATGCTCGGCAAGCCTCGCATTTTATCTCTTTTCCTCCAACTCATTTAATAAATTCAATAAATCATGAGCCTCTATGTATATAACACTTCTCCCAATGTATTCCAGTCGCAGGATTCAAATTATTTAAACATGTATTAACAACTGTACAGTAGAAAAATGTGTAGATCCTGCTCGGTCACCTGGCTTTTCGATCTGGATCCACACTGTTTTCAAAACAAGATATATCCCGGTTTAGAATGGTAATAGGGAGCATGGTGTTTGTTTTTTTTGTTTACAGTTTAACATGATGTTATGTCTCAGACAGCTGCTTGATAGGAAAGTTTGTACTCTTGTCATGTTGATGTCATTCTATTATTGCTCTATATGGTGGTTATTTATAATAATATTATGTATTTCCTGCATCTTTACACTTCCTAGATGATGTCAAGCTAGAAATGTAAAATGATGCCAAGTGAAATATGTAAAATGATGTCAAGCTTTATATGTAATGGATTATGTCATGATGGTGTTAAGTCTATCAATCAGATGATGCTAAGCTTTAATGTTTGATCATGTTAATCAAAAATCAAAATAGTAAGATGATGTAATGTTTAGAATGTAAGGTGATGTCAGATGATGCCAGTTAAGCAGAAAGATTGTAAGATGATAATTGAGCTACGACATGTGATTTCCAACAATGTGGCATTTCGACAAGTGTAGACTCAGACGAGCCTATGCAGCCTCCTGTTAAGCTTAGAAACTCCAAATGATAATCAGTCAGTAGCTTACCACTGCTAGAATATACAAGCGACTAGCAAAGGCTCTGATCAGACTGCGCGTATGCACAGGCTGATCTGAGACTTTGCTGGTCGCACATACCACACTGTTGGAAATCCCATGCCACGGCTCGTATCATGCTACGTCAAAATGATGATAAGCTAAATATGTAAGATTCTGTCTGATCATTTCATGCTTAAATGTCAAGATCATGTAAAGTCAGATTATAAGATGTCAAGCTTATAATGTAAGATAATGTCAAAATTCTGTCAAGCTTAAATGTAAGGTGGTGTCAAGCTAAATATGTAATACGATGTCAATCTAGATGATGTCATGCTAAATTGTCCAGATGATGTTAAGTCAAATTATAAGATAATATCAAGCTTAACATGTAAGATGATGTCAAGATTCCACCAAGCTCCAATGTAAGTTGATGCCAAGCTAAAATTATAAGATGATGTAAATATGCTGTTGACCTTAAAATTTAAGATAATGTCATTATTATATCAAACTTTAAATGTAAGATGATGTCAAAATAAGATGTAAGATGATATTAATATGATGTCAAGCTTAAATCAAAATTGCAAGACCCATACTACGTATGTACAATGAATTCAGAATGTCCATTTTGAATGAAATAGGAAGATATTAGAAAAACTAACACTTTTAATGCAATTTTTGAATATGGAAATAATACAAGGACACAAGTAAGTATTTGCAATGAAATGGCATGGCAAAAACGATATGTATTATAAACTATTTCAGATTTTTTGCCTTTGAGAAGCTGTGCTATTTATGCATTATTATGAGCTTCTCAAAACCCTAAATCTTAATTAAAGGGGACAGCAACCCTAATGCTAAGTATGTTTTATCAAAGAGCTCTATGAACAATGAATTTTGATACAAGTATCATCAAAATCAGTTGAAAAATGGGCAAGTTCTGGACATTTAAAGAATTCAATATGGCCAATATTTAGCCACTATTTTGAATATTTTAAAATTAGTTTTAAGAATATTTTTAACTGCTTAATTTTTTGTTATCACTACTATCACATCATATGTGTTTCAGCAGATATACAGCTTTATACATAAGGGAAATGTTTCATTAAAGAATAATGCAAATAATCCATTGGTTTGTCTTTTATTTTGATAACGTATATTTAATTAGGCTGAGTGACGTCACTAAGCCTACAATATGGCCGCTTCCATTACAGTCTATTTGCAAATATTTGAACGCCCACAACTTCCACATTTTTCAACCAATTTAGATGAAACAGGTATCAAACTCCATGGTTTATTAAGATCTTTCATATAAAACATAGTAATCAGCAGGGTTGCTGTCCCCTTTAATATTGGTAAGTGATGTTTTCCCCATATAGCATATAATTAAAGCTTGGTCATTTAAAACTTACTTGTCCTTGTATTACTTAAACCCTTATTGGGCCAGTCTCTGCTCTCTGCCTATGTTCTTAGGAAGCCTATATTGCAAACAATATTGACCCAGATCAGACTGCTCTTTGGGAGCAGTCTGATCTGGGTCTATATTGTTTGATTCCATGACAAAATCTAGTTTAAAGTGCACTTGAATATATGCAGCAGGCGATATTTTCAGGCCAAAATAATAGGTGAAGGATACAAGGGTTAAAAAGTAAATTAAATTTGAATAACAGAATTTATAGTAGGTCTAGATAAAGTACAAAAGTACTTAAATATGAAATTAATTTGCATTTAAATATGAATTTGAAAATTACAAGGGCTAATTTTCTGAAATTCAAGGTTTTGCTATCATTAAATGATTATTTGTCAAGGCAGTGGACAATATGTGGTTGATCAGACTGCACAGATGTGTGTGCTACCTGTAATATCCGTGTAACCACGCAATGGCATAGCGCAGGTTTCTCGTGCTGCCGCTTAAATGTCATAGACAACGTGAGATGACATGCAGTAGAATGGTTGAAATATGCTTGACATATAAATAACTCTTTGCATGCTGGGTAATATGCATATTTTTATGTCATCTACTGATTTTTTTTTTCAAAATTATTTTTAAAATAATCTTTCAGGAATACCATCAGAGTGTCGAACAGTTTGGACCCAGATCAGGCCTGACATTTGTCAGGCCTGATCTGGATCCAAACTGTTTGCATAGGTTATCAGCAATTGACACTAGCGGCTAATAGGAGTTATAATTAATAAGTTTCACATGTATTTTTATTACAGATTTGAAATGGCCATCAAAGAAATGATTGTCAGTTTATGACAGAAGCGTCAGGTAAGGTAGCATCCTAACCCTTAAATTTAAGCGCCAAGAAAAAAATGCATCTGAAACTGTCGTCTGCTGAAGTTGTCTACTGCAAATAATTGCCTAACATTACTGACAAATTAAGTATAGAAGCAAACAGCATGGACCCAGAACAGACTGCTCCTATAGGAGCAATCTGATCTGGGTCCACACTATTTGCCATAGAGGCTTCTTAAACATTTCAGCAAAAGAGAAAAGCAGAAGACTTTTGTTGCGATTGGCGCATTAAGAGCTTATATCATTAATCTAATCTATTTGCATGCTGGGTAATAATTATGCTATTTATATGTGGTCCGCTGTTTTAGCTCATTTGAGCATAAGTGCTCAAAGTGAGCTTTTGTGGTTACTCAATGGTTATTGTGTAGTTTGCGTCATCAACCATTTGCTTTAAATAACATCTCCTGGGAGCGCAGTGGCTCAGACGTAGAGTGTTTGACCAGAGATTGAGGGGCTGAGGGTTTGAGCCTCTACGGCGTCACTGCATTGTGGTCTTTGAGCAAGACACATTTATCCTAGCTTAGTACTGGTTCAACCCAGGAAGACCCGCCCCTACATAACGGAAAGATTGTTGATGGGACGTAAAGAATCAAATCAAACAAAAATCTTTGCATGCTGGGTAATTATTATGCTTTTAATATGTGGTCTGCTGTTTTTGGCTCATTTGAGCATAAGTGCTGAAAGTGAGCTTTTGTGGTTACTCAATGATTATTGTGTTGTGTGGCACCATTAACCATTTGCTTTAAATGACATTTCCGATATTGTTCTATTTTTAACCAAACTTCACAGGAATGGTCCCTGAATGACCCTCTTCAAAATAAATTTAAAAGGAATTTGGTCACTGGAGGGATTGACTTAATGTTTTCAAGAATAGCAGCAGACCACACTTGAGCTTGCAGGCGATATAATTTTATTCAGTGCCTAATTAAATGGTTGACACACTTGTTTTGAGGGTCGTTTCTATATATAATGGTGAAGAATATATATGACATTATAAGCGTGGCAAGAATATTAATTAAAATCTATTAAGATATTAAGCTTACATTAATGGTAATTAAGATATTAATAAAATAGGCTAGAATGGTTTAAGAATAGTCTCATTAGGCCAAACCAAACTACACAGCTTTGTTTTCCCTTTTTCTTCTCAGTAACTCTTCTTAAAACCTTGCTGATTTTTCGCACAAAATTCCTGTCTGAGTAATTTAGTTCTGGTGCACGGCCTGCACATGCAATTCTGATATGAGCCGTGACACGTGATTTCCAACAATGTGGCATTTTGACAAGTGTAGACTCAGATGAGCCTGTGCAGCCTCCTTTTAAGCTGAGATACACCAAATGATATTTGATCAGTAGCTTAACAGTCATAAAATATTCAAGCTACTAGCAAAGGCTCTGATCAGACTGCCCATATGCCCAGGCTGATCTGAGGCTTTGCTGGTAGCACAAACTACCACATTGTTGGAAATCTCATGTAGCGGCTCATATTCAGATGAGGCACCCCAGTTATTGCCATCTCATCAGGATTATAACTGTTTTCCATGTACAGTAAAACCTGTATAAAACTGCCACTCTCAAAACGTCCAAAAATCGGTTTTCAAGACCAGTTATCGCTTAATGCAGGTCAAAAGTATTGCAGAATGCTCCAAAAGGGAGCATTCAGCAATACTTTCGACATTCATTAAGCTACCATTTGTCATAAAGTTCTTTGTCTTGTATATTTTTGAGTGTCCATTTTACACAGGTTATACTGTAGTAAATTCAAATCAGGTTTTTGTGGGCTTTGTTTAAGATGACTGTTTGCTTTAATTGCTTTAGTTTAGTTTTTTGTCATTTATTTCCCCCCAAAAAAATGTTATACATGTACCTCTTTTTAATAAATTTATACCGGATGCATTTTGGCATTTAATAGATTCAACACGCATATTTTATTTTTGGCCTTTCATATTTCGTTGTATGAGCTGTTCATAAGGAATCTGTCTACCACAACTGACTAGCAAATATGCACACTTGCTCTTATTAAAGTACACACTAAATTGAGCCGCGACATGAGATTTCCAACCATATGGTATGTGCGACCAGCAAAGCCTCACATCAGCCTGCGCATATGCGCAGTCTGATCAGAGCCTTTGTTAGTCGCTGGAATATTCTATGACTGTTAAGCTACTTACCGAACATTGTTTGGAGTTTCTAAGCTTTAAAGAAAGCTGCACAGGCTGGTCTGAGTCTACACTTGTCAAAATGCCACAATGTTGGAAATCACATGTCACGGCTCAATTTATTGTCTATTAGTTTTGAATGCTATGGTAAATGATCTAAAATTTTGAACACTTTTCTCTTCCTGTTGTCAAATAATAATGTTGGTTTTCAGCGCTGGAAGACTAACAATTTGATTGCTCAGGTACTACAGTTCTTTATATGCCTGCTTATTCTTTTGAAACTGTAAAATCATTGAAATATTGGAATTGTTTACTGCTGTATTTCAGTCCTTGTTTGGCTTCTGTGGATTGAAGTCATTGTTTGTGAGAACAATCAGTAGGCAGCAACACAGTCAGCCAACTATGTTACATTGAGGTTAGCAGATTTACGGGTTTGTGACATGATACTTTTTACTGACCTTGCTGTCTTTAATTTGCAGCGTAGGATTTTTTGAAAACAAAATAATTTCAGAATGAATAATTATGTTTGTATAAGTGATACCACCAGTTAACAATTGGTTTTCTTCAGTTTAGACTGGTTTTGGTTTAATTCTTTACATCCCAGTCAACAGCTATGATCATGTCGGGACAGTCAGTTCACCAAACCTGACTTTTTTCCTGGGTATGCTTGACTAAGTAGTTAACCAGTACTTCATGCACATACTTTTGCTTGTAACTGATAACAACCCTTCTTGAATCAGCTTAAGGTAGGAGAATGGCCGTTGAAATTATTCAATGATCAATCTCCTCAAAAGTATAGGATACGTATCTGCAGCCAGACACATTACCAACTGGGCTATGTGGCCCAGTTTAGACTGGCTCATAATAAGTTGTCAAGATTTCACCCACTCTGGAACACAGCTGTTCAACATTGGGGAATAATTCCTTAAAGTTCAATTGAGGATTTCTTCCCTATAAGTGATACCACCAATTAAATGATTGATTTTCTTCGGTCTTTTTGGCAAGTAACAAGTTGTCGAGATTTCACTGGCTCTGCAACACAGCTGTGTAACGGTGGGGAATACTGTAGTTCCTTACAGTTCTATAGAGAATGTCTTCCATTAAATGATACCTGAACAGAGCCAGTCTAAACTGAAGAAAATTAATTGTTAATTGGTGGTAACCACCAATTAACAATTGATTTTCATCAATTTAGACTGACTGTTGTTTGGCAAGTAGTAGGTCGTCAAGCGTTTACCCTCTCTGCAACACAACTGTTGAGCAGTGAGGAATAATTCCTTGTATAGTTCTATTGAGAATTTCTTCCCTATAAGTGATACCACCAATTAAATGATTGATTTTCTTCAGAGAAGACTGGCTCTGTTTTATATAGATTTGACAGGTGAATACATGATTAATGGAAGTAATCAGGGGGATTAAATTTTGGCCCATTAACACTTCTTCATTAATTCAGTGATGATGAAATATTCTTTCCTAAGAAATATATCACCTAGTATGATACTCTTGTCATAATATTCCTTAATCAAACTTTGTAAATATTTCCTGAAAAATGACATTAACACTTCCTATATACAAACTTGTAAAGTTGGTCCAGATGTCCAAGGTCAAGGTTGCAGGCCAAGGTAAAAAGAAAATCTTTTCACGAGGCATAACCTTCTCGGCATCATTGGCATGGCACAAGTGTCCAACATAACTAAACCATGTGGCGTAAATATGACTCAGGTATGTATGTCCAAGGTCAAGTTCACAGGCCAAGGTCAAATAGAAAATTTGTTGGGAAAATTCTTTTCTGGTGTATAGCTGCCACGTCCTTCACTCAGTTTTCATAACAATTGACATAATGGCACCAAAAAAAGACAATGTGTTACTCAGTTTTCATAATATGACCAAAACAAAAGACAATATGTTACCTATATAATCCAGGTCTGTATGTCAAAGTCAACAAGCCAAGGTCAAATGGAAAATTTAACTCATTTCCGGTGCCTAATTTCCAAATTCTTCGGCCAATTATATAACTTGACACAAATGTCCAAGATCATTTGTTAACAGGCTTAGTGTCCAACATAACTAGATCATGTGTCGCAAATATGGCTCGGGTATGTATGTCCAAAGTCAAGTTAGTAGGCCAAGGTCAAATAGAAATTTGTTGGGAAAATTCTTTTCTGGTGTATAGCTGCCATGTCTTTCACTCAGTTTTCATAACAACTGACATAAATGGCACGAAAAAAAAGACAATATGTTGCTTAGTTTTCATATAAATGAGGACCAATCAAAAGACGATGTGTTACATATATAATTCAGGTCTGTATGTCAAAGGTCAAAGTCAACAAGCCAAGGTCAAATGGAAAATTTGACTCATTTCCGGTGCCTAATTTCCAAATTCTTCAGCCAATTATATAACTTGACACAAATGTCTAAGGTCATTTGTTAACAGGCTAAGTGTCAAACATAACTAGACCATGTATCGCAAATATGACTCCGGTACGTATGTCCAAGGTCAAGTTAACAGGCTAAGGTCAAATAGAAATTTGTTGGGAAAATTCTTTCCTGGAGTATACATGTAGCTGCCAAGTACTTCACTCAGTTTTCATAACAACTGACATAAATGGCGACTAAAAAAAAACACAGAAAAGACAATGTGTTGCGTATATAATCCAGGTCTGTATGTCCAAAGTCACAAGCCATATTGTCAAATGGAAAAATCAACTCATTTCCGCTGCTTAACTTCCACATCCTTCGACGAATTATATCACTTGACACAAATGGCAATGTGTCACATATATAATCCAGGCCTGTATGTCCAAGGTCAAGGTCACAGCCAAGGGTCTTCAGTCAAGGTCGAGACAAAATAGCACAGGCTTTGCACAATTGTCCACCAAAAGAAGACAATATGTGTTTGTCGCGCATATGATCAAGGTCTTTTTGTCTAAATATAAAATTTGTTTCCGGTGTATAATGACCTTGATGCAAATGTACACCAAGACAAGACAATGTATCACATTGTATATTGATCGAAAATATTTTTCTTGGGCATATATTCCACATCCTTTGACCAATAAACATATCATGCTGCACAAGTATCAGTAAGTCTGAATGTCCAAGCTCAATGTCACAGGCCTAAGTCAAATCAAAACATATCATCACTTGGTACAATTGTCCTCGGTTGACACTCTGATAGTATTCCTGAATGAACTATTTTTAAAAAGTTAAGTTTGAAAAAAGTCAGCAGACAACAACAAAAGCATGAAAAATTAAACAGCATGCAGAGTTAAACTCATGCGATTTACGAATTTTAGTTGACTTCAGCAACAATTCTAGATATTAAGGGAGCATTTTGATCTGGGTCCATTTTATTTGCAATACAGGCTTCAAAGCACATGATTGCAGATGAGCGAGCAGACGATAGACATTTGTTATGAACGGCGGGAAAAAGGTTAAGAATCAGAATATTTTCTTGTGTGTGCAGAAAAAATAAATGTTGTCTGGACAAAATGAGAAAATCATCGTCATCCTATTATACAATGTCTGAAGATTTATTCTTATTATTTTTTCCTCTTTCATTATTAAATGTTGATAACATTGGAAACAGTAACATCTGGCCATGTGGTTATAAAACTTTTTTCATGCTCAACTCGGCTGAACACGAAATTTATCTTGCTCATAAATGTTAAAATGCCAACAATTGTTGGCATTTTAACATTTATGAGCATGATAAATACAACATCTGAGAGACTTAAAGCAAGAGACTTCTTTATTTGTCGATATTTAAGTTTATATTAGCAGTTTAAATTTCATGCTCAGCTGAGTTGAGCATGAATTTTTTTTTTAGTTCCTCGGAGCCTGGCCTGATATGACCAAACTTTATGGCTCTCTGCTGGTATTCATGAAAAAGGTAAGGACCTCTGACGCTGGTAATGGGAATCACAGTGTATCGCTGCCTATTATTTTGGTAAAAAATAAAGTCGAACAAAAGTTTTCATCTTCATATATAAGCTTGCTGTTGGTCTTTATTTTATGATTTTGCATTTGATTTCCTATTTCCATAAATGTACGGCTTTATTTTGGGGCTAAAATGGTCACTTTTTGTATTATACATATAGGAAATAGAAAAATATTTTTAAAACATCATTCCCCCCCGAGTTCCAACTAATCCTTTTGCACATAAGTGTGTTCTCATATTTTACATAATATATGTGAAAGGCTAGTTGGAACTCGGGGGGGAATGATATCCCACAGCCCAAAACGTGACGTCTGGGCGAGCCCGAACATTAGCATTTGGTATTTTGGAGTGCTCTCTTGAAAAACTTTTTTTCTAGTATAACGAAATAATTAGTACAAATAAGCTTCCTTTTCATAACCCATTAGTCATGAAATATTACAACGTTTTAGCATGTTTTTTTTTTAGATTAAGAAAATTGTCCTTTTACTAAATTCAGTAGGTAGATTATTTTGCACATACACTGTATCTATCCAATACACATAAACTACATGGCCTTTGACTAGGTGTACTTTACGCATGGATGAATGGTTAAAGTACATCGCTGCATAATATTGCACCAGGTAAATACATTGTCATAAAGGTTGAATGTGGACTACAGTTGCACTTCAAAATATTTCTTAACAAATCAGATAGAAAAAACAACAACAAAAATAATCATTAAAATGCTCATGATTTTGGACTTTAAAATACCTTCACTGTGATTTGCAACCGAGTATTGATGATGTAATACCGTTACACGTGCAAAATAATTGATTTCTAAATGTTTTGGTGAAGTCAAATTTTGCAACCCCTACCCCGCTTTGGTAGCGTCTCCTGTTTTGTTGTAGGGATCTGCATGTCTAATTATAACCTTAATTCGTTTCTAATACATCAAGCGTCCTATTCAAAAGGATACCAGTGATATCTTATACATAGGGAAGTTTTGGGAAGCATCAGAAAAATAGGCAGATACCCTATCAAAGTGTCAGAGGTCCTTTTTAAAAAATCTGCAGAGGACAAAAAAGTATACAGTGGTAAAGAGCAGGGTTGAAGCTGGGCCCTGACAGTAGAGAGAAGTGATTTCTCCAGGAAAATTAGGGAGAAGACAAGTGACACTCAGATGGCTTAGGGAGAAGTTATAGCCCAAAATTTAGGGCATTTTCTGTAAATTTAAAAGTAAATTAGCCATTACACATACTATTGCCATTAAATGGAAGGCAGTGGTGGTAGATTGTCACTACAGCTTGGTTTTATGTGTGTGTGGCTTTCAAGTCTTTCCTCTGGCCTACTGTGGCGTTCAAGTGGTCATTTTCTGGGTCCAAACTCAGGTTAGCAGCAGACGAAACTTGCAGGTAAAGAGTTGATAAAGGCGCATGCTCAGCTGTCTTGAGGAGCATGTCTCGAGATAGAGGGCCTCACTGGAGGCACTGTGTTGTGTCCTTGAGCAAGATACTTTATCCTCCGCTTAGTACTGGTTCAACCCGGGAAGACCTGTCCTGACATGACTGAAAAATTGTCGACTGGGATGTAAATTAAGAATCAAATCAAAGAAACAAACTTCTGGGCTCCCATGTTTCTATTTTAGTATGAACCATCATCAACCATAATACTTTGTGTCAGCAGTGGTGTTTCTTGCGAGACTAAAGATGCGCTGGCTTGCCTTTGCTTGTTGCCTGTCCATTAAAGACCAAAAGTACATGTGATGGCACGCTATCGCTTATCTTTAGCTAAATACTTCACTTGCAAACAGTCGGATGTTTATATTAAGTAGTAGGGTAAAATCAGCGTGACATTCTCTATCAGCAAAGCATGGCATACATATATTGTGTTGACACACAATGGACACTTACTAATTTTTTGGTTACCGTACTTAAAAGTTTCCAAAATCGACAAGGATAATACAGGTCATTGTGTGTGTTCGCTAACACATGGTGTCGTTATCTTGCCCGTAATCGTTGAAGGAAGGGCAAACTAGGTCCGGCCTCAACTCTTTGCCTGCTTGTGTCGTCTGCTGATAATCTGTTCAAACAATTTGGACCCAGATCAGGCCTGACAAAGGGTCGGGCCTGATCTGGACCCAAACTGTTTGACTCCTGGTATTCCTGAATGAATTTATCGAAAAAGTTGATTTCGAAAAATATCAGCAGACAACAAAAAAATCATGAACAATTTTCCAGCATGCGAAGTGTTAAAATTATCTTGTCTTGCCATATTATAGTCTTGAAGGATTTGTAAAGTTGTTTTGGATTTTAAGAGAAGAATTTGTTATAAAGTTGTTTTGGATTTTAAAGGAAGAAGTTGTAAAGTTGTACTGGATTTTAAAAGAAGAATTTGTAAAGTTGTTTTGGATTTACAAACTTCATAAAGGGTAGGTTTCTTCATTTAGTGACTTCCTAATTAAGCAATTGAAATTCAAAGTATTTATAACTTTTATTTAACTTTCAAAAGATGTTTGCATAATTTTCTGAAAGGTTGGATAGCTGCTGCCAAGCAATACAGCTGCTGAAGGCAGATGTTGTACAATTTTAGCGTTGTCTGATGGAAGCTTATTCTGTTATTTGCTCTAAAGTGTATGCTTGTGTTTGACGTCACACCAAGAGCTATAAGGTAATATAGAGACAATCACAAGGCCATAGTTTTAGTCTCATCTTGGTGAAGTCGGGGATTGAAGGTTTACAAAGAGGCTCCCGTAATTTACTCATAGGCCAAATGAAAAAAATATCTGTATTTAGGGTAACCCTACACTACCCAAATTTACTGGTGAAACCTAAAAAAATCAGTTTTTCTGAAAAAAATATAATTTTATGCATTTTGAAAGGCAAAATGCCTTTAAAAATGCATAAAATTATGTATTTTTTCCAGAAAAAAAATTACAATAAATGTGTGCCTATAATACCCTACGACCGGTTAAAGGCATGCAGAATTTCCCAGCATGCAAAGAGGACTATGTGGATCCAGAGACATGCGCGGATTCAGAGGGGAGGTGGGGGGCAGGGTGACCGGTCCCCACCTGAAAATCACAAAAATATAGAGTTTCTTAGCAAAAGTGGTCCTGATCCCCTGAACAATTAAAAAGCTACCAAGCCAGCCTTCAATGTTGGGCCATCATCGGCCCGCTTATAGTGGTATATGGATCCTCAATACCCAAGAAAAACAAGGAATACTGTTATGAATTTCCCCCTCCCCCCCCCCCCCCCCCCCCCCCCCCTTCCAATCTCCCATGACATCAAGAAGCAAATTTAACCCCCTTAGTTTGTCCTAAAATAAGAAGAATAAAAACATTCTCAGAACTTTGGACCCCCTGAAAATTTCTGGATCCGCACATGGAGGGCAGTTCCCTTAAAGTGAAAATCTCTATGCCTGCCATTCGAGAGCAACTGTTGTGCATTTCAAAACAGATGTGGGCCTTTTTGTTTTGACGTTACGTAGATAATAAAGATAATATATCTGAAGTGTCTAGAGCTTGAGGGCCAGTTTTGACAATAGTTGATACATTTCAACTGCATATTTCAAATCATGTATTGTGGTGTGTCCCAACACAGACGTGTCAATCAAGCTAGTGTTGTATATGGACTTAAAACGGGATATAAAGTTTTGCGGTATTAAAATGTACGGTAGTTTGGCGTTTCATGTAAATTGGCTCTTTTACTCCTGCTGATAGCCTTTGCAAACACATTTCAATATTGCACTTGTCCTGCAGGACAAGTGATTTACAATTTTCACTTGTCCTGCAACCTTTTAAAGTGTATGCAATATAGAATATAAGGGAGTAATATGCAATATGACCTCGAGTAATTCTTCCCAAAGCACTCGTCCTATGGGATGAGTACTTTGGGAAGAATTACTCATCCTTTCTAGACTGGTAATTACGAGCGGACGAGTGAAATTTTTGTCCCCTGTTTGGACAGAGATCACACTTGACAAACCTTTTTACCCGCCATTTGTGCTAATCTGCTGATGTAATTTGGAAGCTTATATTGTAAATAATATGAACCCAGATCAGACTGCTCCCATAGTGTTTATTTCCACGATATAAGGTATTCTGAGGTGCTGCAGACATAATAAGCAGACACATTTTCAGGACAAAAAAAATTTTAGCAGGATAAGGGTAAACAGTTGACAGTTTAATTGAATTCTGAAATTCCTGGCAATTTGCTAACTCTCAAACATTATAGTTTCCCTTTTTCTTTGTTACAAATTTTGTAGCTGGGTGATTGGGGAGCACAGTGGCTCAGTGGTAGAGAGCTTGACTCGAGACTGAGGGGCCGAGGCGTCAAAAGGTCAAAAGGCGTTATTATGGAGAGTAAAGGGATAATACGTACTTTGAGCTTAAATGGGGTACAAAACTTCGGTGGAAATTAAAGTTTTTATGCTTATTCACCCTTAAAGTGCCAATCACGACTGCAGCAGGCGACAAATTTTGCGACATCTTTCCTAGTTTTAAGCAAAAATAAGGTATGATATTTCATGAGAATCGTCTACCAGCAGACAATTCTCATGAATATCATGCCTTATTTGTTATTTTTGAAAAAAACAGCAAAATTTGAAATTGTCGTCTGCTGCAAATTATAGGTGGCGCTTTAAGGGTAAAATGCTCATACTCTAAGCTTAGGGCCCTTCTTAACTCTTCACATGCTGAATAATTTTCCATGCTTTTGTTCTCGTCTTCTGACTTTTTCAAAATTAACTTTTGTCGAAAAATTCTTTTTGGAACAGTATCAAAGTGTCAAAACAGTTTGGACTCAGATCAAGCCCGATGTTTTGTCAGACCTGGTTGGGGTCCAAACTGTTTGCAAAGGTTACCAACTGACATAAAAAATCGCCACTAGCACACAAAGCGTGAAATCAAGTCATTTTAGTCATTTGATAGAAAACCAATAACTAAAATTTAAGAAACTTCAGTTGTCTCAATATTAAATCTTTATCATCCCTTGACTTGCAGAATACATTTGTGACAAAATGCTTTCCTAATTTAAATTTTCTAGCCAATGCTCACTTATACTTCCACAAAATGCTTTGAGGCGTGACTGTAACGGTAAATACATTGAATGAATCAAGGGTCAGTACTTAGAGGTTGTAGTAGAAGTATACTTTTAGAGGTTGATGGGGTGCTTGTTTGAGACTCAACAGAGGCACTGCATTGTATTCTTGGGCAAGACTCATTTATCCCCCTGTCTTCAACTTAGGACACAGTAAATATTCCCGACATGACTGAAAAATTGTTGACTGGGATGTAAAGCAGCATTTACACAAACAAACAAAATGTCAAAGCAGACAGCATTGACAGCAAACTCTGCCTTTCAGAGTGGCAGCCTGGCATAGTTGAAATGTTGTTGACGGGATTGATGATTATTTTACCTAAAAGAAATATGCAATAAGATTAAGAATATTGATGAATTCCAATGCAATGTCAGGTTTAACTATTTGAATGCTGGGTAATTTTTCATGCTTTTGTTGTCGTCTGCTGACTTTTTCAAAATTAACTTTTTAAAAAAATTCTTTCAGGAAAACTATCAGAGTGTGAAACGGTTTGAACCCAGATCAGGACCGACGTTCAGTCGGTCCTGATCTGGGTCCAAACTGTTTGCAATGGTTATCAGCAGACGACAAAAGTCGAGGCTAGCATGGAAAGAGTTAAACTAACTCCCCTGCGTGGCTACATTGTTTGGCAGCTTTAGTCGGCAGAAGAAATCATATTTCTATGTTGAACGGCAACAAACGGAAACTCGGTGATGTCTGATAATATAATAGTAATTTCATCAGCGTTTGAAGATGAAAAAAGGGGGGAGAATGTTATAGAGAAAATTTAATTACGCCTCTGATTTGTCAGAGTTTATAAAAGATAAGAGCAAATATGGAAATTGAAGAATTTCGTTGGGGAATAATAAAAGAAGCCATTGTTATGAAGATTACAGGATTGGAGGTATTATGTTTTGTTGATGAATGATGTTCATGACTACTTATATGTCATTTTCAATACTAATGCCCTCAACTTTGAAAATGTTGAGGGGGCATATTGCTTTATTTTTACATTTTAGAAGCAATCCTTTAATGAATCTTTAGATTTTGCAACCGTTCATAGCCTCATGAATTACACAAAATTTGATTGACAGCTGCCAAGCTCACTTGCCCGTGCAATAGGCATCAAACTCATTCGCCAGAAGCGATACTGGTGTTGTGATTGACAGCGAAGCACACCTGTGTCGCACCCGCAAAACAAGCCTCTTGTTTGCTGCATTGGATGTCAGTGTTCAAGTTGGTTGTTCTGCTTTTCCATTTTACACTCTGACTTAACCATTAATATGATTATATTTTAAATACAAAACTGTTTTTGTTCCTAAATTAAAAATATTTGTTAAATTTTAGATATTTATAATAAAATGTAAATATAAACAATAAATTCAATTTTTGGAATGTTCATGGAATCATGAATACTTCGGGTCTCTTGCAAAGTAAGTGAATTAAGCCCTTCGTTTGGGCTTCACTTACTTTGCAAGAGACCCGAAGTATTCATGATTCCATGAACATTCCAAAAATTGAATTCATTTCTAAAATGGTTGTCTGTCACTTTGTCTGCCAGTAACATAATTCTAAGCTGCCATTTCAACTAGCAGTATAAAGTATAAATTACTTTAAATTTTGATGATAGCTAGGTTCCTAATATTTCTTAAGATTTTTATTCCTCTGAAGCTATAATCATAAAAAACAGCAATTGATATTTATGAGCATTTTAGTATCCCCACAATTTCTTGAAGTTGGTTTATGATATAATAATGCTTGGCATGTATGGCTTGTATGTGCCTGCCCCTTTGGCTTCGTTGTAACACCTTCCATGTGATGGAGCACCAAGTTAATCGTTTACTCCAAAATAATGTCTTTTAACGCCTTTGAAATATCATGTATTTGAAAATATTATGGAAAATGGAGCATTTGCTCTTTTGGAGCATTATGCTCCATTTTTCATAATTTTTTCAAAGTATTCAAAACTTAAACTTTTCTTAAATTATTTCAATGTTGTCAATAAATAGAAAATGATGTCATGATCTAATATGGTCTAATGAGTAGAGGGTTAATTCATAATTCTTGCTTAGATATCTATTCATATACATGTACCTGTTTAAACCCATTGTCAAAGGAACGAAAATCCATGTTCAAATCAGGAGATTCACATGCTGTTTGAACATGGGTTTGAACTTGAAAATACTTAAAATGAGCCCTGCATTATTTGCATGACGTTATATACGGAAAGTGTGGCGGACCAGACTGATCATTTCGCGGATGCTTTTGTATGTGAAAACGTTGTGTACATGTGCAGTTATGACTTTGTGACGATGTTATGACGTTCGAAAGTTTACAGCCGACTCCATTTTGTTTAGAGAAATCCAGTGTAAGAAAATGGACAATTTAATGATTTAGCAGCATTTTCAGTGCGAATTGGGTTGGAATAAGGTAAAATATGCAAGAATAACGATCACACATGTTTGTGTCATTGCATTAATACTTGCCGGGTCTACGGGCCTCGTGTTCCAACAGCTTCCTTGGGACCAGGCAAATGTTAATACATGAAAAAACATGTGTGATCCCTATAATAGTAAATGATGAGTTCCTTGAAGTTGGTCAGCTGAGAAGGGGCAATGATTAGATATAACCCGATTAATTTTTGACAAAGATACAAAAAATATTTCTTCACTATAATAGCACAAGCTCTGGACAAACAGTGTAGATTCATTTAGTAATGCTGCTCTTGAAAGAACTGTCTGATCAGGGTATACACTGATACCCATTCTGTCTCAACATGATAATTACATGTAGTCTTCAGTGGGTACTTAAATGGACTAAACAATTGCTTCTGCAAAGTAAATTTAATGTTAATTATAGTATGCCTTGATAAGAACCATAAATATGAATTTTACACATTTCAAATTAATGCCCTTTAGATGTAAGATACTTCTGAACAGCAGTCATTCTTTCCTTAAATCAAGAACTTTAATAGTTAATTGAATTTGAAGCTTGCAGGCAAAGTTGATGCATGATTGAATTATTACCCATAAAGTGCTGTTCAGCTTATCATGGCTGCGACAAACGATGATTGATGAGCTCTTTCTTCAGACTCAGGTCCGCATAAGGCTTGATATTTCATGCAAATCATCTGCCAGCAGATGATTCACAAGAAATATTTAGCCTTATTGAATCTCGATAAAGAAATCAGCTTTCAAAATGTTGTCATTAGCGGGTGGCAATTTAAGCATTATATGTGTTTGAATCAGTTTTGTTCTTCTCAGTTTTAAGCTTAATTAAAGAAATTTAAACTCTTGACAAAATAGGATTCTATGATCCTTGCTGAAAAGGCATTGTTGAACCAACAAGAAGTTTTCTGAAGAAGTTTATGAAATTTTGATTACACTAAGTCACAGCAATAATTTTTGTGAAATTGTATAATTGTAGGCAAATTAAAAAAATCTTGCTTTATAAAGTTACTTTCAGAATGCTCAGTCTCAGTAGCTGAGCAAGCTTGTTTTCTCATGAGGTAGCCCATATTGTTGTTTGCTGCTGTAGTATGGATCATTGACGACCTTTAATGATGAAAATCAAAGGTTCTTCATTTTTGTGTATACTTTGCATACAGTAGTTTTGCACAAGGTTCTATGACAAGATTCGGTGAATATCATAGGGTTTTGTTGACTTTATTGGGTGCAATTCTATGTATCTCATAGGGTTCTGTTAAGTGACTTTATTTGATGCAGTTCCATGAATATCATATGGTTCAATGACTTTATTTGATGCTATTCTATGAATATCATAGGTTCTGTTAGGTTACTTTATTTGATACAATTCCATGAATATCATAGGGTTTTGGTGACTTTATTTGGTGCGATTCCATGAATATCATAGGGTTTGTTGACTTTATTTGGTGCAATTCTTTGATTATCATAGGGTCAGTGACTTTATCATAGGGTTTTTAACTTTATTTGATGCAATTCTATGAATATCATAGGGTTCTGTCAAGTGACTTTATTTGGTACAATTCCATGAATATCATAGGGTTTTGTTGACTTATTTTGTGAATTTCTATGAATATCTCCGGGTTCAATGACTTTATTATGTGTAATTCCATGAATATCATAGGGTTCTGTTCAGTGACTTTATTGGATGCATTTCTGTGAATATCATAGGGTTCAGTGACAGAAGTGATAATTTATTAATACTGCAAAGAAAATATATTTATGAAAAAAAAACGTGTGCCCAATCTGAGAGCAAATGAGATTTTTGAGACGATTTACTGTTCAAACACCGAAAGCATGCTAAGTCGATAGATTGGACAAAACCTCATTCGAGTAGCTGTCTGTTTGTGAGATAAATACAGGCTCGGAAGAAAGACATTGTATAGGGTTCCAATAATGGCCATATGTCGGAACTGGTAATTTCTGATGCTTTAGATTGAATGTCATGGAATAGATAATATAGCGTCTCTAATACAGATGATATAAGGTTGTTCACACAGATTGACACTTTCCCCGCTATTGGTGACCTTTGGTGTCTGCAAACGGTTTGGGTCCAGATCAGGCTCGACATAATGTCGGGCCTGATTTGGATCCACACCGTTTGCTCCTGATTTGTTTGTGGGTTGATGCTTTAAATCCCAGGCAACAATTTTCAGCCTTGTTGGGATAATTTCCTGTCTTCCTGGGTTGAACTAGTACTTAAGCAAAGGATAAAGTGTATTGCTTAAAGACACAACATATGCCTCTGGTGTGTCTCGAACTAGGGAAGTTTGGATCACAAGTCCCACACTCTTCCTCTGAGTCACTATGCCCCTCCTCAAATGATTTTTTGATAACTTTTTTTTAAAATCAGCAGAATGATAAATGAGTGCATGTTTAATTGAATTTATTAAACAAGTTGGGGAAATTCAATAATACAAGAGCATGAATGTTAGATTAGATTCTATTTATCATATGACATTAAGATTACTTTGAAATCTCATTTCTGTCATAAAAACGTAATAATTGTGTCATTATGTATGCAACGTTGTTATGGACATCATGTATCCTGAAAATGTATAAACCACTAGTGGTTTATCGATTGTATTGCATGGTGTTATTTCACTCCCAGATGCTACATCATTTGATAATTCAGCAGAATGATAAATATGCATGCAAAATTATCTAGCTGACAAGATTTCAAAACATAAATGGAATGTCACGATTTGTATTAATCATCTCTAAGTACTATTTAAAGCTCAGTAGATAATTGCGTCTTTGTAAAACATTTAAATATTTTTGTTTGGAAAATGGGTCTTCCGGAATGCATGTCACGCAGAGTAAATCGGTCGATGGGCCAGCTGACCATACTGATAACGCTATTTATCAAGTTATTAATAGAACGGATTACCATTTCTGGAAAGTGAAGATAACAAAGTCTTATATGGAACTATAATTAATTGCATGGACATAATACAATCTGATCAGCAGTCAGATTGGTGACCGTTTTCCATCAGGCTTTCAGATAAGAGTGATTAAAAAGTATTGTCTCTGCAGTTGGATAAAGTCCATCGGTCAGTTTTGTTAGTAATGCATGTTTGGTGATTCATGTTTGGCACAATTATACCTATAGTGTGTATAGATGGCAGTGAAGCTCTTGGGTAGTGATATTCTTCGGCCCTTAAAGGTCAAGGTCAAAAATACTGAAAATCTATCTGTTTGGGCACATGACACAAACTTCTCTAATGTTTCTTGATGAAGGTGGTTCATATTGCCTTTGGTGGTTCCTGATAAGGTGGTTCATATTGCCTTTGGTGGTTCCTGATAAGGTGGTTCATATTGCTTTTGGTGGTTCCTGATAAGGTGGTTCATATTGCTTTTGGTGGTTCCTGATAAGGTGGCTTATACTGCCTTTTGCGGTTCCTGATAAGGTGGTTCATATTGCCTTTGGTGGTTCCTGATAAGGTGGTTCATATTGCTTTTGGTGGTTCCTGATAAGGTGGTTCATATTGCCTATGGTGGTTCCTGATAAGGTGGTTCATATTGCTTTTGGTGGTTCCTGATTAGGTGGTTCATATTGCCTATGGTGGTTCCTGTTAAGGTGGTTCATATTGGCTTTGGTAGTTCCTGATAATGTGATTCATATTGGCTTTGGTGGTTCATATTGCCTTTGGTGGTTCCGAATAAGGTGGTTCATATTGGCTTTGGTGGTTCCTAATAAGGTGGTTCATATTGGCTTTGGTGGTTCCTAATAAGGTGGTTCATATTGCCTTTGGTGGTTCCTGATAAGGTGGTTCATATTGCCTTTGGTGGTTCCTAATAAGGTGGTTCATATTGCTTTTGGTGGTACCTTATAAGTGAGTACTGTCAGAAGCCACATCTGAGCTGGATCTGCACTGATTTCAAAGGATACATTTCTATTCAGCAGGACAAGGAATAATTGTTAATGTGTCACAATATATTAGAAACACAATTTGTATAATTCCTCATATTGACTTTTCCCTGGGCTGGACACCTGAGACCAGCTTAACAATTTTAATATTGACCAGTTAATCAATTTAAGGCATTTAAAGTCCATGAATAGCCTTAGATATCCGCTGGTACATAATTAATTTTTAGCAGCTTCACATGGGGTTTGTTGTTTTGCAATTTCTAGATCAACATCCTGAATGTAGTTTTACTGCATTATATCTTTTGTTTTTTGTTTTGATGCTTTACATCCCATCATGTTGGAATGATTTCCTATTTTTCTGGGTAAGGGTTAGGGGCTGGTGACTTAGGCTGCTGTCCATTCTAAGGCGGTGGATCTGCATGTTGTTGACTTTTTGTTTATTGTTACTCCGATTGTGAGAGTCTGTAATTGTTCTATGTTTTGTTGTACGTAACTTTATGTCCATTCTAGTTTTGCAAACATCTTGATGGGGAAGAGAGAGCTGGTTGCTTCGCTTGGTTTGTCTTCCTGGTGTCTCCTGATTGTTGTGTGGCTCTTCCTCGCGGTGGCATGGGTTTGTCTGCAGTTTGTTATTGTGGTATTTCCTGATCATACTCACTATTTTTTGTTACTAAGCAGCTGATAAAGTTTCTTGCATAATGACATAACACAGTGACTCAGCTGGCGGTGAGTCTTGAACTAGCAACCTTTCGATCCCCAGTCTAAGGCTCTACCAATAAACTGAACCACTGCGCTCCACACAGCACAATGTATCTGGTCAATTCCTATTCTAATGTACTATAATGTGTCTTGTGATTAGATCAAAGACATTTCCAATAAATTTCTGTCACGGGCTGGCTTTATGTATAGTGAAATAAAAAAAAACTTTTCTCAATGCCAAATTTCAGCCGCTGGCTCAAATGTACAACCAGCAGCTACCAGCAACATAAAATCATATGCTGGCCAATGTCATTATGAATAGCAAAGTTACTTAATGATTTTGCTTTCCTCTTTTCCAATCTGCCATTGTGTTACACATTTGCAAATTTATTAGAATGTCTAGTGTTCTCTCTTCCCAGGCTCATTTTCAATCTTACAACCCAGCAGTGGTCAGACTCTAAATTAAAGCAAATGTCTGAGACATTATGCCATAAGAGTCTTTTTTCTTGAATTCCTTTCAACTCTTTACCTGTTGCTCTCTACTGATAACATTTGAAAGCCGTTTGAACCCTGATCTAAGGTCCAACAAATCTGACACTCTGATGGCACTTCTGAAAAATACAGCAGAGGGAAAAAACATAATGCAAAATAAAAATAAAAGGGGAACAAATCATATCATGCAAGAGTAGTATAGCTAATGCAGATAATTATCAGTTTCCTTGAACTTCATTATGTCTTTGTGTCATAGATGTGACAGGAAGTCTATTGTAATGTCTCCATGGTGATTACTTTCAATTTATTTAGTGTATTTGAAAGACCAGTGTCTGTCTGTAGATGCTTAATCATGTGTTAGCCTGTCCATTTGCCATTAGTCTGTTACTGCTATTCAGAACATTTTCACAAACTCTGGTAAGGATAGGCTTTTGTCTAGCAGATCACTTTGAAAGTGAGGCCTAGTAAGTTCACTAAACTAGGCGGAGCTTAGCTCACTTCTGGGGGTTAGCTATTTCTGAAATCACTGACAAGAGAATGTATTTAAATGGGCAGAGTTTGGCAACTTCTGAAACCACTGACAAGAGAAGTTTCTTAAATGGGCAGAGCTAATTAAGTAGCAACTTCTGAAGCCACTGACAAGAGAATTTACTTAAATGGGTGGAGCTTAGCCACTTCTGAAACCACTGACAAGAGAGTTTACTTAAATGGGTGAAGCTTAGCCACTTCTGAAACCACTGACAAGAGAGTTTACTTAAATGGGTGAAGCTTAGCCACTTCTGAAACCACTGACAAGAGAGTTTACTTAAATGGGTGAAGCTTAGCCACTTCTGAAACCACTGACAAGAGAATTTACTTAAATTGGCGGATCTTACCTACTGATGAAACCACTGACAAAGCATTAAATTTACTTACATAAATGGGCAGGATTAAGCTACTGCTGTAGCTACTGACAAGATAATTTACTCAGATAGATGCAGCTTAGATTTGCTTAAGTGGGTGGAGCTTGGCTACTGTTGAAATTTCTGACATGATAATTAATTTGCTTAAGTGGGTGGAGCTAATAGCTTCTGTTGGACATTTCTGACAATACTATTAATTTTCTTAAGTGGGTGTAGCTTAGCTATGCAGCTTAAACTACTGACAGAAGAATCAACTTACAAAAGTGGGTGGAGCTATGCTCCTGCTTAAACTACTGACAAGAGAATTAATTTACTTAAGTGAATGGAGCTTAGCTACTGCTGAAATTGCTGATAAGAGATTAATTTCATTAAGTAGCTACTATTAGAAAATTTTGACAAGAGAATGTATTTACTTTTAGTGGGTGGAGCTTATCTACTGATACAAGTTTACTTAATTGGCTGGAGCTCAGCTACTGATGAAACTACTGACAAGTGTTAATTTACTTAAAGTGGGTGGGGCTTAGCTACTGTTGAAACTACTGGCAAGAGAATGAATTTGCTTATGTGGGTGGAGCTTATATAGCCACTGATGAAACTACTGACAAGAGAGCTAATTTGCGTAAAATGGGTGGAGCTAATATATAGCTACTGTTGAAATTACTGACAAGAGAATTAGTTTACTTAAGTGGATGGGGCTTAGCTACTGTTGAAATCCTGACAAGATAATTAATTTGCTTAAGTGGGTGGAGCTTGCATTGTATATAGCTACTGATGAAGCTACTGACAAGAGAGTTAATTTGCATAAAATGGTTGGGGCTATTCTTGCAAGAGAATTAATTTGCTTAAGTGGGTGGAGCTTATATATAGCTACTGTTAAAATAACTGACAAGAGAAGTAGTTTATTTAAGTGGGTGGAGCCTCTATATCTATATATACAGCTACAGTTGAAATTACTGACACAGGATTTGTTCACTTACCTGGGTGGGGCTTCACTACTGCTGAAATTACTAGGAATAGAAAATATTCATTAAAGTGGATGGAGCCTATATAGCTACTGTGAAAATATCATTTGATTATTTTAAAGCTCTTTATGGTTTAAAATGTTGTTTTTACAGGATGAACAACCAGAAAGTTATTGGTCATGTTAACGATGCATTCTGTATAATGTTACTTGTGTGTTAATGCTTTACATCCCAATCAACAATTTTTCATTCATTTTGCGATTAAGTGTCTTGCTCATTTGGACAAAACGCAATGCTTTCAAGTGGACCTTCGATCTCGATTCAAGCATCATTAGATACCTACTTTCTGATTTCCAGTCAATTCAATGATCAGCAGGCTTCAGCAGAGGCTGATCAGTGGATGGATGTACACTGTTCTTGAAGGATGTTAGGGTAATTCAGATATAGTGGCCTAGAAAATCTTATCAGACATTATTATGTCTTGGACATGTTGGAATACCATACTTTTATTTTTGAGACCTTTAATTCTTTTTCTTGCTTTGCTAGTGGCAATTTTTGTCGTCTGTTGATAATTTTTGCAAACAGTCTGGACCCAGATCAGGACCGACATAACGACGGTCCTGATCTGGGTCCAAACTGTTTGACACTCTGATAATTCCCTGAAAGAATTTTTAAAAAAGTTGATTTTGAAAAAAATCAGCATGCAACAAAAAAATATGCAAAATTACCCAGCGTGCAAAGAGTTAATGAATGGAATATAGATAGCCTTTATGTCTTGTGGATGCCGGTCATTAGAGGCATTATTTGCTGCTTGAACTTTTTACCAGTGACAATTTGGTATTTTATAAATTCTGAAGAGGAGACAATGGCCTTGGGTGACAGACTATAGTATAGGCTTGTGTTGGGAAAACTGAGTTAAGCCATGGCCAATTGTAATAGCAAGGCTTTTAGCAGAAAAATGTTGGTATATTTTTTATGCCCTGCCATGACAATTGATGGCGGGGGCATTAAGTGTTACACCTTTCCGTCCATCTGTACATACGTACGGTACATCACACCAACAACGTCTACTCACTAAGTCAAATAGTTTTGATTAGAGCTTAATAAAACTAATACACATTGTATAGAACCATATTGTCTTCAAGTTTGCTACTGGTCCATATGGCATGATGCATTCAGGAGTTATTGCCCTTTGTTTATGAAAAAACACCATTTTTGACGATGTCGGAACTCTAGGTCACAAAATTTTTGATCACAACTTTATGAATCTTGTTTGCCATTTTTAATACCAAAATGTTTTTCTGGAGTTTGATAATGGTTCATATTGCCAGGTGCCATCATGAGTTCTTTGTTGATGAAAAATAACAATTTTTATAATATCCGGTCTCTAAAACTGAGTAATTTTGATCAGAACTTTATCAAACTTTGTATCATCATAGAGCGTTCTCTGTGATGATACATTGCATTAGTTAGGAAGCCTCCATGAGAGCTCTAAAGCAATATTGTGTTTTAACAACAATAGAATCTAGGGTGAAGATTTAGCCCTACTAAAATGCATTTAAGCCCCCTGGTGGCTTAGCCTGCTGCCTAATTAAGACGGTGGTTCTGTTGTTGTTTATCTATTGTTTAATGTGCTTCCCATTGTTTGTGAGGGTTCTGTGTTTGTCTTTGTTTTGTTATGCATTACTTTGTGTCCATCCTATTTTTGCAATCATCTTGAAGAGGAAGAGTAAGCTGGTTGCTTTACTATTATTGTCTTACAGATTTATTGTTACTATAAATGTTTTGTGGCTCTTCCTTGCGGTGCCATGAGTTGGTCTGCAGAAAAGTCGGAGTGTGTGATTGTGGTATTTCCTGATGAAACTCACTTACTTTTTGTTGTGCTTAAATTACTGACAAGATACCTTCTATTGTTTAAACAACATGCTCAGGATCCAGAAAACCTGTATGATACTTACATTATATATAACATAAGATAATACCATATAAATACTATTATATATAATAAAAACAATTCATCCCCTGTGTAATTCACCAATTTTTACTTAAGAATATTGAGCAAATATTAGTTCAACCAAAATCAGGTATTTTTGGCTTTGTCGGCTGCAATATATTCAATATCCTTGTACAGCTTTTTGTAGGCATAATTTTAGAAACCTGAAAATCAGTGAATCTGATCAAAGAAATTGTTTTGGGGCCAAAGTAGCTCTTATCCTTTTGCACACTTGGTAATTTTCCATGCTTTTTGTTGTCAGTTTTTTTTTTTTAACATTTTGTCGGGCCTGATCTGGGTCCAAGCTGTTTGCAAAGGGTATCCATAAAAAATTCAAACAATTAGCTCAAAGTACTAATATTTCCTATCTGGGTGCTTAAAAGAAATGTCTCTCTTACAGGCTATTAAGAACCACAAACATATGTTTTGAAAGAAATTAAAATTGTTTTAAAATACACCCTATTATCCGAAACCATTGTGAGCCAAATTTAATTCAAAGTTGCCCAATATAATCATTTTTTGTGTTAATAAATTACTTAATGACTATAACACTACTGATGATTCAAAGTAAAAATTGTGGTCTGAAGGGCCTAAGAAATAAAGTGAGATTCAAAAGTATTGATTGAGCAACAATAGCGTAGTTTTTAGCTCACCTGAGCCGAAGGCTCCGAGGTGAGCTATTAGTATACCAGTGACTCTGGCGTCCATTGTCCGTCCGTCCGTCCGTCCGTCAACATTTTCAAACATCTTCTCCTCTGAAACCACTGGGCCAATTGAACTCAAATTTCATATGGAGACTCCTTAGGATGGGGGAACGAAAGTTTGTTCAAATGTTCCTGGTCACATGACCAAGATGGCCGCCATGCCCATATATGGTAAAAACCCTTTAAAAATCTTCTTCTCCAGAACCAGAAGGCCGATGACCTTGGGACTTGGTATGTAGCATTGGTGATGTGGGGCCTACCAAGTTTATTCAAATAATGATCCTAGCTTGACCTTGACCTACTTAACGTCAAGGTCAAATTTGCTTCCTAATAGATTTAAATGGGAATTCTTTTCGAAAAGTTGATTTTTTGAATACTGTTAAAGCCAAAGTGATTATTCTTACTTGACATGTTGAAACTAATTAGACAATGGCTATAAATAAGTTTCAAAGGTCAAGGTTGACCTTTGCCCTTTCAGCCAAGGTCGCTCGTATTGTGGTCCCATCAATATATTAAAACATAGTTTTCTCAGTAACCATTGGCCCAATTGAGCTCAAATTCCATGTGAAGACTCCTTATGATAAGTCAGCTAAAATTTATTCAAAATATTTTGGTCACATGACAAAGATGGCTGCCACGCCCATATATGGTAAAAACCTTTTAAAAATCTTCTTCTCCAGAACCAGAAGACCAGTGACCTTGAGACTTGGTATGTAGTATTAGGGATGTGGGGCCTCCATGTTTGTTCAAATGATGATCCTAGGTGACCTTGACCTACTTAATGTCAAGGTCAAGTTTGCTTCCTAATGCATTTGAATGGGAAATTTTTTGAAAAGTTGATTTTTTGAATACTGTGGAAGCCAAAGTCATTATTTTCACTTGATATGTTCAATCTAGTGTCTATAAATAAGTTTCAAAGGTCAAGGTTTATCTTTGACCTTTCAGCCAAGGTCCCTTATATTGGAGTCCCATCAACATATTAAAGCATAGTTTTCTCAGACAATTCTTGGCCAATTGAAACCAAATTTCATATGACAACTCCTTATGATTGGTTAGCCAAAACTTATACAAATTGTTATGGTCACATGACTAACATGGCCACCATGCCTATATATGGTAAAAACTCTTTAAATCTCTTCTTCTCTGGAACCAAAAAGCCATTGGCTTTGGGACTTGGTATGTAGGATCGGGGATGTGGGCCCTACCAGGTTAGCACAAATGATGAATCTAGGTTGACCTTGACCTACTTTATGGCAAGGTCAAATTTAATTCATTTGGACTGCCACATACCTATCTAAACATCTTTTTCTCAGAAATCACTGGGCTATTTGATGGATTTATCATTAGATTGTTGAGATCACTTAACCAAAATGTATATGGTAAAAATAAAATTTGTTCCATTATAGGCTGTAGTTGACCTTGACCTATTTTAACATTATTAAGGAGATCAGGTGAGCGCCTCAGGACCTTCAGGTCCTCTAGTTTTTTCTAATGACGTAGCTTAGATATTGTAAGAAGGAAATAGCCACTTGTTGAAAATATTGTAACTATAATTATATTGAAAATAGAGAGCTAACATTGATAGTTATGAAAAATGGATTGTATTCATTGTATGTATGTACCTATTTCACTTTAATTACTTAAATTTATAACAAGATATTATAGATCATAAGGATTGTTATGCCCCCGCCATAACAATGGCCGGGGCATTCAAGTGTTAACCCTGTCCGTACGTCCATTTCATCTGGGTCTTCACTGTTTGCAAAAGTACCCGCTATACCAGGGTTCGCACAGGCTTGAAAAGTGCTTGAATATACGGGACTGTCTTGAAAAGTCCTCGAAAATAAAATTTGCCTTGAAAAGTCCTTGAATTTTACCATTTACAGGAGGATTCAACAGTGTTTTTGGAGACCTAAATCAGGATAAAATTATGGTGCCTTTATTTGGTGCAGCATATGCTGTACCAAATAAAGGCACCAAAATTTTATACTGATTATCTAAAACTAATATCTACTCTAGCAATTCAGAAGTAGAATTTTAACATGTAAATCATTTTTTTTCTTAAGTTTTTTTCCTTGAAAAGTCCTAGAAATTTACACAATCTTGCCTGTATGAACCCTGTATACAAAGGTTTAAAGTCCACCATGAGGTGCAACAATGTGCCTTCAGAAACTACAATAACTATTTTAAGATGCACAATTTTTAATGGCTTTATCTGTCACAATTTGATTTGTCAATAGGTGTTTAAAGACTACCATTTACTTGTCCAGGTTGCTTCTATTAACCCAAACTTGGTAGGAGGCATCAGGGTGACATTGCTGAAATTGTTCTGTTCTGATATTTAAGAATTTTTGGCAGCCAAATGAAATTCAAACATATTTCTTCCAAAACATATGATGGAAGGTATCATGCAGTCACCAGGGACATGGAGATTCAGAATTGCTGAAATCCAGCCCACCATCTAGAAACATTTAACCCTTTACTCCATAATAACGCCTTTTGATGCCTTTGAAATATCATGTATTTGAAAATATTATGGAAAAATGAGCATTTGCTCTATAAGAGCAAATTCTCCATTTTCCATAATATTTTCAAAAGTATATTCAAAACTTAACTTAAATTTTTCTTGAATTTTTTCAAAGTTATCTAAAAATAGAAAATGTTGTCATGATCTAAAAATAGCCTATGGAGTAAAGGGTTAAGGGCTGTTTCACATATTCACGAATCCGAACCGAAACCCAACTGAAACTGTGACGGCAACCGAATTGCATCGTTTCGTTTTCGGCAGACCTTTCACATATGAACCGAATCCGTGGACGAAATCTTAAAAATGCCTGTATAATTTGGGCTAATTTCCCTCTAAGATAGCAGAAATACCTTTACAATACAGATTGTTCCATTTCACTGCATTAAGTTCGTGATCTTTATGGTCGCTCTGGATGTAGTCTGAAGTGTTGGTGCTTGTAAAATAATAGCACAATTGCCCTGCTGGACAATCCATCAATGATTTCATGATAACTAAGTTATAAACAACCCATGTGGCTTGGTATCAGCAGATTTAATTAAAATTACCTGTCCTATTGCTGAAATTCGGCCACCGAAACCGAAAAAAAATAAAATTCAATTTGTGCACGTTTTTGGTTCGGCGTTTGGTTCGGTTTCGGTTTTGGCGTATATGTGAAAATAGGTGTTAAGGCATTTTAATGTTTCGGTTCGGTTTCGGTTCGGTTTCGATGTATATGTGAAATGGCCTTAAACCACATCTCCTATTTGTTCTATTAGTTTAAAAAAAAAAAAACATGCACAATTTCCACGTATGCAAAAATTTAAATTTGCTATTCACTAGTTTAAACTAGCGCAGATCCATAAACTATCTATTATAAAATGGTTATTTGATATTCAGAAGATATCTGATTCTGTTGAAGCCTGCAATATTTCTTGTTTCAAAATGTCAGATTCTTATTGAAATATAGACTTGTATTGAAACTGCTCTTAGACAAAATTGGTTATAATTGCATGATATTTCAAACCTATATCCTGTTGGTTGACTGATTCCATTAGCGGAACAATCGTTTACTGATTATCAGTGAAAGTTATCGTGATATGGTCAACACTTCCCATTAACTACATTGTTTCCATTAACTTCAATAACTCTAAAAGAGCGACCTAGAATTTGCAGCAGACGTCATTTTAAAAGTTTGTCGCTTCTGTTAAAAAACAAGTACGGTTTGAAATCTAAATAGTTTTAACAAAATTCAAGGAACTTGGAGAGTCTGAGCAGTTGATCTTGGATTATTTTCTTTATACATTCCATGGTAGAAACCCTATTCCCTGATATGTAAGCATCTGCTATGGACCATTGTCTGCGCAGGCGCGATACTCAAAGAATCGACCTGTCTGCTAAGGCACATCACGACTGAAAAGTCGGGTTTGTGTCAATAAGTGGTGTGCATTACCTAAAACACTATGTTAAAAAGTAACAAGCACTGAATGGCTATAAATAATCTGTTTATGGAGACATCAAGTAACCTTTGGTAGCTAAACATTAACAATGATTGGTGTTACCATATTTAGCGATGCAAGGATAATATTTTCTACACTAAAACATATTTTGAAACGTGTCCCACATGACTAGGTCAAAAAAGTGTTTTCATTGACCCGTGATGACGCAGATCAATAACAAGTTTGAATCAACCAATCGGGCCAATCACATGATTTGATGATGCTATCGGTAAACAAGTCGCATCCACCCACAATGCTCAAATCAGATAGGTCAGTGTGCGATCGTCATGCCAACGGTTAGATTTTGGCTATGGATTTTATAGGCACTCTCCCTCAAAATGAGGTACTGCTACCATGTTAACCTTCTAGACAGTGTATACTGCTAATTTGGATAAATACTTAAAGCGCCACCTATAATTTGCAGCACAGGACAATTTCAAATTTTGCCACTTTTTCAAAAATAACAAATAAGGTATGATATTTCATGAGAATCGTCTGCTGGCAGAATATCATACCTTATTTTTGACGAAAATTGGGAGAGGTGTCGCAAAATTTGTCTTCTGCTGCAGTTGTGATTGGCGCTTTAAGGCTTAAGTACTCAAAAGACTGAAAGGAGCCTATATACAGGATCATGTTGTGGATGGGGAAAATATCCATGAGGGAAATAATAAAATCAAATGTTGGCGACCAGTATGCCTATTAGGGCTTATAACCAGACGCCTCCTTTTTGGTATGATATTTTATCTACTTCGGATCCATGTATAATACTTGCAGGCAGTGCTGGCTGGCTCACCCTGAGGCTTGTCTGAGCCTATACTGGTCACCGATTTGATACCAAACTAATAATCTGGTCTCAGATCATGCGTACCGGTAAGCAAATCATGATTTCTGTTTCGATCATGCTCTATTGGCATGATTTTCTTCCCTTGATTAACCTTATTTGGCAATATTCTCCCATAATGAGATATTTTTGAAAACAAGCGTAATGTAATGTCTCTTTGGACAGATTGTAACAAAGCTCCTAGTTTGTAATACACTAATTATTGGGGGAGTAGAATTGAAATCATGACAAGCGAGTTAGAATTCCAATCTCCAGTTTTAATCGAAGATTCCTAAAACTGTCATTTTTTTTAAAACTTAAGCATCAAGCTTAATGGCACAATAAAGTTTTCTTTATGTTCAATATTGTGAAATTAGCAAGTTGAAACACACAGAAACAATAAAGTCTGAACCCTTACCATGCTCATAGCTCGGATATATCCTGTTTTTAAAACTGTAGATCCAGATCAGCTGGCTTCTTATAATTCTTCAGGATTCACACTGTTATCCACTCTGCAAATATAGGGAATCCTGTGATATTGGGGAGTAGTGTAGTGCATAAAAGTATCCAGCATTATAAGGGTTAATTAAATTGATGCTTTGATTATCCCCATGCTTTTTTGAAAAAAAAAATGTGATAAGAACATTAAAATAATCTAATATCTGTTCATCATGCATGCTTTCTCCTTGTTGTGGGAGCGCAGCGGCTCAATGGTAGAGTGCTTACCTCGAGACCGAAGGGCTGAGGGCTCTAGCCTCACTGGCGTCACTGCGTTGTGGTCCTAATGAGCAAGAGACATTTATCCTAGCTTAGTACTGGTTCAACCCAGGAAGACCCGTCCCTGTTTAACTGAAAGATTGTTGATGGGACGTAAAGAATCAAATCAAACAAACAAACTTTCTCCTTGTTAAACGCGGAATAGAATTTGACCAAATTTGCTAGTAAATTTTCCACACCCAAATTTTCGACACCCTTTGGGTGTGCAAAAGCTTAGTTCTCCCTGCCATCCTTGACTCATTTATAGTAGGTGCGACCCTAATTTTTCATGCACGTACATTCCTTTCACATGGGCATTTTAAACCCTGCTCAGATGACCAGCTGAATTAATTGCATTATCACATGACATCATGTCCGGGAGTGATATAACGCCATGCAATAAAATCGATAAACCACTAGTGGTTTACAGATTTAGTAACATTGACATCCATAATATAATGTTGCGTAAACACTAAACATGGTTTAATCTTGAGTCTTTCAAGCAAAAATACCTTTTTAAAGTAATTTAATGTCATGTACGTGATATAAAGAATCTAACATTCGTGCTCTTGTATTGTTGAATTTACCAAACTCTTTGAGAGAAAGCAATAAAATGCTCGGCAAGCCTCGCATTTGATGTTTTTCCTCAACTTGTTTTATATATTCAATAAAACATGAGCACTCATGTAAGAGTCCCTATTTACTAAATATAGACAAAGATGTTTTGTCAAAGCTACTACTTGTTGTTGCTGGTTTTAAGCATTCATGCTGCTGAATTTTTAACTTCTTATATCTCTATTTTGCCATCTTAACATAGAAGTCAGCAAGGTTGTTTTTGTTAAGAATAAAGTGGCAATATAGCATATCTTTCTACTAAATCTTCTTAAAGATCTGATGGTTCTGCCGCTGATTGTATCCAAGGGGCAAATAACTCTGAATTATTGATGAGATGACATTAAATGCTTGAATTGTTCAATTAATGAACTGTAAGTGCTGAATGAATGTATCAGCTGATAGCAATTGTCTTCACTTTTGAGCTCACCTAATCGAGCCAGAGTTGGCTCAATGTGAGCTACTGTGATTCCATGGATGTAATTATGCAGCCCTTAAGCGTTTGTCTGTGACCATGATGCATCATTTATACAGTAAAGCCTGAATATATAAAACGGCCACTCAAAAATAGACAAAACAAAGATCTTAATGACTAATGGTAGCAAAATGAAGGTCAAAAGTATTGCAGAATGCTCCCCTTGGAGCATTCTGCAATACTTTTGACCTGCATTAAGCGAGAATTAGTCAAGAGAACCAATTTTCGGTCTTTTTGAGAGTGGCCATTTTTGACAGGTTTATTGTGGTAGTCAAAATATTTCACTAGCAGATAAAGGGTTAGGAATTTCTGAGGAAATAAGGTCCTGTAAAAAATAGAAATTTTCATAGAAAAAAAGAATAAAATTGATAAGGAAGAGTTTTTATATTCCAATCTACTAGCTTCATCAGGATTTACATTGATTATCAGCAAAATTGATGACTCTTTTATGGGAACAGTAAAATTTACCACGATCTGAGCTACAAAAGATGCCAAAATCTATAGCGTCTAGCCAGCGATCCCTCGGCGAGGTGCTCATTTCCTAATTCCTTTATTCATTTACATGGTAAAGCAGTCGGATTCTCAGATAGCGGTGTCCTTATCCATCTCAAGAGTTTATAAATTGCTTTCTTATTTCGCCGCGTTAGGCTTCCTCGGGGACTTGCGGCAGTATGATGGTCACTGGAATGAAGATATATAGAGGATAAATGGCGATAAAAATGCCAAATAAGGTCAAACGTTGGCTAGCTTTGTGAGAACCAAGAATTAAGATTGATTAATTTGAGACATCATCGTTGAAACAGACAAGTGGATATATTTTATCAGAGATTCAAAATACATTACTTATATTATAGCAGAACATGTTGTGGGTACTGGTTAGAATTGCCGCTTTGAGGCAATTCTAATCAGTACCCACAACATGTTTTCAACAAAATATTCAAAAACAAAGAAAGTGAAAAGCTCTTAAAAATCTATTTATTTGGAATACCCATTGTGGAATTAGTTTTGTCTGCGAAAACAGAATTTAGATAAGACACTTTTGTTTTGAGACAAAAGAAAGACGAAAGCATAAATGTGGGTAATTACTTGGGTTAAGAATATAGTGAAATTATTTCCCTAGTTATAGACTAGCAAAATTAATTTCAGATCCTACTCTAGTAATATATACGTTTGCTGTGGTCGAGCTTTGGGCAAGTTTGGGGGAATAAAATACCATATCAATTCTAAGAGCTTAGTGGTTTTTGAGTTCTCAAAGCCATTAATATTAAGGTTCCTGACAAAATACAGAAAATGTTTTGAAAGTTTTGCTGTTGCGAAAGGGCTAGACGTTAGAATCTGTCCCTCGCCACTATTTGTTGGCTCCATTAGTTGAATGTGCTTAAAAATGGAAGTAATCATGTACAAGCATAAACGTTCATTATGATGGTTAGGGTACTCAGGTACTTTGACATATTAAATTATCATATGATATTGCATCTGGAAGTGATATAGCGTGATGTATTAAAATAGATAAACCACAAGTGGTTTACCGATTTTGGTAACATTATACATGTATATGAAATGACACTCATAACAACATTGTGTGTATATTGGGCAAAATGTTAACTTTTTCACACCAAAAATGCAATTACAAACTAATTTCAACATCAGATGATAAATAGAATCTAACATTTGTGCCCCTGTATTATTGAATCTATAACTGTACCAACTCTTTGTGAAAAGTGATAAAATGTGAGGCTTGCTGAGCATTTGATCACTTTGCCCCATCTGACAGACATTTAATAAATTCAATAAAACATGACCATGCACACATGTAAGATCCTCTATTTAATAATTTTGGTCCATCTGCTGAAAGTGTGGGGCAGATGAAGTGGCAGACAGATTCTAAAGGTGCTCCGGAGAAACATGTTTTATGCATATTAATTAAGTAGTCTCCCTTTCAAATGCATCCAGTGGCTTTAAAAAGGTTAGACCTCTATTGTTTTGCACTAATTTAATCAGATGTTGGATAATTAAGGGAGATAGATAGACAGCCAGACTGTATAATTTATCATTTAACTCATAGCATGGCAGATAATCTTTGCAAACAGTTTGGACCCACATTGGAGGCGAGTTCAAAAATGTGACCGCTTGCGGCCCCTGGTCTTTGTACTGATGCCAGGCTTTACACATTTTGAATAAAGGTAGGTACCAGAACGTTCTCATTTAAACTCGCCTCAGGTCTAACAAAATGTTAGATTTCCCAAAAGAATTTTTTGAAAATGTTAATTTTGAAAAAAAATGGCAGATGACAAAAACATGCAAAATTACCCAGCATGCAAAGGTAACACTGTCGTCCCTCATGCGTCCGTTGTCCGTAAACAAATTTCACAGGTAGACTTCCCTAATAAATATGAGTTTCAGTCTCTGAATATTGCATTTATCATAGCAAACAGTGCATTATTATTATACCCTTCTCTAGATTTGCCATGGAAACCCCTTGAAATCCGCGTTTAAAATCTACGGAGTATTCGGACGGCGTTTTTAAGGTTTCCATGGCAGTTGATGGCAAATAAACCAACAACAAAAAATTGTGGAAGTTCATGAAATGCCATAGATTTTTGCTGTTGATTACATGGAGGTTTAGT
Organism: Loripinus fragilis; assembly: GCA_964019695.1. NCBI lineage: Eukaryota > Metazoa > Mollusca > Bivalvia > Lucinida > Lucinidae > Loripinus > Loripinus fragilis. Next base: position 56,151,117 of record OZ026527.1, on the reverse strand, counting down.
GGATTCCATGGAACAATGCCATAAATTCTATGGAAATATGCCGTTGATTCCATGGAAAGTTTCCGTAGATTCTATGGAAAATCTTCCATCAATTCCACGGAAAATTTCCACAAAACAGAGCAGAACAGTTTCTCACCAATGTACTCATTGGCTCAATATGACTGAAACATTGTTAATTGAAATCTTATTCACATTTGATAATACATGTACCATTATGAGTATCACTCACGTGAATAGACCAGGCAATGCTATGGCAATATTGAAACCATAATACATTTATGGCATGGAACAGAAATCAAATTAGCCTTAAATAATATCAGAAATTGAAATAAACAACATACCAAATATGTGCTTCAAATGCTTCCCTCCAAATTGAATCAAAACAGGAAGCGATGTCACTCTTTTTTTTTTCCGTAGAAAATTGCCGTGATTCTTTTCCATGGAATCTATGGCTATCTATCGACTGCCTACACAAATAGGTACTTGTGCCAACTGATATTGTCAGCATTGGCTCTTAAACAAAGATGCTGATCTGAGTAGCAGCTATACAGGCTGACCTGTCACTTTATTGTTTGCAAATATATAAGAGAGATTTTCACTTAACGTTGCAGAATTCATATTTTCCTTCTGATCCAGTTATGCAAGTGTATAGTCTTAAATATCACATAAAAAGCACCCAGAACAGAGTGGGTTGCTAGGTAAAGCCTGCGTTTTGTTTTAAAGTCTACTTTTGAATGTCTTTGACAACACCCAATGTGCCATATGTAAAAAACTACCTCTTTGGTATTGACCACTGCTAACAAATGAAATAAGAAAATCACCACTGAGTACAAAGATGTAGCTGAATTAATAACAATAATTATTATCAATATCTCAAGGCACTCATTCACACTTTTAAAGTCATTTGTTCAATGCTCTCAGGTACCAGAATAAAACTAAGTCATTTTCCATTCCAGAAATTGACAAAGTTATTTTGCTGTTCATTTTTGGCTCTGAAAATTTGTTAAGTCCATTTTCCACGGCATAAAATATGAAATCTATGGCCAAAAACCAATTGTCCATAGAAAAAAAGTGAAACCATAGAAAAAATGCCATTAATTCTGTGGAAAACAAATCCATAGAAAACGTTTTCTACGGAAAGTAACTTATATCATAGAATCTACGGCAGTTTTCTATGGAATCCACGGCAAATTTGATGATTTTCTGTGGAATCCATAGAAAATTTTACAAATTCCATGGAAAACAACAAAATGCCATGGCAAATCTAGAGACGGGTGTAACCTTGGAGAAATGCAGCATTACCAAACTACCGTTTTACTCTGGGGTTTTCTGCATACAAAGGGTTTATTCCCCATTTTCAGATGAGTTCAATCAAGTTATGCCCCTGGGGCCAAAAGTGGCCTGTCCAATGGGTCCCATGTTTAGGCTTATATGGGGGAAAACATAAAAAATCTTCTTGTCTGAAACCACTAGTAGGCTTAGAGTCTTGATATTATGTTTGTAGCATCAAAGGTTCTGGTTATCAGCACTGGCTGCAATACTAGCAGGTTAAGAGTATTACGTAAATCATAGTGACGTAATTAACAGGCTGTTGCTATCATGGTTTCATATTTATTTAATTTTTAATAATTTCAATACATTATCAATTGTTGATATGACAATCCTTAAGCACCATCACCAGATGAGAAAAAGTTCCTCACGCTTGCTTGTTCAGCAATTTTCTTTAAAGTACATAACACCTACTCACAATTTGTTTGTTTGTTTTGTTGCTTTACGTTCCAGGCCAACAGCTAAGGTCATGGCGGTACGGTCAGTTCACCTAACCACACTTTTCCCAGGGCAAGCTTGAACAAGCGGTTAACCAGTACTTCGTGCACATACTTTTGCTTGTAACTGACAACAACCCTTCTTGAATGCGGAAGGGAGGAGAATGGGCTTAGAAATTATTTTATGATCAATCTCCACAAGAGTATGGGACCGGGCCAGGATCGAACTCGCGACCCCTGGATCTGCAGTCAGACTCCCATCTGTTGCCAGACACGTTACCTACTGTGCTACGTGGCCCGGTACAGCTACAATTTTATTTACTGACATATCCAAGAGCTGTTGCTCTAGATTTCACTATATTTTTAGTTATTCCCATTTTTCACTGAAAAATTTTTCAATGTCACTGTGTCTTCTTCCAATCCTGCTGGTGCTGTTTTTTTTTACATATAATAAGATGGCGATTTATAACTCATTGTGATGCTTCACTCAGTGAAACATCACAATGAGTTATGAAATTGCCATCTTATTCTCAATGAGGTATAAAATTGCCATCTTATTCTCAATGAGGTATGAAATTGCCATCTTATTCTATGTACATGCAAGTGAGTGAAGCATAACAAGTGAAGCATCACAAAGAGTTATGAAATTGCCATCTTATTGTATGTACATGCAAGTGAGTAAAGCATAAAAAGAGTTATGAAATTGCAACAAGTGGAGCATAACAAAGAGTTATAAAATTGCCTTTGTATTCTATGAAAATAAGTGAAAGCATAACAAACAATTATGAAATTGCCATTTAATCTGTGCAAACAATGGAATTATAACAAACAATTATAAAATTGCCATCTTATTCATGTACATGTAAGTGAGTGAAGCATAACAAGAGTTATGAAATTGCCATCTTATTCAATGCAAACAAGTGAAGCATAACAAACAATTATGAAATTGCCATCTAATTCTGTGCAAACAAGTGAAGCATAACAAACAATTATGAAATTGCCATCTAATTCTGTGCAAACAAGTGAAGCATAACAAACAATTATGAAATTGCCATCTTATTCTGTGCAAACAAGTGGAACATAACAAAGAGTTATGAAATTGCCTTTGTATTCTATGAAAATAAGTGAAGCATAACAAAGAATTATGAAATTGCTTTTGTGTATATTTTATTAAATTGTCATCTTATTCTGTACAAACAAGCGAAGCATAACAAACAATTATGAAATTGCCATCTTATTCTATGCAAACAAGTGAAGCATAACAAAGAATTATGATTTGCCTTTGAATTCTATGAAATTAGTGAAGCATAACAGAAGAATTATGAAATTGCCATCTTATTCAATGCAAACAAGTGAAGCATAACAAACAATTATGAAATTGCCATCTAATTCTGTGCAAACAAGTGAAGCATAACAAACAATTATGAAATTGCCATCTTATTCTATGCAAACAAGTGAAGCATAACAAACAATTATGAAATTGTCATCTTATTCTGTGCAAACAAGTGAAGCATAACAAACAATTATGAAATTGCCATCTTATTCAATGCAAACAAGTGAAGCATAACAAACAATTATGAAATTGCCATCTAATTCTGTGCAAACAAGTGAAGCATAACAAACAATTATGAAATTGCCATCTTATTCTATGCAAACAAGTGAAGCATAACAAACAATTATGAAATTGTCATCTTATTCTGTACAAACAAGCGAAGCATAACAAACAATTATGAAATTGCCATCTTATTCTATGCAAACAAGTGAAGCATAACAAAGAATTATGATTTGCCTTTGAATTCTATGAAATTAGTGAAGCATAACAGAAGAATTATGAAATTGGCATCTTATTCAATGCAAACAAGTGAAGCATAACAAACAATTATGAAATTGCCATCTAATTCTGTGCAAACAAGTGAAGCATAACAAACAATTATGAAATTGCCATCTAATTCTGTGCAAACAAGTGAAGCATAACAAACAATTATGAAATTGTCATCTTATTCTATGCAAACAAGTGAAGCATAACAAACAATTATGAAATTGTCATCTTATTCTGTGCAAACAAGTGAAGCATAACAAACAATTATGAAATTGTCATCTTATTCTGTGCAAACAAGTGAAGCATAACAAACAATTATGAAATTGCCATCTTATTCTGTGCAAACAAGTGAATTATGAAATTGTCATCTTATTCTGTGCAAACAAGTGAAGCATAACAAACAATTACAACAGCACTAAGTGCAGATGTACATGTACCAGTATCAAAAGAAACAATGAAGAACTAGCCAATCACCTGAAAGTTCCATATCTCTTACTCAAACATTCTCATATATTTTCTCTAATATTACCCCTTCCAAAGGAGATCCTTTTTGGGTAATTTGCAAACGCTCCAGCCTGTTAGAAACCCCCCCCCCCCCACCACATCTCATGGAAGGTAAAAATTTTAATAAACACCCAAGCATCTGGTAGGTAGACTAAACTACTGTTATAATTTACTCTTTTCTCATAATGCATGTAGGTGTGATCCAAGCATGAAGAAAAGAACAATCAGCTGAAAGCTCAAAAGATCCAGATCTGGCTAAAGCTGTATATGGTGAATGTTCTAAAATTTGGAGCACATTTCTTTTTCTGATCTCAAATAAAATGTTGCTTATCAGGGCTTGAAGATTCACAAAATGCTTGCCAGAATAGCAAACAGGGAAGACCCTGATCAGACTGCTTCTTCAAGCTTCGTTTGAAGCAGTCTGATCTGGGTCTGCCCTGTTTGGCAGGCAACTAGTGTTCAAAATTTTAGAACATCTACTGTAGGAGTTTACTTTTAGAAATTCCAAAACTCTTTTTCTATACTTACAGGTGTACGAGGAGTGACTGAATCATGAAGAACTGACCAATCAGCGAAGAGACCTCTAGGAATCCTAATCCTTTCTGCCTGTGATAACAGCTCATCCTCATCCTCGCCTTAAAATATCTGTGATATAGTTATCTTCCTCGGGGCAGCATCTTAGTTAGAGTTGCTTCCCTTGACCAAAATTTCAAAATGGCCAGCTTCTTCAGACGGAAACGAAGTCTTATTTTTAAATTAGTTATAGGAGTACCTGCTTTGTGGTTTTTCATTGTGATATTTCTAAGTTATCAGGATAAAGGAGACGGTGATGAGAATTCAAATCACAATCAAAGGATTAGAGTGCATGAAAGAAGTGTTTTTGAAAATCCGTTAGATAGGATTAAAAATGCCATTGTAAAACCAGTTAAAGCAGACGATAGAGATAATGGTGGTGTAGGTGGTGGTGGTAATGTGAATCAATTCAAACAGGAGTTTAATGTTGATCATAGAAATCAAAACGAAGATGACGATGACGAAACTCTAAAATTCGAAAAACCGGATCCAAATTCTCCAGGTAGGTTGTTGAGTGAAGAAGAGCTACTTAAGAAAGTCTATTTCATATGAGCCAGTGCATGTGAATTCCAACAATGTGGTATTTTGACATGTGTAGGCTCGGACGAGCCTCTGCAGCCTCCTTTTAAGCTTAGAAACTCCAAATGGTGTTCAGTTAGGCCAAATAAAAAAATAGGTCGTCCCTAATTTTTTACCCCCTACCCTAAACTTTTTTTTTTCCAAATTTTGAAGTTGAAAAAAAAATATCAGAAAAATGTATCAAAATGCTCATCTGAATGAAAAACTAAATTTCTATGCATTCATTCTTTTAGTATTGGAAATAGAGGGACTCTTTTATAGCAGCTTTGACTTATTAAATACATTTCAAAACAGATTTATACACTCCAAGAAAAAAAGTTTTCTGAAAAAAAAAAAGTTGCCTACCTACCTACCTACCCTAATTTTTTTCAAGATGTAACCTGAACCACACATATTTTTTTATTTGGCTTTAGTAGCTTAACACTCATAGAATATTCAAGCGACAAGCAATGGCTCCGATCAGACTGCGCGTATGCGCAGGCTGATCTGAGGCTTTGCTGGTCGCACATACCACATGGTTGGAAATCTCATGTCACGGCTCATATCTGAAGCAAGCAGATTTCGTTTTTTTCATTCTGTAAAAAAAAAAAATCATCTTGCTTCAGTCAAGTGCTTGCATGCATAATATAGATTTGACAAATGTACCAAGGGCTGCAAAAATGCTTCATTATTTTATACATTCTGTTTTGGCACATTGTTTTCAAGTTTCAATATAGTGAAAAATTACCACTTAGGCTGATATTGAATAATTCAGCCTAAATTCTTTGTTAGGAATAGTCCTGTAGATTCTGTTCTGGTTTTCTCAACATCATAATGGTCATTTGGGGCACCCTCAGTTATCTGACTTCCCTGGCAGACTTATTACTGTCTAAAATGGTTTTCTAGATCCATGTTTATACATTCTTTCGCTGATATTTTGGGATTACTTTACTTTACCCAAAGTTGATAAGAAACATGTAAATGGTTTCTACGGCCAGGGTTCGCACAGGCTTGAAAGTACTTGAATTTTGAGGGCTTGCATGAAAAGTCCTTGAAAATTAAATATGCCTTAAAAAAACTGGAAAATCACTCAAATGGCTTGAAAAGTCCTTGAATTCTACTATTTTCTGTAGGACTTTAGCACTGTTAATAGAGACCTAAATCAGTATACAGTTGGTGTGCCTATATTTGGTGCAGCATATACTGCACCAAATATAGGCACAACAATTTTATACTAATTTTCCAGTACTAATGTCTCCATTATCTCAATCTAGCATTTCTGAAGTAGAATTTTAACACTTAAATCAGGATTTTTCATGAACTTTTAGTCCTTGAAAACTGTAGGATAGTCTTTAGAAGTCCTTATAAAGTCCTTGAATTTTACTCAAACTTGCCTGTATGAACCCTGTACGACAAATATTGTAAACCAAGTTGAAATACCACAGAATGCTGCACTGTGAGTTTGAAAAAACAAACTAAAATGTCTTAAAGGGTTGGAGAAATTATTTCTTGACCAATCTGAACGATTGTAAGTTGCCCAACGCTAGCCCACTCACAGTCTATAGCTGTCAGACTACCAGTCTGATGTGCGATACCCACTGCGCAATAAACATGCACCGCAAAATTCCTACAGGACACAAAAGGACAATTCCAATGACTGCATCATTTTTCATCTCCAAAACCCACTGGACTTTACAGACATAAAAACCAGGAGATTTGGGCTGCTTGAAGTGTATAAAATGTGAATTAACAAGCTTCAGAATGACATGGAATGAAATTTCCCCGAGTAATCAGAGTGTTTTGCCATATAAGGAGACATTTCCATATATCAGATGTCTCCGCCCGGTAGCAACTGATCCCGTTAATGACTAGTGTGGAATTGATGAGCAGTAATTTGGTGTTGCCGCAGACAACTTGTTTATGTTCTCATAAACAATTATTTGTCTGTTTGGAGATATTGCGGTGAGAAAAAATGGGTTTCCTCTGTGTTGAAAGGTTAAAGATTTGCATATCACTGGAGCAGTGCTAGAGATAAGACTGTACCTCAGTATCTAAGGTGCTGTTCTCATATCTTTTTCAAAATTCTATACCCTATTGTGAAGATTATGTAATCTAAGGAATTCAGCTGATCAGGGCCCTGTACTACCTGTAGTGCAATTGGTTCCGAGTCTGATCCAGGGGTCGTCAGTTTGATCCCAGCCTGACCCCATACTTTTTGGAGAATGATCATGAAATATTTTCTACTGTAATTCTCCTCCTACCGCTGTTTCAAGAAGGGCTGTTGTCAGTTACAAGTAAAAGACTGGTTAACCACTTTAAGTCTAACCACTTTAAGTCTAACCTAAATTTAGCTTGCCCAGAGAAAGTGTAGTTAGGTTAAATGACTGTCTCGACATGACCATAGCTGTTGACTGGGACATTAAACCAAACAAACAAATGATCATAATTCACACTTTTCCAATTGCAACTGGATTTATGGTAATATACTATGGGCTCGACGTGAGAAAAGCTGTCTTCAGGGTGTGCGAACAACAAAGGCACATAAACCTGCTCATTTGTGCAGACTGATCAACGCCTTTGTTATTTGCTTTTTGGAAAGTATCATATATTGGTTAGCACGGAGGAGTTGTTACTTGACTCATAGGTTTAGATAAACAAAAATTTTCAGCGTACAATTGTGAATATTTTCTTACCCATCATTTTTAACATATGTTTTGGGTGCTCAAAAGAACCGTCTCATTAAGACAGTTCTTTTGAGTACCCACAACATATGTTTTGGTTGAGAAATAAAAAAAAAATTATAAAAAAATGATACACACTAATACAAAAGGACTGCTTGTGTATGCCAACATCTGATTGCCAATATGGCAATTTTTCCCAAAGATATTTGCACATGGACTGTCAAAATTCTTCATAAATGTTGTAATTTCATAATGTTGACTCCTTCAAGAAAATCAGATCAGAAGCAATGTGATTCACTCCGGGGGCCCCAAACAAGTAATCAAGGCAGGGTTTGCCAGACGATGGAACTGTCAATGTCTGAAGTAGGTATTTAAGAGATGTTTCACTGAATCTTGGTTTTGACTGATGATCCTCAAATCGGTAAAGTATCTGTCTGGACCATCAGTTTCACTACCAGCCGATTAAATATTGTTTGCTGATGTCGTCTACTGCAAATGTTTGTTTGAACAACAGATTGATTTTAACTTACATTCAAATAGTGACTGCTCCACAAGTAACAGTCTAATCAGGATCCACACTGTTTTCAAATACAACTGAAGACAGCAAAAGGGATGACTTCTTACTCAACAGTTTTAACATACTTTTTGGGTGCTCAAAAGAACCGTCTCATTGAATTGTCTGTTTGGGTCAGGACAATAAAAATTAAACTTAAGAAACAGAAACAGAATCAAAAATCATTTCTTTGGTGATAATGGATTTCTGGATCTGCGCTATGGTACTTATTTTTCAATAAAGTTAATACCACTTTCGATGCATTTTGCATAGCCAAGATAAGCTGTTGATCAAGGTTGTTAGTTTTCATATTTTGCAATGAAAACTTTTGTTGTGGGTGCTCATTTGAAGTATCTCGTGAGATGCTTCAATGGGCACCCGCAACAAATGTTTTCATGAAGAAATAACAAAGATGTTGTCTTTTTTGTTATTCATGAAAAACTATTTCTTCTACAGCTTTATATGCTTGTCTAATAAATTTCATAAAATGCAGTATTACATCAAGTGAAATCCTATGAGACTTATAGATGCAAGATATTTCCTGATTTTATTGATGAAGCAGCAATTCTGATAGAGTTGAAACGAGAATTAGGCTTAGTTCAATACTTGCTTTTTTAGTTTGAATTTGATATTAATTTAAGATGTAAATATTTGAATTGAGCTGCATATTACTGGGAGGCGAAATTAAAAAGAAATTCAAGAAAAAGACACTATTGATCACATCAATAAGTATGATTAAGGATGTTTGCCTGCTATATACCAGGGCTCGAAAATAGCGCTCCGCTCGTATTTACGACTGCCTCAGGCTGCAGGGCAAGCGAAAATTTTGATATTTCTAGTGAAAATTAAATCTTTTCTCATGTATGCCAATATTTCTGTGATGCAGGGCAAGTGCCTATTTTAAGATATTTCGAGGCCTGTATACACGTAGCATCCTCTGTCAATTCTGTGGAAACCGTTTGGACCCTGACCATACGGGGCAAAAAGTTAATGGCATTATGACAACTTCCATTTAAGTAGTTCATGTCTGTGAGTAGTGACCTTGAAACAAAGAGCAAGGTCACCAAATCCTAATTATGGGAGCACAGTGGTTCAGTGGTAGAGTGCTTGACTCGAGACCAAGTGGCTGCGGGTTCAAGCCTCACCGGCATCACTGTGTTGTGTCCTTGAGCAAGACACATTTATCCTTGCTTAGTACTGGGTCAACCCAGGAAGACCAATACTAAGCAAGGATAAATGTGTCTTGCTCAAGGACACAACACAGTGACACCCGTGAGGTTGGAACCCGCTGCCACTCAGTCTCGAGTCAAGCAGTCAACAATCTTTCAGTTATGTCGGGAGGTGTCTTCCTGGGTTGAACCAGTACTAAGCAGGGATTAAAATGTCTTGCTGAAGGACACAATGCAGTGATGCTGGTAAGGCTCAAGCCACAGTCTTTATGTCTCGAGTTAAGATATTTTCAAATAATTGCAAGCAGTTGATACATTCCTATTTCAATATTCATGGTTTGAGATTTTTCTTTAAAGATTAGATCAGTAAGCATTAATATTTGTCCAAAATTTTCTAATTGTTGATGGGTAAGACTGGCTATTGTTTGCCCTCATAGTGGTTCTGGATAATGGCCGAAAGTCAGGGAAAAGTCAACGAACTTCAAACTGGATATTGAGTGGCAAGTTGGCAACCCTGAATTGTGCTGTCTTAAGTTACCAAATATAATTTTAAGATGCTACATATGTTCTTCCAAGGTTGCACTAGAAAGCATAATGTCATCTAAGTAAGCAGTTGCAAAGTGATCACATCCTTGCAAAACAAGAATCAAAAGTTCTTGGAACACAGCTGGTTCATTTGAAAGGCCAAATGGCATGACTTTGAACTCAAATAGCCCTCTGTGACTTATTAAAAGCTGTCTTTTCTTCATTCTTTTCAGTCATGTAAAAATGCCAATACCCACTTTTCAAATCTAATGAAGTAAAGTACTTACTCTAGTATGTCATCAATCAAAGGAAGAGGATATAAATTTTTCTTGTTTATCTTATTTAATCTTCTAGAATCTACATAAAACATCTTGCTAACATTTTTCTTATTTACTATAACTACAGGATATGACCAAGGTGGTCTGTAACGTTTAATCACACCAGCATACAACATCTCATCAATTGTATTGTCTTATCAATTTTCAATTTTTCACAGTGTTCTATAGGGTCTAATTTTTATAGGTTCATTGTTTTCATCATCAATTTGCATTTTAAATGGTTCTGTGTCCCACCCCCTCCACTGTTTTGAAAAATTTGGACGGCAGGATATAAGGTTGAGTCTCTGCCTGAGCTTGTCCATTACCATCATTCACTTCTACTAAAGATTATTATTTTAAAGAATTTCGCTTGGCTTGATAGTTTGCAAGGTCTTATTTAAAAATCATGTACAAAAGAAAGCAAAAGAAAATGTCACTTACCTTGTTTATTCACTAGTCCATGTACCTCAGTCAGTAATGTGTCTGAATGCAGATACATTACTGACTGCAGATCCAGGGGTCGGGAGTTCAATCTCTGCCGGGTCCCATACTTTTTTGGAGATTGATCATGAAATCATTTCTACGACCATTCTCCTCCCTTCCGCTGATTCAAGACGGTTTGTTGTCAGTTACTAGTCAAAGTATGTGTATGAAGTGCTGGTTAACTGCTTAGTCAGGCTTGCCAGGAAAAGTGTGGTTAGGTTAACTGCATTTTACTGGTACCAAATCTTCGCTCTAGATTCTGCTGTTGTTGAAGCACATAAAATGTTAAGCTTGCATGGAGGATTCCTAACTATTGCAATGTACCACCATAGAGAAACAATATAATCAAATTAACACACTATGATGAAACAGAGAAAAGGGCTCACAACTCTCAGATAGTAAGAGCTAAAGAAAGCCTCAAGTTGAACCACGGTGGGCCCAGCTACAGCCAAGCATCAGGCACCAACCAACTGATTAAAGCTTTATGTCAGAGCCGTCATTGAGTTTGAGGCCTGACCCACGGTCATGCAATTAAAAAAGAAGCCATAGCTATGAACCACGATTTGGCGAATTAATTTCATTAATTTAACTTTTTCTTAAAGTAATTCAGCCTCCCATTCCAAATATAGCCATTTTGAAAAACATCATCAGACAACAAAAATGCTTGCAAAATTAGCCAGCATAATAACTGGAATAGGAGATCTTAACAAAGCATATAAAACAGTACTCCTACTTTCCTATGCCTGAACCTGATAGCACCGGGGCGCCTAGCACAGTTGGTTATGTGTCTGGCTGCAGATACCTGTCTGACTGCAGATCCAGGGGTCTTGAGTTCGATCCAGGCCAGGCCCCATACTTTTGTGGAGACTTATCATGAAATAATTGCTACCGTCATTCTCCCCCATTCCGCTGATTCAAGAAGAGTTGCTGTCAGTTACAAGCGAAAGTATGTGTACGAAGTACTGGTTAACTGCTTACCATGGAAAAAGATGTGTTTAGGTCAACTCAGACCGTCCCAACATAACCATGGCTGCTGACTGGGGCTTAAAGAATCAAACCCCCCCCCCCCCCAAAAAAAAAAATGTACTTGATAGCAACTGACCTATTTGACAAGCTTAGCATATTCACATTCTGATCTGGGGCCAAACTGTTTGTGAAGGTTATCAGCAGACGAAAAAAGTTGTCAAGATACTTACAGGCTGTTGCTCATGGTTTCATATTATTATTTTTTTTTAGATTATGCAATACTATTGTTTATGCTATAATCAGACTAAGCTATTATAAAATCATGAGAAAATGATTCTCCGAGACATCAGTCACAGCTCTTGTCTGCTTATGGTTTCATATTTAATTATTTTTTTTAGATTATGCAATAATTTTGTTCATGCTTTAATAAATAAGCTATCATAAGTGCATGAGAAAAGGATCAACAAGTACTTTTACCGCCAGTCACAGCTTTTAATTTCTGCTCTCTTGTTTGCTTATGATCTTAGATTGCCTATATTGCAAACAATATGGACCCAGATCAGAGGGAGCAGTCTGATCAGTGTTCATATTATTTGCTTTAGGGAGCGCAGTGGCTCAGTGGTAGAGTGCTTGACTCGAGACTGAGGGGCCGCGGGTTCGAGCCTCACCGGCGTCACTGCGTTGTGCTCCTTGAGCAAGACACATTTATCCCAGCTTAGTACTGGTTCAACCCAGGAAGACCCGTCCCTGTTTAACTGAAAGATTGTTGAAGGGACATAAAGAATCAAATCAAACAAACAAACAAAAAAACAACAGACGTACGTAAAAAGCAGACAACATGTTCATGTCAGAAAATAGTGATGAGATAAGGGTTAAACCTCAAGAGCTCTGCTGCTGTGTGTCACCAATTGAGTAAACACTTTATTTTGAATCTATACAACAGAGGTAAAAAGCAGACAACATTTTCAGGACAGATATTGTGGCGGAAAACCTCAACAGTTTTAGGAAAACTCCGCGGAGTGCGCGTGTGGAGCTCTGCTCGCATGTCACCTGTTAAGTAAACACTTTATTTTGAATATATACAACAGAGGTAAAAAGCAGACAGAAATTGTGGCGGAAAACCTCAACAGTTTTAGGAAAACCTCGCGGAGTGTGCGTGTGGAGCTCTGCTCGCATGTCATCTGTTAAGTAAACACTTTATTTCCCTAAAGATGATAAAGACAATCTGTTTCAATATTGTCATACACCAGGAGACAATTGGTCAATTTCCGATCCATCAGAAGTCTCGCACAGTCCAGAGCTCCAGATGGCTCGAGAATTTCCTATAAAGTACAGTATGGGGCCTGGGGAGCACCAAAATTGGGGGAAAATTTTGTCTGTGGACTACGTTGTATTCCAGTACCATTACTAATGAAGTTTTCTTGGTGCAGAGGCATGTATTAAGCTAGCATCTGCAATTATCAAGCAAATTATGCTTTTCCAAGAAAAGCAAAATCTGCTTGAATATTGTAGATGTTTTGTTTATACAGCTCATACAGAAGATTATTAAAGAGCATAAAGTCCTTGTATATTTTTTGTGTGAATAATGTTCATAAACCCAAAGAAGTATATCTAAAGGAAAAATGTCTGGTGTGGCATTCATTGCACTCTATGTAGTATCAACAAAATTAATATACTTGGGGGATAACTGTATTCAAATTTTCATTTTGGGAGGTATATCGTCGGATATACCCTTGCGAAAATGAAGTGGGATTTATTGGTACTGTTCTAGAACTTTCTGGAACTCACTTTAATGGTACTTTCTGGGATAACCACTTAATCCCAATAAATCCCAACATTGGGATTATTTGGTATTAAATGGAATGTTAAATGGCATATGGGATTTTATGGTATTTTCTGGTACTGAAAATACCATTTAATCCCAGGAAGTCCCATTTGATCAGGTTCCACTAAATCCTAAATAATCCCAACCTGTTCAATTTTTAAAATACCATTTAATCTCAGAAAATCTCAATTCTGTATTGGCAAGAGTCCCAAATATTTCCACAAAATCCCAATTCAGCAATTTAGAAGTTCTAAATAGTAACAGATAATTCCATTTCTTTTCTAGCTAATGTATAGTTTTCACGGAAAAGTACCATAAAGTACCAAAAAGTACCAGTACCAAAACCTGAAAGTACCATAAAATACCATATAGTACCATAGCCTACTAAAAATCTGAAGGTAACATAAAATACCAAAAACTGCCAAAATATGTGAGTACCACAAAATACCAAATAGTACCACTACCAAAATCAGAAAGTACCACAAAATACCAAATAGTGCCAATACAAAAATCTAAAAGTACCATAAAATACCAAAAAGTACCACTACCAAAATCTGAAAGTACCATAAAATACCAAATAGTACCAATGCCAAAATCTGAAAGTACCACAAAATACCAAATAGTACCAATACTAAAATCAGAAAATACCGAATAGTACCAATACCAGACCTGAAAGTACCATAAAATACCAAATAGTATAATATACCAAAATCAGAAAGAACTACCAAATACCAAATAGTGCCAATACCAAAATCTGAAAGTACCATATAATACCAACTAGTACCAATACCAAAATTTTCAAGTACCACAAAATACCAAGCAGTACCAATGCAAAAAAATGAAAGTACCAGATAATACCAAATAGTACTGAAACCAAAATCTGAAAGTACCACCAATGCTAAAATCTGATAGTACGTAGTCCTGATGCTAAAAATTACTTTAATACAACTTAATTGAATTATTTTGTACTTATATTGGCACCCAGAAGACCTGGCTAGCACCTTCAGTGTGCCCAAATTCAGATCACACAGTAATAATTGTTTGATCACAGGTCCATTTATATAACATTCCTGTATTAACTCCCTGTGGGTTCACCATATCCAAAAATTAAGCAGATTAGGGGATAGCATAATTAGTAAATTGACAGATAAACAGACACTTTTAACTAGTAACTTGCAAGGTCAATTGGCTGAAAGGATAAAAAATAAATGTTCTTTACCACTCCCAACTTGTGAGAAAGTCTACCTTTCAAGTTGCGCACAAATTTGGTTGAGTTCTACCCAGCAATTCAGAAAGAGACAGCAAAGCCAGAACATGCACACTCTCTGGGGCCCATGCAAGAAGGATCCAAAAAACAAAAAAACGGTAATGCTCCTGCTCACCCACAAATTTGGTTGGATTCAGTATGACCATTTGCGCAGTCGGTAACGTGTCTGGCAACAGATGTGAGTCTGAATGCAGATCCAGGGGTCGTGAGATTCAATCCTGACCCGGTCCCGTACTTTCGTGGAGATTGATCATGAAATAATTTTTACGGTCATTCTCCTCCCTTCCGCTGAATCATTCAAGAAGGGTTGTTGTCAGTTACAAGCGAGAGTATGTGCATGAAGTACTGGTTAACTGCTTGTTAAAGCTTGCCACGGAAAAAGTGTGGTTAGGTGAACTCAGACCGTCCTCCATGACCATAGCTGTTGACTTGGGACGTAAAGCAACAAAACAAACAAACAAACTGTTTGCAAGGTGATAGTATTGCAGGCAAATGGGCAGACGGAAGGACACTTTTGACCTACATCCCAGATCATTAGGGTATTGGAAATTTGCTGTTGCATACACCAGTTGCTCAACAAATTTGGTTGGATAATCTGTCCAACTGTTTAGAAGATAGCATAACAAACAAAAACCTGGTATACAGATGAAGGCAATCGCAATATCTCCAACACCTTTTAAAAAGAGAATGGTGATAAAAAAATCAAATAAAAATAAGCCCCAATGATCAACCTGATTATCCTGGAAATTCAGTAATTAACCGATTCACTAATGTAAGCTTACAAGTACCACACTAACTAAGTGTTGTACTGCCACAAATGCTGTCAATAATAATGATAATGGTAAAATTGTATAACCATAATGAACACAATTCAGTAATAAGTGTCTTTCATCAGCATTTAAAGAAACAACTACATATGGCTTTGTTTCTGAGAAACTAAATTATATGATGAAAAGTCTCATGCAATCATACTTTATAAGCATAGAAATATGTTCTATTTACTCACATTGTCTGTTGTAGGATTTATTTTGTGCAGTTTATGCAGTATATATCCAAAATTAACACAGAATTTATCAATAAGTTAGAGCCTAGCAAACCATGAGGTTTATTTGAATCTTTTTCTGGTTTCCTGCAAGATTAAAGAATTTCAGCTTGAGTCATTAAAATGAGAGAACCAGGTTAACACAGTTATATCATATTTCAAGGTCAGACTGAGTTCAGAATATAATGGTCCTATGCAAATCTAGGTTGGGATTATTTGGTATTAAATGGAACCAAGGTATTTACCAGTTGAATTGATGAAGTCCCAGAAAATCTTAAATAATCCCATTTAAAGTACCTACTGGGACTTTCTGGGATTAAATGGAATATTTATCCCAGAAAGTAACATAAAATCCCACTTATGTTTTAGGCAGAATTATTTGAGACTTTCTGGGATTTTCCAGTTCCAGATAGTGACAGAAAATACCAATTGTTCCAACTTTTGGGATTTAATGGAATTCCATTAAATACCATATAAAATGAAGTACCACAAAATCCCAGAAAGTTCTATTCAAGCAGAATTGGAACTGGACTGAGACTTTATTATTTGGGATTATATGGAACAATTTTTCGCAAGGGCAAGGTCGAAAATTTAGTTTTACCGGGACATACGAGCAGAGCCATAAAACATGGTTTCCGACCGTATATACGATTATATACCTCTCCAAATGAAAGTTTTGAATGTGGTTATCCCCATTCTAAGTAAGGAAGAAGGCACAGATCAGGAATCAATACAATCAAAATCCACACCTGACCCAGGACACCATATGGGAAAGTGACAAAAACACAAGAAAAACATCACACACAAGAAAGCCAAGAGGTCAGCCCTTTCCCAGCAGCTGCATGTGACCACTAGGCTGCAAGGAACAGACAAGACATTATATGCCAAAGACAAACACGAAACACAAATGTTCCACAAAAAAGTATGAACTTTCGCCTCAAATTAGGACGATGCAAGCTTCATAAAGCCTCACGCCATCCAACAAAATGTGAGGTAACTAATGACTTGAAACTATTTCCAAAAGTATATTGCAGGATATACTGTTCCAAATTTTTGATGTTATCCAATCAGACGTTGGTTTCAAAAGCAAGTGCATTAGAATTTTAGTTTATTAAATTATTTTTGGACATGCAGCAGCAAATACTTATGGGCCAAATAACAAATTCAAAACCACAATGTAATGTACATGATGTTTCTTGATCAAGCACTCAACACTTGCAGCTCATGTGATCGAACCTTCAAGTCTTGATGGTTTACCACTTAGCAGAATGTGTGTTTAAACTAAGGCAAAAGCAAGTACATATACAATGAATACATGTGCGTAAATAAGTGAAATCATCTTGGGGGTTGGAGCTGTAAAACTCAAATCACAGAAAACTAGACCTAAAGTTCTGTCTGGCAGTACATGCCAAACCACATAAGTGCTAATCTGATATAAGATTTTACAGACTGGCTTTTCGAGATTCTGAAGATGGCTCATTCTTTACGAAAGAAGCACTTCGATATTATCTTCTTAGAATAATGGCAATTTTATTTTTCCTTTGGAGGAAATGTCAATAAAGTCTGCTTATAGTAGTTACAGAGATAAATCTTGTACCCTTCTTTGGTACGTTTTTATGTGTTAATCTATAATGTAACATACTTAACACTCGCAAAAATATTTGATTAGGGAACAAATCAGGTTCATAAAGGACACAAGTTTACGACTCAGCCGGCTATATTACCCGCAGGAGATGCATAGATTGTGTTTTGTCTTTATAGACAGTCTCTTATTGATAGCCTGATGTAAGAGCACCATGGTTGATCCCTGCCTGGATTATACAGCTGCTATCCTTACAGATTTCTAGCTTCCCTATTCAGCTGAGCAGTCAGGTTTTCTTGAGACATGACTCATAATTTACCAGGCCGCTTAGTGTAGTCAGTAATGTGTCTGACTAAAGTCTGACTGCAGATCCAGGGGTCGTGAGTTTGATCCCGGCCCGGTCCCATACTTTCGTGGAGATTGATCATAAAATAATTTCTACGGTCGTTCTCCTCCCTTCCACTGAATCATTCAAGATGGGTTGTTGTCAGTTACAAGCGAAAGTATATTCAAGAATTACTGGTTAACTGCTTGTTCAAGCTTGCCCAGGAGAAAGTGTGGTTAGGTAAACTGACCGTCCCGCCATGACCATAGCTGTTGACTTGGGATGTAAAGCATCAAACAAACAAACAAATTACTCATAATTATGGATGCCTGGCTTTTTACTTATTACTCAATTGAAACTTTATTGTCGGTGCCCATTGGTATCAAAAGGATGTTTCCAATTTAGACACCCAACAGATGTTTTCATGAAGAAAACAATCACTACTTAATGTTTAAGAAATAGATTTGCGCTTGCAGTGATTTGTTACTTAATATATCACTGGCTGGAGGTCAGTCGTTAAAGTGGATGAATCACAAGCACCAAGCGCGAGTGATTTATCTACTTACCACTGACCGACAGACAGTGATTATGCATTAGTGTTAGAATCAGAAATAAATATCTTGTTCAAAATTAATAACATGTACCTTGAAATATCTCACTTTTGTGATCTTGTAGGTGAAGGAGGTAAAGCTGTGATAATAGAGAAAGAGAAGCTGTCTCCCGAGGAAAGGAAGAAGTATGATGATGGGTGGCAGAACAACGCCTTTAATCAGTATGCCAGTGATATGATCTCACTACACCGTACTCTAGATGATGTTAGAGATGCAGAGTAAGTAGTTATCACATGCTGTCACATCTGGGAGTGATATAACACCATGTATTAAACAGGATAAACTACTACTGTCCTGGCAGCCAAGAGTGACAGTGGCTTCATGTTTTGTTTACAAAGTTATCAGGGACTTATAATCGATATATCATTTGTGTATTAATCCTATCGGCAGGATAGGATTAATACAAAAGTGATCTTTCAATTCCCATTAGCTCAAGTGGAGTGTACAATGTAATGTTTTACTTAACAATTGTAAACAAATATTATGTCTTTGTCACTCTTGGTTGGCATGACAGTAGTGGCTTGCATAGTTAGTGATGTTATGTAATGATGTTCATAGCAATGTTGCCTACATGATGACAACATCCAAAAATGTGATTTTAAAGTAATTTAAATGTCTTATAGTCAATAGAATCTTAACATTCATGCTACAATATTATTGAATTTATTAAACTTGTTGTGAAAAAGTAATCAAATGCTTGACAAGCCTTGCATTTTATCTCTTTCCACAAGTCGTTTGATAAATCCAATAATACATGCTTTTTATAAGATAATGACTGTATGAGGTGATAGTAAACTTAGATAATGCTGCACTCACCAATCTATGCACTGTAGACTGTGTGATAAAATAAGATAATGCTCTACTCTATAATATTGCTCCATAGACTTATTTATAAAGTAGGAAACATCTCTACTAAATAATGCACCACAGACTTGCGATAAAGTAAGACAATGCTCTACTAAATAATGCACCATAGACTTACGGTATTGATAAAGTAAGGCAATTTTCTACTAAATAATGCACCATAGACTTGTTGATAAAATAAGAACATTATCTACTAAATAATGTACCATAGACGTGTTGATAAAATAAGACCATTCTTTACTAAATAATGCACCATAGACGTGTTGATAAAATAAGACCATTCTTTACTAAATATTGCACCATAGACGTGTTGATAAAATAAGACCATTCTTTACTAAATATTGCACCATAGACTTGTTGATAGCGTAAAACAATTCTATACTACTTAATATTGCACCATAGACTTGGTGATGAAATGAGATTAAGCTTTACTAAATAATGCACCATAGAATTGGTGAAAAATAAGACAATTCTTTTCTAAATAATGCACCATAGTATTGGTGATAAAGTAAGACAATTTTCTACAAAATAATGCACCATAGTATTGGTGATTAAGTAAGACAACTCTCTGCTAAATAATGAACCATAATATGATGATAAAGTAAGAAAATTATCAACTAAATAATGCATCATAGTCTGGGCGATAAATGGAAATAATTCTGCACTAAATAATGCACAATCGACTGAGAGATAATTACGCACTAAATAATGCGCCATAGACTCTATGGGTGATAAAATGAGATAATGCATTAAATAACACACCATTGACTGGATGATAAATTAAGATAACTCTGCACTAAATAATACACCATAGACAGGGTAATAAAATAATGCACCATAGATGTGGTGATAAGATTAGATAATGCTGCAGAAAATAATACACCATAGACGGGGTGATAAAGATAGAGATAATGATGCATCAAAATAGACACCACATATGTGGTGATAAGATTAGATAATGCTGCAATAAAATATTGCACCATAGACTTGATCTTTGCACCCTTACTTACTTTGGTAATGAAATGAGATAGTAACTGCACTAAAATTAAGCACCATAGACTGGGTGATAAAATGAGATAATTCTGCACTGAATAATGCACCATAGACTGGGTGATAAAATGAGATAATTCTGCACTGAATAATGCACCATAATCTGGGTGATAAAATGAGATAATTCAGCATTAAATGACACGTCATAGACTGGGTGATAAAATAAATCAATTCTGCACTGAATAATGCACCATAGTCTGGGTGATAAAATGAGATAATTCAGCATTAAATGACACGTCATAGACTGGGTGATAAAATGAGACAATGCTTCACTGAATAATGCACCATAGACTGGGTGATAAAATAAGACAATTCTGCACTGAATGATACATTATAGACTGGGTGATAAAATGAGACAAATCTGCACTGAATAATGCACCATAGTCTGGTTGATAAAATAAGAGAATTCAGCATTAAATAATGCACATAAGACTGGGTGATAAAATGAGATAATTCTGCACTAAATAATGCACCATAGACTGGGTGATTAATTTAGATAAAAATGCATTTAATAGAGCACCATAGACTTGGGGATAAAATGAAATAATTCTGTCCTTTTTTTTCACATCATATTTTGAGTAAATAAATGAGATAATGCTGCATCAAATAATGCACTATAAACTAAGTGATAAAATAAGATAATGCTGCACCAGATAATGCACTATAAACTCAGTGTTAAATAAGATAATGCTGCACCAAATAATGCACTATAAATTTAGTGATAAAATTTGATAATGCTGCACCAAATAATACACTACAAACTTAGTGATGAAATAAGATAATGCTGCATTAAATAATGCTCTATAAACTCAGAGATAATATAAGATAATGCTGCTCTAAATAATGCACTATAAACTTTATGATAAAATAAGATAATACTGCACCAAATAATGCACTTTAAACTCAGTGTTAAATAAGATAATGCTGCACAAAACAATGCACTATAAACTTAGCAATAAAATTAGATAATGCTGCACCAAATAATGCACTTTAAACTCAGTGTTAAATAAGATAATGCTGCAAAAAACAATGCACTATAAACTTAGCGATAAAATAAGATAATGCTGCACCAAATAATGCACTTTAAACTAAGTGATGAAATAAGATAATGCTGCACCAAATAATGCACTATAAATTTAGTGATAAAATAAGAAAATGCTGCACCAAATAATGCACTATAAACTCAGTGTTCAATAAGATAATGCTGCACCAAATAATGCACTATAAACTCAGTGTGCAATAAGATAATGCTGCACCAAATAATGCACTATAAACTTAGTGATAAAATAAGACATTGCTCTAAATAGTGCACCACAGACTGGATAATTTGTTTAGACTGCACTGACAGCTTGGTTGATTTAGCCTCTATAAGTACATGGGAGGCTGAGAATGTAAAATTACATTTCAGAAGATAAGTGGAGCATTCATGTGAATATACTTTATGAGAAATAAGAAAGGAATATATCAACAGATGAAATGAAAATTGACAAGTCTCCTTGATGAGAGGCTGAGAACTATACTTTTCAAACTCTAAACCCAAACAAATGTGTACTCCAATCACCACCTCTTTTGAACACCCAAACATATGTTTAACCCATTAAGCGCCCCCTATAATTTGCAGCAGACGACAATTTCAAATTTTGCTGTCTTTTCGAAAATAACAAATAAGGCATGATATTTCATAAGAATCGTCTGCCAGCAGACAATTCTTATGAAATATCATACCTTATTTTTGGGGGGAAACTGAGAAAGATGTCAAAAAATTTGTCGTCTGCTGCAGACGTGATTGGCGCTTTAAGGGTTAGACATAATCACAATTTTATCATCAATATTTTTATATACCCTTACATTAGAAGCATAATTATACCCCCTGCAAACTTTGTTTGTAGGGGGTATACTGTTTTTCACGTTGTCCGTACGTGTGTGCGTGCGTGCGTGCGTCCGTCCGTCCGTCTGTAACGCTTTGTTTCCTTAATATCTTGAAGAGTCATTGCTGGATTTTCATTGAACCTTGCAAACATGTTCATATATGCAAGACAAATTTTTTAGACAAAAAAGTAAGGGCTAGGGGCCAATTCTATCAGAGTTATTTCCCTTTGTAGTTCTAAATGGCTTTTAATATAGGGTTTTATGCTTATGCTATTATAGGCCATACATGGGCCCATCAACTTCTACCACAGCTTTTGATGGAACAATTTGATACTTTTCCTATACAATGTAAGCACATTGAACATATGCATGAAGGAGTTTGGTTTTGAAAAAATAATTTTTGACAAAATGACAGCTGTGAGAACTTAGACAATATTTCCCTAATAGGGCTTTTGTATATGCATAGATGATGCCTTTATGGGCCGATCAACTCCTACCACAGCTTTTTATGGAGCAATTTGATACTTTTCCTATACAATGTAGACACATTGAACATATGCATGTAGGAGTTTGGTTTAGAAAAAATAATTTTTGACAAAATGACAGCTGTGAGAACTTAGACAATATTTCCCTAATAGGGCTTTTGTATATGCATAGATGGTGCCTTTATGGGCCGATCAACTCCTACCACAGCTTTTGATGGAGCAATTTGATACTTTGCTGAAAAAATGTAAGCACATTGAACATATGCATGAAGGAGTTTGGTTCAGAAAAAATAATTTTTGACAAAATGACAGCTGTGAGAACTTAGACAATTTGTCCCTAATATGGCTTTTGTATATGCATAGATGGTGCCTTAATAGGCCAATCAACTTCTACCACAGCTTTTAATGGAGCAATTTGATATTTTGCCGATACAATGTAGACACATTGAACATATGCATGAAGGAGTGTTATAATTTTTGTTTGCACATATTACACTGAAATCTTCTTTTCAAAACTAAAGTCTGCTGGTTTGAACTATAACTTGACAAGTTTTTTCTCTGACTCTTACTGTGCAGGGGGTATCTAATAAGCATTGCTTATTGACTTTTTTAGCTCACCTGAGCCGAAGGCTCATGGGTGAGCTTATAGTATACCAGTGACTCCGGCGTCCGTCCGTCCGTCCGTCCGTCCGTCCGTCCGTCGTCCGTCCGTCCGTCAACATTTTCAAACATCTTCTCCTCTGAAACCACTGGGCCAATTGAACTCAAATTTCATATGGAGACTTCTTAGGATGCGGGAACGAAAGTTTGTTCAAATGGTCCTGGTCACATGACCAAGATGGCCGCCACGCCCATATATGGTAAAAACCCTTTAAAAATCTTCTTCTCCAGAACCAGAAGGCCGATGACCTCGTGACTTGGTATGTAGCATTGGGGATGTGGGGCCTACCAAGTTTGTTCAAATGATGATCCTAGGTTGACCTTGACCTACTTAACGTCAAGGTCAAATTTGCTTCCTAATGCATTTAAATGGGAAATTTTTTGAAAAGTTGATTTTTTTGAAAACTGTAGAAGCCTTAGTCATTATTCTCACTTGATATGTGTAACCTAATGAGACAATGGCTATAAATAAGTTCCAAAGGTCAAGGTTGACCTTTGACCTTTTAGCAAAGTCGCTCATATTGGAGTCCCATCAATATATTAAAACATAGTTTTCTCACAAACCATTGGCCCAATTGAACTCAAATTTCATGTGAAGACTCTTTATGCTAAG
This sequence comes from Loripinus fragilis, assembly GCA_964019695.1. NCBI lineage: Eukaryota > Metazoa > Mollusca > Bivalvia > Lucinida > Lucinidae > Loripinus > Loripinus fragilis. Next base: position 56,127,010 of record OZ026527.1, on the reverse strand, counting down.
TTAGCCAAAATTTATACAAAATATTTTGGTCACATGACCAAGATGGCTGCCATGCCCATATATGGTAAAAACCCTTTAAAAATCTTCTTCTCCAGAACCAGAAGGTCGGTGACCTTGGGACTTGGTATGTAGCATTTAGGATGTGGGGCCTACCAAGTTTGTTTAAATGATGATCCCAAGATGACCTTGACCTACATAACGTCAAGGTCAAGTTTGCTTCCTAATGCATTTGAATGGGAAATCTTTTGAAAAGTTGATTTTTTGAATACTGTGGTAGTCACAGTCATTATTCTCACTTGATATGTTCAATCTAGTGTCTATAAATAAGTTTCAAAGGTCAAGGTTGACCTTTGACCCTTCAGCCAAGGTCGCTCATATTGGAGTCCCATCAACATATTAAACATAGTTTTCTCAGAAACCACTCGGCCAGTTGAAACCAAATTTCATATTACAACTCCTTATGATTGGTTAGCCAAAACTTATACAAATTGATATGGTCACATGACTAACAGGGCCACCATGCCCATATATGGTAAAAACTCTTTAAATCTCTTCTTCTCTGGAACCAAAGGCCATTGGCTTTGGGACTTGGTATGTAGCATTAGGGATGTGGGCCCTACCAGGTTTGCACAAATGATGAATGTAGGTTGACCTTGACCTACTTTATGGCAAGGTCAAATTGATTCCTAATGCATTTATATGGAGAAAATCTTAAAATGTTCATTTTTCTATAACTGTTTAAGCCAAATTCATAATAGTTAAACCTATTGAGATAATGGTTTTATATTAAGTACCATATGTCAAGCTGACCTGTGACCTTTTATCCAAGGCCACTCATTTGGACTGCCACA